>JAQSUU010000804.1:10000000-11250000 GCA_038087645.1 Saccharum hybrid cultivar R570
GGACATTTAGTCCCGGTTGGTGGTAATACCAACCCGGACTAAAGGGTCTACATTAGTCCCAGTTGATATTACCAACCCGGACTAAAGAGCCTTGACCTTTAGTCCCGGTTGGTGCTACCAACCTAGAGTAAAGGACCATTTAATCCCGGTAGGTGTTACTGACCCGGACTAAAGGTCCTTCGATAGGCTAGTTCAAAAGAAAAATATCCCACCCAAGGTCACATGTGTTGTGTAGGTGGGGGTGGAAAGGTACACGCGAGGCCATGCATGAGGTCTTAGATTCGAATCCCACGAGCTGTAGAGGTGAAAAGCATTATTTTTTTAGCCTGGGAGGACCTTTACTCCCGGTTAAGGCAACCGGGACTAAAGCACAATGCTTTTAGTCCCGGATCCGTAGTCCCGGTTGGGAAAACTGGTACTAAAGCCAGTTTCCAACCAGGACTGTTGCCCACTTCTCTACTATATGGCTCTCAGTTGCTACCTGTGTGATCTCACATGGTGTCTTGGATCTTGATCCTATTGGACTGGTTCAACCCATCATCAACTTGCTTCTTAATTTATCAGTTCATTGTTCACGCTACCTACTTTTTATGAGAAGTGCTCTCTTATATACTTGTTAAATAAAACAGTGTGAACACAAATACTAGTATGAGCATTGCTCACACACTAGTTAAATTAAACACCATGAATAGAGGCACTAGTATGAGCATTGCTCGCATACTAGTTGGATTAAATAGCATGAACAACGACATTGGATCAAGGGGTGTGTATGCAGAGGGAGACGATGTTCTGGTGGTGAGACGATGTTGTTGATGATCGTACAAAGTCGTCGATGAGTGGTGGAGGAAGAGCTCAGAGCAGCTGACGATGAATACGTTGGGATGTAGCGCCGCCTGACTTGGATGGAAGACGACCTGTCGTGGAAGTTGGGATCAGTCGCGTGAAGAACGCTTCCCAAAAACCTTACTCAATCTCTCCCAGTGCAGTATCACAAGGACAAGGATTCTGGAGACCTACTCTCCCAATCTCTGGTGCACACAGGCGCTCAAGATGGAGAGACTACGGCGGTAGCACTACAGCGAAACGTAAAAACCCTATCTCAGCTATGTGTTTTGGCGTGACCGATAGGATATTTATGTAGGTCTGCCCAACCTGATCTTGTGTCGTGATCACGATCTAAACCGTTTAGGACTCATATCTGCAAATTTAAAGGCCAAGTAACCAAAAACTAAAATTGTAAAAAGAGGTTGCGCCCACACAAGGCGACGACCGGTGTCGCGCGCCAGCACCCTTTACCCCGCCAAGCCTAGTGAGGCAAGCGCGTGCGCACGTGTGAGCTTTTTTTTCTCCTCCTCACACTAGACTTGAGGAAGTGGAGAGGACTTTCATATTTAAGCATGGCTACCTCCACTTTTCCATGCAAGGTGGGACTAGTTTCCACTCCCTCTCTTGCTCACACGAATGAGCCTTTGAGGTTTTTCAGAAATTTAAGAACTTCTTATTTGGACCAACATTCAGCTTTCCACTAGGGCAGTGCGAAAAACAGAAGTCTGCTCGATAAGAATTCGTCTTTCCACCATGGCAATGGGAAAAATAAAAGTCTGCTCGATAAGGATTTGCCTTTCCACAACGGCAGTGGGGAAAAACAAAGTCTGTTCGATAACCATTCGCGTCAGCACGTGCTTTCATGTGTCCGCCCCTCACGTCCTCTAACTCTGGTGTTCTCATCCAATCACAGGGCATGGGTTGACGGCGTGGCAGGCTCGGGGGCGGCATGGTTGGCGGCGGCTGGCTCGGTAGGGTTGCGACGGCAAGCACGGGAGCGGGGGCAGGGCTCCCCTTCCGGTGGCAGTGTGGAGTCACGGCACCCCAAATGGCGGCAGCACGGGCCGGGCCCGGTGCCCTGCTTGGTAATAACGTGAGCTCCATTGTGTTTTTTTTTGTTTTTTTTAGATTTACAGAGGTGCGAATGTGCCTATCTTCACTGTTCTCGGTTAAAGGTGACGATGTGATGGAGACAGGCGTCATGCTCGCCTCGATCTGTAAACCCATTTAGACCGTCTTTGTAAATCTATTATATGGTAGTAGTGCAGCGTTGTGGGATTTGACCCAGATGGACCGAAATTCGGTGGGATAAAACGTACAGGCCCAAGAAATAAAGTAAATTAGACAAAATAACTTGGCTCAATTTAAATTGTCAGCCCAGCTCAAGGTCTAAACCAGCCTACTAATACCTTCCACAGCTATAGAAGTCTTTTGAATCCCATGAATACCTTCCAAATTCGGTGGTGCGTGAGGCGGTGGACGGGCACCTGGTGTCTAGCATGTTGGAGGCGTGCATGGACTAGTGAGCTCGACTAGGTTAACATCGGAGAGAGAGGTTCAAGGAGGTCGAGCATGCATGGATGATGGATATGCTAGTCACCCTACTGCTGTAGAAGTTGTTGATATTGCTTGCTGTCCTACATTTTTCTCTGATAATAACACACGAGCATATTTACCATTATTAGCACAATGATATAAGACATATATGGATTCTTTTGTTCCCTAAAAAAAAAGATAAGCTGTTCATGCAATCAGCAGTCTCAGCACTCAGCACCACAAAGAGCATCATATATATTATTTTTTATTTATTGCTATAGGTCGGTCAATACAAATTAGCTAGCTTGCCCCGCATGTCATTTACCTCGATGCAGACTATCTGTCGACCATGGCAACGAGTGCCGGAGCGAGCTCTCGCGGCGCATTTCCCGGATGGCCCTCACGTGCTCGTCCTCCGACCTCTCCCAGCAGCTACCCTTCACCCTCTTCTCCGCGCACACGTCTGTGGCCGCAAGGGCGGTGGGACTCTTCTTCGTAGGGGCGCCGCAGCCGCCTCCGATGACGACCGGCGGCGCCGGCGCCGCCATGCCGCCCCGTCGTTCCGGTTGCTCGTAGCTCGACTGATTGATGATGAGGATTTGGGATAGATTATACGGCAGCCTCGATGTGGCGTGCGTATATGGTTGGGTCGTCGCGTGCAGAGCATAGCTAGCGTTCTCCTCCTCCATCTCGGACTCATCAGGTCCGTCGTCGCACGGCGGGTTTCAAGAACTAACGTGCATGGAAAGCTGGAAACCGATCAGGATTAATGTCCGTGTCCATCATTGCTTTCGGCTAAGAAGAAGATACTGGACACGAATTCGAGTTCATATAGCTCTGCTTTCTTTTTGCTACTAGATAGATCGCCACTGCTGTGTCTCCACCGTACCACGATCCACGGCACCACACTACCACACTACCGATGAGCATGAGGTGGCAGACACAACACCGGCCACATCGTCCACACAGGCAAGAGATCCTAGCCTAGTAGTACTGTAGTAGGCATCTAAAATCAGACGTCTCACAAGCCTGTGTCTGGTCTAGACAGCATGTTATAGCTACCACCAGACAACATTTTACAGCAACCAACCAAACAGCCAGCCTGTAGTTTTTACTTGTTGTCGACTCTAAAGGCCTACCTTAAACGAACCAACCAGTCATTCATGGAAACAAGGTGGCTCATGCCTGTTGCATTGTATGTTGGACATGCACATAATTAAAGTAACCCCTTATATTTACATCTCAATTACCCACCTACCATTATGAAACATAATTTTAACAAAAACTAAATTTGCCTCAAAATTAAGCAACTTCATATAACTATGGGAAATGATTAAAATAGCACACTAATTTTGCACCTAAATTACCCACATTCATCATTGTAGAAAATAAAACAAAGTAACTCCTAAATTTGTTTCTAAATTTAGTGACATATATGTCATGAAAGATAGTATAAAATAATCTCTTTAATTTATTTCTAAATTACCCATATTTGTAGATATATAATAAATAAATTTAAGTATCCCCCAATCTATGTGTAAATACCAATATAAGCTATTATAGAAAAAATATTCAATAACTATAAAATATTATATATATTTTTGAATTACACACTTCTATCTTTGTGTTTCTCTCTATCGCCTTCTCGTGGCAAAAATATTATGAGTGGAGTTGTGGAGATAATGTAGAGTGTAGGCAGGAGAGAAACCAGTCATGCTGCTCATTATCAGACAGAAAAGCAGTGGACTCGCTGGGACGACTGTTGTTGAAACCAGTATAAAATGCATCCGGTGCTAACTAGCATTCCTGTGGCATGATATAATTCATAGCTACCGCATGTTGGATTGAAAATGCATGGAAGGCATAATATATAAATGTACATCGGGGGACGATGGTGAATTAGCAGTAGTATGTTAACTGCTAGTTAGGTTCTATGCATCCATGGCATTCCGGAAGCACCTATTGTATCCAACCTTACTGTTTTCTAATTATTATCTTGAGACATTGGGGGCTACCAAATTCAGCAAAACCATAATCAGGATTGTGAGCAGGTGAATCTTCTCTATCCAATACTGTTTGGAGATAAATAGTGTTAGGACGACAAGCTACCTTTGGCACCTTGAGTGGGGAACTGAAGATTCAAGGATTGCGAGTGCCCAATAGTGAAACATAGGTACTGTCAAAGCTATGGTGAATGAGAACCGTATGGCAAAACCAAATGAAAATATTTACTATGGTTGAGGGAAAATTGGATGGCTCACAAGGAGAGATCTCACGGCAAGAAAGGCAGAGGCACCAAGAGGCACCAATTGGGGAGGCACCAGCTGCCAACTAAATGGTGGGCCCATAGGCACCATATGCCTACTAAATTGGTTGGATCAGGACCAGAAAAAAGGTGTGATGATTCCATTTTCGAAAATTTTTATGTAATCAGAGGTAAAATGGTAAATCAATAATAGAAGAATAATGTTTTGAGTAGTATAGTCTGTGTGATTGATTGAAGTACTAGTGTTAGATGAATATCTTCTTGTTCCAAACACAAGTTCTTTGGAGCTCCAGCACTCAACTCTAGCAGGGTTCCAAGCCGCATCTATGCACCGCTGTCCACCCACCGCCGTATCCGTGCGCCGCTGTTCACCCACCGCCGCATCCGTGCGCCATCGTCCACCCATGAATATCTTCTTGTTCCAAACACTCAAGTTCATTGGAGCTCCAGCACTCGACTTTAGCAGGGTTCCAAGCCGCATCTGTGCGCCGTTGTCCACCCACCATCGTATCCGTGCGCCGCTATTCACCCACCGCCGCATCCGTGCACCATCATCCACCCACCTCCGTCTCTGCCACCATCCGCCAAGCACCACCTTCGCCGCCATCCGGCAAAGAGCGGTCGTGGCGGGGCTTGGCACGGTGGGTCGTATGAGTAGCTCCGTTGGCTTGCTCGTCGCGGAGGCCATGGAAATGGACGTGGAGCTGCTGCAGAAGACGACCCTGACGCTGGACTTCACAAAGCCGAAGCTACGGAGCACGAGCTCTACCTTAGAAAGAACATAGTACAACAGGGCTGCCGCCGTTCAGCATTTTTTGCGCGCTAATCGCCGCTATTAGCGTTTGACATCATTTAGCGCTAAAAGGGAAGTCTCCTAGCGCCGGCCTTGCTAATCCGCTAAATCCAGCTATAGCGGAAGCTATATCCGGCTATTTGAAACATTGATTATAACCCCACTTTCTCCATGTTTGCTCCAACAAATATAGTTGGGCATGAAATCCGACCTAAACATGTGTTCATGAAGGGTCCTTGAGGAAGCATGACCCTTCACATTCTTACAGAGAACACATGGGCAGCACATGAAACCATTTCGCGTGTTTGCCTCAGCCACACGTATGAAATCATGCACGCCCTCAATGAACTCTTGGGAGCGGTGGTCAGTATTGTACATCCATTGCCGGTTCATCTGCATTACATGACCATATCAAAAACTTGAGCATTATTAATTCATATCCTATATTACACAACATGCATGATTAGTTAATTAAAAGATCCAAAATATCTATCACTCAACATGATTAATTAATATCCTATACCACAGCTGTTTCACTTGAACATTAATTTATTAAAGCCTTGCTACAAAGTAGACTGAAACGGTCCACGATTTCCTCGAAGGGAAATCCTCAGATTACAACATAATGTGATAATCCCAGAAAGACCAAGTTATCACATTATCTTTATTCAGCTGATATCACAGTCATACATCGCGGAAGTACAAGATACAAGTCATTACATTACTGGTTAACCACCTAATTACATCGTGGATCTAGCGAAAACGCACACAGATCTTCATCAGAGTCGACGTAGCGCGTCAGCGTGTGAAGGCTCCTCCTTCACGGGCAATCATCAGAGTTGGCGTAGAATGTCAACGGGCGTAGACTTGATCATCTCAACCAAACTTGAGCGTAGGAACGAGACCATCTAAACCTACTCCTTTAATCTCCATTGTCATCGCAGATGACATCCAATCCTGCTGAACAATTATCAGTACGATTTGTACTAGCCACTGGCTCCCACCCTATGCTTTGTGTATGCTTTGTGGTAAGTGGAATGCAAGGGTAGAGCAAAAGTCCTATATATGGCTGTAGGTTTCCTATGCAAGTTCATCAATATTTTATAATAATAGTTCATCAAGTTTTAATCCATCTCATCCACACATCTCCCATCCCATCACACACATCTCACCACACTCTCACACTCTCTAGGCGACAAGGACGACTCCCGCTCGTACCTTGCCTCAACAGCCAAAACCGGAAACCAACTCCAAACCCGGGGGAAGGTAGAAAGGACTCCTCTCACTAGTCAAGTGAAGCTGTACTTAGGAAAGGTCCATAGCCGACAAGTCAGCATATGTATCGATCGATCAACCAGCAACTCTGCAGAGGTTTACACTACCCACAAGATCACCATCATCGACGATCCGAGTCGTCTAGGCTGATAACGGGCCGCCTTCCAACTAGACACGATGCCACCCTATCACTCAGAACTGGGGCCGTGTCGGAGTACCTTGTATACTGGCACGCTGAGACTGTGAGACGTAGTACTTGGCCCCTCGGGTACTACGCTGTCTTAGGAGGGTGTGGGCGCTCGACGCCCGTACCTCCCTATACTATCCGCTAACCTCCCAATAGTAGTGGCACCGCACTAGAAAGTCGAACGTCCGCCTCGTACCCATTTAGAGCGAATGGGAGTGTAAGGCTTCCTAAGACCCGGTCCACAGAACATATCAGTCCTTAAGGGGACTAAGCAGGATATCTTCACAAGGGGTAACCGTTTTCCGCTCGACGGGACACCCGACACCCTGTGCCCTCACAGCACCTCCTATCTCGGGGCTTCATCCCACGAAGACACTCCACCCCGGGATCTCTCCCTGTCACATTGCCCGCCACAGGCATCTCACATGGCGAATGCCCAGGTAGCGCCCTCCGGCAAGACTCGTCCTCGCGACTCGTCGTAGATCCTGCTCGGTCGACTCGACCCTCACCACACACCCAAGACGCACGCCAAGATCTCCCCAAGTTCATTACCAAGTTATTACCGTGTTCTCGGCACCACGTGCCTTACCCACTTGCAATCCCTTCTCCAAGCATCACATCACAGATATAATGCATAGTAGAAGTAAAGCGGTAAATAGAATGCGAGCATCTAGCCTGACAGCGGGTGTGCAGGGGAATAGGTTGCGACAAGGTAATGGCTTACAAGCAATTCTACCATGCAACCTATCACAGTTCATTTGCATAAAAGTAAAGCGCTAGCATCTACATTGTAGCATGCCTAATAGGATTCTACGAGGTTGAGTGGGACGTGGCACCTGTTGACTTGGTCAACTATGAAATCCTCAGTGTACTCATGTAGTCGTCCTTCTCAAGGCCCTGCTATCCTTCGTGTGTCCTTCCTCCAATGGGATCCGGTCCGATCAACGTTACCCCCAATGCAAATACCTCGTTCGTACGACAAAACAAGCAAGGGATCAATCAACCACTAACCAAGAAAAGACCACGAAAGGAGGCAACAAAGCATAGAAAGAACAACTACACCAAAGATCTCCAATGGGGAAAATGTCTTAGCCCTCTCGGCGGATGTCCGATCCCTGGGCCAAAAGGACAGGAGTGGTCGTTTGCTAAGCACAAGCTTAAGCCTTATCCTAGCCAATACTTCCCGGGTCGATCGTGTCGACCTATACGGCTTAATTAAAATGGTGTAGGCCCTAGCCCATCCTAAGCAAACACCACGGCTCGCGGCTTCCGATCCGAACGTCATGGGAAATTGGAAAATAACGGGAACCGGAAGAAGCGGCCACTGCAGTTCTGATCTCTCTTAATTTGCACGCCATTGCAATTGGTGAGAACTAAGAGAGGGTGGACTAGGGAGAAGAGCAGAGGGGTGGTCTACTTCTTCCAATACACACGCCACGGCGAAAGGCGAGGCTTCAGAGAGAAGCAACACACAAAGGAACACGAGCGACCAAACCTCTTGTAGGGTACCAGGACCTAGGTGCACTAAATGCACTAAGACACCCCAGGGTTCTTAGCGGTGCGGTTGTCACCGCAAGAACCGAAGATAAGCTATGGCCTAATAGGTACAAGCATACAAGAGCTTAAGCGTGAAAGGGTCCACGACGGAAAAAGACACGGGTTTCACCTCCCTTGATCCACTCACCAAAGCAACGACGGGAACCGGAGGACTAGAATCAAGAGAGCGATAAATACCAACAGGCGAAGGGTTCATCCCACACCTTACTAGAATGGTGGGAATTGAGAACGAAAGGAGAATGAGAGAAGAATAGAATTCCGCACTCTTTCAACCAACTCGTCATAGAATGGGCGAAGGTTGGAAGAAGAGGCGCGATCCCACAATCCAAACCCCCTCGTAGGGCACCATGACCGTGCAACTAAATGGCACAAGGTTTTCCTTCAGGTCATAGCGATGCGGTTGTCACCGCTAGATCCGAAGAAATGCCTAGGTAGAAGTGGTGCAACATACAAGTCGGTCAGGAAAAGATCAGGAGAAAAGGGGCGGTAAAACCCGATGGCCATGGCGAGGTGACTCACGGCCATGAGCTTTAACCCAGCGGGTTGGCTTCAGTAAGTTTCATGACAATCGCCCCCTAGTTCGTCTCTCATAGACTAGGTCAAGATGAGCTCTTCACGTGCGGGTAGGGTGCGCACTGATATCAAGCACATGTTGGCCTCGTCCCAGAGCCATAGGAGTGGGCAACGGTCACGGTACTACTAAGTCAACTAAGAATGGGAGGGATCGAGTTACACTTAGTGTTGTGGCCATGGCAGGGCAAACCCGTGACCAAAACTACCGAACGAAGAATGATCCCTCGGCCGGCTCGAAGGCACGGCACTCAGACGGAGATGGGCAAGACACCAACACCCTCCCAAGGCACCACAATGCAAACAGCGATCAAACCACACACTCGACACGGTAACCGACGGAGTGGCACATCCTCGTATCACCGAGTGACTCATAGACAGGTAGACCGGCACGAAGGCATGACACAGGCATGATAGACAGAAATCACCGTGTACAAGATAGAACATGATCAAGTAGCAGGTATATGGTAGATGACATTACAAGGATGTATAAGCAAATAAAAAGAAGGAAATGCAGAGCTTTTGCCGACATCGAGAACAGTGTCGGCTAAGTTCCAAGACTTGACCTTGATGCGAAGAAGGCGAAGGGCTGTTGCCGCATGTTCCGGAACATGGCAACAAGGTTGGCGGCCTCCCTGCAAGACAGAGATTCACGGCACGAAGGCCGGACAGAGAGTTGGCGAACGTGATGATGTGGTGCCGCGAGTCCAGGATGAGCAGTGAGGTGGTGTTGAGGTCCGTCTCGCCGAGGGTAGAGGTGGGCGGTGGCCACATTCTCGGCAGCGGCGTCTTGCCCTCCGGTAACGGCGAACATGGGGGTCCGTCCCTCTATGGCAGTGAGAAGACACAGCACCAAGGCTGGTCTCAGAATAGGACAGTGGCGATATCAACAGCAGGGAGGAAAAGGTGAAGCTTGGGCATGGTGGCTCACCGGCGAGAGAGGAACACAGGTGAGGTACAGTGAAGGCGGTGGTGCTGTCCTTCTCGGAGAGCAGCAGGGTGGCAAAGCTCGGCGAGGTGGACGTGGCTCGGCTGCGGCATTCTCGGCACCTGGCGTGGACGAAGGCCGGCGGCTGGCCGGCCATGGTGGCGAGCGGGGTCGCGGGCTCGACGTCGCAGGGCTGGGGTCGAGGGTGAGCCGAAGTCATGGCATCAGGGTGGCATCGCCCGGTGCCTTCGGCGTGGGGTCACGGTGCTGGGCGAGCACGACGAGGCTCGGTGAAGGGAGGAGCTTGCGGTGGTCGAGGCTTGCCCACGATCGGCGTCGCAGACATGCTGGACACCCTCCGCGGTAACCCACGATGGCGCGTCGTGAGGCTCAGAGCGGAGGCGAGGATGCAGCGTAGAGGGTGGTTGGGCTCACGGTGCTGGGCGCCGGGGTGGAGCAGAGCTCGACGCGGGTTTGTCGAGGCGAGGTGCCGAGCAGCGTCACGGGCTCGGTGGCTGGCACTGCTTGGAGGAAGGGTAGCAGCGGCGGGTGGAGTGGTAGCCGTGGCCAGCTAGGGCACGACCATGGCCGGTAGCGATGGGCGGCTGCAGAGGGAAGAAGGGAGAGCGGCGGCGGGTTAGGGAATAGGGAAGTAGAGGAGCGGCGGCGAGGGTATTTGTAGGCGCCACGGGCTAGGGCTGGTGGCCGTCTTGGCGTCCGCACCATCGATGTGACGGCCGAAACACGTGGCGCACATCAAGCAGGTGGCGGTACGGACGTCAAGGAGCTTTGGAGGGGGCAGCGCGCGTCGACGGCGGTGACTGGGCACGGACGTGAGGCTCGAGCGTGCGTTTAGGTTTCTAGGCAGGTGTGCGGGCCTGCGGGGGTCGGCTGCCACGCTAGCAGGCCCGCGGGGGCCGACTATCGGGTCGCACGCGCGATCGGGCCTGCGGGGGTTGGCTGATGCGGCTGGGCTACGCGAGAAGGTGAGCTGGGCTAGCGGCTGCTGCTGGGCCTGCGCGACAGAGGGAGGAAGCTGGGCTGGGGCGCTGCTGGCGGCAAGGCGCGGGGCAGGCTGGCCTGCTCGGCCTAGAGGAGTGGTGGGTTGCGGCTGCGAGCTGGGCCAAAGGAAAGGAAAAAGAGGAGCTGGGCCTGGAGGAAGAGGCGTCGGCTGGGCCGAATGGGGGAAGAAGGAGGGGGTGTGTGGGCCAGCTGGGTGATGAGGAAAAGTGGAAAGACTTGGGGCCCAAAAGGAGAGGTGGTTTCCCAATAAGATTGGGACTTAGGGATTTGAAAAGAATAAAAAGAGATTGAGGAGGAGAATCAAAGGGGAATTTAAAAAGGGGAATTTCAAATGGAGTTTGGGAGAATTTCGAATGGGATTTGAGACGCAACTCAAGAGAGATTAGGGGAACCCTTGCTACGGATTTGTGCACTACAAACTCCGGACAAACTCAAACACCAAGCCGACACAAGAACACAGGCACTCTCCTACAAACAAATCTAAATGTGTGCGATGATTTGTTAGTAAGTTCGAACTCGGGCTAGACCTAGAATCTACATGTTTCACACAAATACAGGAAAAATTTTAAAAAGTTCGTATTTTTGGCTATCTGAAAACCCGGGATGTTACATAGACAATCCCAAATAGCAATGCACTTAAGCAGAATAAGGATTTTGCAGCCAATTCCAACTAAAATAGACAGATCATTCGTCAGTTATTCATCGATGGGCTTGTTCTGCTGGTTTACTGCCTCTTCATGCACAGGTGCACTCTCATCAGCCGCCTCAGCCAATTTTTGCACGTGCTTTACATAGTCTTCCTCCTGGTACCATCCTATATATCTAGTACTATCCCACTGAAATTAGAACACTAAATGAAGAACTTTAAACAAAATCATCACAAAAATGGCCATAAATCATAAAAAACACGGCCAAAAGAACTCACGTTGCATTTGGTACACTTGTAAAAGATGTGACTATGGTTGTGGGACCCTGCTTCTTCACTCTGTACTCCAATATAGTCTTCCGCAATGAGAGGGAGGCCTAGCCTTAGTCGCTTAGGATCCCCATGCGACGCCGAGAACTGGGAAGCAGTCGTCATCTACTGTATACTCATTTTGATTGACTACTATAAATTTCACCATTTCTAAACCATGAAATGAGCTATATATACTAGCAATGAAAGAAGGATCCTAGTTTCGATGAACTGTTATAAGCTTCCTTATCTACATATGCAAACTATCAAGTGAGTTTGAGCTCAAATGGCTTATAAAAAAAATTCACCATTATTCCTAATCTAGAAAACCTCAAATTTCTAAACCATGAAATGAGCTATATATACTAGCAATGAAAAGAGGATACTAGTTTTGATGAACTACTATAAGCTTCCTTCATCTATGCACGTATGCAAACTACCAAGTGAGTCTGAGCTCAAATTGCGTATAAATCAAAAAAATCCGCCATTATTCCCAATCTAAAATACCATAAATTTCTCTATTTCTAAACCACGAAATGAGTCATACCAACGGTGAAACAGGAGACAATGAAGGAGCTAACCTTTAGAACCCAAGAATTGATGGAGGAATGAAAGTCTTCACAAATCTTGCAAGCATGACCTCCTTCCACAAGCAAGAACAGAGAGCAAGCAGAGCTCGACATGGCTCGGACTGGGGGACGAAGAAGGAGAAAGTATATAGCCGGAACTTGTAGTCCCAGTCTGTGGCTCAAACCTGGATTATAGGTTACTTTGTAGTCCCAGTTGGAGCTACCAACCGGGATTAAAGGTTTAGTCACGGCTAGTAACTTCAACTGGGACTAGAGGATGACCTTTTAGTCCCGGTTGGAGCCACCAACCGGGACTAGAGGTCCCCTCCTGCAAAATTCTGCGCAAGCCTGCGGCGTTAGCCGTTGGGCATGAGGCTTTAGTCCGGTTTCATGGCTTCAACCGAAAGTCCGTTCTCTACTAGTGTACGGTGGGTGCAATTTACTCATTAATAATGAACTCAATTCAATTCCATATCCAATATGGCAAGAAAAGATATTAGGATCTATTCAGATATACAAGTGAAGACGATACATGTAGACGCAAATCATACCTCCGCAGATCGCATCTCATTGGATGTAATTTGATTAGATGTTGCTAAGGAACAAATTCTGGCAATACTAGCTCTGTTGTAACTAAAAGAAAAAGGTACTCAAAATAATGATGATTTTTTTAGTCTTTAAGTGCTCGTTGAAAATATCATCGAATGTACCAAATATCAAGTGGTGGCATTAAAGGCCAACAAACATTAGCCACAAAGAACAAGATTTCACCAACATCTTCAAAGAATATCAAGTGAAAAACAAAAAATAGGCAAACACATATATGCATGGGACAATGAGGACTAATTCATTTTAAACTTCTCCAGGTTCTTTACTGTTAGATGATGTCATCAAGTATGTATCAAACACTTGGAGTGGCCAAACAACACCAACGAGAACAAAATGACCAGCATCGGTTCAATGACCAAAACCAATTGAGGTCGGCCAATATTGAACATCTCTAGATGCTCCCATTATTTAGAGTATGTATCAAGTTCGACACCATTGTATGAGTTATGATTGCCATGCCACTCACAATATTCTTTTTATTCTATGCACAAATTGAATTAATTTGACACAACTAAAAGGATAACTCACTATATAAGTTGTCTATTAAACTGACTTATGATTACGTAGAACTAAGCGGTGGTGTCAAGCTCCTAGCGGATGGCTAGATAAAATCTAAGCTAAAGATCCATAATAGAAGCAACAAGATCATCTCGAATTTAAATATATAAGAGAGATTTTATCACCAATAGAGCTCACCAAGATAAGACTGAAGGCTATTTGAGCTATTTGATTTGGTGGCCTTAGCTGAAATTGCAGTCTTTAGATAGTAATAGACAAAAAAAATGAAGAGACAAGAATGATGACAGTAGCTCTAAGTCTGGCTTAGAGTTCATGCAATAGTAGATAGAATAAATGTGCATAAAGAGAAGACAATTATAATCAAACAGCAGTACCAACAACAACAACAACAACAACAACAACAACATAGCCTTTAGTCCCAAGCAAGTTGGGGTAGGCTAGAGATGAGAAACAGGGAGACACAAAAAGGGACATAAAGGGCACAAGACAGAAAGAGGTCACGGTTTAGGTACGTTGATTGCCAGTCTCAAGCGCTCCTGTCCATAGCTAAATCCTTAGAGATATTCCACTCCTTAAGGTCTCTCTTAACGGACTCATCCCAAGTCAGTTTAGGTCGACCTCTACCACTCTTTACATTATCGGCCCGCTTTAGAACCCCACTATGCACTGGCGCCTTAGGATGTCTCTGTTGGACATGTCCAAACCATCTCAACCGATGTTAAATCAATTTCTCCTCAATTGGTGCCACCCCAACCCTATCTCGAATATCGTCGTTCCAGATGAAAGGTCCTTGTTTGGTTTTGGTAATTGAGTGACAACTTAGGTGGACTAATATGTGGTTATATGAGATACACAGGAGATTAGTCCACATGTGATGGTGTCATGAAGGAGCTTATTGCATATGAGACATGACATGGAGTCATGTGGCCAAAGTGACGAAGATCATGATGAGGCTTGGCTCGACGGACCGGTTGCAAGTGTGAAGGGCGAGTCAGAGGCTTTGGAGTGAGGGACCGCGTGTGACGGTGAAGCTTGAGCATGACTTGGCGCCGATGGACCGACGCAACGGTGAAGAGCAAGTGAGGTCAAGATCGATGGACCAAGGTCACATGATGATATGAAGTGGATCATATCATTTGTGATATGGTTGGTGCATGTGTTGCATCAACATCGGAGGAGATGGAGTGGAATGCGCAAGGCAAAGGTATAACCTAGGGCATTTCCATTTCACCGGTCATAGGTGTGTAGAGAAGTTGATGACCGGGTTTAGGATAGATGGCCGTACTATTAAGAGGGGCAAACTTGTTTGCATATCGGTCATCTAGTGCCACTCGAGTGATCTAACTATGCATCGTTGCTAGGATCGAGTGGCGTGGCAAGTTGAGTGGTTAACTCCTTCGGTAAAATGATTTATGAAAATGCTAACACACATGCACATGGTGGTGTACACTTGTTGGTGTTAGCACTTTTGTGAAGGCAGTGGAGTTTGAGCGGTAGAGAGGGTTTGGGTTCCTCTCTCCCTCCCGCCGAGCGTGCGAGCGCGGGATTCAGGCGATTTCGGGGAAATGAAATGCCTATTTTCCACTACGCCGAAAGTCGGAAAAGAAACGGAGGCGAACGGAGGTCACAGAGGTGACCGGACGCTGCACCGGACGCTGCACCGGACGCTGCACCGGACGCGGTCACTGTGCGACCGGCGCGTCCGGTCAGGCGAATAGCGGTTCACGAGGACGACCGGACGTGGTGCGCGTCCGGTCACACACGATCGGACGCGTCCGGTCGTCCAGGGTGCTTACTGGACTCCGACCGGACACGGGAACTGTGGCGTCCGGTCAGTTCTTCAGCGCGTCCGGTCGCTGGTTTGTTTTGCGCGACTCAGTGTTGACCGGCGCGTCCGGTCAGTCACGGGACCAGCGCGTCCGGTCGTGACCAGCGCGTCCGGTCGTTGCGACCGGCGCGTCCGGTCAGTAGATCGCGAAATAACCGTTGAGTGACCGGCGCGTCCGGTCGTTATGACCGGCGCGTCCGGTCGGTGTTTCGAAAACTATCCGTTACGTGATCGGAGCGTCCGGTCGATCAGACCAGCGCGTCCGGTCAACGCGTGTTGTGCCCAGTGAAGGGGTACAACGGCTATTTTCACAGAGGGGGTTATAAATAGCCCTTTGGCCGGTCTTGGCCGGTAGCTGAGCACACTTTGGCCTTGGTGGCTTATGTGGTAGTGCTTGGAAGCCCTCTAACTCACTCATGCTTGATAGTGTTCATCGGATCGAGTGAGAGAGCGATTCTAGTGCGATTGCATCGTGAGGTTGCATCGAGTGGCACTAGGTGTTCGTGTTGCAAGCCGGTGGTGCTTGTTACTCTTGGAGGTTGCCACCTCCTAGACGGCTTGGTGGCTTGTGGCTCCGTCGAAGCTCGCAAGAAGATTGTGCGAGGCTCCGGAGAGGATTTGTGAGGGGGATTGTGCTCACCCCGCGGGGATCGCGAAGAGCAACTCTAGTAAAGCTCGTGGCTTGGAGGATCCCCATCTTGAGAGTGGATGTGCGGCACCCGCTGAGGGTTTGACTCTTGATAGTCAATTAGCTCGTGATCCATCAAGTGGGTGTATCGCCACAACGGGGACTAGCTTGGTGGCAACCAAGTGAACCTCGGTGAAAAACCGCCGTGTCAACATTGTGTACATCTTCTCGGTGGTTTGCTTTTGATTCACAAGCTTGTATTTACTTTCACTTATATATTGTGCTTGTGTTGTTGCTCTCTTAACTAGTTTGCTTGTGTAGCTAGCTAGTTACCTTCTTGCTTGTGTAGCATAGAAGTAGCACCCGTTGCGTGGCTAATTTGGTTTGTGTAACCTTGTTAGTCACATTGCTTAGTTTGTGTAGCTAAGTATTTTGCGCTCTCTAGTTTGGCCTTAGTTGCCTTGCTATTGAGCTTTGCTAGTGAGCTTAGTTGGCTTTGTGCTTTTGCTTACTAGTTGAGTAGGAGCTCCCCCGTGCTTGCTAAAGTACTAGTGCATAGGTTTGTGTGACCTTGCTCTAGAATTGTTTAGGAGAGCTCTTGCTAAGGAAAGCACCTTAGTTACATAATTAGGATCTTTGTGAGGTGCTTGTGAACTTAGATAGAGGGGTGTAGTCTTGGCTAGACCGATAGTTTTAATTCCGCATTTGTTTCGGTTTGCCGACGCGATTAATTTTAGAAAGGACTATTCACCCCCCCTCTAGTCCGCCATCTCGACCCTTCAATTGGTATCGGAGCCCGGTCTCTCATTTGTGGTCTTCACCGACCTGAGAGGATGGCGGAATATGGGCTAGATGTTGAGTGTCCACACATGTTTGATGGCACACACTTTGCACGATGGAAAAATTGGATGATATGCAATTTTAAGTTTATTTGCCCTCAAATGTGGTGGATGGTAGATGTAGGCTTTTCTCATGTGTTGGATGAAGATAATCTAACTCAAGCACAAGAGAAATGCCTAGATCTTGACATCCAAGCTACTAATATCATGTATAGATCTTTGGATGATAGCATCTTTGGTAAGATCATGGACCTCAAATCCGCTCATGAGATATGGGCCTATCTCAATGAAAAGTATGGAGCTATCACCGATGATGATGATGATGTCAAGACTAAGGAGGTTGCACATGATGATGTTGAGCATGACCACAACACGGTGGTTGTGGAGGATTGCTCCATCTCATGGTCAAGTGATGATGATGATCGATCTACCACAAGTTCACTTGACAAGGATTGCGATGACACATCAAGTGTTGCAAGTGATGTTTCTACCCCAAGCACACTTGATGGTGACAACGTTGGTTCATGCTCGGGCCTTGATGATGCTACTACAAGCCCATCCACTATATCACATTGCTTCATGTCACAAGGTGACACAAAGGTATCAAATGATAATGTGATTGATCATGTTGATTCATATGATGAGCTTGTTAGTAGATTTGCTAGCATGACCATGTCTTTAGAAAATGAGAAAGCTAAAACAATGGAATTGGAAAATGAAAACTCATTTCTAAAGAACTCATGTGAAGAACATAAGCACTTACTTGATGTTCTTAAATCTTCACATGAGAAGCTAATGTTGACTCATGAGAAAGTACTTGCATCTCATGAGGAATTATTAGAAAAACATGCTTCTCTCATTAAGATGTTTTTAAAGAAAATTAAAAATAATGAGAGCTCATCACATGGATCAAATGATCAATTGCAAAATGTGACTAACCCATGTGATGTAGGGAGAAAGCATGTATCCACCTCTTGTGACGACTTATTAGATATGCCATGTTCTTCACATATATATGCTTGTTCTACTTCTATGTCTTGTGAGACTAACATTTTGAAGGAGAACAATGAGCTCAAAAGTGAAGTGAAGAAATTGAGCAACAAGTTAGAGAGGTGCTACAACTCAAAAGTCACCTTTGAGCACATGATAAAGACTCAAAGAAGCTATGGTGACAAGAGTGGCATTGGCTTCAACAAGAACAAGGGCAACAAAAAGAAGCAAGAACAAAAGAAGCTATCTCATTTTGTGTGCTTTAAATGCCATGAGATGGGTCACCTTGCCAAGTCTTGCCCAACCAAGAAGCCAAAGATGAGGCCACAAGATGAAAAGAAGATACCCCAAGCTCAAATCAAGATCAACCATGAAGATGGTAGTGACTTGATAATAAAGAAGAATAAAACAAGAAGGGGTGGAAGAGGAAGGCATCCAATGCAAATCCAAGATGCCAAGATGATGAGCAAGAATCAAGTTGAGAAGAGAGATTTGGCTCACATCAAGTGCTTCAAGTGTGAAGATATGGGACACTTTGCCTCGGGGTGTCCTACCAAGCTTGAGAAGAAGGCTCAAGCAACTCATGAGAGGCAAGGCAATGAAGAGCATCACATGAGCAAGGAAGAAAAGGCTCAACCAAAGAGAAGATGCTATTCATGCCGGGAAAGGGGACACATGGCTCATTCATGTCCCCTAGGTAATAATTCTAAGCCTAGTTCAATTAATGATACTAACATGCTTAGAAAGGATGGCAATGGTACCTCATTGATTGGAATTGCAAAACATCCCGCTACCCATACTAAGGCTTTGCCTAAGTATGTTGCTCCTAACTTGAGAGGACCCAAATTTGTTTGGGTACCATCAAAAAGTGGATGATTGGTTGTAGGTACCATCGGCATTGGAGGCTTGATTCATTTGGATTCATATTGGTCATCATATGGTGAATCAAGTTTTAAAGCTTAGTGCATATTTTATCCCAATGCCAAGTCAAAATAAGTGGAGTCCACATGCTACAACATACAAGTGCAACATTCAAGATTGTGGTGATTTATTGGATATATTTGATGGCTTGCAAATATTTGAGTTAGAGCTTGCTAAGTGGATGATCATGTGATAACCAAGGTATATCTCTAGTTGATCATTTTATTTGGGTGCATATGAGTTGATTGAATTGGATATATATGCAATGTTGCTTGCTATAAGATGATTGAATGGATTAAATGCCTAGCAATCAAATTTGGATTGATTTGTGTTGGATAAATTCATGAGATGACATTTAGTAAGTGGATTGAATGGATATATGTCTTGTGAGAGTGTTCAAACAAGTTAATCTCAAGATTGATTCATAAAGTATAGCTCAATGTATTGAAATCTGTCCATTATTGAAAATCTGAGCTAGCTGAGATCAAGTCTGAGTTTGAGTGACCAAATCATATTGGATTGACTTGAAATTTGGTATGCATGCTCTAGACTTATGATATGAGATGCTGTATAAATTTCATGATAATTGGATGAGAAATGCTATGGTTTTAGAGCACATCTTGTCAGCTATAGTGCAGCAGTTTTCAGCATGTAGCAGTGGTGAAAGATTTGAAATCTAGTAGCAATCTAGAAGTCAAATGAAGCTCAAATTTTTACAGTTACTAGATGACTTAGTGAATCACATCTCCACCAAATTTCATGGCATTTGGATCTGTATATTGGGAGATATGAATTATTCTTTGAAGGGTACAGAATCTGCCAGAAAAGTGACAATTATTGGATTGATCTGGAGTCACTTTAAGTGAAAGGTCCTCAAGTTGGAAACATATTTATAAGTGTTTGAGGTACCTAAGTTTGGTTTTGAATTGATCTAGAAGCATGACAAGAAATGAGTACAAGGGCATTGATTGTGGAATGTACTTAGTGTATAAATTTGGTACTCAAATTTGAAAATGAAGATCAAACTCAAGATGAAGATGAGGTTCAAGTTCTAGTAATGATTGGAGATCATTTGGTAGAAAGAAAAGGACTTAAAGAATAATTCAAGGTTACTCATCAAGTTAAGTCCATAGATCAATCAATCAAAGGCAATTCAAGTAAGTGTCAAGGATGGTTCTTTGGAGAGAGGTCACTTCTCCCTGCTGAGGGGGCTTGCCGCCCATGGGTGGGTAAACCGAGCACCGGCTTGGAAGGCTAACATGGAAGTGATGAATTTAAGGGACATTTGAGATGCTTAATTGAAGCAATCAATAGGGTTGATCAAGAAAAGCAAGCAACACCCAAAAGAGAGCTAGTCATGGTTATAAAATTGGTATCATAAGTACTTCTCTCATGCAAGCATTGATCAAAGAGAAAAAGCAAGCCAACCACAACAAGAGATAATGCACTTGATTATTAGTGGTTCTCATTTCATATGGGTGAAGAATGGATTTCTCTATAATGATTGGTCTTCACCAAGCTTATAAATTGGACTTCACATTGCTATTGGAGTAATGAATTGGAATCTATGTGACTATCCTCTACTCCAACATAACAAAGGTATCATTACAATGTGCATGATCATTTCATCCCTTACTAGTATGCGATTAGTGCATATAGTACATGCTTACTAAGGATCATGCATAACAAATGAAATGTTTAAAATTCATAGCCTACCACTATTGCTTGAATTGTTTAAATGATCTAGTGGTATGTGTATGAATTTGTTCATGAGCTAGTGAACCCAAGTACTTGATCTAGTTTGGATTGCTAACAAGTGACAAGTACAACATTGGCAAGATAACCCTTAGTATGAGGAGTAAAGAAGCTTGTCATTGGATCAAACCGGACTTAGAATCTTAGGCAAATCAACTTAGTTCAAGTCATACTAGAAGCTCATGACAATGATATGGGTACAAGCATAAGACAACAATGCAAATGGATATCTAGGGTGTTTCAAATGGTATCTAGACCCAAAGTTTTTCTTCAAGTGGTATTTACAACTGGTGTCTAGATCATGATCTACAAGTGATATCCTACAAGTGGTACTCATAAAGATAGCAAATATTCAAGAAAAGATCATATTGACAAATCCTACAAGTGGTTCCATGATAGAGGATTCTCCAAATTGGTATCACACCCTTATTCGTGGTATTTCTACATATGATAACATTTATACAAGACGGTGGTTCCACAAGTGATCCTCAACTTTAAGTGATCATCAAATGAAGAAAGTTCCCTCACACACAAGAGCTCAAGATTATCAAGTGAATGACCCATGCTATGACATAGGGGGAGGAGCCCCACCTAATGGTATCAAGGTCAAAGATCCTAAGTGGTATCTCAAGAGCAACATACAAGTAATGTCATTTCAACATGTGTGGTAATGTCCATAAAAATGCAATATTCGAGTATCAACCATCCACCCCAATGCAAGCCTTTGTATCAATGAGACATACACCCTTTATGGAAATTGATGACAAAGGGGGAGAAGTTGGAACAAAGATATGTCAATGCACCAAGAGAGAGAGGTTTGGGGAGAGATTGAACAAAGATATCATGAGAAGATGGGTTTGGACATGGAAATGGACAAAGAGGGAGCAACAATGAAGAAAAGAGAAGGATCAAAATTCTTGGACAAGAGAAGCACACAAGTAGGGGGAGCAAGCTCATGAACTTTGATTGATTACATTTGATATGTGCATAATTCATGTGCTTGCTTGCATTGCATAAAGTTCTTAAATTCAATATGCAGGCTTGTGTGGTGTATGCTAGTTATAGAACTTGAATGATGATTTGATAACTAGCATGCATAGGATGTTAGCTAGACTTTGTGATTATCATGAAAAAAAAAACTAGAACCATGCTTATAATGTTGATCTCACGGGGTTTCTAGTGTTTTGATGTCTAGCTACTCATGATGCTAAGGATGATGGCAAACTTGTGATTTTCAAATGGTATCAAGCTACCAATTGGTATCGAGCTACAAAGGTTTATTCTATACACCTTAGCATCACTTAGTAGTGCTAACCCTCCCACAAATTTCAAATTTATGCATATGTGCAAGCTTGAAACCAAACCATTTGAGCACATATGTAGGGGGAGTTATCACTACCAAGTCGGGTTTTATGGTGCTTATCCAAATCTTGACATAGAGCTTAAATGTTGGATAAGTAGCATAAAATCCAAAACAAGTTAGCAATTTACACTTTGTGTGAAGTGCTAGCTTGAAAAAGCTTAATTTCCATATCTTTGTAGAGTTGTCATCAATTACCAAAAAGGGGGAGATTGAAAGGTCCTTGTTTGGTTTTGGTAATTGAGTGACAACTTAGGTGGACTAATATGTGGTTATATGAGATACACAGGAGATTAGTCCACATGTGATGGTGTCATGAAGGAGCTTATTGCATATGAGACATGACATGGAGTCATGTGGCCAAAGTGACGAAGATCATGATGAGGCTTGGCTCGACGGACCGGTTGCAAGTGTGAAGGGCGAGTCAGAGGCTTTGGAGTGAGGGACCGCGTGTGACGGTGAAGCTTGAGCATTACTTGGCGCCGATGGACCGACGCAACGGTGAAGAGCAAGTGAGGTCAAGATCGATGGACCAAGGTCACATGATGATATGAAGTGGATCATATCATTTGTGATATGGTTGGTGCATGTGTTGCATCAACATCGGAGGAGATGGAGTGGAATGCGCAAGGCAAAGGTATAACCTAGGGCATTTCCATTTCACCGGTCATAGGTGTGTAGAGAAGTTGATGACCGGGTTTAGGATAGATGGCCGTACTATTAAGAGGGGCAAACTTGTTTGCATATCGGTCATCTAGTGCCACTCGAGTGATCTAACTATGCATCGTTGCTAGGATCGAGTGGCGTGGCAAGTTGAGTGGTTAACTCCTTCGGTAAAATGATTTATGAAAATGCTAACACACATGCACATGGTGGTGTACACTTGTTGGTGTTAGCACTTTTGTGAAGGCAGTGGAGTTTGAGCGGTAGAGAGGGTTTGGGTTCCTCTCTCCCTCCCGCCGAGCGTGCGAGCGCGGGATTCAGGCGATTTCGGGGAAATGAAATGCCTATTTTCCACTACGCCGGAAGTCGGAAAAGAAACGGAGGCGAACGGAGGTCACAGAGGTGACCGGACGCTGCACCGGACGCTGCACCGGACGCGGTCACTGTGCGACCGGCGCGTCCGGTCAGGCGAACAGCGGTTCACGAGGACGACCGGACGCGGTGCGCGTCCGGTCACACACGATCGGACGCGTCCGGTCGTCCAGGGTGCTTACTGGACTCCGACCGGACGCGGGCACTGTGGCGTCCGGTCAGTTCTTCAGCGTGTCCGGTCGCTGGTTTGTTTTGCGCGACTCAGTGTTGACCGGCGCGTCCGGTCAGTCACGGGACCGGCGCGTCCGGTCGTGACCAGCGCGTCCGGTCGTTGCGACCGGCGCGTCCGGTCAGTAGATCGCGAAATAACCGTTGAGCGACCGGCGCGTCCGGTCGGTGTTTCGAAAACTATCCGTTACGTGACCGGAGCGTCCGGTCGATCAGACCAGCGCGTCCGGTCAACGCGTGTTGTGCCCAGTGAAGGGGTACAACGGCTATTTTCGCAGAGGGGGTTATAAATAGCCCTTTGGCCGGTCTTGGCCGGTAGCTGAGCACACTTTGGCCTTGGTGGCTTATGTGGTAGTGCTTGGAAGCCCTCTAACTCACTCATGCTTGATAGTGTTCATCGGATCGAGTGAGAGAGCGATTCTAGTGCGATTGCATCGTGAGGTTGCATCGAGTGGCACTAGGTGTTCGTGTTGCCAGCCGGTGGTGCTTGTTACTCTTGGAGGTTGCCACCTCCTAGACGGCTTGGTGGCTTGTGGCTCCGTCGAAGCTCGCAAGAAGATTGTGCGAGGCTCCAGAGAGGATTTGTGAGGGGGATTGTGCTCACCCCGCGGGGATCGCGAAGAGCAACTCTAGTAAAGCTCGTGGCTTGGAGGATCCCCATCTTGAGAGTGGATATGCGGCACCCGCTGAGGGTTTGACTCTTGATAGTCAATTAGCTCGTGATCCATCAAGTGGGTGTATCGCCACAACGGGGACTAGCTTGGTGGCAACCAAGTGAACCTCGGTGAAAAACCGCCGTGTCAACATTGTGTACATCTTCTCGGTGGTTTGCTTTTGATTCACAAGCTTGTATTTACTTTCACTTATATATTGTGCTTGTGTTGTTGCTCTCTTAACTAGTTTGCTTGTGTAGCTAGCTAGTTACCTTCTTGCTTGTGTAGCATAGAAGTAGCACCCGTTGCGTGGCTAATTTGGTTTGTGTAACCTTGTTAGTCACATTGCTTAGTTTGTGTAGCTAAGTATTTTGCGCTCTCTAGTTTGGCCTTAGTTGCCTTGCTATTGAGCTTTGCTAGTGAGCTTAGTTGGCTTTGTGCTTTTGCTTACTAGTTGAGTAGGAGCTCCCCCGTGCTTGCTAAAGTACTAGTGCATAGGTTTGTGTGACCTTGCTCTAGAATTGTTTAGGAGAGCTCTTGCTAAGGAAAGCACCTTAGTTACATAATTAGGATCTTTGTGAGGTGCTTGTGAACTTAGATAGAGGGGTGTAGTCTTGGCTAGACCGATAGTTTTAATTCTGCATTTGTTTCGGTTTGCCGACGCGATTAATTTTAGAAAGGACTATTCACCCCCCCTCTAGTCCGCCATCTCGACCCTTCACCAGACTCTATCCCTCCTTGTGTGCCCATAACACCAACGCAACATACGCATCTCTGCTACACTCAATTGCTGGACATGTCGCCTTTTTGTAGGCCAACACTCAGCACCGTATAACATTGCCAGGCGAATCGTCGTCCTATAGAACTTACCTTTCAGCTTCTGAGACACCCTTTTGTCATAGAGGACGTCAGAAGCTTGACGCCATTTCAAGCAACCGACTGAAATTCTATGCCTAACATCTTCATCAATGTCGCCATCCTTTTGTAGCATCAATCCTAAATACCGAAAAGTATCCTTCTTGGCCACCACTTGCCCATCGAGGCTAACGTCTCCCTCCTCATGCCTACTCGCGCTGAAATCGCACCTCATGTACTCGGTCTTGGTCCTACTAAGTCTGAACCCTTTCTACTCTAATGTGCGATTCCATAGTTCTAACTTCCTACTAACCCCTGCCCTACTGTCGTCAACTAGCACCACATCATCAGCAAAGAGCATACACCAAGGGATATCACCTTGTATATCCCTTGTGACTTCATCCATCACCAAAGCAAATAAATAAGGGTTCAATGCTGACCCCTGATGCAGTCCTATTTTAAATGGAAAGTCACTGGTGTCGCTATCACATGTTCGGACAAACTTCACCGCATCCCTGTACATATCCCTGATGAGGGTAACGTACTTAGTTGAAACTTCTTGTTTCAGAGGGGGAATCAATCAAGCTTCATCAACCATTAACAAGCAATCCTAATGTAGGAGGGTTTGGTCAGGGGGATGCAGAAATAGTGCTTCAGGATCCATTGTGCGTCCAAGGCCTTTTGTTCTTCTTCGCATCTGTTATTTTGTCACAAGTTTTTTTGGTTCTCAAAAAGAAATAGTTTGAAAAGGTTCAATTGTACGAAATGAATTTCTAGATCCTGGGATTTCTTACCATCAAGTTAGAAAAAAGCCTCGATTTCTAGAATTCCTTATTTCTATCTCATGCAAAAAGAAGAGGATCCAAGACAAAGACAAGAACAATAAAAGCAACAAGTCCTTTTAGGAGGAATTGTGGGACTTCTTAATCCTCTATTGGGCACAAGAAAAAGGCTTTTTTGCCTTTTTCTTGTGTCGATTCTTCTTGTATCAAAGTAAGAATCATTTTTCTTCTTATTTGTTTTGTCAAAGATTACTATTTATTCTTTATTCGGGTCTGTCTTTTGGACTTCCTTTGCTTAGGTTCGGGCACGGTAGTGGACAAACAGAGGGAAATAAAGTATGGCGGGGGACAAATTTCTTGTGAGCAAATAGAATTGCTTGACTTTTTCAATTAAGTTCAACTTTGAACTTACAGAAATTTTGTAAAAAAAATCTATACCTCCCATGGAAGGGTGGTTTTGATTTTTAGGCTAGTTGAGTAGTTTTGATTAAGGTTTTATTAGTTTATTACTCTAAACTAAATCAACGATTTGCAGGATACTTCATGGAATAAAATACTGGAACCTCTCCCCTCTTTCTTGTTGCTTCATAAGAGTGAATCCATTTTATGGGCGAAAGGCGGGGGCTTTAAATCGACCGATGGATTGCTTCACTCACTAACATCATTAACAAACAAAAGAATAAATAGAGGGATTCCAACCATCAGAGCAAAGGTTTTCTCTTTGTTATTTTTACAAATAGAAATAGGTAATCAATTTCTAGATTATGGAATAAAACCGCGTTATAACAATAAGAATTCTGCGGGCCCTTTCCGCTCTAATCAGATAAAGGGGAGTAAGGACCTGCTAAGTTCCTACTTTTTCATGTTTACAATCTGGATCCTCTGATTACTATAGAGATGAACCCAGACAATTATAATCAAATAAATAAACAAAACTATCTGTAAAAAGAATACTCCAATAAAAAATTCTAAACGCTACAACAAGCAAACTAGCTACCTGTTTTATTTGCGTGGGCCAACTCGCTAGTTCGTGAAATAATCTCTGGTAGTCAATTTGGTTAAAGAGACACCACGGTGTCAAACATGATGTCGTCTGGTCTGCAAAATGGGGGGGGGGGGGGGGGGGGGGGGGGGGGGGGGGGTTCGCAATGTCTCGATCTATTTTATTGAATGAAGTCAAAATACTCGTTTCCTCAAACATAGTTCATGAACCTTTCATCAAAGATTGATCCACGTAGAGCGACGAAAATCAATGATCGATAAAATCTTAAAATCTAACTAAACTACTGGGTACTGATCCGTAAAAACAATTAACACACTCTCTAAAGAAAACTGAGATATCTAATCGACGTATGTTGCTTAAACTAATTATTGAAACTAAGAAATTTAAACTAATTCTTGTGTATGCATGGTCATGGAAATGTATCTCTCATGCATTAGAAAGAGGAGAAGCCTAACTCCAGATGGCATGGCGCCCCTGCCGTCGCCGGCTGCTCCTCCATATGTGTTGTATTGTCGCCGGCAGGACCTGTGGCTTCACGTTAAACGCGTCCACGAACGGCAACGCCTCTATCGTCTGTCAGTGCTGCCCCAGCTGCTCGCCGAGAGGGCCACGGCCGGTGACTGCTGATGGATGGATGGCTGCTGACTGGCGCAGATGGCGTCCACAGCAGTTACCATGTCGTCCTGCTGGCCAGCAGCCAGCACAGGGGAAGAAGCGGCAGGTAGGATCATCGCCGCCGCCGGGTCGGAGAGCCCGCCACCGTCCGTGGCGGACCCCTGCTGGCGACAGATGGCGATCTGCTTTCTAACAAACTGGAGCTCCATCTCGGAGTCGCGGAGCTGTCGCTGCAGTTCATGTATGATGCCAACGCAGCCGCCGACGGGGTCGGCCGCGCGAGCCTCCGACTGGTAGATGAGCGAGCGCATGGCGGCGGGGCCGTACTTGGTCAGCGTCTTCTTGATGTTGCTGGTGCCGAAGAGGCGCTGGGCGTTGGTGAAGAGGCTCTGCTGGTCGGCGGGGAAGTAGGGGGCGAGCGGGCAGTCCACGGAGCACTTGCACCGCCAGAACTTGCACGCCGCGCATGCGTGGTTGTGCTGGGTGCTGCTGCTCCCTTCGCCGCGGCCGGTGGGGGTGGGCCGCGGGGCGCGGGTGGAGGACGCGGAGCCTGGAGAGGCGGCCGAGCCGTTGGTGTTGGTGGCGCCGGTGGCACTAGTGTCGACGTGGAGGTGGAGGTGATGCGGTGGTGGCAGCTGTGGCTGTGGCTTTGAGGAGGAGGCGGGCATGGTACACGCGCGCGCGGCCGGCGAGGTCGTCGGGGTCGTTACCCTCGGCGTCGGCGTCGGCGTAGGGATAGGAGAGGAGGAGAAGATCGAGAGGGCAGCGGAGCGGAGCAGTGCTCTTTCGGTCTTTCCTGCGCGGCTGCGCCTCTCCTCTTCGCCGCAAGAATAGTGGGCGGCCGGCTTAGCTATTAAAAGAAATTAGCTAGCCGTCGCCGACGCCGAACGAACAACCTCCATGCACGCGCATGGTTGCATCAAGCATGCGCTCATTCGAACTCGCTCGAACAATCTCGATCCAACAAGTAGCCGCATCTGCATGCGCTAGAGATCCGCACCCCCACAAGCCCCTCGTCGGTCTATCCCTGGTCACGGCCCCCTCCCGTGCGTGGCCTGGGTCCTCAGGCCGCCGGCGCCGGGTGCCGACCGCTGGGACCTCTCCTGGCGCCGAGCAAGATTGTAGGAGCAGAGGTACGAGTACTAGCCTTCAATGCCATTACTCAAATCCAAATGTTAGTTACTCTCGATTGTGTACAAGATAGTCATGGCTTTAGTTCTTGCTTGTTGCCTGAACTTGTGTGGTGGCAGTAGTAGTACCCACTCTTTTTTTTCTCTGAATTTTTTGTGGGATTTAAGTGAATCTACTTTTTCTACGTTTCCTCTACTGATTAGCGCTGTTCACTCCAGGAAGCAAAATCGTCGACATCAGCAAGTTCAGTAGCAGCCATGTCTCAGAGAACTGAACAGGCATGTTTTTTTCTCCTTTCACAAATTGGCATGTTTCTACTTCTATCTGTAATGCAGATTCTTATGGCTTGGTGGATCTATTCTTGTGTGGATAATATTTGTATGTAAGGGTCTAAGGTTCATTTTTTCTCTGTCCAGTCTACAATGACCAATTAGCCGGTTAGTGATAGGCTTCGATCTGTGATGTGCCTGCATATATAAAACTATGAACTAATTTTTTGTCTCTAGTTTGACTAGGACTCTGTTCAGCAAATAGTCTATCGTCTATGTTTTATCCATGTGAAAGATCCCAGCAGAGGCTTGATCTAAAAGTATGAGAGCTCTCTAACACTATGTAAGATTGAACCATTTGATAGGACTACAAACCAGTCTGTGTCCCTCCAGATCTGGCCATTCTATTTTTTTTGTGAGATCCTGTTATTCTACAGTTTATTTGAGTGTCCACTTATATGCTTTTTGGAATATTTATGCTTTCATCCAAAAAAAATGGAGTTGTCATTGTTGCGATATCTAATTATTTGTGTGTCCATGCTGCAGTGAAGATTTTGGGCTAAGCGGAGTGCTGCATTGAAGATTTTGGGCTAAGGAAAGAGTGTTGTCGTGGTGAGCTCTTATTTCTGATGGATTTGTGCATGATTGGGGATCTAGGGTTAGTACTACTGATGGATTTGTGCATAGACGTACAAGTGATTGACAATCTATTTGCCATTAGTAATTTACCACTGGAATTTGCAATTGAAATTAGGATATGCCGATGCAGCAAGCCTTCTAGATTAAACTATTAGGGCTCTTATGTCTTCAAGTATCCGATTTAATAAATCCATGCTGTCAAAATAGTCTTTTACTCGTTTGATTTTATTTTTTAGTACAATTTACAATGAAAAAGGTTGAACCTGTCATAATCAATATAGAAGCCTATAGTTACGTAATCCCATGAAAAATTAGCTACACATACTTAATGCTGAAATTCAGCTGTTGTAATGCTGAAATTGAATGTTCAAAACAGAATGTGTGATTGTGCAGTCCTCTTTTCACCAGCGTTGCCACACAGGGCTCGTAACTTGGACCAGAAGCTTCCCTGTTCTTTAGTGTTTTAGTGTGAAGAAATTGAACAACGCTGCTATACATAACATCACACAATTATTTTATTGTGAACTACTAGCTTGCATCTTCAGAAAAAGAAAATGTTTGCCACACATCTTCTAAATATGTTTTTCTGCAATATGACAGGCAGTAGCATTCAGTGATTTGTGTACACACGTAGATGGATGACAGTAGCATCCATTGATTGTATAAACTCAGTGACAGTAGTATAAATACATGGAATGCCATTGCTTGGACTTTTAGTTGCTACAATTAATTGGGTCGTGTAATCACTGGAAGTTTATAAAAAAACTGAACTGTACTTGAGTGTATTTCTGTATATGCGCCAAGTTTGGTTAGCATTTCTGAATGATGGGGAACCATGATAATAGTTTAAGTTCAGCATCCGGAAGCATTGTGTGTTCTTACTAGTAGTTTACATGTTGCTCTTCTAACCTGATACACATACAGTAGACCAACTGCACAGACTTTTTGTGTGCTGTAAAAAAAAAACTACAGGCAATCAGCACAAGGCAGCAGGATCAAAGGCTCCCTGACTCTTCCTACAGTTTCATGACAGATGGCTAGATGAAAGTGCAGTCCGCATTAGACTGTCACATGTTTTATATCTTGTCATTTTTGAATGGTCACTTTGTAGCCTTGCATTGCTTCAGCTTAAGTTATGTTTTACTTGTTAGAACAAGTCATCTTATTGTTATAGCAAGTTAACAATGGTTTAGGAAGTTCAAGGCGCTTATTCTATATATTCTGTATATGACAAATTAGTATCTGCTGTCTTCACTCATAGAGAGGTACCAATAAGAAAGTTTGTTTTTGGTGTCTTCCTAGCTGCTAGATTTGCAAAGTTTAGGTATTTCTGGCTTACTCTGTGGTTAGCTCTAGACGTCTGTTTTGTGAATACAAATACTTCTATCAAGTAAATTCTGTATTGTCTTTTGTGTCAGCTAGCACAATCTGTCGTTTGGTGATCCTACTTATGACAGGCTAGCTGTTTCATAACCTGGTTGATTTTTTGCTGATCCATGACATGAGTAAATGTTTTTATTAATGAATTTATGTTTGCTGTTTTTTTCATTGTGCTATCCTGAACGAATGACTGAAATACAATTGCAGGTCAGGAGTCCACCGCACATCGACTCGCCAGTCGCCACTGCCCCGCTAGGTTGACTCCACCGCCACCCAAGGTATAAATAGCCTCTCTTCCTTATCGTTGTCGTAGATCGGTGTAACCTAGTTAGGCGTCTTCCATCCGAAAGAGATACGGTTGGAAGTATGTAGATCTCTGCATATGTAAAACCGTATCTGTTTCGGATTGTCCACGTTTTTTGGACAGCCCGCGGATGCGTAGACGAGGTTAGTTTCCATGGTCTGCTCCGATCCGAGACAGAGTTTCGGCATCACCTCCTTGTTGTTCTTCGGATACACACTCTCCTTGCCAGGACGTGTATCTGGAGAACAGCGGGGAGGTGCTGCCGAAATTTTGTCTTGGCTCGGAGTAGAACATGGAAACTAACCTCGTCTACGCATCCGCGGGTGGGATTAGGACCTATCCTCACCTATTAGATAGTAGGAACACCACGTAGATGCAGTTGATAGTTACAGCCGTTGTTGATATCTATTTTAGAGGATGGATGACCGTGAGTGGATGTACACGGGATATAGAAGTCAGAGTGATTTCAGCACTGAATGGGGGCAGAAGACAGAGGCTTTCCTGGACCGTGCATTCAGCAGTGGTGTGAGTCCGGTGCTTGTAATGAAGTGTCATGTAACAGAACCGCCCAATTATACGAGATTAAGTAAGAAAATCATCCAACGGACGGACAATTTACCAAACTTAAGCCCGTATAACCCGGTAGTCCGTGAAATCTCGACGGATTTCAAACCATTTCACATCACAGCCAAGATCGTAATAAGTTTAGCGATTACCTTCATAAGTTACACAGTAGTTTGCGGCACAAAATACCTCGGAGTTTAAACATAGTTATTACAAACCAGTTTCGAATAAAGTAGCGGAAGCATTAGTTCAAAGCGCACACACACACACACATCTTTCCAAAATACAGTGCCAGCTCGCGATCATCTCCCACAAAAGCATCAGGCGAGGAGTAGTGAGTGACCATTGCCCATGGTCCTAGGCTTCGCCCATCGCAGGGTAGAGACAGTTGATACAATAACCATAGTACATCTGTCCATCTGCAACAAGTGGGAACAAAGCCCTGAGTACGAGAAGGTACTCAGCTAGACTTACCCGACAGAACCAAAACCAAAAAGACTCCAAGGATCATGATAGGCTTTTTGGTGGGGTAGCTGACTCATTTGCAAGAAAGCACTTTTAGCTTATCAAATCATTTACAAAAGCATGTCATCTTTTAATTCTTTATCCTCCTGTCAACTATGTTTGCACTTATGCTAAAGTAATCATGGAATTAAGCAAGCAAGGATTACCATTGATAATTAACGATAGTTACCATGTCATTTCCTCATAACTATCCAAGTGTTTCATCAGTATTACTACGATGAAGTAACTCAAGTCAAGTGTTCACTATCCAGTGAACGATGGCGATTCGAATCGATTATTGACCAGCTGGTAATTTATTCCTCACACAAACCTCACTCACCCGCTAAAGTGAGGTATTGGTCACCGAGTCAACCATTCAGGTAAAGTCGCGAGCTTGCCAGGAACCACATGTACCCGGGGGCCGCCCGACTGCTCTTTGGCCTTATCATCGCGCCCCCGTTTCCTGCCACTACTGCTCCGGTACAGTGCGTTGCGGGCAATCCACTCGGCCCGAATAATCTTCCGGCTTCGCGGTCGAAAGGTACTTTATCCGGCCAGCTAAATGTGAGGCATGCGTTCAACATGACCCGAGGCCCGACATCGGACGGTCCTTAATCGACACAAACGGAAGACACTACAGTCCAGAACCCTGCAAGCTTCCGCCCGGTCTCACATTCATTTCCACACTTAGTTATTCTCACAAGACATTCTTTCACATAAACCAGGTAATCCCCTATAGCTCGCGGATGACAGGCAATCACCCGACTTCTACCGGTCTAAGCAAGCTAAGCAAGTATTGACCGTGGACACCAGGGTGACAAGGATCGAGTAAAACAAGGTGGAACAAGGTATAATGCAGCAACGTTTGCAAACAACTCCTAAACTTAATGCATCAGATTAAGTAAAATTAATAAATAATTCTTTGCAAACCGAGGGAGAAATGCTCCGGGGCTTGCCTCGCTCGAAGGTACTGGGACGATGGTCAGGGCACTCCGGAAGCTCTTCACCGGACTCCTCTTCTGCTTCTGCTGGCTCCGGCTCCGTCACTTCGAGCTGCTCCTCTGCGTCCTCGGGAACAACTGTCGGAACCACTTCCTGCGATCCTGTATGATGCAGAAGTATGAGTGCAACATGCATAGGTGCATTGCAGAGGTGACATGAGATGATGATGATGCGGAATGCATGCGATGTAATGAATATGTTACGTTATCGGATTACGTGGAACTTATGACTCTTCTACAAGGTAGTCTACGTCATCCAAGAACATGTACTCGAAAACTACCACCACTATTTTCCACCATGCGAGAGTACTAATCAATCAAGATGCTTCAAAGATACACCAAAGTATATTTCTCTAACTAACTTTGCATTAAGAATAAAGAGAAACCCTAATTAGTCCTATGGTTGAACAGCAACACATATTTTAGTAGCTCAGAAAAATCTTATAAAATTACAGTGGATTACTAATATCAAGAATAGCTTGACACAAAAATTTTACTACATTTGGATAACTAGAACTGCCCACACAAAAATAACAAACTAGGGCCTGAAATAGATATTTAAAATACTTTACATTATGAAAAGTATCAAACAACAGATTTAGGAATTTTTCTACCATCTATTACCTAAACAAACACTATAGAAAAATTATCACTTGCATGTTTTATTCAAATTCATTTAAATAACAAAAATAACAAATATCGGTAATAAAAAGCATTTGAACTGCAACTATACATTTTTCTACAGAACAACCATGAAATAAAATTACCCTAGCAAGTACATGGCATAACAGGATTAATAAACTTGGAACCACATTTTTCTGATTTTTCTACATTTTCTTATCAATTTTTCAAGAAAACACCAATTTCAAGGATTAAATAAAACACTACAGAAAAGTAATGAAATATTGACATGCAACATTTTTATATTGTAGATCTGATTCAAATGAGTACATAAAAATTTATTTCACCAATTTTGGAGCTAAAATGACCAAGAAATCATTTTCCAAGTGTTTTTCATCAAGAATAATAAAAGAAATCGAAATTCGTTTTTCTGAAAAAGGAATTGGGCCGGCCCGAGATCAACAGTCGGCCCGTGGCCGTTTTCCGGCCTGTCTCGCGCGCGCGGGAGGACCACCGAGCCGGCCCGCTCGGGGCGCGGCCCAGGGGCACGGTTTTGCCCCCGCGAGGAGCAGAGCGCGTCGCCGGCGTTCGCGCGCTCGACGTCGCGGCGGCGGCTGCGGCCGACCGGCCGTCTCCGGTCGCGAGCGGGCGGGGCAACGAGCGCACGCGAACCGCGGTGAAGTGGCGAATCCGTTTTTGGAGAAAAGGGGGGCGAGGGGGTAGCGGGGAGCCGCCTCGACGGGAGCCGCGCGCGGTGGCGCCATGGCCGTCGGTGGCGAGGCGTGGAGGAGCTCACCTAGAGCTCGGAAGACGGCGCAAACGCGAGCTTGAATCGGAGGAAGGCGAGGCGGAGCTGCGGGCGCGGGTAATTGAGAAATGGTGCGGCGGTGTGGGCGCTTCACGCCGGCGGAGCGGCGGTCGTGGCGAGGGCGGAGCTGCGGGCTCTCGGCTCGGGAGGGGAGGAGGAGGGAGTGCGGGCGCGAGCGAGCGGGTGCGCGGGCCGCGGCAGGTGTAGGCGGGCGCGTGGGTGCGGTGGCAGGCCGCAGCTGACGCGCGGCGGGCGCTGCAGGCGCGGGGCCGCCACGCGGCGGTGCTCCTCTGCCGCGATCGCGGCGTGGCGCGGCGTCAGCGCGCGGACGCGGGCGAGTGGAGGGAGAAGGAGGCCGGCTGGGCCTGGGCCGAGGCGGGGTGACGCGGGCGCGTGCGCGCGGGTGGCGCGGGCCGCATGTGGCCGTGGGCCGAACCGGAGGCGGCGGCCCGCGAGGGGAAAAAAAAAGAATTTTTGATTTTTGATTTTCGAATTTAAATGTATTTCAAACTTCAAACCAAATTTTGAACAAGAAGAAAGCATTTTATGGATTTGGCCCAAAAATAAAAGTTGCTCAAAATTAAATTCTCTACAACTTTGATTAAGGGGCCATCTCAAAATTCTTGATAGATTTTGAATGACAAAATAAAAGCTAAAATAGGGGAAAATTTTGAATATTTTTCATAATTATTTTTAAGCAAGTTTTGACAAATTTTGAGCTCCAAAATTTGAACTAGGGTTCCAAGGGATGTAGAATTTATCGTTGCAAGGTTTTGGTACAAATGTGATTATCATGTTAATACAATTTATCACATACGTTAATTTCAAGCTTTTGTTTAAATCAAATTACAAATTGTCACACATGATCATGATGTTATGAATGCGGTGCAATATGATTGCCATGCAAAAAAATGTATTGCGTAACACCGGAGTGTTACAGCCTTCCCCCCTTATAAAAATCTCGTCCCGAGATTTGGGTTACGAACCATTTATTATAAAAATCTTCGTAGGCATTCTTTAAGTATTCACCCGTTTCCCAAGATGCATCCCCTTCATCGTGATGACTCCATTGTATCTTATATGTTTTCACCACACTGTTTCGAGTAGCCCTTTCCTTGGTATCCAATACTCGAACTGGCTGCTCACGATACACCAGATCTGACTTCAGTTTTATGCCTCGAGGTTCAATCTTTTCCTCTGGAACGCGCAAACATTTCTTGAGGTGTGATACATGAAAAACTGGGAATATAGCACCCATTGACTCTGGTAACTCCAATTTGTAAGCCACAGGACCCTTCCGTTCCAGGATTTTGTAAGGTCCCACAAATCTGGCGGCCAGCTTTCTGCGCACACCAAACCTTTTCTTTTTCATTGGCGTAACTTTTAGATAAACATAGTCACCAACTTCGAACACAAGCGGTCTCCTTCTCTTATCTGCATAACTTTTCTGACGTGACTGAGCTGCTCTCATATTCTGCTGGATGATATGAACTTTCCTTTCGGCTTCTTCTACGAAGTCAATACCATAATACCTTCTTTCTCCTGGCTCAATCCAGTTTAACGGTGTTCTACACTTTCGGCCATACAGAGCCTCAAAAGGTGCTATCTTGATACTCTCTTGATAGCTGTTATTGTATGAGAACTCTGCTAAGGGTAACCATGACTCCCATGAACCTCTGGAAGACAACACACAAGCTCTTAACATATCTTCTAGAACAGCATTAACTCTCTCAGTTTGACCATCTGTTTGAGGATGATAGGCAGTGCTACGAATCAGACTAGTCCCCAAACCTTTGTGCAAATGCTCCCAAAAGTGAGCAGTGAACTGTGACCCTCTGTCAGACACTATAGTCTTTGGTATGCCATGCAATCTCACAATCTCTGCAATATACTTCTCAGCATATTGAGGTGGTCTATATTCCGTTTTGACAGGCAGAAAGTGGGCTGTCTTAGTAAGACGATCCACAATTACCCAAATGGAATCGTGACCTTTTTGAGTAGTGGGTAGACCCGTGATAAAATCCATACTTATATCATCCCACTTCCAACTCGGTACTGACAAAGGTTGTAGCATTCCGGCAGGTTTCATGTGAATTGCTTTCACCCTACAACATGTGTCACATCTGGCTACATAAGCTGCAATTTCCTTCTTCATCTTGGTCCACCAATAACGAGGCCTTAGTTCTTGATACATTTTACTGCTGCCAGGATGAATGGACAACTTAGAGAGATGAGCTTCATCCATAATTTTGTTCTTAAGCTCTCTATCCTTTGGGACAACAAGACGGTTGTCGAACCACAACACATCCTGCTCATCCACCCTGAAGTGTTTCGAGGGTTCTTCTTGAATCTTCTTTTTGATGTGGAATATCCCTTTGTCTGCTTTCTGACCTTCTATAATCTTACTCTCCAAGGAACAACTGACCTGAATACTATGTAGCACGGCAGGGTGCATTAGATCGAAACCATCTTCCAGCAAGGGTTGCACGTTCAGACAATGTGACTTTCTGCTTAAAGCATCAGCTACCACATTGGCTTTCCCAGGGTGATACTGTACATTCAAGTTGTAGTCTTTGATCAGCTCTAACCATCTCCGCTGTCTCATGTTCAATTCTGGTTGGGTGAAAATGTACTTGAGACTCTTATGATCGGTGAAAATATTGCACACATTACCCAGTAGATAGTGTCTCCAAATCTTTAAGGCATGCACTACAGCGGCAAGCTCAAGATCATGTGTCGGATAATTGATTTCATGTTTTCTCAACTGCCGGGAGGCATAAGCAATGACTCTTCCTTCCTGCATTAGCACACACCCTAATCCTGTTTTTGATGCGTCACAGAACACATCAAAAGGTTTCTCGATGTCGGGCTGTGCAAGAACTGGAGCAGTGGTCAACAGTTTCCGCAAGGTATGGAAAGCTGTCTCACACTCCTCTGTCCACACAAACTTGTGATCTTTCTGTAACAGACTTGTCATTGGCTTGGCAATCTTCGAGAAGTCTGGGATAAAACGGCGATAGTAACCCGCTAACCCTAGGAAACTCCTGACTTCTGACACTGTGGTTGGAGTCTTCCAATCCATAACCTCTTGCACCTTACTCGGATCTACAGAAACTCCATTCTCAGATAGGATATGACCGAGGAAAGGAACTTTCTTCAACCAAAATTCACATTTGCTGAACTTAGCATATAACTTATGATCTCTCAGCCTGGTCAAGACAATTCTCAGATGCTCTTCATGATCTTTCTCGTTTTCAGAGTATACTAGAATGTCATCAATGAAGACAACTACAAACTTGTCCAACTCTGGCATGAAAACCGTATTCATCAGATACATAAAATATGCAGGAGCATTTGTTAGTCCAAATGACATAACAAGATACTCGTACAACCCGTATCTGGTAGAAAAGGCGGTTTTCGGAACATCTTGAGGTCTAATCTTTATTTGATGATACCCAGACCTTAAGTCTATCTTGGAGAACACTCTGGCTTTAGCTAACTGATCAAACAGAACATCAATATGAGGCAAGGGATATTTATTCTTGATGGTTACAGCATTAAGAGGTCGATAATCCACACACATCCTGAGAGTACCCTCTTTCTTTTTCTTTACAAACAAGGCAGGACATCCCCATTCAGACTTACTTGGGCGAATAAACCCCTTCTTTAATAACTCTTCCAACTGTTTCTTCAACTCAGCTAACTCATCCGGAGGCATCCGATAAGGTCTCCTCGAAATTGGAGCTGTCCCGGGGATCAACTCGATTCCAAACTCAACATCTCTGTCTGGAGGAAGGCCAGGCAACTCGTCTGGAAACACATCCGGGAACTCACATACTACTGGGATCTGATGGATAGGAGCAACTTCCATGGCACAGGTCACACTCACAAGATCTGTTCTTTTAGGCAATGGTACCTGGAAAGTACCCTCTGCCTGGGGATCTTTAAGGGTAAGCATCCGACTGCTTGTATTTATGACTGCTTCCCAGTCTTTCATCCAGTTCATTCCTATTAAACAACAGCACCAATTAAGTTACTTCAAAAGCAACATCGCGTTCCATACAACCACGTTGCCAGCATACACACACTGGACTTTTATGCGTTCGGGTATCGCATACACAACCAAACTCCAAAGATCGTCAGTCTCAAGGTCGAACAGGATACATCATGATACATGGAAACCAAAAGAAGGCCATCGCGTCAAGCCTAGCTACTAACGCAGGACACTATACTACTCCTCGGGGCCGTCGTCGAGGTCGGAGGCGTCGCCATCGCTACCTTCAGCAGCGGCGTCGTCATCGATGTCCATCTGAGCGGCGTTTGGAGGAGCATACGGGCCCATCCCGTTGTAGAGGGCATGGAACTCTTCATGCAAGTTGGCATTGTACTCTTCTAGCTCCTCGACCCTCTGCCTCAGAAGGTCCCTCTCGTTCCAGGCTTCATTCCTTTCTTGTACTAGCTGTTCCATCAGGCGATCTGCATTTCTGTTGGCCTGAGTCAACCGCTGTACCTGCTGCATGGAACTCTCGCCTCTCTCGAGAGCGCGGTCCCGCTGCAAGCTAATGTCAGCCAACTGCTCCTGCAAGCTAGCTATGGCACGTGCTTGCTTCTTCTTCTGTTTTCTTGCTTCAAGCCGATCATCACCGCGTAGGCCAGTCAAGGTCCAATAGGTATTCTCCAGACCTTGATATGCTCTGATGGCTGCATACATGGCACTCATGGTGTGGTTGTCGCTAGCCCGTCCTTCACTGGGGCCTCTAACTAGGGCACTTCCTTGCGGCTGCACCCAAATGGCATCGCGAGGATCATCTCTCGGGAAGGTACCGGCCAAAGCTGCTGCTAACTCATTGGGAAATCTGCTCATGATGTCTCGGATGACGCGAAAAGCTGCGCCCTCTGCACCCTCGACTGGAGTGCGTCCTTCGAACTCCAAATGCCAACCATCCCATTCTGGCGCATCACCAAGAGCAGGGACGGTGATCTCTACAACAGCAAGCCCATCTTCAGCTAACTGGCTCTCGCTCCAAGAGTAAACTGGCTCTTGTCCCTCCGGGTACCCCACATCATGAAGCACTCTCCAAAGCAAGGTGGGCATGCCAAACTCGCTTAGAAAAGTGTCCGTGTTGCGGTGCTCCCGCGGGGCTAGCTGACGACGGGGTGCTCTTCCGCCAGTGGACTTGCGGGCAGTCTGCTTCATGCGGGCCATCTGTAGCACAAGTTTTAATTACCCGGTGAGAACATATTTTAGTTGAGGTCACTTTTATCAAAATGGGATAATCCTTTTATAAGGGGAGGAATGCATGCCATGAATGGAATGCACAAACAATATGATGCATGCACGAGTCTTACGTTCTCACAACTTATGAAATAAAAGCATCTAACGGTGAATTCGGTGGCATACAAACGATCTCTCATATACGTAACTAATTCGGTCTACACGATACGCTGTTATGTACCTGCAGAAAACTCATTTCAGCCCATTCCCCATGAATGCATGAAAGCAGTAAATCTACCTACACGCTTTACACGAATCCCCAGATGTGTGTACAACGGTAGTAACTAGCCAAACACATCGTCCTATTGACGGCATCGCCTCAACGGACGGAACACCCACACATGCGACACTTTTATAAAAACATGTGTAAAACATGTAATTATCCAAGTATCATATAAGCACTTCCCTAGATCGGCGGTGTATCCGATCATGCTCTCACAGCTCACACTTATCGAAGCGTAGAGGTAACTGATCCATACATTACCACTTAATTAAGTGGCACTCATACAATAGCACGCCGTATGAGCAACGAAAAAGAAATATGGTGCAGAACCCCAAGTTAGTACTTAAATAGCCACCTAGAGTCCTTAACTGGGCATACAGGATATGACCACTGGCACACTTTTTAGTTTCAAAATCATACTTTTTAAACAAGTTTTTGGTTTAAATACACTTATGAACAGTAATTACGCTAAACCATGCTCCGATGCCAGCTGTAACAGAACCGCCCAATTATACGAGATTAAGTAAGAAAATCATCCAACGGACGGACAATTTACCAAACTTAAGCCCGTATAACCCGGTAGTCCGTGAAATCTCGACGGATTTCAAACCATTTCACATCACAGCCAAGATCGTAATAAGTTTAGCGATTACCTTCATAAGTTACACAGTAGTTTGCGGCACAAAATACCTCGGAGTTTAAACATAGTTATTACAAACCAGTTTCGAATAAAGTAGCGGAAGCATTAGTTCAAAGCGCACACACACACACACATCTTTCCAAAATACAGTGCCAGCTCGCGATCATCTCCCACAAAAGCATCAGGCGAGGAGTAGTGAGTGACCATTGCCCATGGTCCTAGGCTTCGCCCATTGCAGGGTAGAGACAGTTGATACAATAACCATAGTACATCTGTCCATCTGCAACAAGTGGGAACAAAGCCCTGAGTACGAGAAGGTACTCAGCTAGACTTACCCGACAGAACCAAAACCAAAAAGACTCCAAGGATCATGATAGGCTTTTTGGTGGGGTAGCTGACTCATTTGCAAGAAAGCACTTTTAGCTTATCAAATCATTTACAAAAGCATGTCATCTTTTAATTCTTTATCCTCCTGTCAACTATGTTTGCACTTATGCTAAAGTAATCATGGAATTAAGCAAGCAAGGATTACCATTGATAATTAACGATAGTTACCATGTCATTTCCTCATAACTATCCAAGTGTTTCATCAGTATTACTACGATGAAGTAACTCAAGTCAAGTGTTCACTATCCAGTGAACGATGGTGATTCGAATCGATTATTGACCAGCTGGTAATTTATTCCTCACACAAACCTCACTCACCCGCTAAAGTGAGGTATTGGTCACCGAGTCAACCATTCAGGTAAAGTCGCGAGCTTGCCAGGAACCACATGTACCCGGGGGCCGCCCGACTGCTCTTTGGCCTTATCATCGCGCCCCCGTTTCCTGCCACTACTGCTCCGGTACAGTGCGTTGCGGGCAATCCACTCGGCCCGAATAATCTCCCGGCTTCGCGGTCGAAAGGTACTTTATCCGGCCAGCTAAATGTGAGGCATGCGTTCAACATGACCCGAGGCCCGACATCGGACGGTCCTTAATCGACACAGACGGAAGACACTACAGTCCAGAACCCTGCAAGCTTCCGCCCGGTCTCACATTCATTTCCACACTTAGTTATTCTCACAAGACTTTCTTTCACATAAACCAGGTAATCCCCTATAGCTCGCGGATGACAGGCAATCACCCGACTTCTACCGGTCTAAGCAAGCTAAGCAAGTATTGACCGTGGACACCAGGGTGACAAGGATCGAGTAAAACAAGGTGGAACAAGGTATAATGCAGCAACGTTTGCAAACAACTCCTAAACTTAATGCATCAGATTAAGTAAAATTAATAAATAATTCTTTGCAAACCGAGGGAGAAATGCTCCGGGGCTTGCCTCGCTCGAAGGTACTGGGACGATGGTCAGGGCACTCCGGAAGCTCTTCACCGGACTCCTCTTCTGCTTCTGCTGGCTCCGGCTCCGTCACTTCGAGCTGCTCCTCTGCGTCCTCGGGAACAACTGTCGGAACCACTTCCTGCGATCCTGTATGATGCAGAAGTATGAGTGCAACATGCATAGGTGCATTGCAGAGGTGACATGAGATGATGATGATGTGGAATGCATGCGATGTAATGAATATGTTACGTTATCGGATTACGTGGAACTTATGACTCTTCTACAAGGTAGTCTACGTCATCCAAGAACATGTACTCGAAAACTACCACCACTATTTTCCACCATGCGAGAGTACTAATCAATCAAGATGCTTCAAAGATACACCAAAGTATATTTCTCTAACTAACTTTGCATTAAGAATAAAGAGAAACCCTAATTAGTCCTATGGTTGAACAGCAACACATATTTTAGTAGCTCAGAAAAATCTTATAAAATTACAGTGGATTACTAATATCAAGAATAGCTTGACACAAAAATTTTACTACATTTGGATAACTAGAACTGCCCACACAAAAATAACAAACTAGGGCCTGAAATAGATATTTAAAATACTTTACATTATGAAAAGTATCAAACAACAGATTTAGGAATTTTTCTACCATCTATTACCTAAACAAACACTATAGAAAAATTATCACTTGCATGTTTTATTCAAATTCATTTAAATAACAAAAATAACAAATATCGGTAATAAAAAGCATTTGAACTGCAACTATACATTTTTCTACAGAACAACCATGAAATAAAATTACCCTAGCAAGTACATGGCATAACAGGATTAATAAACTTGGAACCACATTTTTCTGATTTTTCTACATTTTCTTATCAATTTTTCAAGAAAACACCAATTTCAAGGATTAAATAAAACACTACAGAAAAGTAATGAAATATTGACATGCAACATTTTTATATTGTAGATCTGATTCAAATGAGTACATAAAAATTTATTTCACCAATTTTGGAGCTAAAATGACCAAGAAATCATTTTCCAAGTGTTTTTCATCAAGAATAATAAAAGAAATCGAAATTCGTTTTTCTGAAAAAGGAATTGGGCCGGCCCGAGATCAACAGTCGGCCCGTGGCCGTTTTCCGGCCTGTCTCGCGCGCGCGGGAGGACCACCGAGCCGGCCCGCTCGGGGCGCGGCCCAGGGGCACGGTTTTGCCCCCGCGAGGAGCAGAGCGCGTCGCCGGCGTTCGCGCGCTCGACGTCGCGGCGGCGGCTGCGGCCGACCGGCCGTCTCCGGTCGCGAGCGGGCAGGGCAACGAGCGCACGCGAACCGCGGTGAAGTGGCGAATCCGTTTTTGGAGAAAAGGGGGGCGAGGGGGTAGCGGGGAGCCGCCTCGACGGGAGCGCGCGCGCGGTGGCGCCATGGCCGTCGGTGGCGAGGCGTGGAGGAGCTCACCTAGAGCTCGGAAGACGGCGCAAACGCGAGCTTGAATCGGAGGAAGGCGAGGCGGAGCTGCGGGCGCGGGTAATTGAGAAATGGTGCGGCGGTGTGGGCGCTTCACGCCGGCGGAGCGGCGGTCGTGGCGAGGGCGGAGCTGCGGGCTCTCGGCTCGGGAGGGGAGGAGGAGGGAGTGCGGGCGCGAGCGAGCGGGTGCGCGGGCCGCGGCAGGTGTAGGCGGGCGCGTGGGTGCGGTGGCAGGCCGCGGCTGACGCGCGGCGGGCGCTGCAGGCGCGGGGCCGCCACGCGGCGGTGCTCCTCTGCCGCGATCGCGGCGTGGCGCGGCGTCAGCGCGCGGACGCGGGCGAGTGGAGGGAGAAGGAGGCCGGCTGGGCCTGGGCCGAGGCGGGGTGACGCGGGCGCGTGCGCGCGGGTGGCGCGGGCCGCATGTGGCCGTGGGCCGAACCGGAGGCGGCGGCCCGCGAGGGGAAAAAAAAGAATTTTTGATTTTTGATTTTCGAATTTAAATGTATTTCAAACTTCAAACCAAATTTTGAACAAGAAGAAAGCATTTTATGGATTTGGCCCAAAAATAAAAGTTGCTCAAAATTAAATTCTCTACAACTTTGATTAAGGGGCCATCTCAAAATTCTTGATAGATTTTGAATGACAAAATAAAAGCTAAAATAGGGGAAAATTTTGAATATTTTTCATAATTATTTTTAAGCAAGTTTTGACAAATTTTGAGCTCCAAAATTTGAACTAGGGTTCCAAGGGATGTAGAATTTATCGTTGCAAGGTTTTGGTACAAATGTGATTATCATGTTAATACAATTTATCACATACGTTAATTTCAAGCTTTTGTTTAAATCAAATTACAAATTGTCACACATGATCATGATGTTATGAATGCGGTGCAATATGATTGCCATGCAAAAAAATGTATTGCGTAACACCGGAGTGTTACATGTCCCTGCAGCAAGTGTGCAAACATGAAATGGCAAAAGAAGGACACAATGGGTATACATCTTCAGAAGCATGGCTTTACGCCGGACTATACCCGATGGATCCACCATGGTGAAGCCCACAGGATGAGAGAGGAGGTGGTGAGACGACGCCTCGAGCATGTTGATGATGATGGCGGGGTTGCGGACTGGGTAGATGACTTTCAACAAGCACAGATCCCTGATGGACATGCGAATGAGACGGAGGCAGCCGCAAAGGCGTTCTACGAGATGATGTCTTCGGCGCAGATACCCCTTCACGATCGGACAACGGTTTGTAAACTCGATGCCGTTGGACGCGTGATGGCATTCAAGGCCGAGATCAACATGAGTCGACAAGCCTTCGATGGTATGTTGATCTTGTTTGATAGCATGCTTCCGGCGGGTCACGCTATGCCAACTAGCCTGTACGAGTGCCAGAAACTCCTTGATAGACTCAAGATGCCATACGAACAGATACATGCTTGTCCGAAAGGTTGTGTCCTCTTTAGGAAGGAACATGAGCATGAAAAGTATTGTCCAAAGTGCAAATCCTCCAGGTACCTGGAGGTAGACTCTGGGGATGGCAATAAGACACAGCTTACCGTCCCGATGAAAATCCTACGGTACCTCCCGTTCTTGCCGAGGATCCAATGACTATACATGAGTGAGGAGTACGCTAAACAGATGACGTGGCACAAACAGAGCAAACGATACAATCTTGAAAAGATGGTACATCCGTCCGATGGTGAAGCATGACAACATGGGGGCGCTCGTCATTCATGAGTTTTGGGTAAGATAAAAATCGCATTACATGGCTCAATACAACGCATTCATTGTACTCTACTTGAAATAACTAATGCATCGTGTCTGTATACGCAGGACTACTTCAAACTGGACAACGGATTCGAGGGCACGGCGGAGGCAGTGGCTAGGCGAGCTTGCAGGAAACGCGTCGTCGACGTCCATCACGAGGCGCGACTCCAGGCCATCATAGATTACCATGCGACGAAGCTTGGACAAAAGATCACCAAGAAGGACATCCGAGAAAATGACATTACACTCACCAAACCACAGTTCCTTGAGGTAGCTAAAGAACATTCAAATTGGTTGCTTTTGAGATTACGTACGAATGACTGACTTGATTTTCTAATATGTCACTACTTGATGACGTGTAGGTGATTCCTTGGTGGTGCAATGCGTGCCCCGAGGCTTGGGAGAAGATGGTGGACAGGTGGTTAAGTCCGGAGTGGGCCGCTCAGCATGAGGCTGCCCGGCAGCGGCATGCATGCATGCAAGGCATACCACACCATCAAGGCAACCGCAACCTCTCCGGATACAAAAAAGCATTGGTACATGGTCATGTTTCTATTCTTCTTGCTTTCGTTCAACTCGGCAAAGAATTGTAATCATCTTGTTTTTGTTCTTGCAGTCGGCGGCACATCAAGGCCAAGAGTGCTCCAACTTCGCCGCATGGTCCATGTCACACAAGGGCAAGGCGACGTCCGATGTCTCCTTCAACCCAGATGACCCGCCCGAGGCATACACAAGCTCGACCGCCTACGAGAAAATGATGGCGTACACGGAGGCGTCAAGGTCGATCCATGGGCCAGAGTATGATCCACGGACCGACAACATTGATGCAGAGACCGTCATGAGGATTGGACAAGGCAAGAAGCATGGCCGCTTCTGGATTGGCGACAGCGTGATCGACACGGCCTCTACTCCCACTCTCTCCCAGATCCGAGCACGGACCACAAGCAGCTCCTCACTCCCAGAGATACGCACGCGGCCTAGCACTGCACAGCACTGGGTCGAAGTACTTGAGGTTATTCCTATGGCACTCGTCGTACATTGATCATTACACAACTTTATTTCCTTTGCAATATTGTATCATTAGCTTTGCACCAATTTGTAGGCCAATGTGGAAGAAGCAAACCGGAGGGCCGTCGAGCTGGCGTTGGAGTTGGCGGCCGAGCAGGCAGCGCGGGAGGCCCAGGACAAAAGGATTGCGAAAATTGTCGCCTGGATGCAATCTTCGACGGGTTCCCCTGTGCCTCCAGGGTTAATGGGTCCACCGACGCATCCTAACCAATCTCCCCTGATGCAAACTCCTGTGAGTCACACATGCAAGGAATTGCAACATTAGCTAATCAACCAATCTTCTCTGATGCAAACTCTTCTCATGTGTGCAGCTTCCGTCGGCGGGTTCGAATAACCCACTTCCTGGCGCTCAGGGCGACCAAGTGTTTCCGTCACCGCCGTCACAAGGTTGTCAAGGGCGACCGGCGCAGTGAGTAGCACTGGTAGTTTCGTGTCTTGTTTTGGTATGCATGCATGTGGATGAACTATGCACAAACTTGTTATGCACGTGGACTTGTATTTGAGACAGTTTTATGTGATTTATGTGAACAATTGTGACATATGGTGCTGGATGTGAGTTATGCGATGGATGTGATATATATGGTGCTAGATGTGGTATATCTGTGATGGATAATATAGACATATATATACATTTGTCGTGTTTGCAGGGATTGAAAACAAAAACTAAAAAAACAAAAAAAAAATTGGTCACTTAGGCTCTTTGCCGAGAGCCTTTTAAGGCAGGCTCTCGGCAAAGCTGGACAGTGGACAACGAAATGGCAGCTTTGCCGAGAGCCCTCTTGGCCGACTCTCGGCAAAGACCAGCTCTTTGCCGAGAGTCGGCTCAGAGGGCTCTCGGCTAAGAAATTAAAAAAATAAGAAAAACCAAAATCTTTGCCGAGGGTCAGGCGCCGGGGCTCTTGGTAAAGAAATTATTCAAAAAAAGAAAAAAAAAATCTTTGCCGAGAGCCTGCACCGGGGCTCTCGGCAAAGAAATTATTAAAAAAAGGGGAAAAAATCTTTGCCGAGAGCCGGGCACCTAGGCTCTCGGCAAAGAAATTAAGTAAAAAAAGAAAAAAAAAATCTTTGCCGAGAGCCGAGCACCTGGGCTCTCGGCAAAGAAATTATTAAAAAAAGGGAAAAAAATCTTTGCCGAGAGCCGGGCACCTGGGCTCTCGGCAAAGAAATTAAGTAAAAAAAAAGAAAAAAAATCTTTGCCGAGAGCCGAGCACCTGGGCTCTCGGCAAAGAAATTAAGTAAAAAAAGAAAAAAAAACTTTGCCGAGACCCGGGCATCTAAGCTCTCGGCAAAGAAATTAACGGCGGAAAGCTCCTAACGGCTACTTTTGTTTGCCGAGAGCCGCCGTGGCCCTCGGCAAAGGCTTTGCCGAGTGCCCGAAAGAAGGCTCTCGGCAAAGGCCCCTTTGCCGGACGCCGCTTTGCCGGCAGCCCTTTGCCGAGAGGGGCTCTCGGCAAAGCCTTTGCCGAGAGTAAACAGGTCTTTGCCGAGTGCTTTTGGCACTCGGCAAAGCCTGTCTGTCCAGTAGCGAGAAGAGACAGTTGAGATCAGTGATCGAGCCCTTGATCGACCCGGTAAGGAACCGGTCACTTAGCTTGTTGGATGATCAGTTTGAAGGCCGAGTTACCCGTGCTCGATCTGAATGCATGCATCGACCAGATACAGATCATCCATCTAACAGCACCGCAACGCAACAGGGAGGACCCGATCGATCAGTTTTGTTAATTTTTTTTACATTAGAATTTTCAAACTCTATGGGATGAGAATATATACTAGATCATCGATCCTTTAACTCGACCTTTTTGGTTTTTATATACATCAATCAAGAATGTTACATATGTTGTGTTTTGTAAGGTGGACTATATATACCCTAATAACCGTAACGTAAGTATCGCATGGTTTGTTGTAGATGTCAGCTAGAAATTCTCCGTGTAGTTAGGTTCCCATACCGTTCCAAAGGGCAATTTTTCCGTCCCTGTTTTTAAGTCCCGTCTTCGTGAACGTCAACGATCATTTCTTCTCTGGCTTATTTAGATTGTTTTCGTAAGTTCAAGAGGTAAAATAACGGGTTTTATTGATGAGAGAATGAAGTAAACAATCACTACTTAAGGGGGTTAAGTATGTAGACTTTTGGATTAAAAAAAAGTATGTAGACTTTTTTCTTCCAAGCAGTGATGCAATGAGCTATTATAGAAAAAATATTCAATAACTATAAAGTATTATATATATTATCGAATTAGACACTTTTATCTCTGAGTTTCTCTCTATCGCCCTCTCCTGGCAAAATTATTATGAGTGGGGTTGTGGAGATACTGTAGAGTGTAGGCAGGAGAGAAACCAGTCATGCTGCTCATGCATAGAAAAGCAATGGACTCGCTGACGACTGTTGTTGAAACCAGTATAAAATGCATCAGACGCATGCTTACTAGCATTCCTGTGGCATGATATAATTCATAGCTACCGCAAGATTGAAAATGCATGGAAGGCCTAATATATAAATGTACATTGTGGGGAGATGGGGAATTAGCAGTAGTATAAGTTAACTGCTAGTTAGGTTGCTATGTACACCCATGGCATTCCGGAAGCACCTATTGTATCCAAGTTTAGTGTTTTTCAATTATTATCTCGAAACATTGGGGGCTACCAAATTCAGCAAAGCCATTATCTGTATCGTGAGCAGGTGAATCTTCTCTATCCAACGTTGTTTGGAGATAAATAGTGTTAGGACGACAAGTTACCTTTGGCATCTTAAGTGGGGAACTAAGAATCCGATGGGTGTGAGTGCCCAATAGTGAAACTCAAAGGCATGGTGAAATGAGGACTTCATGGAAAAGACATTATTTAGCCACATATTCCAAACTTATTGGGAGGCAAACAAATGCCTCCCAAATTACAAACACCCATTATCTATTCGTGGCATATTCTAGGGCATATTGGTCTTCTACTAACTTTTAGCAACTCTGTTACACATAGCGCCCTCCTCATCTCTCGTCAACATCACTTGAGCAGTGAGAAAACAAAATCTTTACGGAATATGATATGTATCAACGTATGTAGCTCAGCCTAATGATTCACTAAATCTTCCCATCCAACAGTACTGCCGGCAGTAACGAATAATTAGCAAGCTTGGCAAGAGCCCTTCTCCAGCCCAACCTTTGATAGCCAGGAAGAGACAAACACTGTAAACCTCCAACAGACAGGACAGTAGTGCACTCACGTAGCAAATGCGCTGGCACTGTTGTATGCTCCGCCACACGCCGATGAGTCGGGGCCGGTGACTTGACTTGGTATATGGGAGCGAAGCCGGTGGTCTCCCTGGACCTCCACTGCAGCCGCGAGCCTCCCCATAATTGCCTCAAGGTTTTGGATAGAGATGGATTCGGATGTCTAAATATCCGAATCTTCCGATATTCGTATCCGTTTTAGCATCAATATGGATATACATATTCATATTTAATTTTAATATGGATCTTAAATGGATGTATTCGAATTCGTTTTCTATAACTATTCTCTACTAGATTCCAGATCCGTATTCGAAAAAAATGTAAAATATCTAACAATATTTGTATCCATAAAGAACAAAGTACCATCTGAAACATATACCTATAACTAATAACAATGTAATAATTAATAATATATCTCATCTAAACTATTTAAAAGTTATCTCTATGGTTAATTAACAATGTAATTAATAATATATCTCATCTGAAACATATACCTATGACTAATTTTTATATATCTCATCTAAACTATTTAAAAGTTATCTCTATGTCTAATTAGGCCAATCATAAAGGTTAAGTTTAATTTATAATAAATTTAAAATTCATATTTATCATAATTTGAAACTATTATAAACTTCCATGTATATATGATAATTTATTGTTATAATTAATGATGTATAAGGGTGAAGTTTAATTAACTTTAATATGACTAATCATACCACAAAATGGAATGCCCTTAAGGGTCACTATGCTTGAGGGGCGAGATTGAATATAATCTTACCTTTTCTTTTTGCGATGTAAGAAATAATATACTCTTACCGTTCAGTTGTTTATCTCGTGTAATCAAACTTCAGTTCGGTATTTTTTTTGGTTAAGAAAACAAAGTTCAGTTCGTTTAAATGGTTGTTAAGTCCGAACAAATAGCTAAATGATGTCTGACCGTTTAGTCCGCTTCAACGTTTAGGCTAACACCGCCTTTATTTTATTTATTTATTTATTTGACTCAACACTGCTTTATTTGACACATACAGGACGTCCATAGAATCCAACAATGTGCCTGCCGATCGGCGCTGTGAGAACAAGGCTAATAATACAGCCGGCAGGCCGGCTATAAGAATCTTTACAGCTTTCTCTCAGCCAACCTTATAGTAGTTAGCTTATTTATTTATTTATTAGTAGAAGTGCCCGTGCGTTGCAACGGGTTGTTATTTTTATTCAAGTTTGCGGCAGTGGACCGGGTCGTCGGCAGGCTCTGGGGCACGTGTAAATAGGCACAGTTCGTGGAGGCACACACGGATGGTTGTAGCGGCATAGGATGTCGGCGCCAGTCGTGTGGAAACCCAGCTCCCGGCTCCATGTCTACGTGGGTCTCCCATGGCGCACCTCGCCCTCGCCAACGTCATCGTTTGTGCGCTCCTCGGCGTCAAGGCCCGCCTCTCAGTCACCATCGTTGTTCCTGGGACGACGGCACGTTGTCCTTCATGCTAGGCAGCCCTACTGGCTCTATGGCAAGTGGAAGCTCTAGGAGGTGTACAGAGGGCAGGGCCTCAGTGATCGTGAGCACGCTATCAAGGGAACCATCCATGTGCTCTACAGGAGGTCCTTGCGCATCCTTGGCCACCGCCATGGTCAAAGTGCCTGGCTCGCGCCGCCTGCCCATTGCTCGATCACGCAACGCCTGGATGTTGCAGAGGAACGAGGAAGTGGAAGCCGTTGGTCTGCCCCTCCCCGATCTCTCCAATGTCAACATCAGCAATCACGGCGGGGTCCTCAATTAGGTCCTAGAGACGGCGAAGGTGCGCGACTTTGTCCTTGTCGAAGAGCATGGCTGGCTGTCGTAGCACGCGCAGGCGCCGAATGACCTCCTCCCCAGGAGAGAATCCTTAGAGCCACGCTCTATCGGTGACGCGTCGACATCAGTGGCTTCGGCTTCCTTGACGCCGCGGGCAGGGCCACCTCGACCATGCGCAGATTGTGGCCGGCCTTGTTGCCCTGCGCGTCCCCAAGGAATACGCACGGGCGTTCCATAGAGGCTGGTATCTTTTATGGGCTTCTATGTATAGTTTTATCGGCAAGGAGAAACACAAGTGAGAGGTTTTGACGCAACATGATTGAGTTGGGTTCGTATATAACGCGTGGTGCCTTATAGTTTTCAAAACAAACACAAAAGAAATCCAATCAGAACATCGTGTATTTAGATTAGGATTCCTAGTTATATCAAGATTTGTTTTCGATATTTATATGGGAAATAAACACAGAAAAAAGACAAAAACGATGGTGAAAATGGACAGAAGAAAAAGAAAACACAAGAAAACAGACGTCTAAGGAAACATGTACGTCGGGAAAAAAAGAAAAAAAATAACCATGCCGAGGGACCAAAAATTGGAAAAAAGCAAAACTGAAACAAACTTGGACGTCCGTGGGAAACTCGGTTTAGGAGCATATTAGTGATTTTTAGGCAACGGAGCATATTAGTTTGGATTAGTATTTCTAGTTATATTTAGGTTAATGGAAGATACCATATATATGTTATATAACGCGTGCTATGGGGAAAATAGATAATTTCTATATTTACGGAGTTAGTTAAGGGAAACGGACAAAAAAAAATAGATGGACAAAAAAAATGCTGAAAATATGCGAGACGGACAAAAACATGCGATTTTTCATAACGCGCCCGTCTCGCACGTTCTGCGCCAGCTCAGCCCATCTCCTGCCCCGCGTTTTTCGAATCCACCCGTGTGAATGCGCATGCATGCTCTCTGCACTAGCGCATGATGCAAGTATGCTCTGCACTGGCGCATGCATGCAGCTTTCCGTATCCATGCATGCATGCAGCTGAATATCTGATAGCTGCACGTATGGTCTGGCGCAATTTTCATTAGTGCATGCATACATATTAATTAGCACCATGTTAATTAGGAGCATGCAGTATCTATCTTTGCAGCTTTCTTTCAGCCCACTCATATAGTAGTTAGCTCTTCACCATTAATACATGGTCCACTTATATTTCTCACAAAGTTTCTCGGTTCTTGTGTCCAAACTGGTTATAAGTTTACCGTCCGTTTCTCCTCTCTCTCCTCTCCTCTCTCTTTAACCTCAGCATTTAGCCGGCTTACAGTCTGCTATTATACTTGTTCTGATGTAGAAACGTGTTCCATTCTCGATCCCCGGCCCCAGGTTCTGGCGCTGGTGACAAGTCTGCATGAGGTTAAGGTAGTAACACCTTCAAATGTGCCGTATGTTCCTAAAACTTCCTTGACATACTCGGTGTCGTCGCCAAGATCGATCTGCACACACGAGTGACGGAGATAAAGACAGCTCGCTGTTTAGTAACCTCGGATCCATCCAAAGGTAAAACAGATTAAACTCACTCACCATTCTTCGAGCATTGCCACCGAGTCCACCCCATCGGCCAGCAGCAGTGCGCCTCTGACCATCTTTGCCAGTGTAAGTGAACTCAATAGCGTCAATTGCCTCACCAGCGAGAATAGTGAGGCTGTGCAGACGATTTGGTGGCTCCGTTGTTTCCTGTGCTGACCCTCCCGGTCCACCCCATAATCCAACCTTGGTGACCACAGAGCCGGTCTGCCCCTGCATGTATCCACAGAGTATATATCCCACCTTGTTCGTTTGAGCATATCAGCAGAATCAGCAGCCATCCAGCAGTGTTTTTCTCTCACAACAAACCAGCGAACAGTACTTTCAGCTACAACAAACCAGCGAAACGAACAAGCTGCAAAAGGCTGCTAAATACTCCTACATGCAGCTGATAAGTAAGAATATATACATTCTAGTACTATCAAAGATCTATTTCTCTCATCGTACATATATACCTTTGCATGCTGTGATGAGCCAAACACCTAAGAATACCCCAAATATGTTGGGAATGTATTAGGTAGAATGGGTAATCTTGAGAGCAGCCATTTATATGACTATCGGTACGATGCTTATAGTTATAGCAAATGAAGAGAGATACTAGCACGATGGGCGCGCTACGCTGCGCCGGTTTCTAGAGGAGGAAAATCCACGAAAAGGAGCAAAAAAAAAGCAAAAAGATAAAATAAAAATAGAGAAATAAAAATAAAAAACGAACAGTGTCAAGCGGTGCCCAAAACAGTGGCCAAAGCGCTGAAAGGCCAGGGATTCCTGGCGTGTTAATAAAGAGAGTAGTTATAGTTATAGTTATAGTTATAGTTATAGTTATAGTTATAGTTATAGTTATACATGATCTCAGATGACATCTCGTCACATGGGAAGCAAGTAAGCAAATGGAAGTCCGACTCCGATCCACTCATTTACCCATTGTCAAGGATCTAGTCAAAGCCGAATGCTTCTACAATTGACAAAAACAAAAAGTTTGGGAGTAAGAATTACATAATCTTCACACTTTTTTTGTTAAGAAATAAATTTTCCTTTTTCCTTACCACCCAATAGCATGAGCTGTATTGATTTGTGTAAATGTTGTCTAATCAATTAAGACATGCACACATGGCGGTGCGAAGGCTACTGAGGAGAAATATTGTAATTTATCGTGTTTTGTGTAATGTAAAAATACAAACTTTTTAAAAAATTTCTTGTAATATGTGTTGCTGTAAATGTCAGGTCAAACTTACGTCAACCTTTTCTCTTCTCGTCCTATTCATGACTTCAAAAACTTTTTGCCATGATTCTAAATTAAATTTTAAAATTGGTTGAACATAACACCACTTCACATAGTAAGTTTATATTATTCCTAAAACAAAAACCATAACTCCTTCTCAACTTCTTCAAAGAAAGTTTGCGATGTAATTTTATGCACCCATATGTTTTCTTTTTATGCATGTGTGCTTTGGATTTTATTTCATTTCTGCTTAGAGTTAAATCTCCTTTTGTTTCTCCTCTCAATTCTTTTTGGGAAACAGATATTCTCTGGTGATGGCGTCCGTCCACGCATATCTGTCTGGACGACCCGTTCCCGGGCCTGTGCAGCTATCGGGCCCAACTGGCCTGCTCGGCTGCTCCGCTCCACCTTAAGTGTTTCACGGTTTCTTGAAAGACAGTGATATTTCCTTTCACTGCTGCCGCACGCATGCGACTGCCGCTAGCTCATCCACCACGCTGCTCGCCTACCGCTCGCCTTCTCCGGCCACTGCGGCCTTCTCTAGCGTGGTTGCGCTACACCCGACCCCCACCCTGCTCCGATCCCCTCTGGGCTGCGCCCCCATCCACATCGCGCCGTCGCAGCCATGGCGTGTACCGTGGCCGGCCGAAGACACCGCGACAAGAAAGGGAGGCCTGCGCCTGCCCCTAGGTGTACGCTGGTAGCTCTCGATGTCCTCCTGTCCCGAGCTTGCTGGCTACCGCAGTTCCCACCAAGTAGGCCGTGGTCGCCGGCGACGCTGTGTTTCAAGTGTTTCAGTCGTTTCTGACTTATGTTTCAAGTATTTCGTCTGGATGTTGCAAAAATAAATCTGGGATGTTGCATATGTTGCCATGACAATATATGCATGTTGCAAGCCTATGTTTCAAGTTTTCGGTGTTTTTAGATGTATGTTTCAAGTGTTCCCTTTGGATGTTGCATATGTTGCTATGGCTCTACGCGCATGTTTCAAGTGTTTCATACTTACGTTGCAAGCATTTCATGTGGATGTTGCAAAAGTAGATTTGGATGTTGCATATGTTGCTATGCCTATACACACATGTTTCAAGTGCATGCTTGTATGTTGCAAATATTTCATCTGGATGTTTTAAAAATAGATCGAGATGTTGTGCGGCGTCGGTGGCTGGCAAACAGCGGCCTGCCACAGCCTGCTGCTGGGGCGCAACCGTGGGTCAACACACGTGGGTTTCCCTGTGCGGCTGCGGTGTGACGGACATGAGCGCTGCTGCTGAGTGGGATGTGGACGCGGGGGCGTGGGGTAGGATGCGGACACAGGGCGTGGGACGAGATGCAGACGTAAGGAGCTGCGTCCAAACGCAACATCCATCGAGACATCCGGGCACTAGCCCTTCCGTTTGGAAAAACAGAAACCTCCTTTGAACCAACCAACCAGCCCACTCCCCCTTCCCTTAGTAGGCCAACTGCGCAGCCTCCTTAACCTAGCCCATGCGCTCCCTCCACCTCCTTGCGGCCCAGCACCCTTCCACTCTTCTTGAGCCCACGGGGCAGAGGCCGGCCCGCCTCCCTCTCCCCTTCCTTCATCCCAGCCGGAGAAAATGGCCCGGCCACGCTCGCCCCTCCAACCCATTCGTGCAGCAGCGTGCGGCCCAGCCAGGGCCTTGCCCCCATTCGACCTCAGCCATCCCACCTCCGTCACGGGCCCGACTTCTCTTCCACCTGACCAAGGCCAGCCCAGCTCCGTCATCAGCCCAGTGCCAAGCCGCCCCTCTCGGCCCAGCTAGCGCTGCTCAGTCGCGCGCTCCCTTTACCTGGAAGCAATAGAACACCCCCGTCCCTGGCAGATGCATTTAAACAAATTTGTTTAAACGAATTGGTTTTAGCAATAATATATAGGTGGAGTTAACTATAGTGTAGGCTGAAAAGCAACCAATCACGCGCTGCTCATCATCAGATAGGAAAGTAATTAACTCTCAGGAAATTGTTGTTGAAACTGGGATGAAATGCATGGCAGTACTCACTAGCCACTCATAGCAATGACATGATAATTCACAGCTACTGAATGTTCGACTGAAACTGCAGAGTACCAAGTCAAAATATGTATATCTATATGTATGCATTTGCAGGGGAAGATGATGGAGGCAGCAGTAGTAAGTGAACTGCTAGTTCGGTAACTCTGTTATTCCTCAAATATATATATTGTATCCAAGCTAATTTATCTTGAGACATTGAAGGCCAACAAATTCAGTCAAGGCATGATCAAGAGTGTGAGCAAATTCTACTTACACGGTTCTTAAAAGACAAACAGCCTATCTTTTCTTTACAACTAAAAAGCCTCGCTCAACCCATTAGCCACAATCGGCACCCATCCTCTAGTAGTTTTCCTGTGTTTTGTCCCCATGCATGTACAGCTGATCTTTCTATCTTCCTTCCATCACAGTGGTCCCTCGTCTATCTTATTGCTCACTGAAATCATGCCGAAAATCATGCAAACGCATCCATAGAAAGAAAGGAAAGTACAAGTGCAAATCAGATGGAGAAGCACATGGTGAAAACGCTGATCCAGATCAACAGGTAGATCCCGACGCTCTTCACGTGGCTTTTGGCATATATGTGGCCAGGAGGACGAGGCTGTATACTTCGCCGTTGTGCTGCTCTTGCCGCGCGACGACGGCGCTAGCAACCAACCCACCGTCTACAATGAGAAGATCTTGAGACAGGCATGAGGATAGTGCTCAAGTTATTCCACATAAGGAACATAACAAGGATGCTCACTTCACGCACACCTAGGCCGGGATAGAGCTCAAGTTATTCTACATAAGGATCATAACAAGGATGCTCACTTCAGGCACACCTAGGCCGGCGTCATTGCCTTCCCGGAGAGCTTCTACAAGTATCCAAACAAGGGCGTCGATGTAGTCAATGCAGGTGCCCTAGATGATAGCTGCGATGTGGCATGCACGCCCCACTAGGCCCACTATTAGTCTGTAGGTTCCTCGGAGGTAAAGTAAAATTTGCCCCTAAGGGCACATGCCCTGCTGCTATGGAACCATAAGATTTGCATTGAGATTCATGCCCAGCAGGGGAGAGACAAACAGTGGGTCCATCTCTCTTAATCACCCTATAATAAATTCATTAACAATCGGTCCTGACCAGCTGTCCCTGCCTTTTTTGGTAGACACCGAGATGGAAAAGATAGATCAGGTAGAAAACTAGTCTAGCAGTTACAATGGTTCACCACTTGCCAATTAACCACTAGATGGCAGTCTACTTTCATTTACCCAGCCCATAATCAGAGACCACCTGCTGCAGTGCGTCCTTTAGTTTTACCATGATTAATTGTTGTGTACACACCATACCACTGGTATACTTTTATTTCCTTCAGATTCAGATTAACTGACAAATACTTCATTCAGATTCAGATTAATCATTCACATTCAGAGAGAGAGATCTAGTTTGGTAGCTATGCGTCTGTGTCATTCCCCATTCCTGAAGCGCATCTTATATCTGAGCTTAGTAGTTTTATCTTGGGATATTGAAGGCCATCAAATTTAGTGGAACCATGATCAGGTGTGTAGTCAAAGAGATCTTCTCCATGCAAGGTTATTTGAAGTACATGGGCGAACAAATGTTGAGCACCTTGAGTTGTTTTATTGCGGGCACATCTCAGGAGGAACAAAGCATCATCTCTGTTATGCCTCGCAAGGGAAGATGAAGAATAGAGACGCAGAGTGGAGCTGACGTGTAGGCTTGTGGTTACCTGCATGAAAGTATTATGGGTAAAGAAAAAGTATTGTGTAGGCTGCTCATCAGATAAGAAACTAATGAACTCTCTAGAAAATTTTCACTGGAAGTAGGATGAAATGCATGACAATGCACACTAGCTGCTCATAGCAATGGCATGATAAATGGCACAGCTACTACATGTTGGATGCAGAGTACCAAGGCAGAAAATATAATGTATGCATTTGTGGGGGGAGATGTTTAAGTAGTAGGCAAACTGTTGCTAGTTCGGTAGCTATGCATCCATGGCATTCCTGAAGCATCTATTGTATCTAATTTTAGTGGTTTATCTTGAGACATTGGAGGCTACCAAATTTAAGTAATCCATGCTTGTGAGCATGAGCAAGTGGATTTTCTCCATGAAAGATTGTTTAGATATAAGCAGTTTAAGATTGAGCGAACATAGTTCGATGTTTGCCATTTGTAGGATGAAGGAATGAATAGAAATCTCTTGTTCTTGAAGCAGAAAATATTATGAAGAATAGATATAAATAGTAAAGAAGGCTATGTATGTTTGGTTTAGTGCGTCTAAAATGTATATGGACGTCTTAATCATTTGTTGTTTTGGTTTGAGAAAATAATAGACATGAGTTGGGCACTGGGCAATTGTCTGGGTTGAGTTCCACGAATATAGGTATGTGTGGCTTAGGACGGCGGAAGTGCAATGATTGGCTTTGGGAAGACTTGCTCAAGGAGAAAGACTCAGTCATGATGAAGAAAGATATATAGTACATTGTTTAACTAAATGGTTAAGGAGGCATCTGGCGAACTTAGCTCAGACATTATGTTCATGTAATTATTTCCTCTTTTGTTTATTAGGACTTTTGTGAGTTGCGTATGATGTAGTGGTCGTTCTTGGCCTTAGTGCTCACTGCTAGCTGGTATCCATCCTAGTTTATAGAATTCTTTTCTAGTTTTATTAAAAGCTGAGATTTTTATTAAAAAAAAGGTTTATCTGATTTTTTTCAAAAGTTACGATGACTGTTCGTGTGAAAAAAATAAAACCTGGTTAGGCAAACCTTGATAGAAACAAATTAAGGCGCCCAATACAAGAGGGCCATCGAGCGAAGTATACAGTCAGACGCCTTGAATACCTGACATTATCGTTGGGCCGTTGGGGTGACAGTTACTGCATGAGACGGATGTTATACATTAGGATCACATAGCAGTAGATCTAGCCGGGTACTTCTTCATCATAGTCATGTCCTAGTGCAAGAACTACTGGATCAGGAAAGGAGAGAGAGGTAGGCTAGGTGTGCAGACTAGTGGGGGTGCGGAGGAAGAGGAGCCGGATCCCGCCATCGGGTTCGGTAGTGAAGATCTGCGCACGGGAAACATCGGTCAGAGAAGAAGGAGGTGTAGTGGAGACCGGCGGTAAAGAACGTGGTGGTGCAGTGCAATGACGGTGCTTCCCGTCGTTGGTTGCGCCCCTCTATTAGATCGGGAATAGGGTTTTTCGGTGGGGAAAGTGGCTCACGGTGAACCTCGTACTAAGAACCGCCGGCCCCCATCTCTATTTATTGCGCAGTGCGACAGGGGCCCGCCAGCCATGGATGGGCTGGGCGCCTCCGATCAGGGCACGAGGTCAAGGCCCAAGTGGCCTTTGGGCCAGCCTGGTAGGGAGATCAAACCAACATTCTCCCCCTTGATCTCAACTTACATCTTTGACTTTAAACTTTAAATGCTTTTCACTTTTATTTGTTCCATCACAGATTAGTGCATAGAGCATGCTTCATCGTCACGGTCAATCGCTGATAGATTTAACAGCTACAACACACATCTCTGTTCTAAACAGATTCTTTAACTTTGGGCCCTTTAATTGACCAGGAATTATAGGCTTTCTCTTAAACCCATACCGGCTACATGTTCTCTAAACACGTTGGGTGGTAAGCCTTTTGTAAGCGGATCCGCGAGCATCTTTTTGGTACTTATATGCTCAAGACTTATGACATGATCCCGGACTTTGTCTTTCACAACATAATACTTACGTCAATGTGTTTGGCAGCACCACTTGACTTATTGTTATGAGCATACTGTACTGCTGGATTATTATCGTAGTATAACTTAAGTGGTCTATAGATGTCGTCAACCACTTTCAACCGGGTATGAACTTCTTTAGCCAGTTCACCTACCCCGTTGCCTCATAGCATGCTACAAACTCAGCATACATTGTGGACGATGTAGTGACGGTTTGCTTTGAGTTTTTCCATGATATAGCTCCTCCTGTGAGAGTGAATATGTATCCAGACATGGATTTTCTATCATCTCTGGCATAATCAGAATCTGAGTCCACTATTCGGAGGGAATGTGATCTTCTATACGTCATCGTGAGGCCTTTCGTTCCTTGCAAATATCGCAAGACTTTCTTTACTAATTTTTAGTGTTCTATTTTTGGATTACTCTGAAATCTGCCAAGCAACCTGCACATGTGCATAATGTAAGCTTCTGACAACTGAAGCATATGGAACCGTTTTTATTTGGTTGAGCTCATACTTGTTCTCGGGGCATTGAAAATCCTCATATCTGTCGCCCTTGACTATAGGTGCAGGTGAAGGACTGCATTTGTGCATACTAAATTTCTTTAAAACTTTCTCTATGTATGCCTTTTGTGACAGCCCCAATACCCATTTACTTCTATCTCGATGAATCTCGATCCCTAGAACGAACGAAGCTTCACCAAGATCTTTCATATCAAAATTTGAGGACAAAAACTTCTTTGTTTCCAGTAGTAGACTGACATCACTACTAGCAAGTAAGATATCATCCACATACATGATTAGAAAGATATGCTTTCCATTCTTAAACTTTGCATAAACAAAATTGTCATCTACATTATCTTTAAACCCAAACTTTCTTATCGTTTTATAAAACTTCAAATACCACTGTCTTGAAGTTTGTTTTAACCCATAAATAGATTTCTTTAGGTAGCATCACATTCGTTCTTCTCCTTCCACGGCAAAACCTTTTGGTCGTGCCATGTAAATATTTTCCTCCAAATCCCCATTGAGAAATATTGTCTTTACATCCATCTGATGTAGCTTTAAATCATAACGCGCTACTAGTGCCATTATGATTCTAAAGGAATCTTTACATGAGATTGAAGAAAAGATTTCATTGTAATCAATCCCTTCTCTTTGCGTGAAACCTTTTACCGCAAGTCGCACTTTAAATCTTTCTATATTCCCTTGGGAGTCCTATTTTGTTTTGTAGACCCATTTACAGCCTACTGTTTTGGCTCCTTTAGGAATTATTTCCAAGTCCCAAACTTTATTGGCACTCATTGACTTTATTTCATCTTCCATGGCTACCAACCATTTCGATGAGTGGGTGCTTCTCATAGCTTCTTCATATGAGGTGGGATCATCCTCCATATGAAACTCTTCAGTATCATAAACTTCATAATCATCAGGAATGATAGATCTTCTTGCTCTTTGAGACCTTCTAGGGGCCTCCACATTTGGCACATCTTCAGCTTGAGGCTGTTGCTGCTCCCCCTCATGTGTGACAACATGTTCTATGGGATCCTGAAGGACAGGTTCCTCATCATCATTCATTGTTGTCACGGGTGGAATAACAACAGGTGCTGGCACCACAGTGTCTTGCATTGTCGGTGCAGCAACAGCAGGTAGCTCAAAAAATGGTTTCTGAATCATCGGATTAGGCGCACACACCTACTTCTCTTCAAGATCAATTTTTTGAGCTACCACGCTCCCCCTTATCATCTCATCCTCTAAGAAGACAGTGTGTCTCATTTCTACAAACTTTGTATATCTGTCTAGACAGTAGAAATAAAAATCTTTTGACCTTTCAGGATAGCCAATGAAATGGCAACTTACTGTTTTGGGATTTAGCTTCCCAATGTTTAGGTTAAAAACCTTAGCCTCAGCGGGGCTCCCCCACTCACGTAAGTGATTTAGTGAGGATACTCTTCCTGTACATAACTCATACGGTGTTTTGGCCACCGACTTACTTGGTACTCTATTGAGAATATGAATGACGGTTTTTAATGTCTCCATCCACAAACCCAATGGCAAAGTAGAGTAACTTATTATATTGCGCACTATATCCATTAGGGTACGGTTACGCCTTTCAATTACTCCATTTTGCCAATGTTCGTCTGGCGTGGAATACTAGGCTACTATGCCATTCTCCTATAAGAACCTTGCAAAAGGTCCAGGCACTTGTCCATATGGGGTTTGTCGACCGTAGTACTCCCCCCACGATCATATTGGACTATCTTAATCTTTAAATTGTGCTGATTTTTAACTTCAGCCTTAAATATCTTAAATTTATCCAACGCTACTGTTCTTTCTTTAATTGGATAAATGTAGCCAAACCGGGAGTAGTCATCTGTGAATGTTATGAACGAATCATAACCATCCATACTTTTCATAGGAAATGGACCACATATGTCTGTGTGAATTATCTCTAAAATTCCTACGCTTCGTTTGACATCTTTCCTAATTTTCTTTACATACTTTACTTTAATACATTTTATACATTGTTCTAAATCTGAGAACTCTAATAGAGAAAGAATTTCATTCTTAACTAGTCTTTCTATTCTTCCCCTCGAAATATGACCTAAACGACAGTGCCATAATTTTGACAACGCATCATGAGTTCTCTTTCGCTTTCTATTTATGTTCTCAGACGATGATACATTTTCATTCACATCACATACGGAATTCACATTTTCATGAAGTGATAACAAATAAAGCTCGCCTTGTAGGAATGCAAGACCAATACATACATTATTAAATATTATCTTACATTTGCTATTTTCAAAATAGCAATCATAACCATCATTGTCCAAACACAAAACAGAAATCAAGTTTCTCTGTAAAGTAGGAACGTAAAGAGCATCTCTAAGTAGAAGAATGAAGCCATCAGCAAGCTCTAGTAAAAGGTCACCAACGGCTTCAACATCTGCTTGGACTCCATTCATGACTTTAACGCATCTTTCTTTTCTTTGCACAGTCCTCGTCGAATGGAACCCCTGTAAAGAATTAGCAACATGAACAGTTGCTCCTGAGTCAATCCACCAAGTAGATTTTGAATATTATACATACAGGGATTCATTTATGAACGTAATAATGTTCTCACCTTTCTTTACCATGATCATTTTTAAGAAATCAGGACAATCTTTCTTGTAGTGTCCGGTCTTCTTGCAGTAGAGACACTGATCTTTCTCCACTATAAACTTCTTCTGTTGAAACTGATTTTGCATGGGAGCCTTTCCCTGTGACTTTGAGGAGGAACCAGCATTAAAGTTTTTTTCTTGTTATCTTTCAAATAGTTGATAGTACCACCATTTGAAACCTTTATTCCGTCCTCCTCCTGAGCACACATAGTCATGAACTTCTCTAAATTCCACTTTTCAGGCTGCATGTTGTAATTAACAACAAATGTGTCATTTTCCTTTGGCAAGGAAGGGAAAATCAGATGGATAAAGAACTCATTCTTGAGAGCTAGATCCATTGGTTTCAGCTTAGATGCTTGATTATTCATTCTTAATATGTGCTCTCTTATGCCACCACCAGTGAACTTCTCTGTTATCAGCTGCTTTATCAGCTGGGTGACATATATCTTTGAAGAGCCAGTGAACTGATTCTTTATTCGCTCAAGACATTCTGTGACCGTGTCACAGTCTGGAATTGAGCCCACTAATGCAGGCTCAATTGTGTTCTTTATCATAGCCAAACATTTCTTGTTGGTTGTGACCCACTTTGCCTTTTCAAGGTCATATGACATCTTTAGGGAACTAAAGTCCCGCTCTCTGGTCTGCCATGCAGCATCATCCTCATCAGCCTCCCTCACCGGTGCCTCTGGCTCAGTGGGGCACGGTGTGGTGACTACCTAGTCCACCTCGCCCAAAATAAAGGCCAGGTCAAACTTTCTCTTCCATTCAATATAGTTGTCTCCTTTGAGGGTAGGGATATCTTTAATGCAACCCATCAAGGAGTGTCCACCTGAAATCACAATTTATGTAAAGTGAGAACATAATAACAACAATTGTATACCTTAGTTCTAACGTTGGTCAAAATTAAAACATACAACTATTCTTTACAATAATTCTACATCACCGTTGGGCAAAAATAGAATTAATGCAAGAAAAATTCATAATTAACATCATAATATTGCTATTAATCAACGTTGGTCAGAATAATAACAATATTATAATAATCAGAAAATATTATCTATTTTTCAAAATTAAATTCTTCCGTTGGTTCGAATTTAATAATGAAAATAACAACTTTAAATATGCAGCGGAAAACGTGAAGACATTCTTTAAAACAATATTATCCAGAAGCATCTTAATGAACTTAACTGCTCTTTGCTCAGATTTTTCACGTTGGTTAAAATTTGAGCAAGATACAACATCAATTCTTAACAAAATCATCAAAAAATGCCTCTGGAAAAATATCAAGTTTAAAACATAAGCACAACTGTGCTTTTGCCTAGCAGAAAAGCCGCCCAGCAGACCCTGCCCGCGGCCCATCTGCGCCTTTTCTCCTTTTTCTTTCTATGCGGCCCAGCACTGCGGCACTCGATCGCCTACTAAGTGAAATGGGCCGGCCCGCTCTGCGGTTCGCGACGCACTCGTCTGCGTAGCATCCAATTCGGCCCGGCCCGACTGTGCAATCCGCGTGCGCTCTTGCGCACCGCCGCGCCCAGGCCGCAACCTGGGCCTGGGCCGGCAATCTCACCGCCCGCCTGGGCCTATTTCAGTCCGGTTAGCCACCGCCCGATCTCGGCCGTTAACTTCGATCCGACGGTCACGCGTTGATCTCGGTGGCACAAAACCCCCAAGGTGGCCGGCTGCCCTAACCCTAGCCTCATTCTCATTCCCTCTCTTCTCTCTCATCAGTGCTTCTGCGAGTGAGAGCTCCAGCACCGCCGACCATGGTGGCCGGAGGGAGGTGATGGCACCGCCACGGGCCCCTCGCCGACGTGCGCGCTCGCCCAAAGCTGAGCGCGTTGTCGTCGAGCGACCTCGTGGGCGGTGCCCTCTAACCCGAGCGCACCCGCACATCGGCTCTGTTCCCACTCGTTGGCAATGGGAATGGCCGACGGCTATCACGGGATGGTCGGGCCCCAAGTAGGAAGCCCCCTTTTTCACCGTCCCCTCTTTTCCCTTAGGGTTAGGGTTTCAATTCTTTGATCCGATTTAAAATCGGATCCCTCTTTCTCTTTTCTGGATTTCTTTTCTACCCGATCTAGATCTACAACTAGATGGCTTTGATACCATTGTTATACATTAGGATCACATAGCAGTAGATCTAGCCGGGTACTTCTTCATCATAGTCATGTCCTAGTGCCTGAACTACTAGATTAGGGAAGGAGAGAGAGGTAGGCTAGGTGTGCAGACCAGTGGGGGTGCGGAGGAAGAGGAGCCAGATCCCGCCATCGGGTTTGGTGGTGAAGATCTGCGCACGGGCAGCGTCGGTCGAAGAAGAAGGCGGTGCAGTGGAGACCGGCGGTGAAGAACGTGGTGGTGCAGTGTAGTGGCGGTGCTTCCCGTTGCTGGCTGCGCCCCTCTATTAGATCGGGAATAGGGGTTTTTAGTGGGGAAAGTGGCTCACGGTGAACCTCGTACTGAGAACCGCCGGCCCCCACCTTTATTTATTGCGCAGTGCTACGGAGACCGCCAGCCATGGATGGGCTGGGCGCTCCCGATCAGGGCGCGAGGTCAAGGCCCAAGTAGCCGTTGGGCCAACCTGGTAGGGAGATCAAACCAACAACGGAAGGTCGTAGGAAGAAGCTGAGCTACATAGATCGGAGAGAGCATCAAGCGACATGATTTCTTTGTTTGCCCATCACACTACACACATTGCCACTCCATCTCTCTTAATCACCCTATAATCAACTCATTAACAACCGGTCCTGATGGTCTGCTGCAGACCGGCCATCCATCAACCAGCCCCTGTATTTTTGGTAGATCAGGTAGAAAACTCTAGTCTAGCACTTACCATGATCCACCAACTTGCCAATTAACCACTAGATGGCGATCTACTTTCATTTACCCATTGTTGTTGACTTGTTGCCCATGATCGGAGATCACCTGCTGCAGTACATGCTTTAGTTTTATCATGATTATTGTATAAAATCACCGAACAACTGGTATGCTTTTATTTCCTTCAACGGAGCCAAAGCCAATGCTGGTGGCGCTGCTAGTGGTGGTGCTCTCGCGCCACTACTGACGCTAGTGTTAGTGGTGCTCGCTCTGTCGTCGCGCATGTTACCCGCTCCCTTCCGTGCGCGCCACCTGCCTGGCTGAGCCAATGTTGGTGGCACTGGTGGTGGTTCTCACACGCTGTCGCTGGTGTTGGTGCTGGTGGTGCTCACGCGCCGTTGCTCGCCGCCGGTTCCGACCCCGATGGCTGGAATCGACTAGTTCTGGCCTCCCATATGTTGCCAAACGTATGTTTCAAGTGTTACAGAAGTTTCATAGGTATGTTGCAGGTGTTTCATATGGATGTTGCAAAAAGTAGATCGGGATGTTACAATTGGTGTACATGTATGTTGCAAGCTTCTGCCCAAGGTTTCATCTATTTTTCAGGCGTACGTTGCAAGTGTGTTTATCTGGATGTTGTATATGTTTCGCACATATGTTGCAAGAGTTTTTTTTTGGATGTTGCGTATATTTACAATGGTTTTAAATATTTTTTAGGTGTTTTTGTAAGTGTTTCAAATGCATGTTTCAAGTGTTTTATCTGTCTCCAGTCGTATGTTGCAAGTATTGCATCTAGATATTTTAAATGTAGATCGGATGATTCATCTCCCTCCTCGCCTTCTACTACCTCGCCTCAGTGTCTCCTCCTCCTGGTGTGGGTTGGGCATCTGATACGATGCCGCGGCAGGGGCACACCGCGGATCCTTCCGAACCAAAGGCGCAGGCGGGCACCGCCGCCTCCCCCTATTCTCGATGCTAGTGACGTTAACGCGACACGGGCCCCATGTGGAGCGCGCAAAACGGCGTGAAGGCGCGGGTGTCCCCCTGTCCGTCGGGATGTTCGGGCGTTAGCACTGCAGAAAGTTTTTCCCACAACTGTCAAGGGCGTGCTGAGGGCGAGCAGAGCAACAAAACTGGGAGAAAGCTGACGACTCCAGTCTGCCTGATGCTCCACTGGTGAGTAATCTGGATCCAGTACGTCTCTTCCAAAGCCTTTCGATCGCCGGCCGTAGCTCTCACCGTCCGAATGACGATCGTCAAGGCGAACTGGCGACGCCGCTTATTACCATTTGTGTGTCAAGCGCTGTTGCGTTCAAGTCAAGGCATTCAGGATTTCAGGCTAGATATATATGATGTCCTTTGGTGTTCTTGGATATTCATGTCTTAGGTTTATACGTGACTAATTTTGTGACATACTGCTGGAGTTCTGGCTGCTGCTGCTGCTGCTGCTGCGCCATTCCAATTTCCAAACAGATGCGATTTAGTCTGTCATTCTACGGCCGGATCGATAACTGCTGTTCCCAATTTTTCAAAAAAAAATTAAAGAAGAAAAGAACTGCGGTTCCCACAAGCACAACTGCACAAGAGACTACGGCGGTGCCTACGTATGCAGCAGCAAGCCGGCAATATCATTCTACGTATGCGTGCTCCGCCCATGTTCTTTCTCCGTCCAGAGGCCGGCTTACATTGATTTGATTTCACCGTAGATTTGATTTCACCGTAGAAACATTTACTAGTCTTCCTGGATCTGTACGTACGTCTTGCAGGAGCACGACCAAATTTTCTTGTTTCATTCATGCAGTTTGCAACCAGTACGTGTAATTTCTGGTGAGTGCTCCCTTCTCCACGATGTGGCATATATATTATGCCGTTCCTGAGCCTACAAGCCTTGAGCCGGATTGTAGTAGAGCAAGTGCGGGTGATCATTAGAATTAGATAAACAAATAAATCCTATATTCTCCCATTTGGATAAACTAACAGTCTTAAACAACTTCACCCCTAGTATATATTTTAGTCTAACACGGCTGCTAGGATATCAGAGTAGAGGGATACTTGATCGTGTTTCCATCGGAATTTTGTGAAAACGGCTGGGTTTTCAAAGAAACAACGGCTATCTCTACTTTCTATTCTAATCTAATATTAAAGAGCGAAATATTTCTTTTAACCTGCTTTTTTACTTCACAAAATGCAGCCCTTCTATCGTCTCATTTTTTTACTTCCCAAACTGCGCTTGCACCCTCCATGTCCCGTATATGACCCGGGTTCATGGCTCGTGCTCATATGAGTTAGAACAACTCGCGCCTAGGGATAATATCGAGTCCAATTCAAACATGTATTGATTTTCGTGCAACGCACAAGTTTGCTAGTATTCTACTGATTTCAAAAACTTGCCTTGTTGGGAATCATCAAAACAAGATTAGCTAGGACCAAGGATTTACTTGTAGTTAATCAAAAGCAAACTACATGCTTCTCTGCATATGGCCGTTTGGTTGTGTGCCTCTACTCTCAACCACTCTTATTTGGAGGAGAGAAACAAAATGATCATTGATGATCTTGAGTCATTAGATTTCCATTAAATGATCTGTTAATCTAATTAATTACATATCTCGGCATGCTATATAACTTACTTTCAGCCCCTTCGGTTGAGTCATTAAGAACTCCTGATGGTACTTAGCACTTTCATGTGTGGCATTAGAAAGGTGATGTAGTGGCAGTTACAAAACCCAATTGGTTTTTGCTAGAATATTATCAGTGGAGTGTAGACTAGAGGGCAACCAGTCACAAAATTGGTGTTCAAACCAGGACGAAATAAATGCATGCTAGTGCTAACTAGCCATTCATAGAATCATAGCTATGGCATGACATCTACATCATGTTCCGTTGAACACTCATGATACGTGGTAGGATATTTAAATAAATATACACTTGCAGGGGACGACGGAGGCAGTAAGCATAGTATGGTTCGCTTGTTATCCATCCATATAAACATAGGAAGTGGTCTCTTGTATCCACACAATTATTAGTGTTTTATCTTGAGATATTGGAGACCGCCAAATTCAGGAAAGCCATAATATCATCAACAAAATAGTTGGATGACCACTAGATTTCTCATATTTCAAAGTATTCTTCGTTACAGCTGAATAAAGCGCAAAGAAGAAACGAATCTCTTTTGCACATGCCGCTGAAGATCTAGAATATAAATAAGAGAAAGCAAATAATGTTGTGGAGAGACTTACCTGCAGGCTGAAAGAATCCTAGCGCAAAGTTGCCATCCTAAGAGATTAACTTCTGGTTACCAGAGAGCTGCTGGTTTGCAGTGAGGGTATCAGAGTTAGAGGCCTGAGATGGAGATTGTTGAAGAGAAAGCAGGAGTAAAAGTAAGGATATGGCACATGGAGAAAGCCAGATCGTCATTTGCAAGATCGAAGTAAAGGAAAGATGGCTTCAGTTCTTGAGGCGGCAAGGAAGTAGTTGTGAACTCACAAACACAATTGTTGTTTATATGCACATCATCTGATCATGTTAGTCGTGATTCGTGACATTTACCTAACTTCCTACGTATTTGTCGTTGTTGGTGTGGAGCTTTGTTGGATGTACATTTTTGGCTTGAGGTGTCTTCTAGACGAGAAGAAGTGTTAGTTTTGACTTCCGACGGCCTTTGATGTCTACACTGCCGTGCAGTTTTAGTCGACATTATCCCCTTTTAATTCTGAACAAAAGGATCAATTCTGGTTGTCAGTTAATACTGGCCAGTGATTATTATGATGACTTGCACTATTGTCTTTATTCTCTTACTGTTGAATCAGTAAAAGAGGGACCAGGAGGAGGATCAAGAACAAGAAGTGATGTGTGAACTCTGAAAGAGCGGGGTTGACATTGGATAATTTATGAGACTGCGTCTGTGGTCAATGGTCACGGCGTGACAACAGCTTGTCCTCTGTTAGTTAGGAGGTTGGCCGTTGATATGGATCAAAGCAGGGGCAAAGCATCCTGTGTCAGTTAGGAGGTTGGCCGTCGGCCTGACCCGCGTCGCAAGCCCACATAGGACCCGTGCGTCAGCGCATGTGATTGACCGTCGAGGTGGTGTCTTCATCGAGGCTGTGCGGTGGACGTCTCTTGCTCTGCTCGCGACGCAGCTCACCATCGACATCTTTGGCTCATCCGGGTAGTAGAAATCCGCGGCGTCCTCTTTGTGGTGTGGGCAAGCTGTTCACATTCGTGGGACTAGTTGTTGTGTGCGCGCCATCGCGTGCTCCAACTCCATCAGCACTAAGTAACCTTGCCGTTCCACACCGTGGGCTGCTTCAACGTCGCGTCGGTTCCAGCGTAAGGGTACGCCACCTTCTCCTGCGTGCCGGTGGCAGCGTGGCCGTGCAGTGCCAGCGCCTGGGGGAGGCGGCCCTGCTCTTGGCCGGAACGGCATGCACAGAGGGCCTCTCCTCACGTCGTTGGACGCCTTTCAGTTGCGAACAGCCTTTTTTTTAGTGAGAGATATGGAATTAATTCCGATTCGATCTCTTTTAGAGGTGTTTAGGCGCGCGTTGCTGTGAGAATTATCTTGCGTTGTGTTGTATATTAAGAGAATCTATACAGGAGAATTAATAGTACTATCTAACAACAACACCATAGTGGATTGTCATGGAATTTGAGAGATATACTAGTGGTAACCATGCCATGATCACAGCCGGATCAAATGCCAAATCAGTAGTGATAGCATATTAATCACCATTAGTTCTTAACCGGCAGTCACTACCGACGTTTCACTACTGACAGTGATGACCTTTCTGTAGTAGTGTCTTTATTTGTTAGGACTATTTATTAGGACGGATCGGACAAAATGGGATAGATGACATATTTGACACAATGCTCCTATTGCTTGCAGTGAGAATCACCTCTGTTCTATGGGACCCTATGTCAACCTGTTGTGCTTACATTCTTTTCTTTTCTACTATAACAAAATTCCTTCTTACGTAGATCCCCATACTCCAGCCTCACCCCATGAGTCCGAGCAACATTCCCATCGCACCCCTAGATCCCCATACACCCCATGCACCCGAGCAACATGTTCTATGGGACCCTATGTCAGCCCGCACGTTATTCTCACCACCGAGCCAAAGCGGATCAAGCTCGCCGCACCCCCTCCCCTAAAGTGACCAGGGCTAGTCATGCCATCCTCCATCCAGCACTATAGCATCTTGACCTCCCCACCATCACTCTAAGTCAGAGTGGCTCCAACTCATCGGGCAACCATGACCCTACGGTGAAGCTGCCCATTCCATCCTACTATGAAGCTAAAGCTGGAGATGGCGACTCACTACGTAAACAAGGGACGAGTATGTACGTAGCAATTTGTTGTATCAAAAAAGTCAAAGCGACTTATAATTTGAAACGAAGGGAGTACATAATAAGTGGCGCGACATGTCTGCTTAGTGGCAAAAACTAAATACAAAAGCGTCTGCCGGCGTATTTGAGGGACACAAAAGTATCTTTTCCAAATAAGTAAGTAAATAGGACACTCCAATTAATCAGAGAGATGGACACAGCATATCTTTCTCAAATAAATAAGTAAATAGGACACACCAATTAGAACAGAGAACATGACATACTCTACTCGGTCACTAATATTTGATGCTTTGATCAAAATCCAATCAAAATTTTGAAGCTTCGGCTGTCAATAGTTTCTAAAATATTTAATAATTTAGAAACATAGAAACATATATTTATATTTTATTAAAATAATTTTCGTATTATCATGGTTATAACAACTTCAGTTTAATAAGAACAAAATACTGGTTAAAGTTAAAGATCGATAGAAAAAATCAGTTGCGACAAGTATTTATGATGAGAGGGAGCAGACACGGACTGTATCCAAACAAACACGGACTGTATCCAAACAAATGTGTCGTCCCAAACCAGCCAAGCTTGCTAAAAAAACAAATAAGGGCGGCCAAGTGATTGACTACACAAGAAGTGACCGACTTCGGCCGGTTCAGGGCGGCCAAACATATGGTAATCAATATCTCAGGCCTGCTCATCAGGCAATAATAACTCTTTGTTCGTCTTGATGAGGGGCAGATGCAGCCAAATGCCAGCCTTGCTCAGTCTGGTCACATCAGCTCTTGGAGATCCCAAGCAGAAAAGATAAGCATCTTTCGGTATAGTCTGGCTTGTCTATATATGCAGCAGGCACACCGCCGGAGAGCTTCCACAGGCCGCTCACCTAACGCATACACCGCAGCAGCTGAAAGGCCGAGGAACTAGGAATGAAGGGAAGCAAGGTCCACGAGCACGAGGCCGACGTCCCTGCCTCCGAGCTGTGGGCGATCTACGGCACGCTCCGCGCCGCGGAGCTCCTGCCGGAGCTGCTCCCGCATGTGCTCGCCAAGGTCGAGCTCGTCAGCGGCGACGGCGGTGTCGGTACCATCTTGCAGCTAACATTTCCTCCTGGTGAGACAAACTTTATTTGTATAAAGACACGTGGCTGCCATAATCTTTGATATTGCATATGCTAACATATAGTATAGTAGTAGCAACATTTAGGCCTTGTTTAATTCGTGATTTTTTTGGAAAATAGTACTGTAGCACTTTCGCCGTTATTTGGCTATCAGTGTTCAATTATGGTCTAGTTAGGTTTAAAAGATTTGTCTCGTGAATTTCATCTAAACTGTGTAATTAGTTTTATTTTTTTATCTATATTTAATGCTTCATGCATGCGTCTAAAGATTCGATGTGACGGGGAATCTTGAAAAATTTTGCAAAATTTTGGGAACTAAACAGGCCCTTAATTGCTCTGCTCTGCTCTTGCTAGGGATTCCTGGGCTGCAGAATTACAAGGAGAAGTTCATCAAAGTTGACAACGACAACTTTATCAAGGAGGCAGAAGCCATTGATGGCGACATTCTGAAGCTGGGGTTCCTGGCCTACATGATACGGTTCGAGGTAATTTCAAAAGGGCCCAACTCGTCGGTGATAAGGTCGACTATCGAGTATGAGATTGATGATGCGCACCCAGAACTTGAAGCTATGGTCAGCACGGCACCATTGGCTGCAACTGCTGAGAAATTTTCCGAGCATGCTAAGGAGAAGAATGTCATCCCTCAAGCAACCTCTTGAAACAAAAATCTCAAGAGCGGAGTTCAAGTCTATCGTGAGAGACAAATGAACTAGAGTTTCAGAGCTTTTGTGTTGTGTTTCAAATATACTCCCTCCATATAAAATTATAAGCAGTACAATATTGCTACTACTCTTGGAGACAAAATTTTGAATTTAGGAAAATCTTATAGCTTAAAATGTATATGTAGCCTTGAATTCATTTGAAAATATCGTGAATTTATTTGTACGGCAAATATTTATAGAAACAAGTCACCTTACCAACTGTCCTTTGAAATTGATTTGCACGATGCGATTCATATCACCCATAGAAATTCCTCGATAGGCTAGTAACAGAGTAAAAATTAATTTTTAGACATAGTCCGATAAGTTGGCCCCTTAATTAACATTTTTATGTGCAGCCAAAACAAGCAACCGTATGAAATAAAATGTAGTGTTATGCAGTGAAGACTCCTTATTACCCAGTTATTAGGCGTGAAGACTCCTAGGAAGTAAGGCAAAAGAAAAAAAAAGACAGAAAAGAATGGACATGAGTTTGGCTCCATAAACCCAAATTAAGATACGAAACAGATGTTTTTTTTTTTCTTAAAAAAGTCCCAGATAGAAGAAACAACCCTTGGAACATAGCATAACGACACCCGACATGATCACAACAGCGGGGACAAATTGTTAATGGATGGACGACACTAATTGAAATTAATAAGCCCTTTAGAAGGCAGAGTTTTTTTCCATATTTTGTATGTTGTTTCCTATGAAATTTCTAGAAGTGATTTAGAAGCCCTTTAGAAGTGATTTCTGAAATTTTAGAAGTGATCCCTATGAAATTCCCCATTCCACAAGGGTCCTAGAGTGCTTCATAACATATGCATGATCTCAAATGACATCTCGGCACATGGAACCAAGCAAGCAAATGGAATCCACTCATTTACCCACTGTCAAGGATCTAGTTAAAGCCGAATGCTTCTACAAACGACAAAAAACAAAAAGTTCGAGAGTAAGCATTACATAATCTCCACACTTTTTTTGTTAAGAAATAAACTTTCAATTTTTCCTTACCACCCAATAGCAGAGTTTATTTATTGAGGTTTTAACACCTAAAAAGGGCAAAATAATTCTTAAATATTGTAAAATTGTTTTATAATTAACACTCTTACCGATCATGCTGCTCATCGGATAGGAAAGCAACGAACAGTCCATATTGTTGACGGTGCTCAGTACCCACTCTAGCAATGGCAAACTAGTTCATTGCTACTGCATGTTCGGTTAAAAATGTAGTATGTATATGTTTGCAGGGGACCATCATGGTGGGCAGCAGCAGTAGCAAGTGATCTGCTGCTATAGTTCGGTATATGCCATACCTACATATTTTGGATGTCAACACAGCTTAGTAGTTTGAGAAATTTTATAATGGTTGGAAAAATTAGGGACCCTCCATTGGAGGAAATCGGACGGCGTAGAAATAGGAAGTACCAGCTTCAAAGTACCTGGAAGTACTAAAATAGGTGGGCTAGATCAAGATTTTGCAAAAAAAAAAAAAGGTATCTGGAAGTACCATGGTACTTTCCTTACCATTGTAAAAAAGCTCAGTAGTTTATCTTGAGATATCGAAGGCCATAAAAATTAGTGAAGCCGTGATCAGGAGTGTACTCAGAGATCTTATTTATCCATGCAAGGTTGTTTGAAGACATGCGGTAAATGGGCGAGCAAATGTTGGACACCAAGGCTCATAGGAGGAAAAGTATCATCTCTGTAGTAACTCTGTTGAGATGAAGAATAGAGACGTAGAGTGGAGCCAACGCGTAGACTTACCTGCATGACATTTTTATGGATAAAGACAAGTACAAGTATTGTGTATGCTGGGGAACAGGAGCAACCGATCATGCTGCTCGTCAGATAAGAAACAATTGAACTCATCAGGAAATGGTCATTGGAACTAGGTTGAAATGCATGACAGTGCTCACTAGCTGCTCATAGCAATGTCATGATAAATGGCACAACAACTACATGTTGGATTAAAAATGCAGAGTACCAAGACTGAATATATAATGTATGTATTTGCAGGGGAAGATGTTTGCAATACAAGTAGTAGGCAAACTGGTTCTAGTTCAGTAGCTATGCATCCATGGCATTCTTGAAGTATCTATTGTATCCAAGCCTAGTGGTATATCTTGAGACATTGGAAGCCACCAAATTTAAGCAAGTCATGCTCAAAAGAGTGAACAAGTGGATGGAGATCAGTTGGCCAATATACTTGCAACTTTTTTGAGTGTTTTGTTCTGCCCTATTAACTACATACTGCATTCTCGCAAAACACTACTAGCTTAGGGGCCACTATAGTGCCTCCAGCGCCGCAGCACGGCAACAGCTATCATAACGGTATGAGCAAGTCACCAATTGTTAGAGGCTGTATTTTCGATTTTTTTTATTTCGTATTTTCGATATTGGTGCCACCTCATAGGAGCCCAAATAACATAGTCATACTTTTTAGTATATATAATAAGAAAGTTTATCTGTGCGACCTAAATTTAGCATATTATCCTTTGCTTTAGTTGATCATTGCCCATTTTGGTAGGTTTAGCCATGGATGGAGTAACGGTTTATATACAAAAGATCAAGTTCATGTCCATGTTTGAGCCGGTGCAGGAAAAGATGGAAGAGAACCGCGACCAGAGGACGGGGTTGGGGGTGGTTCCGTTTTCAAGTACCTAATGGCGAGTATGAGGTTCCGAACACAACAGATTTAGGTTTCTCCGCCAATTATGCCAACCTCTTGAGTGAGTTCCCAAATAAGCCAGGGTTGGGGAAGGAAGCTTAGAAAAAATTAGAGGGTTTGGAGTTGGGACGAGAACATGTTATAGATTGGCGTGGTGAATGACTACAATTCGAAGACAATGCCTGTGTGTCATCAAGTTAGCCTTGGTCTGCGTGTCATCAAGGTTAGCCTTGGTCAGACTAATCGTGGTATTCATAGAAAGCCAGTGTTTTCCTCATATCAGACAACTGGTTTACGAGTACTGTTACTGTTTGACAAAGTATGACTTAATCTGGCATCAGACTCAACCAACAGAGATAAGAACATGGTGGGAACAAGCGGGTCTGCGTGTCATCAAGTTAGCCTTGGTCAGACTAATCGTGGTGTTCATAGAAAGCCAGTGTTTTCCTCATATCAAGCAACTAGTCTACGAGTACTGTTACTGTTCGACAAAGTGTGACTTCATTTGGCATCAGACCCAACCAACAGAGATAAGAACATGGTGGAAACAAGCGGTAACCAAAGTCCCAAGGGAGCGACGACGACACTTCAACGAGGTGGTGATATACACGATGTGGAACATATATATATAGAAGGAAAGAAACAGAAGGATTTTTCAAGACGTGGCCTTGGATGCTCGACAAGTGGCCTTGAAAACCAAGGACATTGATAAGCGTTTTAGGGTACTTAACAACCTGACTTAATTAGCCTACACTGTATAACCCCAAGAGGGGTAGGAGCTGGGTGTTTCCTGTTTTCTGTGTGTCCGGTGGGGCTAGCCGGACTTCCGAGCTTTTCTGTACATAGAACTTCTTTCCTTCTTTGATCGAGAAGCAGAGCTCCTGCCAGGTTTTAAAAAAAAACTATCCGACAACGTGTGAAAAAAATAAAGGTGAAGTTCCTAAAACCAAATTAAGGTGACCTGAGAAGGCCGTGAAACACAGTATAGGCCATAGAGACACCTGAATACCTGAGATTATCGTCGGCCGCCGGGTGTCAATTACTGTGTAGAACGGAAGGTGACATGAAGGAGCAGAGGTACAGCGAGAGACAGCATCCAGCCACAGGATTTCTTTGTTTGCCCATCACACCACACACATCTGACACTCCATCTCTCTCTTAATCACCCTATAATCAATTCATTAAAAACCGGTCCTGATGGCCTGCTGCAGATGCATCCATCCAGCTGTCCCGGCCCATCTTTTTTGGTAGACAGCATGCCGATGGAACAGCTCAGGTTGAAAACTCTAGCACTTACCATGATCCACCACTTGCCATTTTGCCAATGATCGGAGATCACCTGATGCTGCAGTACATGCTTCAGCTTTACCATGATTGTTGTTGTATACACACCGTACCAGTGCTAGCTTTTATTTCCTTCATCAGATTCATTTTAAAATTCTGACTAACAATTAACAATCAGAGAGAGAGAGAGAGATCTAGTTACCTGCAGCATGTTACGTGGACACCTCTTTTGGTATGCCTTTATACTCTTTCCTTCAGATTCAGATTAACTGACAAAATAAATACCTCTTTCAGATTCAGATTAACTATTGACATCGAGACAGAGAGATCTAAGTAGTCACCTGCAGCATGTTACATGGGCACCTTTTTTGGTAATTGGCTCCCTTTTGGATGAACTGAATGGACATATATATAAAGTATCTTGAGCTTGTACTGCCTTTATTTTGCTGCTTCTTTCATCATCCCTCTGCGTGCAGTGTGTGTGATCGATTTTTCAACGCCGAGCTACCATGTCGATCTGTAAACTAGTGTTCTGCAGAGATTCAGCGATTCAGGCGTTGCTGGGAGAAATCTACAAGCTAGCTAGCCTCCTCATAATTTGCTTAACCAAGAATCTACTCCCAGTAATCCATTTTTCTTAAAAAAAACTGAAAATTGAACAGACCCACACGGTTCATGTTTCAACATCCGTACGGGCCTTACATCTCCACCGTACGAAAGCGGCATTTGCTTTGCTTTTGGTTCCTTTCTCTTTCACCGTTGAGTTTGGTGGTGGTTTAATTTGGTTTATGTTCGTAGCTAATACGTATCTCTTCCACAAGCAACTTAACCAGAGAGGTTTGTACTCTATGACAGGCCGTTGATGGGCCAAATAAAATTAATCAGGTGGGGAATTTCCCCCCGTTGACTCTCAAAAAAAAAACTTAACCAGAGAGGCCAATGCAAGTCGCCTGGTCGTAGAGAGAGGCCATCACGGCATCAGTTCTGCTTGTGTGTATCTATGTATCACCATCTCTTCTCTAGTTCTCACCGGGCCTGTTAACATCATCCGAGTTCCTTTCCTTCCCAAGAGAAACCAAAGGAAAGGATGATGGGGAGCTTCACTATTGTTTTTATACTTCCAAATGACTGCATAAATAAATGAAATGAAAATTATTATCATTACATCTGCATCAGTCGAGGCTGCACATATCTGTAAATTATTACCACCTCGGCGATATGTTACGTTACACAACTTGTACTCTGCATATGTATGTGCCTCCACAACCAATTGCAAAAGGAGATCTCGGCAAAAACTATGTATCCCAAGACTGGTTAGGCTCCAAATTAAACATCGTGTTGCCGGCTTTCAAGCGTTTCAGATTGGTCTCTTACCTATTTGGATGCCTGCCTGACTGAATTTCCAACCCAGCAGAGAAGACAGCGCATGACGGGCCTCGACGGCAGGCTCAACAAGCCTTGACGGCGGGCTCCGTGGGCCTCACAGATGGGCCGGGCTTGCTCGACTGGCTGATTTTCCATCGCTCGTACGTGAAAACATCAATTAACATGCAAATACCTCTTCAATCAATCAACACAAACTTTACTCGCTATATAAGAGGCAATCGTCGAGCTTGGTCGTCGCGTCGACCATGACCCAAAGGAAAGTTTTTTTCCCACAACTGTCAAGCGAGCGGTGAGGGCGAACAGAGCAACAAAACCTTTTTGTTTGCTGGGAGAAAGCTGACGGACTCCAGTCTGCCTGATGCTCCTCCGCTGGTGAGTAATCTGATCCATGCAGTCTCTTCCAAAGCCTTTCGCCGGCCGTAGCTCTCACCGTCCGAATGGCGATCGTCGTCGACACCACTTATTACCTCATCACACCTGCCATTGGCACCATACGTTGGCCGGATGTGTGTCAAGCGGTGTTGCGTTCGAGGCATTCAGGCTAGCTAGATATGATGTACTTTTGTGTTCTTGGATATTCTTGTCTTAGGTTTATACGTGACTAATTTTGTGATATACTGCTGGAGTGCTGGCTGCTGCTGCTACGCCATTCCTATTTCCAAAAAGATGCGATTTAGTCTGTCATTCTACGGCCGGATCGATAACTGCTGTTCCCAATTTTTCAAAAGAAGAAGAAGAAGAACTCCGGTTCCCACAAGCACAACTGCACAAGAGACTACGGCGGTGCCTAGGTATGCAGCATGCAAGCCGGCAATAGCATCTATCGATCTGACGCTCCTTGCGTGCTCCGTCCATGCATGTTCTTTCTCCGTACAGGCTTACAGTGTTATCTGACAGAGAATGATTTGGGGAATTCTCCTTAATTATTGTGATGAGTCAGGGTACATATATATAGGCATGGTGGACAGGCCCACTTGCCATATTACATTCCAACACTCCTCCACAGTCAGAACTGGGAGCACTGCGAACATTAAGACTGGACCTAAACTCTGTGAAGACGGACGTCGGCAAACCTTTCGTGAAGATGTCGGCGTACTGGGACGTAGTGGGAACGTGCAGAACGCGAACTTCACCGAGGGCGATTCGCTCCCTGACGAAGTGTAGATCAATCTCAATATGCTTGGTTCGCTGATGCTGAACCGGGTTGGTGGAGAGATAAACGGCACTAACATTATCACAATAAACCACTGTAGCGCGACGGAGTGGACAGTGAAGCTCTAGCAGTAGCTGTCGTAGCCAGCAAGCTTCGGCAACTCCATTCGCAACTGCTCGATATTCCGCCTCTGCACTGGACCGAGACACTGTCGGCTGACGCTTGGACGACCAAGAGATGAGATTGTCGCCAAGAAACACCGCATAACCCGAGGTGGATTTGCGTGTCGGGACAACCCACCCAATCTGCATCGGTGTAGACAGTGAGATCAGCTGGGGAGGTCCGGTGAAAGTGTAGCCCAAGATCCAAAGTGCCCTGAAGATACCGAAGAATACGCTTCAGAGCGCTCAGATGGGGTTCCCGGGGGTCATGTATATACAAGCAGACCTGCTGAACTGCATAAGCGATGTCGGGCCTGGTGAAAGTGAGGTACTGCAGAGCCCCAGCAAGACTGCGATACTGGCTGGGATCAAAGACTGAAACACCATCAGCAGGAAGCTTTGAGTGAGTATCCACAGGAGTGCTGCTCGCTTTACAGTTACTCATGCCAGCTCGCTCCAGAATCTCCAGCATATACTGGCGCTGAGAGAGAAAAAGAGCTGAGAGAGAAAAAGACTGTCACCTCGGCGCTGGACGCTGACACCCAGAAAATGATGAAGAGGCCCCATGTCTGTCATGGTGTTAAAGTTGTGGACAAGTGCTGACGGATCCCATGACGCTCCCTGCATGGGCGTCCACTGCTGCTGCTGCTGGGGTGGCAAGGGTCCTCCGTAGCCAAACCCAGGAGGAAGGGCGATGGAGTACGGCTGCTGCTGTGGCATGTACTGTTGCTGGCCGAGGAACGCAGACGGCGCCGGACGGAACGGCGCCCCGGAGGCGTGTCCAGCAGGAGTGAAAGGTCATTGTTTGGTTTTGGTAATTGAGTGACAACTTAGGTGGACTAATATATGGTTATGTGAGATACACAGGAGATTAGTCCACATGTGATGGTGTCATGAAGGAGCTCATTGCATATGAGACATGACATGGAGTCATGTGGCCAAGGTGACGAAGATCAAGATGAGGCTTGGCTCGACGGACCGGTTGCAAGTGTGAAGGGCAAGTCAGAGGCTTTGGAGTGAGGGACCGCGTGTGACGGTGAAGCTTGAGCATGACTTGGCGCCGATGGACCGACGCAACGGTGAAGAGCAAGTGAGGTCAAGATCGATGGACCAAGGTCACATGATGATATGAAGTGGATCATATCATTTGTGATATGGTTGGTGCATGTGTTGCATCAACATCGGAGGAGATGGAGTGGAATGCGCAAGGCAAAGGTATAACCTAGGGCATTTCCATTTCACCGGTCATAGGTGTGTAGAGAAGTTGATGACCGGGTTTAGGATAGATGGCCGTACTATTAAGAGGGGCAAACTTGTTTGCATATCGGTCATCTAGTGCCACTCGAGTGATCTAACTATGCATCGTTGCTAGGATCGAGTGGCGTGGCAAGTTGAGTGGTTAACTCCTTCGGTAAAATGATTTATGAAAATGCTAACACACATGCACATGGTGGTGTACACTTGTTGGTGTTAGCACATTTGCGAAGGCGGTGAAGTTTGAGCGGTAGAGAGGGTTTGGGTTCCTCTCTCCCTCCCGCCGAGCTTGCGAGGCGGGATTCGGCGCTTTTTGGAGAAGTGAAACGCCTATTTTCTATTGCGCCGGGAGTCGGAAAAGAAACGGAAGCGAACGGAGGTCACAGAGGTGACCGGACGCTGCACCGGACGCGGTCACTATGCGACCGGCGCGTCCGGTCAGGCGAACAGCGGTTCACGAGGACGATCGGACGCGGTGCGCATCCGGTCACAGGCGACCGGACGCGTCCGGTCGTCCAGGGTGCTTACTGGACTCCGATCGGACGCGGTCACTGTGGCGTCCGGTCGCTGGTTTGTTTTGCGCGACTCAGTGTTGACCGGCGCGTCCGGTCAGTCACGGGACCGGCGCGTCCGGTCGTGACCAGCGCGTCCGGTCGTTGCGACCGGCGCGTCCGGTCAGTAGATCGCGAAATAACCGTTGAGCGACCGGCGTGTCCGGTCGTTACGACCGGCGCGTCCGGTCGGTGTTTCGAAAACTATCCGTTACGTGACCGGAGCGTCCGGTCGATCAGACCAGCGCGTCCGGTCAACGCGTGTTGTGCCCAGTGAAGGGGTACAACGGCTATTTTCGCAGAGGGGGTTATAAATAGCCCTTTGGCCGGTCTTGGCCGGTAGCTGAGCACACTTTGGCCTTAGTGGCTTATGTGGTAGTGCTTGGAAGCCCTCTAACTCACTCATGCTTGATAGTGTTCATCGGATCGAGTGAGAGAGCGATTCTAGTGCGATTGCATTGTGAGATTGCATCGAGTGGCACTAGGTGATCGTGTTGCAAGCCGGTGGTGCTTGTTGCTCTTGGAGGTTGCCACCTCCTAGACGGCTTGGTGGCTTGTGGCTCCGTCGAAGCTCGCAAGAAGATTGTGCGAGGCTCCGGAGAAGCTTTGTGAGGGGGATTGTGCTCACCCCGCGGGGATCGCGAAGAGCAACTCTAGTTGAGCGTGTCATTGAGCTACCACACTTTATGGTGGGTTCTTGCGGTGCCTTTTGAGAGGCTCGGTGTGTGACCGATTAGCCACCGAACCATGAAGTGTTGGTCGACACAACGGGGACGTAGCTTGGTGGCAACCAAGTGAACCTCGGGAGAAAATCACCGTGTCAACATTGTCTACTCTTCTCGGTGGTTTGCCTTCGTGCAACACAAGCTTGTATTTACTTTCTTATATACTTGTGCTTGTGTAGTTGCTCTCGTAACTAGTTTGCTTGTGTAGCTTGCTAGTTGTCTTCTTGCTTGTGTAGCTAGAAGCTTCCCCTTGCGTGACTAATTTGGTTAGTGTAACCTTGTTAGTCACATTGCTTAGTTTGTGTAGCTAAGTAGTTTGCGCTCTCTAATTTGGCTTGTGTAGCCTTGTTATTGAGCATTGCTAGTGAGCTTAGGCTTTGTGCGCTTTGCTTACTAGAATTGTGTAGGAGCTCCCTCTTGCTTGCAAAGTACTAGTGCATAGGTTTGTGTGACCTTGCTCTAGAATTAAATAGGAGAGCTCTTGCTAAGGAAAGCACCTTAGTTGCTTAATTAGGATCTTTGCTAGGTGCTAGAGAACTTAGATAGAGGGGTGTAGTCTTGGCTAGACCGATAAGTTTAATTCCGCATTTGTTTCGGTTAGCTAACGCGTTTAGTTTTAGAAAGGACTATTCACCCCCCCTCTAGTCCGCCATCTCGACCCTTCAATTGGTATCAGAGCCGGGTCTCTCATTTGTGGTCTTCACCGACCCGAGAGGATGGCGGCTTATGGGCTAGATGTTGAGTGTCCACACATTTTTGAAGGCACACACTTTGCACGGTGGAGAAATTGGATGACATGCAATTTTAAGTTTATTTCTCCTCAATTGTGGTGGATCGTAGATATGGGCTTTTCCTTTGCAATTGATAAAAAGAATGCAACTCAAGCGCAAAGTAAATGCCTACATCTCGATAGCCAAGCTACTAATGTTTTCTATCGATCTATGGATAGTAGCATACTTTGTGAGATCATGGACTTCATGTCCGCCCATGAGATTTGGGTGTTTCTAAATGAGAAATATGGGGCGATCTCCGATGATGATGAGCCCAAGGAGGAGGCGCATGAGGATGTTGAGCATGACCACAACAAGGTGGTTGTGGAGGATTGCTCCACCTCACGGTCAAGTGATGACAAAAATGATCATATCACAAGATCACTTGACAAGAAGAATGATAATGCCACAAGTGATGCAAGCAATGATTCTACTTCATGCACACTTGATGATGAAGATGATGGCTATGAGAGTGATGCTTCAACAAGCTCTTCAACATCATCACATGGTAACACTAAGATACATGTTGGTGGTTTTGTTGTGGATTGTGATGATCCAAATTTAGAGCTTTTATATAAACTCTCAAGAGCCTTGAAAAGGGAAATGGAAAGAGTAAGTAAATTGGAAAATGAAAACTCTTTTCTAAAGACCACATGTGAACAACAAAAGCATCTACTTTATGTTACTACTTGTTCACATGAGGAACTAAAATTGACTCATGAGAAACTAAGTGTTGCTCATGATAACTTGGTACAAGAACATGCTTTACTCACTAAGAAGCTTTCTAATGAAGAAACCAAAACTAGTGAGAGCTCATCATTTGGGTCAAATGATCAATCACATATTACTAACCCTTGTGATGTAGGCAAGAAGCATGTATCCACCTCTTGTGATGATTTATTAGATATGTCATGTTCTTCACAATTAAATGCTTGTTCTACTTCTATGTCTTGTGAGACTAACCTTTTGAAGGAGAACAATGAGCTCAAAAGTGAAGTGAAGAATTTGAGCAACAAGTTAGAGAGGTGCTACAACTCAAAAGTCACCTTTGAGCACATAATGAAGACTCAAAGAAACTTCGGTGACAAAAGTGGCCTTGGCTTCAAGAAAAAATTGACAAAGGGTGAAAGAAAGCAAGAAAAGAAAATGAAGAGACTACTCCAAAAGAAGCTCTCGCATTCCATGTGCTATCGATGCCATGAAGCGGGACATCTTGCTAATGGTTGCCCAAACATTGAGAAGCTCAAGAAAATGAAGGAAGAAGAGAGGCTAAAGCATGTCAAGTGCTTCAAGTGCCGCACTTGGGGTCATCTCACCTCAATGTGCCCAACCAAGCAATTGGTGAAGCAACAAGTAAAGCCTCAACCAAAGCCACTAGTTGAGCAAGAGAAGACACTCCAAGAACAAATCAAGATCAACCATGGAGATGATGGTGACTTGATAAAGAAGAAAAAGAAAACAAGAAGGGGTGGTAAAGCAAGGCATCCAATGCAAATTTAAGATGCCAAGATGATGAGCAAGAATCAAAATGAGAAAAGAAATTTGACTCACATCAAGTGCTTCAAATGTGAAGATATGGGACACTTTGTCTCGGGGTGTCCTACCAAGCTTGAGAAGAAGGCTCAAGCAACTCATAAGAGGCAAGGCATTGAGAAGCAACACATGAGCAAGGAAGAAAAGGCTCACTCTAAAAGAAGTTGCTACTTATGCCGGGAAAGGGGACACATGGCTCATTCATGTCCCCTAGGTAACAATTCTAAGCCTATTTCAATTGATGATACTAATATGCTTAGAAAGGATGGCAATGGTACCTCATTGGTTGGAATTGCAAAACATCCCGCTACTCATACTAAGGCTATGCCTAAGTATGTTGCACCTAATTTGAGAGGACCCAAACTAGTTTGGGTACCATCAAAGAGTGGATGATTGTTTGTAGGTACCATCGGCATTGGAGGCTTGATTCAATTGGTTTCATCTTGTTCATCATATATTGAGTCAAGTTATGAAGCTCAATGCATATCCAATCCCAATGCCAAGTCAAAATAAGTGAAGTCCAAGTGCTATAACATACAAGTGCAATGTTAAAGATTGTGGTGATTTATTGGATATATTTGATGGCTTGCAAATATTCAAGTTGAAAGCTTGCTATTGGATGATCATGTGCTAACCAAGGTATATCTCTAGTTGATCATTTTATTTGGATGCATATGAGTTGATTGAATTGGATATTTATGCAATGTTGTTTGCTATGAGATGTTTGAATGGATTAAAAGCTTAGTAATCAAGTTTGGATTGGTTTGTGTTGGATAAATTCATGAGATGACATTTAGTAAGTGGATTGAATGGATATATGTCTTGTGAAAGTATTCAAACAAGTTAGTTTCAAGTTTGATTCATATTTGATGAAGAATAGCTCAAGTGGTGAAATCTGTCTATTATTTAAAATCTGAGCTAGCTGTGATCTTAGCCATGTTTGAGTGATCAAATCTATTTGGATTGGCTTGAAATTTGGTATACATGCTCTACACTTATGAAAGAAGATGCTGTAGAAATTTCATGAGAATTGGATAAGAGATGCTTCGGTTTTGGAGTGCATCTTGTCAGCTATAGTGCAGCAGTTTTCAGCATGTAGCAGTGGTGGAAGATTTGAAATCTAGTAGCAATCTAAAAGTCAAATGAAGCTCAAATTTTTACAGCTGCTAGATGACTTTGTAATGCACATCTCCACCAAATTTCATGGCATTTGGATTCATACATTGGGAGATATGAATTATTCTTTGAAGGGTACAGAATCTGCCAGAAAAGTAACAATCATTGGATTAATCTAGAGTCACTTTGATTGAAAGGTCCTCAAGTTGGAAAAATGTTTATAAGTGGTTGAGGTACCTAAGTTTGTTTTTGGTTTGATCTAGAAGCATGAAAAGCAATGAGTACAAGAACATTTGGTTGTGGAATGTACTTGGTGTACATATTCGGTACTCAAATTGGAAGATCAAGATCAAACTCAAGATGAAGGTGAAGTTTAAATTAGAGATCATTTGGTAAAAAGAAAAAGACTTAAATAAGTAGAAAGAAAAGGACTTAAAGAAGGATTCAAGATTACTCATCAAATTAAGTTCATCACTTGGATCAATCAAACAATGTCATTTCAAGTGAGTATCAAGAGTGGTTCTTTGGAGAGAGGTCACTTCTCCCTAGTGAGGGGCTTGCCGCCGTTTGTAGGTAAAACCAAGTTTGGGACTTGGAAGGCTAACATGGAAGTGGTGATCCGAGAAACTTGTGATGCTTAGTTGAAGCAATCAATAGGATTGATCTAAAGAGCAAGCAACACCCAAAAGAGAGTTAGTCATTGCAATTCAATTGATATTCTAAGTGATTCTCTCATACAAGCAAAGATGATATAATGAAGCAAGCCAACCACAACTCAAGAGATAGTGCACTTGATCTTAAGTGGTTTTCATTTCATATGGGTGAAGAATGGTTTTATCTATGATGATTGGTCTTCACCAAGCAATAAATTGGACTTCACATTGCTATTGGAGTAATGAATTGGAATCTATATGACTATCCTCTACTCCAACATAGCAAAGGTATCATTGTAATGTGCATGATCATTCTCATTCCTTACTAGTATGCGGTTAGTGCATATAGTACATGTTTATTAGGTTCATGCATGACAAATGAAAATTTTAAATTCATAGCCTACCATTATTGCTTGATTGATTAATTGATCTAGTGGTATGGATATGAGTTTGTTCATGAGCTAGTGAACCCAAGTATTTGATCTAGTTTGGATTGCTAACAAGTGACAAGTACAACATTGGCAAGATAACCCTTAGCACAAGGTGTGAAGAAGCTTGTCATTGGATCAAACCGGACTTGGAATCTTAAGCAAATCAACATAGTTCAAGTCATACAAGAAGCTCATGACAATGATAAGAGTACAAGCACAAGACAACAATGAAAATGGATATCTAGTTTGTTTCAAGAAGTATCTAGACTCAAATTGATCTTCCAAGTGGTATTCACAAGTGGTGTCTAGATAATGATCTACAAGTGATATCTTACAAGTGGTACTCATGAAGATAGCAAATGTTCAAAAAGTGAATATTATTGCCAAATCCTTCAAAGTGGATCCGTACTAGAAAATTCTTTCAAATGGTATCACATTCCTACTCATGGTATCTTCACGTGGTATCATTCATGCAAGACGATGGTTTCACAAGTGATCCTCAACTTTAAGTGATCAAATCAAGAAATGCTACCCTCATCTTCAAGTGGTATCTCAAGTGAATGACACATGCTATGACATAGGGGGAGAAGCCCCACCGATTGGTATCAAGGTCAAAGATCCTATGTGGTATCTCAAAAGCAACCATAAAGTTTGTCATTCCAACATATGTGGTAATGTCCATCAAAAATGCAAGATTCAAGTCTCAACCATCTACCCAATGCTAGCCTTTGCATCAATAAGAAGCACACCTTTTATGGAAATTGATGACAAAGGGGAGAGATTGGACAAAGATATGCAAGATTTCCTTTGGGGGAGAGATTGCTTTGGAGAGAGATGATATTGGACATGGATATGGACAAAGAGGGAGCAACATTGAAGAATGTAAGGGGATCAAACATTCTTGGACAAAGAAAGCACACAAGTAGGGGGAGCAAGCTCATGAACTTTGATTGATTACATTTGATATGTGCATAATTCATGTGCTTGCTTGCATTGCATAAGTTCTTAAATTCAATATGCATGCTTGTGTGGTGTATGCTAGTTATAGAACTTGAATGATGATTTGATAACTAGCATGCATAGGATGTTAGCTAGACTTGTGATTATCATGCAAAAACTAGAACCATGCTTATAATATTGATCTCACGGGGTTTCTAGTGTTTTTGATGTCTAGCTACTCATGATGCTAAGGATGATGGCAAACTTGTGATTTTCAAATGGTATCAAGCTACCAATTGGTATCGAGCTACAAAGGTTTATTCTATACACCTTAGCATCACTTAGTAGTGCTAACCCTCCCACAAATTTCAAATTTATGCATATGTGCAAGCTTGAAACCAAACCATTTGAGCACATATGTAGGGGGAGTTATCACTACCAAGTCAGGTTTTATGGTGCTTATCCAAATCTTGACATAGAGCTTAAATGTTGGATAAGTAGCATAAAATCCAAAACAAGTTAGCAATTTACACTTTGTGTGAAGTGCTAGCTTGAAAAAGCTTAATTTCCATATCTTTGTAGAGTTGTCATCAATTACCAAAAAGGGAGAGATTGAAAGGTCCTTGTTTGGTTTTGGTAATTGAGTGACAACTTAGGTGGACTAATATATGGTTATGTGAGATACACAGGAGATTAGTCCACATGTGATGGTGTCATGAAGGAGCTCATTGCATATGAGACATGACATGGAGTCATGTGGCCAAGGTGACGAAGATCAAGATGAGGCTTGGCTCGACGGACCGGTTGCAAGTGTGAAGGGCAAGTCAGAGGCTTTGGAGTGAGGGACCGCGTGTGACGGTGAAGCTTGAGCATGACTTGGCGCCGATGGACCGACGCAACGGTGAAGAGCAAGTGAGGTCAAGATCGATGGACCAAGGTCACATGATGATATGAAGTGGATCATATCATTTGTGATATGGTTGGTGCATGTGTTGCATCAACATCGGAGGAGATGGAGTGGAATGCGCAAGGCAAAGGTATAACCTAGGGCATTTCCATTTCACCGGTCATAGGTGTGTAGAGAAGTTGATGACCGGGTTTAGGATAGATGGCCGTACTATTAAGAGGGGCAAACTTGTTTGCATATCGGTCATCTAGTGCCACTCGAGTGATCTAACTATGCATCGTTGCTAGGATCGAGTGGCGTGGCAAGTTGAGTGGTTAACTCCTTCGGTAAAATGATTTATGAAAATGCTAACACACATGCACATGGTGGTGTACACTTGTTGGTGTTAGCACATTTGCGAAGGCGGTGAAGTTTGAGCGGTAGAGAGGGTTTGGGTTCCTCTCTCCCTCCCGCCGAGCTTGCGAGGCGGGATTCGGCGCTTTTTGGAGAAGTGAAACGCCTATTTTCTATTGCGCCGGGAGTCGGAAAAGAAACGGAAGCGAACGGAGGTCACAGAGGTGACCGGACGCTGCACCGGACGCGGTCACTATGCGACCGGCGTGTCCGGTCAGGCGAACAGCGGTTCACGAGGACGATCGGACGCGGTGCGCGTCCGGTCACAGGCGACCGGACGCGTCCGGTCGTCCAGGGTGCTTACTGGACTCCGACCGGACGCGGTCACTGTGGCGTCCGGTCGCTGGTTTGTTTTGCGCGACTCAGTGTTGACCGGCGCGTCCGGTCAGTCACGGGACCGGCGCGTCCGGTCGTGACCAGCGCGTCCGGTCGTTGCGACCGGCGCGTCCGGTCAGTAGATCGCGAAATAACCGTTGAGCAACCGGCGCGTCCGGTCGGTGTTTCGAAAACTATCCGTTACGTGACCGGAGCGTCCGGTCGATCAGACCAGCGCGTCCGGTCAACGCGTGTTGTGCCCAGTGAAGGGGTACAACGGCTATTTTCGCAGAGGGGGTTATAAATAGCCCTTTGGTCGGTCTTGGCCGGTAGCTGAGCACACTTTGGCCTTAGTGGCTTATGTGGTAGTGCTTGGAAGCCCTCTAACTCACTCATGCTTGATAGTGTTCATCGGATCGAGTGAGAGAGCGATTCTAGTGCGATTGCATTGTGAGATTGCATCGAGTGGCACTAGGTGATCGTGTTGCAAGCCGGTGGTGCTTGTTGCTCTTGGAGGTTGCCACCTCCTAGACGGCTTGGTGGCTTGTGGCTCCGTCGAAGCTCGCAAGAAGATTGTGCGAGGCTCCGGAGAAGCTTTGTGAGGGGGATTGTGCTCACCCCGCGGGGATCGCGAAGAGCAACTCTAGTTGAGCGTGTCATTGAGCTACCACACTTTATGGTGGGTTCTTGCGGTGCCTTTTGAGAGGCTCGGTGTGTGACCGATTAGCCGCCGAACCATGAAGTGTTGGTCGACACAACGGGGACGTAGCTTGGTGGCAACCAAGTGAACCTCGGGAGAAAATCACCGTGTCAACATTGTCTACTCTTCTCGGTGGTTTGCCTTCGTGCAACACAAGCTTGTATTTACTTTCTTATATACTTGTGCTTGTGTAGTTGCTCTCGTAACTAGTTTGCTTGTGTAGCTTGCTAGTTGTCTTCTTGCTTGTGTAGCTAGAAGCTTCCCCTTGCGTGACTAATTTGGTTAGTGTAACCTTGTTAGTCACATTGCTTAGTTTGTGTAGCTAAGTAGTTTGCGCTCTCTAATTTGGCTTGTGTAGCCTTGTTATTGAGCATTGCTAGTGAGCTTAGGCTTTGTGCGCTTTGCTTACTAGAATTGTGTAGGAGCTCCTTCTTGCTTGCAAAGTACTAGTGCATAGGTTTGTGTGACCTTGCTCTAGAATTAAATAGGAGAGCTCTTGCTAAGGAAAGCACCTTAGTTGCTTAATTAGGATCTTTGCTAGGTGCTAGAGAACTTAGATAGAGGGGTGTAGTCTTGGCTAGACCGATAAGTTTAATTCCGCATTTGTTTCGGTTAGCCAACGCGTTTAGTTTTAGAAAGGACTATTCACCCCCCCTCTAGTCCGCCATCTCGACCCTTCAAGGAGCCTGGCCACCAGTCGGTGGGCATGGCCAAAATTGGACATGGCCCGCCCATGGATTGTAGACGTGCGCCATAGGGAAGTTGCCGCCTCCCTGCTGCTGCTGGTTGCCGCCCTGCTGCTGCTGGTTGCGGCCGCGGCCGCCGCGCCGACGGCCGTTTCGCTGGCCGTTTTGGCCGCCTTGGCCACCGCCTTGGCCACCGCCTTGGCCGCCGTGGCCATAGGCGCCCTGGCCAGGCGCCGCGAAGACAGCTGGCCGGCCCTGGCCATGGCCGCCGCCCTGACCGTGGTTGCCAGGGGCGCGCGGAGCTGCGGCGAGGGCGGTGGTCGTGGAGGAAGGCGGTGGGTCGGAGGCCCCAGCGGCCTCGCCAGCTGCAAGGTCGTTGATGTCGATCTCCTCGAGTAGCAGAAGTGTGCGAGCCTCCTCGAAGGTGGGAAAAGGCTGCCGAATCTTGAGGTTGGAAACCATGGGCCGAAATTTCCCGTTGAGGCCGCGAAGCAAGGTGAAGACCATGGTGCGGTCGCCGATCGGATCGTCGTAGTCGCTGAGGGTGGCCGCCATCGTCTCGAGACGGCGGCAAAAATCGGTGATCGAGGCCGCACCCTGTTTCGCCGTGCGAAACTCCACCGAGAGTAGTAGAGCGCGTGATTCGCGCTAGCCGAGGAATTCGTTCTCGAGGTAGACCCAGACACCGCGAGCGTTAGGCTTGCGGTTCATCGTCGCCTGCTGAAGATCGGCGTGGATCGTGCCGTAGATCCATGTGAGCACGGTGTAGTCCATCTGCACCCACGCCGGGCGATCGGCATTGACGACGTCCGAAAGGACGTGATCCGTGAGGGCATACTTGCCCAAGACGGTGAGGAAGAGGGCGCGCCACCGGTTGTAGTTGTCGTTGGCGCGATCCAACACCAAAGGTATGAGGACCTTGATGTTGAGGACGGCGATGGCGGCGGCATGAACGGCAGCGTATTTGGCCTCATACGCGTCGAGTGCCGCGGCCCGATCGGCTTCTGCCTGGCGGCGGCGTGCGGCCTCGGCCTCGCGTTCACGCGTTTCGCGCGCCTCGCGAGCCAGGCGCTCGGCGTCGGTCTCTGCCATGACGAGGTGGCGGCGATCGGTGCGCGGGGTAGGAGGGCACCTGCTGGCCGGCGATCGGACGCCTGGCGGCGGCGGCGACGCGGTCTCAGATGGAGACGCGCGCTATTAGCGGAAGCGAAAAACAGAAAAGGAACGTAACCTCTCGTGATACCATGACAGAGAATGATTTGGGGAATTCTCCTTAATTATTGTGATGAGTCAGGGTACATATATATAGGCATGGTGGACAAGCCCACTTGCCATATTACATTCCAACATTATCGCTTTCTCAATTTCACCGTAGAAACATCTACTAGTCTTAACAGAGATGATACTTTTCCTCCTAGGAGCCTTGACGTCCAACAGGGGCGGAGCCAGGGCCCGGCCACCCTGGGCCGTTGGCCGGGCTCCCCTGCCAGGCTGCCACTAATATGTACGTAACTGCGTACGTAGGAGTAGGGTCCAAACAGCTCACAATACAGACAGAGGCATCGCGCGTGTGTACAGCACGGAGAGCGGGACTACAAGAGCATGACCGAGACGCAGATCAAGGGGCCCGGCGACGAGGTGTGAGGAGAGAGGAGGCTGAAGCAACACGCCCACAGACTCCCAGGTCCCAATCGCATCAGCAGTGGGAGAATCTCACTCTTTGTAAACATTGTTTCAGTAGATCTACAATGCTGCAAATCAGATTTTTTTTTCTTGGTTACCTATTACAAATCAATTCTTTTGCTCTTAGCTACCTAAATTAACACATACTCTACCTTCACGCTGAAAAAATTTAGGAGCGAATCTTTATTTGATTTTGCATGCTAAGAAATCGTAGCTTGATCCAATATGTAATATATTTATGTGTGTGGCTTGTCACTGTTAAGCATATGGCATATTTTTCTCGCCCAGGCTCTCTAAAATTGTTGGCTCCGCCACTGGCGTCCAACATTTGTCCGCCCATGTACTGTACTAAATATTGTGTAGGCTGGGGAGCAAGAGCAACCAATCATGTTGCTCATCAGATAAGAAACTAATGAACTCTCCAGTCCTTGGAACTAGGGTGAAATGCATGACAGTGCTCACTAGCTGCTCGTAGCAATGACATGATAAATGGCACAGCTACTACATGTTGGATTAAAAATGCAGAGTACCAAGGCTGGATATATATACAATGTATGTACTAATATTTGCAGGGGAAGATGTTTGCAATACAAATAGTAGGCAAACTATTTCTAGTTCAGTAGCTATGCATCCACGTTGTTGAAGATATATTGTATCCAAGTTAGTGATTTATCTCAAGACATTGGAGGGCACCAAATTTTAGCAAGCTATGCTCGCGAGCGTCAAAAAGTGGGTTGCCTCAATGAATGAAAGGTTGTTTGGAGATAAACAGTTCATGAGTGAACAAATTCAGTTCTATATGTGCATTTGTAGGATGATGGAAGGAGCAAATATATCATGCATTTGGAGCAGAAGATGAAGAATAGACATGAAAAGTAAAGAATGCTATGTATGATTGGTTTACTGTGTCGACAATGCAAATCAGCGTGTTACCAGTTTGCTACTTTGGATCGACAAAATAATGGAAATGAGTTGGCAACTGGGCATGCAACTTCTTTACCCAACAATGGCCGTGCAATTGGCTAGCCTGAGTTGTATGGATTGAGGCATGTTGGTTAGGACAGCAGAAATACATTGATTGACTTTGGGGAGACTTGGTCTAAGGGGTGTTTGGTTCCCCTTTTTTTAACACTTATCATATCGAATGTTTAGACACATGCATGAAGCGTTAAACATAGACTAATTACGAAACTAATTGTACAGATTGAGATTAATTTACGAGACGAATCTATTAAGCCTAATTAGTCTCGAATACCCTATGGTCAACCCCATGGTCAACACCTGTTAAAGTTTAACAGGACGAACCAAATAGGCCCTAAGGAGAAAAACAAAGCCAAGATAGAGATGGTACACTAATTGACTCAACGCAAAATCAAGACGGGTTCATGTAATGAGTTGTAGTTTGTGTTCTTTTTTGTTGGTGAGATGATCATTGTTCAAGGTGGTGCTGCTGATGTTTCCATCTCGTAAAACTATTTTCGAGCTTTTTTGGAATTTGGGTGGTGCTGATGTTCCCCTAAAAATTAATATGACTATCTGACAAAGTCTGAAAAATAAAACCTGATCAGGTAAAGTTCTCTAGAACCAAATTAAGGTGCAAAATATAAGACGGCCATGGAACACAGTATATAGATACCTGAATGACATTATCGGCCATCGCGGTGTCAGTTAAGTAGTGTGTAAGGTGGAAGGTCGCAGGAAGAAGGTGAGGTACAGGGAGAGACAGCATCAAGCCACAGGATTTATTTGTTTGCCCATCCTCCACTCACATTTGTCACTCCATCTCTCTCTCTCTCTCTTAATCACCCTAGCTGTAATCATTTCATTAACAGCCAGTCCTGATGGCCTGCTGCAGAGTGCAGATCCATCCATCCAGCTGTCCCTGCCTTTTAATTTTGGTAGGCACGCGGGTGGAAAAGATAGATCAGGTAGAAAACTCTAGCACTTAGTACCATGATCCACCACCTGCCAATGATCAAAGATCACCTGCTGCAGTACATGCTTTAGCTGTACCATGATTGTTGTTGTGTACACACCGTACCGCTGTCATGCTTTCCTTCAGATTCAGATTAACTGATAAACTAAATACCTACTTCAGATTCGGCCTAACTATTGACATTCAGAGACAGAGAGATCTAGTAGTTACCTGCAGCATGTTACATGGACACCTTTCTTGGTAATTGGCTCCCTTTTGGATGAATGAACATATATATAAACTATCTTGAGCTTTTACTGCCTTTATTTATTTTGCTTCTTTCATCTCTCTGCGTGCAGTCGAACTGCCATATCGATCTGCCCGGTGGGATTCTTTTTCTTTTTAATATGGTCAGTAGCTCTCCTGCCTGATTCGTAAAAAAAAAAAAAAAAAACAAAAAAAAAACAAAAAAAACTTCCGTATCGATCTGTAAACTAGTGTTCTGCAGAGATTCAGCCATTCAGGCGAAGCTGGGAGAAACTAGTGTAGCTTTACCAAGAATTACTGACAGTTCTGCCTAATTTCATATTTTGCTTAACCAAGAATCTACTCCCAGTAATTCGTTTAATATTAAAAAAAGGCTGAAATTGGACAGGCCACACGGTTCATGTTTCAACGTCCGTACGGCCCTTACATCCTCCGTACGAAAGCGGCATTTGCTTTGCTTTTGGTTCCTTTCGTCTCTATATCACCGATGAGTTTTGTGGTGGTTTAACTTGGTTTATGTAGCTAATATAACATGCAGAATACAACCCAGCCCATCACATCCAACTCGCCAGCAAATATGGTTGTATCTCTTCCACAAGCAACTGAACCGGAGAGGGCAATGCAAGTCGTCTGGTCGTAGCGAGAGGCCGTCACGGCAGCAGCTTCTGCTTGTGTGTATCTATGTATCACCGTCTCTCTCTTTTCTCTCTTAACTAAAATCCACCAGGGCCTGTTAACATCATCAGAGTTGCTTTCCTTAGGAAAGGGACATGCACGGGGAGCTCTTAACTATTGTTTTCATCCTTCCAAATGACTGCATAAATAATAAATCAAAATTATTATCACAACATCTGCATCAGTCTGAGGCTGCACATAGCTGTAAATTGGTGAGCTTGTTGCTCACGTTGATGTAGTCTATCTTGGCTAGTTGGCGTTGGTTGTACTTTGAAAAGGATATGATATATAGGTCACGCTCAACTATATATATCCCAAGACTGGCTAGCCTCCAAACATCCTGCAGTTGCCAGCTTCATCAAGCGTTTCAGATTGTCACCTAGGAGTACCTATTTGCACTGGATGCCTGCCTGGAGAGAGCGTGGCTGACTCAGTCGGCACGTTCAGCATATTCCAGGTGAATTTCGGACCAAAGTACATGGCAAACTACCGATGGAAAATGTCGCCTAAAGCATCCAAGAAATGTGGAATATATAGAAGTTCAGTACAGCATCATCTATCCAAATCCGATCCCACAGAGTAGTAGTTAGTATATGAAAGCTACCTCATTCTCCAGTGAAAGCTACTTAATTGAAGAATCACAGAGGATTGTGCAGCAATAATCATGTAGGACAGTAGCTAGGAGGACTTTTTTTTTTATCAAAAGCTAGGAGGAAGAGGACTTGTTAAAAAGTATGCACATGCAGGCCGGAGCCTGAAGTCCTAGGTAATTTACCAAAGAATATGTGTTCTTGTCTGATCAATCAACTTGTCCCTCACGCTGGTCTCGCTCTCTTGTTCAGTTGTTTGTATTACTCTGACAAAGATAGCTAGGACCTACTAGGCTAGGAGAGAGTCATCTGCAATTGCTGGCTCTAAAAATTGCAAACCCTTTTCTCGAAAGGATGGTTTGCCAGTTTGCCTTGTACAAATGGTATTAGAAGGAAAGAAGCAAAAACAAAAGGCCAAAACAAGAACAGCAATAGAATCCACTAACAAACACCGCTACAAAGACAATTTTAAAGAACCGTCCTCTCTCTTCTTTTTCAAGAATGGCCAGATCAAACACCGCCCTTAGAAGTTGTTTAGAGATAAACCTTCCCTGCAAATCGATTTCGGTGGCTGGTGTTACCGCCCGCCCATAGAAATATCCTTTATTGTCAAGGGCGTGTTACGAACCACCCCTAGAAATGCTACTTTCTGAGTTTTAGTTATGATTGGTGTTATGCACTGTTCCTAACAATAAGGCACTAGCCACCCTTAGAAAGGCAGTTGGCAGTGCACCACCCGTAATGAAAATAGATATCGCACAAAAAAAACATAACCTTTTTCTAAATCAAATCAAGCAAAGTCTAACTTTAATCATAATTGTAAATTTCTACGGGATATAAAACATATATGATCAAGTTTTCATTTGAAATTGTTTAGGATCCAAATATACGTTTTGTTCTCGTATTTTTAAATTCAAAGTTTCCAAATACTTGAGCGACATCAGATTGAGACACATCCTATAGCAAAGTTGTAATGCTCAATATGACATGGGAAACTTTTTTCATTTAAAATATGAAGTATTCAATATAAGATTCGTACGTATAAGCTAATACAAAAGGATAGAATCCTATACTTGGTTAGAAGTGATTATATAGTATAGTGTGGTAGGGCAGCTCGCACTAGAGACCATAGTTTCGAATCATAGAAAAGGCACTAGTGCAAAAAACTCTTTTCAAATGCAAAAGTCTAGTATCTTCCTACAAATTAGTGAGTTAGGAAGGGCTCTTTCGTGCAGAAAAATCATGTGACTTGTGACCCACTTTACTAGTACGTTTCTTTCGGATCATGTTACCGACAATGCACCTAGACCATGACATGTGATCCAATTCACTAGTGGGTTTCTCCTGGATTACACTGCCCCTAGCTAGACGGCCATCTCCGGAAATGGTTGATGTCTAGAGGATATCTTGGTTAGAGGCGGTTGGAAAAACTGCCTCTTCTCTATAAACTAAATCTGGTTGTCTCTAAAAAAATACTTTGCTTAGTAGTGAAATCGCTACGGGCTATCCCTAGCAAGTTTCTCTCGGGAAGAAAATGTTATTCCTGGCACATACCACGCACTAGCCAATACCATGCATTTCCCCAAATGCATCCCTCAAAATCGTAGGAATACAAGAACGTGACGTTCATTAGAATTAGTAGATAAATAAACAAACAGTAATAGTAAACTAAGAGCAGATACAGTAATAGGCTTATAGTCAAGCTAGTCAATATTTTTGCTGATGTGGAGGAGAGACACTACGGCATGTCTGTTAATTGGAGGCACTTTGTTAAAGGCGTTTTTCTCACAGCGCCTTAATTTCCAAATATATAAAGGGATTGTTGTAAAAACGCCGCTACAGAGCACATTTTCAAAGGCTGATATAAAAAACGCCTTCTTAGCTATACCAATCGGCGGCGTTTTGGCAAAACGCCTTCTTAACTTAACCAATTGGCGGCGTTTTGCTAAAACGCCTTTGTAGTCCTGCGATACATGTAGTGTAGAAGAATCAGGCCCTGTTCATCCGGCTTATAATCCGTCTTTTTCAGCTTGTTTTTTCTACTGGAACAGTATTTTTCTCTCACAACAAATCAGCCAACAATATTTTTCAGCCGGCTTATCAGCACAGCCGAACGGGCCTCAGTCACTTTACATGTGGGTCCCATGCTTCAGCCCAATCACCTACCCTCCCATATCCTCTTCTTCCTCCGCCCAAAACAACCGACCGCCGACCCCGGCCACCCCCACCCGCGTCGCCATGGCCGCCCCTGCCTGCACGCCGCCCCGGCCGCCCCTGCCCGCACCGCCCCAGCCGTATCCGATCGCCTCCGCGACCAACCGTGGTCCGCCCGTCTCCGATCGCCATATCTCACCGACCGTGGCCGCGCATGGATACACCCACCCCAGCGTCATATCCGACGGTGCTGCGCCCGACCATGGCCGCGACTCCACCTGTTCCGGCCTCGAGTCCGGCGCTGCAGCTGCAGAGCTGCTCCCCACGCCGCCTGGAGGCGCACTGCACCCTCCGCTGTCCCAGTGTGCCGTCCGCCGCCCCAGCGCGCTGTCCTGTGGCGCGGAACGCCTGGAGCCGCACTGCCCCGGAACCCCCCTCCGATCCATCCAGTCGGTGAGTTGATACCCGCCTCCCCACCTCACTCCTTTCGACTCCATCGTTTTTGCTTTTCTTCGTCTCGTACTCTGCTCTGTTGATTCCCCGTACTGCTGCTCTGCAGTTTACGTTCAGGAAGAATTTGCTTGCCGTTCAGGGTTCGGCCCAACCCCTGCTCCGCCCCCAACCGGCTAGCCTCCTGCCACATCGTCCGCGCCACCATCGCATTCCCTCCCCAGTCGTCTGAGGTATACACGGTCGACGGTGTGCCGTGCCCCCATCTATCGAGTCGCTGAGGTGATACCCCTTTGCTCCTGTGTCCTTGAATCACCTGCTGAAGAATTTAGTCTTCTAATTAGTCTACATATACATCCAAGCTAGGTCGACAAACACTGAAAGGGCTAATCCTTTTGGTTTATATTGAGCAGGTTCACAACCTGTACATTACAAATTCAACAGTAGTATATTCAGATTGCTATAACACATTTGACAGTTGTATAACACATTTGACAGAGCATAGGCATGCTTCGACTTGAGTGGCCTCAGCTCTGGTGCCGTGCAGTAAGGGCTCCCTTTGAAGGATTTCATAGATGTATATGCCCGTATCTGTGTAAATATAACAGGTTTAATGGTTAAAAGTTACATGCTTGGCCATACCAAAATCAGCAAGCTTGATGTCACCATTAGGATCGACAAGTATGTTTTCCCCTTTCATATCCTTGTTAGGAAAGTAAACTTTCATTAATAATTAAAGACACTGTGAATGACATGCAGTTCTGCAAACAGTAAAAGACAAACACATCTTGTTATACATTGATTCTTTGCTTCTCCCAAAGTGAACATATTAGCTAAAGGCTTCAATTCTTCCTTTTCATGTCAAAATTTTCAGGTTATTATGAATACCAATGGTAACAGCCTTTCAATAGACATTTGGGGCCTTCGCTGCCCCATTCTTACAATATTACTGCCTTTCTCATGTACCCTTTCAATATTTCTTACAATATTTATATACTTGAAGCATCATGGTTCTATGATACCCCTTCTCTCTTGGATGCCTATGCCAAACAAAAATACTAGATCTGAGCCTGTATGAAAGATTTTAGATTCTGTGTGAACAGACCTAGACCAGGCCATCCTGTCGCCCTGTTTTAACTTCTTACAAAATCATGCTTCACGGACATAAGGCCAACTATGTAGCAACTCTTTTTCAGTGGTAAAATTCGCAGTTTATCTTTCCCCTAATATACACCTTTTAATAATATGTTCATAATACATTCCTCATTTACTTATATATGATGTGCACGTGTGCAGGCCAGGTGGAAACACAAGGCCCTGAAACACAATTTAGCAGATATGGTAATGGCTTTTCTATGTGGAACGACCACTGAAGGCTTCCATACTGTCATAAACTGAACTGTTTAAAGTCCAATGTACACTTCCTAAAGGCATGTCTCCAACGCCGAAACTGCTTCTGATAAGAATAAGGAATGTATATTTGTGATGTACCTTCACTGTTTTGGGAATTTTGAGCTCTTCCCACCAGTGCACTATATCTTTTACAGCTCTCTTGTATTCTTGAATTTGACAGAGCTTGTAAAGGAAATCCTGGGAAATCAGGTGCTGGAGTCATAATTCGGCGGTTAGATGGATCTGTGGTATGTACACCAGTCTTAGCTTAGCTGTTTTTATCTTTTCTCCAATTATCATGCCTAGCTGTTTATTGTGTGTACACCAGTCAAAATTATTAGGAATTTGTTGCCGATCCTTTCAAAATTGTTCTTTGCAGTTAAGAATCATGCTCGCCGGCTGCAGATCTGTAAGCTACATCTTGAAAATCAGTTTGGTTTCAATTTCTAGTTTTTGAAGTCATTTCTGAAAAAAAAAATCAGGGTAATATCTCTAACAGTAATACATTAGCACACTACTTTATATACCTTCACTCATTGGGACATGTTTGGTTTCAAGCAGGAGCAATTGCCAAGTGAGGACATCATATATGTATATAGCTGGATGTGGACATGTTTAGTTTCAAGCAGGAGTAACATAAGTTTGGTTTCTGAACATTGATGAAGGCTAGTACTGTAGCAACATAGTATATTTAGATGGATTTATACTTACATATGTATATATACAGCTGTGATGTGGACACTCTTATAAAGGGAGCAAGAAACTTGCATCAGGAATGGGGACCTAAACATCAGGACTTGGGAACATCATTTGAAGATAGACATTTGACTATTTTTCTACCTTATTGATTGTGTTTGGTTACAAATATAACTGTGTATGCCTGAAAGGTTAAATGTTTGGATTATGCTGTTAATGTGTGCTTTCATTGGTTAATTTCTTGATGGATGTTGCTGTTTTGATATTAATTACTAGCAAATTTTTGCATGTATAAGTTGGTTTTGGAGGCTTTTTTAATAATGCCTCCATCAATGTTTGAAGGCTTATAGAAAACGCCTTTAAAAAGTATTACAGGCATCTAGAAAATGCCTTTATATATTGATATTGAAAGGCGTTTTGAAAAAATGCCTCAAAAGACCTTTTGAGTCAAGTTTATAGATGGCGTTTTTAAGTACGCCTAAAAAAGTTTTTGAAGGCATTTTGATGACTTTTAAAGGCATTTTTAAACGCCTTGTATAAAGGGCCATGCTGTAGTGAGAAGAGATGAGAGAGAAGAAAGCTTGGCTCTTATTCTAGTATCAAGCTGGGCACGGGAGCATAGGGCATATGCATCTATGAGCCCAAACAATAATGTATGTAAGGAGGAGTAGAAAAGAGAAAGTAAGACATAGTACCACATGATAATAAAAAACTTTTTTATAGATAAATAGAAGACAACTATTGTATGACTTGGCTTTTATAACTTAGCTTATAGTCAAACACTTGGCTCTATTATTGACCTTGCTCTAAAAGAAGCACGCATGTCCTCGTTCTTGTCCTCCATTTGGATGCAAAGTCTTAAACAACTTCGTCGTTAATTACACTTTAGTCTGCAGTCTTCCCAATAAGACTGCTACAATCGGAACACAGTGATGATGATCGCTCGGAACTTTCCAAGAAGCCGCGGACAATGTAAATATTCTACTGATTTGAAAAGCACGCCTAGTTGGGAATCATCAAAACTAAGGTTAGCTAGCACCCAGGATTTTATATAGTATATAAACTCTCTGATCCACTTGTAGATAACTTAACCAACAGCAAATCTCATACTCCAATCCCCCGAATATATATAGGTACTCCTACTTTCTAAAAAAGTAGTATAGTTGGTAAGGACACTGAAAGGCAATTCACGATGCAGTGGTCATTAGACTTTGACTAGCAATTTTCTATGAAAATATATGGTATTTATTATAGAAATACTTTTCAATTTTCATGATCAAATCTACTGGAATGAACCTTCCTATGTACTCCCTCTATTTCAAATTATAAGTTATTCTAATTTTCTAGAAAAGTCAAAGCATCTCAAGTTTGATCAAGATTATAGAGAGAATTATAAAGATTTATGACATCAAGTAGGTATACTATGAAAATATAATTAATGAAGAATCCAATGATATTTATTTGGTATCCTAAATATTATTATTTTATTATATAAATTTGATGAAACTTGAGATGCTTTAACTCTCCAAAAAAATTGAAATGATTTATAATTTAGGACGGAGAGAGTACTAACATGTCTTAAATGTTCAGGTATATTATCGCCGGACGCCGGTCGTCGTCAAAGTAAAAATATTTGCATTGATTTAAGACGACCTTACAATGACGACCTTTGTTGGAAATCGTGATCAGATAGAGTAAATTAACTAACATAGGCCTTGTTTAGATTGAAAAAAATTTCAAACCGATGAATAGTACCACGTTCGTCTTATTTGACAAATATTGTCCAATCGTGGACCAACTAGGCTCAAAAGATTCATCTCGTGATTTCCAACTAAACTGTGTAATTAGTTATTTTTTTTACTTATATTTAATATTCCATGCAAGCGGCTAAAAATTGATGTGATGGAGAGAGAGTAAAAAAACTTGGAATTTGGATGTAATCTAAACAAGGCCATAGTAGGAGTATAGGACTCTGTTAGCAAGATCCAACAAAAGTGGAGACATTCATGCATCGACTGATCGACGTCGACGTCGGAGGTTGAGTACAGGCAAAGGAAACTGCTGGTGATGAGCATCACTACATCAGTGCACACTTTTGGAGCTTGCATTCGAGGCAGGGGAAATGGCTTCAATCATTGGTGCGGGCAGTGTACTTGTGCGCCTTTTATACGATCACAAAGTATAACAAATACTACTGCACCCACCATCCTGGAGACAAATACGGTTCTTATACAGCTAGTCCCGAGTTAATTCATTATAAATTTGATCAATATTTTATGAAAAGAGTTTGATCAAATTTAACCGTTTTATATAACTTTTTTTTGAAGGCACCGTTTTATATAACTTTGATCAAACTTTAAACAATTTGCTTAATTACGTCGTCGGAGCCAGGCTGAGGCCCCTGGCATCATCTGCTCCACCGGCCAGAGACGTAAAGGAGTAGCAGAGGACAAAGGTGAGTGCAAGGGGAAGGTGGTAGAGGAGGGAGGTGATGAAGCTAAAAACACACCCTCACAAAAGATAAGGTGATTCTACCAACACCATCCAGGAAACCCGCAAATAAGAATTTTGTTAGCCAGATCTTAATTAGGTACTACAGGTAAACTAGGCAACACATCTTACATTACTTCATATGCGCTAGGCTTACTCAAAATGAAGGGTCACAATGGAACACATTCAAGTCAATCCCCACCGAGCCTCCTCCAGTCCATGCCTATCGAGCGCTTCCTGTCCACTCGTTGCCACTAGCCTTTCATCGATTTGCCAATAAAAAATAAAGGAAAACGGATGCCCGGCCTCATCTCATCCCTTCATCTCGATAGTTCTTGTGGACTCTGCAAACTCATTCAGCCACACCTGTTCACCCTTGGTTTTCGTGCCAGACCCTACACGAGCAAATATTACGAGACGGAGGGAGTATTTCACTAGCATGGTTTGACGAAGAAACACAACCAAACAAACATTTATATTTATTTAAAGTAGAAACCCCTGGCCCCTCCCGTTCCTTAAAAAAAAAGTAGAAACCCCTTTGTTTGGTCCACTCAAAATGTCGCTCTACAAGACAGTAGACAGAGCACATTGCATTATGAAGAAAACAGATATCACGAACTTTCGTATTTGTCCCTGAAGAGGTACCACAACAAAGTACATACCTCTCAGTATGTACTGTATGCGCGTTAGTCAGTGTCGCGGTGCGGCGGCGTGCGTCAACGGGATGACTTGAGGGAGAAGCCAGATCAGACGACAACCCTTTTGTTTTGCATTTTTTTTTAAAAAAATAAAGTGCCCTACCGGTAGTGACGTGGACGTGCATGCGGACGGGACAACGACGACGACAACACAGTAACACTAGTACAGGGGACATGACAAACTAGCCCGTCAGGTCAGGTCTCAGCATTGACTTTGGGCACCATCCATGCATGCATGATGCAGCATGATCCGTGGACCATGGTGTGGCTGCTGCTGGCAGCGGCGGGATACGCACACGGCCACACCACAGGGGACATTCCCACCATATTGCGGTGGGGCCTAGCGCCTAGCCCCTAGCCTACGCTATGTCTCGTTCCAGTCAAGTCTTTCGTTGTAACTTGAGGCCTGTTTAGAGCCTGTTTAGTTTCTAAAAAGAACAAAAAAAAAAAAGTGCTACAGTAACTGTCACACCGAATCTTACGGCACATGCATAAAGTACTAAACGTAGTCGAAAGAAAAAATTAATTACACAGTTTAGTTGTAAATCACGAGACAAATCTTTTGAGTCTAATTAGTCCATGATTGGACACAAATTACCAAATAAAACGAAAAATGCTACAGTAGCTGAACCCAAATATTTTCACCAACTAAACAAGCCCTTATTTTACAAAATTTTTCAAGATTCCTCGTCACATCGAATCTTTGGACGCATGCATGAAGCATTAAATATAGATAAAAAATAAAACTAATTACACAGTTTAGACGAAATTCATGAGACGAATCTTTTAAGCCTAATTAGACCATGATTGAACACTAATTGTCAAATAACAACGAAAGTGTTACAACACCATTTTCTAAAAAATTTTGCGAACTAAATAAGGCCTTGCAAGGAAAGGGAAGCTTCCTATGCTGCACAGTGCCTCCAGGCTTTTTTATCTGGCCTGTTCGCCGGATGATTTCTAGAAGGCTGATTTTGGCTGATGCTAATTTATTATAAGAGAAAAACACTGCTGAATAAGTGCCAAGAGAACAGTGTGTTTTGTCCGAGCCCCTCACCAAAATGGATGTTTTTTCCCCTAAAAGATACATTAGTACATGCCAAACCGGTGAAACAAAAAAGGAACCGAACCAGAGTCAAGAATCACCTGTAATTTTTTGACGTTGAAGAGTTACCTGTAATACATTCCCTTCAGGGATCATTCGGTTATCTTGGAATGAATCTAGGAATTGTTCCGGCTGATCAATTGCTATACAGATTAGCCTATCATTCTAGCTAGGAATTATTCTAGGGAACAATTTCCAGAGAAACGAATGAGCCCTGAGTGTTGGCTCGTCGTTACCTATAATACATTATTTCCATCCGGTAATCCATAGACAGACTTGCATCATCATAAGCTCTTTACTTCAGCTATTGAAACAGAGGGCATAAAAACCATTGCACTTTTAGGAGCTGACAAACGTAAGTCATATACCGTGGGAAAACAATGTACTTTATTAGTACCACTCTCATTCTAAATCGTAAACCGTTCTGTTTTTATTATTGTGTATTCTAGACATATCATATAATGTATATCTAGGTACGTAGCAAATGTTATGTATCTAGAAAGGACTTACATTTTGGAACCCAAGGAGTACGATGCGTGCAAAAGTAAAACCTATTACCTGATAACTGTGTGCAAACTTTTAGGATGCTCTTTTATGGTATTCTTTTTTGTCTCAATGGAATCTATATATGTTATAAAAAAAGATTCGCAAAAATGCCACCCTTTTTGAACCCTCTCAACTCTTTGTTATTACGGGGGGGCATGCCTTACAAATTCACAGTAGCAAGCTACTCCGAGGCACGAAATGATCAGATTGCAACATTGTGAATTTATATAGTTAACATGGCTAACAATATCTTTTTATTATTGTTTACTGTATGTTTGTATAGAGTTTACTATATTTCAATCTCTCGTTATATGAATTGCTTTTTTTATAAAATCTTTAGTAACACAGATAGATCATGGATGCTCATAGGCAATAGACAAACAAACAAACAAATAAAAGGATATTTGAAATTTCGAATACGAATCTAAACTATTCAACTCATATTATTACCTTACATTTTCTTATTCATATGCAAGTAACTGATTTCGGAGCTATTCGGCTAATAGTTTGTACGACTGATAAGCCGGCTGATGATGTTTTGTTGGGAAAAAAAAACTTGCCACGCGGCGCACCTGCTCTGTCTGGCTGTCGTCTCCTCGCAGACACACGCTGAAATCAAGGAACGAAGACCAAGGATGCCTGGCCATGCTCTCCTCAGGCTTATATCTATCGTTGTTGATGTGTGTGCCATAAGTTTGATTTGAATTATAAAAAATACGTGCAACACTTGTATCTCCAAATAAATTTACTAAAAAACTAGATTCAAAGATCTTTCCAACGATACTCATTATGTACTATAAATATTAGTATTTTTTAATATATATTTAGTCAAAGTTATTTATCAGAAAGCGCAAACGACAGATATTTAAGGACTGAGCGACTACCTCTCCTGCTCCCTGTGACCCATCCATCTCTATCTATCTCTACTAGTACAGTACCATAGTAGGAGTAATGTCTCATCTGACGACAGAATTTCTACGAAGATGTGACTCGCAAGGATGACCACGATGCCTTGTGGAAAGAGATGGGAAATTCGATCTTTTTTTTAGGGGAGAAATTCGATCTTTTTTGTAAAGGTGGAAATACGGATTCCCCTACTGGTTTTGTCGCGCCTCGCGCGGTTGCGTGCGTGGGGACAAGTCAAATGTGTTCAATATAATCCAATTCAATGGGTGGACCCGTGGATGGATGGATGCATAGGAGTAGATAGAGACAGGAGTACTGTATGTAGCTACTCGATCCATAAAAAATGCAGTTCTAAAACAGTGTTAACTCAAATAAAATAATTTCATATTCCGTCAAATTTATATTAAAGTTCATATTTTTCATATCAAATAAGTATTAATGTATTTGTAATGAAATATATTTTTATTATATGTCTATTTGGAGCCATGCATGTTGTTAATGTTTTCTATAAATTCAGTTGAATTTAAGATAGTTAGACTTTGACCAAACCTATAATTAATTTTTTGGATGGAGGCAGTAGATATTCACTTGGTCCACAATAGATTGCAATTCTCACTTTTTTAGGAGTCAAATGATTTGGTGTTTGACCAAAGTTATAAAATAAAAGTACTAGCGTTTACTCCCTCATACCACAAAGAGTGCCATCTCACTTCTCGAAGAGTGACAATTTTAATTTCGACCAAATACACACAAGAGGTTACTAATATTTATGTTGCAGTAGCACGATCAGGAAAAAACATTGAATATATTTTCTTATATAGACTTATTTAGAGGTATAAATGCTGCTAATGTTTTTTTATAAACCTAGTCAAACTCAAGATAGTTTCACCTGCACAGACCCCTATGTGATATGCTTTCTGGGACAGAGATACGATATAAGAAATATATATTAAATTATTAATTATATATATATATATATATATTTTATAGTAAACTTGGTTAAAGAAATAAATATTAATACTATCAGTAAATTAAGTTAGAATTAAGCTAATGACACAAAGCTCTTCGATAATGCTAGGAGTCAGATGTTCGTCCACGCGCGGACGCCCCTGTTGGTGGGACATCCAAAAGTTGTCGTTCCTATCTGATCCCTCCGCTCCCCTCCGGTCACCACAGATTAAAAAAAAACTCACGCATCACCGCGACTCCGCTGCGGCTCCTCCACGCCTCCCTCTCTACCGCGCCTCTCGCCGGCCTTCCTCCCTGCCACTGTTGCACCTGCACCGCCACGGCGTGCTTGCTGTGCGAGGCCGCACCACCCGACTGTTGTTGTCGCCTCCATCGCGGGCACCGCGTGCGCCCTATCGCCGAGGGCCTCACAGCCATCGGCCTGCTTCCATCCTTCTCCACCGCGACCGCATAGCTGGGATCCTGCTGTGCCATGCTCCGCCCACCTGGCTGCCAAGTTTTGTTGAAAGCGCATGTGACAAGCGTATGTTTCGAGTGTTTCAAAGGTATGTTGGAAGTGTTTCAGATAGATGTTGCAAAAGTAGATCGGGATGTTGCATATCTTGCAATGGTTGTACACGTATGTTGCAAAAAGGTTTGCTACCAATGTTTCATCTATGTTTTCTGAACGCATGCAAGAGTGTTTATCTTGATGTTGCATATGTTTCACACATACGTTGCATGTGTTTTATATGGATGTTGCGTATGGTTGCGATGTTTTCAAGTGTTTTTAGGTGTTCTTTCAAGTGTTTCAGAAGCATGTTTCAAGTGTTTCATCTGCCTTCAGACGTATGTTGCAACTGTTGTATTTGGATGTTTCAAAAGCAGATCGGGTGTTGCATCTCTCCTCCTCGCCTTTTACCGCATCGTCTCGATGTGTCCATCTCTTGGCGCCGGCAGGGCATCCATATGACGTCACGAACGGGTCCTTACAAATCGGAGGTGCCGCCCCCTTCCCCTCTTGTTGCTCGGGCGACGCGGGCCTCGTGTGGAGCGTGCGAAATGGAGTACAGCACGTGGGCATCTATCCAGACGTCTTGGCGCTAGCACTACTAAAAAGCTCATAGGAGGATCTTTGTTCACACCTGACTTTGCACGGTCCGGTTTGTTGTTGCTTTGACATTCGTTGCAGTCATACTGTTTTCTTGTTTGAGGTGTCCATTTAGGCCCCTTTGGATTGAAGGAATTTCGGAGGAAAAATGAAGGATACCAAATCCTATATGAAATGATACTGTTCATCCCTTTGGAATGAAGGATTCAAGCATAGGAGAAATGGAGGGATATTTCCTATAGTGCTGATTTCATAGGAAAAAAGTACAGGAAAGAAACATCTATTGTGACCTCTTTGTTTCTTTTTCTGTCGCGTGGGATCGAGGCACTCTGTGCTTTGCTGCTGCTAATGCAATATTAGACGGCCACACTTCCATGTAGTAAGTACAGTTGAAACCAAGATGACAGAAATGTTGAGACAAGCTAATAGCTAATGGGTCCCGAATGTTGAGACAAGCTCATAGCTAATGGGCCTTCCTATTCCTACGAATTTCCTAGGTCAATCCAAACAACAAATGCTCAAAGTTTTCTATGGTTTTCAATTCTCTATTTTCCACCTGCAATCCTATCATATTGCTCTAATTTTTCTATTCCGGTGTTTTTCACTCATGTGTTCAAAAGAGTATTAATACAGATGACCACCCTTTTCCCTTTGCACTATTCAACATCTACCAACAGAAAAACGATATTTTTTCTTTTTTTTTGGTAGAAAATAGCTACTGTAACTGGAGATACTGCTAGCATAACGGGGCCTTGTTTAGATTGAAGATGTTAGAAAAATTTGGAACTGTAGCATTTCGTTTATATTTGACAATTAGTGTCCAATCATGAACTAACTAGGCTTAAAAGATTCGTCTCGTGATTTATAACTAAACTGTGTAATTAGTTATTTTTTATCTATATTTAGTGTTTCATACGTGCGTGCAAAGATTGATGTGATGGAGAGAGTGAAAAAATTCTAACTTCTTGATGCTGTCTAAACAAGGCCTGGGTACGACATACTCCTTCATACGAAGCGCACGCTGAATTGCAGGAGAGAAATCCGTGGGCGGGCCCACGTCCCAGTGGTACTGTGTACAGTACTGGGATATAGGGTAAGGCTGTGTTTAGATCCAAATTTTGGAGTGTTAAAATATACTGTAGCATTTCGTTTGTATTTGGTAATAATTGTCCAATCATTGACTAATTAGGTTCAAAATATTCGTCTCGCAAAGTACAACCAAACTGTATAATTAGTTTTTGATTTTATCCACATTTAATACTCCATGCATGTATCGTAAATTTGATATGACGGGAAATCTTTTTTTTCACAGTGCATTTTTCAAGTGATCTAAACACACCCTAAGAAAAGAGAAGGGACGGAAATGGACTTGATGGTTGTTGGCTTTCGGCGCACGCTCCCACTCCCACAACATTGGCGTGGTGGCCCCACAGGCCTGCAACGCTGCACGCACAGCCTTGGGTGTGGTAGCGGTAGGCTCGTGTGGGGCCTCAGGAGGATCCGTCCCATTCACAGTACCGGGCCCACATGTTCATGACACAGGCGTGGTGCCTGCCGCCTAGTGCTGCCTGGTGGTGGTAGTAAATAAAGAAATATTATAAAAAGTTGAGTCCTTGTTTAGATTGAAAAAAATTTCAACCCGATGAATAGTATCACTTTCGTCTTATTTGACAAATATTGTCCAATCGTAGATCAACTAGGCTCAAAAGATTCATCTCGTGATTTACAACTAAACTGTGTAATTAGTTATTTTTTTTATCTACATTTAATACTCCATGCAAACGGTTAAAAATTGATGTGATGGAGAGAGAGTGAAAAAACTTAGAATTTTGATGTGATCTAAACAAGGGCTGAGATGGAGAATTTATCCTTGGTCAACGCGAGAGGGATACGGACCAGGAAAGTACGATACGCATAATAACAGTGGATGTGGATGTGGATGGGTGGATGGCAGAGTGAAAATTAAAAAGTAGTACTACTGCTAGGAGGATTATAGTAATAATATAAGTGTCGTCGTTACTGGCGGCTGCGCGAGGTTTGTCGACGTTGATCGCTCGGCCGGCGCACGTCATCGTAATCGTATCCTGCAAATGCAACTCGCGAAACCTCGACGAACCTTCGTTCACAATTGGAGCAGAGGTTGGCCCGGCACCGAATATTCCGCTGCTTTCATGTCTCGGTAAATAATGACGGCAATACTACATAATAATATATAACCACATCTCGCAAATCTAACCAGTTTTTTTTTTGGTCTTGGTTGTTCCCTAACCACACCACACATCCCCTGGCGCTGGCGGCTTTCTTGTCGCCAATAAGCCGTGGGACGTTTGACACTACGTCGTGTCTTAGGCTCCTGCTACACGCAAAATTCTTACTTACCTCCATTTTCGTTTACTCGTCACCAATCTTTTACTGTAACAAATTTGACCAGCCGTTTTTTTCTTCTAAAAAATCTTAGATACTTCAAAGTATATAACATCAATCAAGTATGTAAAATGAAGAATCATATGTGTGAAAACTTGATGTATCTAAAAATCTTTAATAGAAAAAAACGCAGTCAAATTTGCTACAGTAAAAATTCGGTGACAAGTAAACGAAAACGGAGGGAAGTAATTACTACTCCCTCCGTCCAATATTAATTGCACGTCTAGGATTCAAAAATTTTCCCAAAATAAAGGGTCGCGATGAGGCTATCACGTCCACGTATCAGACTGAGCAGCCGCAGGTGGGACAAAAAAAAAGTAAAAAAAAAACTTCACTTGTGTCATCAAAATAAAAAAAAGTTCACTTGTGTCATCAAAATAAAAATAAAAGTTCACTTGTGTCATCATAAATATTAATATATTTTTGTATAAATTGGTCAAACTTTTAAAAATTTGACCCCTCAGGAGGCGAGATGTGCTTTTATTTGGGACGGAGTGAGTATGTTATTTATGTAAGTTCCACTAGTTAAAGTTTGACCAATTTTTGTAATGAATAGTGTTAACATTTATGTCTCCAATAAAATTACTACGAAAATATATTCTAGTTATTTGAATAATACTTAATTTGTATCATGAATGTTAGTATTTTTAATATAGCTTTAGTCAGAGTTTAGATTCTTTGACTTCTTTAAAAAAGAAACTTGTATTCTTTCGTGGACGGAGCGAGTACTCCATTCCGTTAGAAAAAAATTGACACCTAAAGTTACCTTAGGTCAAACTATCTTGAATTTGACTAATTTCATGTCATAAATATTGACACCCTTTAATTCTTTCATGCAAATTTAGTGAGATTTAAAATGCTTTGACTTTGGACAACTCTAAGTTGATTTTTTTTAGACGAAGGGAGTACGTGGTTTCTAAATGATAGTTGATAATATTTTAGTAACTACATGTAATAAATATAAGCATAGGCCTCCATGCTAATCTATCTTAAAAAATCTCACTTTCTCCGCTCTTAAATATAAGGGGCATATATGTTTGTTCTAAGTCAAACTATGCTAAATTTGATTAATTTGACAAAAAAAATATTGACATCTGTCATATGAAAAGATATAAATTATAAAAAATATTATTTCGTAACGTACCGATGATGCTAATTTTATATCATAACTATTATTCTTCTTTTCTAGAGTTGAACAAATTTGGCACGATTTGACTTTGGTAATGCGGAAGCCACGTATAGACCATAGTGGGTCACGCCACGCCCCCCTTCCCCTTCCCGTGCCCGCGCCCCCGCCCCCGCCCCCGCGCGATTGAAATGTGTTAAGGATGTCAAAGGATGTTGTTCAGAAAGTAATAGAGATTTACACATCAAGCAAATCTTTAATGCTTGGCTTCCTCTTGAATTCCCTCCATGCTTCGCCACCAACTTAGAACAAACTTAATAAACCTCTTATACTTCATGTATTTTTTACATATCATATCAGTTTTGTCCTAAGCTAGCTAAATATTTCTATTCTCGGCAATCAATTTTTTTTTTTTTGCATGGGTCAACAATATAAGATTTACTCCTTTTGTCCCCAAATGAATCAGCTCCTAGTTACGTTCCTATGCAGTGTTGTCTATGTACATAGCCAGAAGTTGAGTTTTATAAGGAAGATATGATTTTTCTAAGGCAACAAGCACTTATATGCGATTAATATGGTGCTCAAATTTTATATTATTTTTTCGAGAATCTTGACAACCTCAAATAAAAGCTAAAACTATAAAGTTGTAGATTTCATCAAAAGCTCCAACTTTCATATAAAAACATCTTCATCCGAGGTGATATAAAAATATATAATTTTTCTAAGCCTAAACCTTGCCGCGGCGCCCCCTGGAATTCGCTGTCCACGGTGACATATCATATCGCGGGTGATGTATGTGGCGTGGTAACGTATTTTTTGTACGCGTTGACGCGTCCAAAAGAATTAGAAGTAAATTTTCGTGATACTATTTTTTATAATAAGATTTGGAAAAGGATTAAAAATAATAATAATAAATCCGCCTGGGTTGGTTGGTTGGTTTGCGCGTGCTAGTACTCCCTCCGGCCACGAAAACATACAATTCTAGCACAGTGTCATATTTTAGTATCTTAATTTTGATCAATTATAAATAAAAAAGTATCAATGTTTATGATATCAAATAAATATCATTAGATTAATTATGAAATATATTTTTATAATAAATTGATTTGAAGTCATAAATATGAATACTATTTATTATAAATTTGATTAGACGTGAACTTTTTTTTTTATCACGTAACTGATAGTTGTATGTTTTTACGGACGGAGAAAGCAGTATCATAGCGCAGGCATCAGGCTATCAGCGGTGACGAGTTCATCTGGCACGCATGCCGAGCACACGCTACGCAGTGCGGCCGTCCCGTCCCGTCCTCCACAGACCACAGGTGGCCGTCGCCTGTGGTTTCCACTTTCCACAAGGCTGCGCCAGCGCCATCTGTCGACGCCACCGTGGACGACGACACGCCTTTCCCTTCCTTCCACTGGACTGGACGCGGCGCGGCGCCGCTCCGCAGCCGCAGCAGACCTCCGACGCGGTTTGCCGGACTGCGCTGCGGCCGCTGGGCGACCAAAAACCAAGCGCGGCGGTTGGGATAGCCGCAGCCCGCGCCGCTTCCCTCCCCACCCGCAGGCCGTAGCAGCCTAGGAACCTTCGCGGCAGCTTCGTCCTCTCCGTCCTCCATCCACCACACCCTTCTTCAACCCCCTCTCCCCTTCACCAACTTGCAGCACAAGCCGAAGCAGAGGAGACGAGAGGAGAGGCACCGACCGACCCCGACCGACCGCCGCGCATGCGGTTCCCACCTCCGCCCCACCACCACCACCACCACCACTAGGTACCGTCGGGGCCCACACCGAACGACTTCCGGGACCGGGACGACTCCTCGTCGTCCTCTCTGCCGCCGCCGCCGCCCGCCGCGTCCTCTGCCAGCGCCGCGGCGCGCGCCGCCGCCCGTGCCTGCACTCTGTTTCATCCGTCCGTCCCCAGCGTGGGCATTGCCATCCCCTGCTTCGTCCGCTCGGTTCGTTGCGGCCGGCGCGCTCCGGTCTCCGTCTCTCCGCACCGCACGCCAACGAACCAACCACACGACTCCTCCACCGCCGCCGCCCCTCCGACGACGGCGATGGGCGAGGCGGCGCCACCCGTGCCCGCCACCGGCGACGCCGACGACCTGACCGCGTTCCCGGCGTGGGCGCGGTCGGTGTCGGACTGCGAGGCGCGCCTGGGGGTCTCCGTCTCCCGCGGCCTCTCCTCGGCCGAGGCCGCGGCGCGGCTGCGCGTCCACGGGCCGAACGAGCTGGCCGAGCACCCGGGCCCGTCGCTGCTGCGCCTGCTGCTGGACCAGTTCGAGGACACGCTGGTGCGCATCCTGCTCGCGGCCGCCGCCGTCTCCTTCCTCCTCGCGCTCTCCTCCTCGGGCGCCGGCGCCCCGACGCTCGCCGCCTTCGTCGAGCCGCTCGTCATCTTCCTCATCCTCGTCGTGAACGCGGCCGTCGGGGTGTGGCAGGAGGCCAACGCGGAGCGGGCGCTGGACGCGCTGCGGGAGATCCAGTCCCACCACGCCGCGGTCCTTCGCGACGGCGGCTGGGTCCCCGCGCTGCCCGCGCGGGACCTCGTCCCGGGCGACGTCGTGCAGCTCCGCGTCGGGGATAAGGTGCCCGCCGACATGCGCGTGGTGAGCCTGCTCACCTCCACGCTCCGCCTCGAGCAAGGGTCGCTGACCGGGGAGACGGCGTCCGTCAACAAGACCTCCCGCGCCGTGCCGGTGGAGGACGCCGATATCCAGGCCAAGGAGTGCATGGTGTTCGCCGGCACCACCGTCGTCAACGGCGCCGCGCTCTGCATCGTCGCGCGCACCGGGATGGCCACGGAGATCGGCGCCATCCACGCGCAGATCCACCAGGCGTCGCAGGAGGAGGATGACACGCCGCTCAAGAAGAAGCTCAACGAGTTCGGGGAGGCGCTCACCAAGATCATCGGCCTCATCTGCGCGCTCGTCTGGCTCATCAACGTCAAGTACTTCCTCACCTTCGACCTCCAGGGGGGATGGGTGCCCAGGAACGTGAAATTCTCCTTCGAGAAGTGCACCTACTACTTTGAGATCGCCGTCGCGCTCGCCGTCGCCGCCATACCCGAGGGACTGCCCGCCGTCATCACCACCTGCCTCGCGCTCGGGACCAGGAAGATGGCTGCCAAGAATGCGCTCGTCAGGAAGCTGCCTAGCGTCGAGACCCTCGGCTGCACCACCGTCATCTGCTCCGACAAGACCGGGACGCTCACCACCAACAAGATGTCAGTGGCCAAGCTCGTGGCCATCGGCGATTCTTCGCAGGAGGTTAGGAGCTTCAAGGTGGACGGTACGTCGTACGATCCCCAGGACGGGAAGATTCACGACTGGCCTGCTGGGAGCATTGATGCCAACCTCGAGACGATCGCCAAGGTCGCAGCTGTGTGCAACGATGCCAATGTGGCACATTCTTCGCATCAGTATGTTGCCACTGGAATGCCGACAGAGGCAGCTTTAAAGGTGAGGATTGCTAACACTTATTCGCACTCTGCTATTGTTACAATCTCCGAATCCTTATTAGTTAGCCAGTTAGGAGTAACTCTGATTCACCAGTTACAAATGTAGTTGATCATCATGCTGCAAACAGCCTACTAGGTGCAGTACGGTGATAGCTGACAACTGAAAGTGGACAAGTGGTGTTCGTTCTCACATGTATATTGGTCCAATACTAAACAGGACAATATTGTTGTCGGGAAACAAGGTGTAGTGTCGTTCACTAACTTCCTTTTTTTATTACTTCTAGGTTCTGGTTGAGAAAATGGGCCTGCCTGGAGGAAAGAATGGCCTGTCCTTGGATCCGTCTGAGACATTAGGTAACAAATACATGTTCTTCGCACCTTATTTACATTCTATTTCCTTCCTTTTTTTTTTTTTTTTTGCGATATCTATTTCCTTCCTTGTAAGTGATGCTTAATAAATACATACATGCAAGGAGTCTCACACAAGTGGATTGCAATGTTGTTTGCTGACAGGCTGCTGCAAATGGTGGAACAATGTTGCCAAAAGGATTGCTACCCTCGAGTTTGATCGCACAAGGAAATCAATGGGTGCCATTGTGAAAACCAGTTCAGGAAGCAATGCCCTGCTCGTGAAGGTATTGATTCTCCTATTTCCTGCATTTGTACTGAACAGATTTTCATTTACAAGCTAAGTATGCTTTTCATTGGATCACATGTTTGCTGGACTGGTATTCAGAGTGCTTGTTTTTATGGCAGGGAGCTGTTGAAACTTTACTTGAGCGAAGCAGCCACATTCAACTGAAGGATGGTTCCGTGGTGCCATTAGATGAGAAAGCAAAGAAAACTGTCCTGGCAAGCCTCCATGAGATGTCAACCAAAGCTCTGCGCTGCCTTGGTTTTGCATACAAGGAGGATCTAGCAGAATTTGCAACATATGATGGCGAAAACCATCCTGCTCATAAGCTCTTGCTGGATCCGGCCAATTATGCAGCTATTGAGACTGACCTAATATTTGCAGGTCTTGTGGGCCTAAGGGTAAGATAACACTCCTACTTTGAGCTGCATTGAATAAATTGTTTCTGCACTCCACAATCCGGAATAGACAGGAGTATATTGCTTAGGGACAGAGACACACACAGTGTGTCAAATACTCTTGTCAGCACTTGGGTTTCTTACAAAATTAACATTTCTTTCTCATGGATGTTTTGATTTGCCAGGACCCTCCCAGGGAAGAGGTCTATGATGCTATTGAAGATTGCAGAGTTGCAGGCATCCGTGTTATGGTGATAACAGGGGACAACAAAGAAACTGCTGAGGCAATATGCCGTGAAATTGGTGTTTTTTCACCTGATGAGGATATCACCTTCAAGAGCCTTACAGGGAAGGAGTTCATGGCGCTTGAGGACAAGAAGACGCTGCTACGCGGGAAAGGTGGCCTTCTGTTCTCTAGGGCAGAACCTAGGCACAAACAAGAGATTGTGAGGTTGTTGAAAGAAGATGGGGAAGTTGTCGCTATGACTGGAGATGGAGTCAATGATGCCCCTGCTCTGAAACTTGCTGATATTGGTATTGCTATGGGCATTACTGGAACTGAGGTAAATACTAGTTTTCCATCTTATTAGGTTCACCTCAAATCACTTCTTTTTAGTTTCATGGACATAGAGCTGCCAGCCTTTTGAATTGTCGTATTATTTCTGCTTGAGGAAGCCTCTAAAAGTATTATTTTTAGACAGACAATTCAATTCCAATGACTGCTTTTATTGAAAGGGGTGGTGTACGCCACCAGAGAATGACTGCTTCTTATGTTTACTGCTTTTCATATAGTCAACAGGCACTGCTTAACAGCATCAACTTTACTCTATAGGACATGAATTTATAATATGTTGTGCCCACAAGGAAGATTTATCTGTAAAACTATGACTTTGTCACGCTATAATGTGAAGTGTTTTTCTAAAACAAATCTCTAATGTTTCAGGTTGCCAAAGAGGCCTCTGACATGGTGTTGGCTGATGACAATTTCAGCACTATAGTTTCTGCAGTTGGCGAAGGAAGATCTATTTACAACAACATGAAAGCTTTCATAAGGTTTGTGCCCTGAGAGCTTGTTTTGATTATTGTTCACACTTTCTAGTATTTTTTTCTTGCATATACTATAGTTCTCATCAGTCAATGGTACCAGTTATGATATGTGTAATATGTATTCCTTGTGAGCATTCTTGACTGTCTTCCTTGGCTGCTGCAGATACATGATTTCCTCAAACATTGGTGAAGTTGCTTCTATTTTCCTAACCTCTGCCTTGGGCATTCCTGAGGGGTTGATACCTGTTCAACTTCTGTGGGTCAATCTTGTCACAGATGGCCCCCCCGCAACTGCTTTAGGTTTCAATCCACCTGACAAGGACATCATGAAGAAGCCACCTAGGAGGAGCGATGATTCACTGATCACTCCCTGGATTTTGTTCCGCTACCTGGTAAATGATCTCCCTTGTCTTGTACTATTCATCCCTTGAATCTGTTCGGTCATTTTTGGAATCTTATATCTTTCGAGACACTTCCTCATGACTTCTACCTTGTCTGCAGATAATTGGCCTTTATGTTGGGATTGCAACTGTTGGCATCTTTGTCATATGGTACACACATCGGTCTTTCATGGGCATTGACCTTACTGGAGACGGTCACACTCTTGTCAGTTACTCACAGCTTTCAAACTGGGGCCAGTGCTCTTCCTGGGACAACTTCACGGCTTCACCTTTCACTGCTGGAGCTAAAACGTTCACATTCGATGACCCATGCGACTACTTCCACACAGGAAAAGTGAAGGCAACAACGCTGTCCCTCTCTGTCCTGGTGGCAATCGAGATGTTCAACTCGCTCAACGCTCTCTCTGAAGACAGCAGCCTGCTCACTATGCCTCCCTGGGTCAACCCGTGGCTGCTCATCGCGATGTCGGTGTCATTCGGGCTCCACTTCCTGATCCTCTACGTGCCGGTCCTTGCTACAGTGTTTGGCATCGTTCCCCTGAGCCTGAATGAGTGGCTTCTGGTTCTGCTGGTCGCTCTACCGGTGGTGCTCATCGACGAGGCTCTCAAGTTCGTGGGCAGGTATACAAGCTCTCCAGGGCCCAAGAGGCGGTCGAGGAAGCAGAAGGGTGAGTAAAGCGCTAACATTGACTCAGTGCTCAGTTACTAAACCATTCCATTGATCATGTAAAGATGAACCTCAGAGAAAAATGTTCTCAAGCTCCAAACTATTCAATCAATACAGGAAAAAATGCAGATAAATAACTCATTTTCACTGTTTCTCTCCCTTTCTTCACCTAACGCTAAAATAGCTACAAAAGTAGCTTCTTTGTTCTTAAAAACAAGTGGTTAGTTGGTAACATATATTATCCTGTGAATTATGTAGCGTTGAGTCAGAACTTCATAGGATACTTTTCAGATTTTTGGCTGCAAAACATGTGAAGCAGGGATACAATACAACTATGCAAAGGTTTACCTTATTATGCTTCTAGATTGACTACTTGGTGCTAGTTTACCTTATTATGCTTCTAGATTGACTACTTGGTGCTATCTCAAATCACATCTTCTCTCTTGAACTGGTCAGAGGTGGCGTGTGAATGGCCTGGGGTAACATTCATAGATAGCAAAAGCTGAATACAAAAATGTGATGCTAAATGTTCAAACAAAAAAAAAAGTGATGCTAAGGTGCTCGCACCTCGCGTAACAGACCGCAGTACGAGTTGCACACGTCCAGCGCTTTACCAGGAGTGGGATGAAACAGGCTATCTTCTGAACATGTAGCCACGCAGACGACCAATGGATAAAACTGTAAAACAAATCGTACCCGTAGTTCTTCATTAATAAAGCTGTAATGAACACAAAGGAAAAGACAATCACAATTCACACATGATCTGTCTAGTGAACTTCAGCACGCGAGAGGTAACTTCGAAGGCTTTTTCGCTACCCTAGAGGCTAGAGGGATTCATCATGCATCTTTACTTTCCCTCAACTTTGATCAGCTAAGAAAATGCTTGGCTCGTCCACCGATGATCTCGGCATGGGTCTCACTCGAGGATGCTCTCAAATTTTTTTTGAGTGGATTTCTTTGACTACTTTTAGTGCTGTCTATTGAGATGATTATGCTTGTTATTGAACTTGCATATATTGTATAAGTACTACTGCTTTATATAATGTTCACATCATGTTTGTGGATTAAAATGAATCAGAAAGGACCCCTAATTCTAACACATTCTATTCAAATAAATACTTAATATGGGTTTTCTAACTATATTTTTTATATAGAAAACTGCGGTCTGTGCGACATGGCAGCTCACCGTGCCGCCCGACCATTGCTGTCTTTCCTTTGTCAAAACTTTAACTTCGCTTAATGAGACACGTGCAACGCACTTTTTCGAAAAAAAAATATATAGAAAACACAAGTTAAACTAAAGTCTACTCCGATCCAAGCACCTAGTCAAGACTCAAAACAAAATAAATTGAGCGGAGAAAAAGATCCTTCTCTTCAATGAATATATATATATATATATATATATATATATATATATATATATATATATATATATATATATATTTTGAGGAAATGAACATTAGCTGCCAGTTTGAGTACAATTCCTTCGTGCCCTGTTTATAGCTGTTGATCTGATTAGTTACGGTTGTGATGGTACTCAGCATATTCATATATGTGGCCATTAACTGATGGCCTGGTGGGGAGATAGGTGCGGTAAATGCATCAAGTAACGCCGATTAAACAAACGAATTGGTTTTGACAAAAAAACATATCATGGGAAACTAACAAACTCTTTCGGAAATTGTCATTGAAACCGAAATGAAATACATGCCGGTGCTCATGAGCCACTCATAGAGATCGTATGAGCATGATAATTCACAGTTGCTGCATGTTGGATTGAAAATGCAGAGTATAAGGGAGATATATATGTGTATGCATTTGGAGGAGACAATGGGGGCCGCAGAGGTAGTAGTTGAATTGCTGCTAGTTACCTATGCAGGTGTGGGCATTAATAACGCGACTCATGTATGCTATGTTAGTAGTTTATCTTTAGACATTGGAGGCCACCAAACACAGTCAACCCATACTGAAGAGAGTACGACAGATGGACCTATTTTTGTCATGAATGAACCGATTATATTTTGGTTGTTTCTTGCACAATGCAAGGTGTTTTCTTTGTGCTATTTGTCTTATAATTTTTCTATTTTTTTATATTATGGAAAATGGTATCTAGTGGAGAATCTCGTCCGTATCGACAACAAAATAGTATTGAGATAACCAATGTGGGGGTGTTTAGAACTATATTTTTTTTAAGTCTAAACATTGTCTCCATTATTCGGTGCAAGGATAAAATTGGACGAACTACAAAGCTGTAAATCTTGTGCAACACTATAATTTTCATATAAATTTTCTAGATGGTCAACAAGTTGTTTCTTGCTGTGCCTTTTCCCATGGAATGGGCTTAGTTGTTGCTGCTTATTTTTCTTATTGTTTTCCACGTTGATTAGAAGAACTTCATTGTCAAGGTTTTCATAAGGTTGTTTTCCTAATCATGTTCTCAATCAGGGGCGGAGCCAGGATTCAGATATAGGGGGGGCCGGACGCACACTAAGTGTCGACAAAAATTATATAGTACCCACACGAGATCTTGATGTCGGCTTAAAAAATTGCGGAATTTGATGTTGGCTTAAAAATCTGCAATAAATTACCTTTAATCTCTATCTTAAAAAAATGCTACTCCCTCCGTCATATTTTGACTTTAAAATTTGTACTGAAATAATGCATTCGACATGGTGTATGCTTAGATTTGGCATAATTGGGGATCTTTATTGAGTTCAATCTATGGGTTTGCGCCATTTAAAGATTCCCTTAAGTTGCCTTTTTTTTTGGAATACACTATATTATAGGACGAAGGAAGTAAATATCTAAATTTTGAAGATAAGAATTGAAGGGACATTCTTCATAGATCAATAATTCATGTCATATATGTATTTTATTTAGTCACTTAACATTAGATAATCAAGAGATATATTTGAGAAAAGCAATCTAAAATTAGTTAGTACATCTTGTTTATTTATAATCTCTAGTGATTAGTGAGACATAACTAAAAATAGTAATGAAAACTATGCAATGTTAGGGGGGCCAGGCCCCTGCCCCCCCTGTCTCCGCCCCTGTTCTCAATTTACCTGGCCGGCAAGTAGAATTTTAAGCGAAGATGATTTTTTTGAAAGGCGGAAGAGAAGAAATTGAAGTGGTGATACTATTACCATGTCCAACTTCCAATGCATTTGTGAAGGAAAACAGTTGCTTATCTACTGAAGATGTAGCTGCGAAGGCTCACCATGGCTAAAACTGTCACTCGAAACCTTAGTACAGAACATTTGTAAAGTAAAGAAAAAAAGAAAAAAAAGTACAATTACGCATGATCTTTAAGTAAACTTCATCCGAACAGGCTTTGTCATGAACCTTTACCCTTCCCTCGGCTTTTGATTAACTGAGAGAAGACCCGGCTGGCTCGTTGACACATCAAAGAGATCTTTCTAGTACGTGCAACATTTGTATCTCCAAATAAATTGATTAAAAAACTAGATTTAAAGATCTTTCTAATGATACCAATTATGTACTATAAATATTAATATTTTTTTAATATATATTTTGTTAAAGCTGTTTCTCGAAAAACGAAAACGATAGATATTTTGGCACAGAGAGTACGTGGCTGCTCGTTGCGATAGATATCACTTTTGGTACCGTGTTTGGCATCGTTCCACTAAACTTGAACGAGTGGCTACTGCTCGATCTGCCGGGTGCTCATTGACGAGCTTCTCAAGTTTGTGGGCAGGTGTACACGGGCTGGCTCTTTAGCTGGCCCGAGGGCAAATGGAACATTATGGGCCTTCGAGCTAAATATTATTTTAATTGGCAGTGCTAGCACCCGTTTTCCGCACTCGGATCAGCACGTCTCCGTCCGAGCCTACATTTCGCGAGCCCACGTGGGACCCGTGCCCCCTCCGCTTTTCACGCGCATTACAACATGTGCAATATCCGGTCTACTTTTGTAACATCTAGATGAAACACTTGCAACATACGTCCGAAACAGCTGAAACACTTGCAAGACACGAGAAAAAACTTGAAAACACGTGTGTAGCCATTGCAAACATATGCAAACATCAAGATGAAATACTTGCAAGATACGTATAAAAAACACTTGAAACACTTGCATATATATGCAATATCTCGATCTTGCAACATCCAAATGAAACACTTGCAACATACGTCTGAAACAGATGAAACATTTTGAACATACACTTGAAACATACATGTATATAGCCCATTTGCAACGTGTGCGACATCCCCATCTACTTTTGCAACATCCTTACGAAACATTTGCAACATACCTCTAAAACATCTGAAACATTTGAAATGTACACTTGCAACATGCATCGTATCTCAGTGCGGCCTACTCCGCCGTCTGCATCGGGGCGCCGTAGCCGTAGCAGGAGGTGAGGTCGGAGGGCTTCCGCGCCAGGGCCTGACGCTTCTCCTTGCTTAGCGGCCTTAGTGGCGACCGAGGGAGCGATCGCCACGTGTGGGCGCGGCGGTGCCTGCACCGTCAGGCGAAGCGGGCCGCAGAGTAGAAGCAGCGGGGCGGCGTGGTGGAGCAGGGGAAGGAGCGGTGTAGGTTGACCGTCAACGGCAGAGCGGGCTGCAGAGCAGGAGCAGCTGGGTGGCTGACGGAGCAGGAGCAGGCGTGGTCACTGTCGACGTGCGAAGCAGAGCGGAGCAGATCTCTCGTCTCCTTCTCCTTTCCTTATCCAGCCAGCACAACGGAGGAGACGAACGCGGACACCGTAATAAAAAAACAAGCAAGCACAGAGCATTGGGCTGATATGCAGGCCCCAAAGAGGCATCCGGACGGACGGATGCCCTGTACGTAGCATTTTCGTATTTTTATTATTTGTGTTGGCATAAAGAAAGTAGCATATAGATAGGGCATGGCTGATTCCCGATCTGCCGGTGGTGTCATTGACGAGCTTCTCATGTTTGTGGGCAGGTATACACGGGCTGGTGTTGGCATAAAGAAAGTAGCATATAGATAGAGCTTCTCATGTTTGAGGGCAAATGGGACACTATGAGCCTTCGAGCTAAATAATAGATCTCTTTAACTAGAAATAAATCCTGGCTCTCCTATCCACTCGGGCACTGTTCATGTGGGCCTCAGTCACTGTTCACGTGGGTCTCACATACACGGTTCACTTCTTCTTTTTTCTCATCTTTTGTTTTACTCTTCTTTAAGCCGGCACAGCGTAGCGAGCCCCATGGTGCTAGTATTATTTTCATTTGTGTAGGATAAAGGAAGTAGCGTATAGTTATGGCCTGTTTGGAATGCAATTTTTATATATATTTCTACGTTTTTTCTATGAAATTTTGACGTTCCAAACATTCTCTTGATAATTTTTGAAAAAGGTTAAAACTAAAGTCCATACTTTTTTTTTATCGTAAGCTATAGAGGGGAGAGATTTTCCGCCTAGATGTTATTGCATTTAAAAGCGAAAGTTCGTTACAAGAGAAGCTGCATTACAAGCCACGTGTTAGATCATTGCGGCGTCGCATAAGAGCACCAATGGATCGGAACACCTCGAATTACAAGTTTAGAACCCTCTGGTTGTTTATAACGAGCTCTCAAAACGCATCAGACAAAAGGAAGCACAGCGTTACACGTTGGCAGCTAAGATTTTTTTTTTATTGCCTCAACCTTACAGTACAAGTTGCAGTATCTGAACTCACGCACTTAACACACACCACACGCACGCAACCCACTCACTCACACCCCTAAGTGCGCAAGCTAGATCTACATCCTATACTTAGGCTAAAAACTGCTATTCCCCGGTGAGGCAACAGAGTTTATTTAGAGAACCACTGTTCCCCGGCATTCGTTCGAGTCGAACCGTGACCGGCGGCCTCCTCACCGGAGGGCTCACGAACCGAGCCCCTTGACAGCTGATATTTAAAAGCATATGGATAAGAATCCACGTATGTAACTGGCACAACAAGCCCATTAATCGAAGGAACATGCCCGCACCGCTTTCCTTCGTTTTGGTCCAACCTGTATGTCGTGGGCCTAATTGGCGCAATACACGAAACAAGGCCCGCATCCTCATCATCTTCTTCTTTTATTTTTGTTATTATTAGACAATGTCGTTTATTTTGTTTTTGTCCTATCCTTACATGTTAGATAGGGCTAGGCTCTAAATTACCAGAACATCACATTGTTTTTTATAAAAAGATAGACTAGAAGCATGTTATAGACTGTGTCGCGGGTTTGTAACCGCGGCGAGCATCGTGGTTATCCGTCATAAGTCAATGTGTGGGTCTCCTGTGGCTCGGGCACTCAAAAACACAAGAGGAACACGGCGATTTATTCTGGTTCGGGCTTCTGAGCCCTACGTCTAGCAGTATAGTGTTCTTCGTGATGAGGAATGCCTGATCAGGGATTACAACGGTGGAAATCAAAAGAGTTTGGTAGGGAATCGCTCGTTGCTATCCTCGTGTTCATTGGTGTTCTTCCTCAGCGAGTGAGAAACCAGCCTTCTCTAGCTGAAGTTCTCTAGTTCTCGTGGGAAATCCATCCCCCATTCTACGGGAGTCGTCCCTCCCCTAAACTAAACATCCTATAACAAACTCTCCTAAAAATTGTTGTCGAAAACAAAGATGAAATGCATTCCTGTGCTCACGAGCCACTCATAGAAAATGGCATGAGCAAGCATGCATGATAACTCACTGCTGCATGTTGGGTTGAAAATGCTGAGTACTAGGGAGTGCATATATGTGTATGCATTTGCTGGAGATGATGGGGTAGCAGAACTATTTGTTGAATTCCTGCTACTTACCTATGCATGCATGCGCATTAATGAAATGACTCATGTATCCTATCTTAGTAGCTTATTATCTTCGGACATTGAAGGCTACCAAACTCAGTCAAACCATAATCATGAGTATGATCAAATGGGCTCTTCGCTGTGCGAGGTTTTACATGTTTATTGCACAAGCTGGTGCAACCGTGCAAGGTGTTTACTTTGTGTTGCACCATCTTTTAATTTTTGTTTTTTTATTATGGAAAATGATAGTTGTGCAAGGTGTTTCATTTGTGCTGCATTGCCTTTTAGTTTTTGTTTTTTTTCCTTCTCTCCCTTCCTCCACTTAATGCTAAAACAGATACAAAGTAGCTTCCTTGTTCTTGAAACAAGCGGTTAGTTGGCAACATATGTAATATGTTATCCTGTGAATTATGTAGTATTATTGAGTTAAAACTTGGGATGATACTTTTTCAGTTTTTTTTTGTTGCAAGACATGTGAAGCAGAGATACGATACAACTATGCAAGGGATTATCCCTTATTATCCTTGTAGATAGATTGACTATTTGGTGCTATCTCAAAACATATATTTTCTATTCTACTGGTTTTAATTTGAGACCATCTTCCGTCTTGGAACTGGCCAGAGGCGTGCGTGTTAATGGCCTGCTGTAACATTCATAGTACAAGTTCTGCACGTCCAGCGCTTTAGCAGGAGTGAATTGAAATAGGCTATCTTCTAAACTTGTAGCTGCAGCAGACGCGCAATGGCTAAAATTGAAACAACAAATCGTACCTGTAGTTCAGCAACAGGAAACTTTGAAGGCTTCGCTACCCAAGAGGCTAGAGGGATTCATATCCCTTCTTTGATCAGCCGAAAGAAGGCTTGGTTCATCCATCGGTGCCCTCGGCATTGATCTCGCTCAAGGGTGTTCTCGATTTTTTAGAGGATTTCTTTGGCTATTTTTATTGCAATCTATTGAGATGATTATGCTTGTTTGTGAACTTGCATATTTTGTAGAAGCAGTACTGCTTTATAAAATGTTTATTTACATCATGTTTGTGGATTAAAATAAACCAGACAATACCCCTGATTCTAACAAATTCATATTCAAATGCTTCCCTTAATATTGGTTTTCTTACTATTTTTTTATAGAAAACACAGGTTAAATTAAAGTCTAACTCCAAGCACCTAGTCAAAACTCAAAACAAAATAAGTTGAGAGGAGAAAAAGATCGTTCTCTTAAATGATTTTTTTGTTTTGAGGAAATGAATATTAGCTGCCAGTTTGAGTACAATTCCTCCGTGTTCTGTTTATAGCTGTTGACCTGATTAGTTACGGTTGTGATGGTACTCATCATATTCATATATATGCGTCCACTCACTGATGGTCTGATAGGGAGAAAAGTGCGGTAAATGCATCAATTAGCGCCGGTTAAACAAACGAATTGGTTTTGGCAAAGATATCATGGGTGGTGAGCAACCAGTCATGCTGCTCATGCCATCCGATGGGAAGGTAACAAACTTTTCCAGAAATAGTCATAGCATGAGCATGATAATTCACAGCTTCTACATGTTGGATTTAAAATGCAGAGTACAAGGAAGAATATATGTGTGTATGCATTTGGAGGAGACAATGGGGCAGCTAAGGTAGTGCCATGACCTGCTCTCAAATGGCACGGTCTAAGTCCCAGCTCTGCTCTCGTATAGGAGGCTGTTGCTCGCCACCCCTATCAGGTATGGTTTGGGTGCTGGTGGCTCGATGCAGAGTGGTGGCTGTTGGCTTGGTGGCTGTATGGTGGGTGGACCTGTGCTTCTTCCTCGCCTCTTGCCGGCGATGGGTGCGTCCCTGGCCGATGCTTCTCCTTCGTCTGTTCCTTTTGCGGCTCAATACAAAGCCTGTGTGCGATGGTACTTCTTCTGGCTTTGGCTTTCTTGCCATCCTCTTCCTACTCCGATGTTGGCCTCGGCGATGAGGGAGATGGGCGATGAGCGATGGCTGCGGCAAGCACGAAAGACTCCAAGGACCTATTTATGTTTTCTTTATTTTCTGGGGTCTATTGTGTAAGGTGGTTTGCACAGCTGTCCTCTCTGTATCTTTCTAGTATGTGCCTGTACTCCTGTTTGTACTCGGGTGTTTTCGTCTAATATTAATATACAGGTACGTTATAAAAAAAAGAGTGACAAATGTTTTTTCTCATGAAGGAACGAACAATCTATTCATCTGACCTAGTTATTGCCACCAGTGCATGAGCGACTACCCGTACACATATTGGTTGTTTCTTGCACTAGCTAGTGTAAGGTGTTTCCTTTTTGCTGTTATGTCTTTTGATTTTTCTATTTTTTAATATGGAAAATGGTATATCTATATTTTTGTATAAGTCCAAATATTATATCGATTGTTCTAAAGGAGGATGTATTTTAACAAATAAGTGAATGAACAACAAAGCAATAAATATTGTGCAGCTCTACAATTTTCATATAAAATTTCCAGACTAGTTATTGCTTGCTCTGCTTCTTTTTCCATAGGCCTAATAATTTGGTACAAGAATGGACTTAATTAGTTGCTGTAACAATTCGGTATAACAATGGGCTTAGTTGTTGTTGCTTCTTTTCATTATTGCTTTCCATGTTGATTAGAGGAACTTCACTATCAAGGTTTTTCATAATCATGTTTGCTATTGAGTAGAATTTAAGAGAAGATAATTTTTTTTTTTTGAAAGGCAGAAGAGAAGAAATTTGAAGTGGTACTGTACCATGAGTCCATTACCATGTCGAGTGCACAGGCTCCCAATGGCTAAAACTATAGCTCGAAACCTTAGTTCATAACATTTGCAAAGTGGAAAAGCTGAAGAAAAAAAGTACAATTAAACATGATCTCTCAAGTAAACTTTAGCAAGAGATGAGTTTCCTCAGGGGTCAGCGCCCCTACAGGCTGTGTCATGCACCTTTGTCATTACCTTCCCTCGGCTTTTGATCAGCTGAGAGAAGACCCGGCCGGCTCGTCGACGCGTCTAGGTTCTTTTGGAAACACTCAATTTCAATGAAGATTTGAGGGCAGAATGAACTAATTTCTCCTTCAATCTTCTCCAATCTCTATGGGGAACTGATTTAAAGGAGCCCTGAGAGCAAGTATAATAGCAGACTGTAAGTCAGCTAAATGCTGAGGTGGAGGAGAAAGGAGAGGAGAGAGAAGTGAAGCGGGCTGTAAGCTTACAGCCGACTTAGACACGAGAATCGAGAAACTTTATGAGAGAGACAAGTATGTCATGTACTAGCAGTGAAGAGCTAACTACTATATGGATGAGCTATAAAAAGCTATAATAATCCTTGCAGCCAGCCTACCGGCTGTATTATAAGCCTTGCTTTGAGAGAGGTCATGATCAGAAGCTCTCAAGGGCTGATGCTCCAGCTTCTGCCATTAATTGTCTGCTAGACTGCTACGCTGATGCTCTCAAGGGCGCCAAAGTACTACGCGTGGCTGCTCGTTGCGATAGATGTCACTTTAACTTGAACGAGTGGCTGCTGCTCGATCTGCCGGTATGCTCATTGACGAGCTTCTCAAGTTCGTGGGCAGGTGTCTTCTCAAGTTTGTGGGCAGGTGTACACGGGCCGGCTCTTTAGTTGGCCCGAGGGCAAATGGGACACTATGGGCCTTCACGCTAAATATTATTTTTATTTGTGATGACATCATAAAGAAAAGTAGCATATACTTAGGGCCGGTTTAGAATGCGATTTGTTTATATATTTCTACGTTTATATCTATGAAATTTCTGGGTTCCAAACACATCCTCAATAATTCTTGAAAAAGATGAAAACTAGACTCGATATTTACAAACTAAAAGAGCACCAATGGATCAGAAAAAAAAGGTGAAACTAGCATTTTCAAACAAGGTGAAAATAGATCACAAAACGCATGATAAAAGAAGAAGCACGGTATCAGACGTCGACAGCTGAGATTTAATACTTTGATAAATGCTAGTACAATAGAAGAGAACAGATTTTTTTGAACAGAAAGTAGAAGAGGACAGATGGCAAGAGCGAGAAAAATTGAAGCTCCGTAAGCTTGAGGATACGATGATAGATAAGAAGCCGCGTACGTAATTGGCCCAATAAGCCCATTAAGCAAAGGAACATGCCCGCACTACTTTCCTTCGTTTTGGCCCAACTTGTATATCATGGGCCTAATTGTACACGAAACAAGGCCCGCATCCTCATCTTCTTCTCTTTTTCTTTTAATTTTTGTTAAACAAGGCCGCTTCTTTCTTGTATGGACTTTTGGTCCTCATCGTCATACGTGCAGTGTGCTGCTAGATGAATTTGACTCCTATCCTATGTGTGAGATAGGGCTAGACTCTAAATTACCAGAACATCACATCGTCATTTTTTTTATAACTAGATAGACTAGAAGCATGTTATAGACTGACAGATGGAGGGGGTGAGCGTGTGTAGCTAGATATTACTTTTACTGCATGCTTATAGACCGATAGACTGGTCTAAAACAATATGTGTGATTATAGTCTTAGTCTAATAGTATTACTTTTACTACATGTTATAGACTGATAGGAGTGTGCTGGACAGTGGATATAACAGATAACCAGCCTAAAGCAAAAGGTGTGATTAGTTGCATGTACTAGTCTTAGCATAATATTTGCTTTTACTGTATGCTTATAGACTGACTGACTGACACAATAGATAACCAGCCTGAAACAAAGTGATAGACAGTGGACACAACATATAATTGGCCTGGAACAAAATGACTATGGCTCCATTTCGTAGGGGCCCTCCAAATGAGCCGGAGCCGTTTTGAATAAACCATAATATGCAGTTTCTTCCTTTTCACTTAAAACCGTTCAATACGGCTTCTCTACATAGCTGGAGCTATGTAGAGATGAGCCCTACCAAACGTTTGGTTACCAGGATTCGGAGTCGAAGCTATAGACATGAGCCCTGCCAAACGTTTGGTTACCAAGGGATTTTATAAATCTAGATAAAAAAATCTCAGAATACTAGAATCTCATCCAAACCGCCGGATTCTATTGAATTTTAAAGACACGGAATCTAATGAACACACTACATTTTTTTATCTAGATTTTAGAATCCACGGGGATTGAAACGGCACCTAACTCTAAACTACTGCACTCCTTTGCCTAAACTCTACGTACTGGTAGCAAGTACTGAGGTTGATACCGAATCAAACTGCAACCTAGGCCAGGTGGTCAAAACCAATTATGTTACGCTTTGTGCTAGTACTAGTTACTTAAGCTGATCTCTTCTCCCTTACTTTCTTTTGTTTTGCTTGAATTAAAAGGAGGAGCACCAATGCAATGGACAAGGGTCCCTATTCTATAGTAAGAAGGGGGGGGGGGGGGGGGGGGGGGAAGGAGCAGCATGCAAAGGTGTTCCAGATATCTTTCTTGTTTGGCTCCAAAAGCCAAACAGTTACTTAGTAGCTGGCAAGCATATATAAAACTTTCTTTCAAACAATAATTCGGAAGAAAAAACTCATTGCTACAAGGTATGCTGATGAATGAAGTGAAAGGATCGGAAAGCAGCATGCAAAAGTGTTCCATATATCTTGGCTGGGTCCACAGCCCCATTTTTTGTTTTCAACCTAAAATAACCAAAAATAATTTGAAAACCTAACCAGATTGGCACAACCAAAAGGTAACATCTGTAACTTAATTTTTTGTTAAGTTATTTTACTTAAAAATAGGTTAGAAATAAAAAAGATGGCTGGTAAGCACAATGGAACACCCCCTCCTCCGGCCCCACATCCACAGATCCACAGAGACACTAACACACACAACCCCACCACACTGCCACACCCCTATCCCAACAAAAAAAAATTCATAAACCAAACTCATTACTAGCTGCGTTGGCATTGATCTCGAATCCAAGTGCAATCTCAATCTTATGGGCTGAATCATTTCCATACTAAGCTCACCGCCTGACAGTCTTTTCATACACAAATAAACTAAGGATGAAGCTAGCTAGCAGCTCTTGATGACTGCATGCATGCACACTAGTAGTAATATTTTTTCTACTACAGTAATAGGGCTAGTGCTCTGCTTCCCCTGCTCTTAACTAGACACTAATCCAGCTTAAGCAATGAGCTAATTAACCCTAACAAATGAAATAATGGGCTCCAATCAGTCCTCACTCAGACAAGCAGTAAACAAGTGGTTTTTGCACAAGTGTCATGTGTGGGAGTGACACACACAACACAAGCAGCTAGTGTGCCCTGCTCCTGCAGGGTGCAGGTGCACACATATCCAGGGCGGACTGGAGTCTGGAGCAGACATGAGAGCAAGGGCTCGTTTAGTTTTCTAAATTCACCTCCAAATTCCACTATACAAAAAGAAAATTCCCTATTATATCAAAATGCCGGCACATATATGAAGTATTAAATATAGATGAAATCAAAAACTAATTGTACAGTTTTGTTGTACTTTGCGAGACGAATATTTTAAGCCTAATTAATCAATGTTTGAACAATTATTAGTAAATAAAAACAAAATTGCTACAGTGTTCAACAGTGATTCGGGCAGCTCCTATTCGGACATCTAAACACGGCCCAAGGCCAAAGGGTGGTCAAACAAAGTTTAACTGCCCTCTTGTGACCCGAATGAATATGCCTACTGCAACTTTTAATAAGCACCCTGTGCCTGTGGCTGTGCCTGTGCAAGCATACATACAGTGAGATAAAAGCATGTGTGTTTAACTTTAACCCCACCGTAACATCAGTCAGTCCAAGGTAAGGTAAGGAAGGAAGGGATAAATCATAAATAAATAAATAAAGAGAAAAAGATAAATGCGAGCTGCCAAGCAAAGCAAACCCATCTCTGCCCGGTTGGTGGCCGTCCACCATTGCATCTGCACTGCCATTTCCAGTGTGTGAGAGAAACATCAGGCAAGGCATGGTGATGATGGCTTGGCTGGAGGAGTGCTAGCTGCCATCGCCAATGCCATGCCATGCCAGGCTTTGAGAAAAGCTTATTACCATCCCATCCCATCCCATCACATTACATCACATCACATCACATCCAGCCGGTGGTTAGTTCAAGCTCCCTGGTCACTAAGTTATAAGATTAGCCGCAGTGGGTACTCTAAAACGATACTCTAAAGCTTTAGAGTATGAATATAGAGTAAAAACTGCTGCACTGGATACTCTAAAACGATACTCTATCATTTCTCTCACTCTATATTTAGAGTAGTACAGTGCTTACTCTATACTCTATAGTGCCGGGCCCCACTAGCTAAACAAAGGAAAAAAATGCTATAACTCACAAACCAAAAATCCAAATTAAATTTCGATTGCACCATTAAATTCGTCTCAATAAATTCTTCAAAACTAGATCACACATGAATATATTTAGATAAAGTGACAAGTGGGTCCCACAGTGGATAGAGGATGATATAGAAGATGGATGGGTGCGGGAGAATTGAGTATAGAGGAGAGAATCTTACTGACTATGGACGTATAGAGGATGAATATAGAGGTCTATGAGTGCGGGTAGTCTAAGTAGGAGTACTTACTTCAACATGCTAACCGTCTTTAACCGTTGGGAGTCTTTTTGACCGCGTGCCTTGGCTTTGCTTGCTGCAAGCTCCATGGTCCCTGCTCCTGCTGCTTTCCCTGGTAGCTTGGGCACGGCACGGCACGGTTCACAGTCAGAAACAAAGCCGGCATGGCATTGAATGAATTCGAACGCCAGCCAGCCGTGCCGGGTTATCAGTTATCACTGCCTGCGACAAAGGCTTGATGAGCATGCGTGACCTGCCAAAGCCAAACGGAACAATTCTCACGGTTTTTACCGCCATCACCGAAAAGATCAATTCCGAGAAAGAGCATTAGAAGAGAGATGCCACTGTCCCGTTTGTTTGTGTGTATAAGGCTATCCAGACTCATGCACCTCTATCTTCATCCTCTATACGTCCTAGTCAGCAAGATTCTCTCCTCTATACTCAATTCTCCCGCACTCATTCACCCTCTATATCATCCTCTATTTACTCTATCCACTGTGGGACCTACTTGTCACTTTATCTAAATATATCCATGTGTGATCTAGTTTTGAAGGATTTATTGAGACGAATTTAATGGTGCAATCAAAATTTAATTTGGATTTTTGGTTTGTGAGTTATAGCATTTTTTCTTTTGTTTAGCTAGTGGGGTCTGCCACTGTCCACTATAGAGTAAGCATTGTACCACTCTAAATATAGAGTGAGAGAAAGAATAGAGTATCATTTTAGAGTAGCCAATGCAGCAGTTTTTACTCTATATTCATACCCTTTAGAGTACCCATTGCGGGTAGTCTAAGAAGCTGGCTGGAAATTCCATCCGCTACCAGGAAAATCAGTACGAGGATTGACAGATAATGCATTACAAAGAAGATGCTATACTCTAGGTAGCTGAAAATTTTCAGGTAATAACTAGTGCAACTAAAAAAACAACTTACGAGAAATACAATTCATAATTTTTTATAGTTTTTTCATAGCCACACGTTGTTTGGCCAAGCTTCTCGTGGTGTGACCGGTTAGAGCAGTAAGCTCTGGGCCTCTCCCGTCCGACCCAAGTTTGAAGCCTAGCGCCTTCTTATTTCCAAAGACATAGAGGAGTCTTCTCCAATGATCTAGTTTTTTTTATTACACGTTGTTTGAACAACGATAACAAAAACATATAGAAGAAGTGGCATAATAAGAGGCAGCTGGTGTTGTGCCACATAACCATCCTTTGCCTCCTAACAGCAACACACACACCTGCATCAATCACAAAAGAAAAGTGGTGAGGAGGGGAGGGGCCAATTGTTGCCAAACCAAAAAAAAAGAACCCCAAAACTAATCACAACGCCAACCAAACCAAACAAGCCAAGCCAAAGCTGAGCTGATCCTGACCGATTCATCATCATCATCACATCCACTTCTATTTCTATCATCACGCTACACTACAGTGCTTGCAACAGAGACCGAACTCCTCGTGCCAGATCACTGCAATTACTTGCCTGACACTTCTTTTAAAAAAAACAAAAATTGCCCGCATTTGCATTTGCGTTCGCATTCCATATATCCATAATCCATCCATTTGTCCTCTGCCCAACTAAACCAAACTGTCAAACGGACACTACTGCAGTGCACCGCCCAAAACCCTATAAACCATCTCCCATCTCTCTGCCTCTCCTAGCAGCCTTCCCCTGTCTTCTTCCTTCCGAAATTCCAGTCCTCTCTCCCTCCCTCCGAGAGTCCCGTCCCAAAGCTCGGAGCTCCAAAGCTGGCACTGGCATTGCGGCAATGGCGAGGCCACCCACAATGGTGATCCAGGACGACTACATCGACATGGACCTGACCCCGGCGGCCACGCCAGTGCCACCGCCATCCTCGCCCCGCTTCGAGTTCCAGAGCGCCGGCGCCGGCGGCGCCGGTGACACCAGGCACAGGGAGGCGGCATTCGCGTCCCCGGCGGACGAGCTGTTCTACAAGGGCAACCTGCTGCCGCTCCACCTGCCGCCGCGGCTGCAGCTCGTGCAGAGGCTCCTCCAGGACCAGGAGCCGCAGCAGCAACCACCGCTGCGAGGGGCGAAGCGGGACGCGGCGACGGCAGAGCGCGGAGAGTCCGACGCTGATGCTGCCGCCGCGGCTGAAGGCAGCAAGGCGTGCGCCGCCAAGACGAAGCCGTCTTGGGCCAAGAAGCTCAAGGTGGTGAAGCGGTGGGCGTCGAGGGAGTACATCCGGTCGCTGTTCCTGGCCAGGCCGCCGTTGCCGAGCGACATCGTCGCCGCCGCCGACGGCGGAGCCAGCGCTAGCGCCAATGGCCACGGCATCGGGAGCGTCAGCGCGAGGGGGAGCGTCCTGGAGCAGGAGGAGGCGTGCCAGTGCAACCACCGCAAGTCCTTCTCCGGCATCATCCGGCGGGTGCGCCTCGTCGCGACCAACAAGGCGCCCGGGACCTCGCCGCTGTGCTCCTCCTCGTCCTCCTCGTCGTCGTCCACGCCGTCGTGCGGCAACGCCAACGGGTTCTTCTTCCGGACGCCGGCGCCGGCGGCGGGGACGGCTCCGCCGGCGCTGAAGCGGAGCAGCAGCGCCGGGTCGTCCGAGGAGGGCGCCATCCAGGGCGCCATCGCGCACTGCAAGCGCTCCCAGCTGCTGCAGCCCGGGATGGTGGTCTCGTCGGCGGCGGCGGCGCGGAGGAGCGTCAGCGACGTCATGTTCTACTCGGTGACCAACACGCCCAGAGCCTCCTCCGTGGCCGCCGGCGAGGTGGCGCAGGAGAGGAGGCAGGAGATGTGCAGGGGCTGATGCCATGGCTCATGCCATGCCGCCATGGATCAATCAAAGCAACATTCTTTTGCTTCATTTTTGGTTTCTTTTGCTTGTGAAGATGATGAGCAATGTGCTGTGGATTGCTCTTGTGATGATGAGGACGCAATGCGCTGTGATTGTTTCCCCACTTCCCTTGATCTTCTCCGAGCCAAGGATTTTCTCACTTGAGCTGTTCATTCATCTTGGGCAATTCATTGACATTCTTTATTTCTTTCCCCCACCTGCAGCTCATCCTCTGTTGTATTCTTCTCCATCTCAAAGGCTCTCTGCTGTTGCTGGTGCTAGTGCTCACTGACTCACTCCATTGTTGAGGGAGGTAGGGTAGGGTAGAGCAGGGCAACACAGCACGGCACAGTGTTTGAGTAAATGGTGCATGGTGGCACTGACTTGGTGGCAGATTTGATTCCGCTCCCGAGTACTCCCTCTGTCCCAAATTAGATATCGTTTTCGATTTTTATGCCCGCAAGTTTGACTCGATTTATATAAAATGCGTGCAACATTTGTATCTCCAAATAAATTTATTAAAAAACTAGACTGAAAGACCTTTCCAATGATACTAATTATATACCATAAATATTAATATTTTTTAATATATATTTAATTAAAGTTGTTTTTCGGGAAGCGTAAAGCGACAAGTATTTAGGGACGGAGGGAGTACGCAGCTTGACCATACTCTGTACAAATCAGTCTACTCCTATTTGCTGTAGTCAATGGGATCCAGTGCTTGCACCTACTACCCCTGTACTCACTCCGTAGATACAGTGTACGTAGAAGAGCACTCCAGTACAGACAGGTCACCAGCTTACTGTAAGAGCTTAAGCAAAAAGCAGAGCTCTCTGCAATCTCTATCTACCTCGCCGCTCCCTTGGCTTCGAAACAAAGCTTAGCTTTGGAACAGTCGTCTCTTCTGCTCCATGGAAATGCTTGGTCTTTTGCCAACATGAAGCTTTTAAGGAAGAACCCTTGGCGAGCAAGATTACGGTCCCATCGGACGGATCATCCAAATGATGCCTCAGCAAAAGAAAAGCAGTGTTAGGCAAATCTGGAATAGATTAGGAATGCAGTTCTGGCATAGTGGCATCTGTATTTTTTTCCTTTTTTTTGTTTGTGAAAAAGCCAAACCATTTGAATGTTTGTGCTCCTTTTCAGATTTATTTACCGGTGCTTGTGAGCCGAAGATGCTTGCGCCTTTTTGTATTTGTGGTGGTGCCAGACTGAACTGGAACAGCTACAAGCCGAGTAGAGCAGCATTGGGCACTGAAAAGCCGAGCGCCTTTGAGATGAATGATCGCACCCCCCCGCCCCCCCCCCCCCCCCCCCCCCCCCCCCCCCCCCCCCAGTTCTCACACCCCACCATGGCTTGTCCTGTGATCTGATAGAGATGTGTCATGCAATCCAACAAACACAAGAGGCCCAGGCCATGAGCACGGGCAGGCATAGCCACATATATAGAGAGCTTTGCAGACCACAACGCAAACTCCAGCCCACAGATTCCTTCACCGTCCATCCCTCTGTTGAGTGAGTGAGTGGCTGCTGTTAAAAGCCACAGGCTTTGAGCACACCATCAGCAGCAGAACCAGATGGATGGAAATGGAATACAGCAAAGCATTTGCCTGCAGCAAGGTAACAAACCAAACCAAAGAATCTTCTCAGAGGCGAGGAGGAAAAGGCAAGCGAGCTTGGCTGGGGCTGGCCCTGTTAAAGTGGCCAGCCACTGAGAAAAGGTTTCACCTTTCTGTTTCTGGTGTTCAGGAGGAGGGAGAAGAAAGGAAAGGCGAAGGAAGGAAGGAAGGAAGGAAGGAGAGAGATTTGCAATCACAACAAACTGGAAAAAAGGGCAAAAGCCTGGGTGTACTGGCAGCGCCACTTTGGTTCGTGTGCATACGTCCTTAGCGAATAACTAGGTCATCATCGTTTAGAATGATTGTCGTCTACTGGACTGGACATGCATGAACAAGTTCGACCACCCCCAGCTCCAAATGATGAAGGGCAAAGTTCAGAAATACAGTACTCCTAGACCCAAGGGCAATGGGGGCGGGGTTTGTTCAAGATGGTTGCAAGACACAGCGCCCTTGTTTAGTTCCCAAATCCAACCTCCAAATTCCACTATGCAAAAAGAAGATTCCCCGTCACATCAAAATGTCGGCACATGCATGGAGTACTAAATGTAGATGAAATTAAAAACTAATTGCACAGTTTTGTTGTACTTTGCGAGACGAACGTTTTGAGCCTAATTAGTCGAAGTTTGGACAATTTTTACCAAATACAAACAAAAGTTACTACAGTGCGACGTGACCTACACTATTCCAACTTCTCCTCCCAATTCCACCATCTAAACACGGGCAGCCATTAAGTTGGCAGATGGAGCAGAAGAGCATTGGGTTTGCTGCTAACCTGTTTGCATCTCGTAGGTATGGCTATGGCTGCAGCGGCAGGCGCCAGGAAGAGCAGCAGATGGTTTGACTGGCAGGTCAAAGATTGGAGTACAAAAATGCATATAGTAACACTGTAATAGATCAGGCCAAGGTATGGTACTGTACTGTACTGTATTTTATTTGTTTGCAAAGATACAACAGCATGGCAGCAGGATAGGCATCACTGCTTCATGCCACACAGCAAAATGTTAGTATATTATATTATAGAGGTGAAAAAAAAACTGAGTACTAGTATGCGTTTTTTTACCATTGAAAGACAACAGATCTGAGAAAAAAGGATTCGTACCTGGAGTCTGGAGGCAGGAGGCACCAACTTCATGGCTTGTTTGATTCCTGGATCCAAACCGGCAAACATAAGAATATTTGATAAAATTTTGTTTAGGAGGTGCCTCCAAAACTCAACAGTAGACTAGGTTTATCTCTGGTGAGACATGCCAAAATCACTGGTTGGCCACTTTCTGAACTTGCAATGACAGCAGGAGTAGTGTTGGTTCCTACCGGAAACATTTGCCGGTTCTTCAACCAAGGCATCAACAATTCCTTTCAGGCTAGGCTAGTCACGTGCAGGTTTTCACATTGTAAAGCTGGATGGTTGAGGGAACTGAAAACTACTCTGAATTTTCAAGCTGGCACATCCAGAAACAGTCCTCCATAAATACCCATCATGAAAGAATCTGGGATCCATGATACAAATAACAAATCTTGACTGTTTTTAGAATCAGGGGTATTTTTTTTTGCAAACAATATAATTGTGTTGCATTTGTCTAGTGTTCAAAGAGAAATACAAGTAAAGAATCATCTGTATCTGTCTGCAACCTGACTGTAGTGGGGTCAAGTCATCTACTGAATCAATCTACTGACATAGGAAACCAGAAAACCAAATGAGGGTAGCATTTAGCACACCTTTTGCTCTTCAGTGTGTGTTTGTTCATGGGGAATTAGGAGACATGCATAACAGGACAAGCAAGCCTCGGTAGAGAACTAAATACAACAGCCAAAGTTGAGCTAGATCAAACACGGAAGGGGCCCACAGGCCACATGTAGGTTGCAACGCCAGGCATGCTGGAGTACTTTTCTCAGCACGACTCTCTAGTTTGTCAAAAAACAAAAATCAAATAAGACACCATCATGTATACCAGACTATATTGCAGAATAAGCTGGCTACATTCTTTTAAGAATAAACATAAGGGGCATTATTTTATTAGCTAATTTGATGGGACATATAATAGAATAAGAGATTGTATGATCTTCCAGTGTCTCCTTTACAGTTAGAAACCTACAGATACTATATAACAAGCTGTATTCTCAGGTTCCAGTTCTCCATACAGAAAACAAACTCTGAAGTCAAAGCTTTCACTGACTCCAATAGTCCAATCTACAGCCTACCTGGTATAAAATGTGAACGGGAGACCAATCTGCTTAACAATGTCCCCTCCTAATTTCCTAGAGCGATTAGATTACAGATCACTACTCTGAGCTTAAGTGTGAACACTGGTTAAGCCCTATAGGTGGTTTTCTCTTCTGACATTATTTTCTTCAAATTTTATATTTCTCCAGACCGTAAATTATGGACTAACTGCTCTTGACAGGATGAGACATATGTCTGCTGAAGTAACCTGAGTTCCACTCCTGCTGTCAAATTCTGCATCATCTCCCTCGAAAGGGAACAGCCGCTTCAAAGTGATTTGCATGATTGTATCTAGCCATTGATATTCATTACGTATGCACCTCTAAGTATGTGCAAGGAGGCAAGCCTGAGTAATTGGGGCTGTCAAACATAGTGTATTCCATCAATCAATCAAATTAAACATCACATCCCCAAAGTAAAGCTATTTAACAAATAAATGTATTCACCATTTTTTGTTCATTAAATTTCATATTGCATTAGAAAGCATCTCTATGTCAAACAGGCAAACAGCTATAGTTATCATAAGGAACTCCTTAAGTTTTAAGGTAATTTTACAGGCTGTCAATTTGTAATAAGCAGAGATGCAATAAAACAGACGAAGATGATGCTAGCTCATGAAAATTATAAAAATCATAAAGAAGGACAAGTGGCACATACTATCAAAAGGAAGCAATTTAAAGGGCAACACATGCACCATTTTCTTATTTACCAAATTCTATATATTTCTATTAGGTGGCATCTTTAAGTTCTCTACCGAGAAACTCTTTATAGGAGGAGACCTCAACGGCCATGTTGGTGCGACTAATGTAGGTTTTGAGCGGGTGCATGGGGGGTTTGGGTATGGTAGTAGGAATCAAGAGGGGAGGATGTTTTGAACTTCGCGCTGGCCTATGACTTGTTGATAGCGAACACCCTCTTTAGGAAGAGGGAATCTCATCTAGTAACCTTTCGTAGTGGACAACACTCGAGCCAGATCGACTTTATCCTTGCAAGGAGGGAGAATAGACGTGCTTGCTTTGATTGTAAAGTGTTACCTGGGGAGTGTGTTGTCCCTCAACATAAGCTTGTGGTGGCGGACTTTCGCTTTCGAGCATTGGCGGATCCAGGGGGGCTGGGGGGGCTGCAGCCCCCCCCGGCAGCATGACATTTCCATAGGATTACTGTTGCAATTAGCTCTAAATTACCCTTAAATCTTTATGGTTAATCACAATCTCCATTACTTAGCCCCCCCTTGATCCCATCCTGGATCCGCCACTGCTTTCGAGTACGTGTCCACCGGGACAAACGGGCCAAGATTGCGAGAACGAAGTGGTGGAAGCTTAGAGGGGAAGCAGCGCAAACGTTTGAGAGGATGCTAGACGAGGGGCCTTGGGAAGAAGGAGAAGATGCCGACGACATGTGGCAAAAGATGGCAACATGTGTCCGGAAGGTGGCTTCGGAAGTGTTTGGCGTGAGTAGGGGAGGCAAACGAGAAGCGAAAGACACATGGTGGTGGAATGACGAGGTGCAAAGGGCTATTAGGGAGAAGAAGGAGTGTTTCAAGCGTCTCTACCATGACAAGAGTGCAGCCAACATCGAGAGCTATAAAATAGCGAAGAGTGTTGCAAAGCGAGCTGTGAGTGTAGCAAAAGGTCAGACGTATGATGGCCTTTATCAGCGGCTAGGCACAAAGGAAGGGGAGAAGGACATTTATAGGATGGCTAGAATCCGCGAGAGGAAGACAAGGGACATCAACTAAATAAAATGCATCAAGGATGGGACAGATCGACTTCTGGTGAAGGATGAGGAGATCAAGGACAGATGGAGAGAGTACTTCGACAAGCTGTTTAATGGGGAGAATGAGGGTCCTACTCTTGAGTTGGACGACTCATTTGACGATACCAACAGAAGCTTTGTGAGGAGAATTCAGGAGGCAGAGATCGGAGATGCTTTGAAGAGGATGAAAGGAGGTAAAGCGATGGGCCCTGATGGTATCCCCATTGAGGTGTGGAGATATCTAGGCGCCAAAGCGATAGTATGGTTAACTAAGCTTTTTAACCTTATTTTTCGGTCTAATAAGATGCCTGAAGAATGGAGGAGAAGTATATTAGTACCTATCTTCAAGAACAAGGGAGATGTTCAAAGTTGTACTAACTACCGTGGGATTAAATTGATGAGCCATACGATGAAGCTCTGGGAGAGGGTTATCGAGCATCGCCTAAGGAGAGTGACACATGTGATCCAAAATCAATTTGGGTTCATGCCTAGTAGGTCGACCATGGAGGCGATTTTCTTATTACGACAATTGATTGAGAGATATAGAGAGCAGAAGAAGGACTTGCACATGGTCTTTATTGACCTCGAGAAGGCATATGATAAAGTACCGAGAAATGTCATGTGGTGGGCCTTGGAAAAGCACAAAGTCCCAACTAAGTACGTTACCCTCATCAAGGATATGTACAGGGATGTGGTGACGTTTGTCCGAACATGTGATGGCGACACCAGTGACTTTCCAATTAAAATATGATTGCATCAGGGGTCAGCTTTGAGTCCTTATTTATTTGCTTTGGTGATGGATGAGGTCACAAGGGACATACAAGGTGGTATCCCTTGGTGTATGCTCTTTGCTGATGATGTGGTGCTAGTTGACGACAGTAGGGCAGGGGTTAATAGGAAGTTAGAACTATGGAGGCAAACGTTAGAGTCGAAAGGATTCAGACTTAGTAGGACTAAGACCGAGTACATGAGGTGCGATTTCAGCGCGACTAGGCATGAGGAGGGAGACGTTAGCCTCGATGGGCAAGTGGTGGCCAAGAAGGATACTTTTCGGTATTTAGGGTCGATGCTACAAAAGGACGGAGACATTGATGAAGATGTTAGGCATAGAATTTCAGCCGGCTGGTTGAAATGACGTCAAGCTTCTGGCGTCCTCTGTGACAAAAGGGTGCCTCAGAAGCTGAAAGGTAAGTTCTATAGGACGGCGATTCGTCCGGCGATGTTATACGGTGCTGAGTGTTGGCCTACAAAAAGGCGACATGTCCAGCAATTGAGTGTAGCAGAGATGCGTATGTTGCGTTGGTGTTGTGGGCACACAAGGAGGGATAGAGTCCGGAACGACGATATTCGGGATAGGGTTGGGGTGGCTCCAATTGAGGAGAAATTGATTCAACATCGGTTGAGATGGTTTGGACATGTCCAACGGAGGCCTCCTGAGGCGCCGGTGCGTAGTGGAGTTCTAAAGCGGGCCGATAATGTAAAGAGCGGTAGAGGTCGACCTAAACTAACTTGGGACGAGTCCGTTAAGAGAGATCTTAAGGAGTGGAATATCCCCAAGGATTTAGCTATGGATAGAAGCGCTTGGAGATTGGCAATCAACGTGCCTGAACCGTGACCTCTTTTTGTCTTGTGCTCTTTTTGTCCCTTTATGTGTCTCCCTGTTTTCTCGTCTCTTTTGGGTTTCATCTCTAGCCTACCCCAACTTGCTTGGGACAAAAGGCTATGTTGTTGTTGTTGTTGTGGCATCTTTAAGTTGTGGAACACTGGAACTGAAGTGATGGTAAGGACCTCTATAAGTATTCTGGTGTGTCAGTTGGTACACTTGGCAGTGCTACAGATCAACATTCAACAAGATGATAGCTCATGTAAAATTTATACCATCTTATTAAACCTCTGTGAGGATATATTGTACAAGCAACTGGTATAAGAAGTCAAACACTCATACTATTGTCAGTTAATACAGGTGACAAGAATGTTGCTCAAGGGAATTAAAACTATCTTACAGAGACTGAGGTACAGTTTCCATATGCTATTACTATCGAAGAGGAAACCAACTCTGTGATATCAATGAAGAGGTAGGAGCACAATCAACTCTCATCACGAGCTTGAGTTAGCCTGACAACAATCTGCATAGATTACGAAAAAATATAAAAAGACAATAATTAAATAAAGCAATCATTCTTGCACTGTGGATGCAAATGTTACCTTGGTTTTATCATTAACACCGACATAGTCGGATAGCTTCTGGTCCATGGCTAGCTCTTTCCCAGCCCACCAAATTTGTATTCTCTCATGCTTGTTGTCTGGGAATCGCATAGAAGAAAGAATAGATTGTAAGCAGAAGCCATTCCATGTCAAACAATCTTTTTCTTTTTCAACTTGGAAGATGGAAATGGTTGATATCAAGGTTTATGCACTTGATGAAAGGTTGAAATACAGGTACAACAAAACTAGAAAAGAAAAGCGCAACCTAAGTGGTGATAAATTGAACTTCTCTCCTGGACTATTGCATATGGATGTCCATTTTGTTTGTCTTCTGAAAATTGCATCTATCTATGTTGTGCTTGTGCTACCTGATGATGACTCTTGCACAGGCAATGCCTCCGGAGGTTCTTGTAGAGCAGTAGCACATTTCTTCTCAATGTTCCTGATATGTTCCCTTAGAGCACGAGGGGACAGGAATCTGTTACGCTGCACTTGTTCCTGTAAGAAAATTCAGAGTCCTGTCAAAATCTCATTCAGTGGATAAGCCCTGAAACTTCAGTACATGTGCTAAATCAGATTTGAAATATATCCTGTGAGCAAGTTCCAACTACTCGTACAGAGTAGTGTTTACTATTTAACCGATGATGAACTTAAATGCTACTTCTGCTTCATTTTCTCAATCTAAAATAGAGACCATGTCATTCGCTTTTCAAATTTCGAAAGCGCAGTAAAATGGAAGTGGTCCAAGCATGGTAGCACTCAACCGGTGAATGTGTGTGCATGGTACTCCAATCTATAGAATTAGCACACGTTTTATTGTCGAGATGTAGCTAATTATAGAAACATAAGGGCCTGCTCCGTGCTTTGAGTGACAGAGTAGAGCAGTCTTGTCATATTCATATTATACTAGTAGTAGCACACATTCTTTCTACTCAATCATACAAGATAAATGCGATTTGAATGACAGAGTGGCAAACCAGATCGATCGAGAATGACTCTCAGGGCCAGTGTACTCAATCATACATTGTAATAACACTGGTGAACAACCTACTACGTACTTGATAAACTCCCAAATCAACAAGCAGCAAGAGGCCGATAATGATAAACCAAGCTTCAAACTAAGCATAAATTCTCGCGCAGCTGAAGCGTGCGAGGAAACGGCGAGGGAGTGGGGAAAACAATGCTGACCTTGGAAGCGTAGGCCTCGGCCTCGTCCAGCGCCCTCTCGAGCTCGCCCGTCATGCCAGCACCCGCACACCTCGCTGCGGATCGCAGAAACGGCCACGCCGCGTCAGTACGACTCGACCGGCGTCCCCCACAAAGGGAGGCTAAGACTAGGACGACACACGGGGTCTCTGGGTGGAGTCTCTCACCTCGGAGGCGGCGGCAGAGGGAGAGGAGGGCGGCCTGGAGGCCCGCGAGCGCGGCGAGGGCGGCCGCGACGTCCGCGACGGCCGCGGAGGCGGCGCACTCGTACAGGAACTCCGTCTCCTCGTCCCCGTCCGGCGACCGAGAGGAGGAGGAGGAGGAAGCGGAGGCGGGAGCCGCCGACTTCACGTGCAGCACGACCATCTCGCCCGAACCGAAGGTTCCAGAAGCTTCGGCTCGCTCCTGAGGAGACGGAAGGGAACGGGAACGGCCACACCACACGGGGCAGCGGTCAGGGGTTCAATTGTAAAAATCGTCCGCGCTGATCTTGGCCGCACAGGGCCGATCCAACGGCCACAAGGAACCCCCGAGAAAATGAAAGATCCCTCTAGCCTGTATCCCGCCGTAAAAGAGCGAGTTTTTTTTTAGAGGATCTCCTTGCGTAATAACCGTTGGATTTGGACTTCGTACTATATGAGCCCTCCGTCGTATGTGATCTTACATCTTACATGTATATTTTACGTCTCACGCCGCCCTAGCCGTGTCCAACATGGACAACTACCCAGACATCACACATGTCGTAACGTGCGTTGCTCGACGGCCTATTCCTAATCAAGTACAGTAGTCCGATCCCAGGAGCTATCGTATCCGTGCGCTGCCCGGCGGGATAAGTGTGGCTTGTGGTCCCATCGGCCATCGCCATCGGGCGAACGCTGGATTGGGTCATCGAGCTGCTACGTTGACGAACGGGCTGCACGGCTGTTGAATGTGTCAGGGTTGGATCAGGCGTAAGCATACACGAAGGATATGCATCAGCGTATTCGGCCTGTCTACAAATTGGACCTTTGAAAATCATCCCACCACACAAACTGGACCAGAGAAGTTATTGCCGTATTCGGCATGTCTATAAATTAGGCCTTTGGAAATCATCCCACGACACAAACTGGATCAAAGAAAATGTTGTAAATTGGACCTTGTTTACATTATAGACATGAAATATTGTTTTGTTTCATGCAGACTTTCCAAAAGAATTAGCAATGTTTTCCTAAACGCTAAACGGTCAACAGTCGGTCACCCTTCGTTTAGCGTTTAGACCGTTTAAACGGTGTTTAAACGGAGTTAAACGGCCTAAACGGTTTTGTACAATAACAATAAAATATACATATTTATGTAGGTAAAAATATAATTTGCTAGAACCCATACATATTTACATATGTAAAAATCAAATATTCTACCAAATAATCTTGTTGGAAGAAATCTAAATCCCACAACACTTAATATAATTACAATGTTAATTAGTTTCATGTTGATTGTGATAGACGTAGTAATTTAAATCTCTTAATTATGGAATAAATGGTTGTTTAGCTCATTTAATCACGTTTAACCTGATTTTGTTTAGACCGTTTAGACGGGATTGAACGGTTTAAACGGGTTTAAACGGCCCAACCGTTTAATTCACCGTTTAGGGCATAAACAACACGGCTGACTTCTGTTTACCGTTTAAACGGTGTTTAAACAGACTAAACGGCCGTTTAGGCGAACAGTGAGAATTAGTAACATGCTAGGTTCAATCCAAAACTATGAGCTCAAATATAAGAATTGATTTCTTACAAATTCTGTCAAACATTTACTATAAAAGATTTTTTATAGACACGTGCATGTCGCACGTACATCTCTGCTAGTAAATATAAAAGCTTGTGTATAATGTGTTGTACAAGTTGACTGCAAAAGTCTTTGGCAAATCGTCTCAAATCCATATCTCCTCCCAGATATTTAAGAATATTCTTACATGAGCCATATTGAAAAATAAAATATTCTTATCCAAACTCCAATAGCAACAGAGCTACTGGACTTAATCGTGATTAATCGTTCTTACCTAAACATGGGACTCGGCTGCAGCGTCTGTGTATCCTTCTCGTGTCTTCGTCTGTGTCACCATACTCTAGCACCTGGCTGGCTCGTGAGCCCTCATTTTTTTTACAACCACACAGTCATCTATCCATCAGCTGTCACCCTGTTGGTTTATGTCTATCTAGTTATCTTGCACTTTTTTTAATCACCACGTGGGGATGTTTGTGAAAAAATTAAGGGAGCAAATGGTCTCCTAATATGTGGAGACACAAATGGAGACACAAGAAGGAGACACAGAAGCTGACCTTGATACAATTATACCTTGACTAAAAACCTAGCCGTTTGATAAATGGACGACTAATCATGATAAGTCGTCCGATACAGCATATGGACAACTCAAGAAATTTGTATGGTGGGATTGAGAAGAATTTGGCCCACCCTTAATGGTCTGGACGCTTTCTTGTGATAGTGAGAAAAAACCACAGCTTGGAGATGGTCTTCTCTTTTTGTTACTTCTGCATCATTTGAGACTTTTAGTGAACCTTTTTGCCCCCTATGTTGGTAAGATCTGCCACCCCGTTCGCTTGAACTTATCAGTTCTCCTTATTAGTCATGGTATAGTGTTTTTCTTTCGCAATAAAACAACATCAGCTGGCTTATCAGCCACAGAAATCATCAGCCAAACGTCCATTAAACTTCATTGATATTGGCCTAACAACTGCAAGTTTCATCTACATAAAACTCATTTCTTCCCATAAAATTTTATCATAATCTCTCTTAATCAATACTACACCAAATTTCCATGAAACTCCATTGTTATTGCCCTAACAACTGCACTAGACGTTAATAGTCGTTTGACAAGGTGTCGGAGCCATCCAAAGTGACCTTGAATTCGCAAAGTGGTGAAATGTTAGCTCAGCCTGGCACTGAGAACGTGACATGCTTGATAAACCGAGGTACTAGCACGTCTATGATACCGGATCGCATCATAGTTGGGATGATCCATGAGTCGATGTGATATCTATATAGATATGAAAAGACATCCAATTAGTGGGTCACTGAAGGCTACACGTGACGTTTGGTTCCTTCTACAGTAACGCAAATCTCGTCAATGGAATTAGTTCAAATTTATTCCCACCGGTAAGTCCGCAACTCTATTTCATTTATGTTTGTGTTTTCATTGGTACAGCCAAACGTACAGCTCGTAAAATCTTGGGAAGATAAATAGAAGTGTTAACTTACCTCCAATACGAACCACGGAAGGAGAAGTCAGAGAAAAATTATCAAAGACCTGAGCAAATGTCACTCCTAGAAGCGTGATGCTCAAAAACTTGAGGTACATCAATTTGTTAGAAATGATCTCCCTCCATTAGGCCCAACGGCCTTTGGGTCTTGTTCTCGCGCCCTGATCGGGGGCGCCCAACCCGATATGGTTGGTGGGCCCCCGTCGCACAGCGCTATAAATAGGAGGTGGGGGCCGGGGCTCGAGGTACGAGACCTGCCGCGCAGCCAGTTCCCCACCGACATCCTAACCCTAATCCCGATCTTGAGAAGGGGCGCTGCCAGCGATGGGAAGCACCACCGACGCCGGCAACGCCACCCGACGCCACTGCACCGGTCATCTACATCTCCAACGAGTCTATGGCGTCCACGAACGAGAATGCTCCAACCACTACGGCTTTTGATGGTTTGCGATACTACTGCACTTCAATCTTTTCTCTCTCTCTCTCACTCGCGGTAGTAGGGATTAGGTTTTATGTACACTGTGAATCATTGTTTGGTTATTCCTATGACGAATTTGTACCCGATCTAAATGAACTGATGAACTATGAAATCTAACAATGGTATCGGAGCCACGGTTCTTTAGAGGAAGATTTAGATTGGGTAAAGAAAAGAAGAACATCATGAACACCGATTTGATTTTTCAGATCAGGAAAGAAAAGAACGAAACCCTAACCCTAAACGAAGAAATCGTTCGATCCGCGATCGGGAAACCCTAACGCTGCGGATCAAATCGAACATGAACCCTAACGCTGCGGCGCTCGGCTGGAAGAAACCGGCGGTCACCGGTGCTCGCGGGGAAGAAGCCGAGTCGCGGTTTTGGGCACCGCACGCGGGACCGCTCGACGGCGGCGAGCTCTGCCTAGGGCGAGCTCGCGCGCCGGCGAGGGGTCCGGCGGCGGCACCGCTCAGCCGCCATGAAGGGCGCTGCTGCTGGTGAGATAGAATGGGGAAGAAAGGAAAGAAACACTGCCGGTGGTGGCCGGTGGCCATGCGGGAAGTGGGGAGGAGTTGCTCCGGCGAGCCGCTCCTTGCCGGTGGCCGCCGCCCGACATGCTCACCGCCGGCCCTATCTGTTGTGGAGACCGAGAGGAAGGGAAAAGGAGAAGAGAGAAATGCCGGTTAGGGTTAGGGTGCAGCCGGCCGCCCTGGTTTTGATCCCGCGATGAACGTGGACGACCGTCCGATCAAAATCAGTGGCTTGGATTAACCGGTTGCAGATGGGCTGGTTTCGGCCCAGGCGGGCGCGCGCACCGGGCGGAAATCCCGGCCCAGGCCCAGGTTGCGGCCTGGGCGCGGCATCCGCTCCGGCCACGGGCCGAGTTCGGCCGAACTGGGCCGAACGGTGCATGAGCAGCGCGCGACCGCGCGTGGGCCGGCTGCGAGCATGGGCCGCGCGCCACCGTGGGCTGCGCGGTTTTAGAAGGGCCTTCGGGCCAAAATATGAAGAAAACGAAATTTCATTTTTTTTTTCAGAAGCAATACTTGTGACATGTTTTGATGAATATTTAATGAATTTGAATGGAATTTTGATAGGAATTTTTCGTGCAAATTTGTCCAACGACATTTTGCTCAGAAAATATTGAATTTTTTTTAATGCTTCTGGAAAATAATAATATAAGAATTTTATTATTGTTTCCGCTGCGTACTTGATATAATTATTTTCATTATCAAATTCGAGCCAACGGGAGAATTTGATTTTAAAAATTGAATAATTGATGAAGATGAATTGTAGTATTGTTATTTTCTGACCAACGTTGTTAATAACAATATTATAATTTTGATCCATGAAAAATTGTGCATTAATTTTATTTCTGCCCAACGGTGATGTAAAATTATTGCATGGATGAATTATATGTTTTAATTTGATCAACGTTGAGTTAAAGCATATGATTTTATGTATAAATGTTTCTCACTTACTCTGATGTGGTTTCAGGAGGCAAATGCATTGTGAACATCGCGAACATTCCGACACTTAACGGGACCAATTACCGTATGTGGCGGGAGAAATATGAACTAGAACTTGCGTTGGGAGAGGTCGATTTTGCCATCATCTCATCGTGTCCCACTGAACCAGTGGATCCGGTGAGAGAAGAAAATGAATCTGACGCTGATTTCACTGCTCGAAAGCGTGATCATGCTGAGATAAGAATGAAATATGATCTTGAACATAGGCAATTGACCCTCTCCAACCGCAAGTGCTTATTGGTAGCTAAGGCCACCATAGAAGAACAGATAAGGGGCTCAATCCCTGAATGTGCTACTGCCACAGAATATCTTGATAAAATCAAGAGTCAGTTTACTGGGTCTACCAAGGCCACAGCAAGTTCACTGATAAAGAAGCTTGTGAATGAAAAATATACTGGTGGTAGCATTAGAGAGCACATTTTGAAGATGAACACCACGACATCTAAGCTAAAAGAAATGAATTTGAAGGAAGATGATTTTCTGATTCATTTGATTTTTGCTTCCCTGCCAAAAGAATATGATACTTTCATTGTGAACTATAATATGCAGCCTGAAAGATGGGGCATAGAAAGACTTATCTCAATGTGTGCTCAAGAAGAGGAGAGGATAAAGTCCTCACAGGGTGAGTCCGCTCATTTGTGAAGGATAATAAAAGAAAGAACTTTAATAACAAGAATTTTAAATCACAAGGAAAACCCAAGTGGGACAAGGCCTCTTCCTCAAACTCACAGGGAAAGAAACCCCAGGAATCTGAAAATCAGCAGAGCAACTCCTATGGTGAAGCTGAAAAGGATCAATGCAAGCACTGCTTCAAGAAGGGACACTACAAGAGAGACTGTCCAGACTTCCTGAAATCTCTACTAAAGAGAGGTGATGAATTTATTACATTTGTAGATGAATCCCTGTATTTATGTTATGCTAAATCCACTTGGTGGGTTGATTCAGGAGCAACTACTCATGTTGCAAATTCTTTATAGGGGTTAAGTGGGACGAGAACCTTGCAAAGAGGAGAAATAACGATTAAAGTTGCAAATGAAGTACAAGCCGATGTTGAAGCGATTGGAGATTTATCTTTAGAATTGAACAATGGCTTTGTACTTAGACTTAAAAAAGTACTTTATGTTCCCTCTTTGCGAAGAAATTTAATAAGTGTTTCAAAACTTGATGATGACAGAATTAATTGTCATTTTGGTGATGGCAAATGTAAGATACTTGTTTACGATAAATGTGTTGGTCTTGCCTTCCGACAAGACAAGCTTTATTTATTATCTCTTGATGAAAATGCGAACAATGTATGCGATGAGAATATGAATGATTCCCCATCTGCAAAATGTAACTAAAAAGCGGAAGCGAATTGATGATGCCTCTTCGAAATTATGGCACTGTCGCTTGGGCCATATTTCGAGGGGGAGAATGGAACGGCTAATTAAAGAATCAATTCTTCTGCACTTAGAATTTTCAGATTTAGAACAATGCGTTGATTGCATCAAAGGAAAGTATGTCAAGAAAATTAAGAAAAATGCCAAACGAAGCACAGAAACTTTAGAAATAATCCACACTGATATATGTGGCCCATTTCCTGTGAAAAGCGTGGATGGTTATGATTCGTTTATAACATTCACAGACGACTACTCTCGTTATGGCTATATTTATCTAATTAAAGAAAGATCGGAAGCATTGGATAAATTTAAAAAATTTAAAGCTGAGGTTGAAAATCAGCACGATAAGAAAATAAAGATAGTACGATCAGACCGAGGTGGAGAGTACTATAGGCGACATACCCCATATGGCCAGATTCCTGGACCGTTTGCAAAGTTTCTACAGGAAAATGGCATAGTCACTCAATACTCCACACCGGGGGAGCCTCAGCAGAATGGAGTGGCTGAAAGACGTAACCGTACCCTAATGGATATGGTAAGAAGCATGATAAGTTACTCCACTTTACCGATTAGTTTATGGATGGAGGCACTGAAAACCGCCATTCACATACTTAATCGAGTACCAAGCAAATCGGTGCCTAAAACACCGTATGAATTATGGACAGGAAGGGAACCCTCACTTAACCATTTGCGTGTGTGGGGCTGTCCAGCTGAGGCAAAAGTGTTTAACCTAAACATAGGAAAGTTAGACTCCAAGACAGTCAGCTGCCATTTTATTAGCTATCCAGAAAGATCGAAAGGATATCGATTTTATTGTCCTGACAAACATACGAAGATTGTGGAAACAAGACACGCTGTGTTCTTGGAGGATAACATGATCAGGGGGAGCATGGTAGCACGAGAAATAAGCCTACATGAGAAACGGGTACATGTACCCACTCCGATGGTTGAAGAACCATTCTTTACGCTACATGTTGCTGTTGAGCCGACAGTGCAGGACACTATAGTGCCAACACCTGTTGCGAGTTCTCCCGTGGCGACAATAAATGAACATGAGGAACCTGTCCTTGAGGAGGCTGTCCTTGAGGAACCCATAGAACCAAATGTCGCACATGAGGAAGAACAACAACAGCCCAATGTGGAACAAGTGTCAAAGAACAAGAAGATCAGCTATTTCAAATGACTATGAAGTTTATGAAACAGAAGAATTTCAGATGGGGGATGATCCCACCTCATTTGAAGAAGCCATGAGAAACGACCACTCATCAAAGTGGCTTAAGGCCATGGAAGATGAAATGAAATCAATGAGTACCAACAAAGTTTGGGACTTGAAAATTATTCCTAAAGGAGCCAAAACAGTAGGTTGTAAATGGATCTACAAAACAAAATATGACTCCCAAGGGAATATAGAAAGATTTAAAGCGCGACTTGTGGCGAAAGGCTTTACGCAAAGAGAAGGGATTGATTACAATGAGACGTTTTCTCCAGTCTCATGTAAAGATTCCTTCAGAATTATAATGGCACTTGTAGCCCATTATGATTTGGAGTTACATCAAATGGATGTAAGAACGGCGTTCCTTAACGGGGATTTAGAAGAAAATGTTTATATGGCACAACCGAAAGGTTTTGTTGTAAAAGGAAAAGAAAATATGGGATGCCGCCTAAAGAAATCAATCTACGGATTGAAACAAGCCTCAAGACAGTGGTATTTGAAATTTGATAGAACGATAAAAGGTTTTGGGTTTAAGGAAAATGTTGAGGACAATTGCGTTTACGCAAAATTCAAGAATGGAAAATACATATTCCTAATCTTGTATGTGGATGATATCCTGCTTGCTAGCAGTGATGTCAATCTACTAATGGAAACGAAGAAATTCTTATCCTCAAACTTCGATATGAAAGATCTCGGTGAGGCCTCGTTTGTTTTGGGAATAGAGATTCACCGAGATAGAAGAAAGGGGTACTAGGATTATCGCAAAAGGCATAAATAGAAAAGGTTTTGAAGAAATTTTGTATGCATGCGTGCAGTCCTTCACCTGCTCCTATTGTCAAGGGCGATAGATTTGGGGAACATCAATGTCCCAAGAACGAATATGAGATTAATCGAATGAAAGCGGTACCGTATGCTTCAGCAGTTGGAAGTTTACAATATGCTCAAGTGTGTACACGTCCTGACTTGGCTTTTGTTACCGGGTTACTTGGCAGATATCAAAAGAATCCAGGAATAGAACATTGGAAATTGGTGAAGAAAGTTCTGCGTTATTTGCAGGGTACGAAAGGCCTCATGCTAACGTATAGAAGATCTGATTCCCTGCAGATAGAGGGGTATTCAGATTCCGATTATGCGGGAGAAGAAAGAAAATCCACGTTAGGATATATATTTACTCTCGCAGGAGGGGCTATATCGTGGAAAAGCTCCAAACAAACCGTAACTACATCCTCGACAATGTATGCCGAGTTTGTAGCATGCTATGAGGCAACGGGGCAGGTGAACTGGCTAAAGAAATTCATACCCGGATTGAAAGTTATTGATGATATAAATGAACCGATGAGGTTGTATTGTGATAACAATCCAGCGGTACAATATGCTTACAACAATAGGTCAAGTGGTGCTGCCAAACACATTGACATAAAGTACTATGTTGTAAAAGATAAAGTTCGGGATCATATTATAAATCTTGAGCATATAAGTACAGAGAAAATGCTCGCGGATCCGCTCACAAAGGGCTTACCACCCAACGTGTTCAGAGAACACGTAGCCGACATGGGTTTAAGGGAAAGCCTATGATTCCCGAACATACGAAGGGCCCAGAAGAAAGTTCATTCCAAAACAGAGAAATGTGTTGTGGCTGTTAGTCTAACGGTACTAATTGCTGTGACGATGAAACAGTTCAATACGCTAATCTGCAATGGAATAGGATAGAAACAAGAAAAATATAAATTGAAAGATTGAGTATGAAATTAAAGAACAAAGAAAGTGATGAGAGATCAAGGGGGAGAATGTTAGAAATGATCTCCCTCCATTAGGCCCAACGGCCTTTGGGCCTTGTTCTCGCGTCCTGATCGGGGGCGCCCAACCCGATATGGTTGGTGGGCCCCCGTCGCACAGCGCTATAAATAGGAGGTGGGGGCCGGGGCTCGAGGTACGAGACCTGCCGCGCAGCCAGTTCCCCACTGACATCCTAACCCTAATCCCGATCTTGAGAAGGGGCGCTGCCAGCGACGGGAAGCACCACCGACGCCGGCAACGCCACCCGACGCCACTGCACCGGTCATCTACATCTCCAGCGAGTCCATGGCGTCCACGAACGAGAATGCTCCAACCACTACGGCTTTTGATGGTTTGCGATACTACTGCACTTCAATCTTTTTTTTCTCTCTCTCACTCGCGGTAGTAGGGATTAGGTTTTGTGTACACTGTGAATCATTGTTTGGTTATTCCTATGACGAATTTGTACCTGATCTAAATGAACTGATGAACTATGAAATCTAACACAATTTGCTAGATACCAACGGTGTCTTGGCCATCTGCATAAAGAAGTCAGAATGTGCCAAGTTCTTCTGAAATAAGCCCACATCGCTTCTGGAATGTACACCAAGAGTTTATTTCAAGATTTTGCATGCTGGATGCATTCACTTGCAATATAATGCTTCCCCAATTGAGGGTTGTACGTGCATGTTGACTACTTCCAAAGCGAAAACTGGATAGATTTGGAGCTCTGCTCTTTACTGCTTGCAGCTTACTGCAATCAGACACCGATAAGTGGGTTAGCTGCTTAAGGCAAGGTAGTGTTGGGAATATTAACTCTGTCAAAAAAAAAAAACTCAAGCTCGAACTTTGGAATGTAAAAATATAAAAATATCCTAATGAAAATTCACTTACAGGTAAAAGCACGGTGAAGGATGTATTTTTGACTTTGTCGCACAGGATTCGACTTCGCCAAAAAGAATGAAGGATTCGGCTTCCCCAGAAAGATGAAGATGAAAGTGAACATCAAGAACAAATGCGAAGACAAGATTTTGGCTTCGTCGTCAAGAGCATCAACTTCGCTGGACAGCGAAGTAGATGAGAACAAGAGATGACTAAATCTAAGAAGAACAAGTTCACTGAAGAGAAGATTGAACGTGAAAAAGAAGACTAAATCAGGAAGAAATGACTACTTCGCCCTTCTATAAGAGAAGGGTTGTAGATGTTTTAGTCAAGGGTAAAATGGTCATTTTATATAAAATACGAAGACTAGGGCCCTATAAATACCCCCTCTGACATGTATAGTACGATCATAGAATGAATACAACTTTGCACACAACTTTGTCTTGTCTGAAATGTTTTGATGATTGTGTGAATTGTGTCGCTTGACTTGAACTTTTCACCCAACGGGTAGCAAGTGTGGATTACATTATTTGTGGAACTTGAAGTATTCTTTCATCTTGTAATAATGTTAATCATTGTCAAGCGACTCCAGATGAGAAGAGCCAAGAGTCTTCAGAGTGTTGATCTTTTTGTTTCTTCAATTTTTTTCTGAGCAACTTTTCTTTCTTCAAATGTTACTATATACTCTATGCGGATCTGCAGGGGGTGCTGCAGCCCAACAAAACTAGGAACAGGTTCTCAGAAAGGCCCAGCAAGCCCCCGCCGACACCAGCCCAGCCCATCTTGAAGGCTCCAACCCGAGGTTGCTCTCGTCGTCTCCCCGTTGCAAGCGCGACCATGCTCGACGGCGCCCGCGCCCCCGCCCCCGTCGTCCGTTGCCCCAGCCAGCGCACCGCACAATCCGCCACCCGCTCCTCCAGCCCTGCTGCAGCCTGCAGTGTTGGGCAGCTGGGCGCTACCCAGGTGAGCGGCCGATGCCCACTGGCTAGTGCCCTGGTTGCGACCGGGCCCCAGATCCCGGTGCCCAAGCGTCGTCACTCGTCAGGAGCCAGGATAACATTTCTAGGTCCGGCTCTTCTCCTTGTTTTTGCTTAGGTAGGTAAGCTCCTTGTTTTTGCTTATGTAAACATTAATTAAGCAAGTTGAACATATAGATTATATACTGAATTTGGTGGAAAGGAGTTCAGAAGCTTAGAAACATGTAGGTTCTGCCTAAAATATCCTCATGTTCATTTGTTCTTTTAGCATACATGTTCATTTGTTGCTTACTAGAATATTTATCCAACTATTAATACCCTTTTGAGTTTATAAAGATGATTGACATAAAATTTACTCCTTTGCCCAAAATGGACCATTTAGTTTTAATTCCGTATGTATATATTAATTGTACCAATACTCAGAAAGATGATTTTTTTTTAAAAAAAATTAGCATCATTACATGTTCAAATGAACTTGTTCAAATTTTGCATAGATAGGTCACATGAAAATTAGCCCCCCTCTTGCCTGGATCCGCCACTGTAGAGCCAAGAGTCTTCAGAGTGTTGATCTTTTTGTTTCTTCAAATGCTATTGTATTTTTTGTCTTGCTGATACTAGTCTTGCTCCTTTTTTTTAGTTTCAGGGCATACACCCCTGCCCATTTGCACTGCAATCAGGACGAAGCTGGGATTACAGACAAGTGAACCCACAACCGAAAAAAAAAACTTGCAGTATAGCTGTATAAGCATTACTGTCCAATCTCAGACTAGTGTCATATTCAGACTGCATCTTACTTTTTTTTTTCCTTTCTTGTTTGCAGTTTAGCTTAATTCGTACAGTATGCTATATTTTGGTGCTGTTGCTCCGTCCATTATCTGTTGGAGTTGGTTCCTGCTGGAATAGTCATCTGACATGATCATAGGATAGAATCACTATAAAACCTATTCTATTTTAAAATTGAAAACTCAAAACAGATACCATTTTTGCATTCAGTTGAATTGAGCACCTAGATCTCAATGTATATGTTGTTTTGTTTTTCAGGCAAACAGAGAGGTCACAAGGATGCATATACTTTGTGCTTTGTTTAGTTAATGGAACAGAGGAGCCATGACAGCAACATTACTGCATGTATCTATCTCTCTCCATTCACATATCGTTACTGATGAACGCAAAATAGATCAGGTTAAATCCATCTACCATACTCAAAATTTTGCAAATTTTACAACCAAATCGAAATCATACTTTGACATTAAATAAATCCACAAGTAAGTTTTTTTACTGATCAAAAGGCTTGCTAACCCACTTAAGTTGCTGTAGTTGAACATTATAAACAAAATTCATCATACCATCATATCCCAAATTAGAATAAAAAATCATAGAAATCGAGATTAACTTAATCCTCTCCAATAATCCCTGCAACAGTATTTCTGTTTATTCATACCAATTTTCCATTTTCGTCAATCTCTCTACAGTTCACATAAATCTGTAGGGCTTGACTTTTCGGGTGCCTGCTGATGGCGTCTCTCCATGCAGATTCTATTTTGGACCCCTGACCGCATTTGGCACATATATACAAGGAGATCTTTTCGAGGCTAGCAAGGTCCTTGATGCCACCAACTAGACTGCCCTCTTGCAGTTCCATTGCACCTTGTTCAACAGCAAGTTGTATCTCCAGTCTCTGTAGCTGCGGCATTGCGGCTGGCTCAAAAGTCAAGCTTGGCAGCTCACCACAAAAGAATTTGAAGCACTTGAGGCTGTGGAATGTTTGGGGGTGGATAATGATGTTCTCTGGGATTGTTTTAGCTCTTAACTGGAGGTAGATGAGGCAGGGCAACTGTGCAAGAACCTGGACATCATCACTTGAGAGCTCCTGGACCTCTAGTTCAACATGCGCCAACCTGTCTGCATGCCCAATCCAATTTGGGACCTTGGGCATTGTTACGCCATACATGCTAAACCTCTGTAGATGCCGTGGGCGTGCCAAGCAGTTATTCCAGAATTGTGCTGATGGGGCCCTGGCACTTGACACAACCTCAAAAGCCAGATTGCGGAGGTTGCTGTTCCCAAGCTTGTTAAGAGAAGCTGCCAAGATTGTTGCCTTACGATTATTTTCTACGCCATCTGGCCTTGAGTAATTGTACATCATCACCTGAAGATTTCTAAGATTGGTCAACTCACTGAGATCTCTGATGCACTCTGTGGAATTAGAACCAAAGTCAAACCAGAACAGATCACGTAGGTTGCACAACTTGCTAAGCCCATTTTTGAGAGTTACACATCCTGGTAAACTGAGATGCCTTAGAGATGACAAGGAACTAAAGTCCGATAGTTGTTCACTAGGATTATCCAACCATGGCTGGGACATATTTAGGGTCATCAAATGCTTTAGCTTGCCGAATTTCTTTGGCAGCTCGACGCGAAAGCCCCAGACCCTTAGATACCTCAGCAGAAAGAGGTGATTTATAGCAGACACATCAAGGCACATAAGGTCCATAGAAAAGCTACGTTCCATGTCCAAGACTCTCAAAAGCTCAAATTTCGAAAATGGAGGCGTACAATCAGCAAGACGCAAGCAAATATATGTCCGAACTTGTGATGCACTCATACTCTCGACTGTGAGGGCCATGTCTCTGTTTTGGAACTGGTGGCTGATCCGGCGAATCTGCGATGCTCCATTCATGGGGAACTTCCTATCGATTATAGTGATGAAATTTTCCTCTTTGCACTTCGATATAATAAGCTCAAGCATTAGGTCGTGAACTTGACATGTCAACACCTCACCAAAATCATCTTCATTGAAGCAAGGTTGGATCATACTTCTGTTGATGAGTTCATTGAAACAGCTCAAGGCTGCTTCCTGCATATCTAAACCATGCTTTTCCCTAACAAATCCTTCAGCTACCCATTTTCTTACCAATTCATACTTGCGAATTTGATAATCTTCAGGATATGTACCAAGATACAACAAGCATGTCTTGAGCTCATGGGACAGGTCATTGTAGCTAAGACTTAACACATGCCTCATCCACTCTAGTGTAGGATTTGTGTACAACTCGGAACCCAATGAATTATGTATCTTCTCCCATATCTCAACGTGCATGTGGTTAGCCAAAAGGCTAGCAATACTAGTAATTGCCAGTGGTACGCCTTTACATTTCCTTAACATGCCATGTGAAATCCCTATGAATTGCTCAGGACAACTATCTTCTGTACCAAATACCCTTTTGAAAAACAACCTTCTTGAGTGAATCTCATTAAGAGGTTGCATCTGGTATACATGGCCTTGACTAGGAAAGCAACATGCTGTACCAATGTCTTGAATACGTGTGGTAGCTACCACTCTGCTGCTATTATTATTTTCCACAAAAGCGCACTCAATAGTGCGCCAATCCTTGATGCTCCATAAGTCATCAATTATGATGAAGTACCTGCAAAGTAAGTAAATTTTGAGTCTCCCGTTTGCAACACAATATGATGAAGTAAATATGAGTGATACGTCACTTAAATAAGAAGAAACCTTATGTTTTTGCCGTTGCTTGAACAACCATTAATTTGATATTTGCAAGTAGCAGAGCACAAACGGGATAAAGGGTAATTGAAACGGTGACGATGCCACCATAAAATAAAAATGTGAAATCTTAAATAGCTATTAGTCATTTACAAATTAAAACAATTGTCAAATCTTAAATATCTTGTAGCCTAATAAATAAACAATTCATGTCAAATGATAAAAGTCATAAAACAGTAATTGAAACAGTTCATGTAGAATATGAAGTTGGGATATACAAGATGAGACATCCAAATATAAGTTATTAGACAACACTAATCCACAATGGCAGAAGCCTTAAATTTCTTCAAAGAACAAACAAAACCTAGATATGTTTTTTGTGCGTAGTAAGTTTATGTGAGAGCTTAAAACTCGTCATAAATTTGGAAATGTACAAAATCGTTCTTCGTAACTAATTTTCAAATGAATCAAACTTATTCACTCAATGAATAAACGAGATAGTTATTGATAAGCTTCAGAGAATAGCTTGGTAAGTTTACGTATCGCTGCTATTATTCGATGACAATGGAAAAATGTAGATATTTGAGACAGCCGATTAGAAACAGAACACTACAAAGTTTACAGAGAAATATATTACCATAAACTGATCCAGATGAACACATACCTCTTATTGTTGAGCGTTGCTCTTAGTATCTCGATAAGCTTTTGGACGTCATCTTCTATTTCCGTGTCACGATATCCAACCCCGGACAGTATGTCCTTAAGAATCTTTGGCATGTGAGGAGTTCTAGAGACGGTCACGAACGCCGTGCACTCAAACTCATTCTTGATTTTAGAGTACACTTGGTTTGCAAGAGTTGTCTTGCCAAGGCCACCAAAACCGACGATGGATAGCACTTTACATTGTCGAGAACAATGACGGTCATCTTCTCCTATCAACCGTTTGATGATTTCCTCTCGTGGACCATCAACGCCCACAAGCCTCTTTGCATCCTCAAACAGTGCTGGCAGCCTTGGATCGACTTCCACCACCACTCTAGACTCCGAGATGGATCCGTCGATCCTGTATCTCTCTCGGCTTTGACTCTGCTCCTCAACACGAGCTCTGAGCTCCTGAATCTTGTCAGCAAACTGGTAGTGCAGCCGCATCTCCCTAACCTTGCCTACAATCCTGCGAAACAAGCCATCGTTGTCGTCGTCGTCGTCTCCTTGGCCAAGCTTGAGCATGAAGATGTCGATGGAGTCCTCGATATCATAGGCCATCTCGCGAACCTTGTCTCTCCACACCTTCGTTTGGGCATCAAGCTTCTCCATGTCTGCTAGCTTCTCTAATGCGGCGTTCATGTCGGTCAGCTCACGGCGGAGGAACTCGATATCCCTTCGGACTCCCTTGCGTTGCTTGTACTGGTCAGTGAGCAGGTCCGATAGCTTGGAGAGGAGTGAGCTCAGCGCCCCAGTGGCAGCACTCACCACCATGCCCGCCATCTCGATCAACCTCGTCGTAGCTGGCACCGACAATGGTGCTAATTAGGGGAGGGGAGGAGATGCGAGGATAGTAGGTACTCAGAGAACTTATCTCAAAAGCTAAGGCAACCTGGAGTTTGGGGAATTATTCTTTTGACTCAGCTTCTCAAGGATGAGTCTGTTTGCCCGCTGGCAACGGCACAATTAAGGATGAAAACTACCATCGCCTGTTGTTTTAGACCACAAAATCCTCACCCACGGGCCACGCCACCTGCAATCAGCGGTTCTGGGAGGTGGATGGCACACCACCTGCACACGGCACACCACTTGGTCGTCGTGACTTGTGAGATTCGCATCGTCTCAGACTTTTAGCATCAAAGTTGACAGTCTCTAACATTAGCCCCTGTTTTCATTCACAGCATAGATTTTTAGCATTTGAACAGCCTTGGAAGTTTCTTATGGTTGGAGTTATGTGCATCAAAACATAATCCTATGTGGTAACTAGTATATCTTTTTATTGTGCTAACCATTCATGCTTCATGAACACTCACTCAAGTAACACCAGCAGCAATCGGTTGTTAAAGTTCAACACAAATTATGCATGGGTCATTTGCACCCCTTTTTTTTGTGGCAAAGTGATACCAATGTGATGTGAATGCGAACTGTTTGTTTTGCAATTCTACGGGCTTCATGGGAGCGTGCAGATATGGCATTTTGTGTTCGGGTGCAGCAAAATTTGCTCATAAGCTGGGAGCCTGAGAGGCCGAAGGATATATCGGAATCAGACTGAGATGAGCCAGAACAACAACGAACTTCTGTAGAGTGGCCCTCCTCCAACCTTTTCTCGGATGGTCTCCAACACATCTGAACTCGAGTGCGAAATTAGTGATCTCATATGCCAGACTAAATTTGGTATCAACATCCACTATGTTCTACATTATACCATTAGGATAATTCTGTTGTCACTAGAAACCCTGGAGTGCAGGAATGTTAACGGCACTATAGACTAGTAGGATTCTTATACAATCAGTAAACATGTCTCCTGCCATCTTTTGCTTTCAAACGGTGCAGATTGCAAGAGCAGAGCGCACAAAAAAGGGGGGGGGGGGGGGGGGGGGGGGGGGGTGATGGGATGTAGTAAGCTTTTAAGCTGAGGGTTGCTGTGTGTATGTACGCCGGAATGCACACGATGTTGCTGATCACTCTTTGTTTGTGCCGAGGACCAGGGATTTAAGTTCTGGCATCAGTCTTTCTTCCAGATCTTCCTTCCTTTCTCGCATTCGGTCTGATGCGCAATCTTCTTCCTACAGGACAAAGACACAATACAAGTTCATGGTTTAACTTCGTTCCCCGTCCTAGAAGATTGGTAAACTGTTCAAACATCATGCTCATGCATGAATATTGAATAAACGTGAATAATGTAGTGGCAGCCAGTAAATATATGGTTGTGCTAGATTGCGAGAGGATGCACTTGGGTATGCACAAGCTGTGGTGCCTAGGCATATGTGGCCTCATAATCGCAAAAGCTAGGCTAATGAATATTTACCACCTACAGCATGGCTTTTCAAATAGATCAATCTGGGGATCTATAAAGTTTCAGCATTATGCACTACAAATTTGAAGCCAGAATCAAATACCGGCCTATTGCAAAAAAATATCAATACTTTTCCTCCAATGCAAAAGCATGAATAAGTAGATATATGTTTGCAGTTGTGTAAGTGGACTTACATCGTCAGTAGCAGCAGCTTGTAGTGCTAGAAGTTTCACAGTAGTGCTGTGATAATCAGCCAATACCTTGTAGGTTGAAGCTGGCAGCTTATCCTGCAAAATGGCGAAGAGTGGTACAATCACACAGAGATTTTGCTTTCATGAAAATTTAATCTGAATATGAGAAATACAGCATCACATAAGTTCAAACATCTACTATGAACTGGGAGTGGGCAGATTCTCAAACCTATTTCAATGGATTATATGCATATATGGAGATGATTTCCAAACTTTGAAAATATAATTGATAATAAGTTAGAAGACTTTTTTAAACCAGACAGTTTCTAGCAAACAGAGAGGGAATGCATGTTCAATGGGTCCTAGTATTTAATCCTCATTTATGCACTGTGCAAAGAAATACATGCGGTCTTATGCAAGTATGCCCTTTCTACTGTGAGAAGCGACTCTTCCTCTCTGTGCACTCATACAAAGAAAGGAAGTGACCAATCGCATGGGATTTTTTTTCCTTATTTGTTGATGAATAAACAAAGCTGAGTTGAATACATAACAAACAACACATTGTACAAGCTGATTTTCCCAGGGGAAACAAAAAATTACGAAAGAAATTCATTAAGAGATGTGGGACAAAATTCTTCTGGAAGTCAAATGACAAATATGCAGCTCAATATGTCAAACAAATAGATCATCAATCTACATCTTTAATTACTATTGCTACAGAAGATGATGTTATGCCAGAACTACATTAGAATGTCTCACAAGAAATGGAAGTGAGTACTTGTAATTACCTTCAGCAGTGTGATAACAGCACCGACAGCCCTTCCTGGTGCCTGAAGGGCCTTATTATATGCCTAGAAAATATTAAAACAAGTTGCAAATGAGATCAATATGACAATATAGAATGACGATTTGAGAAATAAAAAGGAGAAAATATATAATCAAACTAACCTGCAGAAAAAGTAAAGCAACGACCTTTGGAAGAAAGGAAACAGGATCGTTCTCTGATGAAACTTGGGCTGTCAAGTCCTTCATTGAATATATTGAAGTGTTAAATATTAGAAATAGAAACTCTAGGCATAAAAGCAATTAACATGCCAGGCAAATACCATATTCTTTGTTCAGTACACTGTATTACTATATTGGAATAGTCTTTTTCCACAAGCAACAACTCAGTAGTTTAAACTCTAAACATCATCGTATCAATCTAACAGTCTTTGTAATATGATCAGAGACTTTGTGTTATGGACTTATGGTACTTGTGCTTACACTATTTCCAAGCTAAATACACAAGAAGCAGTGTATGCTCATGGAGTAATGGAGATACTAATACTAATACTAGTACTAATACGTAGATATTACCAAATTATTATTAAGCCAGATACAAAAAATTCAAACAAACAGGGGAACAAAGAAAAAAGAAACTACAGTACATTAGTTTCGAAACCCCTACAAGAAAGGTTCCAGCTTTCCCATAGTTTGCTAAATTTTCAATTTGAGCTTTTCATAGTTTGATTTTGGGGCATACACATACCTAATGAATTGGCAGATCAAATAGGATGGATGTGGTTTATGGCATGATCTGGCTAAAATTTGGAAAGCTGTCCAGGGACTGGTTACAAGGAACTAACTGGTTCAAGCCAGTTCTCTGAACCCTGTTGTGCAGTCCAGAAAGCGAAAAACATACCTTGCGATAGGAATGCAGCATTGTCCTCTCTAATCTTTTATCAAGCTTCTTAAATGTCAAGCCACTGCTTCCAAAAAAAATGAGTAAAGCACTTTGATAACTATGAAAAATGCAGGTTACAGTTGCAAACATTACATATTACCTTTCCTCCAGTATATCTCTTAAGGCATCCATAAATGAATCAAATCTCGGCCACATATTATTCATAAAGGTTAGAAAGGAACAAAATTCCAGGTCATATTGGACGTTAAGCAGCTTCATTATATATTGAGACAGCAATTTGTCATTACTGTTAGACAATAAGAACTACAATCACATGCTTGAAAATGTGTGTAACTGATGAAGTAATCATATGACTTTTTAGGTATGCTAAACTTCTCATAAAATCTAAACCACTGTCTAAATCCACGTTTTGAATTAGACAAGTTTTTCTTACATGATGTACTAAGAACAAATCCAATACTTATCTTTGTATATGCATACCTTTTCCGGATACTGTTTTCATATTCATTCTACATGGTATTAGAAAATAGAATAGCTGGTATCTTGGCAGGACGTTTTAAAGGATATAGGCACAACACAAGCATCTACAGATTCGCTAGTGTATTAAACAAAAATCAGAATATAGCATCTTGACAGTATGGCACTGAACCATATTCAGTGGTGGAGCTAGTAGTTCATGGGAGGGTGAACAGGCACAAACATGATTGTGTTCGAAATCAAGAAGGCTAATTTAGCATCTAGTTAGCGTATAGAAGGTAAAACCTAAATGCTAGTATTATTCTTAAGAAAAATTTAGCTTAAGGGAGGGCCATGAACTTCTTTGGCTTCCTACCACTGAAGAACGTCCTAATAATGCAGAATCACCAGTGAAGAACTTCTGAAAAGACAATTTCATTGCTTCAAGAATATTTTCACGTTAACTGGTCAAATCCTATCCATACCAGATACCACAACTTACAGGTCCTACCTTGTAACTTCTAGCGCATCACCAAAATTGCAGTAAACATTACAGATGTAAAAGAGATACAAATTCAGGACTCAATAAATATGCCAAATTTTTACTTCATATTCAAAGTTATACCTTTCCCTCCAGTGCTTCGATTAAAACTTGAGCCTTCAATGACAATGCACCAGGAAGATCCTTGGCCTGAAGAATTATTTTGCATTTACATGGAGGGTAAGTCCATAAAGTTAGACCAAATGAATTTCTCATTCAGGACTGATGCAGGGGACCATCACATGATACATGGCAGAATGAAAAATAGGTTAATTATACCAGAGAGCTTCGGTCAGCCGTGCTTAATTGGATGTGATCTTCTTCGCTATCCTCAACCTCTATTCCATTCTTCAATTTGCTATCCTTATCCTATTGATAGTTCAGAAAATAACTCTTCTCAAGCTCATCAAACAATAGAACACCTTAGCAACCACAGGAGCAAGAGTAAAACAGCTAGAGCAGTATAAACTGGGGAAGCAAAACCATACTACACAAAAGAAACATGTGCATGAGCAGGGGTACAAATTACCAATGTAATCAAAACTTTGTCAACTATTGGAGTGCCCATACTTCTTAACAGATGCTTGTGTAGTATACCCTGCAACCACAAAAAGAGATAATCAGAGGAACATAAGTAATGCTCACAACTAATTTGAGAAGCAAGCAATCTTGTGAGAATGATGACTATGGCAGCTTACAGAAGTAGAAGGATCGTCCTCAAATACATCCAAAGCTTTTTCATAAAGTTGCATATCCAGGACAGCCTAATCACAATAGACAAAGAATTCCACTCAAGAAACAACAGATAAAGAATATAGGACAGTATCATCAAAAGGGACACATGATTTAGCATCACAAAAGGGTGCAGAAATGCGGAAAAACAATTTGAATATCAGACTAGAGCAGCAATGGCATAAAACCGTGAGGCAATACATATATAGACCAACAATTCAAACACAGCCACCCCAGAAACTAAAAAAAAAAAGGCAGGGCGAGTACAAAAAGAAACCAACATATAAATGGGATAAGCTGATTACCTCATCTATCTGCTTCTGCAGATTATCGAGCAAGCGACGCCTCCTTTCAGCATTTCCAGACAGCATAGTGTTCCGTTTCTTTGTCCATGAGTCAACAAGCATTGGCCTCAAGTGAGAAGACAACAATTTAAGGGGGGCATTCGAGTCATCAGAGCCTAATATTCATTTAAGCAATTAGAAAAAAAAATAGAAATTAGAATCACTTCAACTCAAAACAAACAGTTGCCTAAATGTTGATCTAATTCCTGACCTCCTAACTCTTCTAACTCTGGAGCGACAGCCAGAACCTTTTGCTCTATCAATTCATCAGGGAAGATGTTTGTACTCTCCTCTTTCATTTTCTCTGACACTTTTTTACCACCATGTTTTACATCGCCTGATGCACCAGCATCCTTGTTTTTCCTATGAGATTTCTTTCCCTTAACAGGAATACTTTCTTCATTGTCATCATCCTTTTCAAGTGATCCACCTTTGGTAGACCCTGTCCCTTTCCCCCTTTTCTTCTTTGACCCTCTGTCTGATGAAACACCAGTACTGCTAGTGTCATTATCACCAAGATCTTTTGTGTCTGAGTACTGACCAGATCCTGTCTTGTGCTCACTACCCAGATTCGCATTCACAGGCCTTCCTTGACCAACACTATGTCTAATACCAAACGAGTCCATATCTTTCTCAAGTCGGTCAAAAATACCCTGAAATTGTTCACAAAACAAGGGACATTGAATTAATTCAGAAGCTGTAACGGTATAAAATACAAATAGACAATTGCAAGAAAGGTTATCACAAGGTCATGAAGCTTTGAGGACTCACCTTAATAAACATGTTACTAAAGACACTTGACTCTCCAAAAACCACTGCTTTAGAAGACTGCAAAAAAAAGAAGAGTTGGTCATCATGAAAAATGTACAACTTGAACTACTTAAAGGCACTCACCTTGATAGCCTTCTGCAGAGATGGACAAATAGACAAAATTTTGGTTGCATCAGGACCACTAATATATGATGGAAGAACTGAAAGAGAATCAATCCTGAAAGAAGAAAGAATATCTTATGGCACCACAAAAGTAGCTGCATGGCAGCAAAGCAGAGTAATTACAGTCAACTAGAAAATTCTGAAAGAGAGATAATGATGTACTAGAAATTGTTGCTACTGTATTTTAAGTCCCAGCTGTTTCAGTGTATATAACTTTGTTTATTACTAAAAAGTGTGAACCAAAGTTACTAGCTATTCTGTTTACATAGCTTGTTATTACTTGATCAGTTTACATCATTTGCACCTCTAGTATGATGTTATATGATATGTCACAACCTGTTTGTAATAGTTCAACACCATGTGCATAGGGAGAGAATCAAAGACAAATGAGAGGATTTTTTTTTTGTTTTGGCAATATGTGCCAAGTTAGGAGCTCATAGTAAATAGCAGTGGAAATCACAATAAACTATTGAGGGATGAAATTTAACAATACCAGTGTCCGTTCTCAATTGCATCACCAACAGCAGTATCGAGCATATCAACCACAGAAGGATGAACAAAGACAGCATCCAATGCAATACCATCTGGATATCGGGCCTATAGGAAATAATTAGATAAACATTCTAAGAAAATAAAGATGTCTGGAACAGAAATGCATATTGGTAGACTCAAGTACCTCCAAGAACTGTTTAGGTTGAGGAATTGCAAGTTTCTGAAGCACGTCATACCCAATGTAAGAGTTCTGTACAAAAAAAAATGAACAAGTCAATACAAAAGGAAATAATGCATCACAACAACACAGAGTATGAGATACTAATAAAAGTGATTGTGTTAAATACTAGACGCAAAGATGTGAATAGTACTAGCAAGATACAATGTGTGGGCTGGTGGGCATGTGTGAGTGTGCGTGCATGAAAATACCATACACAGTTAGATTTTAGGTCTTGTCTAAATCCATACATATTTTGCTCTGTGAAGTCTGATTTGCCATTAGCCCAAAATACTCTGATTGTAACATAGGCTGAAATGTAGGAACGAAAATGTAAGTTACAAATATCTCAACCTGTGAGAAAAAAGCATCAACACTCTCCTTTTGGGCATGGGCAAAAACCTAACAGAGAATAAAAAGACAAGAATGTTAAACACAGTTTGAGAATTAAGAATATCAATTAAACAAATGCAGATCTTACAGCTGGTGTCCACTGTCCTCCTGCACGGACTGATCCCAGTACAGCACCTTCTTTTAGCAAACCATTGAAAATGGATTGGAAGAATGAACCTTCCACAGAAACTCCACTAGCACCATGCATCTCATGAAGCTGTTGTTGCAAGGAGTTCCAAACAGATGGCAAGTTTGTCGGCACTGTTATACCCCTTGCAGCACCACGGACCATAGCAGTAATCCGTGAGACGTATGCTGGAGTGTATAGCTGTCCACCTTCTAGCCTTCCTTTCACCTGGAAGGAGGTCAATAATGATAGCAGAACATATGTAAAGTTTTGTGAATGGCAAATATGTTTTTTTTTTCTTTTTTGAAAAATAAAGTATTGCAACATGGAGATTTAAAGTTAGAAGATGTGAAACTCAACTAAATATTCTGATCCTAAGCACCAGACATACCAAGAGACTAGACACATACACTACTGCCTAAAACAATTTTATGGTTCTTCTAAGAGCTGATTCATATGAATCAGATAATTCATAATGCTTGAAATGGCAGGTTGCATCAAGATTATTGAATTCAAACTACAGAACAAAGGCAAACGAACTACCACTACAAGAAAAACCATGAGAAGCATACAATAGTTCCAAGCCGTGGCTCGAGGATACTGATGACAAGCTCGGACCCAATATGCAGCTGGGCAGCAATCTCTGCCAAGGCAATCTGGCTGCGCTCCTGCAGCTTCTCATTTATCTCTTCTGTCACGGTGTCCCAGTAAGATTGTGACATGATCTCGCCGTTTATCAGCATTAGAGTGGGATCATCCGAGACCACCTTCTGTGACTGCCTCTCAACATGGTAAAGGTCCACCCCCAGGGTATCTGATAAGTCAACTAGAGACGCACGGCCTCTCTTCTTGATCTCCATCTTAATCTCATGCTTCAAGTGGTCCTGCCACACCGCAGTAGACCATGGATCAGCTAAGAACAATGAATGCTCAACTCAAAAAGTGTTCAGAACTGAACTGAACAATGAAAGAGCTATGTCATATCATAGGAATTCTAGATGAAGTTACGCAATAACTCTTAGCCTGCTAGGGACAAAAAAAATGTGCAACTGTACATGTATCTCTAATGTCTGCTTTGATGGCGAAAACATGAGAGAAAGATCGACTCTTCATTGTAAATACCAGAACCCATCCAGAGGTATGGTCTAAGTTATTACTAAGGCAGAATCCAGTTCAAAATCAGTTTCACCGGTTTTTATTGAATTCCCTGCTTCCAAAATGTATGGCCCTGTTCGGCAGACTGTTTTTTTTGGCTTATAAGCCGGCTGTGGCTGATTTGCTGTGAGAGAAAAATACTGTTCCACGGCTGATAAGCCGTGCTGATAAGCTCAGCCGAACAGGGGTATAATGCCATCCGAGTATCCTTTTGGGTTATTAACCCCGATATCCAAAAAAAAAAGCCTTCCTAAATGTTGGCTTAGTTCAGCAAACTACTAGGATAAAAACTGAACTATATGTAAAGAAAATTCAGTCCAAATCCACAGTGATTAGATCGTTGACAACAACAGTTTATGCATACGGATAGAGGGAGGGAGGAGGACGGACAGGGGGGAGGGGGGCCGAGAGGGCGTACGGATGTGATGTACTCCTTGCCGGAGACGGTGTGTAGGAGGTCGAAGTCGATGATGCCGCGCTCCTGCAGCTTCTGCACCAGCTCCACCACGTTCCGCTCCGACAGGCGCACGCTGGACTTCGCGCTCTGCGCCGCCTCCAGCTGCCGCTGCAGCTCCAGGAGCTCCGCGTCCATCTCCGCCCCCCTTTCTCTCGCTCTCGTCGCGGGCGAGTGCAAGGTGTGATTCCGCTCGCGCGCAGCCTCGCCGGGGACGCGGAGGACGCGACGGCGACGGCGAGATCGAAGTGCGGGGGAGAAGTTGTGACTGGCAGGTGGGCCCCTGAGGATGACGGCGGCGTGCGAAGGAGTGGAGACGGAAGGGGATCTGGGGCTGCAGCGGAGGGCCGACAAGTGGGCCCGGTGCAACGCCCTCCTCCAACTGCAGAGAAGGCAAGCGACTCCGAGATACAGTAGTTTCTGGGGATGGGAGGTTTTACAGAGAACCGTGTACTTGCTGAATGATGAATGATGGTTGATGAGCGGTCTTCAGCTGAAGCTGATTTTCAGACTCACGGGTTCACATGCATTACAACTTTTTTTTTTAACTTGAGATATCTCATAGAGCGAGTTTGGATGGTTAGCATACATGGACAAACCTCTCGTCAAATTTTAGGTGAACAATCAAATTCCTTGCCCAGCTTAGGCAAACTTTAGTGAAGTCTTGAGTCTATAATATATGAGGTTGAAATTAAAAAAACAAACAAACAATGTCATGCTAGCTGCCACAAAAGTCTACAATTTATGGTAAAGTGTGGTAGTGAATAAAACAATCCCATTTGCCTTCAGTTATTCATGATCACGCGGGAGGAAACTCTGTGTTGGAATCAGTCTTACCCTGCCGATGGCCCCTCATTCTTTAACTCATCATGGACATACCATCACAGTGCGCACATGTGTCCCTTTGTTTGTGACTTGTAACACCCCAAGTGTTTGTCACTCATTAAGTAGTGGGTTTGAGCTCAAACATGATAGATTAAGTGGAGATGAGGATGTCAAGGTCAACCTATGGACAGGAGCCCCAACCTAAACTTGGATGTTGCACCTTGCTTTACATATATGCAGTTTTCAATATATATGCTTGGGTGGTGTTATTGCAATATCTTCATGTGTCTCACCTTAGTACCTATCTATATTGGTCACTGAAAAAGTAAAAGTCACATGAAATGATAAGTTATATCCTTGTTGGAATAACTTTACTAAGTGTTGGAATTACATTATTAAGTGGATGGAAATATAGGTCATCAACCAAACCTTGCAACCTTGCCCAAATGACTCTAGATGGACTCTACAACAAAAGTCATGAAAGGTTCGTGTTGAGCAAATGCCCAGAAAATGCTCCAATTGATCAAAAAGGATAATTTAAGCTTTATCGTGATCCTACTTTGGTCAAAGTAGAAATATAGTTTCTATACTAGTTTTGATGTTGGACCTTAAATGAAAGTTGTAGTTCATGTTGTGTAGAAGAAACTTTGTTTTTGGACCAAGAGCTAGATCAGCTTGTAAGCTTGTTAAACAAAGGCTCGAAGTTTGGATCAGCTGCTGTTTTTCAGCCCTAGAAATAATTCTAAGTCCTGGATTGACAGCAGGGAGTTACTATGTTTGTGACCTTTTATCTTCCAAATTCATATGGAAGATCAATTGGAGTCCTTAATACGAGTTGGAGTGTGCCTTGTGAAGGAAAGAATAGATCAAGTCTCACCAGATTTGGAGCTTGGTTGGACCTTCAAAATCAATTCACAAAACTGCTAGTTTCGTCATATTCATGAAGTTGGACCGGCAACGACAAGACGGTTGGCACGTCGCGTTCTCGTGTTTTTGCTAAGTAACTTAGGTTGAGCCAAATATAAAAGTTGGAGTTTACATGTTGGCGAAGAGCATGCAAAAAGTTGAGTTCAGTTTGACGAAGTCTTGACCATCGAAAGCGAGTTTCCGTGACTGTCGTCAAGGTGTTGACACTGCAGTTTTAGCAACTAGTTAACCGCTAATCCGTTGTTCTAATGACCTTGGCCCCTTAACGAAAGTTGTAGAGCAACTCGTGGGCTACAACTTTGCCTTTTGACCCAAGGTCCAAATCGGCCTGCTGCTGGCCCTAATCAGCCTCCCACCTCGCCCGATTCACTGCCTGCCAGGTGTTCGATTGTTTGATGATGTGGCGACCATGCACTAGAGCGCGCGCCCACCATGGCTGCCGCGCGTCCCACTCCCTCTGCTGGCCGCTGCCGCGTGCCCCGCGCCCCTGCCATCAAAATGTGGACGCCCGAGCACCCCCTGCCTCGCCCTCCCTCACTTCCCGCACCTCCTGGCTCTCCTCCTCGCTCCCAAGCTGCTCCAGCGCGGCGCCACCATGGCCGTCGGTGCTCCGCTCCATGGCAGCGCCTCCCGGCTCATCCCCACCCCAAGCTGAGCTCACCACCATCTCCGCCTCGCCTCTCTCCATCCCTCGCGCACGCTCGCCCAAGCTGTTGGCCACCGGAGCATCGCCGCCGTCGAAGGGCCGTCGCCGGTGCCGCCTGCTCGTGCGGCCTCACCTCCTTGGGTCTCCCCAAGGCAAGCCGCGGCCACCCATGAGTTCGTGCGGGCCTCCCGGTGCTTCCCCGCAACTTCCTCGACGCCGGCATGGCCTCCCTTCACCGGTACGGCGAGCTCCCGGCGACCTCCCTCTGTTCAATTCGCGACCAGGGACCCGGAGCTTGAATTTGAAGAAAGGAAGGGGTCTATCTGCACTGTCATAGACTCAGATGAATAGTGTTATCGGGACTGATTTGTAATTATTTTGCAGGAACTTTGGAAATTCATAGTAAATCGTAGAAAAATCGTAAAATAGCAAATGAGGACTTTTTGGAATTCTTGTGAAATTCTCTATGCATTAGATCTATAATATGGCATGTTTTAGTTTAAAGTTTTCTCTGTAAAAATAGGTTTGTGCAGCTAGGTTTTTAATGCTAGTTGTAATTGTCATTTTCATAACTGCAGATATAGGGCTCCAAATGAAGTGAAATTTTTGTGGCATGCTAATAATATAATGTTTAATGTGTGGTAAAAATTTCATGAATTTTGGTTGCCATATGAGTGAGTTATTAGTGTATCTTGCTCTCACATGAATTCTTGCAATAGCAATTTGTCTTTTTCATAGAGGTTGATATACATGTCCAAATGACTTGAAATTTGTACAGTAGACTATTGGGTGTACATAAGATCTACTGTAAATTTTATAGATTTTATTATGGACTTTTGGTATATGTTTATTATTTCACCTTGCTATCTAAATAAATTAAGAAATGCATTAAAAGAATTTATTTAGTGATGAGCACTATGCTTTTTGGTGATCATTTAACATGCACTTTATGATGGTTACATTGGTTGTGGCTAAATGTATGTTTGGAATATAAGTTAATATTTATTCTTGCAATTGATGCTTTCCTGGACAGTTTCTGGGACTTTGGTAATTGCACCGTGAAAATGATGTTTGATGAGAAACATGCTTATAAAAAAATTGTAAATAACTCATTAACCTAGCTTGTGTTAAATTTTGGTGGCATTTGGCCTTGTAGTTTGTGAGTTATGACTGCTCCAAGTTGGGTTCTAGAAATAATTATTTTCTGGAATCTCTGGACCAGATTCTGTAATTATGCATGTTTGACTTGGTTAACTTGAGAATCATGCTAAGATGGTTAAAGATGAATTATAGATAATTTCATAAGCTTTCCAGAATGTCTTGTTGCATGGCTATTGGATTTGTATAACTCCATTTATGATCTAAACATGTAGCTGTTGTTTGCAGTCTAGAAATTGTCAGATGCTAGTTATGGTTGTTTACTCCATGTGTTGCTAAGTGTGGCTTATACCCTTGATGATGGTCAAGTTAAGATACTTGTGATCTTGTTAAACTTGTGTTATGCTTGATGTGCTTGCCCTCTTTAATTGGTTGTATGATGTTAGTTAAATAGCTTTTGGTGTCTATGTCTTAATCGTGTGTTTACTTGAATGATTATGTGATGCATCTTATGTTACCATTCATCATATTCATACACATGCATCTTGCATCTCATTTAGGTTCGCTAGATGCACCACGTGAAGGACGAGATGTGGGAGCCAAACCTGAAGACGGTGTTTGGTGGACCTATCCCGAAGATGAAAGAATTAAGCAAGTGCTGGGATGGGAGATGCTCGCCAAGCGAGTGTCATCTGCCAAACACTAACCTAAGTGTTCGATCTCAGGCAAGCCCCGGAGCATACTAAGCCTCCTACTTTACAAAAGCAATTGAGTATATATATGTTATATATGTATTGTTGCATTAAGTTATAGGAGTTGATTGGAAACACTTGCTGCATATATACCATTTCCTTGTCCCATAAATATGCCTGAAATCCTATTTTGGTTCAGGATCGAAAATATTGCTTAGCCCTGCTTAGGCCGGTAGCGATCGGTGATTTCCGATCACCTGCAATTATAGGTGGTTACTGGAATATTTTAGCTATGGAATAGATGATATCCTGGAAATAACCAAGTGTTGATGGATAATTGGAGACCGGGCGGAATAAGTATTGGGCAACCATACAGGGTTCTGGGGTGCTTGTAGTTTCCGTCTGTGTCGATTAAGGACCGACCGTTATTGGGCCTCGGGTCATGTTGAACGCATGCCTCACATTTAGCTGGCCGAATAACGTACCTTTCGACCGTGAAACTGGGAGATTATTCGGGCCGAGTGGATTGCCCGCAGCGCACTGTACCGGAGCAGGTGTGGTAGGACACGGGGGCGCGATGATAAGGCCAAAGAGCAGTCGGGCGGCCCTCGGGTACATGTGGTTCCTGGCAAACTCGAGACTTTACCTGAATAGTTGACTCGGTGACCAATATCTCACTTTAGTGGGTGAGTGAGGTTTGTGTGAGGAATAAATTACCAGCTGGTTAATAATCGATTCGAATCGACATCGTTCACAGGATATTGAACACTTGACTCGAGTTACGGCATCATAGTAATTATGATGGAACACGGATGGTTATGTGGATAATGTTGGAAATGCTAAACCTGAGATGGTAACCTTTGATGTTAATGGTTAATCAAGTGATTGCTTTAGCATAGGTGCTTACCTAGATTGAATATGTTATAATAAAGATGATGCAAAAAGAACTTAAATTAGTTTATTCATGATAACTTATGCTTTTCGCAAATGAGTCAAGCTAGCCCACTGAAAGAAAGCCTTGCATACTCCTTGGTGTCATATTATTTCTGGTTTATGACGGGTAAGTCTAGCTGAGTATCTTCTCGTACTCAGGGTTTATTCCCACTTGTTGCAGGTTGTGATGTATCATGGCTACTGCAAGAATTGGTTGGCTCCTGCTATAGTGGCGGAGTGTTGAAAGTCCCTAGTTTGGTTTTGGCTAATTGATGAAACCTAGGACTAACCTTTGTATCTAAGTGGATGATTTAGATAAAGGTGGTCATTGAATATGAGACATGACATTGACTCATATGACCAAGATGGTGAAGACCAAGATGAGGCTTGGCTCGATGGACCGGTTGTGAAGGTGAAGGGCAAGTCGAGGCTTCGAAGCGAAGGACCATGCGATGGTGAAGCTTGAGCAAGACTTGGCGCCGACGGACCGATACAACGGTGAAGAGCAAGTGAAGTCAAGGTCGATGGATCGAGACGGTCATGTGATGATATGAAGTGGATCATATCATTTGGAGAAACAAAATGGGCTCAAGGCAAAGGTATAACCATAGGGCCATTTTGTTTTACACTCAAGACACCATAGAGGGTGTGAGTGGTTTAGGGTCGATAGCCGAACTATTAAGAGGGGAAGTCTTATCGGTTATTCGACGCACGGGTGCCACTAGGTGAATTCATGAAGTGCATTGCATGTAGGGCCTAGTGAGCTAACTGGAAAACCTTTGGAAATGATTGAGAAAAAGCTAACACACAAGCACATGGAGATGTACACTTGATGGTGTTGGCACATTTGCAAAGGTGGCATTGGTCGCACCGTGGTTTGGGCGGTAGAGAGGGTTTGGTTCCTTTCTCCCTCCCGCCGAGCTTGCGAGCGCAGGATTCAGGCGATTTCGGGAAAATGAAATGCCTATTTTCACTACGCCGGAAGTCGGAAAAGAAACGGAGGCGAACGGAGGTCACAGAGGTGACCGGACGCTGCACCGGACGCGGTCACGGAGTGACCGGACGCGTCCGGTCAGTACTGCGCAGCAGTCAGGCGCGCGAGTTAGGGTTTGCAACCGGCGCGTCCGGTCACTCGCGGGACCGGCGCGTCCGGTCATGCGCCCTGAGGGAACTGCAGATTCGCAAGGACGATCGGACACGGTGCGCGTCCGGTCACACACGATCGGACGCGTCCGGTCGTTGTTGGAGCTTACTGGACTCCGACCGGACGCTGGCACTGTCGCGTTCGGTCGTTGCGAGGAGCGCGTCCGGTCGTTGATTCGCGGGCGCGGGTGCTGTGCGGATCGGCGCGTCCGGTCGTTGCGAGGTGCGCGTCCGGTCGTTGTTTCGCGGGCGCGGCACAGTGCGACCGGCGTGTCCGGTCGTTTGAAGCAGCGCGTCCGGTCATCACGTTTGACCGTTGGCGCGCAGTGACCGTTGGAGGATCTAACGGTCGTGTTTGAATTCGGGGGACACGTGGACGTCACAGGACGACCGGACGCGGTTGAGCGCGTCCGGTCAGTTTCGACCGGCGCGTCCGGTCATCCCGAAAAAACGGTCAGTGGAGTGGCAACGGCTCTATTTGGATGGGATGCTTATAAATACTCATTGGCCGGCCCTTGGGGAGGTCTCTTGGCATTTCTAACATTTTTGTGCATCCTTTGAGCTAAAGCAACTCCTCCCACTCATCTCTCTTGCTTGATTGCAAATCAAAAGTGAGATTGAGTGATCCCAAAGTGCATTGCATAGCTTGAGGGCATCTAGTTGCACTTGTGGGTGGTTTAGCCGGTGGATTTCTTGTTACTCTTGGAGAGTACCGCTCCTAGCCGGCTTGGAGATTGTTGGAGGCGTTGGCAAGAGAAGGTGATTGTTCTTGGCCACCTCCGGTTGATTGTAAGAGGTTCTTGTGCTTTCCTCGGCGGGACGCCAAAAGCAACTCTATTACATTGCGCATGTCATTGAGTTACCTCACTTGAGAGTGGTGTCTTGCGGTGCCTTGCGGGGCGTGCCTTGAGGGGCAAGTGACTTGAGGGTCACACCGGGGAACCATCTAAGTGTTGGTCGACACAACCGGTGACGTAGCTTGTCGGTGCACAAGTGAACACCGGGTGAACAAAAATATTGTGTCTCTTGTCTCCCGGTGATTGGTCTTCATATTGTATTGTTGTCAATATTGATTGATTGTATATCATCTTGGTGATTGGCAACATCTTCACTCCACCGTCGGTATAAGAATCACAATCCTATCTCTTGCTCTTATCTTTACTAGTTTATCTTGTGTAGCTCTAGTGGTAGCCTTTGCTAGTAGTTGTTAGCTTGCTCATTAGTGTAAGTTAGTGACCTAGCACTTGTGTGAACTAGAGATCATAATCTACTAGACTTGTGGATAGGAGGCTTGCATCACAACCGTAGGCTAAGCAAAACTCGCTTTACGCCGTTTGTTATTCTAACAAGTTTGCTTAGTGGTGCTTGTAGAATTTTTATAGGCTATTCACCCCCCCTCTAGCCATCTAGGACCTTACAAGTGGTATCGGAGCCATGGTCACCGTTTTAATCAAGGCTTAACATCCTTCGGTGTGAAAAATGGCTCAAATTGTGTTCAACAATGTTGGGGGCAAGCCACCGTTCTTTGATGGTGTTAGTTCTTTTGCTCATTGGAAGAGAAAGATGACAATGTACCTTGGTTCTATTCATGAGAGAGTATTGCAAGTCACCGAGAATGATTTTGCTATCATTGATCCCGATCATCTCACCGATGAAGATAGAGCAAATAGAACATGCAATAGAATGACTCTCAATATTTTTTACAATGGTATTGATATAAAAGTATTTGAGGGTATTAAGGATTTGGAATTTGCTAGTGAAGTATGGACAAGATTGAGTGAAACTTATGAGGGCACTAAGGTTGTGAAGAGTGCCAAGCTATATGGGCTCAAGAGTGAGTTTGAGAACTTTAAGATGAAAGAAGAAGAAACAATCATTGAAATGTTTCATAGATTGCAAGTGATAGTCAATGATCTCAAGATCTTAGGGCACAAGACTCAAGATCAAGATTTTTGTCACAAGTTCTTGTTGAGCTTACCTAAAAGATTCAAGATGTTGATCATGATGCTACAAAGAGATGGGCTTGAAATAATGAAGCCCAATGATTTGCTTGGAGAGGTATTGACCTTTGACAAGTATGATCAAGATGTTGATGAGAAGGAGGAAGAAAAGAAGAAGACCGTGGCATTCAAGGCCACCTCCTCTAAGGGCAAAGCTATCATCATAGAGGAAGAAGAAGAAGAAGAAGATAATAATGAAGGTGAAGATTTTGAAATTGATGATGAGGCACTTGCTCTTGTAGTCAAGAAAGTGGGTCACATGTTCATTAAGAGAAGAGGCTTCAAAAAGAGAAATTACAATTTCAAGAGCAATGAGCAACAAAGGAAGTGCTTCAATTGTGATAGCACCGAACATCTTCAAGCCGAATGTCCCTATGACAAGAAGAAGAACAACAAGAGGGGCAAGTTTGAGAAGAAGAAGAGAGAGGCCAAGATGACAATCAAGAAAGGCAAGAATGGTGCCTATGTGATCACTTGGGAAAGTGATGATGAGGAAGAAGAAGAAGAATCATCCAACAAGGCTTTTGCTTCTATTGCTATCAACAAGAAGCCATCACTATTTGATTCATCCTCTTCATGCTTCATGGCTAAAGAAGCTAAGATATTATATGATGAGAGTGATGATGAAAGTGAAATGGAATATGCTCATGATAGTGATAATGATAATAAAAATGATGATGATGAACCAACTAAAGAACAACTATATGACTTGATGCAACAAACTAGAGACATAGCTATTGCCAAGAACAAGGAGTGTAAGAAGCTTTCAATGAAAGTAGCAATACTTGAGAAAGTTCTTTATGAGCTTAAGACCACTCATGAGAGTCTAGTGGAAGACCATGAGGATCTTGGTAAGGCTCATTTCAAGCTTGAAAAGGCTCACTCATTGCTACTTGAGTAACAAGCAAAGAAGGAGGTTGTTGTATCATGTGATATAGGTGTTACATGTGATATAATTGATGAATCCTTTAATGAACCTATCATCATGTCAAATGCTAACCCTTCTTGTAGCTCTTCATCCACCACCACCAACTCTACCTCCACTACTAGTGATGGTTTCACTTGTGATGCCTCACTAATGGTTGAGAATGAGACTCTCAAGAGAGAGGTGGATGAGCTCACTCACGCCCTAGGCAAGGCCTATGGTGGTGAGGCCCGCTTGCTTAAGTGCTTGGGTAGCTAAAGGTTCTCTCTTAACAAAGAGAGATTGGGCTACACCCCCAAGAAAGGCAAGTCGGCCTTTGCAACTCCAAAGCCTCGCTTTGTGAAGGGCAATGGTCGTTTTGCAATAGATGCAAGCAAGTTGGGCACCTAGAGCATAATTGCAATAAAAAGAACCAAAGCAAGAACCTTGTTAATGCTATACCTTTTGATTCTTGCTATGTGCTTACCAAGGGTGTGAAGGGTGTACAAGCTAAGTTTATTGGTACACCAATTGTGGGCCCAAAGAAGAAGGCTATTTGGGTACCAAAGAGCTTAGTTACTAACCTACAAGGACCCAAGCAAAAATGGGTACCTAAGCTTCATTGATTTGCTTATAGGTCAATTACAAAGCCGGAGGAAGGCATTGGATTATTGATAGTGGGTGCACTCAACACATGACCGGTACATCAAGAATGTTTGACTCAATCAATGACAATGATAGTGGTGTTGATTCTATCACATTTGGCAATAACAAGAAAGGCAAGGTTATTGGCTTGGGCAAGATTGCAATATCAAATGACATGAGTATCTCCAATGTGTTGCTAGTTGAAAGCTTGGATTTCAATCTTCTATCCGTGGCACAAATATGTGATCTAGGCTACAAATGCATTTTTGGGGTTGATGATGTGGAAGTTATTAGTGTGGATGGTTCAAATGTGGCATTCAAGGGTTTTAGATATGAGAATCTCTACCTAGTTGACTTCAATGCTAGAGAAACTTCTTTGACAACTTGCTTAGTCTCCAAATCAAGCATGGGTTGGCTTTGGCATAGAAGGCTTGGTCATGTTGGCATGAAACAATTGAAGAAGCTTACAACTCACAATTTTGTCAATGGTTTGAAAGATGTTGAATTTGAGAAGAATAAGCTTTGTAGTGCATGTCAAGCCGGGAAGCAAGTTGGAAGCTCACATCCAAAGAAGAGTACAATGAGCACATGCAAAGCATTTGAGTTGATGCACATGGATCTATTTGGACCAACAACATATACAAGCATAGGCGGCAACAAGTATGGCTTTGTCATAGTGGATGACTTCACAAGATTCACATGGGTATTCTTTCTTAGTGACAAAAGTGAAGTGTTTGACACCTTCAAGACATTTCTCACTAGAGTTCACAATGAGTTTGAGATTAGAATCAAGAAAGTGAGAAGTGACAATGGAAGTGAGTTCAAGAATACAAGAATTGAAGAACTTTGTGATCATTATGGTATAGGGCATCAATTCTCGGCCAAGTACACTCCACAATCAAATGGCCTAGTTGAGAGGAAGAATAGAACATTGCTTGATATGGCTAGATCAATGCTTCATGAGTACAATGTGAGTCAATCATTTTGGGATGAAGCAATCAATACCGCTTGCTACTACATCAATAGATTATATTGTCATCCATTGCTAGAGAAGACCCCATATGAGTTACTTCATGGAAGAAAGCCCAATATTTCTTACTTTAGGGTGTTTGGTTGCAAATGCTATATCTTGAAGAAGGGCACTAGATTGGGGAAGTTTGACAAGAGATGTGATGAGGGGTTCCTACTTGGTTATTCAACTACAAGCAAAGCCTATAGAGTTTGGAACAACTCAAGTGGCATTCTAGAAGAAGTCCATGATGTGCAATTTGATGAAACCAATGGGTCACAAGATGAAGAAGAGAATCTAAATAATGTTGGTGGAACTCAATTAGTGGAAGCAATGAAGAACATGGACATTGGGGATATTAGAGCAAAGCAAGTAATTAATATTCAAGATGATGATAAAGATCAAGTGCTCAATTCTCCATTTAAGCTAACTAGTGACTCTCAAGTGCAAGATCTTGGTGCTAGTACATCTCATCGAGATACATCAAGTGATCAACCAAGCTCAAGCAATCAAGTACAAGTACTCCAACCACAACATGTTGCAAGAGATCACCCCATTGATAGTGTTATTGGTGATATTAGAAGTGGTGTGCAAACAAGATCAAGATTGACTATGTTTTGTGAGCATGCATCATTTGTGTCAACCATAGAACCAAAGAAGATAGAAGAAGCTTTGAGGGATGCCGATTGGATCATGGCTATGCAAGAAGAGCTTAACAATTTCACAAGAAATGATGTTTGGGAGTTGGTAGAAAGGCCAAATGACTACAATGTGATTGGAACCAAGTGGGTGTTTAAAAACAAGCAAGATCAAGATGGCATTGTAGTGAGAAACAAAGCAAGACTAGTTGCTCAAGGTTACACTCAAGTTGAAGGTCTTGACTATGATGAGACATATGCTCCCGTGGCAAGATTAGAGGTAATAAGGATACTATTGGCTTATGCTTGTGCACACAATATCAAACTATATCAAATGGATGTCAAAAGTGCATTTCTCAATGGGATTATCAATGAGTTGGTCTTCGTTGAGCAACCGCCCGGATTTGAAGATGACAAGAAACCCAACCATGTGTACAAGTTGAAGAAGGCTTTATATGGCTTAAAGCAAGCACCTAGAGCATGGTATGAGAGGCTAAGGGATTTCCTTCTCTCTAAGGGATTCAAGATGGGCAAGGTTGATACAACTCTATTCACCAAGAAGATTGGGAATGATCTATTCATAGTGCAAATATATGTTGATGACATCATCTTTGGATCAACCGATCAAGCTTATTGTGAAGAATTTGGTGCTATGATGGCCAAAGAGTTTGAAATGTCTATGATTGGTGAACTTAGCTACTTCCTTGGTCTCCAAGTCAAGCAATTGAAGAATGAGACATTTGTGAGTCAAGGGAAATACATAAGGGACATGTTGAAGAAGTTTGGAATGCAAGATGCAAAGCCAATTTCAACTCCAATGGGTACAAATGGCAATTTGGATAGTGATCTTGATGGCAAAATGGTGAATCAAAAGGAATATCGGTCTTTGATTGGAAGTCTAATCTATGTCACCGCATCAAGGCCGGATGTCATGTTTAGTGTTTGCATGTGTGCTAGATATCAAGCCTCACCTAGAGAGAGTCATCTCACGGCCGCAAAGAGAATATTGAGGTACTTAAAGCAAACAAGAGATGTTGGACTATGGTATCCCAAGGGGTCAAAGTTTGAATTGATTGGATATTCGGACTCCGACTATAGGGGTTGCAAGATCAATAGAAAGAGCACAAGTGGCACATGTCAATTACTTGGAAGATCACTTGTGTCATGGTCCTCAAAGAAACAAAATAGTGTGGCAATCTCTACCGCCGAAGCCGAATATGTGAGTGCGGGGAGTTGTTGTGCACAATTACTATGGATGAAATCAACTTTGAAGGATTATGGCCTCAACTTCAAGAATGTGCCATTGCTATGTGATAATGAGAGTGCAATCAAGATGATACAAAACCCGGTTCAACATGGAAGAACAAAGCATATTGACATAAGACATCATTTCATTAGAGATCATCAATAAAAGGGAGATATTGCCATTGAAAGTGTTGGCACCGATGATCAACTTGCCGATATTCTCACTAAGCCACTTGATGAAAAGAGGTTTTGCAAGCTAAGGAATGAGTTGAACATTCTTGATTTCTCAAACATGAGTTGAATGCACCCCACCCACTTATTGACATGCCTCTCCTTTGACATTGCAAGGTAAAGTTGATTGACATGTCATTCATCCTATGCTAAGGACTTGCTAGAGCATGTAGACATAATAAGTGGTATGCATGAGCATTCATGATAAATCAAATGAATTGGATGGATATATGTTACCACTATTGCCTCTATGCTTGATTTGATCTAGTGGTGGCATATGACATGTTTGTGAGCTTGCAAACCTAGTGTTGAATCTAGAAAATTTGCTAAAGTGTTTAATTCAACATAGACAAGATAACCCTTATTAGGAGGTGTGAAGAAGCTTGTCCTTGGTTCAAATCGAATTAAATATCTTTGGCAAGTGTTCTAGGTTGAACCAAAATTGATAAATTTTAACCTACTCCATCAAACATTTTTCTTCTCTCCACAATTTGATCCCATTTTTGGGTAAGTTGTTGACAAAGGGGGAGAGAAAAAGATGATTCAACATGATAAAGGGGTAAATAAATTTTTTGATGCACACAAGTAGGGGGAGCAAGCTCATAAACAAAGCTGTTGCATTTGTTTTTGCATTTGTTTGTGCATTCTCATATGACTTGCTCATTGCACATGTATTTAAATTCAATATACATGCTTGTGTGGTGCAATGCTAGTATAGAACTTGGATGATGAAATGATCTACTAGCATGCATAGGAATAGTTTACTTGTGGTATCTAGACATGCCTAAAGTTTTTACAAGTGGTCCAAGAACCTTTACATATAATGTTGATCTCACGAGGTTCTTGAGTTTTTGATGGATGTCTAGTTACTTTATGGTGCTAAGGATGGTGTAAAAGGCAACTCCGATTGGTATCACGCTTCAAAGGTCCATTTCTTACACCTTAGCATCATTTTGGTAGAATTACTCTCCCAACACTTCTATCAATGCATATGTGCTAAGCTTTCAATCCAAACTCTATGCACATATGTAGGGGGAGCTAATGCTACTGAAAGGATCAAGATGCCCAAGAGGGGGGGTGAATTGGGCTTTTCTAAAAATTAATTGCAAGAATTAAAACCTACAAGCCGGAATTCACCCCTAGTGCCTACTTGTGTTCCTAGAGAGTCTACCGATAAAAAGTTTTGCACCCTAGTTTCCAATCCTAGTCTAGCATGGCAATTCTAGGAAAGTAAAACAAGCAATGAATGTAAATACGAGAATGTAAATGCTTGAATGTAAAGGGCAAGGAACACGGCGATGTTTTTCCGAGGTATCGGAGAGTCACCACTCCCCACTAGTCCTCGTTGGAGCACCCGCGCAAGGGTGTAGCTCCCCCTTGATCCGCGCAAGGATCAAGTGCTCTCTACGGGTTGATTCTTCGACACTCCGTCGCGGCGAATCACCCAAAACCGCTCACAAGATGAGTTGGGTCATCCACAAGCTCCGCCGGATGATCACCAAACTCCCAATCACCACCAAACCGTCTAGGTGATGGCGATCACCAAGAGTAACAAGCTAGAACTCTCACTTGACCACAATGAGCCCAAATGAGAAGGTGGATGCACACTTGCTACTCTCTCTAATCGCTAGTGAGGAGCTCTCAAGCTTTGATTCTCAAATCTCTATCCTCACTAGTGCTCTTGCACTCCCTTGCACTCTAAAGGGTTTTCTCAGCTGATCAAAAGAGCAAGAGACCTCTAAAAGAGGTGGAGGGGATGTATTTATACACCCCTCAAAGAAAACGAACCGTTATGTTCTGACACGGGCTGACCGGACGCGCCGGTCGAACCGACCGGACGCGCCGGTCGCCCGTAACGGTTAAATCCCGATTTTCAACTGAACGACCGGACGCGCCGGTCAGGGGTGACCGGACGCGTCCGATCATGCAAAGGAGCGTACTGTAAGTGCACCGGACGCGAGGCCACGTCCAGTCGTTGATGACCGGACGCGTCCGGTCGTCTCTGGACCTTACTGGACTGTGACCGGACGCGCCGATCACCTCCAGGTCGCGTCCGACGGGTGTTCTCCACAGGTGACACGTGTCGGCCACTGACCACCGCGTCCGGTCCTCGCGAGGACCGCGTCCGGTCGTCAGGGCCGAAAACCTAGTCGCGGTTCAGTACTGACCGGACGCGCCGGTCATGCCGAGGACCGCGTCCGGTCAGTGGAGAAACAGCCCGAAACTTTCCGAAACGCGTCGCAACTTCAACCAAGTTGCTTCCAACTGAACTTTGAGCTATTCTAGGGTTGCCTAGCGCCAAGTTTAACAAGTGTGCACCACACCTAAACATAGGACTCGCCTAGGTCAAGCTACCCGTTCATGCCCCCCTTTATAGTACGGCCAAAAGAGAAAAACGAAGATCCTAACGACTATTCCGAATGTATCTCAACACCTCGACATCCGGAACTAACCGTCCTTAATCTTGACGTCACTCTTTTGAAAACTGAAACGATTTCCATCAAGGGACATGAATACCATGGTGCCCAAAGCAGTTATAACCTCCATGACCTAACTTACCAAAGTTTCTGCAAAACACACGTTAGTCATGGTAATAAAGCGTTGTCATCAATTGCCGAAACCAAACCTGGGGGCCTAGATGCTTTCAATCTCCCCCTTTTTGGTGATTGATGACAACACTAAGATATAAAAGATTAGAGTGAAGGTTTTCGAGCATGCTTGGTTCACATAAGCAAAAAAACAATAAGCACAAAGGGTTAGGAATTGCTTATGTGCCCCAAGCCAAAAGAGTGTACTCATAAGATAAGACAAAAAGCGTTAGTACACAAAAAGATTATAGCTCATAAGAAAAACGGAGTAAGGCACGGAAGCACAACCTTAGAGCTATAACTAAAACGGTGACATATATTAGCACTGTGACGAGATAACACATTAAGACTCAAAGTTTACCACACGACGACAATGTCACACGAATGCAATGCTGAAAAGTAAACATGATGCATGAAAGTAGCACACAAAGAACGAAAACCCTCTAGCAAAACTCCCCCTGAAACTACTCTCTCTCCCCCTTTGGCATCAAGCGCCAAAAAAACTAATCTAATGATCTGATGGGGGGACAGACGGAGTCGTGTCGGGTGCCGAGGTGCGCGGAGTAATCACGAAGTGTAGCGAATCGCCCTCGGAGTCTGAGCTATCTGGCTGACCCTCTGAAGAAGCACGTGGCTGTGAAGCGGTCTGGGTCTGAGCAGGAACGGGCACTGACTGAGTAGCAACAAGTGGATCTGTCTGAGTGACCTGAGCCTGTAGTGAGCCAGTAGCTGGGGGATCTGTCGAGGCAACTGAAGAAGGGATGGTCTCTGTAGTCCCGGTCCCTGTCACTGGAGGAATAGCTGCCTCGGGAGCTGACAACCCTGATGAAGTATGAAACGTAGTGGTGTGCGAGGGTGTCGGCTGACCAGTCAACTCGCTGTAGGTAGCACTGAAATCACCAATAGGTGTGCCTGTCAGGAGGTGCGGGCGAGGCTGGTCTGATGGTGTAAACCCCGTATGAATAGGAGTGAAGCTCGGGGACTGAAAAGACTGGGGAACCTGCTGCTGTGGAGATGTATACTGGAAGCTCGGCTGTCCCTGACTCGACGGACCACTGGAATGCAAAGCCTGAGTCATGACAGAAGCAGGCGGAGGAACCCCAACTGTGATAAGGTGGCGTAGGAGATCCATGTACTGCTGCTGACTCTGTCGCTGCATCTCAACCTGTTGCCTCTGGATCTCAAGCTGCTGTCGCTGAAACTCGTCCTGACGAGCCTGAATCTGTGCAAGTGCTGCAGCTGTGTCCTGTGCCTGTCTCTGAATCTGCTGCTGCAGCTGCTCCTGAGCCTGGGTCAACCTCTCAAGAATAGCCACCATGGCTGGGTCTGAGCGGGAGGCTGAACCAGAGCCACCGGCCTCGTGGTCGTGAGACCGAGGAGACCGGTACCTGGGGATGGGCTGGTAGTCCTCATCTGTGCTGTCAGAAGTCACATCCTCAGGTACATCAGCAGTCTGAGCGTCAAGATCCGCAAGCTCTGCCTCAGCAAGCTCGTCAACTCTGGCATCCTGCTCAGCTGCTGTCTCAGGAACCTCTGGGCGCTCACGCTGTCCTGGCACTGGGGCCTGATCTCTAGTAACTGAGGCCCAAAGCTGACGGATATCATACTCAGGGAAAGCTGTGGTGGTGGCTGATATCTCCGCCCTGATCTCTGGTGGCATCTGAATAGAAGATCTAATAATGAAGCAGATCCAATGTGCAAAGGGCAGCTGACGATTACCCTTGAAGCCCTCAGCAATGGTGTCCTCCATCTCACTAAGTATAAGATCCCAGATGTCAAACTGTATCTGTGAGAGGAGGTGGTGAACAACCCAAAGCTGCATACGTGTCAGTCCCTCTCTGTAGCCGAGTCTGGGAAGAAGTGTGCGTCTGATAATAGCATCCAAAACTTTGGCAAGTGGTGTCAGGCTGGCAGGCGTACGACGAGACCCTTCGCCAAAAGGCTCACGGAAACAGGGTCGAACTAGGTCTGTAGGTGGCACTGCTCCGCCGTGAGGGCGTCTGGGTGGAGGAGTCTGACCATAGCATAACTAATGGATCCTCGTGTCAGAAGCTGGAAGTCTGAGGATCTCTCGAGCTCTGGTGCTGTAAAGTCGGTGATCGCGGCCTCTGAAAGCAAAGTGAATGAACTCATGGGCAGGATCAATCCAAAGTGAAGCATAGAACTCCCTGACCCATGTGCCGCAGTATGCACCTGTCCGTCCAAGAAGATCTGACAAGCCAGGTAGATAGGACAGGTGCGGACGAAGCTGCTCTCCCACAACATCAACAAGTGCCTCAAGCCGACATACCCTCTGAGGTCTGAAAGCAATACCACTGTCAACTAAGGCCCTGTAGAAATCCTCCTGAAGTGGGGTATAGAAACCCTCTGAAGCTCTGGGATCTCTGACAGGTGGAAACCAATGGCTGACCTCCACGAACCTCAAACCCTGCACCTGACGTGCTGTAGCACCCCTTAGGTCAAAGCGCTCGACCGGGGGTGAACCTCTAACTCTGGGAGGAGGACGTGCTCCACGACGCTGGCCCTCTGGCCTAGGTGTCACCTGAGTACGAGCACGTGTGGAGCGACGACGTGGTGGAGACTGAGCTGGCTGCTCCTCTGTATCCTCTGTAGCCTCTGGAGCATCTGTAGCCTCTGTAGGCTCTGTAGGTGGATCAACTGACATCTGCTCTGTAGCTCCAGTATCCTCGGTACCCTCAGTGGCCTCAGTGCCGAGCTGTCGACCTTCAAGGTGAAAGCGACGCTCTCCTAAGTGTATGCCACTGCGTCTGCCACCTCTCTCTGCCTGCTCTGCAGCGTCTGCCACGGCCTGAGCAACCTCTGCCTCTGAAGGCGTCCTCTTCTTCTTCCTGGCCATCATCTTGATGCGCTTACCACGCGCAATCTCAGACCGACGGGTAGGACTGTCATCTCCGTCACCAGGACCACCACCTGCGTTCTTGCAACGCACCATGCTGACAAACTGACTGAGAACCTCTGTGAGATGATGAACTGACACTCGAGAGGCTTGGCCTCAATCCGTATCCGCAGGCTTGGCCTCGGATTCAGCAAATAGATCTGACCCTGACACACCGACTGACTCGCTGCACCGACGGAATAGAAAGATATACTATAAGCACATATATAACTAAAAGGTGCGAAACCCTAGAGATAGCAAGCATGTGAGATACGAAGTGAATCGTGACGCGAAGCTACCTCGGATCGGCGAAACGACGGTGAGAAGATGCGGTGACCTAGGTCGCGAGAATCCCCGAAATCGACGATCGAGCTCTGAAAGGACCGAGTCGAGATAATCAACGGATGATAACGGTCAAGGTTAGCCCTAACAACAAAACGAAACGACGAACGAGTCGAACCTCGGGCGAGGGTTAGGGCAAACCCTAGGTGAAGAGCACGGCCGAAAGTGGATGCGGAGTTGCTTGGGCTGGCACGGGGGAGCTGCGGCAGCTGCTGGCGAGTTGGACTGCGGTGGGAATCTGGCTAACCGGCGGCGAGGGCGCGCGGCGCAGCAGGCGGCGGTGGCACGAGCTCGGCCGCGGAGAGGCAGCGGGCGACCGGCTTGGGCGCGAGGAGGAGCAGGCGCGCGCGGGCAGCTGGCGAGGAGGCGCGTGGCTAGGCTCGGGCGAGATCGCCGGTGGCGAGCAGGACAGCAGGGCGCGGCGGAAGTCGGCGAAACGGCGGCTTAGGGTGAGCGGCGGCGGCGGATTCGGTCGAATGAAGCAAAAACGGACAAGTCAAAAACGGACAAGTCAAAAACGGACAAGTCGGAACGGTTTTATGAGGGGCTCAGATCCGCTCGACGCGCGATGACCGGACGCGGTGGTCGTTATGACCGGACGCGGTGGTGCAGCGTCCGGTCACACTCCAGTAAGCTCCTGGAGTGACCGGACGCGTCCGGTACGGAATGATCGGACGCGGTCAGAGTCCGGTCGCTGGGAGCTCGGGAATTCATCGCGGATGACCGGACGCGGTGGTGGTAGCCGGGACCGGACGCGGTGGTCGACACAGGCGCGTCCGGTGCAGCGTCCGGTGACTAGGTCTGGAATTGGTCTTCTGGATGACCGGACGCGCTGGTGGACGCCGGGACCGGACGCGGTGGTGAAGCATCACTGCGTCCGGTGCAGCGTCCGGTCCAGCGTCCGGTCGCTGTTCTTCGCCTTTCTTCGTTCTAAACTTCGACGCGACTTCTCCCAATCAAGTTCCAATTCAAGGAGACACAAAAAAACACCAATTGGAACCTGATATGAGTGACCTCACTCAAACCCTCAAAATTTTTTAAAATATTTTGCCTTAGGCTAGTATTGTTTTTAGGAAAATAGGCAATAAACACCCGAGGAGCAACCTATGGCCATGCAATAGAGTTTTTGGACCTTTAGGAGCGTCAAATGCTCTCTCTATCCATGGACGAACACAGCGGTTGCTCAAAGCTAAACTGAAAAGAAACGACAAACAAACAACCATGCACATGCAATGCAATACAAGAAAGTAAAGCTAGGTTGCTTGTCAAGTTTGATCCACGGTTAGGCTTCTTCACTCCTCCAAAGGAGGGTTATCGTAACCGTGTTAGCCAAGCCCTAAATGCATTGCGATAAACTAAACATGGCATATAATACAATGCAATGCAAGGGACAACACACGTTCATCTTTTAAAGTTGCTTGAATCAAGCACATTAAGTTCACTTCTTAGCCTACAAAAGGTAGCCTCATCCAAAGGTTTAGTGAAGATATCCGCTAATTGATTTTCACTTCGTACACCTTCTAGTGATATGTCATTTTTAGCAACGTGATCTCTTAGAAAGTGATGGCGGATATCAATGTGCTTGGTGCGAGAGTGTTGTACCGGATTGTTAGCAATTTTAACGGTACTTTCATTATCACATAAAAGTGGCACCTTTTCAAGAACAATTCCATAGTCTAGGAGGGTTTGTTTCATATATAAGATTTGTGCACAACAAGCCCCCGCGGCAATGTATTCCGCCTCGGCGGTGGACAAAGCCACACTATTTTGCTTTTTAGATGACCAAGATACTAAGGATCTCCCAAGCAAATGGCACCCTCCGGATGTGCTTTTTCTATCAATTTTGCAACCGGCATAATCCGAATCGGAATAGCCAACTAGTTGAAATCTAGCTCCTTTGGGATACCAAAGACCAATGCTTGGGGTGTGCTTAAGGTATCTTAGGATTCTTTTTACGGCACTTAAGTGAGGTTCTTTAGGGCACGCTTGAAAGCGAGCACACATGCACACACTAAACATGATATCGGGCCTAGATGCGGTAAGGTACAACAAGCTACCAATCATAGAACGGTAGAGAGTTTGATCGACCGGTTTACCTCCCTCATCTAGGTCGAGATGTCCATTTGATGACATTGGGGTCTTGATGGGCTTGCATTCTTCCATCTTGAATCTTTTGAGAAGATCCTTGGTATACTTTTCTTGAGAGATGAAAATCCCTTCTCTCATTTGCTTGACTTGAAAACTAAGGAAGAATGTGAGCTCACCAATCATTGACATCTCGAACTCCTTCGACATCAATTCACCAAATTCCTTGCAATAATCTTCATTTGTTGACCCGAAGATGATATTATCAACATACACTTGACAAATGAAGATCTCCCCATTAAGCTTCTTGGTGAATAGTGTGGTGTCGACCTTCCCAATGGTGAAGCCCTTCTCAATGAGGAAGTCCCGGAGGCGCTCATACCACGCTCTAGGGGCTTGCTTGAGCCCATATAGCGCCTTGGACAACCTATAAACATGATTAGGATATCTAGGGTCTTCAAACCCGGGAGGTTGATTGACATAGACTAGTTCATTTATAAAACCATTTAAGAATGCACTTTTCACATCCATTTGATATAGTTTCATATCATGATGTGATGCATATGCAAGGAGGATACGAATGGCTTCAAGTCTTGCAACGGGTGCAAAGGTCTCTCCAAAATCAAGGCCTTCAACTTGAGAGAACCCCTTTGCAACTAGTCTTGCCTTGTTCCTCACAACTATGCCTTGGTCATCTTGCTTGTTTCGGAACACCCACTTGGTTCCAATGACTCTTGCACCTTTTGGATGCTCTTCAAGTGTCCATACTTGATTGCGGGTGAAGTTGTTCAATTCTTCATGCATGGCATTCACCCAATCCGGATCTTGAAGAGCTTCTTCTACATTCTTAGGTTCAACACAAGAGACAAAAGAGTGATGTTCAACAAAAGAAGCTAGCTTTTGAGATCGAGTCATTACTCCCTTTGTAGGACTCCCTATGATGAGTTCTTGTGGATGTGCTTGAAGTAGAGGTGAATTTCTTCTATCAACCACTTGAGGAGGTGGATGGGGAGCATCAACATCTTGAGCTTGTGCCTCGGCTTGTTCATGAGAGACATAAGTATCTTCATTTTCAACTCTCTCATTCTTGTCATCATCTTGAGGCATACGTGATGAAGATGGTGGATCAACAATTTGTACATCGTGATCATCATCTTTTGGCTTGATGTCTCCCACGGGCATGTTCTTCATGGCCTCCCTCAAGGGTTCATCACCTACATCATCACAATTCTCAATTGCTCCTTGGGAGCCGTTAGATTCATCAAATTCCACATCATATGTTTCTTCAACCAAACCGGTGGTATGGTTAAATACTCTATATGCTTTGGACTTTGATGAGTAACCAACAAGAAAACCAATATCACAACGTCTTTGAAACTTCCCTAGGTGTTGACGCTTCTTATAGATGTAGCATTTGCAACCAAACACCCGGAAGAATGAGACGTTCGGCTTCTTCCCATTAAGCAACTCATAGGGGGTCTTGCCAAGAAACTTTTGGAGGAAGAGGCGATTTGAAGCATAGCATGCGGTGTTGATTGTCTCGGCCCAAAACTTTTCCGGAGTGTTGTACTCATCTAGCATTGTTCTTGCAAGGGTGATCAAAGTCCGGTTCTTTCTCTCAACTACACCATTTTGTTGAGGAGTGTAGGTTGAAGAGACCTCGTGCTTGATTCCAATTTCATCACAATAAGCTTCAATGTTGGTGTTGTCAAACTCTTTGCCATTGTCACTTCTAATTTTCTTTATCTTGACTTCAAATTCATTTTGAGCTCTCTTTGCAAACTTCTTGAAGCAACTTGCCACTTCGGATTTGTCATGAAGGAAGAAAGTCCATGTATATCTTGAGTAGTCATCCACTATCACAAGACAATAGAGATTACCACCTAAACTCTTGTATGTTGTAGGCCCAAACAAATCCATGTGTAGAAGTTCTAGCACTCTTGACGTTGACATGAAAGCTTTGGTTGGATGAGTGTTTGCAACTTGTTTGCCCGCTTGACATGCACTACAAGGTTTGTCCTTTTCAAACTTTACATCCTTCAATCCTCTCACTAATTCTTTCTTCAAAAGCTTGTTGAGAGTGTTCATTCCAACATGAGCAAGCCTCCTATGCCAAAGCCAACCAAGTGAGGTCTTGGTGAACAAACATGTCATCAAGTTTGCATCTTCGGAGGTGAAGTCAACAAGATAAAGGTTGTTGTATCTAAAGCCTTTGAATATCACTTGCTTGTCATCTATCTTTGAAACTTCAACTTCATTTGGTGTGAACAAGCATTGGAAGCCAAGGTCACAAAGTTGCCCGACGGATAATAAGTTGAAACTCAATGAAGCAACATAGAGCACATTTGAGAGTGAGTGATCATTTGATATTGCAATCTTGCCTATACCCTTGACTTTGCTCTTTGAATTATCCCCAAATGTGATCTTCTCTTGACATATCCTATTCTCTTCAATGGAGGTGAACATACGAGGATCACCGGTCATATGTTGAGTGCAACCACTATCAATAACCCAATGAGATCCACCGGTCTTGTAGTTCACCTACACACAAGAGATCAAGCTTTTTGTTTAGGGACCCAAACTTGAGAGGGGCCCTTGACTTTCTCAACTAGTGACTTGGTAACCCATATTTTCTTTGGCCTATTCTTGTTTGGGGGACCCAAAAACATGACTTTCATCTTTCTATTTGAATCTTTTCTTAGCATATAATGAGCATTGAAGGCAAAGGGTCTAGCATGCTTGGGCAAGGGTTGTGGTGGTGGAGTTTTGCATTCATGAGCAAAGTGACCTTCTTGACCACACTCAACACATCTCTTTGGCTTGGGTTTTGACTTGCTTTGTTGTTGAGCTTTTGCTTTCTTCTCTTGATTTGCCAAGTACCCAATACCACTTCTATCCATCTTCATTACGGTGTTCATGAGGAGCTCACTTTGCAAATATTGACCTCTTGTGAACTTGCTTAGGCCGGTCTTGAGATGCTCTTTTTCTTGCTTGAGCTTCTTGTTCTCTTCAATGAGTGACTCATTTGTTGTTTGCTTCTCAAGAGCCATCAAACCTTTAAGCTTCTTGTTCTCATTTGCAAGCTTCTCATTCTCACACTTGATCTTGGCATAATCATCATGGTTGCATGACTCAAACACACTCTTGCCTTTGCTACTAGAACCTTGCTCAATGCTTTCAATGATCAAATCATCACATGATGTAGCTATATCACACTTAACAACATTGTTAGTAGCATCATGTGTCTCAAGAGCAAGTTCATTAGCAACCACAAGACTATCGTAGTCAATTTTCAATGTGGTGTATTTGTCTTTTAAAGAGTTATGTCTAGTGATGAGCTCATCATGCTTCTTCTCAAGTTTATCATGTTGATCTTTAAGCTCTTTATTAGAGGTTTTGAGCTCCTTGAGAGTGGAAGACATAACTTCATTTTGATCTCTAAGCTCACCACTAGTCTTTTGAGCATTTTCAAGCTTAGATGAGAGTGATTCATTTTCATTTTTAGTCCTTCTTATGATTTTAGTGTATTTGTTTATCAATTTTACAAGTTCATCATAAGAAGGTGCATCATATTCATCATCACTATCACTATCATCATCATCATCACTATCATGATTTTGTACCTTTCGTTCACCCTTGGCCATAAGGCAGGTGAGTAGTGGACGATGATGGTGAAAGAGGCGGTGAAGGTGGTGGTGAAGATGTCGGTGAAGATGATGGCCCCATCACAAATGCGGCAACCTTCTCTTTCTCATCATCGCTCTCATCTTCGGAGGAATCACAAGATGATTCAATGTCGGTGAGCCAATCACCAACAATATATGCCTTTCCTCCCTTCTTCTTCTTGTAGAACTCTTTCTTCTTGCCATCATTCTTCTTGTATGACTTGTTCTTCTTCTTCTCATCTTCTTCATCACTTGAATCATCTTTCTTGCCCTTGTTCTTGTTCTTGTACTTGCCTTTTGGTGGTCTAGGGCATTGATGAGCTAGGTGGCCAAGTTCACCACAATTGTAGCAATCCATCTCCGAGATGGGCTTTCTCTTGCTACTTGTGAAGAATTTCTTTTTCTTGCCATCGAACTTGATGCCACTCTTATTGAGCTTCTTTAGCATCTTGGTGGTCTTTCTCACCATGAGTGCAAGTGATTCATCATCGACATCACTTTCACTTGAGCTTTCTTGCACCATCATGGCTTGGCCCTTCTTCTTCTTCTTGTCATGGCTAGCTTTGAAGGCCAAGTCTTTCTTCTTGGAAGATGATGAGCCCTCTTCCGGAGTGATGTGCATGTACATCTCATGAGCATTGATCTTCCCCAATACTTGTGTCGGTGTTGCGGTGGAGAGATCACTTTGATGAAGCACGGTGACAATGTGACCATACTTCTCAACGGGAAGAACACTCAAGATCCTCCTTGCAACATCCGATTGGCTCATTTGAGTGAGCCCAAGAGCATTGAGGTCCTCTACAAGAACATTCAAGCGAGTGTACATGTCATTAGCACTTTCTTTGGGAAGCATCTCAAAAGAATTAATTTTCTTTAAAGCAATATGATAGCGTTCCTCACGCTCACTCTTAGTTCCCTCATGGAGAGCACAAAGATTCTCCCACAAATCATGAGCGTTCTTTGCATTACGCACACGATTGAAGATATCTTTGCCTAAGCCCCGGTAGAGTGCATTTTTTGCCTTTGCATTCCACCGGTCGTACTTCTCCTCGTCACCAATGGGGTTTGCGGGATCCTTGATAGCGGGAAGCCCTTGGGTTGCGGCTCTAAGGCACCCGACATCTATGGCTTCGAGATACGCCTCCATGCGGATTTTCCAATATGGAAAATCATCCCCCTCAAAGGTGGGAGGTGGTCCTTCCCCGTTAGACATCTTGCTCTAGGCGGTAAAGCCTAAATTAGGAGCAACACGGCTCCGATACCAATTGAAAGGATCAAGATGCCCAAGAGGGGGGGTGAATTGGGCTTTTCTAAAAATTAATTGCAAGAATTAAAACCTACAAGCCGGAATTCACCCCTAGTGCCTACTTGTGTTCCTAGAGAGTCTACCGATAAAAAGTTTTGCACCCTAGTTTCCAATCCTAGTCTAGCATGGCAATTCTAGGAAAGTAAAACAAGCAATGAATGTAAATACGAGAATGTAAATGCTTGAATGTAAAGGGCAAGGAACACGGCGATGTTTTTCCGAGGTATCGGAGAGTCGCCACTCCCCACTAGTCCTCGTTGGAGCACCCGCGCAAGGGTGTAGCTCTCCCTTGATCCGCGCAAGGATCAAGTGCTCTCTACGGGTTGATTCTTCGACACTCCGTCGCGGCGAATCACCCAAAACCGCTCACAAGATGAGTTGGGTCATCCACAAGCTCCGCCGGATGATCACCAAACTCCCAATCACCACCAAACCGTCTAGGTGATGGGGATCACCAAGAGTAACAAGCTAGAACTCTCACTTGACCACAATGAGCCCAAATGAGAAGGTGGATGCACACTTGCTACTCTCTCTAATCGCTAGTGAGGAGCTCTCAAGCTTTGATTCTCAAATCTCTATCCTCACTAGTGCTCTTGCACTCCCTTGCACTCTAAAGGGTTTTCTCAGCTGATCAAAAGAGCAAGAGACCTCTAAAAGAGGTGGAGGGGATGTATTTATACACCCCTCAAAGAAAACGAACCGTTATGTTCTGACACGGGCTGACCGGACGCGCCGGTCGAACCGACCGGACGCGCCGGTCGCCCGTAACGGTTAAATCCCGATTTTCAACTGAACGACCGGACGTGCCGGTCAGGGGTGACCGGACGCGTCCGATCGTGCAAAGGAGCGTACTGTAAGTGCACCGGACGCGAGGCCGCGTCCGGTCGTTGATGACCGGACGCGTCCGGTCGTCTCTGGACCTTACTGGACTGTGACCGGACGCGCCGATCACCTCCAGGTCGCGTCTGAAAGTCCCTAGTTTGGTTTTGGCTAATTGATGAAACCTAGGACTAACCTTTGTATCTAAAGTGGATGATTTAGATAAAGGTGGTCATTGAATATGAGACATGACATTGACTCATGTGACCAAGATGATGAAGACCAAGATGAGGCTTGGCTCGATGGACCGGTTGTAAAGGTGAAGGGCAAGTCGAGGCTTCGAAGCGAAGGACCATGCGATGGTGAAGCTTGAGCAAGACTTGGCGCCGACGGACCGATGCAACGGTGAAGAGCAAGTGAAGTCAAGGTCGATGGATCGAGACGGTCATGTGATGATATGAAGTGGATCATATCATTTGGAGGAACAAAATGGGCTCAAGGCAAAGGTATAACCATAGGGCCATTTTGTTTTACACTCAAGACACCATAGAGGGTGTGAGTGGTTTAGGGTCGATAGCCGAACTATTAAGAGGGGAAGTCTTATCGGTTATTCGACGCATGGGTGCCACTAGGTGAATTCATGAAGTGCATTGCATGTAGGGCCTAGTGAGCTAACTGGAAAACCTTTGAAAATGATTGAGAAAAAGCTAACACACAAGCACATGGAGATGTACACTTGATGGTGTTGGCACATTTGCAAAGGTGGCGTTGGTCGCGCTGTGGTTTGCGGGTAGAGAGGGGTTTGGTTCCTTTCTCTCTCCCGCCGAGCGTGCGAGCGCGGGATTCAGGCGATTTCGGGGAAATGAAATGCCTATTTTCCATTGCGCCGGAAGTCGGAAAAGAAACGGAGGCGAACGCGGTCACGGAAGTGACTGGACGGAGCACCGGACGCCGCACCGGACGCTGCACCGGACGCGGTCACTGTGGACCGGCGCGTCCGGTCTGTGCAGCGCGGGCGTCAGGCGTGCGAGCTAGGGTCTGACACCGGCGCGTCCGGTGACCCACGGGACCGGCGCGTCCGGTCTTACGCCCTGAGGGAACCGAGGACGTCGGACGCGGTGCGCGTCCGGTGTCACACCATCGGACGCGTCCGGTGGTCTCGGGAGCTTACTGGACTCGCACCGGACGCGGGTACTGTGGCGTCCGGTGGTTGCGAGGAGCGCGTCCGGTGATGTCTTCGCGGGCGCGGGAACTGTGCGCACCGGCGCGTCCGGTGGTTCGCAACAGCGCGTCCGGTGGGTCGTTTGACCGTTGGCGAGCAGTGACCGTTGGAGGATCTAACGGACGAATTTGAATTCGGAGAACACGTGGACGTCGCAGGGGCACCGGACGCGGTTGAGCGCGTCCGGTGAGTTACCACCGGCGCGTCCGGTGCTCCCGCGAAAAACGGACAAGTGGAGTTGTAACGGCTCTATTTGGATGGGATGCTTATAAATACTTGTTGGCCGGCCCTTGGGGAGGTCTCTTGGTATTTCTAACATACTTGTGCATCCTTTGAGCTAGAACAACTCCTCCCACTCATCTCCCTTGCTTGATTGCAAATCAAAAGTGAGATTGAGTGATCCCAAAGTGCATTGCATAGCTTGAGGGCATCTAGTGGCACTTGTGGGTGGTTTAGCCGGTGGTTTTCTTGTTACTCTTGGAGAGTACCGCTCCTAGCCGGCTTGGAGATTGTTGGAGGCGTTGGCAAGAAAAGGTGATTGTTCTTGGCCACCTCCGGTTGATTGTGAGAGGTTCTTGTGCTTTCCTCGGCGGGACGCCAAAAGCAACTCTATTGGATTGCGCGTGTCATTGAGTTACCTCACTTGAGAGTGGTGTCTTGCGGTGCCTTGCGGGGCGTGCCTTGAGGGGCAAGTGACTTGAGGGTCACACCGAGGAACCATCTAAGTGTTGGTCGACACAACCGGTGACGTAGCTTGTCGGTGCACAAGTGAACACCGGGTGAACAAAAATATTGTGTCTCTTGTCTCCCGGTGATTGGTCTCCATATTGTATTGTTGTCAATATTAATTGATTATATATCTTCTTGGTGATTGGCAACATCTTCACTCCACCGTCGGTATAAGAATCACTATCCTCTCTCTTGCATTTACATTCACTAGATTATCTTGTGTAGCTCTAGTAGTAGCTTTGCTAGTAGTGTTGTTAGCTTGTTCTCTAGTGTAACTTTAGTGACTTAGCTCTTGTGTGAACTAGAGATCTTAATCTACTAGACTTGTGGATAGGAGGCTTGCATCATAACCTTTGGCCTAGCAAAACTCGCTTTACGCCGTTTGTTATTCTAACAAGTTTGCTTAGTGGTATTTGTAGAATTTTTAATAGGCTATTCACCCCCCCTCTAGCCATCTAGGACCTTACAGCGTCCGACGGGTGTTCTCCACAGGTGACACGTGTCGGCCACTGACCACCGCGTCCGGTCCTCGCGAGGACCGCGTCCGGTCGTCAGGGCCGAAAACCTAGTCGCGGTTCAGTACTGACCGGACGCGCCGGTCATGCCGAGGACCGCGTCCGGTCAGTGGAGAAACAGCCCGAAACTTTCCGAAACGCGTCGCAACTTCAACCAAGTTGCTTCCAACTGAACTTTGAGCTATTCTAGGGTTGCCTAGCGCCAAGTTTAACAAGTGTGCACCACACCTAAACATAGGACTCGCCTAGGTCAAGCTACCCGTTCATGCCCCCCTTTATAGTACGGCCAAAAGAGAAAAACGAAGATCCTAACGACTATTCCGAATGTATCTCAACACCTCGACATCCGGAACTAACCGTCCTTAATCTTGACGTCACTCTTTTGAAAACCGAAACGATTTCCATCAAGGGACATGAATACCATGGTGCCCAAAGCAGTTATAACCTCCATGACCTAACTTACCAAAGTTTCTGCAAAACACACGTTAGTCATGGTAATAAAGCGTTGTCATCAATTGCCGAAACCAAACCTGGGGGCCTAGATGCTTTCAGCTACCAAAACCGAGCTTGTGATAATTGTCCAAACTTTACTTATGAGCAAAATGATTGGACAAGTATGACAAGTTCAAAACTTTTATTATCAAAATCATCTTTGTGAGGGTTGTCATCAATTACCAAAAAGGGGGAGATTGAAAGTCCCTAGTTTGGTTTTGGCTAATTGATGAAACCTAGGACTAACCTTTGTATCTAAGTGGATGATTTAGATAAAGGTGGTCATTGAATATGAGACATGACATTGACTCATATGACCAAGATGGTGAAGACCAAGATGAGGCTTGGCTCGATGGACCGGTTGTGAAGGTGAAGGGCAAGTCGAGGCTTCGAAGCGAAGGACCATGCGATGGTGAAGCTTGAGCAAGACTTGGCGCCGACGGACCGATACAACGGTGAAGAGCAAGTGAAGTCAAGGTCGATGGATCGAGACGGTCATGTGATGATATGAAGTGGATCATATCATTTGGAGAAACAAAATGGGCTCAAGGCAAAGGTATAACCATAGGGCCATTTTGTTTTACACTCAAGACACCATAGAGGGTGTGAGTGGTTTAGGGTCGATAGCCGAACTATTAAGAGGGGAAGTCTTATCGGTTATTCGACGCACGGGTGCCACTAGGTGAATTCATGAAGTGCATTGCATGTAGGGCCTAGTGAACTAACTGGAAAACCTTTGGAAATGATTGAGAAAAAGCTAACACACAAGCACATGGAGATGTACACTTGATGGTGTTGGCACATTTGCAAAGGTGGCGTTGGTCGCACCGTGGTTTGGGCGGAAGAGAGGGTTTGGTTCCTTTCTCCCTCCCGCCGAGCTTGCGAGCGCGGGATTCAGGCGATTTCGGGGAAATGAAATGCCTATTTTCACTACGCCGGAAGTCGGAAAAGAAACGGAGGCGAACGGAGGTCACAGAGGTGACCGGACGCTGCACCGGACGCGGTCACGGAGTGACCGGACGCGTCCGGTCAGTACTGCGCAGCAGTCAGGCGCGCGAGTTAGGGTTTGCAACCGGCGCGTCCGGTCACTCGCGGGACCGGCGCGTCCGGTCATGCGCCCTGAGGGAACTGCAGATTCGCAAGGACGATCGGACGCGGTGCGCGTCCGGTCACACACGATCGGACGCGTCCGGTCATTGTTGGAGCTTACTGGACTCCGACCGGACGCTGGCACTGTCGCGTCCGGTCGTTGCGAGGAGCGCGTCCGGTCGTTGATTCGCGGGCGCGGGTGCTGTGCGGATCGGCGCGTCCGGTCGTTGCGAGGTGCGCGTCCGGTCGTTGTTTCGCGGGCGCGGCACAGTGCGACCGGCGCGTCCGGTCGTTTGAAGCAGCGCGTCCGGTCATCACGTTTGACCGTTGGCGCGCAGTGACCGTTGGAGGATCTAACGGTCGTGTTTGAATTCGGGGGACACGTGGACGTCACAGGACGACCGGACGCGGTTGAGCGCGTCCGGTCAGTTTCGACCGGCGCATCCGGTCATCCCGAAAAAACGGTCAGTGGAGTGGCAACGGCTCTATTTGGATGGGATGCTTATAAATACTCGTTGGCCGGCCCTTGGGGAGGTCTCTTGGCATTTCTAACATTCTTGTGCATCCTTTGAGCTAAAGCAACTCCTCCCACTCATCTCTCTTGCTTGATTGCAAATCAAAAGTGAGATTGAGTGATCCCAAAGTGCATTGCATAGCTTGAGGGCATCTAGTGGCACTTGTGGGTGGTTTAGCCGGTGGATTTCTTGTTACTCTTGGAGAGTACCGCTCCTAGCCGGCTTGGAGATTGTTGGAGGCGTTGGCAAGAGAAGATGATTGTTCTTGGCCACCTCTGGTTGATTGTAAGAGGTTCTTGTGCTTTCCTCGGCGGGACGCCAAAAGCAACTCTATTACATTGCGCGTGTCATTGAGTTACCTCACTTGAGAGTGGTGTCTTGCGGTGCCTTGCGGGGCGTGCCTTGAGGGGCAAGTGACTTGAGGGTCACACCGGGGAACCATCTAAGTGTTGGTCGACACAACCGGTGACGTAGCTTGTCGGTGCACAAGTGAACACCGGGTGAACAAAAATATTGTGTCTCTTGTCTCCCGGTGATTGGTCTTCATATTGTATTGTTGTCAATATTGATTGATTGTATATCATCTTGGTGATTGGCAACATCTTCACTCCACCGTCGGTATAAGAATCACAATCCTATCTCTTGCTCTTATCTTTACTAGTTTATCTTGTGTAGCTCTAGTGGTAGCCTTTGCTAGTAGTTGTTAGCTTGCTCATTAGTGTAAGTTAGTGACCTAGCACTTGTGTGAACTAGAGATCATAATCTACTAGACTTGTGGATAGGAGGCTTGCATCACAACCGTAGGCTAAGCAAAACTCGCTTTACGCCGTTTGTTATTCTAACAAGTTTGCTTAGTGGTGCTTGTAGAATTTTTATAGGCTATTCACCCCCCCCTCTAGCCATCTAGGACCTTACAAGTGTGATCATGGGCATGATCCTTCTGAGCTATCTTGTCTCTCATGCTTTTGTTGGAAATTGACCTTGGTACTGGCATGTATTTGAATTAAGGTGATATTAGTTTCCAAACTACTTTGCTTCCGCTACTTTTGAACTTGAGTTGTAATAACTCTACCGAACTCCGATATATGTTGAATTACTTATGAAATGGATATAACATATGACCTGTTATGTTGGACCACTACGATCTTGGCTTGTATGTTGGTTGGTTTGAAATCCCTCGTGATTTTATTGGACTACCGGAGTTATAGGAGCTTAAGTACGGGAATTTAATTGCTCCGGCGATTGTTTTTGTACTTTTGTTCTTATAATTTAGGCGGTTCCGTGACATGACTCGCGTCAATTTTTCTGTTCCAACTCTAAATTACTAAATCTAAGTCATTGAACTGTTTGTTTGAGGATACCCAACTTCAAAATTCTACCTTCACTAATGTTGATCTAGACCGAGGTCTAACACGCCACAAAGTATAATAGGTTTTGTTGGATGGTCACTCCAATATGCACGGGCCAAGCAGGAGGAAAGGCTGCTTCGAGCTTGGTTTGCTGATCTAAATTTATTTTAAGTAAAAAAATAACCTTGACAAGCAATACACCTATCCAAAATATATTATCTTAACAAAGAATTTATAGACTAATAAAGTACTTTATATTTGTAAATCTAGTGAGGTTAATAGTGTGTTATCAATCTATACAAAGCTTTAGTTAAAGTTAAAATAGCTTGACCTATGATAAATATAGCTGAAGTTATAATGATCAATGGAAGTAAATTAGTTGTATAAATTTGGCATAACTTCTTAAACTTGTATCCTCATGAGGACTTCCCCTCATCAACCTGATTACATCCATGTTCCCACCATCCTCTCTCGGCTCAACCTTTACTAGATGCTCATTGCCGCCATGTCAGATATCAGCATTGACAGCCTGCCACTAACCACCACCTCCACTCTCTTCTACACGAAACTTTCTTGACGCAGGTGGATCATCCATTAGTGGTACTAGTGAATTTGTTCTTGGCATTGTCAACTCCACCACCCTTTAAACACTAAAGTCCTCCCTACGGATGTAAGGGGGCTTGTCCACGAACCCACATATAGGCTCTACAGATTCACCAATAAACCCACTTGCATTCCTAGTCTTACCACTAGCCTCCCATTTTGTTTCATGTCGTTACTTGTTCTACTTAAAAGGCTACAATCTTTTATTGTAGACTCATCAATTCCGCCTATGTGGTTGCTTTTAGCGTAACCTTTCTTCCTACGAATATTATATAAATTTTGTGTTATATATAATGATACTCTCTTTGGTGTAAATTATAAATCATTTTGGTTTTTTTGAACATAGTTTTTACGCTGTGTTTAAAATTATGATGCGTATTATGACACCTTTAGATCTACCGCACCATGCATTGAAACACTATTGAATTATATACTATTCATCCTTGACAACATTTATAGCTGCTACTACTTTATATGTTGTTTGATTATGATGCGTATCAAATGTTCTCCTTATATACTCCAAAATATTACTCCTAATACGTGCTCTCGTTAAAGATCGGAACCTGGATACCTGTATACAAGTCAAATGTGCCACTGTGCTGCGTAGTGCTCGGTTGAACAAGACGAGAAATGTCATAATCCAGGCACGTTTTCGGAGGTTTAACATCCAAGTGGAGAGACTTGGACATCTAAGTGACTTGATTACCATTGGCATTTGCCTCATAAGGACACACATCAAACGTATCAAGAACTGGCTAAAAGCGAATCACAGTTCGAGAGACAAAAAAAAAACTACAGTACTTTACTATTTAATAGACGTATACAAAATGTCATCGTTGAACTCCACATAACAAACAAAACATGATAATTCAGCGGTAATGATCACACTATCAAAATTCGCCCTCCTAGCTAAGAGGGCCAATACCAGAACAATTTCCTAATCCTAAAAATATTTAGGCTACACAGCACACCAGGTCCAAGGTTTCGTTCCCGTGTTGGTAGGTTCACACTCGTCTGGATTGCCTGCAGCTTGCTGGTACAGATACAAGAGAGTCCAAAGGCAAATCCTATACATGGTAGAGCTGTTCAGGCCATTTCGGGTAAGCACGTTTGTACAGGCTCATGCACACAGTATCATGTTGCTGAATGCTGCTATTGAATATGCATTTCATGGCACCTGGTCGGGGAAAGAAAACGTTAGCAAAAGGTCCAGAAATAGGGATATATAATAATAATAACTGAATCTAAGATGTCAAAAGAATTGATTGATCAACCGACGCACCATGAGTACCAACAGTCTCCTTGATGCGGCCACGACGTCCATGTTTTGTCCACAACTCAACAGGCTGCAAAACAACATTTTTATTGGCATTGAACATGAATAAATAGGATAATACGTCAATGGCACAGAAATACTTGCCTTGAACCATTTTACATCGTCGGGATTGTGGAACATGTACCGCACGATTGCTTTCAGTTTTGAGACTCTCTGTGGATACCTGCATAATAACATGTCCAATGTGCGACTATATTAGCTGAGATCTAAACGAGAGCCTTAAAGGTGAAATAACCTGTTTCCATAAACTGGAAAAGTCAGCAAAACTATAATTGAAAATATAGCAGTGACTGCGTACAGGTGGAAAACCAAACCCTTCAAAGAAAGATAAAAGAATGCGGAATTTTGCAAAGTAATTGCCTTGTGAAGATGGATGCACCCAAAGCTTACCCAGTCAAAACAATTTTCTTCAGAATGATCCGATCTGGATCCACACTTTTTAATGAACCTATAGCAGCAATGGCAGGTTGCTCGCCATCTCTGTTCTTCAAAACTATTAGAGGAAGTGGAGGGAAGGAAATCGGAGCGTATACAGAGGCAACAGAAAACCGTCCATGATGTAGAAACCTCTCCATTTTATGTTTATTGCAGTTGATGTTGTCGGATGAAAACAATGGCCTAAGATACAAAAGAGCAGTGAGATATCTTCCAAGGGGCAGTGTGAAGGTAAACAAAAGAAAAGAGAAATATATATCTCCTAGTAATATTAAAACTTCCATTACCTTGCTGTAAATTGCCAGAATCCAACATTGAAAATCAAAGGCTCCTTAGATTTGATAGGAGCTTCATATGAGTCATGTTTCTTTATGCTGCAAAAGAAAAAAAAAAGACGAGGAATGCTAAGCTCAAGAAGCATATTGCAGCAATATTACTTTCACCAGATAAGGACACAAGCTAAGAGCAAACAAATTAAAGAGTGATACATCAAAGGCTATTCTGACATGAAAATCAAGTACACATCACCATTCAAGATATGCAATAAGGCCAGAAAATTGGAGCAGATAACTTATTGATTAGTAAGGATGAGTACCTGAAGTGAAGAACTGACATTTTTGACTCGTGTTGAAAAAGACCAGAAACAACCACAGGTATTCTTCTTGATGGATGACAAAGTTTGGAAGCAATATCTGTAGGAACATTTTTCACATAAAGCCTAACATATGATCCCATTTGAGCACAATCCTTCGCGCCTCCATCAAACTCGGCCATTTTAGCAAGGACATGCTTTTGAGTTCGTGTAAAGTTATCAAATGCAAATATTCTTGCATAGTCAGATGGCAATGATTCCTACAGCCAACAGGATGAGATAAAACCCATCACATGAAATGAGTAAGTTCTCTACTAAAATGGAGACTTAAACAAAAATGAAGTAATTTGTGATAATTAAATGATAGATACCTTAGGATCCCAGGATGACGTCCTAAATGACTTTAGTCCTCTGTATTTTGCAAACCGTTTCTTTGCTGGGACATCTAATGGTGTCTCCACCTCATCAGGAAATTCTGTAACATTATATGAGATATGCATGTAATCTCTTGTCAGTCACTTACCAAAAGGTAAAAAATGATAAAATTTACAGAAGCTAAGAGTCCATTCAGAACTGATATAGTCATATAAGAAAATCTTTGCTTAGCTCAAGCTCAACCAAAAAGTACGTATATCATTTCAGACAACACCTCCATTGAGACACTACCCCAGCATAGCTAATGTGAAGATGACACGGGCCTAAGACAATACATTAATATTCCTGACTGATTTTCAGGGTTGTCTTATGACGAAGTTACAAAAATCAACTATAAAATTGGAAACTGATTAGTCACCCTGATGAATACGACAATAAAATGTAAACGAAGCATAACAAAATGCTATCTGACCCTAATGCAGTGCTACATTGTTTCCTATCTTTTATGCAGCAACAGGAAGTGTTGTGCGGGGAGGAAAGAAGGAGCAAGGTGGCATTGGCTCGGGAAGTTGTGAAGATGAAGTTGCTTACAGTGGATACAAACTCGGTTCTGATGCTTAAGGGTGATTGTGCGGCTCTGTTTTCTTTGTTTCACTCAAATCTTCCATCTGAATATTAATTTTGTACAGCCAAAACTTTCAATATGAAAGAAGTCCAGCAAGGGGATCAATGCCGGGAACTCCCCATATTTCAAACTGGGATAGGTTGAGCTAGTGGCGGAGCTTGGGCCAAATTCCAGCAGGGACCAATAAAACTAATTTGATCATAGCAAAGAGCAAAAGTTTACAAAATATTGCAGAGTGGGCTTTAATTCTATAGAACTATAGAAGCTTTACTGGGCCAGGGGTGGCCACCCCCCACGTTGGCCACAATGAAGCTCCGCCCCTGGGTTGCGCTATTTTGCCAAAATGTTCCTGAAATTAGAATTGCATGCCCCCACCCTAATAGCTGAATTCACAGCTGGGGAGGAGCCCATTGCAATCCCTAATCATGGCCATGAACACATCGGCCAAAGTTGAAGGATATATCATATATGTTTCCTATCCTTTTAGTATGCATACAACGTAATTTTTTGCCTTTTTTTTTACAAGGAAACGTGTTCCATACTAAATTGGCAGTCATAACTTGCTGGAAAACATACGATCACCCAATAGGAACTGGACAGGAGACTTGTTATGCACCTTTGTATATCATGCTCAAATAATGGCAATTTAACATTACAAGGTTATAGAAAACCCATTAAAGGTAATAGAAACCCATACCTTCATCATAAGCATTAGCTTCTTTGATTTTCTTAATCTCTGCCTCTATCTGGTCTTTAGTCAAATTTTCTTCATCCTGCAAAGGCACAACTATCACTTTATGTTTTTTTAGATGGTTTAATATTGCCATGCACCCAAAAGGAATTTTGTGGTCATTTAAAAAAGGAGAGGACGAAAACCTCATAATTTACAGATAAAAAAAGGAACAACAGGATAACAAGTTGAAAAGATAATGAATAAGGTCGATTTAGCAAATCCCCCACCCCCACCCCAAAACAAATACAAACACATAGCTTTTCAATAGTACGATTTTACAACCCAAGGCAACAATTCAAGATACCTAGGGACCAAAGGCACCATGTTTTGGCCAAACATCAAAATGGTTCTGAGACAACAACATTTAGTCAGCAAAATCTCTCACTCTTGTTCCTCTCTGCAATCTTAATCAAGGCTATGAAAACGATAGTTCAAGCCAAGCAACATTTCTGGAGTCCTTCATGGAATTCTTCATCATTGGCGCCTGGCAAATCTGGGAACAAAGAAACAACTTCATCTTTGATCGTGGTCACCCCTATTTTGATTCATGGAGACAACACTTCTCCGAGGAAGCTAGGCTTCAGGCTCATAGATTTAGCGACTCAAAAAAACCAGTTTTCCTCTCCCTGCTAAGCCTCTTTGCTTAAGCTCCTTTCTCCTGCTTGCTTGTTATACAGTTTTCTTTTTGTTGTTTTCTCCTCCCTCTTCTGTGTACAGTTGCTTGTTTAGTGGTTCTTTTTCTTAAATAAAATCTTACAGCAAGGGCCTCCCTTGCTGTATTATATGGTTCAAAAAGACCAAGGCTATGAACTGGCTCACACTACCATTGAGCCAATTCATCAAATGTCACTAGTTATCCATGACCCCGGCGCTGCAACAGTACCTGTTTTCTTGTTACTATATGTGTTTAGGGTCTGACAGAACATTGGATGGAAGACTGGAAGAGGAAAGTGGAGAGTGGGAAGATGGCCAGTGCTTCGGAGTTGGGATTGGACAATATAAGTTTCCCCTTCTAATTCCTTCTTGCCCTTTAATGGTAGACTACCTCTCATGATCATGGTAGTGTAACTTCCACCCAAATGGTATGGACTGGTTTGGTGAACAATCAATGCTTAAAGATTCTCCAGCTTTCTTATCTAATATAATACCTGGCTATGTAAGAAACTGTGGTCCTCTTTTGGGTCCTGTGGGCCCATAAACACAGCATAACATATAGCTGATTACTAGTGAAACACTGAACTCCAATATTGCAAGCAAGTGCTTTAAAATGCATAAAGCTCATCAAATGAGGACAAAGGAAACTTACTGCCATCTCAGTATCCCCAATAGTCTCTCCATCGAACTTCTCTGTAAAGTGAGACACTGCATCTATGTCTGAACCATCACTTCCTTGGTCTGAGTGACCTTGCTCATCAATGACCATTCCAGAACCAGCCTGGTTGTCATTATCAGAGTCATTATCTTCATCATCTGTGTCATCAACAATCCAAGCAGCCTGGCAATAGCATTTGATGATTATTTGTAAATGTAGTAAATATAATATAACCAATTTAAAGAGGAGGTACTTCAAACTCCAATAGAATTGCAAACCTGGTACTCTGAAGTGCCTCGGGGAAGCTTCCTCTTTACCAATTTTCTCTGTTTGTTGTTTATGTTAGCCTCCTCCATATCTTCTTCCGTTGGCCAAGTCTAATCAAATATAAATATTATTACAAACTAGCACTTTGAAAAGATTATGTGAACTTTACACCTTTTTACTTACAAAAGCACAAACGTTCTAACATAATATGAATGCATGATCACAGTTGAAATGCTATGGACGACAGAACAGTGTAGTTAATGAAAAACTACAAATAAGAGAACTATTTATACGGACGCTATTTATAGTGGTACAGCGAAAGTAGCCAATAAAGCACAATAACAAATGCCTGTTAACATTACAACTCATGGAGCCGGATTGGAAAAATACTCACCTGCTCCCCGGCAAGAGGATCTGGCACATTTTCAACGAGTAAGGGTTCCTGACTTGAAGGGTCTGGAACAAAGGTGTTAACAATCTGAAACAAACCGGGAGGTTAAAAATATGTGTTAAAATATGACCTTAGCATACAAAAAGTGCCTGGCATCATTATGTTAGCATTATTCAATTTCAAAGGCTTTCAAGTCCTCTATACAACAAACCTGAATTCCATTATCTTCTGTTTCCATTACATCAGAGCTTTTCCGCTCACTAAGAGGGCATGGATCCTTGAGGGCATCAATTTGGCCCAACTGAAAATCACCAGCACCTGAAACATGTACCTTTGGAATGGAGAAGGTATTAGAAAAGGAAATGACAAAATAGCTAAGAAATAATTTTTCCACAAAAAGCTAAAAAAATAAACATAGATCACATACAAGCTGATTCACTGAAAGATTGTGGGCCCGCAGATATCCAGACACAAGCAATGTGCACAATCCCGTGTTTTCATCAGGATTTATGCAGACCTGAAGCAGCAGTGCCACCCGTTATTATAAAAAAGTAGTATAGGAACATCAATTTAGTTCTTTTGGCAAAACTTCATATTTGGTCAATATAAATTAGCAACTGTTCTAGGAAAGCAACATGGTGTAGCATAGCAAGTAATAAAACCTGCTCAGACATAACATAAGGTCTCTGGCTTCTCCAATGTGGTGACGAAAGATGCTGCTCCTTGAAATGCCACATGAACTGGACAATTTGAAGAATACATAATCAAAACAGAGAGTTCAAAAGAACAACAGTGAAAGTAACTAGATGGTTTAATATTCAATATTCAAAAGAATACTAACCTTATGCAAATCATCCTTTGTGTCTGCTAAGTAAAACTTGCAGTCCTCAGGCAGCTCTGCAGAAAGGAAAGAAGTTGCTGCTTTCTTCAATTCCTGCCTACTTTTACTATCCGCTGGAAGATCCTGTTGATGTTAGAGAACTAAACAGGTAAATCACCAGAAATCGTAAAACAATATTTTAATGAGAAATGCTCATGACAAGAACTTACACGGATGAAAACTGCTGTACTAGGTAAGCCCATGGCCCGAAATACAGACAGGCATTGAGATCCAAAATCGTCAATTGGACTGCACGAATCACTACTGTAGAATGAATTGGCTGGTAGAACGAACACTAACAAATCGGCAACCTATGTAGGACAGGTACATTTGCAGGTTCCAGGTTAGAGCTAAGAATTTATAACTGAGCTAAGAGTTTGGTTCAAAACGTGTACCTTAGCCAGTTCCATGCATGTGGTAAGATCACCATAAGGTGCTTGCAGTACCTTCACAAATATCATGAATATGAAAATTCTATACGTGGAATTGACTATCTAGATTGAATAATTGGAACCAAATAATTTAACAAAACATTATGGTTAATAAGCGAATAATAAATCACTAGAACCTGATATAGAGACAGTACCCACAGCGCTACAGTACCCGCGGGTACTGTTCACGTGAGAGACAGAGGACCGGTGGCTAGGCTGTGAGGGGCGCTGGGAACGTCGGCCGCGGGGCTTCGCCCACGGCCGGCAAGAAAGAAGGTTTTTCCTTCTAATCTCTTGCTTGATTAGATTGATACATCTGCTCTCCTTATATAGAGAGGATTTCTTGACTTACAAGTAAGGCTTACTTGACCCCTAAGCAAGCGACTAATTAACCCTAACGGGCTAAGGCCCAATAGGCCCTTGACTCTTCTAACAGTCTAACTCAGCTATAAAGTACAGAAAAGGGTACAATAATATTGACGGATACATACGCAACAAGACATTATGACACCAAAAAACTCAACACTAGCCTCATTTTGAACTAATAGTGGTTGCACTCAAAACATCAGAACTGTATTTGTTTTGAACTTACCGTGGTTCGAAGCTTATAAGTAGGAGAAGCAACAGTGGATGATTTCAGTTTTCCATCACCACCTTCCGCAAATGCCAAAAGATCTTTGGCAAGTGATCCGACATTTGCTAATGAAGAAAGGCCAACAAGAACCTGCAATAAATAATTACCAATCGACTTAAGGACATACCTATGGGCCATGGTATGACCACAACACAGAACAAGAGTAACCAGGTAGGATCCAGGAGCAGAAGCTAAGAATACTAACAATGACACGTGGTGCGCTTGAAGGTCCATTTGATGAACGTTTCTCCTTCAGCAAAGCAGCACGTTTTTTATCACGTATCTGCACCCAAGGAAAACGTTTTACACAGCAGGTTAAAAACTATAAACAAGGATGAGGAAACCAAAGTATAAGTTGCATGGCACATGATTGGCAAGGCATTATTTGAGGACACTTCTGCATCCACATGCGAGCAAAAAGCTGAGGCATTTTTAACAAAGGCACCTTGTAAACAATAAGTTACCTGAGCCTCCACCTTTTAACAATAGTAAGTTAGTGAAAAAAACAATGCAGACTTGAAAACTCGACCTCAAATTACAATCATCCTTCCTTCGAACAAAGAAGGACATTTTGTTCTGGCTAGGGAGGCAAAGGACAGTAAGCCCAAGATATATAAGCTAAACAGGTTAGCAATTCTATCAACCTGGATACCTGGCATGCAGTAAACCAATAACTGTGCTCAAAAGAAAGAGCCCTTTCATAAACCTCAAAAGCTGCAACCTCCCAATAACTGTAAGCTCAAAGCAAGCTAAAAACACCCCGCCCAATCTAAGCACAGACCAATCCTATGTAACTACACTGATATGGACGCAGTTCCTATTGCAGCACACCTCAGAATAATCATACATGAACTAATAACCCCTACTACAGAATTTGTCAGCTTTAATAACCCCTACTACAGCACAAAAGAAAAAGGGAAACATATGTGCACGGTGCTGGATTGGAGACTAACCGCCTTGCTCTGCTGGATGCGCGCGGCGCGGGCGCCCTTGACGGCGGCGCGGTGGCTGGTCTCTGACTTGCCGCTCCTGACCTTGTCTGGAAGCAGACGCAAACAGTGAGATGAGACATGAGTCGCGGAAGGTGGAGAGGAGACGGGGACGAGAGAGAGGATGTACTCACCTATCTTGTGCGCGTGGCGGGAGGCCTTGGACGCGAAGCGACTCTTGTGGGCCTTGTTCACCTGCGCGCGGCCCCCGCCCATGTCGGCGGCGGCGGAGGGAGGTCCGGCTGCTTTGCTGCGCAGGTCGTAGGAAGGGGGATGGCGGAGCTCGGGGGCGTCAGGTGGTCAGCCGGCGGCCCGAGGAACCCTTATCTGTCGCTCGCTTCTCCGCCGGTCCGGGGCGGATGGCGGATGCTGCTTCCTGCTTCGGACTGGCGGCGGGAGGAACGGGCAGGTTGGAGTGGACAAAATCGGAAGCGCCGGCGGCGGGAGGAAGAGGAGGTGGGAGGTGGGTTAGGGCTTCCTTCACCCGGGAGAATTTTTATTTTATTTTATTTTTTCGGGGCAAACAGCTGCTTGCAGCCGTCAGATCCTAATCCGACGTCTCGAAATCGGGTAGGCGAGATCCCTAATCTCATTTGTAACGAGGGTCATCGGTTCAAATGCTCAAGTCGGCTGGTCGTTTTCTCTCTATAATGGAGAATTTCTTATTTTCTCCTAATTAAATGGGCACATGGCCAACTGTGTCATTTTACCTTACAATTTTGCTAGATAAAAGACATAATAAAGATATAAATAACAAATATATGAGATTTCATTTTTTTTGTGTTGCTTTAGTAGATTTTATTTACTCTGTTTATCATTTATTAGTTTTAATTCAGTTTGAATTTCCCCTTCCCACCTAGTGTGTTTTACATACAAACTCATGTTTTTTTGTACTATAAAAATACGGTAATTTTTTTCTCAAACACGCAGGAGAGCTGTGTATCATCATTGTATTAGTAGAAGAAAAGAGAGTCATACGTAGACCCAAACTCACACACACACCCATTACTTCATGAGAAAAATACAGTAATTCTACACCTCACTCGAGTGTTGGAACAATTGATTTCTCTACTCCGGCGGGCGCGGCCTCTCCCTCTCTTCTTCATCTCCGGTGAGCTTAGAAGAGATTTTTGGGGAGGCAGACAAGCCAGCCGGTGAGGCAGAAGCGGCACCTAGGCTAGGCTAGGGCGGGGGGTGGGGGTGGGGGTGGGGGAGGAGGGGGTGAAGGAGGAGGTCGCGGCAGACGCGGTAGGGTCTCGTCAGAACTCCACGGCCGCGTAACTTCGGCGAGACCCTACCATGCCGCCGCGGGGCGGTGGGTGGTGGCGGCTCCGGCGGAAGGAGGAAGATGCATAGAGATATTATAAGTGAATGGAACGAACGAGATTTGGAAGAACCGTTGCTTTCATTGCTGGAATATATTTATACAAGCGAAGGCGTGGAGACCGTGCGGGTCGCAGGATCGCCAGCGCAGGGACCGTGCTGGGCTGTCCGCCACCGGCGGACGCTGGCACTGGCGTAGGAGCCGGTGCTCTGTACTCGTTCCGCGATGAAGACTAGCATTTTATTCCAGGCCTGATGCTTCGGTTCGTATCTCTGATGGCCATCAGGATGCCAGTGACGATTACGTCGGTGTTGCAGCCAGCGCTGCATAGGTAGTCGTCGTCGCCGGCGATCTTCTCCGCTCCAAACGGCCTCTGCTTCTTCCCTTTCGGGTGAACGCAGGGAAATACCGGTGATGGTACAGAGGCCTACGTGCCTCCACTGTTCTCCTTCTTGTTCGGAGAGCAAAGTGCTGATAACGTATTAGAACTTTAGAAGTGAATGGAACGAACAAGATTTGAAAGAACTGTGGCTTTCATTGATCTCTGAAATACATTTAGAGTCTTTTCCATGTATGCCATTATAAAAGTTTGCGGTTCCACACAAGCCACTGTAAAGTTGAGCCGGTCATCTGTGCCATCGCTCGAAACTTTTTTACCACTCACGCCATTCCGTTCATAGCGACCACTAACGGTGTCAAACAGAGCTGCGAAAAGACATAAATGCCCTTCTTTCCATTTTCTTTCCTTCTTCCTTCGTCTGTCCTAGCCATTCATCCTTGGCCACGGGCGCATGCATGCGGCAAGTCCTTCCACCGTCCGTCCTAGCCATTCATCCTTGCCACGGGCGCATGCATGCGGCAAGCAGGAGGCACGAGCACGACATGCCGAGGGAGAGGCAGCGGGGGCAGCATCGGCGTCAGCGTCCGCACCGGCGCTAGTGTCGGTGGCGCCGCCGGCTTCAGAGAGAGGGAGACGAGGTGGCCGAGTGGAGGACGAAGGTCGCGGTCGTGGACTTATGGAAGCAGGACGAGAATGCGGTGGCGGCGGCCTGAGCGGTGGCGTTCTTTGCCGCGGGCGTTGTCGCATGCACGGCCTTGGCAGCGCCCACGCCGTTCTTGGCCGTGAGCTTCGCAAGCCATGCCAAGGGCGAGAAGGACGAGAAGATCGCCTTGCTCTTCCCCTTGCTCGCCGTTCTTGGCCCCCGCCGCCCGCTTGCGCGGGGGAGCTCAGCCCGGCCGCCGCCGCCGCGAGCGCTGGGAGCTCCGCCCGGCCACCGCGGGCGCGTGCGCGGGGGAGCTCCTCCCGCCCGCCCAAGACGCCGTCCCTCCGCCACTCTTCCTCCACGCCGTGGACCCTTCCCGCACCTCGTCATGGTCCACGGCTGCCGCGGACCTCCTCTCCTCCAGCGACCCCGTCGCCGCGCTGGCCGCATTCGCTATCGCCCTCCGAGCCAACCTCGCTGCGCTCCGGCCGGCCCTGGCCCCAGCCCTCCGCGCCGCAGCCGCCGCCGGACCGTCCGCGGTCTACGTGACCTCGGCCTCCGCCGGTGGCAAAGGCAGCGGCAACTCCGTGCCCGCGCTCGCATCGAGCACCTGCGTCACCTCGACCTCTCCGGGAACAGCCTCAGTGGGCAGCGGCAGCCAACCGCCTCGCCGGCGAGCTCAGGGGGGCCTCCGTTTTTTTTTGAGGGGGCCTCCGTTTTTGTTTGGGTGAAGGAGAAGAGGAAGGAGAGGATAAGGTATGGAGACAGAGGGGGCAAAAGTGACTACTTAGCTGGCCGGGTCCACATGGCAGGGGTGTTAAACGGTGAAAATGTGACAGAAGATTGATGGAATGGCTTGGGCGGCAAAAAAGTTCAGAGCGATGGCACCCATGGCCGCTCCAACTTTTTAATGGCTTACATGGAACTGCAAACTTTTATAATGGCATACATGGAAAAGACTCATACATTTATACAAGTGAAGGGGTGTCACGAAAGGACACGACTGTTCCCAGAAGACATGCCATTTGGGACTAAAACTAATTATCTAATCCTATCCACTAATCTTGTAATTGATGGATGAGATCACTTCGTGAAGAGCCGTCTGTTCGTCTCGCGTATAGGTGTCATTTCACAACAGAGAAACGAAACACTCAAGTGTAGCATAGAAAGACTCTAAAAAGACTAAAAATAAGGAGAAATCCATGGTCACATCGTGGAGAGCAGCTACTTGTTTCTAATTTGTGGCTCAATATTTCGGCAGCTTGTGAGTTTTGCTTAAAACTCAGTTTGAGTGACTCCGGATTCTCTTGTTATACAGTATCATTGTTTTCAAACCAGAATAAGTTCAACTCAGATGCCCGTTCCGCACATTGTTGAGCTCATTTGCTCCCAACTCGTGTCCCAACTGAAAGGTTGTGTGTGGTTATCGTCGTGCTCTTAAAATTGTTGAGCTACCCTCTTCCTTTCAAGAATCCAATCAGCTAGGTAAAGAAACATCCACAACCTATTCCAATTCACCAAGGTGACAATTCTGTGAAGCAAAAAACAATCAAGATGAAAACTGTAGAATCCAAACCCCAGCACGAAGTATATCCATAACAAGGTAACAAGTGTATAAACCTTTTCAGAGTAGAGTAATATAAGCTTCACCTTCAGTTCCTACATACTCCTAGTACATCACTACAGCAGGAACCATGGCAGCATTGTGTATTTGTATTAGTCCTACTTCTATTTGTATAGATCCAACAGAAGAACTGCTGACAGACTGAGGCATCGCTTGCCCAGGAATTCAATCCTGAAAGAACATTACAATGGACGAGTCATCTATCCATGTAGATTAGCATTGCGATGCTGCTCTCGAGTGCCTCCGTTGGTGAAATATCAGGAGATGACATTTATTCCGCTAGTCTTTAGAGGAAACTTTAAGCTTTATGCTTTTACTAGTGTCAGGGTGCGCGCCTTCGCGCGCCCGTGCTGGAAAAAGTGTGGGTGCTACGGGCCGTGCTGTGAATCAACTAGATAACATGAGATAGCGCCGCTCTAAATACAAACATCATATTCATATATAACCTGGACCTTGCATAGTTGTGGCACAGTAAAAAATCAAACATAACCAAGTAATCGCGTGCATACGCAGGCACCAGTGAAATTTTTAGTATGGAGAAAATGTGCTGAGCAATAAGTTACATAGACCCACTAACACATTGAGTAAACTACCTGATACAAGGCGAACCAATCTGGCCAATTTCGATTTGACAACACAACCACCTATGGGAAACACCAAGTGCGTAGCCAAATCGAAATTGGCCAAAACAAGGAAGAGCTGATCAGCTGACCATATAATATTTCCATCAAACTTAGACCTCATAAACTGATTTCATTAGAGTAAAAGGTAACAGACCAAGAAGTTCGAACAACCCATTACCCACCCTGGAGCATCTTAAAATCCTATCTACGTAGATAAAATGTGAACCCATGAAACATTCCATCAACATTAGACTAAACCATTGTTTGCATGCAATTCTGGAGATGAGGAAAAGCCTAGGGGCCCCAAATAAGTATGTTGATAGGATGAGCTTGGTTGCTGTCAACGGAAGAGTTATAAAGGCGGCAGCACAGCATGGCAGACTGCCCCTAAATTTGTAACGGGGTTTTGTTTGTGGGAGAATTTGATGCTGATATATTATGGATAGCTGCTGGTTAAATTGATCATGCGTGTGACATGCAGATGAAAAGGCATAAATAGATAAGGCGTAAATTGTGGCAGTAAGCTAAGGTGGAATTATGCCGGCATTGTGGTATTTGATCAGGCATTGATCTGGTGCTATAATTGGAGCGTATTGGTAAGGCAAAGCATCACCATGCTTACGTTGAAATATTTTTTTGAGGAAGTCTTCTGGGTCTGAGACCGGAAAGGACTGTGTTTCTATAAACAAAGTTGAACGTAGTTTTCTGTCACTTCAGCTGGAGCGGAAGGCGGATATCTCACATTACATTAATAAGAGCCTATGTATAGTGACGGCTCTGGTCTGCATAGGGGCATGTCTGTTGCTTGTTCGTAGCCTCGAACGTGGCTACATCCTTGGTTCGCGTCGCAGGGAAGCTCCACCTTTGTTTGGAAGGAGAAGGCATCGGTCTATCCATCTGTGTATGTGTGTGTAGTCAATAAGATGTCAGTATGGGACTGTAGTGTCGCTGCAATGGATGTCGATGGATAAATTACCGTACCTAAGTCCTGTAGATAGCACATGCAGTAGGTGCTGTGACTGCAATCAGATGGTGTACCTGTAGAGTGGTTAGCAATGAAATTTGAGTGTTTTCATTGTCTGCTGTCTGCACGATAGGTTTTTTGTACATACTCGAGGAGTCTGAGGAAGCAGGGCTGCCTTGATAATTGTCCTGATCTGTGTGCGCCATGTCAGCATCTGTAATCAGTAGGTTGCCGTGCTGATTAGGGAAAGCAAGAACAGGAACAGTACGGTATGGTTTCCATATAAAATAGAAAAGGTGTTGAGTGTAGATATACCGATGTGTCTGTTCTGCTCCTGTAGCTGGAACCGCATGTTTAGGTAGCTTTCTGAGGTAATATCCTTTGTTTCGAGGGAAAAGGGCCAGATATGTAGGAGGTGCTGGCCGTTGTCGAATCTGTTTAAACCCAAATGCGCGAGTGATGGTATTGCATCGGCGCTATGTGCCCGTGCTTCGATGCAGTATTTGTTATGAACGGGGTTGAATGTGATGTGGTCAACAATGCATCTGGGTTTTAGAATTGCTTGTATTGTGGTATCATGGCACAGGTGTGCTGGGATTTCTGCTATGTCTATCTGTAGCTCCTTCAGCAGCCGCGGCATGTTTTGAGAGATTGTTCTATAATCAAGGTCTCGCGGGTTTAGAATCTGTGTATAGGCTGGAACCTTTATGCAGCCATATTCAGGATGCCATGGTACCAGGGTAGCTCTATGTGGGTATATGTCTAGGTACCCAGCGCGAAGCATCTGCTCACGTACGCTGGTGGGCGAACATGAAAGAGGAAATCGGAGCCTAATTCTGATACCTCATAGATGGAGACACATGCACTGTACTGAAGCTCGGTTGCTGACTTGACATCATGTATGGTGATCGGTTCTGTGCTGCCTTGTGGGAGTTTTGCGATGAGGTAGGTCTGCAAGATTTTGCTGCTTAGCCGCGAAAGGTCATCTTCGTCGATGATGGTGAGATTGGGGTACTGGATAGCGCCCATATGTAGAGCGGACTGAATTATTATGAAGGGATCATGTCGACGCGATGAAATTGTAAACTACATAGAAAGCTAAATTATGGAAACGATGAGTGGCAGAGGAGACGATGCAAAAAAATTTTAGCGCTCTGTGGTAACTAAGCAACGGTCTGGTTTTTGCTGGGTGCCTCTTTTGATTATGCTTGTTCCTCTTCTTCCTTTTAAAAAAAGGAAAACTGAATGATTCTGTGTGAGTATAAGCTAGAGTCTGCATGCGTGTTTCTCTGATAGGAGACCGATGCTACCGTGATATAAATATGCGTACTTGATGGAGGAGGTGAAGTATCCTGAAGAGCAGTGATGGATTAAGATTTTGTGTATGCATGGTGGGGCCTAACGTAGCCTAAAAGGTGGTGAGGCCAAGCCATTTTTATAGGCAATTTTTTTATAGCTGGATGTATGTATGTGAGGCGGTGTCTGTGCGGGGATATAGTAAACTGGAAAACAGTTAGCATTTGATTTCCGCGAGTTCTGCTGCAGGGCCTAGTGTTTGTGTTCCCTTTAAGGAAAAAAAATTGTTTGTTTTCGCATAGCACATTGCAGGTAACCTGACTGGTGTCTGACGAAGAACCAAAAAAGGATTGTAACAGTCTATATTAGTAATTAGGCCGCTGAGTTTGATTGAGGTCTTACCTGAGGTGCTGAAATTTGTTTGGTTGAGGCCAGACGAAGGGAGAAGTTGGAGCAGACTCCGCCGTGAGCACGGTGGCGACACAGGATCTGGGTCGTTGTCGTTGACCTGTTTTCGGCCGTTTATTTCAGATTATGCCAGGTACGACACTTGGAGGAAAAAAGCAAGCAAGCAGAACAAGGCGGATCCATGGAGTTGTACCTAGTAAGCAGCTGGGTCTACTGACAGAGGCACAGAAGAGGCAGGAGTGGTTGCAGCAGACACCTCCGAAGCAGGCCCGCCGCACCGCCAAGCTCCCTTGCAGCCTACCGCGTACTCCAGGGTGTAGGACACCGCAACAGGCGGAAGAAGCCGCGAACAGGGCTGGAGGCTGAAGAAGCACCAACCGGCGCCGGCAACACCCAGGAGAATGAGGCTTGAAACGAATCCGCCGGCGGCGCGCAGCAGCGGAGGAAGCTCCTGCGCGCGCTGGCAGGCCTGGCGCACCCCCCCGCGGCCCCCAGCGACGCGACGGCGGCGACGACAACGAGCGCAGGCGCGCGGAAAGCGGCGGGCCCAACGGCGACGGGCGCGATGCGGTGGATCGGAGGTGCGAGAGCAACGATGCGGAGAGGAAGGGCGCGGTGAAAACGACGGGAGGCTGATCGGGTAGAAGCCGAGGTAGATATTTGGGGGTAAAAAAGGGTGAAGCCGAAGCTAGCTTCGCGCTGGCAGGCCTGGCGCACCCCCCGCGGCCCCCAGCGACGCGACGGCGGCGACGACAACGAGCGCAGGCGCGCGGAAAGCGGCGGGCCCAACGGCGACGGGCGCGATGCGGTGGATCGGAGGTGCGAGAGCAACGATGCGGAGAGGAGGGTCGCGGTGAAAACGACGGGAGGCCCATCGGGTAGAAGCCGAGGTAGATATTTGGGGGTAAAAAAGGGTGAAGCCGAAGCTAGCTTCAAAGAAGAGGCACACGGATACGGAGAGCGCGAAGCAGGACGCACGTACAAGAAGCCGATTCCGGACGAAGCGGCCTGGAGAAATTGCGGCCATGTACGCGGAAATCGAACGGAAGGGAGAATTTCGGGCGACGTGGCCAGGGCTCCCTGCGGAGGAGCAGGCCACGCTTCTTGGGGTTTTTCGGGCGACGTGGCCGGGGCTCCCTGCGGAGGAGCAGGCCACGCTTCTTGGGGTTTAATTTCTTTGTGAGCACTTCGCTAGGGTCTAAGGAGACCTATGACAGCCCAACAAAGATGGAAATGGCACATCTACTGCAAAAGAACAGTAATATGATGGATCTGATATGCAGTGTTCTGCACGGTGTTTGTACGAGATGTGAATATCTCCACACTTATTTCTGATGTAATCACACCATCAGAACTATTCAGCCTGCAAAGGAAAGACAGTTTAACTTCAACTCGGCATCGGGAGGCGACATGCCAATGAGGGATAAATGGAAAAGGAAACTTGAAAGAAGACAAGGCGCCATAAATTTTGTAGCTTTGCCTTTGCAACACAACCACGTAATATATATTTATACCTAAGCAAAGTGTTTCAGATGCACAGCTGAACAAAATTTATTCATTTAATTATATTTACAGTGACATCTTCACAATTTTTTGGCAGCATTCCTCATGGATTCATATAGAGCAATACCGCCATTGTGGCAGCCAGGCATTCGCTGCCTCATTCCTTGTAGCTCTTCCTGTAATTCAAAAGCATCTTTAGTGATTAGAAGCAGCCAACCAAAAGCAAGCTAGCGATCAGAGAACTGCTAGAGCAGTTAAAACTCACCACAGATACTGCATACAGTTTAGTAGATTCATAGCCATCTTGAGCTCTAGAGTAAAGCTCATTTACGCCACTGGAGTCAATGTCACATTTTGTAAAAAAGAATGCAGTTGACCTAACATTAACTTCTCGTCGAGAAACTCCAATGAAGACAGGATCTGTCTACAGAATGAAATATCGATAGTTAATGAACATACTAGGAAAGTCATGAAGTGAACAAATCTTTCTTGGATGACAATTAGAAACAGCTAAAAACATCCTTTCTATTGGATCCTGTTCATGTATACAAACCACTATACTACACTACATGACATACATTTTAGGTCTCTACTTACTAGGGAGCTAGCAGGAACTCCAGTTTCCTCAACCACTTCACGGATGATTCCGTCAAACATTTCTTGTGAAACTCGTTCAGTGAGACAAGAAACGTCTTCTTCATCAGTTTGATGACCCATGATTCCAATTTCTTGTGGCTGTTATAAACAAAATGTAGATCAATAATATGACATGTATTTTACAGATCTGACACTCAACCGATTGTTTCAGGCTTAAAAACTAAATATTTTTTCCTCATGCACCCTCCCCTGCTCCAACTTCCTCAAAAAAAAAAAAGAAAGAAAAAAAGAAGCCATGTTTCCAAGTTCTAATTTTGATTCCTCCTCTAAAAGTAGCTTCATAGTCAGCATGCATACTGACAGAGTGTGTGTGTGTGTGTGTGTGTGGGGTGGGGGTGGGGGGAGGGGGGGTGAATTTTAAGCAATAAATAGTGTTTCCTTCCTGAAAAGTCACTTCAAGTAAACATGCTACCTCAAAAAGAAAATCTCAGCATGCTCACTGGCAGAAGAAACCACTAAATCAGGCAGCACTTCAGCCTGCAGTAATGTTGCTATCATCTTTATTTTGCAGCGTAAGAGAAACTACATTACACCTAGTGCTACATTTGTCAATTAGTTCTAAAAATTTAAGCTGTACATCAAATATCTACACAGATCTTTGCTTTCATCATCTGCACTCGTATTGCCAAGCAATCTTGAAGGATTTACCTCCGAGTGTCCTCCAGGGAAAACATAATATCCAGGAAAGTCCGCCACATTGTAACTCCTTTGCAATACAATAATCTTTTCGTCAGAAGTTTCAACTATAGCACCATTGCCCAGTGGATCTGACATGTGTTGGCAACATACAGAATCATCTATTGAAAGAGGAATTGTTTTGGTCAAGGCTGATCATTCTTACAATTCTGTACAAAGATTGACACCATGTTGTCTGAGCACACAAAATACTAAGACAAACTATCTAATGAATAGTCACTGTCCCAGAGCAAACTTACTAGGAAATGGAAGGCGAAACAGAGGGACACAAATATACTTATCAAGGATTTAAATTTCTGAAAGCTGAAGCAATGGAAGAAACTAAAGGACTTTAAAGTTTAAGATTCAAAAAAAGGCCCTGATATGCACAATCAACTGTAATTTAAGATTACAAATTACCTTCAGATGGAACCAGAAATTTCTCCCACAATGGATTGAGATTTGTTCCCACAAATGTCCTATTTCGTGCAAGTAGAAACAATTGTTAATTCGAGGAGTTAGATCAAAATATCACAAAGAAAGTTATAGGCTGCCAAAATTTTGGTTTAAAGATCTGTTGGAAATGAACACAAATGGTCAAACCAACCTGTAGTCTGTGAGACCCAAATGAAGTGAGACACAGTACTCAAGATCATGATTTGAACCATCTTTGTAGTGCAAGGCATTTCCTCCGTACTGAAATTTGTGATTGTTGTCAGTGTGTGCATTCTACTACCGATGAACGCAGTAAAGCAGGTAAAGAGAGATTGTTTCAAAATAATGCATTCATGAACTTCTACAATGACGCATGTTTAGCTAATAAAAGGAAAAGAAGCAGAAATACTAACATGCTAGGACACAAGTCATCGCTACTTAATAGTCACTGCTTGGCAATTCCATACAGATAGTAAAAGTGAGGATGCAAGTGCATTTGGATGAAAATAATGCATGTTACTGACTAGGAATTCCCCTTAGGACTCAGAAACACATATAGCGTATCCAATATTTTAACAAAGCCTTCAAGAGCTACATTTAGGAGGTTGTGTAAATTCTGAGAGAAGATATGTTTCTGTACAAATCGTCTTTGTATAGAGCATGCATCAAATCACTTAACATGCAGGAAGCTTTCAGACTTTCAGTTTTTTCAGTTTAATACAATGTCTTTATCAGCAAATGGTAGCATCTTGAAGACTTCAAGTATCAGTGGAGCAGCAAAAAACAGCATACCAAGATAAGAGCTAAAAATACATACCCGAAACTTTGTACCGTTGTATAGAGATGGGTTCTGCTGAAGGCTTTTGTTCCATATCTACAAGATTAACAAATATGAAGAATGTCAAATGACGCATGCTTGCGTCAGATAGATGTACGATATAGTTAGACAACATTACCTCACTTACAGATTCCTCCAAGGCTGCATCAGGATGGGGAATCCTGTCGAATGACCGATCAAACTTCACCGAAACCTTCAGTTCACAACATGAGTTCAATCAGAATGTTACTGTGTTGTAAAGCAAGACACTCTTGGTACTTCCCCCATTCACAAACAAGTCCATCTAGGTTTGTCATAAATCTTAACTTTTTTTTTTACCTTTGACTGTCAATATAGAAAATTTTATAAAGATTGATAACACAAGATTTAGCATTACAAGATTCGTTATGAAAACCACTTCATAATATATGAGGGCCTATTTGGAGCAAGACCTGACAAATTTGCCTGGTCAGACAGCTCCCCCAGGCTCTGGGTTTTCCAGCGCCCTAGCTAGGCTTCGATTCAAACCAGCCCTAACTTTTTTTTATTTAAATTACTATATTTTTATTAATATTATTGGTCAAAAGCAGGGATGAAAACGGTACGGATATTTTCTGACCGTATTCGAGACCGAATCCGTTTAGAGGGGTTTTAATCCGTCCGTATCCGAGTCCGGATATTTAACATCCGATACCGTATTCGTATCTGAATATTTAAATCACATATTTATGATGTCGATATCCAATCGTATCCTATCCGGCATTTTTTATACTATCCGTATTCGAATCCGAATCCGGACATAAATATGAAAACAAATACGATATCAGTGATATCCGTCCGTATCCGATCCGTTTTCATCCCTAGTCAAAAGTATCATATTGAAACTGTGGTATACTATTTCCGGTCAGAGAAAATAACATAACAGCAGTTATTAGCTCTCTGCACAGTCCTGAATGAACGAGCTAAAGAAATAACATCACGGCAGTTGATGGCTACAGCAGCGCACATCCAAACACTTGAGGCTTAGTTCACCATTTCATTGTTCATCAGAATGCCATAGCTGGAAATGGAATACACCATTCAGGATTTGGGGGAAACGATATGAACAGAGAAATACAGGCCAAGCGCAGGATGCAGCAACCAAAAAGTAAATCTTGCCGCCGCGCGGTGGTCCGACCGATGGAGGAAACGGCCGGCGGCGGCAGGCGCCGTTCCACGCAACCAAACGGACCATGCAATCGGGGAGGAATAGGGGGAATGGGGAAGGCAGGTACGCACGCGGGAGCGAGGGAGGCCGTCGGGGCAGGAGAGGAGTATCTTGAACGCCGTGCCCGGATCTGCGGCGGAGGCAGAGGCGGGGTCGGCCATACGGGATCCCGGGAGCTCCCGGTGGCGGGTGGCGGGGCGACGGAGACGGGGTTAGCCGGTGCGCGGCAGCGGCAGCGGCAGGTTCGGTGTCAGAGGCGGCGTACAGGTGTACGAGACGCTACCTATCGCGCGGTCGGCTGTGTTTAGCTCTCGAAAAAAGCACAAAAAAAAAATTCTCATCACATCGAACTTGCGATACATATATAGAGTATTAAATATAGATAAAAAAATAACTAATTTTATAGTTAGGTGCAAAATCATGAGACGAATCTTTCGAACCTAAGTAGTCCGTGATTGGACACTATTTGCCAAATAAAACCAAAATATGCTACAGTACACTTTTCGGCAATTTAAGGTAAAACACAGCCGTCGTGTCGCATTTGTTGTCTATGAAATTGCAAATTGTCTGTGAGCTGATGGATCGCTCAAACAAGAACATTTTGTACAAGATCTCGCGGATTTGTGTGTGAGATACTGAACTGTTGACATGTGCGGATACACTGTACATGCAGTGCTGGCCCTCGGAGGTCCGGACACCCGCTGGTTGCTCTTCGTTTCACACGCTCTAAGTGGAGCCCACGCTGTCCGAGGGACAAGAGGGAAGGGGCGGCGCCTTCCATTCGGAAGAACCCGGGCGCGGCGCATGGATGCCCCTACCGGCGCAGAGAGGAGGACACACCGAGATGATATAGCAGAAGATTAGGGGAGAAAGATACAACATTCGATCGGCTTTTGAAACATACAAATACAATAGTTGAAACACACGCACGAAGACAGATGAAACACTTGAAACATGCTTTCGAAACATTTAAAAAAACACCTAAAAACACTCGAAAAACCATTGCAAACTTACGCAACATCCAGATAAACACACATGCAACGTATGTGGAAACATATGCAAATCCAGATAAACACACTTACAACATGCATCTAGGAAACGCAGATGAAACATTGGTAACAAACATTTTCAACATACTTGTACAACCATTACAACATATGCAACATCCCGATCTATTTTTATAACATCCATCTGAAACACTTGCAACATACTACCTCTGAAATATCTAAAACACTCGAAACATACTCTTTGCAACGTGAGCTTTTAGCAAAACATGGTAGACAGGCGAGCGAAGCACGGCACAGCGGAAACCAGCTGTGTGGGCACGGTGGAGAAGGAGGATGGCAACGGACGGGCGGCTGTGCGGCCCCCGGTCGCGCGATGAGCGGCTGCCCTCGGCGATAGGGCACCTGCGGTGCCTAAGGCGACATCAGAAGTCGAGTACTCGACGGGCGGGAAGCACGCCGCGGTGGTGCGGGCGTGACAGCGGTGAGAGGAAGGCTAGCGGGAGGCATGCGAGAGCCGCAGAGCCGGTCACGGAGTGCTACGGTGACTGGAGGGGAGCGGAAGAAGTGAATAGGAACGGATAGGCTTCTGGGAGTAGGGTCCACCAACCGGGGCCTCCGGGTGGAGAGACGTCTAGTTCCGGCATTACCGCTGTACATATGTTCCGGACCAAAAAAAAATAGTAGAATTGAAACAGCAGGACAACAGATCAATCTAGCAGTAGCACGGGTGGCACCAGTTTTGTTTGACAGCACGAGATCAACAGAAATCTTGTACAAAGTCCTACGGGACATTCTGCACTGCACACCACAAGTCGATTCCCGTGGGGACTGTACTGTACAACCCGGCAGCGGATTTCGTCCGGGAAAGCTACGTACGCTCCACCCTGAGCCCATTTCTTCATTTGGCCGCTGATCTCTCTCTACAAAGTCCTCCTTCAAGGGCCCATTTCTACAAAAACAGAAAAAAAAGAAAAGAAATGACGACCACAGTGGGAGTCGAACCCACGACCTTCTGATCCGAAGTCAGACGCGCTAATCCACTGCGCTATGCGGTCATTTTGATGTCAGAGGTTTCCATTTATTTTACTTGAACCATTTCACATCGCATTCCCAAACCAGAGTCCGAAAACTGTGAGGTCTCCCGACACCAAAGATTACTTAGGTTGTCTGAGCTTGCCGTAAGCCACCTTAACATCTTTTTTTTAAGGTAAGTGGCAAGAGCTATGTCTTTGAATTAAGATAGAAAAGAGTTGATCTAGTTTATAAGCAAAATCAAGTCGAAAAACATTATACCTGCATGGTTTAATTAAAAAGGAAAACCATTAAGAACCCTAACATCGATAGCATGACTGATTAGCCAACACAAAACTACGCAGCCCCACCACAAGTCATCATTGCCTTAAGGTCACAAACACCACCCTTGCAGCGAGAACTAACACCATGCCAAAGTGGCTGCATATGTCATCATTGCAGAGCTATGTTGGACCCCACAACATAGCAGCTCCAACTTCGCCAAAGCAAACTCTTCCAAGCAATTCAATCATCCCCGCGTGGTGTAGTGCAACACAGAAAGGTAGAGCCTCATCGAAAATGAGCAAGAGGAGCAAGTACCAGTCGGTGAACATGAACTCGATCCGGAACGACACCTCAAGGAAGAAGGATGTAGCGCCGGAAGCGCCATGGTCGCTGGAACAAGGAATCTAGACAGGGTTTTCACCCAAAGAATCATGCACAGTGAGAGGAAGGGAAGCATAATGACACCCGCAATAGGGGAAGCAACGCCCTTGAGTGTCGTTGTCATTGGCTCTGGTCGCACCGGTCAAGCCTTGCGCCCTGAGCCATCCATCCACAACTACAACGTGACGCGCCACATGCCAAGAGGACATCAACCATGATGCCTCACGTGAGCGTGCCACCAACAATGTGACGCCAACGCCAAAACCATGGCCCTTGCTAAGCTACCGTTTCTGATGTTACCAAAAGGCACAGCTAAGGCCATGGCGTGCCCGCCGCTTGCCGCCAGAGGGAAGATGCCATTCATGCACCATGGGGAGACCGAAGCCTAACCAAGATGGCGTACCCAAGTCGACCTTTGCTTTGTCACCACAGACTGCTCCTAGCCAGATCTAGCCATGGGGAGACCGGATCCACCCAAGGGGACGACGGACAACCGATCCTCGAGCCGCCTAGCCTCTAACATGGTCACCTCAATGAGTAGGCATGAGAGAGAATAGGATGAGAGGGAGTGCTTGGGCTCGGGGAGAGAGCCCAGGCTCCATCGTTGCGTGCTCGTATACAAGCTTTTGGCAGCGCGCTCAGGTGATAGTGAAGGTAGAGAGAGAAAAGATGCTTGACCTTGAGCTCGTGTTTTGACAAATAAAGCGGATACACATGCATATGCAAAAACTCAAGGAAAATGATCAAGACCATGTGCTCTTGTTATTCAAGTTCTTGCATAAGTCATTACATGGCATTATGGTCCTTGTGATGCATTCATCCCTACATCACCAACTATTCTCATTCACACCACTCCTTGCACTCAATTACCATGGTTGATTTTCACCTCCACAGGCGGTAGCGGCTCGCCGCCCCAGAAATCACTAGGCCCAGAGGGCGGTATGATCTTGTGTGGCAACAAATTCCCAACCACGCCATGTACTGGCGGTAGCGGTGGCTCATCGCCGCCCCAGAAATCGCTGGGCCCAGAGGGCGGTATGATCTTGTGCGGCAAAAAATTCCCAACCACGCCATCTGATGTTGACGGAGGCAGCACATCCATGTAAGGTTGTGCATCCGCCACTGGTGTTAGGAGCGTCGTCGCTAGTAGTAGGAACACCACTGCCACCGCCGCCCCAACGGCGGCAGTGTTCTTGTTGCTAGTCATGGCTTTGGGTTTTTTTTCTTGTATAGGAGAGTGTTGTGTGTGGTGGGTACAAGTTTGGACCCATAACACATATATATAAGGTTGAGTCGGGAGTAGATTTCTCTTGTGGAGAGAAAATAAATGGAAGACTTTTAATGCACCACCATGGTTTGGCACTCATTTATATCTTCCTTCATTTTTCAAATTTAATTTATGCTGATGAGCTGGAATTTGGTTAGGTGGGGTATGGATGGCAAATGAGGCTAGTCCAGTGGGATAGCATACATAACCGATGGAGCCACAACAAAAACAGCCTGTAATGTACTCTCCTTGTTGAAAGACCCATCACCCTCTGTCTTTCATCCCTGCACTATCGGCTGGTTCTGCTTGGGCAGGGAATATTGGAAGACAAAAGAAAAACAAATAAAGAAGAAGAATTATTTATTTATGTTGTCATCCATTTTTTGAGTCATTTCTGTATGTACTAGCAAGTGAACTCAATATATTTTGGAATCGGACTCTATACCATCGCTAGATGCGAGTTGTTTCTAACTCGTACAAGCAGAGTCAGGAATCTGGTTTACATACAGGATACCAAGGGCAGCTTGGAAAAAGTAAAAAAAGTGGGTCAGAAAAATAAATTTGCTCTTTAATATTAGGTATATATTAAGTTTGTGACCGTAGCTCAATTAGTTATATTCACTGTGTGGAATTTATCCACCTAGGTTTAAATAATTGGCTTGACACATATGCTCATATTTTTTTTTTCTGTATTTATTCTAAGAGCTTCTCTTTTAAAAAATGTGTCTATTTGATTTGATTCGTGGTAAGATTCAAATCTTTTTTGTCCAAAGAAGGATGTGCAAACACATATCATTTGGTGATATATATTTGAACTTAATTTGGTGTTTCACCATTCCATATTTTTTTTTCAAAAGGTACTCCCACCGTTCCAAATTATAAGTTATTTAGTTTTTTATGTATATTTTTTTGTTATACTACTAGAAAATCCAAAACAACTTCCAATTTGGAATGAAGGGGCTACTGTAGAAAAAGATATTCCAACTTAATTAAAATAAAAATATACTACTTTTAGAAGAAAACTCCCACAATATAAATAATAATGTACATGTGGCAATCACAACAATGCTAAAGAAAAAGAAAATGGACCATGCATGATGAGGGAACATTTGAAATAATAAGTGCTCCCACCATTCCAAATTATAAGACGCTTTGAATTTTATAAATACATAGATTTTACTATACACTTAGATATATAAAACCAATGTATCCGAAACAGAGTAAAAAGATTGTAAATAAAAGTAACTAGAAAGAAAAAATAAAACAGGAAAAAGAAAAAATAAAATAGGAAAAGAACTAAGCGACCAGCCGACAAGGTACACATCACGCAGATGTGGTGGTGCCCGAACGCTTAAAACGAATGAATCGGACAAAAACACGTCATGGGCCAAAAACAAACAAGGAAGAGTCCTCGCAACATGCGCACGCTCCTAGTGGTTGCGTAAGCTAACATAATTTTTCTGTGTTGAATGGATGTTTTATTTTTATTTTATATGGGTTGATTGTTAAGGTTTGAACCTTTGTTTCCTTGATTTTTCAGACGTCTACGTAATGATTTGGTCTAATTTCTCTTTTTTTGGAATGTCTCATGTCAAAACTTTTCTTTATTATCTAAAACATCAAAATTTTCTTTATTATTATCTAGAAAACTAACAAAGGAAGGTAGATGAGATAAACGTTACCAGCAAGCAGTACTAAGGATCTGTTTGGATTGGTTCGGATTCTTAAAAACTAGTTTTTTCCTCTACTTTCTAAAATCTGGATTATGAGCAAAAACTATTGGACGTGTTTGGATCCTCCAATTTTTAAGAACCTGACTTCATTTATTGTTTTATGGGTCACAAGAAACTGACAAAAGCTGGGATCAACAGCTTTCTGGTTTTAAGAATCTGAAAAAACTGACAGAAAAACTGACCGGTTTGGATCTCACACAGTTTCAGAAAACCAGACTTTTAAAAACTGGCAAAACAGGGCCTAAGCAATCAGCTGCCGGGTTAGAAACAGTAACTAATAATCAATGTACTCATTAAATTAACAAGATCTGACTGATTCGCTCCCTGCTGGCCTCTTTCTTCGTGACCACCACGAAGGCCATCACTCAGGAGGCTTCGATCCTTCACAGATTATGTTTACTGGCACGGTCGGCGCGCTGGCGCCGCGTCCACGATGAACAGTGAGAATTTTTTTAAAATTCATCCGAGCAAAAAAAAAAGAAAAGAATAAGTAAAAAGTGAATGTCGCTGTCATGAATAATGCGAGACGTCAGCATCATAAACAGTGTCGAACAATAGCTGAAGCACGGAGGAGCCAGGGATTCTCTCGTGGTTGAGGGATACGTATATTTGAACCAGCTAAGACTAATTATTAGCTTGAGCTAAAAGTTAGCTAGTTAAAAATTAGCCAACTAACTATTAGCCAATATGTTTGGTGGATTCTTAGGCTAATAGGTGCATATACCACTAATAATAAACTATTAGCTAGTTATATTTGATGAATGAACTAACAACTATCTGAGCGTAGTTAAAAAGTAGCTCATCTATTAGCACTCCTGTTTCGATTAACCAGAGCTAATTTTTAGCGGCTAATCATTTGTTCAAGAGATCCAAACAAGCCCTCGAAGGAGGCGATTATGATTATGGTGCGAGACGTGATCTTGACTTTGGCTGTCCACGACAGCGATCAATACATAGCAAATGGTCAGAGAAAATTAATGCTCAGATCCAGCCGTCCATAGGATGCAGGCCTCATATAGTCATATATCATATAAGATTATGATCGCGTTTTATTTTAATGCTTTTGGAAATAAAGTTAGATCACCATGGAGGAGAGGATGCTTCATGTGCCTATTTTGTTGTTTCGAAAGGTTCCAATTTAATATTATGGGGAGTGAAAAATATATGTAAGATTGGAGACAGAGCGATATGGGATACATCACTTCATGACCCAAAACAAGCCATGGGTGCTTCTCTTGTCTAATAAAACTTACGGCAAAGCTCTTTTCCTCCTTTCGAATAAAATGTGCACACTTCTCATTGTTAATGACACCTTGCTAATGACTCCTATTAGGGCGGTGCAGTCATTGATCCTTTGTTGTTGCCTAAGAGCTTTAGAAGAAGTGGAATGCATGAATTTTTCAAAGACGACATCGTCCACTCGTTGCGAAAATCAAAGAAAGTGCCATGAACATGGTAACACCGAGCGGGGCGAGTGGCTAAGCCAGATAAATTCCGTAGGTTGTTGCGCTACTCTTAGTTCGGTTGTTTATCATTTATGTATTCTCAAAGTTTGAAATAATCTGCTAGGAAGGTTCTGTCATAGCTGTAAGACCACCTAGGGTGCTCATCTGAAGCGTGTTGTTTGTATGGTTAAACTGTACTTTTTAATTACAATGATACATAAATCTTTTGCGTATTCGAGAATAAAAAATAAGCCGGATAAATTCAATTTTTTGGCGGGCTTAGTGATGTTGGATCGATGTCGAGTCTACTCTGATGTGGTTTTGGTATTTTTGTAACTATAGTTTTTTTTAAAACTCCTTCCCTATTCGAAAGGAGGATCTCCTCAGCATGCGTGTTGGCACAGATCTCCTCAGCAAGCGTTTTTCTCATGTTGACAGATCTCCTGCTTGTTGAGTTCTATTATTTCAGAAGAAATTAAAAACGTCACAGTTGGCACTTTGTATTCAAATTGTAGTTGCCATGATCAAGAAATGACACATAAAGAGTCTTACAAGCTTATCACCAATTATAGCACTAACAAAGCATGTATTGATGCATAAATGCATGCTGAGGCTTCTCTCGCCATGGAACATGACACGAGAAACACGCCTCATGCAAGCATGCAGCAGAAACACAGAGGTACTCCGATCGAGAACATCATTACATCACGCCTGGCGAGGCGCGCGGCGGCTGATTGTTGTGCCCGTTGCTAGGCCCGGAGGGAGTGATGGGTAGTAGGATGGGTAATGGCGGGGAGACGACGACGGTCGTCTCGATGCCTGGCGGCGCTTCGGAAGGAGAAGCCTTCGTCACCAGCAGCATGCCGATGCCGGCGGTGACGGACACCTCGCCCGGCTCGACATCAGTCGTCGCCACCGGCGCTGGAGCGGCAGGTTGCGGGTTGGGGGCAGCAGGACGCGCCGCCGAGGCCAGCGAGACGGTTGTCGCCAGTACAAGAAGCGGCGGCAGAAGCAGCAGTGCTGCAGCCGCCGGCAGTCTGGCGGCGGTCCTGCTGTTTCGGGTGGCCATTGTTGGCTGATGATGGTGACTGCCTGGTGGTGGACGTACGCTACTATATATATTTGGCTGTGCCTATATATTTTGGTGTGTGAATGTGACGTAGCTAGCTTGGCAAGGTGTTCGTTGGCAAAGGCGCTACTATACAGTCTCCAGTTCGATCTCTTATTCTACTATACGTCTATACCATATTACCATGTATATGTAAATGATATATGTAATTATTCTCCGCTGACAGTATATATGGATATAAATAAATATGAGCTATAGTGTCTGCAATAAGTAAATGAACTACATAAATGCAGATTGCAACAAATATATATACACCATGAAAGACCATGCTTTCGTTCAGCTGGACGGTGCTTGAAAAATGGTGTCCGAGCTCACAATATCATCCAAAAAACCAAAAAATGGTTTAAAATTATAAACCACTGATCAGACACCGCATGACCAACTATTTATCTGACTTATATTCTTCTATATAGTGATCTAATTGTATGTCTATGATGAGGTGGGTTGGGGCGATGTAGGGCAAAACCTAGGGTTTCCCCCACCGCTGACTTCGGCTATTGCTTCACCTCCGCAAGATTAGCCTCCCCATGCCTCCCTCGTCAGGCAGCCTCCTACTCTCTTGGTTAGGGTTGTCGTCCGTTATGCTCTCTTTTCCGTGTTGTGCCTGCTTCTACCCTTGTCCTCGTGGATGGCTAGGGCATGGTGGCCACGCTGTCGCTAGGGAGTCCTATACAGATCTAGCCAGAGGAACAATCCCCAATCAGCACCACCGCAACCCATGTTGGGGCGCTTATGCTTCCCCAGTCATAGTCTATCCCCCTATACGACACTCGTTGCTTCTTCTACCCTAGTCATTGTGGATGGCTAGGGTGGTGACCTCGCCATGGTTGGGGTGCCCCTCATATGCACATATGGGGATGGGGATGACCCTATTGGTCAATGCCGCTACCATTTCTCTATCTGCGGTGTCCACCACGAGGTCACCGCTTCTGCCGTGTTCTCCCTCTCGGTTTGGCGTTGTTGTGTCGCCAACGACACCCGTCAAGGATGTGGGCGAGGCTAGCCCTAAAAATGACATGGCATGGCCTGAATCTAAATCTATGGCTTCTTCCCCTTTCGGGCATTGATGTGGTCACCTCTGCTTAGAGCTTCAACCTATGCATCTTTCTCTGTCACTAGCTCCTGCTTCCCCAATCCCATGTCGCTTCTGTGGTTGTCGTGAACTGAAGGAGTTTACTCTACACAACAACTCCGTCGATGCTCTTTTATGCCTTATTGTTTTGTAGAGGGAGCAAGAGGTGGTTGTGTTGTTGTCGAATGGATATCCCTGATCGACATCCAGTTGGCAGTCACCAAGCAGGAGCTAATTCTTCATTGTTAGCGAATGGCTAAGACTCACATGTGTGTCTATCCGGTGATGGGCTCGAGCGAGCAAAAATCTGATCCTTGCAGCCTTTGGCTGAGGGTTGCTTTAAGGTTGAGAAGCTAAGGTTCTTCCCATATGGGATTATGTTGCATGTTTAATTTTTGTAGTTTTTGGAAAATAATGTTAGGATCACTATTGGAGGAGGGATGTTTTCCTGCTGTGTCTAATATATATATATATATATATATATATATATATATATATATATATATATATATTTGGAAATGTTCTAGTTTAGGATTACTGGGAGTGGAACTATTAGTTACGGTGGGAGATAATCTAGAGATAGCATGGAATTGGGCTAAAACATGTCATGGGCCAAAAACTATGAAAAGAGAAAAGTACTCGCAACGATGTGCACGTTTGTTTTGTCTAATAAAGTTTGTGGCAAAGCTCTCTTGCACTCATTTGGAATAAACACTACACCGGCCATGATCTTTAGGGGCGGCTGGTGACCCTTTATAGAGGCGGTTTTGCCAACCGCCCCCATGAAGAGGTGGCTACAAGGGGCGGTTGATGATGTGTAGGGGCAGCTGGATATAGAGCCACCCCTATAAATTAATTCCCGAAAATTCACGAAATCAGGAAAAAAAATAGCAAAAATTTGTAGGGGCGGGGAGAAGACGACGCTTGTCTCGATGCCTGGCGGCGCTTCGGAAGGAGAAGCCTTCGTCACCAGCAGCATGCCGATGCCGGCGGCCACGGACACCTCACCTGGCTCGACATCAGTCGTCGCCACCTGCGCTGGAGCGGCAGGTTGCGGGCTGCGGGTAGCAGCAGGACGCGCCGCCGAGGCCAGCGAGACGGTCATCGCCAGTAGAAGAAACGGCGGCAGAAGCAGCAGTGCCACCGCTGCCACTCTGGTGGTGCTCCTGCTGTTTCGGGTGACCATTGTTGGATGTTGGTGAGCTACTATTCTGGTGTGTGACGCAGCTAGCTTATTGGCAACGTGCTATTTGGCTGGGCTACTACTGTATATACATTGGCAGCTCTCTTGATAGAAATAAGCAGGATCTGTAGTTTTTTTTTCTAGAACAATACTTCACGTGTATTTCATTAAGTTGTTAGAAAAGTGATACAAAGGACTCGCAAGTAATCACATGATTACCAATGAAACCCCACAGGCACACATAGACAGCAAGAAAAACACGAGGGGGGTGACCTCCACCATAAAACCCCAACCAACTGAGCCTGATACAAGAATACAACACAGTGGTAGCCAGTGGTGTAGTGAAACTGCAAAGTCGACGGAGCAAGCTTCCAACAGCGTAGGCAGCAGAGATCTGCCCGGGGAAGTAGCAATCAACCTTGACGACAAAGCATCCGCCAAGGGTGCCAGTACGACAACAGCGGCAAAGCATTCGCTAGAGAAGAGACCATGGCGGCAAAGCATCCGCTAGAGACAACGACCATCAACGCGGCAAAGCATCCGCGGATAAGGGGCCATCACGCTCACAGCAGCCAAATCTGCCAGACAACAGAGACTGGGGCGACACCGGTGGCAAGGCATCTGCCAGAATTACGGCAAAGCAACCGTAATGAGGGCCATCACACGCTCCGCAGTTGAGCGTGGAGACCGAAGCGACGAGGTGGCCAAGCATCCACCCAAGCAGCAACATGGCGGCAAAGCATCCGCCAAAGACGACAACCAAAGAAGCAAACAACTGCAGGTACACCAACCACCAGCTGGACAAACCAAAGTGAAGAGTCGCATGAGAAACACGCGCTGACATAGAATGGTGAGGGCCGACTCCGGCGAACGGCGTGGTGGGAACAAGCGGGTGCATCAATGAAGCCTTCAAGAAGGTGATGACAACCGCGGACGCCAACTTCACTGCGAGGATCACCCAAAAGGAACTTTCGTCCCAAACTTGCCCCAGTAACCTCCAACAGCGAACAGAGCAAAATGATGATGCCTCCAAGAAGGTGATGACGCTGGCGCGCCACCATCGTCGGCCCAAGGCAAGGGGCTTGGCGGGGGTTTTCACCCCTGTTTGCCGTCGGCCTCGGCAGCCGCTGAAGCGGAGCAGGCTAGCCTGGCCAAGGGTAGCTGCGAGCAGATCCGGCCATCGACCCCAGGCCACCCGACAAACCCACCGCCGCCCGCCGCTGAGGGTCCAGACGGCAGGTGCCACGCCCTTGAGCTTGGATCTGGCCATCCGCCACCGATCGACACTGTAGGTGGGCTGACCCTGCCATAGCCAACCGTCGAGGGAGATCCGGCCGCCGGAGCGCCAGATCAAGCCCCAAGGAGGGCGGATCCGGCCGGCTGTTGTGAACAGATGATATGAAGGACGTATTAAATCATTTTGAAACGACAAGTAATAAGATATTATGAAAAGATTGACCCATGTGTGGTTGTGCCTATCTGTTATGCCACTATGTCTGAAGGAGCCGTGAGAAATGAAGGCATGAACAGGGCATACAAAGTAGCGGAGCAAATCTAGCCATCTAGGCAAGTTTCTAGCAAATTCTAATCAAAGAATGAAACAGAGCTAACATGGTCAGGCCATCAGCGTTCAAAAATATAAAAAAGAGACAAAACTCAGAACAAACTATGGACAAGATAAGCGTACCAGTAAGTAATTCATCACCACACTTGACATTTAATCCTCTCCACTAGTCCCTGCAACAGTATTTTTGGTTGTTCTGACGAGATTTCCATTTTCGTCATACTCATTACAGCATGCATCAATCTTCATGGCTTGACTTTTTGGGTGCCTACTGATGGCGTCTCTGCATGCAGATTCTATTTTGGACCCCTGATTGCACTTGGCTTCTATAAACAAGGAGATCCTTTCTAGTCTAGCAAGGTGCTCGATGCCACCAACTGGACTGCCCTCTTGCAGTTGCATTGCACCTTGTCCGCGAGCATCAAGTTGTATCCTCAGTTTCTGTAGCCGCGGCATTGCGGCAGGCTCAAAAGTCAAGCGTGGCAGCTCACCACAAAAGAATTGTATCTCTAGCCTCTGTAGCCGCGGCATTACGGATGGCTCGAAAGTCAAGCATGGCAGCTGTCCACAAAAGAATAGGAAGCTCTTGAGGCTGTGGAATGTGTTTGGGTGGATAATGATGTTGTTCTCTGGGATTGTTTTAGGTCTTAACCAGAGGTACATGAGGCAGGGCAACTGTCCAAGAACCTGGACATCATCACTTCGGAGCTCCTGGACCTCTAGTATAGCACTTGCCAACCTGCCAGCATAAGCAATCCAATTTGTAAGCTTGGGCATTGATACGCTGAGCAAGAAAAGGCTCTGTAGATGCCGTGGACGTGTCAAGCAGTTACTCCAGAATTGTGCTGAGGGGGGGGGGGGGGGGGGGGGGGGGGGGGACCGCTGCACTTGACCGAACAAGAAAAGTCAGGTGGCGGAGGTTGCTGTTTCCAAGCTTGTTAAGAGATGCAGCCAAGATTGTCATCCTTACGTCATCTGTCCTGGTGTCATTGAACTTCACAGTAAGATTCCTGAGATTGGTCAACTCACTCAGATCTCTGATGCACTCTATGCAATTAGGGTGTGTTTAGTTGGCCCCCGTAAAATTTTTGGAAGTACAGGAACTCTTTCGTTTGTATTTGGCAATTAGTGTCAAATCATGGACTAATTAGGTTCTAAAGATTCGTCTCGTGATTTACAACCAAACTGTGTAATTAGTTATTTTTTTTATCTATATTTAATGCTCCATGCATACGTCTAAAGATTCGATGTGACGGGGAATCTTATAAAATTTTTGGAATTTTGAAGGAAGTGAACACATTCCCAATGCCAAACCAGGACAGATGACGTAGGTTGCACAGCTTGCTAAGCCCATTTTTGAAAGTTAGGCCTCGTTTAATCCCTAAATTGGGGATCCTCAAATCACTGTAGCGTCACTGTGCTGCACTGTAATATTTTGTTTTTATTTGGTAATAATTGTCCAAACATTGATTAATTAGACTCAAAACGTTCGTCTCGCAAAGTACAACAAAAATATGCAATTAGTTTTTGATTTCATCTATATTTAGTACTCTATGCATGTGCCGACATTTTGATGTGACGATGAATCTTCTTTTTGCATAGTGAATTTTGGGGGTGAATTTGGGGAACTAAACATGGCCTTACACGTCCTGGGAACTCGAGATGCCTTAGACCACCTGCACTGTTGAACCGAATCCCATCCTCTACGTCTCCACATCAGCGGTTACCGTATCAGATATGAAAAAATGAGCTGCAGCGGTGTGCGCTATGCACACGCTATCCAAGCATCCACCGCTATTTCTGGCGCATGGAGGATGTACTTTGTGGCAGAGCAAGCAGTGCATACGTGAGAGAGAGGAGAGAGGTGACAGCGGCGGGCCCCACTTGTTTTCGGCAACAAAAAAAATGTTATAACTCCCAAACCAAAAAATCAAATTAAATTTCGATTGTATCATTAAATTCGTTTTAATAAATACTTCAAAACAAGATGTTATATGGATATATTTAGATAAAGTGACAAGTGGGCCCCACAGTGAATAGAGGATGATATAGAGGATGGATGGATGCGGGAAAACTGTATATTTTGTAGTGACTAGGATGGAATATTTCTTTTAGAGGATGAATATAGAGGTCCATGAGTGCGGATAGTCTTAGAGATGACAAGGAATTAAAATCCGATAGGTGTTCCCTAGAAAAATCCTTCATATCTAGGGTCATCAAATGCTTTAGCTTGCCAAATTTCTTTGGCAGCTCGAGACGAAAGCCATGGACCCTCACATACTTGAGCAAAAAAAGTTGATTTATAGCAGACAAATCAAGGCACATAAGGTCCATAGAAAAGCTACGAACCATATCCAAGACTCTTAAAAGCTCAAAATTCGAAAGTGGAGGCATACAATTAGCCACAGGGAAGGAAATATATGACCGAACCGTTGATGCACTCATACTCTCCCCTGTCAGGGGCATCTTTCTGTCTTGGAGCTGATGGCTGATCCGCCGAACTTGTGATGCTCCATTCATTGGATACTTCTTATCAATTACAGTGATGAAGTTTTCCTCTTTGCACTTTGATATAAAAAGCTCAAGCATTAGGTCATGAACTTGACATGTTAACACCTCACCAGTAGCATCACCATGAAGGCAAGGTTGGATCATATTCCTGTTAATGAGTTCATTGAAACAGTTCTCAGCAACTTCCTCTAGATCTAAACCATGTTTTCCCCAAACAAATCCTTCAGCCATCCATTTTCTCACCAAGTCTTCCTTGGGGATTTCATAATCTTCAGGATACATTCCAAGATATAGCAGACATGTCTTGAGCTCATGGGACAGGTCATTGTAGCTAAGACTTAGCACATGCCTCATCCATTGCAGTGTAGGTTCTGTGTCCAACTGGAAACCCATTGAATTATGTATCTTCTCCCATGCCTCAATGTGCATGTGGTTAGCCAAAAGGCTTGCAATGCTAGTAATTGCCAAGGGTACCCCTTTGCATTTCCTTAATGTTTGGTCGGAAATCTCTCTGAACTGCTCAGGACAACTATCTTCTGTGTCAAATAACCTTTTGAAAAACAGCCTTCTTGAGTGAAGCTCATTAAGGGGTTGCATCTGGTATACATGGCCCTGACTTGGGATGCAGCTGTCTGTAGCAACGTCTTGAATACGTGTGGTAGTTATCACTCTGCTGGCATTATTATTTTCCACAAAAGCACACTTATAATGTCCCAATCCGTGATGCTCCATAAGTCATCAATTATGATAAGGTACCTACAAAGTAATTAACTTCAAAGTCAATCCCATTTGCATCATAATATGACAAAAGTAAACATGAGATTAAAGGTTTTGCCATTGCTTCAATTAATGTATTGATATTTGCTACTAGCAGAGCAAAAAGTCAATGTGTGAGGGAGGACACATCAGGATGCATGGTGAAATAACTTTCAGGAGCTATTGGTGTGGCAATACAAAATTTAAATATTTCTCGAGTGTTCTTTTTAGAGTGGCCGGCGATCAAAGGTTCTTTTTTTTTTATAAAAAAGTTCTTATTGGTGTAACTGAGACATCTCTTGGAAGTCTTTATTATGTGGCCAATAGTTTTCACTTTTTAGATGAAAACTTTTTGGCTAGTGATTCTTTGTTGCTATAGTTTATTTTGGTCCTCAAGAAACATATGTACATTATAACAAGAAGGGTTTCTAGAGGCGGTCAAATTTGGTTTCTAGGATAGGAATGCACGACCGCCTCTGGGCAAGGGTCTCTATAAATAAGTCATTTGTAGGGGCAGGTACATTACCGCTATTGAAATCTATTTATAGGAGCGGTTGACACTACAAACCGCCATTGAAAATTGAATTTTTGTGGGAAAGTTTGTAAAGTGGCCTAGTCTTAGAATTCTTTTTCAAAAGATAGTAAAAATAGAAAACAGTAACAAAACTTTTTCCTACTCAAGTGGCTACTGCACGGTCACGCGTCACATGTCTCAAGTCTCAAGTCATGCGATTTTTCATGCGAAACATGTGTGCAAAACTAAAACATGCATTACCATGCATCGCACTACATATATGTTGCTAATGGCAACAGAAGAACGTTTCCGCTAGTATTTTGAGTGTTTTTTCTAATTGAGGGGTCACTTTGTGAACAACCTTTACAATTAACCTCAATTTCTAAGGTTGGTGGATGCCCCATAGAAATTTCCATTTCCAAGGGTAGTTAGTAATAAGACTGCCTTTCAAAATAAAAGCACTTTTAGGGGTAGTTGATGTTATGAACTGCCCCTGTAAATGGATTTCCCAGGCGGTCCGTTAGCTTGGCCCCATGTCTCTTTTTTGAGGGATACTTGAAAAAACCCAACCAGCTCTAAAAAATGTGGCTCCTCTAAAAATAATTTTTGAAATTTATTTATATACAATGTAAAGACTTTGGTCCTTGAGGGAAAATTGTACAACAAATTTGGACTCCGACGACGTCGCGGGCTACAACGTCGAGCGAACCCGAGGTAGCAGCAGGGGCCCTCCGGCCATGGATTCCCATCGCACCATTGTTGCTCTGCTTCGCTCCACTGCCCGTACTGGTTGCTCACGGTCGCTGCCAATGGCGGGCCCGCCATGATTCAATGGTATTCAGTTGAATACCCAAATTTTTTTGGCAAAAAATTTTGTACATATAGTGCATATACAAGTCTGTATATGGAAAAAACAAAAATACAACAATCTGAGTAGCTGTACAGGCAAATAGGCCCAATTCTCACTCTTTTTCTCTCCCACCGATGGCCCAACGAGGCTGAGTGGCCCATTTTCACTGCACAGGCCCAAAATCGAGGTCCTCCTCTTTCCCCTGTCTCGGTCTTGCACGCAGGAGGCTCACTCAGTCGCTGGCTCCTCCTCTTTCCCCCGATTCCCCGAACCCTAATTGCGACTGGCGAGCAGCGGGCGGCGGGCGGTGGGCGCTGGGCGGTGGGCAGCGACGACGGACTGGAGGCATGGCCGGCCGGCCGCACGGGCCACGACGTCAGCCCGGCGCTAGGCGCAGCGCGCAGCGCCGCAGGCAGGCAGGGGTGCCACTGCAGCGGGCCAGCGGCGCAGGCAGGGCCGCAGCGGCCAGCGATGCGCTGGCGCAGGCAGGGCAGGGGCCAGGGCCGGGCTGCCGGCTGCTGGCACAGAGCAGTGAACTACTGAACTGCCTGTAAGTTGAATTCAGTCTTCCCAAATCCTAAATTCCTGTTCAATTTGTTACTTGTTAAGGATAGAAATTTGTCCCCAAATTACTTAGTTAGTCTCTTGATTTAATTTTAGGTCTCATATAAAGAGAAAAAAGAGTAATACCACAGATATGAGGAGTTTCCTGTAACGGGCTGCTGCAAAGAAGAAGCAGTCACAAGCTGAGGTACCTTTTTATGTTGAACAATTTCGATTTACACTCAAATTCTTAAATATATGAACTTGTGTTCAATTACGTGTAATATATTTCCTATATTTAACTATATGGCATTATACATGCTGAATATTAACCATTTGGTTGTCAAAATTTTTTTTTAGTACTTCTATATATATTTTGAATACCCAGCCCTCAAATCCTGGGCCGCCGCTGGTCGCTGCCGCGGGACTTGCCAATGCAGAGGCGGGGTTCATCAGGCCGGAATCAGCTTGTGGGGCTGTGCCGCTGCGGCAAGGAGGGTCACGGGGGAAGGAGATGGTCACGCGGAGGAGTGGGCGGAGCCACTCGCAGTCTTCGAAGGTTCGCGATGCTTGGAAGCCAGGAGCCACAACTAAGCGGGTAGCAAAGCCGAACCAACCCGCATTGGACGGTCTAGATATTAGGCTCGCCCAATCCAACGGTTAAATTTAACAGGCTAGGTGGCACGATCTGTTAGCCCGCTTTTAGTAGGAGGATTCATATAGTAAGATATGTTATTTAAAAATTAAAACAATTGTGAATACTTAAATATCTTGTGTAACCTAATAATTGAAATGTCCATGGCAAATGATTAAACACAATGCCATCATATAATAAAATGTGAAAACATCTAAATAATGACAGACAATACAATAACTCAAAAAAAAGCATTGGGCATTTTCCCGTTAACCAAGAATGCATCATTAATGACTTGTTTAAATTGACGTGCAAATGGTCATCACTTTTAATTGCAAATATATATAAATCTGAAACATGTAGAACTAGTAGGAATCCCCGCACGTTGCTGCAGGTCTGAAGTAGAAATATAAAGAAGTTAGACTAAGGATTAGAAGACGTATATGTATAGATGCATTAGCACAATTATGCAGATTGTATCGATTGACATATAGGTTTCATTAGAAGATTTTGTGTTACTTTTCAAAAAAAAATACTTGTTTCTACTATAGCACATTGTTTTTCTCATTCTCTTAGCTTTTTCTTAACTTGTCCTTGCAAGATTTGTGATTCTCTTGTTAGACTTTGGACCTGTCCACAAATCAAATATAGATCGTCCGAATCTCATCCACCCGAACCCCTCACCCCTACTATACCTGAGGGTCATCCCCCTATCCTAAAAGTTCTAAGAGTTTTCTTTCACAAAATCATACATGTTTCGGAGGACCACATGTAATCCATATGATTTGCAGTTTTGCTAGTTTTTTTTGCTTAGAAACGACAGTTTTGCTAGGCTTTGCTTAGAAGCGGTTTAAATGTTTGCAAAAAAGTTATCGAAATATATCCATGTGGGATCTTGTTTTGAAGAGTTTATTGCGAGGAACACCATGATGCAATTGGATTTTAATTACGATACTTGGTTTAGGTGCTATGACTTTTTTTCTATTTCAAAAGAAATAGTCAGTGGGGAGATAAATGGAGTTTAGTGGGCGCATGATGTCACTTAGTGGGCGGATGACATCACTTTTCAGGATTGGACCAATGAGAAGCTAGAGAATAGGCTAGTGGGTCTTTACTTTATAGGAGGAAGAGTTTATTGCGAGGAACACCATGGTGCAATTGGATTTTAATTACGATACTTAGTTTAGGTGCTATGACTTTTTTTCTATTTCAAAAGAAATAGTCAGTGGGGAGATAAATGGAGTTTAGTGGGCGCATGATGTCACTTAGTGGGCGGATGACATCACTTTTCAGGATTGGACCAATGAGAAGCTAGAGAATAGGCTAGTGGGTCTTTGCTTTATAGGGGGTATAGATACGTAACTGGGATATATAAGACGAGGCAATGAAATATATAGATAAATAATTAGACAACAGTGATGTACAATCCGCAGAACCCTTAAATTTCTTCAAAGAACAAACAAAACATAGATATGTTTTCTGTGCATAGTATATTTATCTGACAACTAAAAACTCACCCTAAATTTTGAATGTTCAAAATGTAATATATTACACCAAAGTATACACATATATATATATGCAGCCTGATCCACCCATCATTGTAGCACAGTATATTAATATTGAGATGGAAATTATATAGAAATAAAACATTCCACAAAAACTAGGAAATAAAAATTCCATAAATCAGTTAAATAGAAATAAAAGAGAAATCCTAAAATTTATTTTATGATGTTATTAAATGGTATTTTTAATTCTATGGCAACAAAATCCTTCTTGGTAATTTTCAAATGAACTAAATCTACTTGTTCAATAAATAATCCAAGACAGCTATTGATAAGCTTCACAATATAACATGGTAAGTTCACATATTTCAGTTAGATAATGGAAAAATGTAGGTATTTGGGACAGTCGATTAGAAATAGAAAACACAGCAATTCAGAGATAAATATGTTACCATAAATTACATATAAAAACATACCTCTTATTTGTGAGCCTTGCTCTAAGGATCTCGATAAGCTTTTGGACATGATCTTCCATTTTCGTGCCACCATATCCAACTCTGGAGAGTATGTCCTTCAGGATCTTTGGCATGTGAGGAGTTCTAGAGACCGACACGAATGCGGTGCATTCAAACTCATTCTTGATTTCAGAGTACACTTGGTTTGCAAGTGTTGTCTTGCCGAGACCACCAAATCCCACAATGGACAGCACTTTAAGTTGTCCATAATCATTGTCACCTTCTTCCATCAACCGATTGATGATTTCTTCCCGTGGACCATCAATGCCCACAAGCCTCTTTGCATCCTCATACATTGCAGGCAGCCTTGGGTCAACTTGCACCACTCTAGGCTCCAAGACAGACTCATCAATCTTGTATCTACCTCGGCTTTCACTCTGCTCCACAACACGAGTTTTGAGCTCTTGAATCTTGCTGGCAATCTGATGGCGCACTCGCAGCTTCCTGATCTTGCGTGCAGTCTTGTGAAATATGCCATCCTTGTCATCTCCCTCGTCAAGCTGGTGCATGAAGATGTCAATGCAATCCTCGATGTCATAGGCCATCTCACGAACCTTGTCCCTCCACACCTTTTTCTGGCAATCGAGCTTGTCCATGGCTGCTAGCTTCTCGAGTGCTGCATTCATCTCGGTCAGCTCGTCGCTGAGGAATTTGATATCCCTTCGGACACCCTTGAGGTTCTTGTACTGATCACTAAGCAGGAGCGAGAGCTTACACAGGAGGGAGCTCATCACCCCAGTGGCAGCGGTCACTACAATGGCCTCCATCTCAACCTCCGATCCTAGCTAGCTCCCTCTCTGTGGTTTGAGTGGTTTGTGCTCTGTGGTTTGAGTGGCAGCAACGACAATGGTCTTAGGTGGTTTGAGTGAAATGGCGTAACAGTGATTTGTGCTCTGTGGTTTGATGATGCAGGAATAATCACAAATATGTTTCTGTCTTTGAGATCCACACCCACGTGAGACCACCCTGGTCTCCATGGCTTGGCTTTCTCTTGCTTAGTAGTAGTACAGTACATGTTAATTGTTAATACCTCTCTCTTGCTTAGGATTCCCCGTAGTGTGAACTACCAGGCTTATAATAATTAAGCATTATTGGCTAGCTCCTAGGGTGCTCGGGCAGTTCACCTTTCTCCTTTCTCCCATGCATTAACAATTGATTGGGCAGTGTGTGACTATGGGTTCCCTCCAACGCGCGTGCATGATGAAGGGAAGAGAATTAAATATTCATATAGTTCATCTCAAAAGGGGAACCTGAATTTGAATTATCGATATATACTCAGACACCTGTAGCAAGATCTCTTGTCTCTGCCTTTCAAAAAGAAAGAAAGAAAGATCTCTTGGCTCTTGTCTTAGAGATCCACACCCACGTGAGACCAGGCGAATTGACAGTTTTACACCTAGTCACCCGTGTTAACTTTCTACTTTCTAGGATTCCCTGAGAACTGCCGCGCTTAAATAAAAAAAAATGTAGCAAATTTCAGGTGCAGCAGGTGCCTAACGTTTCTATCTTTTTTTTAGATAATGCCTAAAGTTTCCCTCTTAATAATAACACACCTCTATCCATTGATTTAACTGACTCGTACAAGTACATCTCACAGACAGGAAAGATGTGTCTTCCTATGGAACCTTAGTAAAAATGGTCTGCGAATGGGTCTGTGATCCAGTAGTAGGGCTGTCTAGTGGGACGCTACTCACCAGAGTTCAAACGTTCGGTGGTACTGCGTGTTTCCTGTGCACCGGAGGCGACTACCTCCCAATCTCTTCTTTGCGTGCGCGTGTGTACGTGTGGTGTGAGTGTAGAGTGTGTGGGTTGTGTGCGTCCAAGTTTGTACCCAATAAAAAAATGGTCTGTTCACAGTCTGTCTATGTATAAAACTTAGATCACACAAGGTGTTGTCTCTGAGAAAAGTCCTCTTTAGAGATTAAAAGTACCACTGAAAATTAAGATATTCCTATGGTATTTAAAAAAAGGAGTAACTCTCACGAAAGATAATTGTCTGTCTATTTATAAAACTTTGATCACACAAGGTGTTGTCTCTGAGAAAAGTCCTCTTTGGAGATTAAAAGTACCACTAAGAATTAAGATATTCATGTGGTATTTAAAAAAAGGGAGTAACTCTCACGAAAGATAATTTAGCCAGCAGGCACGGAGGTGAGGTGTCAAGTGTTGCTTTTGTAGTTCTGTCAAAACTATCCAACATTTGTTCTTTGACTGCCACTTTATTAGCTTTGTTTGGAATATAGTGCATATCACGTTTGGAATTCAACCTCCAACTAGCTTCACTAATTTGTTTGGTTCCTGGGTACATGGATTAAGTCCTAAACTCATAAACCAAAATTTACTAGGAGTTGCCGCTCTGTGTTGGACGATATATTTGAATAGAAATAATATGGTATCTAACAAGGCTAAATCTAACAAAGTATGCAGATAACTTTCAGGGCAACATTTTGGATCCATAAGTGGTCCATGCTGCATAGAGAGGAGGACCGACCATTGTTCAAGAAGGGGTGTAGCAGTTGGGAGACCATGATGTTGGCCATCTTTGCAAAGTTTGGTTGGAAGTTTAGAAATCGGATTGTGTTTAGTTCTAGTTCTTTTCTTGTGTGTGACGCTCACTATCTAGTTGGGCTAAACTGCGTTTTTACTCTTGTGAGTGTGTAAGCCTTATGGCTTTGGTTTTTAATCGGTTTAGCAGTTATGTACCATCTACGGGTGGTAGAGGCAGGAACTTTGTTCCCTTATCTAAAAGAAGCTGACATATTTTTATGACATTATCTATAAGACCAGCCTTAGTGGGTGTTTCATCAGAGTTTTATTTGCATTTAATAAGTTGCCACATAAGCGCTTTTGATGTGTCCATGTTTTTAAGAAGAGAGAAAAAATAAGTTTCATGGTGTGACTCTCTTGGCATAATTATCAACTCTCTATAAGTTATGAGATTAAATGTCTATAAAACTTTAGAATAAAACTTTTCATTGAGAGTGGGTTTTCGTCCATATGTCATTTCATTTTATATGACAGAGCAACCTTGTAAACAACGCTATGAAACTCACCACTGAAACCAGCCGTAGCATATCAGATAGCCACCGCAATAACATGACTCTTGGACACCCTGCCACAGCTCTGGTCACGGACGGCCAACCTTGCTCGCTCTAAGTCGCAGCCGGCCACCCACTCGCTCCGTCCATCACCGCTGCCTCACCTTCTTGTGCTTTGCACCTTGCTGCTACATGCGCGCGCTCCACGCTGGACTGCTGCCGCCACACCCACTCACGCCTAGGCAGGTTTAACTTATCACCAGTACAAAGCCAATATTTCTGATGTTTCAGTATTATCGGTTGAGGCCGATACATAACCGATATTGTTTGGAAATTTCGTGGATTCGAATTCAGCCCGCTAGAATTTCATCCCATGAGCTTGTATGAGTCCAGAGCTGAGTTATTAAAAATCATTTCTATTTTTCAACCCTACGGCTCGTCTTCTGGCTGCACAAGCCCCCAAAAGTGTTATATCGTCTTATTTCTACATTGTTTTTGGGTTGTTTTTTGAAGTCAAATAGTTTTTGAGGTAATCTACATGATTTTCTATGAAATTAAGGTTTTCTTAAAAAATTTGACCAAAACCTTTTCTATCACTCATAGATTTCCAATAGTTCTTGTTTATCAGTCACCACTATCGCTCGCCCTCCTTCTTGATGGGATTGTTGTCCTTGTCTAGTGAAGAAAAGGAAAAGAGTGAGACAGAGAGGAAGAGCAATGGGCACGTGAGTGGGCCCATGACAAGCTTCAAAACAGGTCCAGTCTAGCATGAAAATAATAGTCACCTCTTTTCTCATCTCCTTTTGTCCCTGTCTTCCACGTAAACAAAATAATGATCTAGATTTGTATAGTGCATGAGGCGCCCTTGTTAGATGTACCCTCAATACTGTAATTAATCGGCAGTGCTTGCGCCCGGACGTTCGGACGGACGCGCGCATCTGGACACTTGCACAGCCCGCTCCCATCTGCCTTCGCCCTGCCCCACATGCGTGCACTCCGTCCCCGTCTCTGCGCCCACCGGTCCTTCCCCATGACCCCCTCCTCTTTCTCTACACGAGCGGTACTAGGGAGCCGGGATCAGCGGCTGAGGATGAGCATGACCCCAACGCGCCTCGACCATAGCACCCCCATCCGCCGGTCCCCGGGCACACCGCGTGCCTTGTCCACCGGCCCCCGGCCGAATGACATAAAACACTTGTAACATAAAAAACATTTGAATGCAACATATATTTGGAAACGGCTATGTCACAGAACCTCCTAATTATGATGGCCCACATGTACCTGTCATCGTCATAATGACCTCTGGCAGCCGTACTTATGTTCCTCATAACTTAAAAGGCCTGCTTTCCTCTGAACAGGATCAAATCACAGGAGTATTGCAATATTACAACAGTTTATTCAAAATACCAACAGAGTAAAGTAGCGGAAGTCTTACAATAACTTAAGTTTACAAACCACAGTTTCCAAACTTCAGACCTTATGTAACATTATTACAAACCGGTAGTAGGGAAGTATCAGTAGTAACTTTATTACAATCACACAAACGAGATGCCTTGCCCAGAGGCCACACAGTCTACTCGTCGTCACTTTCTTCAGCCACAACGGTCATGCAACAAGGCTCAAAGCAGACTTGTTCATGAACCGCACCTGCAAGGGGTTTAACAAACCCTGAGTACGAGAGTACTCAACAAGACTTACCCGACTAAGAAAAGACTCCAAGGGCATGCTAGCTTTAGGGAATCAAGGTACGGGTATTCAAGAATCAAAATTTCTTTTGCAGAAAAGCTTACTAAAGTAAGTCCTTACCTTCAATATTTTACTTTTACCATTGATGGTTCCTTAACCAATTCTAAGTGATCCTAATCTAGATCAAAGTAATTCTCATCAAGATCTTTCTCATTCTCTTTCAATTCCAGTTCTTAACTACGATGCAGGACAGGTGATCGAGTCTCCATAACCGAGGAGCAACGACGATTCGAACCGATTATACCCAGCTGGGGATCCCTAACCTCACGACATATGTAGAACCAAAACTTGCATATGTCAACCCTCATTTAGATCTCCCAAAACCAGAACGTGTCCATCGCCACCCGAGAGTACAGTACTCCTCGAACCCGGCCCGATTCTAGCCCCGAGGGTACACGCTACTCCCGCCATCTCTCCACTCCCAATGCGAGGTTAGACGTTCTCGAAATGGAATCACCAACATTTTGGGCTTACCCAAGGCATGAGGCTAGTTGCAAAGTCTCGAAACACAAGCGGGCCTACAACGGACGATCCTTAGCTGACAAGGCAGAAACACTACATTGAGACTCCTTTCCCAATGCATGTTAGCAGTGGCCAAACCACCCGTCCGATCTTTCAAGTTCATTCTCATCTTTCAATATTCATTAAGTATGCCGTCATGGCCATGTAAACATTTCATTTAAAAAGCTTAATTCAGTAAGCATGGCAAAGCATACTACGCATTTTCAGTAAAACAGGTATCAAGGGTGATATCGCAATAATCAAGGATGATAATGCAGCAATTGGGTTATCACTCAACTCCTAATTACTTAATGCAATAAACCATAATATAAATAATAAAGATTTGTAAATCTCAAGGTAGGGTCTAAATGCACCGGGGCTTGCCTGCGTTGCAGCGGTGGTTAGTTCTCGTAGAAGTCAAGTTTGACACCAACATCACGGGTGGATCCCTTTCTCCGAAGCTTGATCGACACAATCCAAAACACTCTCGTATGCACTACACGTATATAAATGATGCGATGCTTAACATGATGGAATGGATGCCATGATATATGACGATGAACAAGGCATAGTATACAAGAGACATTTAGAAAGGATAAACATTAGTTATCTACTTGAGTACAACTTTCCTTCGTGGTACAGTTGCAACCCAACAGAATTATTAAACAACATTAATCACATTAAGATGTTGTTAAGAAAACTACTTAATTTTACTTTTTACCTAAGAGGTCGCATCTAATAACAAGTAATTCTACCACAAGACCACTAAGTATTAACATAAGTAAGTTATTAACTACTAATGACATATGCTAATTACATTGATCACATATTAATAATTCTTTAATTAACAAGTTAATCATGAACTCAAATAATTAATTAAAGTGCCAAGGGTCTTTACATGTTAATAACCCAAGGTCATCACTCAATCCCAAAATCACACCAACCCTAAATTATGATTTATTCTAATCATATAAGCATTTATTAAATAATAAATAAAAGGCATGAAATAAAGTATGTAATTAAAAGTTATCAAAACAGTTCCAATATTTTTGTGAAGGTATATCTTACCATGCAAAGCATACTCACAAAGTTTCAAGATTTTTGGATACTTATTTGACTCACTAAAATTCATGGAATAAGCATTTATTAATTAAAAGAGCTAATTAATTGACCTTAAAAAAGTAATCAAAATTGGCATTTAATATTTTTCCTAGATATTTTACACCCTGAAAAGATTACACAAAAATTTTCAAAATTTTTGAAGGTATAAACAGTTCTCTACAAAATTCCAAAGTAATTTAACTTTTATTCAAAAAGGAAAAAGAAAAACAAAACCTTTTCTGGATTTCACCCGCACCGGCCCAGATTGGCCCAGCAAGCGGCCTGACACGCGCGCACCCAGGTCCCTTCCTCCCCTCTCTCAGCCTCACTGACACCCAGGCCCCAGCTGTCAGCTTGCGTTGACAGCGACGGCCGACGGTTGACCAGCGAGTTCTCGTCGCCGACGAGCTCTCCGGCGGCGGAGCTTTGACCTAGGCGTTCACCAAGACCATGCGCATCCATCTAGGGCAACGGCTTAACCTCTACCGAACTGCTACACCCGCGGCGGCGCGCATGGCGGACGGCGGCATGCCGACGACGACAGACGCGACCGACCACGGAAACTCCGGTGACAGCGGGGCTAGCAACGTGGCCATGGCAAAGGCATCAATGGATTTGCCGCACTCTAGCGAACACAGGCCACAAACTAATTAATTCGATATCGACTCCAACGAGCACGACCACGCGCGTGGCGACACGACGGAGCAGAACATCTCCGGCGAGCGCGTGGACCGGCGAACACAGTGCGGTAGCGGTTAAACCAATGGCATGGATAGCTTCAGGGGCTCACCGCGACTCTGACGGGCTAGCTGGTTGAAGGCGAAGTCGACCGGAGAGCTCTGGCCACGGCGCGACCGAGCTCAGCCGCGCGCTGGCCATGCTCGAGGAAGACGGCGGCGCGCGAGCGACGCAGGCACGACGAGGCTGGGAGAGTGGGTGCAGCGCGTACACAAGGACGAGGCGAACTCAACGGTGCACTCAATTTGGCCAGAGGACGAGCGGTGGTGGTGGTGAGCGCCAGCGGGTGAAGTACGACGGCGGCAACGAGAGGAAGAAAAAAGAAAAACGGCGTCCGGCTCGGTGGCTTAATGGCGATGACGATGCTTCCAGACTTGCCAGCAGCTGCATTAGCATACCCACGCGGACGACCACGCATCCAGGCGCGAGAAGGCGCGAGAACGGCCACGGCAACGCCGGCGACAGTGAGGGAGAGGAGAAGAAACAGAACACGTCTGTCTACTGTAGCAGCAATACCACCTCATTCTTACATTTTCTGTTTTCTTTACATTACTCCCAAATTTGCATAGCAACTTCAAAATCTCCAAAAACAAAAGTTGTTCAACTTCTCGAGATCTCCAACTTTGCTTTTTGGACCAAACTCAGATTTTGAATAGTTTTTAAAATTTGAAATCAAATTCAAATGGGAGCACTTTTAGGATTTCAGAAAATTCAAAATTACTTTAAATTTTTTAATAAAACTTTAAAATCTGTAAAAATAGAAAATGTGTAACTTTTGAAGATCTACAACTTTCATAATTGGGCCATCATCCAATTATGCCTACTTTTTGAAATTGAGTTTGAAATTCAAATTTGGGATTTGCATCTTTTCAAAATTACTCCACATTTTACACTAAAACTTTAAAAACTCACAACACCAAAGTTGTAGCCCTTGAAAAGTTCTACAAACTTGGTTTTAAAATTTTTCCCAATTTTTGCTTAGATTTTGAATTATTTCCAAAAGGGGTAAAAACAGGGTTTTTCTTTTCCGAAAATCAGGGTTTTGAATTCAATTGATTATTCTTTTTAACTAAAACTTGATTAATCCTTTTAACCCTAATAAAACATTATTTCATGTGATAAGCAACATAACATTATTAACATATTAAGCATGCTAGTAAAAACAACCTATCAGATTACTATTGTAACATGTGAAACATGTATATGAAACATACGAAATATTCTAAAACTATACTTGAAACATCTCCTTACAACATAACAAGATATTTGAAACATATGCAACATATCAACCTTACATGGGAAACATTGCTCAAGCAACACATGTAACTCATGCAACATATGCAACATGACTAAAGTAACATGTGCAACATGAATGCATTTATGGCATATCATTTGATGTTTATGCTTGATGATGCTTCATGATCAAATTTTAATTGTTTTTAACATCCGGGATGTTATAGGCTACACGTTTGGAACACATGCACTTGCAACATGTGTGTGAAACACGTGAAACATCTAAATAAAACACTTGCAACTTGTGACATGAAACCACTTATTGCAACATAAGACTAAAACAGCTAAAACATATGGAACATACGGTTGCAACATATGTGTGAAACATATGCAACATCCATATCAGAAACTATTGTAACATATGTCTAGAAATAGATGAAAATATTTTGAATAAACGCTTGCAACATGCCTCTGAAACACATTGACAACATATGCAACATGTGCAACATCCCTCAATGTACTTTTGCAACATCAAGATGAAATAATTGCAACATACATCTGAAAACACTTGAAACATACATATGCAACATAGGGGATCAGGGGAAGGCCGGGGCCGGTCGATTCCGACAGACGGGGTGGGAACCGGCGTTGAGCTGCGGTGCACGAGCACCACCAGCACCGGCCATGCTCCTGGGTGCCCTTGGCTCGACCGGAGAAGACCTAAGGCGCCACGGCACGTGCGCCCCAACGGCCATGGCAGGGTCAGCGGCGCACGCGACAGCGATGGGGGACAGACGGCCGGTGATGGAGCAAGCGGCGCTGGTGACTGGGACGGGACGCGACGCGACCGGTGATGGGGTGCGACATGGCTGGCGATGGGGAAAAAGGGCACGACACGACAGTCGACGAGCGCGCGGTGGTGGAAGGTGCTGTGGCACGACGGAGTGGGGCGGGCGGATGTGCATCCACACGCATACCGAGACGGGCAGATGAGCTGATAAGCGAAGTGGATATATTTTTCAGAGAGAGCGGATGAGTAGATGATGATGAGTCGCATCCGAACGGCAATGACAGAGCTAGGATTTTTGCAAAGGGTATGCCGAACGAAAATTTATATATGCAAACCGGTAAAATTCATTTAGCAATTCGGTACAGTATGATAAAAATTGCCTGACAATTCGGTACACAATCACTAAATAGCATAATAAGTCTTAAATGAAGATAGAAACAGTTCAGATAGCACACTAATAGTTCAGAACTAGTAAATATGCCCGTGCGTTACAACGGGAGAAAAAGAACTATGAAGCATTCATGCAAAACGATGACGTGATTGGTACATATCTACTTATGTTTTATCCTTTTATAATTTATAGCAAATATGCACGTGCAACACGCACGTGTTTCTAAAAACTATTTCAAATGGAATAGAAATGTTTATTGATTTGTTGATATACAATAAAGGTATATGACAATTGCTTGTTTGATTTGATCGGGTTGTGTACAAGTTCAAATCGTATGTTCATTAGAATACCTCAGCTGCATATATCGTTGTACTTTGAAAACCTTTTTAAACGGCTCACATTTAGGCTATATAACTCTATTTCCGGTCGATTTTATTACTTTGCCATTACCATACAGAATGCCTTTCATCTCCTTGATTCCTTTGCTTAGTTCAACCATCTGCAAGCCAATCATGTGAATTTGCTACTTCAACAATTTGAGAATCAAATTAAAGGTCATTATTTTTTGTTATTTTTAAACTTCTATTTGTGCTTATTTAAACTAACAAGGGACAAACCAAAAGCAAAGTTAATGTTCGTAGTCGCGCATAAATGTGAGGTTGAACCCCCTACAATCATCCCCAAGCAATTTCATAGATGCATTATTATGATAAATATCTTGCATACAACTCGGTTATTTGATCTCTATATACAAAGTTATATGCTGCTTGATGTATAATGCCCTTTCATAACATTTTTGTAAGTATCTATGGTGTGATAAAACATTTATGGTTTTTCACAACAACAAAAAGTATTAAAAATAAATATGCACTTTACCATCTATTAATTGTGATGAACAGTAAAATATCCAGGTTGCTACTTCTATAGTAAGCCAAAGCAACCGTGGGGCATATTGCATATACGTCTTGTGCTGAAAAAAAAGAATAATTGCATAGGAAAATCTCCTGAAACTGCTGCAATGCAGGGACACCGGTGTCAAAAGATCATGCGCATGCACTACAAACGGACGCAAGAACATAAACGGACAACACATCGATCCCTAAAGCAAGAACAGACGGAACGACACGAATACATCTATCCCTAAGACATTAACAAGCATAGATATTGTAACATGTAAACGTCGTTTCCCAATAACATATGTACGTACACGGTATCGATAAGCATGCAATCAGCAGGAATTTTAAAATTTCAAAAAAGGCGTGTTACCTTGTGTGCTCAAGCTTGGCGTCACGCTTGTTGCCGCAACAGCCGTCCTTGTTGTCGAGGACGTAGGTGACCAGGTCCCTGACGTGCTGCACCACCTCCGTGGGGGTCCTGGGGTTGAAGCGGAACAGACCCGCCTTCCGGTGGCCGGCCCCATCCACAGCCACCGCCGCTCCCACACACGGCCACAGGCACACCGTCATCTCGATTGAGCCAACCTGTCCGATCGAGGATCGCGCTCACCTGGCAGGCCGCGCGCTAGACTCTCCGCTCTCCGACGAGACCGCCGCCGCGGGCGACATACGTGCATCGTCTCCCAAGACCTAAAAGATGTCTATAATCAATCAGGGGCGCTGACCCAATAAAGGCCAGGTACAATGTGTATACACCTGATAAAAAAAATATAGGCATAATACATGTATACAGTTGTGATTAGATCAAATCCGACAATACATATAGGAAAATCTAGCTATCAATTTGGAGCAGGCCAACAGCACGCACGGCGCATATGGCCAGTGTGCTTCGACGTGTTTGTTAGCGTTTCTTGCATGCGTGTGGAGGGAAAGCGCAGGGAACTACACGCAGTCTCTGTTGTGGGTTGGGCAAGGCACCGTTGGAGCAGCTAGTACCGGTGTGTGGGAGGTTGTTGCACCATTGCTGGCGATGGAAAGCTCGCCGGCGGAGCCTAGAAGAGGGCCTAGGAGCCTCGGTTGACCAAAAGAAGAGCACTGGAAGAACGAGAACCCGACGGCATGCACAGGATCAGAAACGGCGACGAAGCTCCAGACGGCATGTACAGGTGTGGCGGGTCTGATTCTTCTCGGAAGAGCACAGATAGAAGGCGAGATGTCAAGCTCACCTATGTGGATCGCGATGGCAGGGAACGAACGGGGTCGATGGAGGGCTTGTCGGGGCGGCAGTGGACAGCAGTTTCCCTGCGGGGTTCGGCAGCCATGAGAGGGAGGCTGAGAGCATGAAAACGGACGAGAATTCCACCTACCGATTTCCTACTGCAAGGCCAAGACCGGCGACTCGCTCTGAACGGTGCCAGGGCAGCGGACGGGGACCTCCGTAGCGGTGGGGTGACCTCGAGCTCGGTGAGATCTAGAGGGCGAGTGCAGAGGGGAGCTAGGGCTAACTGCGGCTCGAAGATGGGAAACGGATGCGCGTCGGGTTCCTCTCCTTCATATAGGGCGTGCAGACCTGGAGATTACGTCGAATCTTGCTAAAAACGGAGTTGGCGGCGATTTATTTCCATCCAGCAGAGAAACCTGCCTGGAGACGACTGGTGGTGTATGTAGAAAGTATTTAAAAAAATCACTGGAAACGGTGGCCTTGTCGACACAGCCTGGCCGAGAGCCCACGAGGCCGAGACGACCTTTGTACAAAATTTTTTCTTTTTTTATTACACATAATCTTCGTTAAGTAGGAGTCTTAGTTACATCTTACGCGAAAATTTTGCCTCTTTATTATTAGGTATAGATATGCATGAAGAAACTTGACCAAATAAGATTACAACACTACTTTTTGGGCCTACGCTTTCTAATGGACATGAAAGTCTTGATTACATCGTCTTCATCTACTTCATCCAAAATGTCTCTCTCAATGAACGTGACAAGGCAGTCATCTAGTAGATTATCAGTCATCTTGTTTCTCCGCTTGGTTTTGACAAAATCCATTCCAGAAAATGCCCTCTCAACACTTGTCGTCGCCACCGGTAGAAGCAATACCAATTTGATAAGCAAATAAACCAAATCATAAACTTTGTGCCTATTTATTTCCACTAGCTTAACTGAGAGGTCAACAAGGTTTTGGAAACTTATGAGCATAAGGTAGGAATGGCCCTCTAAGAATGTATGCTCTCCTAACTCCAGCTTGATCAGTAGCATGATAACTTGCAATGGGCAACCTTTCACCTGGATCATGTGGAAGGCGATCAACATCATAACCTAAAGGTGGCTGTGGGGGTCTTGGTGGCAACACATCAGTCACAGCAGGAGCAGAAGTTGGTTCTACAGCAGGATCAACGATTTCTTCAATTATTGTATCTTCCTCTTCCACTTGATTATGCTCTTCCACAACAGGAGTTGATGAAGCACATTTCTTTACAGCATGTTTTTGAAAAATAGAAGCAATGTCTACATCTCTCTTCATAGTTCAAAAATCCTAAAAAGGACATATTGTTAGGGTTAGAGATTTGGGGAGAAACTGAACAATCAACAGTTAGGGTTAGAGATTTGGAGGGAAAATGCTTCAGCGTTCTGTAGTATCTTTGCTTCAGCAGGCCAGTAGGGAGAGGGAGCCAGGGAGGGGACACTGGTCGTCTGGTCGTCGGACGCCGGACAGGGAACCACCGAGCCAGGTGTCTCTGGGCTCCGGCCAAGCGCGGCGCGGGTGCGGCTGCGGTAGCCGGCAGCGGCGGGCGCTGGCAGCTGGCGGCCGGGGAAGCTGGCCTGCGCTCGGTCGCCCCTCTCCCGGTCGCGACGACGCGACGAGCGAAGAGCCGCCGACGGGGCTTCAGGAGTTCGGGTGACGCGGAGAGGAGAGCAGACAGCAGAGGCTCGGTTTTTTTTAACAGAGGGGTACCCCCACTATTGGGCTGGGCTTAGGGTATGCCATGCCATACCCGGACAGCCCATTAGCTCCGTCAGTGCTGGACGGGATGAACGCCCATAGCCAAGCATTATCGTTAATAGGGCAGTGTGGCCTGGCCCTTTGAAGAAAGAAAAAAAAAGGTTTGGCGCATGTCACGGATTAGCATCTTGGCACATCAATTGATCAAATTGATATGGCCGGCGCATGTCAGGGGACCACCTATAGGGCTACTGCTAAAAAAAATCCGTTCTATGCCCTCCATCATGATAAAGAGGGGAGAGTACACGTGAAGTCATCTCTACAACTAAAACATTGGAAAGAGAATCGTCCACCCGGCGTCGCACGCCATTGCTCGCTCGCATGCCCGCCCAGCTTCGCACGCTTCCTCGCTCGTGTGACCGCCCGGCGCTCCGCTCGGCGTGCCGCTCGCTCCCGTATCATCCAGTAGAAAAGGAAAGAAAATCAATCATCATTCAACCCTCAATCGCAACTATCCCCCCATCCTCGTCCGACGACACGCCCTTCCCCTGCCGCCTCCGGAACACAATTGGCTTGCCTTTCTGGTAGCTGCAATCAAACCCGGCATTGAATTGGCTAACCTTCTTGCACGCGGAGGGCATAGGCGGCCCGGGGCCCTCCAAGCAGCGCGCGGCGGCGGCGGCGCCCGGCGTCTGCGTCCCCGACGACGTGTTGGTCGAGATGTTCGGCCTCCTACCCGCCAACGCCCTCCACCGCTTCAAGTGCGTCTCCAAGGCCTGATGCGGCCTCGTCACGGACCCACTCCACCGCCAGCGGTACGCGCAGACGCTCACGGGGTTCCTCTGCTCTGACGTCGCCGACGCCGACGGCGCGTGCGAGAGCTGCCGCCGCGGCGCCAAGAGCTCGCAGCGCACGTGCCCGCACGCCATAACCACCCGGCGCCGGTGGTTCGTCAACGTCTCCGGGGTGGTGGAGCTGCTCCCAGACGCCTCCTTCTCCTTCCTGCCGCCTCCGGACCACGCTGAGGGGTTCCACGACGTGATCTTGGACGCGCGCGACGGCCTCGTCCTCCTCGCTCGTGTCCGGGCCTCCGGGGTCACGAGGCCCCCGACCTCCACCCGCGGGCGTGCTACCTCATGTGCAACCCGGCCACGGTGCGGTGGGCGACGGTCCCTGGCTCCGGCTGGGTCCCCAGCGCCTCGCAGCGGACGGCGCTCACCTACCTCCTCTTCGACGCCTCCTAGTCCACTTCCGTGTTGCACCTGCTCCAGTACTTCTGGCTCGACGACATGGACTCGGTGCAGGCGGTGCACACCTACTCGTCATCAACGGGTGCGTCGACCGACAGGGCGGGGGCGTGGCGCGACGGCGGGTGGCGGGACTGGGGCCGCGGCATGGCGCTGATCCAGCCGGGGACGGGCGTCGCGGTCACCCACGGCGCGCTGCACCTGGTGGTGGACACCGACGGCACCTCCGGCCCCAACAACCTGGTGGCCGTCGACGAGGAAGGCCGCACGCGCTGGGCCATCCCGCTGCCGCGCCGTGACGTGGTGGAGAAGGACTGGCACTTGGTGTTCGTCGCCCGCGGGTCCGGCGCGCGGGGGTGCCAGCAGCTGCGCTACGTCATGTGCGTGCGCCCACCGCACGGGCGGCTGTCGGAGGATGCGCCGCTGAGGCTGCTGGTGTGGGTGCTGGAGGACTACGACGCCGGGGAGTGGGTGCTGAAGCACGACGTGGGGTTCCCGGAGCTGTTCGGCGGGAGGTTCGTGTGCCAGTTCCGCGTCGAGTATAGCGTCATCGTCGCTGTTTATCCGGATGGGAACTGGTGTTCTTTGTCCGGCACTGGGATGTGGGATCGGAAGCTCGTGGCCTACGACATGGATCGCAGGGAGGTCCGTGCTGTCGCTGATCTTGGTAACGGTGGTGGCGATCTCGGCGGTGAGCTTCCTGTTCCGTATGTTCCTCTGTACAAGGAGTCAGCAGCTCTAACGAATAGTTAGCAATGAAGGTGTTTCAGAGTACGTAGTAAACTACCACTCCAGTTGGGATGTTCAGAAAGGGTTTGTGCTCTCAGAGAGTTAGAGTAGGAGTATACACTATACAGTCGCCTAGACGCTAGGAAATTGGGAGTATGTTCCCCTTTTGTGTCATCTTCTGCAGCCACTAATGAAATATCTGGTGAGTGACACTGACATTGATTAATTTAGGACTATGGTTCATGCTTTTCTCCTTGTGTATATGATTAATTAAGGACTACAAATCTGTTACAACTCATCCTAAGACTGACTCTAACAAGCTAATGTGTGCCTTTTGTTCCATTTGGAGACAAATGAATTCTGGGTACTTACCAAGTCTTGTGGTTTATGAGAACTAAATTTCTTTCTATCAAGCGTGGAAAACAAGGTTAAGGATTGACATATTGGTTTTGGTGTATGGATTATAATTATTTTTCTCCAATTGTAGCTTTTAGTTGTGTCACAGATAAATTTAGTCTATGTTTGCACCTCTGCACAAATATTTTCAACACATACAATTCATATCAGATCAATGAGTATGCACCCTTTGCAGAAAGAAAAATTTTAGTAATATACATCCCTGTGAATTCCCTACGAAAAATTTTAGTAATATATATACATCCCTGTGAATTCCCTACTTTATTTCAGATAATTTGTGGTGTATTTCAGATTTTCAGATACATCGTTGAGATTCGCAGTAATTTTGAATATATGCCAGAGACACTCTCTACCCATATACATTCTAGACGGGTGACCCTCGCATCTTGCTCAAGCCCATGCTCTAACTCGTCGGCATGTTGGCTATGCTAGCTGATCGCCTGCAAATATGAAATATGATCCCAAGCTGGTAAACTTGAGCTCACCAATGCTGTTTTCTCTGCATTGCCAACTTTCCATCTTAGTGCCCTTGCTCTACCTAAAGGTGTAATCAAGTAGATTGATAAATTTAGAAAACACTATCTTTGGAGAGAGGCTGATATTAATTCTAAAAAGCCACCAAAGGCTGCTTGGAAAATGGTTTGCAAAGCAAAGGAAGAGGGAGGTCTTGGAGTAATCAATCTGAAAAAACAAAATGAGGCTCTACTCCTAAAAAATCTAGATAAATTCTTCAATAAAAAGGATATTCCTTGGGTATCTTTAGTATGAGAAAAGCATTACTCAAATGGGAAACTGTCAAACCATATTAAAAAAGGCTTCTTTTGGTGGAGAGATATTCTAAAGTTATTAGAACTTTCAAATCTTTCTCTGTTATCCACATTCAGAATGGTCAGAGTTGTTTATTCTGGTATGACAAGTGGAATCAACAGTCACTACAGCTTCAATACCCTGAACTTCACTCCTTTGCCAAGGACAAATTTATCACTGTCAGCAAGCTGTTCTCTCATCCTCACATTGAAAACTTATTCAGTCTTCCCCTATCTGCTGAAGCATTTAATCAGTTTCAGATTGTGCAGTCATTCATCGAACATTTTCATTTAACTGATCAACATGACTGTTGGAAGTCAGGTTGGGGGGGATTTCTCAGTTTCAAGGACTTACAAATTCTTGATGGGACACAGACAAGTTCACCAGGTGTACAATTGGCTCTAGGACTGCTTTTGTCAGCCTAAACACAAAGTTTTCTTCTGGTTACTTTTAAAGGACAGGCTCAGCATCAGGAACATCTTAAAGAGGAAAAATATGTTTCTAGAATCCTATAATTGTGTGCTCTGTCAACAAGATACTGAGGAAACTATGGATCATCTCTTCCTGAACTGTCCATTTGCTAAGAACTGTTGGAGTTTGCTTGGCATTACAATACAGTCAGGCTCTGATATTCTTGAGGCTGTTATGCAAATCAAGGATCAAACCCATCCCAACTTCTTCCTGCTGGCAGCCATCCTGATGTGTTGGGGCATTTGGACTGCTAGAAATGAACTCATCTTCAATGGTATTCAACCGAGTGTTGAGTCTGTCAATGAAAATTTCTAAAAGGAAATGAAGATCCTTTCTCTTAGAGCAAAAGCTAGATTTACTCATACTTTTGATTTATGGATTCAAAATTTGTTGTAATTTCCCTTCTTGCTCTTATCTTCTTTGTTTCTTTTTTCGTTTCTTGAACCTCCTCTGAACTGTTCTTTGTTCTTTGTATTCTTTGTTCCTTTTAATTAATAAATTCCTGTAGGGGCCTTGGCCCCTCCAGTTATGTCAAAAAAATATGAAATATGAGGAAATTTTCGCACTAGAGGTAAGGCCATGCTCCATTTGTATCTAGCTTTTTTTTTCTGGATGGACGCTCGGAACCTGAATTATTGTGTTGCAGGTCAAGATTTCATCAGCATATTAGATTGCGCATTCAATGGGCTCCAGTTTCTGATCACAGAGAAGGCCATTCTAAACAACATGGAGTGGAACCTCATTGTTCCAACTACGTGTACCACTTCTCTACGGTCCACAAAGGCTACCAGAAGCGGTGATAATGGGCACATAGCAATTTTTGACAGAAGTGTGGTCGCTTCTAATGCAATGATTTCATGGTGAGCGGCGATTGTGTACAAGTAGATGAAATTGGCCTCGGCTCCTAATTCTGTAACATTTGTGACACCCCTCTGCTTGTGTACATGCTGGTGCTTTGGACTTGGGACATGAAGTAGAGACATTGTTTGAATCGATGGACATGAATGTGTTTTCAGTATGCAACACGCGTCTAAATTAGAACTGACACGGTGTTTCTTTTGTCGTTCCCGTTGCAACGCACGGGCATGATCCTAGTGTACTAGAAAAATAAAGAGGGGAGAGTGTTCAGGGTTTATCTAAAAAAAAGGGGAACCATACCCACGTGGATTCCAAGTTTATGTACCAATGTGGTTTGCCACCAAGATCTCCTGGCTCCAGCCAATTAATCGACATATGGCATGCACCGCAAGACAATATAATGGTTTCTCCTTGAGATTCACACCGTACCCATGTGAGGCCATGTTAATTAATCTCACATTGTATTCCCCTCTTAATTAACAACTCTCTTGTTTAGTTTTTTGGATTCCTCAAACAGCCAGGACGATAGATGTGTGTGGTTTTGTGCGACGTGGCACCTTAGAATGAGGGAATATTAATTGTAGAGAATAAAATTCGTTCAAAAAAACATACAAGAAGGGTACGTGAAGGGAGTAAACGTATACACAAGTATCTACAGACTACAGTCATCAAGCAAAACTGAGGTAGTGGTATCACAGAGCACTAATGGAAAAGCAGGCCAGAGATAGTCTCAATCTATTGGTCTGGATCTTACAACTTAGACCATGATTCTTGGGTATTGTGGATAAAAGGAGTTATGCCTCTAAATATGACTTAACTAACAGTGAGAACTTAAAGGCATGAGCAGGATATCCAAGAGCACTAAAACAAATTTAGCAAACATACACTATATATGCATGGACATTTGGTAAAAATCTAGAAAATTGTAATCAAGGAAAGGAACATAGGAAACATGATCATGTCTCAAAATAAAAAGAGATGATGCTCGGAACAAACTATGAACAGCATAAGCATATTGGTAATCCAGTATTTTGGTCTTCTTTATTTCCTGGTACTATTGCATATTTAATCCTCTTCCACTAATCCTTTCAACAATTACTCTGTCAACATTCCTTTTCCTTTCACATTTACGTAAATATATATGGTTTTACTTTTCGGGTGCCTGTTGATGGCGTCTCTCCATGCAGATTCGATTTGTGACCCATCATGATCGTATTTGGCATTTACACCCACAAATATCTTCTCAATGCTAGCAAGCTGCTCGATGCCACCAACTAGACTACCCTCTTTCAGGTGTATTGCACTTTCTCCGCCATAATAAAAAGATGTATATCCAGGCATGACAGCTCACAGGAGAAATGGAAATGCTCCAGGCAAATGTGTTTGGGTGGATAATGATGTTTTTCTCTGGGATTTTTTTAGCTTTTGACCTGAGGTAGATGAGGCAAGGCAACTGTCCAAGGGCCTGGATGTCATCACTTCGTAGCTCCTTAACGCGTAGTTGATTCAAATATACCAACCTGTCGGCATGCGCCATCCAATTTGGGACCTTGGGTATTATTAAGCCCCACAAGCCAAGACTCTGTAGATGCCGTGGATATGTGAAGAAATTGTGCTGAGGGGTGCCCTGGCTGATGACCGAACCACAAAATCCAGATAGCAGAGGTGGCTGTTCCCAAGCTTGTCGAGAGAGGCAGCAAGGGCTGTGTCATCAGGCTTATCTGCTTCCACAACATGGGGCCTAGAGTAAATCATAACAAGATCCTGAAGATTGTTCAACTCACGAGATCTCTGATGCAATCTAAGGAATTAGTCCTGGTGCCAAACGAGGACAAACTGCATAGGTTGCACAGGTTGCTAAGCCCATTTCTCAGCGCTACATGTTGGCGCCGTGGGATTAGTCCTGGAAGAGAGTGAGGCCTTAATGAAGTCAAGGAAGTAAAATCTGATGACTGGTTACTGGGATACATCACTACACTTGACATATCTAGGGTCATCAAATGCTTCACCAAATTTGTTTGGCAACTCCAAATTAAAGCCACTGACCCTCAAATGTCTAAGCAGAAAGGGGTGATTTATAGCAGACAAATCAAGGCACATTGATTGTGGCTCCCGAGAAGAGTCCTGGCCCATGTCCAAAACTCTCAAAAGATCAAACTTTGAAAGTGGCAGCACTCTGCTAGGTGGCGGCTGGCGCGCCGCCCCGGAGGCCTCTCCTCCCACCGTCGCCTCCTCGGCCTCCTCGCTGTTGTGTGTTGTCTCTCCTGCGTCCAGCAGTCATGGCCGAGTTTGTCTATGGGAAGAAGAACATGAGAGGGATGACATATAGGTCCCACATGTCATACACTATCATAATGGATTGGGGGGGGTCTATTTTAGGTAGTATTGCTGGAGACAAAAAAATAGATAGTCTCAGAATAGGTGGCTACCTAAATAGAGAAGTAGGAGGTGTGATGGGTCTGTTTTAGGTAGTGTTGCTGGCGATGCTCTAACAACTAGCTAAGCGTAATAGTTAAAAAGTAGCTCATCTATTAGCACTTCTATTTGGATAACTAGAGCTAATTTTTAGATGCTAACCATTTGTTCATGAGATCCAAACAGCATGGAGATCCAAACAATTTTGTTTGCTAAGTAGACAATGTGTCGGGTTCAAATTAAACAGCACGGAGATCGACAGAAATCTTGTACAAACTCCTATGGGACATTCTACATTGCACACGACAAGTTCGATTCCGGTGTGGGGCCTCCTCCTTGAACGAGAGAGTGCCTGAGGGGTTGACTGTTGAGTACTTGAGTTGAGCATGGAAATGGATTGGGCAAACCAGACCAGGAGGCCTCAGCAGTCAGCAGGACTCAAGCGTGGCGCTGTTTCTGTTTGGTCCAGACATTGCAGAGCTCTGCAAGATGCTCGCCGGCCGACTATCAAGCTATCTCCAGCCAAGCTCAGGGGTGCCCGTCCATTTGCTCGCCGCCTGTACGTGTTTGGGCTTTACTGGTAGGGGCAAAGAAAATAAAACATGAGAGGACAACAAAAAGAAAAAAAAAACGACACAGCCCTGCCACAAGTCACTGTTGCTTGAGCTTAGGTTGTCTGAGCTTTCGATAGGCCACCTTAACATCTTTCTTTTTTTTAACGTAAGTGACAGGAGCTATATCATTCAATTAAGATAGAAAAGAGTTGATCCAATTTATAAGAAAAATCAGGTTGAAAAACCTTATACGTGCACGGTTAATTAAAAGGAAAACCAGTAACAACCCTAACATCGATAACATGACCGATTGGCCAATGCAAAAAGACAGCAGCTCTGCCACAAGTCACTGTTGCCTAGCTCGAGAATAGCCGAGCAGGTCCGACTTCTTCCAATGGACCAAAGCCTAAGCCTTAAGGTCACAAACACACCCTTGCCACGAGGAACTAACATCACCTCAAAGAGGCTGCAGATGTCACCATTGTAGAGCTATGTCGGCCCCCACAACATAGCAACTCTAACTTCGCCAAAGCAAACTCTTCCAAGCAATTCAATCATCCCCATGTGGCGCAGTGCAACACAGAAAGGTAGAGCCTCATCGAAAATGAGCAAGAGAACCAAATACCAATCGGTGAACACAAACTCCGAAACGATGCCTCAAGGAAGAAGAATGTAGTGCCGGAATTCCCACTATCGCAGGTACAAGGAATCTGGACAGGGTTTTCACCCAAAGAATCATGCAAAGTGAGAGGAAGGGCAGCATAATGACACCCGCAATAGGGGAAGCAACGCCGTTGAGTGTCGTTGTCATTGGCTCCGGTCGCACCAGTCAAACCTTGCGCCCTGAGCCATCCATCCACAACTGCCACATGACGCGCCACATGCCAAGAGGACATCAACCATGATGCCTCACGCGAGCGTGCCACCAACAACGTGACGCCAGCGCCAAAACCATGGCCCTTGCTAAGCTGTCATTTTTTATGTTACCAAAAGGCACAGCTAATGCCATGGCGTGGCCGCCGCTTGCCGCCAAAGGACAGATGCCATCCATGCTGACCCAGCGCACGACTGACGCTTGACCAAGACATACCAAAGATGACCTTCACCCTACCACCATAGACTGCTCCTGGCTAGATCTAGCCATAGGGAGACTAGATCCACCCAAGGGGACGATGGACAACCGATCCTCGAGCTGGCACCGCCAGCCTTCGCCAAGGTCACCTCTAGGAGTAGGTACGAGAGGGAAGGGGATGAGAAGGAGTGCTTGGGCTTAGGGAGAGAGCGCTATCATCGTCCTTGCGCTCATAAAATCTTCTGGCGGCGCACCCAGGCGACAGTGAAGGCAAAGAGAGGAGCAAGACTATGGTGGCAGCATTTCCACCCATGTCGTCATGGGGGCGGCGGCTGGCGAGGTGCTCTAGTTTTTACCTCGACGACTTTCTGACAAACACCATAAGCCACCTCGATTAAGATCCAGATAAGATTAAAGGCACATGACCTTGTGTTTTGACAAATAAAGCAGATAAACATGCATATGCAAAAACCCAAGGAAAATGATCAAGACCATGTGCTCTTGTTATTCAAGTTCTTGCAGAAGTCATCACATGGCATTATAGTCCTTGTGATGCATTCATCCCTACATCACCAACTATTCTCATTCACACCACTCCTTGCACTCAATTACCATGGTTGATTTTCACCTCCACAGGCGGTAGCGGCTGGCCGCCCCAGAAATCGCTAGGCCCAGAGCGCGGTATGCTCTTGTGCGGCAAAAGATTCTCAACCACGCCATGTGATGTTGACGGAGGCAGCACATCCAAGTAAGACCGTGCATCCGCCACTGTTGTCATCAGGGGCATCGTCCACTACGTGAAAAATGATTTGTAAGAGCCAGCCCTATTTTACTGTAGGGGCGGTTCAATCACGAACCCCCTTACAGTGGGCTGATCGGGGCCCAGTAATCCAACCGCCCTTACAAATGCCTCAATAAGGGCGGTTGGTGATATCAACTGCCCTTACAAATGGTATGATTTTTAAGGGCGGTTGGATCACCAACCGCCCTTACAAATCGATTTGTAAGGGTGGTTCAATCACCAACCGCCCTTACAAATCGATTTGTAAAGGGGGCTGGTGATTGAACCGCCCTTACAAATGACGGCTGTATAAGTGGCTGCACCCACCTTCTTCCTCCTCGAGCCACACACTCCATCTCGCAAAAAAAGGTTGGGAGGCCTTGGGCTCCTCCCAAAAAATGCTCTACTAAGGGGGGAGGTTTTGAGCTCAATTCCTTTGGTGGGAAACTTGTAGAAGGTAAGAAAATGCTATTCCAACCCTTTAATTGAAGTTTTAATGGTTGGTTTTCATGCAAATTGAAGTTTTATTTTCTCTCTCTTCCATGGTGCTTGAGCTTTGTGTGGAGCAAATTAGAGCATAGTTTTCAAGCTATTAGTTTAGATTCGTTAGAGAGATGAGCTTGTACCCTCAATTAGTCGATCTTGCTTGATTTTAGTGGAGATTGCACACTAGTTTCATGCATATATGGAGAAGCTTGTTCTAGATCTAGGGTTTCCTTTTTTTATTTTGTAATTTGTGTTTCATGAAATTGGAATGGGGTTGGCATGAAAGGTTGTTGGTAAAATAATAATTGTTGCTAATTGTTGTTCATGAAATTTTATATTTTAATCATCTGGTATACATTGTTGCTAATAATTGTCAAAAAAAATTGTTGCTAGTAATTTTCAAATAAACAATTGTTGCTATAATTATTGCTAAAACTTGTTGCTAATAATTGTTTCTATTAATTGTTGCTAAAAATTATTACTAAAAATTGTTGCTAATAATTGTATAAGGTAATAAAATGCTATTCTAAGCCTTTAATTTAAGTTTTAATGGTTTGTTAGTGAGTAAATTAGAGCTTTGCATAGAGAAATGAGCTTTGTATAGAGCTAATTAAACCTAAGTTTTGAAGTTATTAGTGTACATTAGTTAGAGAAATGAGCTAACATCTTTTATTTAGTCGCTCTTGCTTGATTTTAGTGGAGATTACCCTAGTTTCATGTATGTTTCATGTATTAATTTGATTCGTTTCATGTATTTTGTTGTTGTTGTTTTGTTTTTAAAAGATGGAGTACAGGAACTCTTGGATGTATGGTTGGTCAAGGATCGATGAAGGTTTCTGTGGTGAGGTGGACAAATTTATTGAAGCCGCACAGAAGCATGCATCAACGTTGACATATAATAGGGACACAATCATTTGTCCATGCAAAGATTACAAGAATCGTATGGCATTTGCAGATGTGGGTATGATCAAATCACACTTGGTTATGCGAGGATTTGTTCCGGACTACACAGTGTGGATTCATCATGGTGAGACAATGGTTGGTGATGACGACAACAATGATCAAGGACTTGACGCCGAAACCCTGAAGTTGTTGCACCAATATGATAATGGGGAAGACATGTTCTATGACTGTGGTGGCAATAAACAAGGTGGTGACTTTAGCAATGAACAAGGTGCTAATGATGGTGGTGGTGCCGCTCCTAATGGCGGAGCACGTGAGGGGGATGAAGACGACATTGACAATTTGGAGGAGATGATTTTGACCTTTGCACCAGAAGTATTACTGTAGAAGAAAGGTCTAGAAAATCTAGAGATGGTGAAAACATCGTCGAAGGAGACTGTCTATGGTGTTGAGAAGGGTTGTCCGACACACTGGACACTACTCCGTTTTATGCTTGAGCTACTCATCCTGAAGGCTAAGTACGGCTGGTCTGACTGTAGTTTCAATGATCTTTTATGTCTCCTATCATGGGTACTGCCACAGCCAAACTTAGTTCCTGCCAACACATACCATGCGAAGAAGGTTATAAGTCCATTGACAATGGGTGTTGAAAAAATCGATACATGCCCCAACCATTGTATCCTTTTTCGTGGTGAAACGTTCAAAGATCTGGACAAATGTCCTCGATGTGGGGCCAGTCGATACAAGAACAATGACCTTTATAATGGTGGAGAAGCCTCCACATGGAACAAGAGAAATAAGAAGGGTGCGAAGAAGGTGGTACAAGAATCTCAACCCCCAGAGGACAATACATTAGGCAACGATGCAAAGAAGAGAAAAGTTCCTGCCTTGGTAATGTGGTACCTTCCAGTGACTGACCGCTTGAGGCGTATCTTCTTGAACCCTAAGCAAGCCGCGCTCATGACATGGTGGGACGATGAGCGCAAGGTCGATGACGATGTGATTGCACACCCGGCCGATTGTAGTCAGTGGCAAGACTTCGATAAGAACAACAAGTTATTCAGCTCAGACCCAAGGAACGTACGATTCACCTTGAGCACCGATGGAATGAATCCCTTCAATGAGAGGATGACCGACCACAACACTTGGCCAGTGATCCTATCCATGTACAACATCCCAACGTACTTGTGTCAGAAGAGAAAGTACCTTTTCCTCACCGTTCTTATTTCTGGCCCTAGACAACCAGGCATTGATATAGACGTGTTCCTCGAGCCTGTGATGGAAGAATTTGATAAACTATGGAGGGTTGGGGCCCCGATGTTTGATGCATTCCGACAGGAGTACTTCACATTAAGGGCAATAATATTTGTTACTATCAACGATCACCCCGCGTTATTTGCCATGTCTGGACAGATCAAAGGCAAGACATGATGCTTAGTATGTTTGGATGATACTAAATGGGTGTACCTAGATGCATCCAAGAAGGTTGTTTACCTAAGGAATCGTCACTTCTTAAAGACGGATCACAAGTACCGCAGCAAATTGTACTTAAGATACTATGGCGACATCCCGGAGGATGAACCCCCTCCGAAGAGACGTCATCATGGACAATATGTGTACAAAATGGTGAAACCCATACAGATCGTCTATAGAAAGAAGAATCCAGATGGAACGATCAGAGACAGAAGCACACCTCCTATCGAAGGCGTACCTTTTAAGAAACAATCAATCTTCTTTCGATATCTACCTTATTGGCCAGAATTGGCGGTCCCCCATGCCATTGATGCTATGCACGTGCAGAAGAATGTCTTCGAGAGTCTCATCGGTACCTTGATGGATATAGCCAAGTCAAAGGATGGTCTAAAAGCACGGAGGGACATGGAGTAGCTAAAAGTGAAGCCAGAGCTTTACCCGGTACGTCAAGAAAATGGAAAATGCACTCTGCCCGCAGCTTGCTACAACCTAGACATAGAAGAGAGGAGAGCTTTACTCACATCCGTGAGGGAAATCAAAGTCCCAACTAGGTTTTCGGCGAATCCGAAGAAGCTAGTTTCGATGAAGGACCTATCATTTCACTACTGCAAGGCTCACGATTGTCATATGATGCTAACAGTGTACCTACCAATTGTCATCAGGGTTATAAAGCCAGAGTTCCTGAAGATGGCCATCACCCGCATGTGCTACTTCTTTTCAAAGATCTCACAAAAGACGTTTCGCAAGGAAGAGCTAAGAGACCTACATGATTTCGTGGTGGAGACCCAGAACCAGCTTGAGATGTGTTTACCTCCTTTTTTTGATATAATGGAACATCTCATGATTCACATGGTTCATCAGATAGAGGCATTGGGCCCTTGCTACTTGCATGAAATGTGGTCCTACGAGCGGTTCATGTCAGTCCTAAGCCGATACGTGCATAATCGAGCATACCTAGAGGGCTCCATGAAAGAGGATTATAGTACTGAAGAAGTCGTCGAGTGCTGTCAAGAGTACCTAAAAGTACAGAGAGGGATTGGCAATCTAGATTCTCGTCACAAGGGTAGGTTGGCTGGGAAGGGCACAAGTGGTAGAAAAACGTTCATCGATAAGGAATACGAAGAAGCTAGTCGGGCGCATTACTGTGTCTTGCAAGGCACAAAACTAATGCAACCATACGTTGAGGAACACTTACATAGCATTATAGAGGAGAGAAACGGTCGTTTAAATGATTGGGTCATCAAACAGCACAGGCAACGCCTGACTGAATGGTTGAGGGACCAGAACATACAGCCTGGAGAAAGTGAAGATTCTATTACCGTTAGTATGATGGCGGGGGGGCCATCGAGACAAGTGACATCTTGGAATGCTTATGACATCAATGGGTACACATACTATACCCACACAAAGTATTGTAAAAGTGTGAACCAAAACAGCGGCGTTCGATATGAGGCGGAAGACGAACGTGGGCGAAAGGTCCCATTCTTTGGCATAATTGAAGATATATGGGAGCTTGACTATGGAAGGGATCTAAAGGTGGCCCTATTTCGATGCCGCTGGATCAAGCAACATCAAATCAATGAGATTGGGTTGACAGTCGTGGACCTCCAGAATGTAGGCTACCAAGATGACCCTTGGGTGCTTGCTTCTCGTGTCGCACAAGTTTTATACATACCCGACCCGCTAAGTAACCGCCCTCCGAAGAAGAAGACAATGCATGTGGTTGTCCCCAGGAAACAGCACATTATCGGAGTTGATGGCGTGGACGATGCTGAAGCTTACAATGACTACAAAGAGATGCCGCTATTCACAGACTTTAGTAGGAAGATCAGTGTTGTGGAAAAGAACCTACCCAAAGACGTGCTGCCATGGGAACGAAAAGGTGGCAAGGGGAAAGTTGTTGCGGCGGGGCATAGCTAGTTTGTATAAGTGTGTGTGTGTGTGTGAGAGAGACTACATTTATGTATGTGTGTGAGACAACATTTATGTATGTGTGTGAGACTACGTTTATATATGTGTGTGAAACTATATGAGAGACTTGTCAATTTTGAACTAAACTTTCCTAACATTTTCTTAAATGCAAAAACGACCAATATAACAAATGTAGATCTTGTTGAGCTTGACAAACTTGGTATTGATGACTTTTATATTTGAAACCATTTAGAGTTTCGAAAACTAGAGTCAAAGTGTCATTTTTTAAAATTGAAAGTTTGACTTGGTCAAATGAGGCACTAAATGACCTCAGATGAAAAACTTTTAAATACAAAGGTGATAGAACTCATCAAGATCTACATTATTTACATAGGTCATGTTTCCATTTGAGAAATTATTAGTAAACACTAGTCACAAAATCATGAATCCCGCATAGAGTTTATGAAACTATATGAGAGACTTGTCAATTTTGAACTAAACTTTCCTAACACTTTCTTAAATGCAAAAACGACCAATATAACAAATGTAGATCTTGATCAGTGTACCAAACTTGGTATTCATGACTTTTCCATTTGAGACCATCTAGGGTTTCGAAACCTGGTTTGGAGCCGTCAAAATTTAAAAATTCAAAATTTGAATCATTCAAACTTTATCAAATGAGAGGTTGACCAAAACAACAAATGTAGATCTTGTTGAGCTTGACAAACTTGGTATTGATGACTTTTATATTTGAAACCATTTAGAGTTTCGAAAACTAGAGTCAAAGTGTCATTTTTTAAAATTGAAAGTTTGACTTGGTCAAATGAGGCACTAAATGACCTCAGATGAAAAACTTTTAAATACAAAGGTGATAGAACTCATCAAGATCTACATTATTTACATAGGTCATGTTTCCATTTATGAAATTATTAGTAAACACTAGTCACAAAATCATGAATCCCGCATAGAGTTTATGAAACTATATGAGAGACTTGTCAATTTTGAACTAAACGTTCCTAACACTTTCTTAAATGCAAAAACGACCAATATAACAAATGTAGATCTTGATCAGTGTACCAAACTTGGTATTCATGACTTTTCCATTTGAGACCATCTAGGGTTTCGAAACCTGGTTTGGAGCCGTCAAAATTTAAAAATTCAAAATTTGAATCATTCAAACTTTATCAAATGAGAGGTTGACCAAAACAACAAATGTAGATCTTGTTGAGCTTGACAAACTTGGTATTGATGACTTTTATATATGAAACCATTTAGAGTTTCGAAAACTAGAGTCAAAGTGTCATTTTTTAAAATTGAAAGTTTGACTTGGTCAAATGAGGCACTAAATGACCTCAGATGAAAAACTTTTAAATACAAAGGTGATAGAACTCATCAAGATCTACATTATTTACATATGTCATGTTTCCATTTGAGAAATTATTAGTAAACACTAGTCACAAAATCATGAATCCCGCATAGAGTTTATGAAACTATATGAGAGACTTGTCAATTTTGAACTAAACTTTCCTAACACTTTCTTAAATGCAAAAACGACCAATATAACAAATGTAGATCTTGATCAGTGTACCAAACTTGGTATTCATGACTTTTCCATTTGAGACCATCTAGGGTTTCGAAACCTGGTTTGGAGCCGTCAAAATTTAAAAATTCAAAATTTGAATCATTCAAACTTTATCAAATGAGAGGTTGACCAAAACAACAAATGTAGATCTTGTTGAGCTTGACAAACTTGGTATTGATGACTTTTATATTTGAAACCATTTAGAGTTTCGAAAACTAGAGTCAAAGTGTCATTTTTTAAAATTGAAAGTTTGACTTGGTCAAATGAGGCACTAAATGACCTCAGATGAAAAACTTTTAAATACAAAGGTGATAGAACTCATCAAGATCTACATTATTTACATAGGTCATGTTTCCATTTGAGAAATTATTAGTAAACACTAGTCACAAAATCATGAATCCCGCATAGAGTTTATGAAACTATATGAGAGACTTGTCAATTTTGAACTAAACTTTCCTAACACTTTCTTAAATGCAAAAACGACCAATATAACAAATGTAGATCTTGATCAGTGTACCAAACTTGGTATTCGTAACTTTTCCATTTGAGACCATCTAGGGTTTCAAAACCTGGTTTGGAGCCGTCAAAATTTAAAAATTCAAAATTTGAATCATTCAAACTTTATCAAATGAGAGGTTGACCAAAACAACAAATGTAGATCTTGTTGAGCTTGACAAACTTGGTATTGATGACTTTTATATTTGAAACCATTTAGAGTTTCGAAAACTAGAGTCAAAGTGTCATTTTTTAAAATTGAAAGTTTGACTTGGTCAAATGAGGCACTAAATGACCTCAGATGAAAAACTTTTAAATACAAAGGTGATAGAACTCATCAAGATCTACATTATTTACATAGGTCATGTTTCCATTTGAGAAATTATTAGTAAACACTAGTCACAAAATCATGAATCCCGCATAGAGTTTATGAAACTATATGAGAGACTTGTCAATTTTGAACTAAACTTTCCTAACACTTTCTTAAATGCAAAAACGACCAATATAACAAATGTAGATCTTGATCAGTGTACCAAACTTGGTATTCATGACTTTTCCATTTGAGACCATCTAGGGTTTCGAAACCTAGTTTGGAGCCGTCAAAATTTAAAAAATCAAAATTTGAATCATTCAAACTTTATCAAATGAGAGGTTGACCAAAACAACAAATGTAGATCTTGTTGAGCTTGACAAACTTGGTATTGATGACTTTTATATTTGAAACCATTTAGAGTTTCAAAGTGTCATTTTTTAAAATTGAAAGTTTGACTTGGTCAAATGAGGCACTAAATGACCTCAGATGAAAAACTTTTAAATACAAAGGTGATAGAACTCATCAAGATCTACATTATTTACATAGGTCATGTTTCCATTTGAGATCGTTTAGAAACTCAAAAATTTTTACCAAGCTTATGTTTTTATTTTCTGATTTAAAAAAAAAATAAATATATGTAGGGGCGGGTGGATCAGGAACCGCCCTTATAAATGCATTTCTAAGGGCGGGTCACTCACCACCCGCCCTTAAAAATCACCCCCCCTATATATGACTCTAGGTCCACGCGGGCCGGCCAAATTGGGCGCATCTCTTCTAATTCACGCCGGCAGGCTGCCGGATTCACCCCCCGCCGCCGCCGCCTCCCTCCTCCCTGCGCCCTCCCCCACCGCCTCCCCCTCCCTGAGCCCACCACCGCAGCGTCCTCCGATGACCTCCACTTGGACCTGGCCTCTTCAACGCCGACCTCGCCGGCGGCCGCGACGCTAGGGTTTCCGCACGACTACCGCCACTGGCCTCGCCGGCCCATGCTCGTGCGCTTCCCCACCTCCTCCTCTTCGACCTCGCCGGAGCTACGGTGTGAGGCCGCGCGGCTGCCGCCCTCACCGGCCCCTGTCATCGAGGACGTCCTCGATGGGAGCTAGGGTTAGGCCGCACGGCTCGCCACCAGCCTTGCCAGCCCGTGCTCGTGTGCACTCTGATCCCCCACCTCCTCCTCTCCGACCTCACCGGGTAGGCTCTCGCTCGCTTGGCCCACACAGAAGTTCCTCTGCGCCATTGAGGTGAGGCCCGCTGCAATCCTCTTTCTCTGTCTGTTGTACGCGTGTGTTTGTTTGTTCCTATTGTTTACAGTCACAGGTGCATCGAGAAAGCAACTTCATATTGTTTACAGTCACAGCTTGGAAACGAATAACTAACAACATCATGCATCTTTGGTATGACCAACTAATGCTGATTGTAATTTGTAAAGTTCAATTGTAATTTGTAAAGTTCAATCATTAACCTTAAACAACAGCAGGCTGAATCTAAATGACTGTAGTGCATTGTCTTTTACATTTTTGAAAACAACCACGCCAATTACTTGTGTGTAACAGCAGACTGAATCTAAATGATTATAGTGCATTGTCTTTTACATTTCTGAAAACAACCACACCAATTACTTTGTGTGTCTGTTATCATGTAAGAGAAATTTATAAAAATAGTGATGCAAACACAACAGAAGGCGCATACACAGAAGGTTGTATTTAATTTTGACATTCCAACATAGTGCATGCTGAAGGCTATGTTCTCTCGTACAAAGCAGGTAAAGAGTAGCATCAATGGAGGAAACAATAGAACTTAGGCTGTTTTTGCATTCTCGGACCAAAGACAGAACATAGGTAGGAATCCAGGAAAATAGAAGATGAAATACCTTGGCTTCATTAGAAGTATAATGGATAAACATAACATTTTGAATTGAACCATCCAGATTTCCAGTATGAAGTTGCTTTCTCGATGCTCTGGTGTGAGGCCTTTTTTAAACCTTTTCCTCTCCTCACCTCTCGTCCTTCCTCTCTTCTCCTTCTATCTCTCTTCTCTCCTCTCTTCTCCTCTCTTATCTGTACTCTATTGTGATCTTCTACTAATCTACTAATACTCTACACTCTCCTAACACTCTAGTACTCTACTTGTACTACTACTACTACCACTACTACTATTACTACTACTCTACTAGTTCTACTGTCCTAGTACTGTCCTACTCTTACTACTGTCCTACTCTTACTACTACTGTCCTACTCTACTACTGTCTATTTGAAACCATTTGTGGTGGCTTACTGTCATTTTGTTTTGATTTGTGGCTTACAGTAATCATACTACTACTACTACTACTTCTGTACTCCTACTCTACTACTACTCCCTCTACTACTACTATCTACTACTACTACTACAATCTGTCCAACACATATGCTTGTATTTGGCAAATGCAATGATGAACTTTTAAACCTCTATGTTTGGGAAGCAGCAGCTGCTTTTTTTGACACCTCTCTTTGTTTGTTAAGCAGCTGTTGGTTTTTTCCCCAACTCTTACCTTCCCTCTCCTCTCCTCTCCTCTCCTTTGTTTTGCTGATGATGAAATTGTCTAAAATCCATACATAATATGGAATATGAGCTGATGATCAAGAACTTGTGAGGAACTTGGCATCATTACTAGCTGCCCCAACATTACCTTCTCCTCTCTTATCTGTTATGATACCTTTATGCTCCAAGACTATGATCAAATGATGATTGACATGTTTCTGAGGCCTTTTTTTAAACCTTTTCCTCTCCTCACCTCTCGTCCTTCCTCTCTTCTCCTTCTATCTCTCTCCTCTCCTCTCTTCTCCTCTCTTATCTGTACTCTATTGTGATCTTCTACTACTCTACTAATACTCTACACTCTCCTAACACTCTAGTACTCTACTTGTACTACTACTACTACCACTACTACTATTACTACTACTCTACTAGTTCTACTGTCCTAGTACTGTCCTACTCTTACTACTACTGTCCTACTCTACTACTGTCTATTTGAAACCATTTGTGGTGGCTTAGTGTCATTTTGATTTGATTTGTGGCTTACTGTCATTTTGATGCTTAAACTTAACTGAGAATTTGGCAACTTGTTTTAATAATTCTGCCCTGGCACATGGTTTTGTTATTCATGAGTGACACTTGGTGTTTAATAATTTGGCAACTTGTTTTAATAAACTGCAACTTTTGGGAAAAAGTTTTTCCTATTGCTGGCTAGTGCTATGCTGAATCTGAAGGGCCTGTCATGCTAGTGCTATGCTGCTTGCTTGCTACTACTCTGCTCCTACTAATCTTACTACTCTACTATTGCACTACTCTACTACTCTTACTACTGCAGTACTCTACTACTGCTAGATGCTGCCCTACTCTCACTGTCATTTTGAATCTGTCCTACTACTACTACTTGCTTGCACTGGATTTTTTGATTTGTGAAAGTTTTTTATTTGAGCAGTCTACTATTACTACTACTAGTCCTACTACTAGTACTACTGTCCTAGTACAGTCCTACTCTTACTACTATCCTACTCTTACTACTACTGTCCTACTCTACTACTGTCTATTTGAAACCATTTGTGGTGGCTTACTGTCATTTTGATTTGATTTGTGGCTTACAGTAATCCTACTCTACTACTACTACTATACTCCTACTCTACTACTACTCTACTACTACTGTCTACTACTACTAGTACAATCTGTCCAACACATATGCTCGTATTTGGCAAATGCAATGAACTTTTAAACCTCTATGTTTGGGAAGCAGCAGCTGCTTTTTTTGACACCTCTCTATGTTTGTTAAGCAGCTGTTGCTTTTTCCCCAACTCTTACCTTCCATCTCCTCTCCTCTCCTTTGTTTTGCCGATGATGAAATTGTTTAAAATCCATACATAATATAGAATATGAGCTGATGATCAAGAACTTGTGAGGAACTTGGCATCATTACTAGCCGCCCCTACATTACCTTCTCCTCTCTTATCTGTTATGATGCCTTTATGCTCCAAGACTATGATCAAATGATGATTGACATGTTTCTGAGGCCTTTTTTTAAACCTTTCCCTCTCCTCACCTCTCGTCCTTCCTCTCTTCTCCTTCTATCTCTCTTCTCTCCTCTCTTCTCCTCTCTTATCTGTACTCTATTGTACTCTTCTACTACTCTACTAATACTCTACACTCTCCTAACACTCTAGTACTCTACTTGTACTACTACTACTACCACTACTACTATTACTACTACTCTACTAGGACTTTTTTTTGATAACTACTCCACTGGGACTACTACTACTACCTCGGAATGATGGAAATGGGTCTAGTTCGCTTGTGGTGCCTGTAAGTCCTTGCCCTCTCGATATAATATAAATGAAATATTTGTATTTTTGTTGTAACTAACCACATTGTGATTTGTAGAATGCAAACACGTATTGTGAAGAAAATGCCAAGTCTAAGAGCCGGGTATATAGACCCTTGGTTGATATGCGCATCAAATTTCCAGTACCCCAAGCATTGGAAATTGGATGACGAAGAACTAGCTGCCGGAGAGACCGTTGAGGAGAAAGAGAAAATCCGGGCAAATAAGATGTATAGAGAGGGCCTTAAGGTTGCATGCCGGATTGCCAAATGTCTTAAGAAACTACAACATAATGAAATGGTTTGGTTACCATACCACTTTGGGTAAGTTCGACTATATACTTAAATAAAGCATTATTTGATATACTTAGTTCGATGTAAAAGAGCTTATTTGTTTCTTCATTGATTAAATTCATGCAGGGCGCACTGGATTCTTGTAGGGATCGATGTTGGGATGAGCATGGCAGTTGTCTATGACTCAGCAGATTATACGCTTGAGTCATACATGGACTTCATAGCGATTTGCAAGACGTACATATCGACAATAATTCTCATTAGCTTATATTAGTTTGTATATATACTTGTAAACTTCGCTTTTTGATACTAACAAGTTGCATTTGCTAAAACCGTTCAAGCAGGGTATTCAGGCATTATGTGAATGAACATAAAGGAAGGCATGATCTAGTAAGGGGAGACGATTTGGGTATCAAAACTCTATGTCCGGTACGTGTAACTTACATCGGTACACTCCATTACGTGCTTTGTCAATAACATTACTTAACATTTCATATGCGAAACACACAGTGTCTCAAGCAGAGGTCTGGGAGTCTACATTGTGGATATTATGTATGTTGTATGATGAGTAACACTAGTGCCTACAGGAGACACCCCAATTTGGTTAGTTTGACACTTTCTTCGCTCATAGTATGAATACTTAGCTTATGCTATGAAATACTAGACCTAAACTTGTTCTCTTGTAGTGGAAAGAAGAGGTTGACCAGCAAAGGGACGTATACAAGGATGATCAACTCTTGGAGCTCGTCGGCGACCTTTGCAACTTCATCATTGACCAGGTTGTTTCTTCTAGAGGCGATTACCATGATCGATCATCTGACTTAGGAAGTAATCCTATGTACCAACACCTCCGTGAGACTCATAGGTTAGCTCTAGGCCGTTGAGAACAATTTGGAATGGTTTGGACTTGTGAAACTTTTGAACTTGTGATGGTTTGGACTTGTGGACTATTTGAACTTATGAATTATGGCTATGTAATGTGATAATGGACTTTGTGAATTGGACTTTTGAACTTGTGAATTATGGCTTGTAATTGTGGTTTATATCTTGCTCGTGTGTTTGTGGATGTGTATATCTGGTCAGATTTGAATTTGAATTTGTATTCTATATTATATTCTGTGGTCAGAAATGTATTTGATTTTGATTTTTTTAATAGAAAATCCACTGTAGGGGCGGTTCTAGATCCAACCACCCTTACAAATGGTATTTTTAAGGGGGGCTGGTGATCCAACCGCCCTTACAAATGGTATTTGTAAGGGCGGTTGGTGATCCAACCGCCCTTATATGTAAGGGCGGTTGGTGATCAAACCGCCCTTACAAATACATTTGTAAGGGCGGGCTATGCCAACCGCCCCTACAGTGGGCTGATTTGTAAAAGCCCCCTGAGAGGGGCGGTTGGGCCACCCGCCCTTATAGTGCCTTTTGACCCGCCCTTACAGTGCCTGATTCTAGTAGTGGTCGCTAGCAGTAGCAACACCACCGCCACCATCGCCCGGTGGCGGCAGTGTTCTTGTTGCTAGTCATGTCTTCTGGTTTTTCTTCCTTCTTCTTTTCAGTATTTTGGTATAGGAGAGTGTACTGTGGTGGGTACAAGTTTGGGAACTAATAACGTATATATATAGTTGAGCCGAGACTAGATTTCTCTTGTGGGGAGAAAATAAATGGAAGACATTTAATGCACCACGCCATGATTTGGCACTCATTTATATCTTCCTTCATTTATCAAATTTAATTTATGCTGATGAGCTGTAATTTGGTTAGGTGGGGTATGGATGGCAAATGAGGATAGTCCAGCGGGATACTAGTATAAATAACACATGACCGATAAATGGAGCCACAGCAAAAACAACCTGTATTGACTCTCCTTGACGATAGACCCGTCACCCTCTATCTTTTGTACCTGCAACGACGGCTTGTTTTATTTGGGCGGGGAATGGAAGACAAAAAACAAAGAAAGAAGAAGAATTCTTTAATTATGTTTTGTCATCCATTTTTTGAGTCATTTTTGTATGTACTAGCAAATGTGTCTGTGTTTTACATGAAAACCCAATAAATTTTGGAATCACGCTCTGTATCATCGCTAGATGTGAGTTTTTTTTAACTCGTACAAGCACAGATCATGAATCTAGTTTACATATAGGATAAGAAGGGCGCGAGGGCAGCATGGAAAGTAAAAAAGAGTGGGCCGTAAAAATAACTTTGCTCTTTAATATTAGATATGTATTAAATTTGTGACCATAGCTCAATTATATTCACTGTGTGAAATCTATCCGCCTAGGTTTAAATAATTGACTTGACACATATCCTCATTTTTTTTCTGTATTTATTCTAAGCGCTTCTCATTCAAAAAAATGTGTCTATTTGATTTGATTCGTGGTAAGATTCACATCTTTTTTGTCCAAAGAAGGATGTGCAAACACATATCATTTGGTGATATATATTTGAACTTTGGTGTTTAAACATTCCATATTTTTCAACAGGTACTCCCACCGTTCCCAAATATAAGTCGTTTAGGTTTTTTTGTGTATATTGTTTTTGCTATACTACTAGAAGATCCAAAACGACTTGCAATTTGAAATGAAGGGGCTACTGTAGAAAAAGATATTCCACCTTAATTAAAAATAAAAATATACTTCTTTTAGAAGAAAATGCCCCATAATATAAATAATGACGTACACGTGGCAATCACATCAATGCTAAAGAAAAAGAAAATGGACCATGCATGATGAGGGAACATTTGAAATAATAAGAAGTGCTCCCACCATTCTAAATTATAAGACGTTTTGAATTTTCTTAATACATACATTTTACTATGCACTTAGATATATATTCTTTCTAGATATATAAAATCAATGTATCCGGAACAGAGTAAAAAGATTGTAAATAAAATTAAGTAAGTAAAAAAAATAAAACAGGAATAAGAAAAAAGAAAATAGGAAAAGAACTAAGCGACAAGCCGACAAGGCACACATCACGCGGATGTGGTGGTGCCCGAACGCTTTAAACGAATGAAGCGGACGAAAACACGTCATGGGCCAAAATCAAATAAGGAAGAGTCCTCGCAACATGCGCGCTCCTGGTGGTTGCGTAAGCAAACATAATTTTTCTGCGTTGAATGGATGCTTTTTTGTTTTCTATGGCTTGATTGTTAAGGTTTGAACCTATGTTTCCTTGATTTTTCAGACGTGTACGTAACGATTTGGTCTAATTTCTCTTTTTTGAGAATGTTGATGTCAAAATTTTTCTGTACTATCTATACCTAATAATAAAAAGGCAAAATTTCCACGTAAGATGTAAGTAAGATTCCTACTCAACTAAGATTACATGTAAGACTAGGTTGATACTAATCCAAATATATCAAACTATGACTCGAGTAAGACTCATACTCAACTAAGATTACATGTATATGCCCACATGCATCTGAGGCAGTAATTCAATCCCAAGTTATTACTTTACTTATATAATAATAAAACGGCAAAATTTCTGCAACAAAATCTTTCGTCCAACCAGAGATCGACTCGGCTACCGTTTACATTTTTTTCCGTTTTCATGTCCCAGAGAGATCCAATCTCCTATTTTTTTGATTTATGTTTCCGATCCAAACGATCCATGTAGCCCGTGGTAGCCGGTAGCCGAGGTGTATGCATTATATGGTGTCTACTTGCCCGTTTAGTGCTACGCGGAATTTGATTCCAGGGAGCTCGGGACCACCCTGGATGGCTTCTCCTTCCTCTGCTCTCCAGATAGCTCCCGACGCGACGCAACCAACGACAACGGCAGTGGATTGGACTTGGACTTGGGTGATGGCAGGCTGCGCGGCCTAGGTGGGGCACCATGTTGCCAACCTCCTGCACCAGGGATAGTCACGTGGCGTCAGAGGATGCGAGGATGGCCAGTGCGGGTGCTGGCGATCAACAAGTGGGTGGCGACGGTGGTCGTGCTTGCGAGGCTAGAGACCATGCTGCGGGCACGTGCGTGGGACCTCGACGCGCGCGTGGCCCACTCCTGAGGAGCGTCAACGGGCCGGCACATTGCCAACATGCTGGTGTTTGTGGCAGCCAGCCTCGGGAGGCACGGTGGGAGCGGCGGCAAGCTGTTCCGCCGCAGGGAGAGGTCCTCGCCACTGAGTCGGGTGTTCGGGGACGCCATGCTCAGGGACACCGTGGCCCCGCTGCAGGTCCCCTTCTATGACCATGGGTGGAGCGCATCGATGACGACGCCAACTCCACCTTGCTGAAGGTGTGCCTCCCAGGCGCCAGCATCGAGATCGTGCGTGGCGTGGCACGTGAATTTGTACCATGTTTTCTCTTAGCAGGTAAAAAATGTCATGACAATTCTAAAGCTGCTATATAAGGAGGTGCCAACCGTAATAATGTTAAAATGTTAATGATCCCAAGAAAAACATTCAAGTAAGAATCGTTTTCGTGATCCAGTATTTTTTAGGCTTGTATGAGTTAAAGCGGTGTGACCGAGATACAATCTTAAGAACGAATTGAGAAACATGACATAATAATAATTAATCTATTGGCTTCTCATGTTCAATGTGTTAGAAAAACGTGTGTCAAGGGCTCAAGGCACCATATGGAGTCTGGTTGCAAGATGCTGGAACGCAATAACATGATCATTGAAATTTTGAGCCATAAATCATCGAGTTGTAGATCCTAAACCCGTTGCAACGCACGGGCATTTTTACTAGTATCTAAAAAATCAAACTTTTCTTTATTACTATCCTACTATAAAAGAGCGAGTTTTTTTGAGAGAATCTTCCTATATAAAAACCATTCGATCTAGACCTCGTGCTATATGAGCCCTCCGTCATACGTGATCTTACATGTAAGATGTAAGACTCCTCCTCAACGAAGATTCCTACTAGACCTGAAAAAAAAAATACATGTGAGACGTAAGACTCCCAACACCTGTGCGAGCCAAATTATCATGTTCGAGGAATCCAACGCGAAAACAAGTCGAAAAGACTATGACGTCCATACGAGCAGGGGCGGAGGGTATGGCGAGATTCCCCTGCGAATCCCCTCCCCTAAATCGCTGCCTAGTTGTTCCTTCCGCTAATCCGCCATAGGTGAAAAACACAGTATTTTGGGCCTCGGTTCTTTGGGCTGGCACATCCGTCTGGGCCGTGCCGCGTGTGTGGGCAGCGAAAGCGTATTTTCTGGCCGCAACGACACTTCTCGCCATCCCATCTCGGGCTGTGTTTAGATCCGTAAAAAGGTGTAAAAAAAGTACTGTAGCACGTTTTGACTTTATTTGGCAAATAGTGTCCAACCATTGACTAATTAGGTTCAAAACGTTCGTCTCGCAAAGTACAACCAAGCTGTACAATTAGTTTTTGATTTCATCTACATTTAGTACTTCATGCATGTATCGCAAGTTTGATGTGACGGGAAATCTTTTTTTTGCATAGTGTTTTTTTTTTAACTGAACACAGCCTCGGTTGTCCCGTGCTTCCTCAGTTCCTCCCGTCTGTGACTCTCTAAGACCTATGCTCCGTCGGCCCTCGGCCCGTCGGCGGGCGGTGGATTTGACATGCAACGCGGCGGCGACTTGGCAAACAGCCAGGCAAGACGACGCAATGCCCGGCGGCACTGCAGTCTGCGCAGCACCGAAGCGGATCAGCGACCAGCAGGTCTTGGTGCATGCTAGGCGGTAGCGCTGCATCACGTAATCATCCTGAGTCATCAAAGTAAATTACTTGTTCTTTTAAATCACCAACTATTTGTTCTTTTTAAATTGTTGTTTGTTTATTTATTTTTACTTTAATTTCTTGTTGAATTTGGTTTATTAATTTGTGAACCAGTGAAATTAATTAAGCAAATATAGATCCAAAAGTAAAGAGGAACCAGTGTAAAATTATAAGCGTTTTATTTTGAATACTCGTATATCTATGCTTTTCAATTTCACCATACCTAGATTGTTTTCCGTCCTCTGCCACTGATGCCAAAATATTAGTGCAAAATGTATTTATAAGAGCCAAAAATATTACGGTCTGTTTAGTTACGGGAATGACTTCATTGGTCATGGGGTGGTCCGGCATGTGCTTGTCCGGCGTTTTTTCAGGAGTGAGTCCGTCCAACAGGCTTGTCCTGCAAGTGGCCTATTTATGTGCTGTGAGGAACGTAATCATGACGGACGTCTTCAATCCACGCTGAAAAACAAACGGCTCAATCAGGTTCTGGATCGGATGATTCCAGATAAGGTAATTCTGGAAACCAAACACGTTGTTAATGTGAAACATGTTTGAACTCGATGTCAAAAGATATTAATGTGTAACATGTTTGGACTCGATAGTTGCTCAGTAGGAATATATGCGTGGCCCTATCATTGAGTCTGAATCCATCTATAGAGATATTCTATTTCTATATTTAAAGAAATTTCTATGATATATATGAACTGATATATCGATAATTTAATTAGTATTCCCATTGCATTTGAAATATTTTTCATAAACACGTGCGTGTCGCACGTGCATATTTGCTAGTTCTAAAAAAAACTAACAAAGGAAGTAGCTGAGGTAAATGTTACCCAGCAAGTAGTACTAAGGACATGTTTGGATAAGTTCGGATTCTTAAAAACTTCTTTTTTTCCCCTACTTTCTAAAATCTGGATTCTGAGTAAAAACTAGCGTGTGTATTTGGATCCTTTGGTTTTTAAGAACTTGACTTCATTTATTGCTCTATGGGTCACAAGAACTAGCAAAAGCTGGGTATCAACAACTTTCTGGTTTTTAAGAATCTGACAAAAACTGGTAGAAAACACTGACCTGTTTTGATCTTACCCAGTTTAAAAAAAACAGTTTTTTTTTAAATTGGCAAAAACCGGAGGGATCCAAACAGGGCCAACAATCAGCTGCCTGATTAGAAACAGTAACTAATAATAAATGTACTCATTAAATTAGAAAGATCTAACTGCCTGTTGGCCTCTTTCTTCATGACCACCACGAAGGTCATCACTCGGGAGGCTCCGATTATGTTTATTTGAACCAGCTAAGACTAATTATTAGCTTGAGCTAAAAGTTAGCTAGTTAAAAATTAGCCGATTAACTATTAGCCAATATATGTTTGGTGAATTCTTTGGCTAATAGGTGCATATATCACTAATAATAAACTGTTAGCTAGTTATATTCGGTGAATGAACTAACAACTAGCTAAGCGTAGTTAAAAAGTAACTCATCTATTAGCACTTCTGTTTGGATGAACTAGAGCTAATTTTTAGCTTGTTCATGAATACAAACAAGCCCTTGAAGGAGGCGATTATGATTGTGGTGAAAGACGCGATCCTGACTTTGCTTGCCCGCGACAGCGATCAATATAGGGCAAATCATCAGAGAAAATCCAACACTTTGCTCAGGTCCAGCCGTCCACAGGATGGAGGCCTCATATCATACAAGATTATATGGCATATCTGTTTTTATTTTAAAGCTTTTGGAAATAAAGTTAGGATTGCCATTGGAGGGTTTGCTTCATGTGCTATTTTTTTGTTTGGAAAGATTCCAATTTAATATTACTGGGAGTGAAAAACATCTGATAAGATTGGAGATGCTCTGAGCGACCTGGGACACATCACAAACTGGCCCAGAGCACACCATAGGCCGAAAATAAAATAAAATAGCAAAGACCTCACAACAATGTCGTGGATGCTTCTCCTGTCTAATAAAAATTATGGCAAAACTTTTTGCCTCCTTTCGAATAAAATGTGCATGCTCCTTGTTGTTAATGACACCTTGCTGACGACTCCTGTTAGGGCGGTGCAGTCATTGATCCTTTCTTGCCTAAGAGTTTTAGAGGAAGTGGAATGCAAGAATTTTTAAAGACAACATCGTCCACTCGTGCGAAAATCAAAGAAAGCCACGAACAAGGTAACACCGAGCGGGGCAAGATGGCTAAGCCAGATAATTTCAAATTTTGACGACGAGGCTTAGCGAGATGTTGGATCAATGTCGGGTATACTCTGATGTGGTTTTGGTATTTTGTAACTAGGTTTTTTTTTAATAAAAACTTCTTCCCTATTCGAGAGGAGGATCTCCTCAGCAAGCGTGTTGGCACAGATCTCCTCAGCAAGCGTGTTTCTCATGTTGACAGATCTCCTGCTTGTAGCTTTAAAAAAACGGCTTGCTGAATTCTATTATTTCAGAAGAAATTAAAAACGTCACAGTCGGCATACTGGATTCAACAAATTGCTAGTTGCCATGACCAAGAAATGACACGTAAAGAGTCTCACAAGCTCATCACCAATAAGCACTAATAAACCATTGATGCATAAATGCATTCTGAGGCCTCTCTCGCCATGGAACATGACATGAGAAACACCCCTTCATGCAAGCATGCAGCAGAAACACAGAGGTACTCCGATCGAGAACATCATTACATCACGCCTGGCGAGGCGGCGGCTGATTGTTGTGCCCGTTGCTAGGCCCGGAGGGAGGGATGGGTAACGGCGGGGAGACGACGACGACGATGCTTGTCTCGATGCCTGGCGGCGCTTCGGAAGGAGTAGCCTTCGTAGTCACCAGCAGCATGCCGATGCCGGTGGCGACGGACACCTCGCCTGGCTCGACATCAGTCGCCACCGGTGCTGGAGCTGCAGGTTGCGGGCTGGGGGCAGCAGGACGTACGCGCCGCCGAGGCCAGCGAGATGGTCGTCGCCAGTACAAGAAGCGGTGGCAGAAGCACCAGTGCTGCAGCCGCCGGCAGTCTGGAGGCGGTCCTGCTGTTTCGGGTGGCCATTGTTTGCTGATGTTGGTGGTGACTGCCCGGTGGTGGGCGCTACTATAGGAGTATATACTAGATGACACCCCGCGTGTTGCTGTGGAAATGTATAGTGTTCTATTTATATTTGAACATTTCATATGGAATGTATCTTGTGATGTATATATAAAATGAAGTTGGAAGGAAAGGATATGCCGAAGGTCAAAATCTTATGTGGTAATCAATGACAAAAGCAAATGTTACCAAGGCAGTCATAGGAGGAAAACATGACTGAATGGGTGGTTACTTTAGACATTTGAAAAGGATTATGGGTAAGTACGTTGAAGCTCTCAGCAAGGCATGCCTGACATGGTTGAGTAGTCCATAGTCGGCGTCCTCGTCATCCCCTCCGCCATATAGCTAGCCTGGGCAAGACCTCCGTGTCGTGGGGAGCGCCGCAGCCGTCATGGCTCTTGTTGCCCCAGCCGAGAACATCAATGAGTGGGCCCTGTAGGTACGCTTGGAGTTCCAGCCCTGCAAAATACGATGTCGCGCGAACGGCCAGGTGCTACACCGCATTGGCCGCCTTCAGGCTGTGGTTGTCGCTGCGCCACTGTGTGACTGTGTCTGTCTTCGCTTCTCCAGGCCGAGGCCGAAGAAGCTGATTCCACGGTCGCCGAGGAACTCTGCCAATGCGTGGGAGACGCAATTGGAGCGGAGGAGGTGGAAGATTCGTACCTCCAGTAGGTGCGGAGCTACTACACGATTGCCACAGTCTGCGCGGCGCAGGAGTCTTGAGCACGGTTTGGGGATGACGACCACCCTGATTAATGCCTGGTGCGTCGACTAAGCAGCATGATGATAGCAGTAAAAACTGCAGGAGTTTCGGGAGGTAATGCCGTCGAAGCACGTCTTCTCGCAGGAGGCATCTCCGTCTCCAAAAACTCGCTAGCGACGATGGCAAGAACGGCCAGGAGGAGCGGGAGCGAGGAGGTGCCCCGAGCACAAGGGACGACGGGACAGGTGAAGTAGTGTCACCGCCGCCGGTCATGCTGCACAAGACAAGTCTGAAGAAGTCGATAGCATGACAACTGACGAAACTGAAGAAAGAAGCAAGGACGAGGGAAACGGGCCGAATCCAGAAGGAGGAAGACAAATGTTAGAATAGCTGGGCCAGAATGGGCTAAGTAGCCAGGGACCTGCGTGGCCCATTTCTGAGTCTGTGAGACTCTTCTTGTACTGGGGAGCGATGAGAGGAGAACTCGAACATGAACACTTCTCTGGACCGTGCCTGAGGGCGGCGGCGGCGGCGGACGGCGGCGATTGCTGGCGTTCGAGTTCATGTATCCATCGTACTTATATTACTACCTATAAGATTCATTGTTACGGTTACATTTGGTATCAGAGCCGTTCCGATCCACTAAAAATTTTCCCCACTTTCTCTCACCACCGCTGTTTCGATCCCGAGCTGTAATCCCCGACGGCTGGCTCTTCTCGAGGTCCAGGTCCACTCTTGCAGTGTTGACCGCGAGAATCCGTAGGTCCGCGCCGAGGTTTGCTTGATCAGCAGCTGCGGTAGAGATCCACCACTGTTTCTTCCGCCGCCCTGGCAACCCACCAATACCTTACCCGTCGTCAGATGGCTATGGCGACTCCTGAAGAACAACTTGGTCAAATCCTCGCTCTGCTGAGTGAAAATTCCAAGGGGATCAATGATCTGAAGCACTCGATGACGGAGATGCAGACCCTGAGGACGGAGATCCTCACATGGAAGCCCGACGTCGACCATCGCGTCCACGAGCTGGAACATGCTGTACTGGATCTCGGCGAACGCATCGACCAGGTGTTGGAGACCCTCACCCCTCAAGCACCGCCGCTTGATCCATCGGCGAGTGAGCAGCAGGATGCGGTCACCGCGTCTTCACCACCACTTACAGCTGCGATACGGGAGAACCATTTTGCCTCACCAAGCGTCAAGATGCCGAGCTCCGCCCATCTGGAGCTTCTCCCGCCTCGGGCGGCATCTGGGTCGTTAGACCACGGCAAATCGGGTTTTGGGGCGGTCTACACCGTCGCCCCGGCCCAAAACCCGATCACAGGTGCGACAAATTCCCCTAAGATGCTCTTGCCTAATTTCAACTCGGATAACACTGCACACTGTGACCGTATCTTGTACTCCCCTGTTCATCCACCTATACCCAATTTAGAGTTTCCAACCTTTGACGGTACCAATCCTCGATTGTGGATTAAATACTGTGAAACTTTCTTTGATGTCTATAACACCGATCCTAGTGTATGGGTAAAATGCGCAACCATGCGTTTGGTTGGCTCTACTGCTTTGTGGTACCAAACAATGCAATCTGATATCATTAAAATGTCTTGGGACACCTTTGCTACCACCCTCTGTAACCGCTTCGATAAGGATGAACACAATCATCTAATTCGCCATTTCTTTCATATCAAACAATCATCCTCAGTCACTGAATATGTCGAACTATTCAGTGATCTCGTCCATCAAATTTTGGCTCATGACCCTGCCTTCCCACAAACTATTATCACCAATCGCTTTCTGGATGGTTTAAAGAAAGAAATTAGAGCTGTTATTATGATCCATAGGCCACAAACATTGGATACTGCGAGCTCTTTGGCTCTTTTGCAGGAGGAGGCCATGCAAGATCAAGTCACCAGATGACCTGAATTGGGATCATCCTCTAAGAAGACTTTTTCTGAAGCTGGGAGATCATCAGTTCAGTCTATCACTAATCCTACTAGACTGACAGAAGATAAGAAGACCAATGATTCAGCAAAATCCAAGACAAGTGATGAGAAGCTGTCATCCCTAAAGCAATTTCGCCGAGCTAAGGGTTTATGTTTCAAATGTGGCGAGAAGTGGAGCCCACAGCACAAGTGTCCTTCAACCATATCTCTTAATGCCATGGAAGAACTCTGGAATTGTTTCTCTGATGGTAATGAATTGGAATTCAAACAAAATGTACAAGAAGATTCAGATTCTGGTGAAGACCTCATGGCTATTTCTGTGCAAGCTATTCACGCCACCGAAGGTTCCAAGACCATCAGATTGAAAGGTAACCTTGGTGGTAAGGACGTGTTCATGTTGATTGATTCTGGAAGCTCTCATAGCTTCATTGATGAGCAGACAGCTAAAGGTCTTTCAGGATGGCAAATTTTATCCAACCCTGTTCAGGTGCAGGTGGCTAATGGTGAGACTCTGAGATGTACTCATCAGTTACCCAAACAGTTATGGGGTATTCAAGGCCATTCTTTCTACACTACCTTTAAGATCCTACCACTTCAGGGATATGATGTAATACTTGGGATGGACTGGCTAGGGGCAAATAGCCCAATGATGATACACTGGATCGATCGTTGGGTCAGTTTTACTCAGAACAATCAACTGACCAAACTATAGGGCATTTCACCAACCCCACAGTTAGGCCCTCCTGTGTCCTGTTCTCAAGTCCAAGCTATGGAAAAGGCAGACTCCATTCTTTATATGATCCAACTCCAACCCGCTACACGCAGTTCTTCAGCTTCTGAATCACCATCTCTACCGCAAGAGTTACTGGATGTCATTAATCAGTACAGTGACGTATTTGCGCCGCCCAATGGCCTCCCACCTCGCAGACAAGGAGATCATTGTATTCCACTGTTAGAAGGGACACAGCCATTTTGCCTACGGCCTTACCGTTACAACCCAGCCCAGAAAACGGAGATTGAAAATCAAATCAAGGATATGCTCAGCAAGGGATGGATTCAACCAAGCTCTAGTCCATTTTCCTCACCAGCATTGTTAGTGCGCAAGAAAACAGGCGACTGGCGCCTCTGTGTGGACTACAGACGCTTGAACGCCCAGACGGTCAAAAACAAATACCCACTCCCTATCATTGATGAACTCCTCGACGAGTTATGTGGTGCTTCCTGGTTCACTTCCTTGGACCTTTGTTCCGGTTTCATCAGATACGAATGCAACAAGGTGAAGAGTATAAGACGGCTTTCCAAACCCATAATGGGCATTTCGAGTATTGTGTTATGCCATACGGCGTAACAGGTGGGCCGGCTACCTTTCAGGCTATCATGAACGTCATATTAGCACCACTCTTGAGAAAATTTGTCGTAGTCTTCATCGACGACATACTCATTTATAGTCAGTCTTGGTCTGACCACTTGAAGCACATTTCTGCTATCTTGGCATTATTACAGACACACAACTTTCATGTAAAGCTCTCTAAATGTTCATTCGCACAGCAAGAACTCCGCTATTTAGGGCACATTATCAGTAAGGCTGGAGTAGCAATTGATCCTAGCAAGATTGAAGTAATCAAGAATTGGCCGCAACCAACTTCAGTCAAGGATCTTCGGAGTTTTCTCGGTATGGCAGGCTATTACAGGAAATTCGTCCCAAACTTTGGCCTCATTAGCAAACCACTTACAAATCTGCTTCGGAAGGATACCTTATTTGTTTGGACACCAACAACTGAAGCATCTTTCCAAACATTAAAGAAGGCTCTCACTTCTACTCCTGTTCTGGCAATACCGAACTTTGAGAAAACTTTTACGGTGGAAACTGACGCATCCGCTAAAGGAATCGGGGCGGTATTGCAGCAACAAGGTCATCCTATAGCATTTGTTAGCAAGGCATTGGGTCAAAAGGCACAGGGACTCTCCACGTACGAGAAAGAGTGCTTAGCAATCCTCATGGCCGTTGATCACTGGAGACACTACTTACAGTCAGCACCATTTATTATTTTGACTGATCAGCAGAGCTTAACCCACTTGGATGATCAACGATTATCAACCCCCTGGCAACATAAAGCACTCAGTAAATTAATGGGACTGACTTATCAAATACAGTATAAGAAAGGTGCTGATAATCGTGTAGCTGATGCTTTATCACGAGTACCTCAGGCGGTATCCTATGAGATATCTGCTATTTTAGTCATCAAGCCCACCTGGTTGCTGCAACTACAAAATGCTTACACACAGGAATCCTCTACTCATCAGCTCTTGTCACAGTTATCTGTGAGTTCGCCACAGGGCCATTACTCCTTAAAAGATGGGCTTATCTGGTACAAACATCGTATTTGGGTTGGCTCCAATACCTCCATTCAGGCCAAAATTTTGTCAGCTCTGCACAGTAGCGCTATCGGAGGACATTCTGGATATGAAGCTACATACAAGAGAGTGAAGCAGTTATTTGCCTGGCCTAAGTTCAAGCAAACTATTCAAGCTTTTGTGGCTCAATGTACCATATGTCAACAGGCTAAACACGAACGTGTGGCATATCCTGGTTTACTCGCTCCACTCCCAATTCCAGAAGGGGCCTGGCAGATGGTCACCCTAGATTTTATTGAAGGACTTCCTAAATCCAACTCCTACAATTGTATCCTGGTTGTAGTGGACAAATTCTCGAAGTATGCACACTTTCTGCCTCTCTCACACCCGTTCACTGCACTTCAGGTGGCAACTCTATACATGAACAACATATTCAAGTTGCACGGGTTACCAGAAGCTATGGTGTCTGATCGCGATAAAGTCTTTACAAGTCACATATGGCAAGAATTGTTCAGACTCTTGGGAATTAATCTTCGCATGAGCAGTGCTTATCATCCCCAAACCGACGACCACACGAAACGGGTAAATCAATGTCTCGAGACTTATCTTCGCTGCTTCTTACATGCCTGTCCTACTCGTTGGTCATATTGGCTGTCTCTTGCTGAATATTGGTACAACACGTCGTTTCACTCTTCTCTTGGCAAGAGCCCCTTCATGGTTCTTTATGGACATGAACCCCGTCACTTTGGCGTGGATATATCTCAATCTTGCCAGGTCCCTGATCTCAAAACCTGGTTACATGAAAGGGAATTAATGCAGCAACTGGTGAAACAACATCTGCTTCGAGCTCAGACAAAAATGAAATATCAAGCAGACAAGAGGCGATCATTTCGGGAATTTCAAGTGGGTGATCAAGTGTACCTCAAGGCCCAACCCTATGTGCAAACTTCTTTAGCACCACGATCATCAAATAAGTTGGCATTCAGATTCTTTGGGCCATTCAAAATTCTAGAAAGGATCGGTTCATCGGCTTATCGTCTGCAGCTTCCAGCCAACTGTTCCATACACCCTATTTTTCATGTGTCCCAACTGAAACAGGTTGTTCCACTTACTGCCACTGTAAGTCCAACTTTACCTGACCCTGAGGATGAGCTGCAGGTTCCATTCGAGATCTTGGATCGTCGCCTACATCAACAACATGACTCCATGATCCCACAAGTCTTGGTACGCTGGTCTAACTTACCGATTGAGCTGTCATCCTGGGAAGACGAAGTCGCGCTCCGACAGGAGTTCCCTCGAGCCCCAGCTTGGGGACAAGCTAGTTTTCAAGAACGGGGGGATGTCACCGCCGCCGGTCATGCTGCACAAGACAAGTCTGAAGAAGTCGATGGCAAGACAACTGATGAAACTGAAGAAAGAAGCAAGGACGAGCCAGCTGGGAAACGGGCCGAATCCAGAAGGAGGAAGGCAAATGTTAGAATAGCTGGGCCGGAATGGGCTAAGTAGCCAGAGACCCTGCATGGCCCATTTCTAAGTCTGTGAGACTCTTCTTGTACTGGGGAGCGACGAGAGGAGAACTCGAACATGAACACTTCTCTGGACCGTGCCTGAGGGCGACGGCGGCAGCGGATGGCGGCGATTGCCGGCGTTTGAGTTCGTGTATCCATCGTACTTATATTACTACCTATAAGATTCATCGTTACGGTTACAAGTAGCCGGCAACCGGCCAGCCAGAGCAGGAAGCAGATCAGGTGGCCTTTGCCGTAGCATCTGGCTCCTCGGTCGTGGCGTCTCCGAGTTCAGGAGTGCAGCGTCTCCACACAGGGCCAATCAATCGCGGTTCAGATTGTCTGACTCACTGAAGCTAAGTCACAGCTGACTTACCCCATGTGGGATGCTCCCCGTTTCTCATCCAATGGCCGATAAGAAAAGCAACTTTTCCATGGCTCAGATACAGCTCAACTCGGGATTATTTGTGAAATACACAAATAACAGAGTTTTACCAAGTATTTTCACAGCATAATTAAGCTAGCATTTTACTAAGTATTTTCAATAGTTACATGCTCCAAATAACCAAAATGAACTCCACCAAATGGCACCACTCCATCATAAAAATATATATATTAGCCATAGAATTGTTAGGCTAAAACCAAAATAATCTTGCTAGAAGAATTTGCCAAAAAAATCCTTCCATGTGATAGCAACCTAAAGAAGATCTTGAACACACGTATAGTCAATTCCGCTACAACCCTGCAAAGGCAACGGAAAGAGTTAAAATTGGAGAAGAATTAATAGTCAATTCTACACAATTGAACAATTGTATTATCGAAACTACCATTATCATATCGGTGAACCTAGTGAAGGCGAAGGTATTAGCATTATCCATGGATTCTTGAGTTTCTACACCGCCATTCACTCCATGCTGCATAAAAGCATCCAATCTTGTTTGTTAGCTCAGACGTGGCATAAAACCACGGGCCACAAGACGAGCCTTGTAGCGCTCAATGGAGCCATCAGAGCGAGTCTTGATCTTGTAGACCCACTTGCAAGTAAAAGGAGTCACCTGAGGTGGTAAAGGGACAAGGTCCCATGTACCAGTGCGCTCCAAGGCGGCAATCTCCTGAGCCATGGCGTGCTGCCAGTCAGGGTGGATAGCAGCCTCTCAGTACGTGGCAGGCTCAACCATCGCAGCAGCAGTGAAGCCATAGCGATCCGGAGGATGGAGAGTACTACGGTCATAAAGAGAATACCGAGAGGATGGCTCTGGAGGAGATCCAAGAAGCGAGGGAGAAGATGGTGGTGGAGAGGAAGGAGGAGGTCGTTGGCGGCGACTGTAAACGTGAGTGAGCTCATGAGGAAGTACCCCCATAGGTGTAGGCCCAAGAAGCGAAGGAGAAGATGCATGGGTGGGTGCTGGAGTGAGGACGGGAGGGAGCTTGTGAGAGGGCACCTCCAATGAGGGTGTGGGAACAATAGGGGGAATGGAAGGTGGAGTGGAGGTAGGTGGAGGCAAAGAAGACAAGAAAGAGCATGAGTGCGGCAGCGAAAGACGCACGTCAGGAAAAGTCAAGAAGGAGATAGACTCAACATCAGTGGAAGAAGAACCAGAGGAGGAGTGAGGGTAGTAAGGATGGGATTCATCAAAGGTGACATCCCGAGAGATCCTCATCCGACGAGCAACAGGATCATAGCAGCGATAACCTTTATACTCGGTACTATACCCAAGGAAGACACACTCAACTGACTGAGCAGTCAGCTTGGTGCGCTCACGAGGAGGGAGAAGAACAAAGCAGACACACCCAAGACATCGGAGGTGACTGTAGCGAGGAGGATGACCAAAAAGGCGCTCGTAGGGAGTACACCCCTGAAGAACAGTGGAGGGCTGCCTGTTAATAAGAAAAACAATCGCGGAGACAGCCTCAGCCTAGAAGTGAGGTGGAAGCTGAGAGGAGATCAAGAGAGCATGAGAAGTCTCAAGAATGTGACGATGCTTACGCTCAGCCACACCATTCTGAGCATGAGCACTAGGGCAAGATAACTGAGCAAGTGTACCATGATCAGTAAGAAAGCAACGATGCGCGTCAGAGATGTACTCTCCAGTAGAATCGGCATGAAAGGCATGAATGGGTGAATCAAACTAAGTGCGAATCATAGTGGCAAACTGCTGATAAATAGACAAAAACTAACCACGAGAGGACATAAGATAGATCCAAGTAAACCTCGAATAATCGTCAATAAATATAACATAATAGGAGTGACCGCCTTTGAAAACAAAAGGAGCAGGCCCCCATACATTAGAGTGAATGAGATCAAAGGGATGCTGCGACATAGAATCACTGGAAGGATAAGGGAGTTGCAGCTGTTTGCCAAGCTTGCAACCCGTACAATGAAGAGCAGCGTCACCAGAAACAGGACCTAAAACACCACTACCAACAAGAGTGGAAAGTCTCGAGCCGGAGAGATGTTCGAGACGACGATGCCACTGAGCAAAAGTAGTAGTAGTGGAAGCAGCTGAAGCTGAAGCTGGAGAACTGGATGACTGATTAGTCAGAGTGGGCGAAGGAAGACGCAACCAGTCAAGCTCCCATAGGCGCTGAGAGTCATGATGCCTAGGCCCAGTCCCCACCAGAAACCCCGTACGAAGGTCCTGAACACAACAAGAGTCAGACTCAAGAATGATACTGAAGGGTTATGAGGGTGCTACGCTAGCCATAAAATCAAAATTTTGACCTCATAAACTAGGATCTACTACTAGTTACAGGTTACGAAATTACCACTAGACGCGCAGGTGCAGTAGAAGCGACTCGATGTAGTCGAATGCGTCGTAGCAGTGCTGTGCAGTTGCGTGGTCATCCGTCACGTCCACCCTCTGCTCGCAGATCGTCCCTCTCGTGTGGTTCGTCCTTGTGCTCCAGATGCAGCACCTCTAAGGTATCCCACACGTACGAGGAGGAAGCGTTGCGCCTCCGGACTGCTAGGTCCGCGAGGAGCAGTAGGCGTGAGCGTGGGGGGTGATGGCAGCTGCCCAATGGCGTGAGTCACCTGGCCGCGCCTCCTCCCTCTCTTATATAGGTGCCTCTAATCAGCCCCAAGTTGGAGGCCTAATTAGAAAACCCTAAGCCTAGTCAAATTCGGGTCCAACCCGAATTAGGCTTCCAACCCCTTAAACGTGCGACCCTATGGGTTCATACACACGTAGACGTGGTCCGAGTACTCCTACTCGGCCATTAGTTGATAGTGGTCTCTAGCAAGACGTGTCAACTCCTATGTGTACGCAAAGATCATATCAGACGAACCACCACAAACCATATACATGTTATTCCTTTTGTCACACGATATTTGGTCCAGCTCATAGGTTAACACTAACCTAAGCACGGCCATCCATTTGTTGATCCAATCATTAGAGTGTTCCATTGATATCTCTCTCACATAGAGAGGGGCAAATTCTATCTTGATTGTCTATGTCTCACAGCATGTTTCTTGACGAACCCGAAGACTACCTTTATAACTACCCAGTTATGGAGTAGCGTTTGATAGTCTCTAAGTAGGTCATTTCACATCTTGAGTACATGCAACAATCTCAGGTCTAAGGACATAATGTACATGATGTGAATTGAGACAATAACAACATCTCACATTGGATCAATCCAGCCTACATGTCACACATGTGCCCACATTATTAATTTGACATCTCTATGTCTATGACTTGTGAAACATAGTCATCAACTAATAATGTGCTGATCTAATATTCATGTGCGTCCTAACATGAACTTCGATCAGGGACCGTTCTAGAATAATCATACAAGTAAAAGAGTTTCACAGACAATTCACATAATTGCTAATCGATACAAGTTGTCTTTAATGGATATTCAATGGACTCATAATATGTCATGGATACAAGGTAATACAATCATCTCTATGATAACCTCTAGGGTATAATCCCAACAGATATGACAACCATGATCAGTAATTTGACCAGCATACATTAATTGCATAGTGAGCTGAGGGACATAAGAGACAGTAGTGGGAAGAGGTGGGGTGGGCGGACAAGGCTGCTCATCCGTGAGATATCACCACAGCTGCTGCCCGCCCATGTGTACCTCCATGTGAAAAGCGAACTCGCCCCAATTTGTGCCATTGAAGATGACGGGCAGTGAGGAATAGAAATGGCACCTGGCTTTCCAAGGGACGCCATGGAAGCAGCAACTGCCCAGCGCTCTGTCCTGGCACTGCTTGCTATGACTCCCTTTTTTTTTGAAGTGAGAAAACAGAGAGAAAGAGCAGAGCGGACTGGAGGGAGAGAGTGTGTGTGAGAAAACAGAGAGAAAGAGCAGAGCGGAGCAGAGCAGACTAGAGGGAGGGAGGGAGAGCAGAGGAGCAGCATCTGGGGCGCCTCGGCAGGGAGGCGCGAGGCGTGTGTAGTCGGGTGGGGAGGCGGGGTCGGCCGCAGTGGCGCGAGGACCTGGGGCGCCTCGGCAGGGAGGCGCGAGGCGCGTGCAGTCGCGCGGAGAGGCGGGGTCGGCCGCGGCGACGCGAGGCTCGTGCGAGGTGGCCCGGGCGGCCGCACGAGGCGCGGGCAAGGTAGCATGGGTGGCCGCGCGAGGCGCGGGCGAGTGGAGATGGCTTCGCCGGTGGCGGCTCATCGGTGGCACGCCGGCGACAGTGGGATGGTGAACCCTAAACCTAGGCTCTGATAGCATGTTACAAATGACCAACTCCATCTATTACGATGCCCAAAGGGGCAGGTATGGTGATGTACAAAGTGCAGATAGCACCCTACACTAGTGAGCAATTACAAGAGATGTATATACATCTAACAATTGGGACCTCAGCGGTTGTGAAAGGACACCGATAACGCGCGCCACTCGTCGCTGCATTTCCCAATAGGGCGCCACGCCACGCGCCGACCGCCGCCCATTGCCTCGCTGTGGCGCGGTAGGCTCTCGCCTCCGTCGGGACCCGATATCGCACTTGCGGCAACCTCCTTCCCCTCTCCCCACCACACCCCCCTGCCCGGCTGCCTCCTCGCCGCCCGCTCCGGCGGCATCACTGTTGCCTCCGTCTCTTCCATCCCCACGGCCCAGCCTGTCTCTGCCTCCACCGACCACTTTCTAAGCCTGACGAAGATGGAGAAGAAGAGAGGGAGAGAGAGGACGCGTGGACGTGGGTCACATAGTCGCGCTGGAGCGCAACCTGTTGTCAGTTAGAGTTCGCTGTTGTGACCTGTTGCCTGGCACCTCCAAACTCGCCTGCAGACTACCCACGGCGCCGGAGCCAGCGTCAGCTGACGAGCACGAGATCGCCGGCCGCCCGCCTAGTTCCTGACACATCGTTAGAGTTTGCGGTTGTGAAACCATTGGACACAAATTAGGAGGAGGACCCCATTTTTGCTTAGAGTTATAGGTGGACGATTTTTCTGCGCTTAAGTAATGCAATATATTTTATTAGGAAAGAAAATTGAAGAAAATAGCATACGTGTTCAAGTTGACCCAAAGTCGTCGTTCAAAGTCTGCATAAGTTGGACTGTACCGAACCAAATTGAATTCCACCCTGTTTGGGGTCTCTGTCTTTCTTTTTGAGATGCCTTTTCTGTCTCTTTCAGCATTTATAGTTATGTTTGACGACTAGAATTTCGTAGCAACGTGCACTACTAACATCTTGACGTTCGAGGGGATTACAAAACCTGATCGAACTTTGCAACTTCAGTTGAGCTAGGCATACAAAGTCATCAAGAGTAGTAAGCTATGCTCCGTTTCTCCTTGCAGTGCTTTCTTCTCCTTTTCTTCTTTCCTGCATCTGGTGCTGAGGAATTTGTTTTCAATGGATTCACAACTGCTAATCTAAGCTTTGAAGGTGAAGCTTTAGTTGATGAGCAAGGTCGCCTGGGGCTAACCAGTGGTCTTGACACTGGTGTGGTCGGCCATGCTTTCTACAAATATCCTGTAAGCCTTAGGAACCTCAGAGATCATGGTGTGCCCTCTTTCACAACATCGTTCGTGTTTGAGATTACATCTTTGTATGGTGATAGCTTCGAGCGAGGAACTGGCACTAATGGATTTGCCTTTGTGGTTTCTTCTACCAATAAGTTCCTGAATGATTCCTTGCCAGGTCAGTACGTAGGCCTTCCCAATGTGTCAAATGGGGATAGCATTTCGATTAATATATTGGCTGTTGAGGTTGATGCTGTTACGAGCCTTGTTGGAATTTATGTCAACAGCTTGACTTTAATCAACTCCCACACTGCTGGATATTACAACACCACCTCAGAAGATGGCTTCAAATTGTGGAGACGACTAGACAATGGTGCTTTACAGTTATGGGTAGAGTATGATGGCAACGTTCAGCAACTAAATGTCACCTTAGGGGATCCTGGGTCCTCTAAACCCAAGTATCCATTACTGTCAAGCCATGCGAATCTGTCATATTTGTTACCAAGTGAAGTATTTATTGGGTTTTCTGCATCGACAAGCACTGTGGCAGACAGAAAGTTCATTCTTGGCTGGAGCTTCAAGAAAGATGGGGAAGCTCCACAACTTAACTACTCTGCATTTATAGAAGGGTGGGGAAGTAGAAATAATGACGACTACTCTAGACCAGAGTTCAATTTTAATACTTCACAGGACATAGTTTCACATCATAACTATGGATCACAGCAAGCTCGCAGTCGCTTGCGTATGCTCCTACCTGTAGTTACTCTGGCTTCCTTGGTCTTGATTGTTATTTCTGCTAGCCTTGGTTATGTCTACAAGAAAAGACATTCAAAGAAATCCAGGAAACAATCAGATTGCGAGATAAGCTGCGGGCCACCTTCTTTCAAATACAAAGATCTAGTTAATGCTACTGGTGGATTCAAAGACAAGATGCTTCTTGGTAAGGGAGGTTTCGGCTGGGTCTACAAAGGATTCCTCCCAGCCTCTAAGCAAAATGTTGCAATCAAGCGAATCTCCCCTGAGTCAAAGCAAGGGAAGAAAGAATTTATATCGGAAATCACCATATTAGGCCATGTTCGCCACCGGAATCTTGTTCGTTTACTTGGTTACTGTAGGCACAAGCATGAGCTACTCTTGGTATATGATTATATGTCCAATGGAAGTCTTGATAAATATTTGTACGGTCAAGATAAACTTGCACTAGATTGGTCTCAGAGATTTTGCATCATCAAAAGTGTTGCATCTGGACTCCTCTATCTCCATGAGGAATGGGAACATGTGGTCATCCACCGTGACCTTAAGTCAAGCAATGTCCTCCTTGATGGTGAAATGAATGCAAGGCTAGGTGATTTTGGCCTTGCAAGATTGCATGACCATGGAGTGGATGCTCACACCACATGCATAGCAGGTACATTTGGCTACATTGCTCCTGAGCTAGCTAGACTTGGCAAAGCAACTAAGGCGACCGATATTTTTGCATTTGGTGTGCTTATGATGGAGGTTGCATGTGGAAGACGGCCAGTTGTAGTGAATGCTTGTGGAGAGCCTCAGGTGTTAGCTGACCATGTGATCAGCGCATGGCAAGATGGCTCAATCATGGACTCCATAGATCCTGGACTAGAAGACTATGAAGCACGTGAGGTAGAGATGGTTCTGAAGCTTGGACTTCTTTGCTCACACCCATCACGGCATCACCCAAGGTGAGGCCATGCATGCGCTTGGTGATGCAATACCTGGAAAACATTGAGATACCCCTTGATTATTCGCTTAGTTTCTTTAGCGCTGATGCAACTAATGATGAAGTGTGTGACCAGTTGGTTGCCTCATATTCATATCCCTCTGTAGGAACTGCTACAACCAATATTTCAGGTGGAAGATGATCATAGAGAATGTAGTAGCACACTTTTCTCGATGTTCTGTTGATACCTGTATTGAAAGTGTTCTATGGATATAAGCTGCCAAATCCATTGGAATGTATTATTGGTAATGTAAGAGCTATGATTACATATACGGGCCTGTTTGGCCCAGTTTCACCAACAGCTTCATAAGCTGTTGTGAGTTTTTTTTTTGCCAAGCAAGTAACCTTTTATAAACAGCTTCATGGGTAGTAGTTTGTCCCAACTCTCTCGCTCGGACGGGAACGCACTGCCCTTGTGGCTCAAAAAAAAACACGAATTGCCATTGGCTCCCCACGCGTTGTGGCCAGTTCACAGGATAATGCAATCATGTGGCCAGTTCCGTGGATAATGCAATGAGGTGGTAGCGATCACTTTCGAAGCACCTGGACACGTACAGTGAGTGAGGAGGTCCGGTCCTGCAGCCTACAATGTTCCATGGAATGCACTCATGTAATCAAAGGCATTTTGGACAATTACCCTCTCAGCCATGCAGAAGTTGTTTGCTAAACACTTCTATTAAAACAGCTCAGCTTCACAAAAAAACTGTTTGTGGAGTTTTTTTCTCAAAAAGTAACAGCTTCACTTGAATTAAGTGCACATCTCACTCTTCAAGGAGCCACAACCACTATGGTTGAACCAACCATGAGAATTGAAGACCTATACAGAGTAAACATTTTTTTTAGGAAACGTCTTTGACGAGGGTATGGACTCCTTGCTATTTACTCAATCCATTCCAAATTATAGGCCCTGTTTAGTTGCTCCTCCTAAAGTTTAGTCCATATCCTATCGGATGTGTTGGACACATGCATAGAGTATTAAATATAGACTAAAAAATAACTAATTACACATATTACAACTAATTTGCGAGACGGATTTTTTAAGCCTAATCAGGCCATGATTCGACAATGTGGTGCTACAGTAAACATATGCTAATGATGAATTAATTAGGCTTAATAAATTTGTCTCGCAGAGTACTGAGGACTTCTGTAATTTGTTTTATTATTACTATCCGAACACTCACATGTGACACCCCTAAACTTTAGCCCCTAGATTTAAATATACATTTTGGCTTTTCTAGATTCATGATTTTTACTACGCACTTAGATATACACTATGTCTAGATGCATAATGAAAGTAATATAGCTAGAAAAGCCAAAATGTCTTATAATTTGGAACGGAGGGGGTACTTAAGAAGAATAGAATTGACCCGTTTACAAGGGGGCCTGTGCTAAAAAACCTTACATCCACACAATTCAAATGGAGGAAAAATGGCAAAAAAAAAAAACTGAACACAGCGGCCTAGGTGAATCTAGTAAACGTATACCAGGCCAGCACGCTTGTAAGGGAAGGGCAGAGCAAACATGATCAGGATTCAAAAGTATAACAACTAACAAGAGATGATTCTCCAAAAAAAAGAAGAGATGAATCTCATAACAAACTATGGATACTAGTAATATAGCATTTGGAAAAAGTCTACTTAACCCCCTAAACTATGGGCAGTGTCTAACCAACCCCCCACCTACAAAACCAGTTAACCAGCACATTAAAATTTGCTAAACCGTCTAAATCACCCCCCGGGCGGGTTTGGCTGGGCTGTTTTGCCGAGCTGGCGCACAGCGTGGAGGCGGTTTGGCCACGATGGCGCATGGAGGCATTCCAGGGCTGCTGACTGGGCTTGACTGGTGGGCCCCACCTGTCTGGAACGTTCCTCCCCCTCATAAATGCCTCCCCCTCCCATGTTTCTCTCCACCCGCGTCCTTTTCTCTCTTAGCGGTGTATTCCAAATCGGGTAGGGTTCTGGCGTACAGCTTTGGGAGCGGCGGCGGCGGCAGTGGAGTGCAACGGCCATTTGTCGCCCTCGCCGGCTGTTGCTATGTCCTAGTCCAGCTCGCGGTCGGCATCTAGCAGCCATGGTGGCGGCGATGGCGGCGGCGGCGGTTATGACGGCCAGGGTTCGCCGGTGCCATACCGCCCTCTCGCCTACGAGCCCGCGGTGAACTGCGAGTGCAAGCCCGCGGCCAAGGTGTGCAGATTGATTTCGTGGAGCAATGGCTAGCCAGCGCGCAGGTACTACCGGTGCAGGAAGGCTAGGGTAAGACATCCATCAAATCTCCCTCCTTTGATTCCATTGCTTTGGCTGCTTTGATATGAAATGGTGAAACTGCAGACTGCACAAGATTGCAGCTTCTTCCTTTGGGCCAACGAGGAATGCAGCAGTTGGTTCAAGGAGGTGTTGAGGGACCTTAGAGATGCTGTCTGGGAACAAAAGAAGCAGGTTGCCAAGAAGGAAGAGGAGCTGAACGCCAAGGACATGCAGCTAGTGGCCAAGCAGATGGAGCTAGAGGAGAAGAATAAGGAGGTGAATGCCAAGCAGCAAGAGCTGAATGCCAAGCAGCAGGAGGTGCAGGCCAAGGAAGAAGTTGTGCAGGCACTGGAAGCACAGCTGAAGAACAAGAACCATTGCATTGACATGTTAGTTGTCCTCTGTGTTTTGCTACTGATTGCCATGGTGGTCATTCTGATGAATGGAAAGAAGGCATGAAACTCAGGCAGTTAACAGTTAGCTTAGTAGTTAAATAGTTAGAATGGTTTCAGGGGGATTTTGTATGTATGACTGGTAGGGCATGGGTTGGGTGGGGGCTTTTGTATGTATGACTGGTAGTTTCTAGGTTGATGGATGTCATGGTGTGAAACATGTCCATGACTCTTATATTTTGATGTCCTGTGTTGGAACATGTAGCAGTTGGTAATGTAACCTGAATGGTTCATGGTTTGGAACATGTAGTAGCAATGTCAGAATGTGTATGTATGAATGATGAATGAAATGTGGTTGCCTTGATCAAATGTGTGTGCATGGTTTTCCTATTATGTTGCAGCACTTGTGTCACACTTTGACAATGTATGGTGAATGGAAGAATTTTCTGTGTTTGTACAGTATGCTGTCAAATTTAATGGATGGACATAAGACAGAGGCACAAAAATAGGTGGACATAAGACACAAGCACATAAATAGATATTGATCAACTTGTAGCATCATTGTTCTTGCATCAAGGATATTGATCCAGGTTCCACCAGTTATATACACACAAAAGAGGCTTTTTTGCATCCCATTTTTACATAACATAAGCCTAGCAGTTTGTATGCCCAAAAGAGTGGCAGTTTGTATGTCCTACTTGTTATATTACATCTGGGCAAATGCAGCAAAGACTGAAACAGTCCAGTAATTGTCCCCAAAGAGCAAGTGTTGCAGCCTTGTTGCCCTTCTTGCTCCCTGTCTTGGCCAGCTTGCCTTGGTCCTGGCTAGCTTGGAGCAGGCTGGCTTGGTCCAACATGTATTGCAGTTGCAGGAGCCTACATTAAACCAGGTTGCCATGAATTAAAGAGTGAGAGTGAGGATGCACTTGTATGCATACTTAATTGGTTTAATTGTTACCTTCGGTTGAGATGTTTTGCCTCTCTTACTGGTTGTTGCTCCTTCAGTGGCCTTCTCTACGGTCTTCCTTTTCTTAGTTTTGGCTCTCTTGATATGAGCATTTGCTTTGTTTCCTGCCTCTGGATTCTTGGGGCACCTCCTGGCATTGTGATCATTCTTGCCACATAGTCTGCACCTCATCTTGGTGCCTACCCTGCTGAGTTTAGTTCCTTTGGGTTGTTCTCCCGCCTCCCTCCTTTCTGTCTTGGGCCTTCCAGGCATCTTGACAAATGCTGGGGGTTCTGGCCTTGGCATGTCTGAGATGGGCCAATTTCCTGGGCCCTCAATTGGTTGGAGAACATGAGCATATGTTTTCAAGTATGCATCTATGTTGTAGCATGGAGCAATGAAGTCATCCCACTTCTTTGATGCCTTGTGTATGCAGCTGATTGCATGACTACAAGGTAGCCCTGCCAGCTGCTAGTATCTACAAGTGCATGTGCCCTGCTCCAAGTTGACAACATATTTTCTGTCTTCCTTCTCTTCCACCTCAAAACCATCTGCTCCATTCCAGAGAACAATACAAGACACAGACCTCTCAATGTTCAACTTGAGCTTCTTGAAAATGTTTGGGCAGATGGTGCCTATCCATCTCTCTGCCTTATTTCTGTTCTCCTAAATCCTGACCATCACTTTCTTCCTAATAGCTTCATTCATGGAGATGACTGGATGGAATCGTGCTTCCATGATGCTATTGTTGAAACTCTCACACATGTTATTGTCAACTGAGTCACAGTTAGAGCCAATTCTAAAATATGCCCTACTCCAGTGCTCTGGTGAAGTGGCCATCATGTCCTTGGCACCCTCTGGTGTCTCTTGAGCTAGCCAGGCTCTGTAGAAATTGAAGAGTACTCTACAGGAAGCCTTTGCACACCTCCACCATTTCTTCTGCAGCTTCTTCTCAGTGTACTTCTTTCTCCAATTAGCATAAATATGTCTAGCACACATTCTGTGCTCAGCATTGGGCACCAATTCCTTGACAGCCTTGAGCAAGCCCTGCATAATAAGATCAATACAATGTTGGTCATATGATCATGGAAGTTACATGGTCACATAGAAGCATGTACCATACTGACCTTTTGTTGGTCTGATATTAGCACCCAATCCTCACCACCATTGTTTATGTTCAGGTCCTTCTGCAGAAGCCCAATAAACCAATACCATGTGTCATAGCACTCTATTGGCACTGCTGCCCAAGCAATTGGATACATCTGGTTGTTAGCATCTCTACCACTTGCACAAAGTAGATTGCCATTGTTGGCACCTTTGAACCAGCAGCCATCCAGTCCAATCACTTTCCTACACCCTGCCAGAAACCCCTTATTGCATGCATCAAAGCAGACATAAAACCTCTCAAACACTTTCCTGTCCTCTATCTCTGGATCAAGACAAACTACGACAGTGCTGCCTAGACTTTTTGTCAATAGCTCCAATTGGTAGTCAAACACTCTAGAGTATTCTCCCTTCATAGCATCAAGTGCTTGTTGAAGCACCAGTGATTTTGCTCTCTTGCACTTTGAGATTGACACATCTGCTAGAAAATCCTTCTGGACTCTACTCTAGATCAGGCCTACCTTCCAAGTGGGGTTGTCCTTAATTTTCTGGTAGTAGTGCTTGGCTATGTTGTTGTTGTTGTTGTTGTTGTTGTAGTAGTGCTTGGCTATCAAACTAGAAGTCACTAATTTGTTATCCCTCCTTGGTGCACAAGTGTGCTCATCCACAAAGGTGACAACCTTGAACCAAGTAGACCTAGAAGTAAGAGAGCCATATATCATCCACTTACAACCCTTCCATGTACAAAAAGCCCTCACCTTTTTCTGTTCATCCTTATCAAACCTAAGGTGCCTGTGTGTCTTCAAGCCATACTTCACTAAAGCCTTTTTGAACTGCCTGCTATCTCTAAAGCACATACCCAGAGAGAAAACTAGAATGGGAGCCTTACTGTCATACCTATTCTCTAGGCTCTTCCACCTCTCAGTCTCACTATCACTGTTTTTTTTTCATATGATTACTCATCACTTGAGTCCATATAAGGGCTACCAGGTTCATCTAGGTTAGGAACCTCATCTACCAAATCTTGTATCCTTATCTCCCTAACTTGAGAACCATGAATGCCAAGCTTGCTTGCTCTGTTCTTCCTTTTAATGTCATGTGCATACTTCCTTAATTCTGCTGCCTCTTCATCCTCTGCTAAGCTATCCTCATCTAGGGGCTGCACATAATCTTCATCAGAGCTGTCATCAGAGTTGTAATCAGATGCAGGCCCTTTTCCTTTATCTTCCCCACCACTGTCAGCCCATGCATTGTCAACATCATTCTCTAATGCTGAGTCCTCAGTTGGCTTTGATGGCTTGGAAGGAGACTTGTAAAATGCACAAAAAGATCTATAGTCCTTGTCTGCCATCCTTGAGCTGCTAGAGTTCCCAGATACTGTTGCATTGCCTGCACTACCATTAGATGCATTGCCTTCACTTAATGCTGCTTCATCAACTGCTGCCAAAACATCAGCTGCATGATCATCACCTACATCATCATCACCTCCATCATCACCTGCCCAGATATCTTGGTCATCTGCAGTCAACTCCATACCAACCTCCTCAACATTCATGTCCACCACTGAATGTACCACACCAGCATCACTATGATCATCCAGCATTACCTGACATGACTGATCATCGACCAACAGAACCAGCCCATCCCTCATTTGCTTTCCAGGCTTCAACCAAAACAGGCGCAAGATACTCTCTGTGGTAAAATGATCTTGCAGATGGCCCTTGATCTCAAAATATGACAACTTGTCCACATCAATCAAGAGACTCAGCAAGATCTCCACCAAGATAGTGCACATGACCATTTATAGTGCGAAACCAATCACCAAAGTGAAAACGTATGATAATCTTATCATCCATCCTGAAAACAACACAACAACTAACAATCAGACTACCTAAACCAACAAAAAGGATGAACTCTAACCCCAAATTACCTTCAAAACCCCTAAATAGCATGAACCAATGAAATCGACTAGTACAAGAACAGAAATTGACCATCAATTCAACCAATATTGACCTCTAACACGAGTACAACACACATTTGAAGCCAATCCAGCGCTGCGCTACATGTTCCAAAGAAACCCCAGTTCCCCCAAATGCAATACAAAGAAACAAGGCAACACGGGAACCAATAGGGAGAACAGTGAGCCACGCACCTGCTTGTTCTTCACGAAGCCGATCACTCCAAGCCACCGCCGATCATCACCGCGCCACCCAACTCGCCGGAGAGAGGAGGAGCTTCGGAGCCGGAGAAAACGAGAAAGAGTCGCGGGCGGACTTAGACAGGGGAGGGGAAGGCGTATTTTAGGGGGTGATCGTTCCTAACAGGTGGGGCCCACCAGTCAGTCACAATTAGCGCACCTGCCAAACTCGCCCAGCACCACCGTGGCCAAACCGCCTCCATGCTATGCGCCAGCTCGGCAAAACAGCCTAGCCAAACCCGCCCAGGAGGTGATTTAGACGGTTTAGCAAATTTTAATGTGCTGGTTAACCGGTTTTGTAGGTAGGGGGTGGGGGGTGGGTTGGTGTGTGGGGGGTTGGTTAGACACTGCACATAGTTCAGGGGGTTAAGTAGACTTTTTTCCTATAGCATTTTACTCAATCTCCATCTTCGTCAAACTCCTAGACAGTTTACATGAATCTGCATGGCTTGACATTTCAGGTTCCATCTGCATGTCTTAGCTCTGCATACAGATTCTACTTTGAGTACGTGAAAGAATTTTGTCTAGTATGTTTTTTCAAGGCAAGCAAGGTGCCTGTGCCACCAACTGAGACTGCCCTCATGAAGTTGCATTGCACCTTGTCTTTACTGTAGCCACGTCATTGGAGTTAGCTCAAAAGTCAGGCATGATAGCTCAGAAATGAATAAGCATATTACACAAGTGACTACTGGCATCTGGCAAAACAGAGGTAGAGGTATCACAAAGAACTAATGAAAAAGCTGGACACAAGTAGCCCCAATCTAAATGAAGTTGGCTTCTCCAGATCAGACCTAATACTATTTTGGAGGATGATCCATCTGTGCCATGGCCCATGGAGGACTAATAGACCAATCGCCACCTGGGAAAGTATACATATTTTCAGTCCTAATTAGTACTGGACAAACCAGCCAAACAAAAGAGAAATTATACAAATCATATTGCCAAAGAATTGTAGTTCACGGTGTGTACACCAGGGCCACTTATAGTGTGACAAAAGTACATAACCTTCTTTAGCAGTTTAGCTTAGGCAAAAAATTAGCCAAGTATCAGGATTCTGAGAAGTCACGGACATTTTCAGTCTAAATAGATGACAACTACACCCGTGTCAATTGACATTCGTTACTTCAAGTGCCCTGATGAAGGTCAGGATCTAAAGTCACAGGAGCATTTTACGTAGTGCTAGTCATGAGGTTATAATTTTCTCAATCAATTGTAGTCCTAGTTTAAATAGAAAGACAAATTAAATTTTAGTTGTCAAAGTTTTTACCCTTGTTATTTTTGGGCAATATTGTTGTGAATACAAGTTAATCATTTTTAAATGACTAGTAAGGTACTACGAAAAGAGTGAGTTCCCTTGACCCTTGTGCAGTTGTGCGGTTGTGCCTATTTGTTATGCCACTATAGCTGAAGCAGAGGTCAGAAGTGAAGGCATGAACAGGGCAGCTAAAGTAGCAGAGCAAATCTAGCAAACATACACTATGCATGTACAGTTGGCAAGGTCTAGCAACTCCTAATCAAAGAAAGAAACAGAGCAAACACGATCATGGTTCAAAAATAAAAGAGACGAAGATCTGAAGTAAGGACAACATAAGCATACCAGTAGCCCAGCAATTTAGTCTTCTAGAGTGGCAGGTAATATTTCATATTGAATCCTCTCCACTAATCCATGCAACAGTATTTCTGTCTCTACATACCACACTCCAATTTTCATCACACTCATAACAGTCTATACAAATCTTAATGGCTTGACTTTTCGGATGCCTGCTGATGGCGTCTCTCCATGCAGATTCTATTTTGGACCCCTGATCGCATTTGGCATGTATAACCAAGCGCAAGGAGATCTTTTCAAGGCTAGCAAGGTGCTCGATGCCACTAACTGGACTGCCCTCTTGCAGTTGGATCGCACCTCCTCCACGACCATCAAGATGTATGTACAGTCTCAGTAGCAGTGGCATTGCTGCTGGCTCAAACTCGAGGCATGACAGATCACAAGAAAAACGGAAATGCTTCAGGCTTGGGAATGTGTTTCGATGGATAATGATATTTTTCTCTGTTGTTATAGCTATTAACCTGAGGTGGACGAGGCAGGGCAACTGCACAAGAGACTGGATGTCATCACTCCGAAGCTCCTGGACTTCTAGATACAAATCGGCCAACCTGTCAGCATGCGCAATCCAGTCTAGAACCTTGGGTATTGAGCAGAACAACTGAAGCCTCTGCAGATGCCGTGGACATGCCAAGCAACTACTCCAGAATTCTGCTGAGGGGGCACTGTCACCAGACCAAACCACAAACTCCAGATAACGGAGGTTGCTGTTCCCAAGCTTGTCAATAGAGGCAGCCAGGATTGTCTCATGATTATTTTCTACCCCACCTGGCCTAGAGTAACCATATATCACGGAAAGATTCCTAAGATTGGTCAACTCACCGAGATCTCTGATGCACTCTATGGAATTAGTCCCAATGTCAAAAAAGGATAGGTCACGTAGGTTGCACAGCTTGCTAAGACCGTTTTTGAACGCTACCCGTCCTGGCAAACTAAGATACCTTAGAGATGTCAAGGAACTAAAATCCGATAGTTGTTGATCAAGATAGAACCTAGACTGGGACATATCTAAGGTCATCAAATGCTTTAGTTTGCCAAATTTCTTTGGCAGCTCAACACGAAAGTTCCGGACCCTTAGATACCTCAGCAGAAAAAAGGTGATTTATAGCAGACAGATCAATACACATAGGCTCCATAGAAAAGCTATGTTCCATGCCCAAGACTCTCAACAGCCCAAACCTCAAAAGAGGAGGCATACACTTAGCCGCAGGGAAGGAAATATATGACCGAACTTGTGATGCACTCATACTCTCGACTGTCAGGGCCATGTCTCTGTCATGGAATCGATGGCTGATCCGGCGAACTTGTGATGCTCCATTTATGTGAAACTTATCAATTATAGCGATGAAATTTTCGTCTTTGCACTTTGATACAATAAGCTCAAGCATTAGGTCATGAACTTGACATTTCCACACATTACCAAAGTCATCTTCATCGAAGCAAGGTTGGATCATACTTCTATTGATGAGTTCATTGAAACAGTTCTCAGCAGCTTCCTCCAGATCTAAACCATGCTTTTCCGTAACAAATCCTTCAGCTATCCATTTTCTCAGCAAATCTTCCTTGGGGATTTCAAAGTCTTCGGGATACGTACCAAGATATAGCAAGCATGTCTTTTGCTCATGGGACAGGTCATTGTAGCTAAGACTTAACACATGCCTCAACCATTCCAGTGTAGGATTTGTGTCCAACTCAGAACCCAATGAATTATGTATTTTCTCCCATATCTCGACGTGCATGTGGTTAGCCAAAAGGCTGGAAATGCTAGTAATTGCCAACGGTACCCCTTTACATTTGCTTAACATGTCATCTGAAATCTCTCTGAATTGCTCAGGACAGTTATCTTCTATGTCAAATAGTCGTTTGAAAAACAACCTTCTTGAGTGAATCTTATTAAGGGGTTGCATCTGGTATACATGGCCTTGACTTGGAAAGCAGCAGGCTGCACCAACGTCTTGAATACGTGTGGTAGTTATCACTCTGCTGCCATTATTATTTTCCACAAAAGCGCACCCAATACTGCGCCAATCTTTGATGCTCCATAGGTCATCAATTATGACAAAGTACCTGCAAAGTAAGTAACTTTTAAGTCAGTTTCAATTGCAACACAATATGACAAAATAAATGAGTAATATGTCACTTAAATAAGAAGGAACCTTATGTTTTTGCCATTGCTTGAACATCATTCTGATATTTTCTATTAGCTGAGTTCAAATCAATACGAGGGACAATTGATCAAAATAGCAGGTCACAGGACCAAATAACTTTTATAACTCAATATAAGTGATGGCAGTTTTTCCTTTTTCTTTTGAGGGGAATACAGTAGGGGCTTCCCCTACCGTGGCATTTTTTCCTTGACACAGGACACGTCACTAATTACTTATCTAAAGTGATGAGCAAACGGTCGTCACTTTTCAGTGTCACAACTAGTGACGGGACACAATTATTGATTAATTGTCAGTCTAGACGGTAATGGTACATGCTTTTATAGCCCATCACTTATGACTAGTTAAAAGGTGATGGATGGTGGATGTTGTAAGATAATGTGCTGCCCTTGATTGATCTTTTGCTGAAGCAGGGGTTGTGGTCAGCTCTTGATGTACCTTTTGGACTAGTAGAAGTATGGCAATATATAGGCCAATATGATAGTGGCATACATCAGCCATGTAGGGAGAGGTCAGCCATACTCTAGCGTACCTTGTAGAGGTACTAAATCATGTATATATACTAGACAATGCAATAGAAGCAACTCTGTTCAGAGTTCAACACTTTCAGAGTTTCACTACAGGTGTTTGTGCTGGCTGTGTGCTCTGTTCTCATCTCTTCTTCTACCTCTAGCCGTGAGTGAGAGTGTGGGGGTGTTGGTGAGCTAATCACTCACCTGTGCAGGGAGATCGAGAGCCAACAGATGTCGCCTATCACTTATGCTTTTTGTAAGATTACATTTGCTAATGCTAACAAAATTTTATATATATATATATATATATATATATATATATATATATATATATATATATATATATATATATATATATATATATATATATATATATATATATATATATATATATATATATATATATATATATATATATATATATATATATATATATATATTGTGGTGATGTTAGCTCATCATATTTAATTGCAAATACATATATAAATCTGAAATATGTAGAATGTGAAGTTGGGATATACAGAAGGATGGAGATATTGATGCAGACGTTTGCCATAGGACCAAAGCAGGGTGGATGAAGTGGCACCAAACATCTATCATTCTCTGTGACAAGAGGGTACCACAAAAGCTTAAAGGCAAGTTTTATAGGACGGCGATTAGACCTGCTATGTTTTATGGAGCAGAATGTTGGACTACAAAAAGACGACATGTCCAACAACTGAGTGTCGCGGAAATGCGTATGTTGCGATGGATTTGTGGTCACACAAGGATGGACCGAGTTCGGAACGATGATATACGTGACCGTTTAGGGGTAGCACCAATTGAAGAAAAGCTTGTTCTGTTAGTCGCTGGATTCGCACTTTTGGTAGTAGCTGAATCCTTACTCTCATCGAGAGAGGATGACACTAGGAGTTGGGGTAATTTTTTGGTTTATTTCTCACACAAACTCATACAATGCCATGCCAACCTGAGGGGTTGGGGATACATATTTATAGGCTGCTAGCCAGCCAAGTATATGCCAAGATGCTAGTCTAAGATGCTAGTCTAGATGCTAACTACTTAGTCTAAGATGCTGTCCTAGATGCCAACTGCTGTCCTAAAAGCAGATGCTGTCCTAGATGCTGTCCTAGATGCTAACTGCTGTCCTAAAAGCAGTCAAAAGATGCTGGACACAAAGATCATGTGCTGCAGTGTGCAGCAGCCCTACAACCACCAGCCACAGAGACTTATCCATCACTCTCCCCCTAAGTCTTGTGTGGCTCCTTGTGAGGTATCTGGGCCATCCCGATCCTAGCGCGAAGTTCCTGGAACTTGACCCGCCCAAGGGACTTGGTCAGGAAGTCAGTGAGCTGGTCTTGGGTGTTGATGTAATTGGCCCGGACACTCCCTTCCTCCAGGCAGCTTCTGATGAAGTGGTACCTCACCCGGATGTGCTTGCTGCGCTCGTGGAAGACAGGATTCTTTGCCAAGGCCAAGGCGGACTTGCTGTCCACCCTGAGCTCCACCGCTTCAGTGTCTCTGCCGAGGAGATCGCCAAGCAGTCGAGCGAGCCAGAGCGCCTGAGTCGAAGTGGTGGAGGCCGCTATGTACTCGGCCTCGCAGCTGGATAGGGCCACCACCTGCTGCTTGACCGACTGTCAGCTAACGAGGCACTTGCCGAGGAAGAAGAGGACCCCGCTTGTGATCTTGCTGGTGTCGATGTCGCCCGCGTGGTCACTGTCGCTGTACCCGACGAAATGTGCCGCACCGGGGCACCTCGGGTAGTGCAAGCCGTAGTCGGAGGTGCCTGCGACGTAGCAGAGGATCCTCTTCACGGCCTGCTGGTGCTCCGCCGTCGGTCGCTGCATGAACCGGCTGACGTAGCCGACGGCGAACGCTAAGTCCGGTCGCGTGTGGACAAGGTAGCGAAGGCTGCCCACAATGCGCCGGTACTGCGTCGCGTCCACCTCCTCCTCCGTACTCTCCCGACTCAGCCTCAGCCTCTCCTCCATAGGAGTGTGGGCTGGGTTGCAGCCGGTGAGACCGCCTAGCTCCACAATGCGCTAGGCGTAGGCAGTCTGGCGAAGAGAGGTGCCGGAGCTGTCCTGGTGGACCTCGATCCCCAGGTAGAAGGAGAGAGGGCCCAAGTCGCTCATCTAGAAAGTCGCCCTCATCTTCTCCTTGAACGCCTCGATCTCCACCTCCTTGGTGCCGGTGATCACCAAGTCGTCGACGTAGACGCCTACCAGCAGGGCCTTTCCTCCGCTGCCCCGCCGGTAGATGGCCGCCTCGTGTGGGCTTTGCTCGAAGCCCATCCCCTTCAGCGTGGAATCCAGCTTGGCATTCCACGCCCTTGGTGCCTGCCGCAAGCCATAGAGGGCCTTCCGCAGGCGAAGCACCTTGCCCTCCTTGCCGGGAATCGCAAATCCCGGCGGCTGATGCACGTAGACCTCCTCCTTCAAGTCACCGTTAAGGAACGCCGACTTGACATCCATGTGATGGACACGCCAGCCCTCCTGGGCAGCTAGCGCAAGGAGGAGTCGCACGGACTCCATCCGTGCAACGGGCGCGAAGGCATCGTCGAAGTCGATTCCTTCTTGCTGGACGAAGCCGCGCGCCACTAGACGCGCCTTGTGCTTGATCACCTTTCCGGTCTCGTCCTTCTTGAGCTTGAAGACCCACTTGAGAGAGATGGCGTGGTGGCCGGCTGGAAGATCGGCCAGCTCCCACGTCTTGTTCCGCTCGACGACGTCCATCTCCATCTGCATCGCGGCACGCCATGCCATGTCCCTCTCCGCCTCGGCGAAGGAACGAGGCTCGCCATCGTCCTGTGCGAGGTGCAGCTCCACCTCAAAGTCATGCTGTGCCAGTCCAGGGACCGGCTGCTCGCCGAGGAGGTTGTCCACGGTACGGTAGCGCAGAGGCTCGCCGTCGTGGTAGGCGTCGATGCGATCCTCGTCGTTGGACAGCGGAGTGGTGAACTCCATTGTGCGCTGCTCGTTGTGGGCCGAAGATGCCGGTGCCGAGCCTGAAGAGGTAGGGTCCGGTGTAGGAGAGCGAGGCGTGGCCAGCAGTGCTGGTGGTGGACTCGTCGGAGCCTGTGGACTTGCCGGAGCTGGTGGTGGCGGTGGTGAAGGACTCGCCGGAAGTGGTGGCGAACAAGGTGGTGGGGTAGGCGAGCTCGGTGAGGACGAGCTGCTAGCTCCCCCCGCCTCCTTGAAGTGGACGTAGTCGATGACGAAATCGCTGGTCGTCGGAGTCGAGCCGTCGTCCACCATCTTGCCCCACGTCCAGCTTCGCCCCTCGTCGAACACGACATCATGCGTGATGCGCACGCGCTGTGTCGCAGGGTCGAGGACGCGGTAGGCCTTGGCGCCCTCCGCGTAGCCGATGAAGACCCCTGGCGTGCTCCGGTCGTCGAGCTTGCCGACGTGGTTGAGCTCCTTGACGAAGGCCAGGCAGCCGAAGATGCGAAGATGGCTCACCGCGGGCTTGCGCCCGTGCCAGGCCTCGTATGGTGTCTTGCCGTCGAGGGCCTTGGTGGGGGAGCGGTTGAGCAAGTGGACGGCAGTCATCACCGCCTCACCCCAGTAGATCGCCGGCATCCCTCTCTGCTTGAGGAGGGCACGGGCGGTGGCCACCACCGTCTGGTTGCGGCGCTCGACGACGCCGTTCTGCTGCGGAGTGTACGGCGCGGAGAAGTGGCGGTGGATCCCCTCATCGGCGCAGTACGCCGTGAACTCGGCCGCCGTGAACTCGCCGCCGTTGTCCGTGCGTAGGACCCGAAGCTTGCGGCCGCACTCCGCCTCCACAGCAACTTGGAGACGCTTGATGGCGTCCGCCGCGGCTGCCTTGGCGTCGAGCAGGACAGCCCACATGTAGCGGGACACGTCGTCGACGACGAGGAGGAAGTAGCGCCGGCCTCCAGGTGTAGCCGGTGTCACGGGGCCACAGAGGTCACCGTGTACGAGCTCCAGCTTCTCCTTAGCGCGGAAGCTTGCCTGGTGAGGGAAAGGGAGCCGCCGCAGCTTGGTGAGGACGCAGGTGTCGCAGAACTGCTCCACGTGGTCGACGTGCGGCATGCCCCGCACCATCTCCTTGCTGCCGAGCTGCCTCAGGGCCTCAAAGTTGAGGTGCCCAAAGCGCTCGTGCCACCTCCAAGCGTCGTCGTCGCGGCGGGCTGCAAGACAAAGAGGTTGCGCCACCTGTGCGTGAAGGACGTAGGGGCGGTTGCTCCTGTTGACCTTGACGAGGAGCCGGTGTCGATGATCCTAGATGCGCAGCACCCCGTGCTCGATCTCCACGCGCGATCCGCTCACATCCAGCTGTCCCAAGCTGATGATGGAGTTCCTCAACGCGGGGATGTAGTAGACACCGGTGAGCAGCCTGTGCTCGCCAGTCTTGGCGACGAAGACGACAGAGCCGACGCCCTTGATCTCCACAGCGGAAGCGTCGCCGAACTTGACGGTGCCTCGAACGCTTGGGTCAAGCTCGGTGAAGAACTCCCGCCGCCCGGTCATGTGGTGGGTGGCGCCGGTGTCAAGGCACCACCCGTCGGTCTTGTCGTTGCCGGAGCTGTCGTCGAGGAGAGCGTGTGCTTTTGGCTCGTCAAGGTGGAGGAGAGCCGTTGCGGCCGGTGCCGCTGGAGGTAGTTCGATGCTCGCATGAGCAATGAACAGAGCCGGCTGCTGCTCCTCCTCCGCCTGCGTGACGTGGGCCTGGCCGCGTCGTGGCTGTCGACAATCCTTGGCCCAATGACCAAGCTTGCCGCAGTTGTAGCAAGGGTCGCCTCGTGCTGGCTTTTGCTTGCCAGCGGCGCCGCCCTGGGCGCCTCCACGATCATCACCCTCGGCACGTCCTCGCGCCCCTGCCTGGGCGTCTTTGCGCGGCTTGCCACGCTTGCCACGCTTGCGACCGCCTGTCGTGGAAGAAGGCTCCCCCTTCTTCCTGTCACCTTGGCCGGTAGCCCACTGCTCTCAAGTGAGTAGGAGCTTCCCGCCAATGGTGACGGGTCCCGAGAGGCGCTGTGGCTCATCGCTGTCAACGACCTTGAGGCGGCCCAACGCCTCCTTGATTGTCATCGTGGAGAGGTCCAGCAGAGACTCGATTGAGCGAGCCATCTGCTTGTACTTCTCGGGGACGCAGTGGAAGAGCTTCTCAACAGCTCTCTCCTCGCCGTAGGTGTCATCGCCGAACTGCACCAACTTCTGCAACAGAGTGTTGAGACGGAGAGCAAAGTCATCAACGTCCTCACCTGGCTTGAAGGCCAGGTTCTCCCACTCCTTGCGAACTGCCTGCAGTGTGGACTTGCGGGCGCGGTCGCTGCCGATGCGTGCTGCAGCGATGGCGTCCCAAGCCTCCTTGGCAGTCTGCTTGCTAGTAAGCGAAAACTGCATCTCGGGCGGGACTGCAGCAATGAGAGCATCCAGCGCCCGTCGATCTTGGTCGTAGTCGACGTCGTCGTACCGGACTTCATCCCACATATGCCGCACCTGGAGCTTCACCCTCATCACCGCAGCCCACTCAACGTAAGTTGGTCTTGGTGAGGGTAGGCCACCCGCCGCCGGGGCCGACGTCCCTGACGACAGCCTGGTACTCGTGGTGACCACGGTACCGAACCGGGGAGAGAGAGCCGCGCTGCCTGTGAAGGCCGCGCTCTTCGTCGACCCGTCCGCCACCGCCATGCACGCCTCCTCCAGGAGCGCCACCGCCGTGCGCGCCTCCTTCAGGAGCGCCGCCGGCATGTCTGCGCCTGTCTGGGCTGCCGCCGCGCTCGTGGGCGTGCACGGCTACCCACTGCGCCGCTCGCCCTCGCGATGCCTCCCTCTCCAGTAGCTCGAGGTCCGCGTCGGCGCTGTCATCAGCAGCGATGGAGCTGCTGTTGCTGCCGCGTAGAACCTCGACCTCCGCTGCTGCTGCACGCGCTGCATCCGCCGCCGCCGCTGCTTCCACCTCCGCTCTAGCTGCTGCTAGCTCCGCTGCTGCCAGCCTCGATGCCCTTGCCGCTGCTGCAGCGGCGTCTGCTGCCGCTCGCTCGCGCTTCTCTGCCGCGGCGAGGTCGGCCTCCTGCCGACGCCGCGTGCTCGAGGCGACCGAGCCCTGAGACTGGCCTGCGGACATGGCACGCTATCGAGGGGGCTGCTGTGTGGAGAGCAGGGGCAGCCGGAGCTGCTGCTGCTACCGGCTGCGGTTGGGGCTGCTGCGAGGCCGGGGAAGGAGAAGAACAGGAGATGCTCAGGCTACATGATAGTACGGCTCGGATACCACTTGTTAGTCGCTGGATTCGCACTTTTGGTAGTAGCTGAATCCTTACTCTCATCGAGAGAGGATGACACTAGGAGTTAGGGCAATTTTCTGGTTTATTTCTCACACAAACTCATACAATGCAATGCCAACCTGAGGGGTTGGGGATACATATTTATAGGCTGCTAGCCAGCCAAGCATATGCCAAGATGCTAGTCTAAGATGCTAGTCTAGATGCTAACTACTTAGTCTAAGATGTTGTCCTAGATGCCAACTGCTGTCTAAAAGCAGATGCTGTCCTAGATGTTGTCCTAGATGCTAACTGCTGTCCTAAAAGCAGTCAAAAGATGCTGGACACAAAGATCATGTGCTGCAGTGTGCAGCAGCCCTACAACCACCAGCCACAGAGACTTATCCATCATGTTCAACATAGGTTGAGGTGGTTTGGCCATGTCTAAAGGAGACCTTCAGAAGCACCAGTGCATTGTGGAATCCTAAGTCGAGATACCAATGTGAGGAGAGGTAGAGGAAGACTGAAGCTGACATGGGGGAGGCAATAAAAAGAGATTTAAAGGGTTGGGATTTACCTAGAGATCTTTGTTTAAATAAGAGTGCTTGGAAAGCAGCTATCGACATGGCTGAACCGTGACTAGGGGCTCATGTTGGGTTTCAACTCTAGCCTACCCCAACTTGCTTGGGACTACAAGGCTTTGTTGTTGTTGTTGTTGTTGTTGTGAAGTTGGGATATACAAGACAAGGCATCCAAATATAAGTGTTTAGACAACACTACTCCACAATGTGCAAAATCCTTAAATTTCTTCAAAGAATTAACGAAAAAAACCTAGATATGCTTTTTGCGTGCAGTAGATTTATGTGAAAACTTAAAACTCATCATAAATTTTGAATGTACAGAATCATGCTTGGTAATTTTTAAAATGAATTAAATGTATTTGCTCAAAGAATAAACGAGATAGCTATCGATAAGCTTCAGAAAATAACTTGGCAAGTTTACATATTGCTACTATTAGATGACAATGGAAAAATGTAGATATTTAAGACAGGTGATTACAAACAGAACATTAAAAAGTCTACAAATAAATATATTACAATAAATTCTAGATGAACATATACCTCTTATTTTTTAGCGTTGCTCTAAGGATCTCGATAAGCTTTTGGACATCATTTTCCATTTCTGTGCCACGATATCCAACTCTGGACAGTATGTCCTTAAAAATCTTTGGCATGTGAGGAGTTCTAGAGACTGAAACGAACGCTGTGCATTCAAACTCATTCTTGAGTTTAGAGTACACTTGGTTAGCAAGTGTTGTCTTGCCGAGGCCACCAAAACCCACGATGGACAGCACTTTAAGTTGTCCATAATGACTGCCACCTTCTCCCATCAACAGTTTAGAGATTTCCTCCCGTGGACCATCAATACCCACAAGCCTTTTTGCATCCTCAAACAATGTAGGAAGCCTTGGGTCAACTTCCACCACCACTCTAGATGTTGAGATAGATTCATCAATCCTGTATCTATCTCGTATTTTACTCTGATAGTGCATTCGCTGATAGCTTGGGTCAACTTCCACCAACACGAGTTTTGATATCCTGAATCATGTTTGCAAGCTGATAGTGCATTCGCAGCTCCCTAACCTTGCCTACAATCTTGTGAAATAAGCCATCCTTGTCATCTCCTTGGCCAAGCCCAAGCTTGTGCATGAAGATATCGATGCAGTCCTCGATATCGTAGGCCATCTCGCGAACTTTGTCCCTCCACACCTTTGTTTGGACATCAAGCTTCTCCATGCCCGACAGCTTCTCAAGTGCTGCATTCATATCAGCCAACTCACGGCAGAGGAACTCAATATCCCTTCGGACCCCCTTGCGTTGCATGTACTGTTCAGTGAGCAGCTCCGATAGCTTGGAGAGGAGTGAGCTCAACACCCCTGTAGCAGCGCTCACTGCCATGCCCGCCATCTCAACCTCCTAGCTCCCCAATCTGGCAAATACAATGGTGTTAATTATGGGAGGAGAATACCCAGAACAATCTTAATCAGTGCAGTAAGGCAGCTAGTACCGCAACAGGATTGCTTATGGGAGGAGAATACCCAGAACAATCTTAATCAGTGCAGTAAGGCAGCTAGTACCGCAACAGGATTGCTGCAGCTCAATCACCACGGCTTCGGCAACACGGTGGACAATGGCTCTGCTCCGTGACAACGGCACGGATGCCGGCGACGGCACGTCGGCACCACCAAATCAAGAATCAACCAAGAATGGAGCGGGAGCAATAGGATTGGACTGCTCTTGGTACCATCTTGAAGAATAATCTCTTGATTTGGAGGAATTTTGGTGTTGGGGTTAGAGAAGAGAAGCCATGAAGGTGGGGAATTTCTGGAGAGCTCTTCCCGTGTTCTGCTTCTGTTCACTTTCTTGTGTCTCCATCAGTACCTTTTGCATTAGTGGTTGGGGTAATTCTGGTGCTCTTCCTGGATCCTTCTTCTGTTGACTTTGTCATCTCTACTACCGTTTACTCCCTCCGTCCCATTTTAACTTGACGTCTGGGATGTGAGGGAGCAAATTAGTAGAACTGCAAAATTACCATACTACCCCTATAAAAGAGCTGGCATTCGGTGTGCTACTCCATGCAGAACATGATTATACAGTGACTGTGCCACAAGTACAAGTCTGACACACAAATATAAAATGTGGCCATCCAAGGAAACACTTCACCACAACACGTGGCCACGAAGAAGCACACAACAACATTACAGAAACTTCCAGCATTTGCGCCTAAACGTCCAAATTTTGAATGAGAGAACTTGGCGCCACTGCTCTAGTACAAAATGCCTTCACATGCTCCTGACGAACCAACACCAGCCATCCACACGCTCCAAATCTGCCAACCTCCATAGCTCCATAGCATGCTCTCCATAGCTCCATAGCATGCAGGATAGTTCCATCTTCAACCATGGCCATAGATCTAACTACAACACCTGCTGAAGAAAATGAAGAGCCCTCTATAGCCTACAGGAGAATTCCATCTTCAACCATGACAATAGATCTAAATACAGTACCAGGGGAAGGAAGTGAAGAGCCCTTACCAGACCTAAATCAAGAGCTTCATGATGATGATGGTGGAGATGAAATACATTACCGCCAGGAAGATCAATTGCATCTCATCAAAGAAGCACAAGTGCATCCACTCACAGGTCAGTCCCACTATCTCCAGAAAGAGCAACATGGTGGTGTGCATGCTATAGATCTCAATATTCCTGCATGTGAGGGGCAAGAAGAAGAATCTCATGAAGGTAATGTTTCTCTTAGTTCCATTACTAAAAGCAAGTAATTGTACTGTGTAAACACAACTTTTAGCCTTCAATAAAGCTCTATGACCCACCCTATTGCAGTTCTTGATGTTGACGAACTCCATCAACAAGACAAAGATTTTAACTTTGATGCTTCACATGAACAAGATGATTTTGACCTCAACTTAGAAGCTGCTGATCACCAACATGAGCTCCAACAAATGATCAGCAAGCGTCAATGGAACTTGCATTTTTTCCTTACTATTTCAGTGAGTACATCGACTCACTAGGTTGGCATAGTTTTTCTGTTCAGCATGATTAATTGCAAGCATGCATATCATTCTGCTATCCAGTGAAAACCCATTTGGCCACTACTAGCTTCCTAGGTAAACTTAGTTTGAATAAATGAGAAAGACAATGCATCCTGAGTGAAAAATCGACAATAGTATGTTACTGGTATAGCCTAGTAGTTTAATTGCAAGTTTCTCAGCTTTCAGCAAATTCAAATAATATATGGATGATAAATATATTACTATTTCAGATAATACAACACTGTTCTATATAAAGCTTCAGACTACACAAAAGTTTCATTTATAATGAACATTGAGAAGGAAGAGTAGTTTTTTAATAAAGAATATGTATGACACAACAAGTCATCCCCTGTAACCTGTACACATTTCATACCATGAGTTACTCACGAACTAATAAGTGAAAGTTAGAAGGAAAAAATCACCTGGCACAGCTTTAGAGTGGTTAATTTTTTTGAGTGCTCCTAGTCATATTTATCAAACGGCTGCTCAATGGAGACGAGTGGGTACTCTAAGCTGCAATTGACACTGCCAGCATAGCATTTGCACCAAGCTCAGCCTGCATTTCACACAATATCATAGCATTATTTCCAAATAGCCAAATGTAACTGAAATAATTAGTATCCCATACTACCCCTAAATTGACTATACCCAGTGTAAAGAATTGCTTGAGCATATGGAGTCATTAGTTCTTTGTGATTTTGCTACTGCTATCTCAGACTTCTTTTTTTTGCAGACATGATCCAGGACATGCACGACTATGGTGTGTACGCTGATGCTCTGGACATAGTCTTCGAAGAGGAAGAGTTGGAGGACTCAGATGTTGAACAAGATGAACATACAAATACAAATAATTCACATAAGTGCAGAAATTTGACAGACACTGAAAGGCAGCAAATATATGAAGCATTGCTTGAGAGAAGTAACCATGGAAAATTAAAAAAGAACACAACGAATATAGTAGCTCACATGTTTCAGGTCAGCAAGTATCAAGTGCGTGCTGTTTGGCGAAGAGTTAAGGAGTGTCGTGCACAAGGCAGACCAGTAGATGTTAGATCACGGAGGAAGAATTGTGGCCGCAAAAGGATCCAAATTGATCTATCAGATGTTCTTAGAGTTCCCTTGCATAGGAGGAGGACTATACGAGCTCTAGCTAATGCTATTGGTGTAAAGAAGAGCACCCTGCATAGATGGTTCAAGGAAGGCCTACTACGACGCCACTCTAGCACACTAAAGCCTTTGTTAAGGGAAGATAACAAGAAAGACAGGCTACGATGGTGTATTTCCATGTTAGATGAACGAACACTGTCTAATGAACCCAAGTTCCGTGAAATGTACAACATCATCCACATGGACGAGAAGTGGTTCAACACCACATCCAAGTACATGAACTAGTATATGCTTCCCGAGGAGGAGGATCCACATAGGACTGTGCACAATAAGAATCGCATTGGCAAAGTTATGTTTTTGTTAGCAGTAGGACGACCAATATATGATGATGCAGGTAATTGTATTTTTGATGGGAAGCTAGGAGTCTGGCCATTTGTTAGAAAGGTACAACATACACTTGTTATTTTCACTATCTTGCATAAGTTTTTGTGCTAAAAATTTGTGATTCTTACTTGGTTTAATTTACTACAGGAACCAGCAAAAAGAAGAAGTCGTAACAGAGGAAAGGGGGCCGAAGTTACTAAACCTATCAAGGTAGATCGGACTACTATGAGGTCATATATGATTGGTAAAGTCCTAGACGCTATTGTTCGCCGGTGGCCACGGGAACATGCAGGGAGAACCATTTATATTCAGCAAGATAATGCCCCATCACATGTGCCAATAAATGATACAGAATTTGCTAATGCTGTAGCACAAACTGGGCTTGACATACGACTCATTAACCAACCTGCCAATTCCCTAGATTTGAATGTGCTAGACCTAGGATTCTTCAATTCTCTCCAATCCTTAACTTATGACAGGATCTCTAGGAACTTGGATGACCTGATTGCGAACGTAGAACATGAGTTTGATAATTATGATCCAGACACTTTGAATAGGGTGTTCCTGACACTACAAGGGTGTATGATTGAGGTGATGAAAGATGGTGGAGGAAACAGATACAAAATTCCTCACATGGACAAAGATCGGCTAGAGGCACTAGGCATGCTTCCAAGAAGTCTTGGTTGTGACAAGAAGCTATATGAGGATGTGATGTCATCGTTGGGAAACTAATTATGTCATGTTTATTGTGATTTTGGGGATTTTGGGAGCCTAATATAGTGTTAGTCATGTTTGCTAATGTTATAAAAAAACATGAGTCCTCGATCATGTTCATCATGTGTGGTACTGTTGTACATTTACAAACCGCATAATTTGTACTAATGTTGTACTCCTAAGTAAAGCATGTGTACTTGGTAATGTTAATCATCTGTGGTACTCCTCTAAATTAAAAGACCTTATAATGTGTGGTTGTTTATGCTAAACCAAAGTTATCACAAACCGCAATGCATAAATAACCAACAAAAACGGTACCAAAATTGCCTAAGAGCTCCTCAGTTCACTTGTATCATAGACTTATTAAAATCATCACTAAAAATAAACAGTCATCATCATACATCTACATTAATTATCAGTTTATAAAAGACAACGCACTTCATCAGTACACTAACAGCAGTTCATCGTAGGTCCAAAGCCACATCATCTACAGAAAGTGACAACCTACACCTAGTACGCAAAAGCACTTCAGCTACACAAAGTGAGAATGTACACTACATCATCGCACAAGCATCCTGGCACCAAAAGCACATTATGTATCCGACAGCAAATGAACTAAGGGGCGGGTGTGAAGAAAATAGGCACCATAACCTTATACATGCCGATGAAGCATTCATGGTAGAGAGGTTCCATCTTGGAAAGCACCTCGGCGAGGAGGGTAGCCACCTCTGGATGCAGGTCCTCGCCAAGCACCTTTTTGGCCAGGCGCGCAGCTACCTCCGGCTTCATCTCCACGACGGCAGCCCCATCCGCGGCCACCACAGGGGCCGGATCGACGCTAACAGCCCCGTCCGTGGCGACCGCAGGGGCCAGATCGATGCCGGCAGGCCCGTTCACGGCGACTGTTGGGGCCGGATCCACGCCGGCAGCTCCGTCCGCATCATCCGTAGGAGCCGGATCCATGCTGGTAGCCCCGTCCGCGGCCATCGTAGGGGCCGGATCCACGCCGGCAGCCCCATTCGCGGCCACTGCAGGGGCCAGCTCGACGCCGACTGCCCCATTCGCGGCCACCTCAAGGGCGTCCTCATCTTCGGAGTCAGGGACGTACACATCGCCCTGGGAGTTGAAGCGCAGGTGGGCAGCCCTCTGGATTCGGCACCCGCGAACGTAGATCCACGTCTCCTCAGCTGAGTCGGCGCTGGTTGGCTTCACCGCTGATTTGGTGGCGTGCTTGACGAGGTCGCGGATCCCACGGCATGGCTTCATCAGGTTAGCACCAGCGGCCCCGGCCATCTTTCCACCTTCACGCATCCGCTGGCTACGTCGGCAGCCGCCCGCAGCCATGGTTGCGCAGGGACAAGGTCTTCAAGGGATGGGCAAGGCGTGCGCTTGCTGTAAGTACGGCGGGATGTGCAAAGAGCAAGGAAGGGAAGGGGAAGAGAGAGGCGTCAGGCTCAAGCACGCGCTCGCATCTCGCAGTCGCAGGGCTCGCAGGTGTGAATTGTGGACGGGAGGCTCCCTCGGATGGGATTTTTTCTTTTCTTTTTTTTAAGGTTGCCTCCTCTCGGTGGGCACTAAAATGTGTGGACGAGAGCATTCCAGCATTTTGCATTTTTTATTTATATCCACACCTGTACTGCTCCGTGTACAGGTTGCAGCCGCTGACCACCAGCAGCCTAGCAGTGCTAGGCTTCAGAAGCTATCAAGCCCTTTTATTTTGGGATTTTTTTGAATCGCAAAGGTGAAGTTAAAATTGGACGGAGGGAGTACATTCTAGTCCCTTGCTTACATAATCACAATTAGAACACGCCAACAATATACAAATCAGGGGTACGGTTAGTCTGCAGTTGACTCCCCCAGATCCAGTCCGGGTGGGAGCCGCGGGGGGCTCCTAGCGACGGCGTCCCGTGTGGACGTGGCGAACCTTTCTCCTTCTTTTGCGCTGCTCCCGACGGCGATGGCCATGACTGTGGCGGCATGGCTTCGGGGTTGCGGCGGCTGATCCGGTGCCGCTCCGTCTCCTGTGGTTGTGGTCTCCGGCGTCCGGGAAGGCGGCAACGGCGTAGCGGGCCACATCCTCGCCAGGGGGTGGGGGTGGGCATATCCGGTGATCCGACGCCCGGATCTACCCATTTCGGCCACATCGCATCGGCGACAGCTCCAGTGGAGGATGCTCATTGGCGGCGCAGGGAAGAAGTTGAGGCCGAGATGGACGACGGGGGCATCCGCGCGAATCTGGCGGCGCGCGGCCAGAGTTGCTGCTGCTGGCGGTGGCGTGCCTCCAAAGGTGGGGGAGGTTGCTTGCGGTTATACGGCAGCTATGGAGGAGGCTGCAGCACGCCGACGGGTGCTAGTGGAGCGACTTGACGAGGCCGGCGGTGGGTGGTGGTGGTGTTGGTGCGGCGTACGGCATCGAGGAAGTATGGGCACGAAGGCCGTGCGGGTGGGGCCTTGTTGGCAGCCCCCTGCGAAGGTGGCCACAAAAAAGGCGTTTGACGTTGGCCTTGTTCGCGAATTTTTTCGAATGTACTGTAGCACTTTCGTTGTTATTTGGTAATTAGTGTTCAATCGTGGTCTAATTAGGCTTAAAAGATTCATCTCGTGAATTTCGTCTAAACTGTGTAATTAGTTTTATTTTTTATCTATATTTAATGCTTCAGGCCTGCGTCCAAAGATTCAATGTGACGGAAAATCTTGAAAATTTTTGTAAAATTTTAGGAACTAAACAGACCCGTAGTGTTTAGGGATGTTTGTTTAGGGTCGAAACAACATCGGCACCGCTATCACCCGGAGGTCCGGACACTATCTATCCGCAAAACTTATTTTCATAGTGTCCTGTTAATCATTGGTATCTATAAAAATTATCTTTCTATATGCCCTATTAATTATTCTTTTTTAATTCTGTGTTCCAAACACTCGTACAATACTTTCCCTACCTCCGCAAAGGATAGCGTCATCAACCTCTCTGGTTAGAAGTTACGTTGATTACATTTTATTTTACATCCAACTATAGGCCTTGTATGAAAATGAAACACATATAACATCTAGATAAAAAACACTTGCAACATATGTCTGAAGTAGATGAAACATTCTGAATAGATACTTACAACATACATGTGTAGTCATTGCAACATATGATCTACTTTTATACCATCCGTATTGCGCACACAGGGACCGCCTTCGCTTGCAGGGACCGCTTGCACCTATAATGAAACACTTGCAACATGAAAGCACTTTCTGCAGCATACGTCTGAAACAGATGAAACATTTAGACATACTCTTGCAACATGTGTGTATAGCCACTGCAATATATATGTATAGCCACTGCAACATATGCAACGTTCAGATAAAGCACTTGCAACGTATGTCTGAAGTACATGAAACATTTTGAATAGACACTTTGCAACATACATGTATAGCCATTGCAACATATCAACATCCAGATCTATTTTTTGCAACATCCATATGGAATACTTGCAACACATCTGAAACACTTGACACATATGTTTACAGTATACGCTTTTAATGCAATATGGCAGGTGCGCGCGATGAACTGGTGTGGTGGAGGCGGCCCGATGAGACGGCCGCAACAGGCGAGGCACGCGACAGCGGGGGCGAATCTGCGCGACCGGAGCACGTGGAGTTTTTTTTAACGTAATATTTCTACTACCTTTTACTCCGTACATTCTAGTCACTTGCTTACATAATCACAATTAGAACACGCCAAAATAATATAGAAATCAGGGGTACGGTTAATCTGCAGTTGACTCCATTCAGCGCCTGATGAAGGGAAGATAATATTCAGATTTTATTTTGTTTCAACGGGGAACCTTAATTTTGTTACCAATGATACACACATAAATAAAGTAAAACACCAATACTCCTCTTTCAAAAGATTGCATGAATCTCAAAGTCACAGCTAATTAATTGAAGTCTTTGTATTAATAAAGTTTTTCAGTAGGGTGCCTCACCCCTCCTATTTGCCTCAAAAAAATTAATTAAACATTTGCTTAATTATTTTTCACCTGGATTCTCATGGGCGCAGCCCATCCAAAGTCCAGACCCAAGCCGAACTCCCTCCCTTCAGATTCCGTTCGTCTCTTCCATTTCTCTCTGAGCCAGCAAGGAGGGAACACCTATGCGAGCGAGGTGGGTTCTGGGATTCTGTCTGAAATGACCGACTTTCAGTGAAACTCACCTATTTCGGTGAGGGTCGAAACAACATCGTACGGTCAAAAAATTCAATCAAATTATAGTTTTTAATCTAGTTTAGCGTTCAAACAAACCCACAAGTTCTTCCTTCTTCATTATCCTTATAAATAAATATAAAAAAGTGAAAACTTACCAAACTATAATCGATTCGTTTTCTCTTCGTTCCGGCAGCCTATGCTATGGACGCCACTACCACTGGCGTGCCGATGAAGCAGCGCGTCAAGGTGCATGCTATCGAAATATATGCAGGCAGTATTATATAACCCAAAAGTTCTATGGAATTAGGCCCCTAGGCAAGTTTGGTATGACAGCATGTGGCGCTGAATAATGAAGCTTGTACAGAAGTGTTTTCTCAACAAATATTTAACTTGCCTGGCTCCATATTTCTTTCACCTGGGTCTCATTGACCAACGAAAAATCAATTACAGAATAAAAGAGGGCACTTAGGATATTGAAAACAGTAAAAGTTCGTTCGAGAACATACAGAAAGGGAGAAAGCATATTACACAAGTGACTACCGTCGTTTGGAAATACAGAGGTAGTGTTATCATAAAGAACCATTGAAGAAATAGGACAGAAAGAGTCTCAAATCTATTTGAGCGTTGCTCCTGCAGATCAGCCCTCATTTTATTTTGCAGGACAGGAGGTAGTCTAGCTGTGCCATGGAAGACAAAGAAACCAAGTGCCACCAGAGTAGGCGACCTGCAACACATACAGTCCTAGTTAGTACTGGACAAACCAACCGTACATTTTGTGAAAATTATACAATTTTTACTGCCAAACAATCGGACAATTGGTAATGCAAGGCTCTGTATACCAGGGCCACTTATATTGTGAGAAAAAAAAATAATAACCTTCTGAAGAAATTTGGTTTTGACAAAAAACAAAAATAGCTTAGTTTCAGGGCTCCAGAGAAGCTATATACATTTTCAGAGTGTAAATAGAAGACAGATACGCCCCGTGAACATAATCATTCCCCTTATTTCAAGTGCCTTGATGATGATTAAACTTCTAAAGTCATAGGAGCATTTTAGGTAGCACTAGTCATAAGGTTTTATGACGAAGAAATCTGCAGGTACTGTGGCATTATTGATAGTTCTTTAATTTGATCAGAGGGAAAACAATACATCCTCTCTAAAGTATTGAGGCAATGTACTTGACAAAAACAAAACATTTGAGTTGGAGGTACAAATTACAGTTTTTCGATCAACTGCATTCTTAGTTTAAATGAAAGTAAAAAGGAAAAAAATTGGCTGTCAAAATTTAGACCATGGTTTTTGGGCAGTACTATTGCGAACATATCTTGTATGCAGGACAAATTAATCATTTTGAATGATGAGTAAGATATTTTATGAAAAGAGCGATATGATCCCTTGTGGCTATTCGTTATGCCACTATGGCTGAACCCAACAGTGGAAAGTGAAGGCATGAACAGGGCATCCAAAGTAGCAGATCAAATCCCGCAAACATATATATATACTATGCATGTAAAGGAACAAAGCAAACACAATCAACGTTAAAAAGTTCAAAGAGGAGACCAAGATCAGAATAAACTGACAGCTTAAGCATACCAGTAATCCGTCATACTCTTTACACATCACATTAATCTGTATGGTTTGACTTTTCGGGTGCCTGTTGATGGCTTCTCTGCATGCGGACTCTGCTTTTAGACTTCTTGGCTGCTTGAGAACCCATTTGGCTTGTATAAACAAGGAGATCTCTTCAAGGCTAGATGATCTGCAAAGGACAAATGCAAGCGCTGCTGCAGCTCTGCTGGGAAATTTCTCCTGCAGAAATTCACTGAACCCACACTGAAGCTACAAGCTGACAATATTGGAAGCGCACACGTTCACTTGCACATGACTGAAATTAACTAGATAATCATGTAGTGATTCCTTCCTGTAGATGACCGACAACACAAGAAATGGAGAAGCAAAACACGATCAGGCAAACACTAGATGCAGGACAGAACCTGAACAAAGCTGACGAACTGCAACAGAGAAACAGCACTAGCAAGTGCTGGACGGAAACGAGCAGCACAGCTTGGGCTGGGCGAGTACTTCACAAGCACTTGGGGCACACGGCGCTGGGCCAAGGGCCAAACCTACACAGGAGATCAGCGCCGCACGGCTGCTGCACGGAAATCAGCGCGGGGGCTGCTCAGCTCGAACCTGACGAACAGCAAACAGAAAGCAGTCTCGAACTGAAACAGGAGCACTCAGCGCTGATCGACCAAATCGCCAGGTCTAGGAGCAAGCGCTGCTCACTTGAGCAAGCAAGATGCTTGAGCACTTGCTCTGGTAGCATTGCTATATGACCCCATACGTGATCTCTCAGCAAGAACAGAAAACAAGCACTCACAAGCTTACGAACAGAAAAAAGGCAGCTCCACAAATCTGACGAAAACTGGACAAAGGCCCCATGATTCGATTCCAAATTTTTCTCAGAGGATCACAACAGAGTTAGTGAGCTATCCCGAAAGAATCATTGCTCAATTTGAAGTCAAACCCTGAGAAACCCAGATTGAGGCCAAGAACACGAGTTTTCCCAAAAACGAAGATTAGCTTGAATCTTGATGCACGAGTGGAATTGATTCAAATCACTTGGTATGATTGTTCATCACTCGGCAAAGCATCAACCCAACCAAACAAATCTCACAGAAAAACTCAAATCGAGCGCAAATCAAGAAGAGGAAAAACTGCTGAACAGTAACTCACGAAAACAAAAAATCCCGAACACAACCACTGCATTTCCCCACGTCCAGAGGACACCAAGAGGTTAAGGCCTCTCTTCCAACGGCAAAGTCATAGATTACACAACCACAAATTTCAGTTGTGGACCTCTCTTAAGAAGTAGAAAATGAAACCCTAGGTAGAAGGGGAAATGAAGGAGTAGAAGAGGTGAGGGAGATGAGGGCTCCCTCGTCCTATTTAATAGGGCTATCACATAATCACAATTTTGCCCATGGATACAATTGAGTTAAACCACTTAGCCCAAGAGCGTTATGGTCCAATCCAGTATCATCTTCATCCGACGGCCACCGCGCCTCTTCATCAGTAGCTTCACCTTCGATGCGAACTCCCTGATGTCGCCACGTGTCGTCCGTTCCTACTCGGAACCTCTGCCCGGGTTTTGAGGCCCAAACCACCAAACCCGCTCGCGAGTAGCGTACTCCATACGTGTCCCCCGCCTCGACGCGTGTCACGGCCATCCTTGACCGGTCAGCATGCCAAGTCCTCCTGAGCCTCGCTCGACCCGCATGTCCGCCGTCTTGACTCGATCAACACCGTCACTCCCATGTCTTCTTGTACTTGTCGATGTCCCAAGTGTCAGCCACCGTGGCTAGTCACCCGGCCTATGGGTCTCTCGGTCCAAGCCTCACGTCCGTCTTTCACCGCTCCCGGTCCGTCAGCATGGCACGTCCTCCTTGACCTTCACCTCGCCGTCGACCACCGCCTCCGAGCTCCACACATGCACAACAAAAGCCAGTAGACATGTCGCACACATAGCTTTCGCCATGGTAGGGTTAGTCACCACTCAACCTACTTCATGGATCACATTGATAATCACTCATCACAAAACGAACACATAAGGGTACTTATCATCCTTATGTTCGCAGATTTATAGCAGACAAATAAAGGTACATAGACTGTGGCCCAGCATATGAGCCCTGGTCCATGTCCAAAACTCTCAGAAGTTTAAACATTGAAAGTGGAGGCATACAATCAGATGCAGGGAAGGTATTATATGACCGAACTTGTGATGGAACCATCCTTTCGACTGACAGGGCCATGCCCCTGTGACTGAACTGATGGCTGATCCAACGAACTTGCGATGCCCTATTCATGGTAAACTTCCTATCAATTATAGTGATGAAGTTTTCCTCTTTGCACTTTGATATAATAAGATCAAGCATTAGGTCGTGAATTCGACATGCCCACATCTCACCAGAATCATCATCATTGAAGCAAGATTGGATCATACTTCTGTTGATGAGTTCATTGAAACAGTTATCAGCAACTTCCTCAAGATCTAAACCATGCTTTCCCCTAACAAATCCTTCAGCAATCCATTTTCTCAACAAATCAAACTTGTGAATTTCATAATCTTCAGGATAGGTACCAAGATATATCAACCATGTTTTGAGCTCATAAGACAGATCATTGTAGCTAAAACTTATTACTTGTCTCATCCATTCCAATGTAGGATTCGTGTCTAACTCAGAACCCAATTAATTATGTACCTTTTCCCATGTCTCCACACGCATGCATTGGCTATCCAAAAGGCTTGCAATGCTAGTAATTGCCAATGGTACCCCTTTACATTTCTTTAACATGTCATCCGAAATCTCTTTGAATTGCTTAGGACAACCGTACTCTGTGTCAAATGACCTTTTAAAAAATAGCCTTCTTGAGTGAAGCTCATTAAGAGGTTGCATATGGTATACATGACCTTGACCACTAAAGCGTAGCTGTATCAACATCTTGATTGCGTGTGGTAGTTATCACTCTACTGCCATAATTATTTTCCACAAAAGAGCACTCAATAGTGCACCAATCCTTGGTGCTCCACAAGTCATTAATTATGACAAGGTACCTGCAAAGTAAGTACTTCAAAGTCAATGTTGTCTGCATGATGTCTGTTATCCATCCCACATGGCATTTCCAAAGATACAAGCAAAGTAACAACATTTTAAATACAAAAACAATATGACAAAGTAAAAGAGTAATATGTCACTTGGTCTCGTGGAAACAAACAGGAGAATGAGCACTTGTTCAGTGATGCTTTAGTTTATGATTCATGCTTAAATCAAGGTAACTTCAATGTAAAGTACATATATTTCTGGGCATAGTAAAATTCATGTAAAAAACTAAAAACTCAATCTAAATTTTAAATAAAAAAAGAAAGATCTATGTGAATAAAAAATAAGAACTCCTAAAATGTAATTCTGTGATGTTATTAATTGATTTTTTTTGTTGGAAACAGAATCATGCTTGGCAAATAATTTTTCAACTTCATACAACATTAAGCTCAAGAGGGAAATTATCTACGAAAAAACATTCCCACAGAAAAAAGAAAACAAAATTTCAATAAATTGGTTAAATAAAAAAGAAAGATCTATGTGGATAAAAATGAAAATAAGAACTCCTAAAATTAATTGTGTTTTTATTAAATGATTTTTTGTAGGAAACAGAATAATGGTTGGCAATTTGAAAATGAATGAAATTGACTTGCTCAACAAACAAACAAGATAGAGATAGCTAGATAAGCTTCCTTGGTAAGTTCACATATTGCTATTAGACAATGGAAAAATCTAGATATTTGAGAAAGCCAACGAGAAATAGAAAATATTAAATTTCCACAGTTAAATATATCATCATAAATCCTAGATAAACGTATACCTCTTATTCTAGAGCGATGTTCTAATGATCTCAATAAGCTCTTGGACTGTTGGACATCATCTTCCATTTTCCGTGCCACCATATCCAACTCTAGGTAGTATGTCCTTAAGAATCTTTGGCATGTCAGGACTTGTAGACAATGACACGAATGCCGTACAGTCAAACTCATTCTTTATTTTAGCATGCACCTGGTTTGTAAATGTTGTCTTGCCAAGACCACCAAATCCCACGATGGATACCACTTTAAGTTGTCCTGGATCACCGTCGCCTTCCAGCAACAATTTGATGATTTCTGACTGTGGACCATCAATGCCGACAAGCCTTTTTGCATCCTCAAACAGCGCAGGCGGCCTTGGGTCAACTTCCACCACTCCAGACTCTGAGACAGATTCATGTATCCTGTACCTATCTCGGCTTTGACTCTGCTCCTCAACACGAGCTTTGAGCTCCTGAATCTTGTTGGCAATCTGGTACCGCGCTCGCAGCTTCCTAATCTCGCGTGCAGTCTTGTTAAATAAGCCATCCTTGTCATCTCCCTGGCCGTGCTGGTGCATGAATATGTCGATGCAATCCTTGATATCATAAGCAAAGTTTTAAATCTCCGGCTATAGCTGCCGCTATAGCTGGAGATAGCTGCTGGGGACGGTTGCAGCTAAGAGATGCCATTTTTAGCGCTAAGAAAAGTGAGGCGCTATTAGCGTCGTTTAGCCGGCAATAGCTGCTAAACTGGGCATAATTTAGTGCTGCTAAATGCTGATTGCTGAAACGTTGCCGGCCTGGCCCAAGAAGGAAGTTGGCCCAACTGGACCAGAGACGAGAGCCGGATATAAATGCTTCGAACCCTAGCTCGTAAGCACCCAGCAGTACACTCTCTAGCTGCAAGAAAAGAGGAGCCAACGGGCGGCGGCGGCGCGGAGGCGACCGGCGGCGGCTTTGAGCGGATCGACCGACGCCGGCGGCTTCGAGCGGATCGACCGACGCCGGCGACTCTGCCCTTCGGCGGCGGCTCGTGGAGGCGACCGGCGCCGGTGGCTGCTTCGAGCGGGTGACCGACCGGCGGCATCGAAGGCAGCTGAGTAGCGGCGCGAGTCTGACGAGGAGGTCCGTCAGCCTGCTCCCCGTCTCCGAAGCAGCAGCACCAACGGCGACGGCATGGAACAACAATCTGGTCAGTGCTCACATCATCCTCTATTTTTTTTGCTTGTTGAAAGATCCGTGCTTTTTGAACCAGTTCTAAACATTGGCTTACTTTGCCTTTGTAATTGCAATAGGATCTTGTCTTATTTAGGTTTTAGTGTGGCTTAGTTTGCTCTTTGTATAGGTAACCCGTCCACTGCTGCCTCTGTCTCAGTAGAAGTTGGACCAAAACAACCCGGTATCAACTCAGATGACCCTGCATGGGCTCACTGTTTCTGCCCAGACATAACCAAGAAACATCACCTACGGTGCAAGTATTGTGACAAGCTCTGCACTGCTGGAATTACAAGAATTAAGTACCATCTTGCTGGAATTAAAGGTTTCAATACTACTAAGTGTCCGAAATGTCCAGCTCCAATCCAGCAAGAGATGTTTGATTTGCTTACAAAGAAGACTAGTGAAAAGGAACAGAAAAACAAAGAAAAGGAAATGGACAGAGCTAAAGTTGACATAGAAAACTCAGATTGTGAAAGTGGCAGTGAAGGTTCAGATCATGGCAATCATGTTCTTGTGGTGAAGCCAAAGGGCACAAGAGGATCTAGTAGCTCTAGATCTGTAGCAGGTGGTCATACTATTGACAAGTACTACAAGCCTCCTTCTATAGAAGAATCTGCTAGTATGACACAGAGAGGAATTAAGCTAAGCAATAAGGTTCAAACAGCATTGACAACTCAGAAAAGAGAAGAGAGGAGGGATAGAACTTGTGAGTACATATGTCAGTGGTTCTATGAAGCTAGCATTCCACACAACACAGTCACCCTTCCTAGCTTTGATCATATGTTAGAGGCCATTGGACAATTTGGTAGAAATCTGAAAGGGCCTAGTCCCTATGAGATGAGTGGACCGTTTTTGCAGAAAAGGAAGGAAAAGGTGATGGATGGATTCAAGGAGCACAAGGATTCATGGGAGCTCACAGGTTGTTCTATCATGACAGATGCATGGACAGATAGGAAGGGTAGAGGAGTGATGAATTTAGTTGTGCACAGTGCTCATGGGGTACTCTTTTTATATTCAGTGGATTGCTCAGGTGACAGGAAAGATGGCCAATATATATTTGAACTTGTGGACAGGTACATAGAAGAGATAGGGGAACAACATGTTGTCCAAGTGGTGACTGATAATGCTAGTGTCAATACAACTGCAGCAAGTCTATTGACAGCAAAAAGACCTTCAATATTTTGGAATGGATGTGCTGCTCATTGCTTGGATCTCATGCTGGAGGATATTGGGAAGCTTGGACCAGTTGAGGAAACCATTGCTAGTGCCAGACAAGTGACTGTTTTCTTGTATGCTCATACTAGGGTGTTGGATTTGATGAGGCACTTTCTTAAGAAAGACTTGGTTCGCTCTGGGGTTACACGATTTGCCACTGCTTATTTGAATCTAAAAAGCTTGCTAGACAACAAAAAAGAGTTAACAAGACTATTTAACTCAGATGAGATGGCGGAATTGGGTTACTTGAAGCAGGCCAAGGGGAAGAAAGCGAACAAAGTGATCAGATCTGAAACCTTTTGGAAAAATGTTAACATTGCAGTTAATTACTTTGAGCCATTGGCTAACGTGTTGAGAAGAATGGACAGCGATGTACCAGCAATGGGATTCTTCCATGGACTAATGTTGGAGGCGAAGAAGGAAATTTCTGAGAGATTCGATAATGATAAGAGCCGCTTTCAAGAAGTTTGGGATATTATTGATAAAAGATGGGACAATAAGCTCAAGACTCCACTACACCTGGCTGGGTACTATTTAAATCCCTACTACTATTACCCAAATAAGAAAGTGATCGAGCGTGATGGACCATTTAGAGCAGGTGTGATTTCCTGTATTTCAAAGATGGTTGCTGATGAAGATATCCAAGACAAAATAATTGAAGAACTCAGCATGTATCAAGATCAGCAAGGGAGTTTTGGACATGAAATTGCCATAAGGCAGCGAAAGAACAAGAATTTCAATCCAGGTTCAGATCTAGATATGTGAACTTAATTTTATTGCTGATTATCATATTTTTGTTGTGACTTGTTTAATATTTATGTAGCAAAATGGTGGCTGAACCATGGCACAAGCACACCAAATCTAAGGAAATTGGCAGCAAGGATTTTGAGTCTGACCTGCAGCTCCTCAGCTTGTGAGAGGAACTGGTCTGTTTTTGAACAGGTAAAAAAATTTGTGACATGCAGCTCTATGTGCATGCTGTCTATTTTGAATAATAATGCTTGTTCATGGAATTTAAATTTGACCCGCAGCTTTGTGTTCACTATTTGACTCAGGTCCATACAAAGAAGCGCAATAGGCTACTTCATGAAAGGATGCGAGATCTGGTGTTTGTTAAATTTAACTCCAAGTTAAGGAATAAGAGAGAACAAGGGTAGAGATCCTATAGAGAAGGAAGTGGATGATGTTGTGGCAGATGGTGATAATGAATTCATTACTGGTATTGTGCCTTCACCAAGTGAAACAGGTCAACAATGTGCACAAGAGTCACAGCAACACACAACATCACAAGCACAAGCACCATCACCAGCACCAGCTAAAAGAAAGAGGCCTGTGCGCCCTAAGAAGAGGAAAGTCAGGAGCCTGCAGTCTTTGATGCGCAATGGCCGAGTGCAGCCTGAAGCTCCATCATCCGACTCAGAAGATTCTGATAAGTCTCCCTCTCCCTCTCCCTATGTCTCTGAGTCTGAAGAGTGATGACTAGAAGAAATGAAGATTGCAATATGGCCTTATTATCAGTAATTTAGTATCCACTATCCAGAACTCTTGATGACCTTTGTGTTGTACTATTGTCTTTATTCCAGAATGCTGTACTTTTGTGAAACTGATGTTTCAGTATTCTGTTAGCTATTTGGACTGTGATGTAATGTACTTGTATGAACCTGCAATGTATTCCTTTGAACTGGTTATGTATGAATTGGTATTGGTTATGAAGTTATGCAAAGGTCATGTATTTTTCTATTTTTTTGCAAAAACAGCTAAATGGCTTAGCTGCAGCTATCTTTGGCTATAGCTGCGCCTAGCTGTTGAGAAGGTCAACAGCTAAGAGCCTTAGCTGGAGATTTAAAACATTGATCATAAGCCATCTCACGAACCTTGTCTCTCCACGCCTTCATGTGGACATCAAGTTTCTCCATGCCCGCTAACTTCTCCAATGCGGCAGTCATATGTCATATCAGTCAACTCACGGCTGGGGAACTCAATATCCTTTCGGGCCCCCTTGAGCTGCCTGTACTGATCACTAAGCAGCACTGACAGCTTGGACAGGAGTGAGCTCATCACCCCAGTGGCAGCGCTCACCGCCATGCATGCCCGCCATCTCAAGCTCCTAGCTCCCCTCTATGGCAGTGACAATTGTGTTATGGCATCTCCGTCGGCACTTGTATCAGCTAGCTTCATTCAAAGGGAGACATCAGCCTGTTGTGCGAGGTGGATAACAAAGTTACAAAGCACGCTGTCAGGCACTGGAAGTCGTAAGTCCTTTACTCTCTGCTCCTGCTCTTCGTCTCACGCCGGTGAAGGCCACCGCAGCCCGCAGGTGATGGGGATGCAGGGAGCTCCAGCCCTGTGCTGGCCGGCCGTGGCGGGCCCTCTGCTGGCGTGCCGTGGCGGTGACACGGCGGTGGAGGAAGCGGCGGCGAACGGCGGTTCGAGGCGGACGAGATGGCGGTGGCAGAGTGTTAGCAGCAAGGAATTCGGGGAAGGAAGCAATTGGGAAGGATTGGAGAATTGGGGATTGGGGATAGATGAACAGCAATGGAGGGAACCGGATGGTACGACGAGGAGTTCTTAGACAGAATAGAATTTGGCTTATACAATTCGATACCCCTCTTCCTCCTCACGCGCTCTCTAATATATGACGTTACATGGGCCTTGCCCAGCTTGTGCACGCAGGCACTCACTCCCAATTCTCCCCTGTCACATTCTTGTTGGGCCTTCGGTTCCTGATGCTTCTTCGCGGCCCACCGACGACATCATCTTCTGGGCTTGTAGTAGTGGTAGCATTGGTGCTAACATTCCCCCGGTCTTGTGAACCTGCTTGACCCCAAGCAGGGGCACGTGGAAACGCCTGTCGAAGAGACGCCAGGTCTTCCCAAGTCGCCATATCAATCGGCCAGTCTGACCAGCGAACCAGGACTTGATCCACTTGGTTGGTACCATTAGACACCAGGCGGTGCTGTAAGATCGACAAAGGAACACGAGGAAGCTCAATGTCAGAAGGAAGATCAGAGGATACCGGAAGACCAGGGAGCACAGCGGGCTTCAGCTGAGAGACATGAAAAACCGGGTGAACTGAGGATGAGGACGGCAGCTCCAAACGATATGCCACAGTACCAATGCGAGCTAACACCTTGTAGGGACCAAAGTACTTGAAGGCTAATTTCTGATTTGCCCTCGGTGCCAAGGTCGACTGTACATAAGGCTGAAGCTTGACAAACACCAGATCTCCGTCCTGGAACTGACGTTCAGAACGTTTCTTATCCGCCTGACGCTTCATCCGTTCCTTGGCACGGGATAGGTGTTGGTGAATGAGCTCCGACATAACGCGACGATCCTGAAGCCAAACTGACAGTTCTGGAACCGAAACAGAATCAGCAGCAGAGATCCCAAAGTGGCGTGGACAGTGGCCATAAAGTGCCTCAAATGGTGAACAACCAATAGCAGAGTGAGTGGAAGTATTATACCAATATTCTGCCAGAGGGAGCCAAGTCAACCACTTAGATGGACAGGCATTGACGAAGCAACGAAGGAACGTTTCCAATGACTGATTCAATCGTTCCGTCTGACCGTTAGATTGAGGATGATAACTGGAACTCATCTGAAGCTTGACATCAGCTAAGCGAAACAGTTCACGCCAAAACGCACTGGTGAATATACGGTCCCGATCAGATACTATGGCAGTAGGGAGCCCGTGAAGACGATAAACATGATTCAGGAACAACTGTGCCACACCAGTAGCCGTAAACGGGTGCGATAATGGGATGAAATGAGCATACTTTGTGAAAGAGTCAATTACCACCAATATGCAATCGCAATGTTTAGAGCGGGGCAACCCTTCAATGAAATCCAGAGATAGCACTTCCCAGGCAGCAGCCGGAACCGGCAAAGGTTGGAGAAGACCAGGTAGGCGTGCACGGTCCGGTTTAGCTTGCTGACAAGTGAGGCAGGAACTGACAAACTCGCGAACGACAGTCTTCATCCCCTTCCAAGCAAACAACTGTTTCATACGAGCATAAGTGGCCGGGAACCCAGAGTGGCCCCCCAAAGCGCTGGAGTGACAGGCTTGCAAAAGTTTTTGTTGTAGAAGAGGATTAGCACCCACCCAGATGCGATGATAATAACGGATAATACCATCCTTTAAAGAATAATGAGGAACAGCCAATGGGTCAATAGCCAATTTAGAAAGTAACTCGGTGGTAACGAATAATACCATCCTCATGGGCACGAAGGAGTTCAAAGACTTGTGTCAAGTGATCCAAATGTTGCTCATAAGAACGGCTATAAATGAGGATATCGTCAAAAAATACCAACACAAACTTCCTCAGAATTGGCGCTAGGGTCGAATTCATGGCCTCCTGGAATGTACCCGGTGCCCCAGTTAAGCCGAAAGGCATCACACGGAATTCGTATTGGCCGAAGTGCGTTTGAAAAGCCGTTTTGAATTCCTCACTAGGCTGTAACAGGATCTGGTGAAACCCCGAGCGAAGATCCAGCTTTGAAAACCAAGATGCCTGCCCCAATTCATCAAGAAGATCATCAATCAGTGGCACAGGATATTTACTCTTCTGAGTAATGGAGTTGAGCTGCCTGTAATCGACGCAAAAGCGCCAGGACTGGTCCTTTTTCTTGACTAACAACACAGAAGAGGCAAACGGACTGGAACTCTTCTGTATCAACCCAGCATCAAGCATTTCCTTCACCTGTTTCTCAATTTCGTCCTTGACAGCCGGTGCAAAACGATATGGTCTTGAATAGACAGGCCCAGCACCAGGAACCAAGGGAATGGCATGGTCACAAGCTCGGGAGGGAGGCAACTGAGAAGGTGATGCAAACAAGTCAGAGAAATCCTCCACTAATTTCTGAACCTCAGAAGGCAGGTCTGTAGCAGCATGATGAGGGACCGATTGGTTGGCCAAAATCTGCAGGACAGACTCAACAGGTACTTCAGGCAAAATACCAGTCAATTGCACCATACCAGACTTATAAGGAAGTTGTAACCACTTATGTGCCCAGTGGATTTTCATAGGACTGTGCTGCTCAAGCCAGTCCAAATCGAGAATCATATCATACGAGGACAGAGGAAGCACCTTCAAATCTTGTTGGAACTCCAAACCTTGCATGGACCAGGTAGCAGCCGGAACAATCTTGGAAGAGTGTAAGATTTGTCCATTAGCCACTTGAACACTGAGAGGAGTAACAACTGACTGAATCACAGCACAATTAGAAGCCATAGATTCACTGATAAACGTGTGCGTGCTGCCAGATTCCAACAGGATACGGATGGGAACCTCACCCAGATAACCATTGAAGCACATTGTACGTGGTGCAGAAGCACTAGAAAGAGCAGCAACAGACAGCATCGCTTGTAATTGAGCTGGCTCAGGGTCATCAGCCGCAGTATCAAGGAAAGGTGGAATCTCTGTAACATCATCATCAAAGAGTCCCAATACCTCCTCCAACACATGAAGTTGAACTGCCTAGGGGCATTTGTGATCCCGCGACCATTTGGCACCACAACGGAAACACAGTCCTTGAGAGCGCCGATAAGTACGCAATGCGGCCCAACGATCATCAGCCGACTGAGTATGCCCATTGTCCGGGGCCTGCTTATGCTCCACAGGTGCCGCAGGCTTGTCAGTGCGGGTCGGCGTGAGAGATAGAGGAAGTGCAGACCAAGCAAATGGCTTCGCTCCAGTAGACACATCCCACTTGCGAATGTCCGACTTCCATGGAGTGCTCAAGTCCTCCTGCAACATGGCGAGCACACACGCAGTATCCCAAGTAGAAGGGCGATGTAATGCAACAGCAGCACGAATATGATCTTTTAAGCCATCAATAAATCTCATGGTAAAGAATAATGGATTAGTGGTACGATGATAAGCACCCAACTGATCCACGATAGCAGAGAATTGCTCGATATACTCAGCTACGGTGCCCTGTTGACGAATTTGGAACAACTGGCGCAGTAACAATTCATGGTGATCCTTCCCGAATCGGTTCATCACCTGACTAGCAAACTTATCCCAACTACAACCCTGGATTTCAGTCTCGACAGAGTTATACCAACGCTTAGCAGCGGCAACAAAGTGCAGACGAGCAATACGGACCCAGGAACTGGACTCAACATGGTATAGACTAAAGTAGTCAAGACAATCACTTAACCACAGCTTAGGCTGATCGCCATCGAACTTAGGGAAATCGACTTTAGGAATTTTGGAACTAGCATGTCCAGGGGACCCAGAAGCGTGAGGAGTGAAACTAGCATCAAGTATATTAGGTGAGGAATTAACAGGATCTGAAACAAGGGGTTGGGAAACTGGATGCTCACCCTTGACCGGGGAATGAATTAGGGTTGAAACAACCCCAAATCCACTCTCCCGGTACTGATGTGGAACGCCGGGCCCTAACACGGGCGGTGCAGCAGGAATCTCAGCAGATGGGCGCTGAGCTGCCACGGGAGACGACGCGAACACACCGGATTTGTCTTCCGGATGCGTGATGCTGGCGCGCTCCCAACCGAGGGACAACTTCTTCACCTCGAGACGGATGTCGTCGACGGCGCCTTCGATGTGCGGCCGCCACACGTCCAACGACGCCGCGGCCTTCTCCAGAGCAGAGACGCGGGTGTCCTGCGCCTGCTCCAGATCCTGGATCTGGCGACCCAGGCGTTTCTCCTGGTCCTCAAAACGCTGATCCCACTTGAGATCATGGTCGGTGAAGCGCTTGTGGAGTTCGTCGAGGATAAGCTTGGTTTCGGGATTCATGACGCCCAATCGGTGTTGGCGGCGGGTGAAGTGGTCGTGGGGTAGCGGATCGTGGCGTTCCAGACTACCTACTCACCACAAATCATTCGAGCGTGGAAGGGAATTACAGCGACCTCGGATTCGAACAGCAATTCACTGCGCGAATCGAGATCAAGCCAACCGGATCCGTTTGCTCAAACAACCGATGGAATTCAGAGTAGGAAGGAGGAGTGCCGAGGACCGGTGTCTCCGATACCAATTGTTAGCAGCAAGGAATTCGGGGAAGGAAGCAATTGGGAAGGATTGGAGAATTGGGGATTGGGGATAGACGAACAGCAATGGAGGGAACCGGATGGTACGACGAGGAGTTCTTAGACAGAATAGAATTCGGCTTATACAATTCGATACCCCTCTTCCTCCTCACGCGCTCTCTAATATATGACGTTACATGGGCCTTGCCCAGCTTGTGCACGCAGGCACTCACTCCCAATTCTCCCCTGTCACATTCTTGTTGGGCCTTCGGTTCCTGATGCTTCTTCGCGGCCCACCGACGACATCATCTTCTGGGCTTGTAGTAGTGGTAGCATTGGTGCTAACACAGAGATTGGCAGCACGCGGAGTAGGACGAGATGGGAGAGAGGGAGCTCCGCCGGGGTCTGGGGAAATGGCGGTGTCGGCGACTGAGGGAGGTCGGGTGAGGAGGGAGATGAGAAGAGCCAGTGAAGGGAGACGAAGAGAGGGTGCTGTAATTAAAAAAACTGACACGTGGAGTTCACGTCATTTTGGAACACATCACGTTAATGAACAAGTACCGAAGCAGTGCTGCAGAACAGGAAAAAAATTGAGCGGCGCGTGCAATCCCACACTCGATGGATGCGGTATGGACGCGCCGCGCATCCGACGGCAGCCGGATGCCCGGAAACGACGCCCAAACTAAAGCCAAATCGCCCACACGGCTTGGCTCCACCTCGGCTCAGCCCTTTCCCATTGTGATCCTCCTCTCCCCTAGCTCCGCTGCCATCTGTACCTGCAGTTTGCCGACCTCTAACTCCACCGCTGCCTGTACCCAAAGAAGAGCATGACGCGGCCTCTAACTCCACCGCCGCTGAGCTTATGCAGGAAGAGTGCGTAGTTAACGCCAGCGTCTCGTCTGGGTGCAGCTCCAACCCAGTGGAGGGGTCAGTGGTGAGCTCGACGGCGTCGAGGACCTGGTTGGCCGTCAGGTGCACGAACCGCAAGAAACGGCGCGATCTGGTTGTACACTAGGTACGTTGTCGCCCCCGCGGGTGCCCCTCTGGGCGCCGGCGGCGGAGCCCCTCCCGCGACCGCCACTGCAACGCCAGGTCCGGCACCCCTGCTGATTCCTGTACCGAGCTGTCTGCAATGTGGAGCCGATGGAGCCGAGCAAGTTTACAGCTTCTGTCCGATGGAACGGGCTTCCACGCGGCATCCATCGAGCATAGGGTCCAACGTTCCGCATGGTGCTCCCATCGCCCATACAATTTTTTCGCAGAACATGGCGCATAGTAATTTTCATCAGGCTCGTGAAAATGATTCCATACACATCATGTTGTTGAACATGGCGCATAGTAATTCCCTCCACTATTTTTTTTTCTCGAATTACACAGGAAAGCTACGTATCATTTTATTACAAAGAAGAATAAAAAATACAAAGGGTGGGAATTAAGAAAGGCCCTCCTAGGCACCCCCAACTAGGTTTAGTCAATACAACATACTAGAAAATAAACTAGGAAAACATGATCAGCAACCTCAAACGACCAAGGACCTAGGGATGATCCAAGACCAATGGCCTAGCAAGGAACTCATGTAAGGCCGAGGCTCCCGCCATACACCGTAGATTACTCTCATTGGCCACAAATTGAAGAAGCACCTCTATATTAGGCCTAGCACCTTCAAAAAAACGCAAGCATTTTGGTGCTTCCACAATTCCCAATAAAGCAACTAAAATGATCAGTGCCCTGTTCACTTGGCTGATAAGCCATGGCTGAAAGTACTGTTGGCTGATTTGTTGTGAGAGAAAAACACTGTACCATGGCTGATAAGTTCAAGCGAACAGGCTGCAGACTATTGGGGCCTTTGTGTGAATCCCTTAGACCCCCCTTTGACGGTACCGCATCACCAACCAGAGAAGAGAATATTGGATCCTTGAGGAGTAAAACATAATAGGTCCAGCTTTTGAAAAATCAGTTTCCAAATTTGCCAGGTCAACACACATGAGATGAGGATGTGTTGAATATTTTCCTCCGCCTAATCACACATAGCAGGCATGCTAGCGGGCGAGGAAGCCCCCGCTTGGCCAGGCAATTGGCAGTCCAATAACTATTGTTAGTGGCCATCGAAACAAAAAATTTACATCGCAAGGGTGCCCAACCTCTCCAAATACGCTTCTGAGGCGCGAACCTGATGCTTCTAAGGGAAAAAGCATTGTACGCAGACCTGCTGCTGTATGTTTTCTAGTAATACTTAGCTTCTATTTGTGCTGGACTGTTGTGTGTAAAACTAGGTCATCAACCAACCCCCAAATAAACAATATTGGCATGTACCAAGATAAGTGTAAAACTAGGTCACCAACCAAACCCCAAGAAATTAAAACATATAGAGGTGAATGTTGTTGTCATTAGCCAATGAAAATAAAATGTTGCATCTCAAAAAGTAGAGTTCTAGTAGTTATTTACACTTCGATCCATATGTTTAAATTTCTTTTGTCAATCTTGTCCTGAGTCGAAGAAATCGAACTACACCTTCTTTGTCGGCTTGTTAATGATAGGCTTTGTTTGTGTCAGTTTGCAAGAAACTAGAGGATCTTACAACACAAGGTCGAGATGGTGGTTGTCCGAAGGGTATTGTAGGCCACTTCATCTTTGAAGCAAAGGTGACATTCGGGTTGCGAAGAGAATCTTTCCGAGACAATATGCATGAACTCAAGAAAAAAAACCCAGAGTGCTCTTATTATTTATGTTCTTGCTTAGAAGTTACAATGCGTCATCCTTGAGTATTCATCCATCCATTACCAACAAGTTTCTCATTCACATCGAGCGCATGGTCGATCATTTCCTCCATGGATGGTGGCTTGGTAGGTTTTCCACAGCATGGTGGCAGCGGCTTGCCAGGCGAAGGGCTAGGCCCCCGTGGCAGCAAATCCCCAACCACATTTGGTGTCATCGCCATCGTGGAAGGAGGCTTCCTAGGTCCGACGGGTGGTACTTTCCATGATGGTGGCTTGCCAGGTGAAGGGCTAGGCCCCCATGGCAGCAAATCCCCAACCATATTTGGTGTCATCGCCACCGTGGAAGGAGGCTTCCTAGGTCCGACAGGTGGTACTTTCCATGATGGCGGCTTGCCAGGCGAAGGGCTAGGCCCCCGTGGCAGCAAATCCCCAACCATGCCATGTGGCATTGCCGAGTATGGCTGTGCATCTACCATCATTGTCAAAAGTGTGGTCAGTAGTGTCAGTGCCACCACGACCACAATTGATGATGCGGTGGCCCCGACGATACTATTTTTGCTGATAGCCATGGCTAGCTTATGATTTTTTTCTTCTATTTTTATGGATCTTTGTGCATAGGAGAGCATTGAGGTGGATGGAAGCTTGGACCCCATGTATATATATAGTCGAGCATAACTTGTAAATAAGGCATGCATATGGAAATCAATCTGATTAGTGGAATGCATTTATGGCCCTCACATATGTTTGGCTTGCATTTAGAGTTTCTTATATTTATCAAAATTTTTATGTATTCTCAAATGGAAGACTTCTATTGCACGGCTGAATATGTTTAGCTTGCACTTATATCTTCCTTAACTTTTCAAAAGTATCTTCAAATAGAATACCAATTTCGGAATGTGTTTAGTGCATCTTTGTGATTTGCCTGCTTTATTTTGTTAATTAGTAGTCCTTATTAAATTTTCTCTATCTTAAAGACATAACTTCAACTCTACATTTACTACTACTTTTATAACTCAATATAATCAATATGTTGTAATTCATCCAATTGTAATTATAGGTCCCTTTAAGATTTATGTCACTCATACTTTCTCAAGCTCTGACAATCGTTGTACATGAAAAATGTAGTGGCATTATAAAAACTAATGCTATTAGCGTATTCAACAAAAAAGGTACTTCCGTAGTATACAAACCTTTTCATTTTCAATGCCATATTTTTCTAAGGAATTCAAGTCAAAGTTCAATCATAATTGTGACAAGGGGAGTTATAAAAGTAAAAGATTTTTACGGACTTCTAGCTAGCAATGTTATTTCCATATTGCCAATCCTCTTCGTTATAAACATATATATTACCGGCGGTCTTTTATGAAAACTTTAACAACATCAAGTCTAAACGGACATTATTGTTTCAGTGGTGCATAATCGTAAGATCAGCTGGAGGTGCTCAGCTGGGAGATTGGGTCTACGTGTATTTATATCCGTGAGTATATATACGCAAGTTTCTGTGTCTACACTATATTTAGAATATGTGAAATTTTACAATGCTTAGAAACAATGAGAGCCATCCGTTTGGTTAGATCGGATGGTTAAAAAATAGGAGGAACCTAGTAAGAGGAACTTAAGCTGTGGGTCGAAACTAAAATTTAGTAAATCCAGAACCAGCTCTAGTTAAATTGTAAGGGTAAAAAGGTACTTTCACATAGCAAGATATTGTGCTCGTCCGACTTCTCAACACGCCGGTAATCCCGGCCCCCGCCATCTGCTCTGGCGCCCCAACGGGGCTCCTCGACAGCCCCCAAGGGGCTCCCCGCCCCCGTGCCGCCGCCCCGAGGGGCTCCCCGCCGTCCATGCCGCCGCCCTGAGGTGCTCCCCGCCGTCTGCACCGGCGCCCTGAAGGGCTCCTCGACGTCCGTGCTGCAGCCCCCGCCCCCTGTGCCGTTGCCCCCAAAGGGGCTCCTCGACGTCTGCCTGCGCCGCCATTCCCGTCGCCCCAAGGTCCAGAGAGGGATCATGGACCGAGAAAGCCTCGTGTGACGGTGTTCAGAGACTGAGCTTCGTTTCTCGATGGCCCTTCCTGAACTAAATTTCAGGCCGGGCAAAGTTGTCGAGGCTGAAATTCGATGACGCTTCTCTTCCCCGGTCAGTTTTGATCCCACTCTTTCTCGTCATGAATTATTTCTTGTTCTGTCTTTTGGTCGCTGCAAGTTCCGTCTCTCAGAACAGTTAGCTTCCCTAGTTCTTCAGTCCGTCATTGGCGGACTTGCTGCATCTTTTCGTGTTTTACAACTAGCAGATCGAGTTTTCCGATTCTCTTTGCACTCCCAAGATGTGGGCTTTCATATCTATAAGCTTCGCTCTTTTGAATGCCTGGAATTCAAGATCTTCTTCCATTTGTGGCATAATGGAGGTCCCAATTATCAATTGGAATTCCGAAACTGGATGACTGAACAGGCTAAAGAATGGGTAGAAGTTGTTAAAGGTTCGTCACGTTCAGTTCCAGTTCATGATCAAAAGGTATGTCTCTCGGGAGCCAATTTGATTCCTCTTTCAAATAATCGTGTTCATCCTTCTGCTAAAGTTCATCATTTTGAAAATCATAATCACCATGTTTGTTCCTCTGTCTTTACTCACCTTCATTCTCATAATGGCCATTTTAACCGTGTCCCTAATACCCGAGTTAATCAGCAACGTATTTCTGAATATTTTAACGTTGGCTCTTTTATCCCCCACCATCAAGTCGGTCAAAGGTCCCAATTCAAAGGCATTCTTGGGCCTAAGCCTCCTGGGCCTGCTGTCAAAGCCCAGCTTTGCCTGAATAGAAGTTGTCTCGGGCATAAATTTGGAAAGTGTATGTTCCCACCTCAATCATCGCACCGCTCTATGAGCGCCGGCCTTGCCTCTTCTCCTTCCAGAGATCGTCGGGGACAAGTCTCACCGTCAAGTGGGCCCCAACCGTCCAAGGCGTCGGTGCAATACGTGTCCTTCGCTGATTACTCTCTTCGTTGTCTTGGCATCACTCCTCTTCCCCCTATCACCATACCCTGGAGCCGCTCCTGGAAAATATCAGCCCCGGAGTTTGACACCGACTCCGATTCTCCGCCGCTGTCACCGGTGGTGGTGCCTGCTGAGCGCGTCGAGCAGCGCTTCGCTTCCTTCGGTGAGTTCGCTTCGGCAGTTCTTGGCATTCGATCATCTTCTTTGGTGACCCACATTGCTTGGGAGGAGAAAACCCCAACTGTTACAATACTTCCCTCCTCTTCTTCTCAGGCATCAATGGCTTACCGTTTCGTCGATCCCGCGCCATTCATGCCCAATGGAGCTTAGCGTGTGATGATCCCTGGACGGCCTCTCATGAAGCGGGTGATCACTGGGCCCATTCAAGAAAGGAATAATGATGTGGCCATTGCTCTGTTGTAGCCCCTGCCCCAGCATCATATAGATTTTGCTAATATCAGAGAAGTCCTGATTGCTTTCCTGAATGCTAATGACATTCCCTATTTGACAATTCAAAGATGTCCCTTTGGTCAGGCATATGTGCGTTTTAGCTATCTGCATCACAGAGATTTTCTCATTGGGGGTGGCCCCTATCACTTTGGCAATGGAACTATTTCTTTTATACCCCACAATCGTGCATGGAACAACAGGGCTGCCTCCATGACCCATGAGGTTTGGCTTATGATGGTTGGACTCAATCTGGGCCTCTAGAATAATGCCCTTGTTGATAAGACCATGTCAGAATTTGGCACACTCATAGCATGGGAAGAGGATGAAAATCATATGTCAAGAATCCTTGTAAGGGCCAGAGTTTTCTCTTTGGATTCCATTCCCTGGTTTTTCACCTTCTCTGTAGGCACTGGTCCTCAAACTGACAGTTGGACAGTACAATGTGAAGTGCTCCAAACAACTATGTTGGGTGCCTTGCCTCAAGATGAAGATCAACCTCCAGAAGATCCTGATGACTTCAATTCTGAGAACTTTCATTTTTTTTGGCTTTGGGCAACAAGGGCAAGGCCCACCTAACTTGCCTCCTGCCAATGGTTTCGGGCAGAATGAACACAATGGTCAGGATGTTGAGTGGGATCTCTGGCCCAATCCAGAGCAACAAAATCAGGTCCAGGGGAACTTTCAGCCCAATGTTGTATAGCCTGTGTTTGAAGAACCTGTACCACAGCTTATTCCAATTCACAATGAACCTACACCTGAAGCTCCAGCTCAGAATAATCCCATGCCTGAGGTGATCCAGCAGCTCCCTCCACCTGAAGATGACCTTTTTCCTCGTGAAGTCTTGGAAGAAGAAGAGGGGAAAGTCCTAGCTATGGATGATTTGACAGACCAGTCAGAGGGAGAAGGTCCTCCACCACCTGAAGTCATTGAGCCAGTCCAGATTGTGGAGTTTCCTAACTTTGCTAATTTTGAACCTATGATTCCAACTCCTGAGGATGAGGTGCAATTTGAAGATTTACTGGGTTTCATCAATCCTGAAGATGAGCATTATCAGGATCCCTTTCATCAGAACTTACAGATTGGCTATGCTCAGCTTCTTCAGCCTGATGTGGACCCTGTTTTCACTTCCATTGTTTCTCACAAGTGTTTCCACTCCAATCCTGAAGCTGTTCGTCTTTGGGTAAAGTTCTTCTCTCAAAATTCTATTTCTTATCCTACAGTGTCTATTCCTGATGCCTGGCTTAGCTTTTTCACTCTTCTTCTCTTGTAGTCTCCAACTTTTGATTGGGCCAAGTCTATTCTTCAGTCCCATGCTTGGGACATTCTATCTGCTAATAACCCTGGTAAAGCTTACCTTTTCTCCATCCCTCCATCATGTCCTTCTCCTGTCATACCTGTATGCTCTAACTTTGAGCTTACCTCTTCACTTATTTTAGAGGAGCTGGAATCTGAAGAGATTGTTGATGCTGCCCCCAAAACACCAGCTAAGAGAAAGAGGGTTGTCAAGCCAAAAAGACAACCTATTTCTGAAGCTGATATGAGGAGAAGCCAGAGACTCAAGAAGATCAATAAGGGGTTCAAGTCCTCTTCCTGTAAGGATAAAAACTGTGTTGGATGCTCAGCTAGCCCACCTATTATTTCTCAGCATGTCATCAGGAACTTGGGCAAAACTTTCTGTAACATTGATCCCCAAGAGCTGACTGAAGAGAAACTCAATGCAAAGCCATCCAAGAGCAAGGCAAACAAGAAGAAGGGAAAGGACAGCAGGGCCAAGCCTGCTGACAACTCTGAGGCTAAGTCCTCCTGATCCCTCTTCTATGTCATTAGCTAGCTAATGATCCTCTTTTGTTTCTTTTGTTAGTGTCACTATGAATACGAGAAAGTGGAATGTAATGTGTTGGAATATTAGGGGGTGAATTCAGATAAAAAATGGAATGCAGTGAGAGACAGAGCTATAGACAGTTCTTGTGATGTTATCTGTCTCCAAGAGACTAAACATGACTCTTTTGATAATTCTTTTATCCGTAATATGTGTCCTCCCTCCTTTGATTGTTATGAATTTCTTCCATCTGTTGGTCTCTCTGGTGGTGTAATAATAATATGGAAGTCCTCTATGTTCCATGGCAACCTTGTTTTTCAAAATTCCTATGCTATTTCTGTGGAGTTTTTCTCTAAACATAATGATGCTCATTGGATCCTAACAAATATTTATGCTCCTTGTACATACTCTGGCAAATGTGATTTATTGCAATGGTTTACTGATATCTAGATGCCTGAAGATGTTAACTAGTTAATTGTTGGTGACTTTAACTTGTGTCGTAGCCCTGATGATAGGAATAGGCCAGGAGGTGACTTATCTGCGATGTTCCTTTTTAATGAAGCTATTAGCTCCTTGGGTTTGATTGAGCTACCTTTAAAAGGCCAACATTACACTTGGTCAAACAAGCAGCAAACCCCAGTTCTTGAACGTCTTGACTGGTTTTTTACATCTGCTTCCTAGACTATTTCTTATCCTACCACTATTGTCTACCCCTTAGTCAATGAAACTTCTGATCATGTTCCCTATATTATCTCCATTTCCACCTCCATTCCTAAGCATTTCCTTTTTCGTTTTGAGAATTATTGGTTGGAACATGATGACTTTTTTCCCATTGTGGAGCAATCTTGGTTGCAACCAATTAATGTTTCTGATGGAGCTAAAGTTATTACAGCAAAATTCAAAAAACTGAGAATGGCTCTTAAAGATTGGAAAAGATCTCTGTCTAACCTGAAGACCAATATTGCCAATGTAAAGCTCATGTTGGGTTTCTTTTGTCTTGTGGAGGAATTCAGAGATTTATCAATTGTTGAATGGAATTTCAAAGCTATTTTGGAAAATAAGCTTCAGACTCTTTTATATCATCAGAGATTATATTGGAAGCAGAGAGGCACAATTAAGTGGGTTACTTTGGGGGATGCACCCACAAAATTTTTCCATGCAAATGCTACTATCAAATATAGCAAGAACCTCATAACAATGTTGGAAGATGACACAGAAACTACTGTTGTGGACCATCAGGCTAAGGCTGATCTCATTTGGACAGCCTTCAAGCAAAGGTTGGGGGTATCTAGCTTCTCTGGAATAAATATGGATTTGGAACACCTTTTGCAACTTCAGATGGATTTCACATCTCTAATTCAACCTTTTACCACTGAGGAGATTGATGTAGTGGTTAAATCTTTGCCATCTGATAAAGCACCGGGCCAGATGGGTTTAACACCGGTTTTATTAAGAAATATTGGCCAATAATAAAGCAGGATTTCTATAATCTTTGTGAAGCCTTTTATAATGGTGATGTTTGTTTGCAGAGCATAAATGGGTCACATATTACTTTGATTCCAAAATCAGATAATGCTACTAAAGTTACAGATTTTAGATCCATCTCTCTTCTCAATACTTCAGTCAAGATCATTACCAAGTTACTGGCCAACAGATTGCAGTGTTTGATGCCTGGTTTAATTCACAAGAATCAATATGGCTTTATTAAGCATAGATCTATTCAGGACTGTATGGCTTGGTCCCTTGAATACTTGCACTTATGTCATCAGTCAAAAAAGAGAAATAGTAATTCTCAAGCTTGATTTTGAAAAATCCTTTGACAAGGTAGAGCACCAATGGATGCTCAACATTATGAAATCAAAAGGGTTTCCCAGGACATGGCTTAACTGGATGAGGATGATCTTTAGCTCTGGTACCTCTATAGTTCTTCTGAATCAAGTGCCAGACAAAGTTTTTCACTGTAGGAGAGGGGTCAGATAGGGAGACCCTTTATCTCCCCTCTTATTTGTCCTAGCTGCTGATTTTCTTCAGAACATTCTAAACTATGCAAGATCTCAGGGTCTAATCTCCTTACCAATTGACATGCCACATTGTCAGGAGTTCCCAATATTCCAATATGTTGATGATACTCTAGTCTTCATGAATGGAAATGCTAGAGTTTTTCTTCTTAAAAGCTCTACTTAACTCATTTGCAGAGTTCACAGGCTTGAAGGTTAACTATTCTAAATCCATGATGGTCCCCATAAATATTTCACCAGACAGGTTTGACATCCTGGCAAACACCTTTGGCTGTACTAAAGGATCACTTCCTTTTACATATTTGGGTCTTCCTCTTAGTATAAGCAAGGCCACTGTTGCTGATTTTTAGCCCTTGGTTACTCGTTGTGAAAGGAGATTGGTTAACACTGCTGTTTTTTTGAGTGAAGCTGGAAGGTTAGAGTTGGTGAATGCAGTCTTCAGTGCACTACCTACTTTTGCAATGAGCACATTTCTTTTGCCAAAAACAATAATCAAGCAAGTGGATAAGTATAGAAAACATTGCTTATGGAGGGGGCCAGATCTTACTAGCAAGAAGCCATCAAAAGCAGCCTAGGAAATGGTTTGTAATACCAAGGAAAATGGAGGTTTAGGAGTCCTGGATTTTCAGACTCAGAATGAGAGTCTTCTCCTCAAAAATTTGCACAAATTTTACAATAAAGCCAACATTCCTTGGGTGCACCTCCTATGGGCCTGTTATTACTTAATGGTACTCTACCAATGGCTCAAGCAAGAAGGGATCTTTTTGGTGGCGTGACTCTCTGAAGTTACTTGAACATTTCAAAGGAATGGCCTAAGTAATAGTCCAAAGTGGTACAACTTGCTTTTTCTGGTTGGATGTGTGGAATGATCATCTCTTATCTCATGATTTTCCACATATTTTTTCTTATGTTAAAGATCAGAAGCTCACAGTGCTTCAGGTGGCTCAAGCTACAAATCTGTCTGACATCTTCCATTTACCCCTTTCTGAAGAAGCTTTTCAGCAATTTCGAGAACTTGGTGTAATTCTCAATGATCTCCATCTTCAGGATGAAACAGATAAGTGGACATATATCTGGGGCTCTGCAGTTTTCACTCCTAAAAGGGCTTATAAGCATCTTAGAGGCTCCATACAAGTTCATCCAGTGTTTAGGTGGCTATGGAAAACTTGTTGTCAGAACAAAAGAAAGATTTTCTTTTGGCTACTGCTTCGGGACATGCTGAGTACCAGGCAGATTTTGAGAAGAAGAAACATGTTCTTGAAAGATTATAATTGTGTTTTCTGTGCTTCCATGCCAACTGAAGAATCTGTCACCCATTTGTTTCTTGATTGCCCCTTTACACAGGCCTGCTGGGCAACTCTGGGTCTGATAGTACCCCAGATGGTTGATCCTTTTGAGATAATTGTTTTGTTCAGAAATCAGCTTCACTGCCCTTTTGCTCTGGAAATCTTAATTACCATGAGTTGGAGTATTTGGTCTATCATAAATGATTTAATTTTCAGGGCCATCCAACCTTCAGTTCAAAGGTGTAAAGTCATTTTCAGGAAGGAATTTGCTCAGGTTATACTTAGAGCAAAGGCTGCTTACCAACCACAATTTAGACAATGGCTAGACCACTTTGTGTAATTTTGTTTATCTTTTATGTCACATTCTTTGTTTCCTGACACTGTATGTAAAGCTCTGTTCATTTTAATAAAAGGCAGTAGGGGGAAACCCCTCCAGATTTCATAAAAAAAACTCCGTAATTCCAGCCACTGACTGGCTGCCATCCATAATTCCAGCAACCTATTGGCTGCGGTGTTGCTGACCCGGACTACGGATCGATGCCGGCGTCTCCCTCACCGCTGGTTGTCACATTTTGTCATGAAAATTCCACACAACTCGGTACAGTATTACACAAGGTCTGGGTTTCAGTCTTTCAGATAACAAAATAATGCAGCAGTGAGTAGAAGTGCAGAACTGAACAGCAGAGAGGAAGATGCTCGTTCTTCAAGCTCCCATGTCTCGGCGTGGCCGCACAGCTTAAGAGTTGGCTCACCTGACGCGCAGTTGCTGTGGATGAGGATTGGAATCTCATTGCCGATGATTCTTGGGCGGACAGCCCTACTTAGCGTGGAGGTGCCGATCGATTCCCTGCAACCGGCCAGCGGCAGCCCCTTGATGGTGAGTGCTGGCAAGCCCCTGCAAACACTCAGCGACGAGTCCCTAGCCGGCGGAGTTGCAGGCGCTTGCAGACATGCTCCGGCGAGCGCCTGCAGACGGTGTGCATCTATGCCCTACACGCAACCGTCGCCCGTCGGTGAGAGCCGTGCATGTGGCTGGCGCTGGGGCTCCCCGTGCAGGCGGCCGGCGGTGTTCGTGCGACATGGGGAACATCGGCCAAAGTTAATGGGCACAGTAGAGTGACTAAACTGCCCAGACAGCTTTAAAAAATTATATAGGAAGGAACTGCCAAGCACCGTAACAAATATCGGTCAATTTACCGCTGGAGAGGTTGTAACTATCTCACAATATTGAAAGTGCCCTAAGGGCAATTCGAATAAGGCCATCCGTGGTGTGCGCTCGGAATAAAACTAGAAAAGAAGAGAGAAGATTTGGGCATCGCTTCTTACACTTGAAGCCTCCGATGTTAATTCTTAGTGAAGCTAGAAAAACTTGGTGTGGTGCAAGAAGTAGCGCCCGTACCCGCATGGTACTTGTGCTTCCATGTTCAGGTGGACGCATCCCTTCTCCCGCCGGTACTGATCCGTGCATAAAAAAATATGGTTTAGCTAAGTGCAGCAGCCAAAGGACCAACACGTGGCCTTGAAATTCATGACTTGAATATTAGGCTAGGCTCGGTGAAGGTTTTATAAGAATTTCATGGCTCTAAATAAATTGACATGGCATATATAATGTACAGATGAAGAGAGATGGTGAAAGTTTTGTGATATGAAATGAGATTTATGGAATGGAACTTGGCTAGAATATTGAAAACTGGGATATGAAACTCCTGCTAAGACTAGCCTTTATAAGAACATTGCTTCACTTGGCAAATGGTTGGCTAAGCTGCTCACAACTAATAGGACATGGCAACGACTGATAATTCACAATAAATATCTAGATTCAACATCATGGCATGGAGGAATGAAGATTCTCACTTTTGATCTAGTTTTATGAAAGTAAACAATCTCCTACAACTAAAAAGAACAATACTAAGACTACCGTTTCGTGCTACATTCGATCGGGTCGTCGCTTTGCCGCATGCGAATGACTCCGCGCTCGCGCGTCCCTGCCTCCCTGTGCGACAATTTATCCCGCAAAAGTGGAAACAAATCAGTTAATCAACGCAGGAATCAATCAGTGAATCAACGCATGCCCGCGATCCGTGCCTACGCCCTCGCGAAGTCGCGACAACCACCGGCCTCGCGAAGTAGCGATCCGCACCACGCCCTTCGCCGCACCGCGTCCAAGCCACTGCTTGGAGCCCTAATGCCATGGCAACCCGGAGCCCTGCACCGAGCCCTGGCCGTATCCACGACGGCCATTGCCGCCTGCCCTCCCGTGACCACGACGCCGACACCTCGGCGACGCCGAGCTTCATTGAGAAGCGGCTGCACCAGCGAGATCGGGGCGATCACCTCGCGACATCTCTGTTCGTTGCGGTGGCTGATTTCTGCCGCTCCTCAAATCACTTCCTGCTGTTGCACGGTGAGCACCTCTGCCTCCCTGCACTCCCCTTGTTCTCTCAATCGACACCAAGCAAAGCCGTCTAGGGTTTTCCCAAACCCCGGCCGAACGCCGCCACCTGCAGCCCCGCCCCGCACCCCTCTGCCTCCCAGTGCGCACACAGCGCAGCGCCATGACCGAACGAAGCAAGCACCACCGACAGGAAGCATGCTCCTGCCTTTCCTTGTTAGATTGATGACGTCATATGACGTCATGTCCTTGCAGTACGCTGTTTTTCTGTAGGAAAATAAATCTGAAAATAATAGAAACACACATATCACCCGTTGAATGGCCGAGATCTGCCTCCCCTTAACCATCACCATGCACTCGGTCCATAGTGGACTGCACTCTCATCCTACCACCCGTCCACGGCCCACGGACTCAGTCTGCAAATTAGTGCACACACACTTTGCGTTCTAAGACTACCCGCACTCATGGACCTCTATATTCATCCTCTATACGTCTTAGTCAGCAATATTCTCTCCTCTATACTCAATTCTCCCGCACCTATCCATCCTCTATATCATCATCTATCCACTCTATCCACTGTGGGACCCACTTGTCACTTTATCTAAATATATCATGTGTGATCTAGTTTTGAAGGATTTATTGAGACGAATTTAATGGTGCAATCGAAATTTAATTTGGATTTTTGGTTTGTGTGTTATATCATTTTTCCTTTTGTTTAGCTAGTGGGGCCCGCCACTATAGAGTATAGAGTAAGCACTGTACTACTCTAAATATAGAGTGAGAGAAAGGATAGAGTATCGTTTTAGAGTACCCAGTGCAGCAGTTTTTACTCTATATTCATACTCTAAAGCTTTAGAGTATCGTTTTAGAGTACCCACTGCGGGTAGTCTAACCCCAGTGCTTTCTCCCAATCGAGCCACTGTTTCCTGAGCCAAGTAAAAATTTCTAATGGCTTTGACCAAATTACAGCAATAGATGCCCAAACGGAAATTAATAATAACTGGGTACACATTTTATTGCCTTGGTAAACTTGTTAGTCATGTTGGATTGTCTTGCTACTTAAAGATGACTGATTGTTAGACAATATTGCTTTTATGAAAAAATGCACTGACTGCTGTTTGGCCAGTACGATGAAATAGCAATTTATTTAGAGTGACTTTGTTCTTCATCTTGAATCATTCTGTTGTTTATTTATTATTATGCATAATGACATTTTCTTTTAAACTTCAGGCCATCAGAAGTTGTTCTCAAGTGGATACCTTATTCTTCAATATACCTTATTGTACAATATATGTCTTTTAAACCTCAGGCCATCAGAAGTTGTTCTCAAGTTGTTACACATATTTATACGATGAGTATAACATACTTTGTTTTAAGGTTTTATAACATTTTTCAAGACATGCAGTAGTACCCATGTGACGGACACTAATATTTACATATATACTCGAACCTGTGTGTACAGGATAATATGGACATGCGGTGAAACTTATTCGTGAAATTATTGGCGCACGAAAGAAATGGATATCGATGATTTCTTCCCGCCGATATAAAACATTAACTTAGTCGCGTCACGGAAAGGTGTATACATTAGAGTTTGTGTCTACGATGCCACGTTCTCCGTGACTGTGTTAATTTTATCGTGCGATCCGTACGTTTTTTGCACAAAATATTAGCTATCCCGTAGCAACGCACGGGCACGCTACCTAGTTAAGTCTCACTTTTGAACATCCCGCGCAAAGGAGTCTCGCCCTCCTTATCATTTGGGAGATCCAGAAGGAGAGAAATGCAAAGGTTTTCTTAAGCGTGCAACAAAAGGTATCCTTTCTTCGTCACTTTTTTTTTGCACAAATAAAAATTGAGGCCGTGTCCTGGGTTGTGGCGGGTGCAAAAGGTTTAGCGGTTTCAATAGTAAGAGAATAGTTTTTTTTGGCTTTATTTGTTCCTCTTTTTGTTTATTTCCATCTAGACTGGTTGTACCTTTCTTTTCCATATCAATGAAATAGGTACAATCACATGCCCATTTGTTCAAAAAATGAAGGTAGATTTTATTCGCTTTGGATCCTTCGTAGAAAATGATAGATACTACAAGTTAGTTGCCCATTTTATCCGCCCTTGTGTCACACCCATTTTTAAGGAAAAAATAGGATGCATAAAAGACTCATGTGCACCTCAGGAGACGATCGCACACATAAGTTGACAAATTACATAGTATCATCACAGTGCATATTACGTAGCGAATAAGTATTTATCACATAGTCTTATACAATAGTTGTAGCAATTAATAGTAGTTCTCCAGCGGAAGCTCCAATCACAGGGACGTGATTGACTAGTTGACACCAAGATTAGTACTCATTACGATAATCATCTTCATAGACTTCATCTGTTGTGGTGGAAATAGCAAGGGTGAGCACATGTCGTACTCCGCAAGTATACCACAGGGTTCATGAGGCTCAAAAGGCTAGACACTGTTTGACTGCATTTATCTTTTATTCATCATATAATTAGCAATTGAGTAGCATCAAGATGAACCAATTCCAATTAATAAATCAATGATAAATTGTAATAAGGATAATGAATAGCATTAACATGAGCATAATAATAACAACAGTAATTAAGCATGATATAACAATGGTGATCAGCTATCTGTAGATGTTCCAAGGCCGTCCGTATCCGTGGGCAGGACTGGTATACCAGTTTCTAACTCTGCGCAGAGGTATACACTTTCACTATGAATGTGTGGGGAGATCAAACCCAAACACCGGAGAACCATATAAAGCCACTTAAAGGTTCGTCTAACAAGTTAGGGCCATTAGATTCACTCGGCAGGCAGACGTAGGAACCCCTTTTCAAATGGCACAATTCCTTCTCGGCTATACTCATAGACTAGAGGTTGTCCTACACCCAACGTGTCAAGCCATTCTTACGCCAATTAAAGTAATCACTAACAAGCTAGAAAAGGTCATTTAAACAACTTAAGCCAGAGCCATATAGCCCTCACAACTGTACTGTATGTCCCGGATAAATCACATATAGACATGTCCTTACGGAGAGAAACCAGAGCAACAATATTACCCCTTACTCTAGCCCCCTTTTCAATAGTAATAAAATCATCTTAATGGTTGGTTGCTTAAGCCATTAATCAAATTACAAGATCATTGTTCATAATTAAGCACTAGCAATAGCTATCCAAATGCATCCCCAAGGTTGACAAGGAATCAAGGTATCAATCGCTAGGATAAATCTCTATGGTTGCCAAGGTAGACACATGCATATGAATAATATTTTTAGTGTATAGGTAACAAGGATAGTCCCATGTTATACTTGTCTTGATCAAAGCTTTCCTGTTGATACTGCTGGTCTGGCTCAAAATAATACTCCTGATCGTCAAGAAACTGCTCACCGTCTATACTCGATCACCAAGCATCAACACACAATCATCCGAGCAATCATACACGAAGCCAACAAAAAGACATAGTTACAACAGTACATCAACAGTAGCAAAACAGTATAAAAAGTTTGTAAAACTCTTCTACACGTCACTACGATCACACAGACGTAAAAATCACGAAAAACAAAGTTAAAACGTGAAAGTTATGAATTTTCTAAGATTTCCTATAGATAAATAATTACTTTAATATAAGCTCGAAATTTAAATGCTATAAACCTACTATATAGTAACACTAACATGTAGAGCTCGCAAATACGAACCTAACGCAACTTGAACGGGTCAAATCGGAGTTAAAATGAGCAAGTTATAAGCATTTAAAGTTTGAAACATCCCTTTGAAACATTTGAAACATATGATTTACTTAAATCGATGAAGATTACGTTTTCAAAACGGGAAAGCGTATTCTAGAAATACGCCAAGGGACTGTGGGTTCCATATTAATGAAAGGCAAGGGCTCTTTAGCAAAATGGCGGCCGAAAGGGTATCTTCTAATCTTAGCCGTTGATCTGATCTTGGACGGCTGTGATATCTAGAGGAGGAAGCCCGGCGGCGGGGTCACCGGAAAAGTCATCCGCATAGCGGTGCCATTGCCGGCTTCGGCAAAACTCGTCGGAGCTCTTCGTTCTAAGGATTTAGGACACCATAGACCAAAAGAAAAGCATGGAGAGGGAGAGAAGGAGATGGCGAGCTCACCAATGTAGAGAAGGAGGGCGCGGGATGAACGGCAAGCTCCGTCGACGGAAGGCAGCGAAGCTTAGGGTTTTCAACTCCCTAAACTCGAGTTGAAGGCATTCGGCTCGGAGTTAAGATGGAAAAAGAGAAGACAGGGGACGTGGCTACACTTTTATAGCCCCAAGACGTGACGGTTTTGGGTGGAAATCCCGGATTGCTCGGGTGGATTCGGTTGAAGACGAGCTCGACTCCGGCTCGGTTACGACACGGAGGTAGGAGATGCGTTGACAGCGGGACCCACCCGTCAGCGAAACAAGGAAGGGGGCGTGCGGCCGTTGCGGCCTCCGGGGCCGGCCCACGCGAATGTGAGAGAGAGCGGGGAGGAAACGAGCTGCTCGGCTCGGGCGACCCAAAACAAAGAGGGAGAGGGCAGGAGAGAGCAGGCCCCACCAGGCCGCAAAGGTAAAGAGGGTAAGTTATTCATTTCTTTTTTTTCTTTTATCTATATTCTTTCAAAACCTTATTCAAAATGGATTTTGAATCCAAATCAAAAGAAATAAAAACCATACCACAAAATAAAACAAATGCGACAGCATGAATGCATCATCAAATGTCCCACCTAGTATTTTAAATTTTAATCCCAATTAACATATTCTCTAAATTATTTAGGCTCAAAACTAAGGCTTATTTAAATCAAATTTTATCTATTTCAAAAACTTGAAAATTCTGGGTGTTACACCTTGTTTATATAACCAGCGTGGACACTAGCCCCTGGCCGGACGCCCTCGCCGCCCCGACTGCTGCGCCTGTCCCGCCCATCATGCACCTGCCCCACCTTTTCTAAAAAAAAAGCTTGCCCCGCCTGTCCCACATGCAACAGTTGCCCGCATGCAACTCTGCGTCTACACGTCGTCCAACATGCAACTGCTGCGCCTGCACACCCGCCCCTATATATATGTTAGTGCACCTACGCATGCAGTTGTGCGCCTTGTGCCTGCTGATGCCCACCTCATGCCTGCTGATGCCTACCTCGTGCCCCTGTTGATGCACATGCAGGTGGGGACCGCTACTTCCGCGGGGACCTCATCTACATGCGCCCACTTCGTGCGCCTGCTAATGTTGCCACATGAAAGCACTCCTGCAACACAGGTCTGAAACAGGTGAAACATTTACAAATATACGTTTGCAACATATGTGTATAGCAACTATAACATCCAGATAAACACATTTGCAACATATGTCTGAAACAGATAAATATTTTAAATAAACGCTTGCAACATATGTCTGAAACATTTACAACATCCAATTGAAAACACTTGCAACATAGCTCTGAAACAGGTGAAACATTTAAAACATACATTTGCAACATACATGTATAGCCACTGCAACATATGCAATATCTAGATAAAACATTTACAACATACATTTAAATCAACTGAAACATTTAAATCATGTACTTGCAACATACATATATATATATCCATTGTAACGACGAGGCTTGCCCCGTGTCGTGCGGCGGAGGATAGCTGCCGTCTGCCGACCATGGGATCCCAAGGCCTTGGAGGAGGGTCGAGGACAGGTTGGGCTTGGACAACGATGCTTTCACCCTACCAGCGCACCGCCGATGCTATCGAGGACAGCATCAGCGCCGGCAGCAGGAGGAGTGCGGCGATCGCCGGTGTCATCGAGGCCTTTTGGGCGGCCATTGTTGGCGCTAGCAGCAGAGCTGCGTGTGGGTGGCTGAGCTCTGGATCGATCGGTTCGTCGATCTGTCGCACCGCTGCGTGCACAGCCGGGGGCTTTCTATATATATAGCGTGCACTCAGTAGATGGCTCCGGTGCAGTGCGTTTGCTGCTGCCCTAAAAATAGTGATCTTGAACCCATTTTGCAACAGATGGATGATCTCAGCCGGAGCTTCGAAGCTTTTGATTTATCTTTCATTAGCCGGAAATGTATAACAGAGTAGCTCATGAGTGTGCTCGTCTACTAGTTTCGTGTGATAATCCGGTGGAGGAGTGGCTTATAACCTCACCAGGTCTTAGAGATATCTCAGACGCTGACTGTAATCTTGTTAATGGCTAATATGAAGCTCCGGTTTCGCCTCAAAAAAAATAATGATCTTACTAATCCATATATAAAATCAATAGTGATCTTAAGAAAAAAAATCGTTATATTTGAGTTGTCCGAATCTTAGAGCATGCAACTCCAACAGACTAAACGTGCGTAAGTGCGTTGCGGCCAGCACTGCTCGTCTACTGGCCAAAGCGCTACTGCCAGCCAGGCCACGTCCCTTGGCCAGCACCGCCTGTCCCCTAGGCCCTACTCTCTACCCTAGCATATGTTATTGCTACAGTGTGTCCCAAATAACCATAGGCCATTTTAATTAAAAAGTAATAGGAGAAATAATTTTTATATATTATTTTATTTGCACAGGCGAGGCAAAAATATTTTCTAATTAGATCACTATTAGCCAAATTATTAAACCACCTAATCCTTGTGTGATGGTCACATGCATCCAGTGTTGTAACGTTGAAATAGAGATTTTGGTGAAAAATACCCTCCAACAACTTTTTAAATGGGATATCCAAATATAGCCATTTTCAATTATGAATTTCTCGTTAGCTAAGGATAAAGAGCGAGAAAGATGCCTAATATGCACAACATATAGAAAAGCTATTAGAGAATTAAAATATATAAAAAAAGGTTTTTATGCAAATGACTCTTTAAATGATAATTTAAAGAGTGAGTTTTAGAAATACTCTTGAAGAAGAGTTCTATAGCAAAGAAAAAAAAAAGATGGATCGAAAGAGCAGTAGGGCTTGAGACTTCCGATCGAACAACGTATACTCCCGATGGAAACATCACAATTTCACATGGTTTCTAGCTACTTCTTCAGACGTTTATTTCTCCAATCATCAAGAACGTCCACGTAATGTGTTTTTATACATGGTATGGGCGTATGGCATATATACATTATGCATGACAAACAAAAGAACAACTTATTCGTCAGAAGATGATCGAAAGCAAGCATATATATTCCGACGGTAGCACGCTAGAATATATAGTAATGCGGCGGCGGTTGCTTCCCTGCTGGTGGGTTGGGTGACGGAGGATGGGTCGGCGCTGGAGGAACAGGAAATCACCTCGCCGCCGTCGTGGTTGTCGTCGGCAGTGGTGGGGGGCCGATGATTATGAGATCATGGGGGAAGCGAGGGGGAGGAGGGGAGGCGATCTTTCCATCGGCCAACCGTAGGCGCACCGCCGACACTGACGCCGTGGAGGAGAGCAGGAGACAGCAGACGACGAATGCCGCCGCCGCCGCGATGGCAGGCGTCTTCCTGTGCCCCGCCATTGATGACATTGGTAGCTACCGGCTATAGCTGATTAAGAGATGCTCTTGGATGCGTTACAATTTGCAAAGCTCGTGCATGGGGCATTATATATAGGGTGGACTCGCCTGAAAGCTGGAGACAGGTGTGGGAGCAATCGCAGCAGTAACTCTCGGAGGATTTGGTCAGTGATCAATTTGCGTATCTAAACCTCCTATAAAGCTAAGATCCACTAAGTGATTATATGCAATTTGATTGATCCAATCCTGAAAAGTGATGTCACGTGTCGTCATCAAATCAGTTACCCCCATTAAGCCTCATTTATCTCCCACTAGCTATTTCTTTTGAAATAGAAAAAAAAGTCGTAGCACCTAAACCAAGTATTGTAATTAAAATCCAATTGCACCATGGTGTTCCTCGCAATAAACTCTTCAAAACAAGACCCCACATGGATATATTTCGATAACTTTTTTTTGTAAACATTTAAACGGCCGTTCCTAAGAAAAACCTAGCAAAACTGTTGTTTCTAAGCAAAAACCTAGCAAAATTGCATATCACATGGATTATATGTGGTCCTCCGAAACATGCATGATTTTGTGAAGGAAAACTCCTAAAACTTTTGGGAGGGAGATGACCCTCCGGTATAGCAGGGGTGAGGGGTGAGGGTGGATGAGGTTAGCCTCCCGTACTGGCCGATCCTATAGGTTAGTGATCGTGTTTTCTTTGATAACCGTTTCTAAGCAAAAGCCCGTTTCTAAGAAAAACCTAGCAAAACTGCATATCACATGGATTACATATGGTCCTTCGAAACATGCATAATTTTGTGAAGGAAAACTCCTAGAACTTTTAGGAAGGGGATGACCCTAAGGTATAGTAGGGGTGAGGGGTTCTGGTGGATGAGATTAGCCTCCCATACTGGCCGATCCTATAGGTTAGTGACTGTGTTTTCTTTGATAACTGTTTTTAAGCAAAAGTCCGTTTCTAAGCAAAAACCTAGCAAAATTACATATCACATGGATTATATGTGGTCCTCTGAAACATGTATGATTTTGTGAAGAAAAACTCCTAGAACTTTTGGGAGGGGGATGACCATCAGGTATAGTAGGGGTGAGAGGTTCGGGTGGATGAGATTAGCCTCCCGTACTGGTCGATCCTATAGGTTAGTGACCGTGTTTTTTTATATGGTTTTTGTTGTTTTAGTTACACCTCTACTAAAAAAACTAAATATGTTCTCTATTTATATCGCATATATACTTATGTATTATACACCAACGAGATTCCTTCTACATCCTATTTCTCCTAACTCAATTCAAATTACTCTTGCATTTCCTCAGCAACGCGGGGAGAATTCACCTAGTATTTAATAATTAATAAGCGCGCGATAATGACGACATGCAGTTTCATTTTCATCGAGCATGGATTTGTGACCGTAGAGGGATCAATCCCAATCCTGGATATCCGATGCACCTGGACTGCCATGCAACCTATGTCCTTGCGCTGCAGCAGCTAGCCTGAATGCCTGATGTGTGTACATCATATGTGACACTTCTTCAACACGGAAGCAGACACATAAAGTTAACTAATGCCTTTCTTGAAAACGTTTGAGGCATCAGAAACAGACTACCAAAAACAAACATGTTGTGTTAGCTAACATGTTCAAAAAGAAAACCATTCATATACTATAATCCAATTGTAAGGGAACACGGTAAAAAAATACACAATTGAATAAGGAACACGTATGAAAACACGTTCCAGATATAGAACACATGTTCCAACTAATCAAATATGTCACGTTAATAGACAAATTTGCCATATCTCTCTCTAACGAATCACAATGCAACTATTAGATCTAGAAGAAATATTTTCTAATCTCAAACAAAGATTTTTTCCCCCTTATTTATCCTATTTTACAAAATTACAAAATAAATAAATATATATTTCAATTATTACATCCTACTAAGTAAATTTTTTTCTTATCTTCATGAGAAGTCAAAAACATTGAGTAGTTTGATCAACATTTGTTACTTAGATTATAAACAAAAACGATTTTCACTAGCTCCCTATTTTGTAGGTAGAGTCGGTTCTATAAAAAACCGTCTCTAAAATTATTTATAGAGACGGCCTGCTTCTAAAAATTGATTTGTAGATATGGCTCGTGTTTTCTGCCGCCTTTAGAAATGTCCTCTATATTCTGGTACAATTGACAATACCAGCTGTCTCTAGAAATCTTATTTCTAGAAGAGGTTAGAGTTTCCAACCACTTCTAAAAATAAAGACATTTCTATAGGCGGTTGAAAACACCACGCACATTTATAAATCGATTTCTAGAGACGATTAATAATGTAGCTTGCCTCTAAAAATAGGTGCAGTACTAAAAAAATTCATAACTTTTTTTAAGTCAAGTCGGATGAAGACAAACTTTATCAAGGTTCCAGAACTCAAAAATATCTACAATGACTTTTGTAGTTGATCCATTTGAAATTATTTAGTATCTTGGAGTTATGTTTTAAGTTCTCAATATTTCAAAATCATTTTTTTATTTTTCAAACAACCTCGGATCGAGAGACATGCTATGCTTGATGAGATTCAAAAATTTACATTAAACTCTTTTTTTTAGTTTAAAACATTTAGGTATCAAAATATGTGCCGGAAGATTTGTAAAAGTCAATAGAAAAAACAGGGTCCCACACTTTGTCAAAAGTGACCCTATGACGTAGTTGTTGGGGGGCTTGCGTGAGGCTTGAGGTCGGAAGTTCAAGTCTATAGCCGCGCGCGCACATGTGTATTTTGTGCGAAAATTGCATGAACTTTATGATTTGCGACGTGCTATTGCGTTGCCTCCCTGGTGTGTTTCCAGCACAAGAATTCTGTTAATCCGTGATGAAAAATTTCCGTCACGGATCACCAAAAAACCGTCACAATGCAGCATCTGTGATGGTTTCAGATATCGTCGTAGATTGAGCGTCATGGATTAACCTTCGTGACGGTTTTATAAAAACCATCACAGATTAACGAAGTCTGTGACGATCTTGGACCGTCACCATAGAGCCCAAAGCCCAGTTAGCCCAACTGAAACCCATTTTCTGTGACAAAAAATATCCGTTACAGATGAATTGTCATATCATCGTAGATGCTGGCGTGGATGCTTACATGGATGTTAATGTGGATCCTTACATCACCATCTCAGCCCATTTGTTTATATTGTGGGCTGACATTAGTAAGTTGGGCCAAATGTTTTTTTTGGCCCACCTATCTGATCCAACATTAGTTATAGCCCATTAAATTTAGACCATTTATAGCTTTCAATCACCATTAAATTTGGCCCATTTCTAGCTTCCTGTCATCCCAATTAACATACATCACTAACCACATCCAGATCGGCAGTCGGCCACTGTTAAAAAAAATCACATGTCCAAATTCATTCAGTCACATAATCACAAAAAACCCAAAAAAATCCATTTCATCTTGAATCAGCAAGGAAGCATGAATAAGATTGATATACACTAAGGCTGACTAAATACAGCAGAACTAAGGTTAATCAATATATGGAGGGCATTGTACCCCGCTGATGAGTTCTTCAATCTCTTGTGCCTGCTTCTTTCCCGATATTTCTTGATTTTTCAATCTTTCTTGTGACTGCACAATCTACAAATAATTAAGAATACACAATTAAATATTGGCGTATGGTTGTATATCACATGTTGAATATGTTGCATTCAGATTAGGAATAACATATATACACAAGTATATTGCCCGTGCTAACGCTAGAGCGATATTTGGGTTAATGCAAATTAAACAACCAAAATATTCCTATCACCACCAAGTTGAGTCGCCCCATTTGGAGACAAAAAATTCAAGGGAGATGGATGCTGTGACTAAATCGATGCTATTTAGGAACCACCAAAATATTCCTACCACCACATGAATTTACATGAAGGAGATAAACATGCTGATTGGCATATATGTGGTCAGACTCCAAACAATGTGGGTCAACGGATGCATGCCAAAAATCAGTATAACGGGTCAATCAAATGGCAGGAACTGAATCCATGGCTAATCCCAACAAAGAAATAGGTCACTTGCCAGGAAGAGCATTGACACCTTTATAGAAGAAACTGGATCAGAAATAAATAATTTGTTGCCAAATTCACCATACGTCAGTTCCTTTATGAAAGGTCACCAAAACAACTACCTATAAAAATGCAGAGGTTACACATGGTAGGCTATACACCAGTACTTTAGGGAGAAAAATATAAAAGTGCAGTTCTCTTTAAAAAAAATTATCTATAGTTACAATATTGCGATACGGACCAAATGGCCAGGACCATTGTTAATTGTTACAGTTACAGTTCAGACAAAAGAACCTTTATGTTGTTGGATTTCAAACCAACAATCAAGGTTGCTGTGAAAAAAAAAATTCAAGGCTATAATGATAGGTTACAGTTACAGTTCAGACAAAAAATCAAGGCTGCCACCAACAATCAAGGTTCTTCTGTGAAAAGATATCCACCATCAGTGGGTATAAGCAATTCAGAACAGAGGTATGTAATAACAGGTTAGTTCAGGCATTCATGAGGAACAGCGACGGAGATTTGTGTATGTGATCAGACCAGTGTTTTTTGTATTATCAAAAATAATGCGCATGCAGTATGGTCACTATACAATTAGCACAAAGACAAAACTGTAATGCTGCAAGTCTTCAGGATTCTTACTAAGCAACATACAATTGGACACAATGTTGTTTTTTTTAAAAAAAAATCTGACAAGTGGAAAGTTTGCAAAGGTAAGTGATAATACATGTAGAACTTGTCAGACCATGATGCATCCTAATATAGAGCAAGAGGGAAGTTATTTTTGTGGTTGTTTTTCATTTTTTTCAAAAATTATTTTCCTAGACACGGACCATGTGGCACGGAATGCGGAGGCGGCCACGCCGGCGAGAAACCGCAGACGTGCGAGCGAGCTCCTCGGTGCTGTGGACTGGGAAACCATATGGATGATGCGAGATTTCGGAGCAAGAAGATAAGGCCAAGCTACAAACAAGTGGGCCAACATGACATGTGGGACCTACTCGTTATTGCCACTAACGGAGAGAGAGAAAATGAGTTCATCCCATATTTCTAAATCCTACAAATTAAACCGAACAGGAAACAGAAACCATCCCATCCTTCTCAACCAAAGTAATAGCTTGAATGGAAAACATGGTTGGTTCCATTCTATCCCATCACGTCCTCAAACCAAACACACGCTTATGGTCTTGTACTCTTATACTCTTGTCATCTTATGAATCTTAGGTATGAAGTAGAATATTTATGTGTTGGCATTGTTGCCTTGCTAGGTCGTTTTGGTCAGTATATGAATTCATGTTTCTTTGTTTTATGTTTGTACATTCCTATTTTATCTTTTTCGTATCACGACAGTAACTGACACATTTCCGTTCAAATTGATCTATTTTTTATTTCTAATGAATCCCGTTTTAATTCTAGTTTCTGGCCATCCTGATTTCAATTTTGTTCCCGCAATGTAAATGTGAAATCTGGAGAGGGTTTGTTCTAACCGACCCATTTGTTTTCATCTCTAGTGATGTCACAGTTCATCACAAACTCCAACACTCAGAAGGATTCTTCACCTGTTTATATAGTTAAGACTCTTCTATGATGTAATCTATATCATAGACGGGGCTTTATAACAACCCATCTGTGTTTTATTTATTTTACAGATGGAGGGCAGTCTATATGTCAGATGTAGTTTTGTATAATCCCCATATCTGTGATGACCGGAGCTATTCTCTACCATCTCACAAGAATTAAAATTAAAACCCATTTTTATCTAGAGATAAAATGTTGTTAAGCGGTAAATTGGACCAAATGAAATAGTTGTGGGAGTAAATTGAATCAAACATAGTTTAGGAGGAGGCCTAGTAGATTCATTTCTCTACTCTAATAGGAACCCTCAAATCAGCGGCTCTTCTTTCTTATGACATGTGGAACCTATACGTCAGTGGCTCAGGTAATATATTTCCTTTTCTTGTTTGCCCCTATTCTTTTTTTTCTTTCTTCTATGATACCAGGTCACCAGCTCTTCTCCTCTATCTCCATCTCCCCTATGAAAAGTTTTGGATTTATTTTGTGTGGCAGTTATTTCTAGAGGCGCTTTCTTAAGAGGCCCCGAAGAAAGTAGCCTTACTTTTAAAGACAGTTCTTAGGAGAACCTCATATGAAAGTCCAGTTTAGAGGGGAGCCTCTTTATGTAACGGACCATTTTAGAGGAGAGGTCTGTTTTAAGATTTGTCTTTCTTAAGAGACCTTCACTTGAAAATTAATTTCTACAGAGGGGTTACACTCATTAGGCCTAGCTTGATTATTTTTAGAGGTGAGTGTTGTTTCCGATATATAGCCACTGAAAATAATATGTAACTTCTCAAAAAGTAGAGTTCTAGAAGTTATTTACACTTTAATTCATATGTTTTAGTTTCTTTTGTTAATCTGGTCCTAACTCGAAGAAATTGAACTACACCTTCTCGCAGGCCTATTAGTGATAGGCATTGTTTGTTTGTAGTCAGTTTGCAAGAAACTAGAGAATCTTACAACACAAGGTCGAGATGCAGGTTATCTGAAGCTTATTGTAGGCCACTTCATCTTTGAAGCAAAGGTGACATTTGCGTTCAGAAGAGAATCTTTCCTAGACCATATGCATGAACTCAATGAAAATAAACAACCCAGATGCTCTTATTATTTAGGTTCTTGTTGATAAGTTACACCGCATCATCCTTGTGTATTCATCCAGATGCTGATCTTGGGCTGCATGCCGCTCACGGCGCCGGCGTTGATGCGGCCATCTCCTGGTACAGCCCGCCGTCGATCATCAGGTAGTCGCGCAGCGCGTGGTAGTTGCTGCCGAGAACCCGCAGCATGGACGCCACGTAGTCTGCCTTGGCCTTGCCCACCGTGGTTAGGGACTCTGCCTCCTTCTGCTTGGCGTCCTCGGCCAGCTTCTGCTCGTAGAACTGCACATCGGCCTGTGCCTTGCGGGACCCCGCTGCCTTCTACTGCTCGTACAGCTTCGCCTCTGCGGACTTCTGCCGGCTGTAGAGCGCGGCGTTCGAGTCTTGCCTCTGTCGCGCGCGCATGCGCCCGATTCGCGCCGCCCGAGCTGGCCGACTGCGCGGCCCTAGGCCCCGCCCATGGCCGTGTCGCCCGGTGAGCTCGGGAGAGAGAGGGAGTTTGAGCTTTGTGGGAGCTCAGAAGAGAGGTGGTGGTGGGACATTTTTTAAACACCTCGACCTCTTGCGTCCAAATTAAAAGGCCTATTCGATCTCCAATGCCAGAAAATCCATACCGCGCCACAAGTTCAGGCTTTCTTCAAAGCGTCCACGTACACCGGTACACGGTCGTGGGCGACGGACGGGACACACCGTTCTGGGTCGACAAATGGATACAAGGAGAATCAGTCCTGGACATCGCCCCAAACCTGGCTCAACTGGTGTCCGGGAGAACACGAAGACAGCAAACAGTGCGTCAAGCTATCACCCACAGGCAGTGGATTAGAAGCCTCACAGGAGGACTCACCATGAACGCCATTGCTGAATACCTTGAACTCTGGAACACCCTGCTGAACGTGCACCTCAACAAGCAGCCAGACTGAACGGTGTGGCGCTGGACGCCGGATGGAAAATATACCGCTAAATCTGCTTTCCGGATGCTGCGCACAGGTTCAGCCACGTTCCAAGGACACCGGTTGATCTGGAAAGCCTAGGCGCCTTTGAGAGTGAAGGTCTTCTCCCTATGGCTGGCATTCCGGAGATGTCACTGGACGGTGGATCAGCGGGCATGACACGGACTAGAAGCTCGACAAGATTGCTACCTATGCGACCAAGCACAAGAAACAATCGACCACATCATCTCTTGCTGCCCATACTCAAGAGAGGTCTGGTTCTACACTGGTTACTCAGCTACCGCCGGCGGAAAACACAGTCATAGCCTGGTGGCGGCCCTTGAGGGCTGCTTGGCATAGACAACAGCAAGATGGCTTCGACTCTTTGTTCTCGCTGGTTTCTTGGGAGCTATGGAAGGAACGGTGAACGAGAACTTGCCACTGATAAAAGCAGAAGCAGATCGCTGGATTCAGGCGTAAGCGTGACTCTGCCACAGGCTGACCGCTTGTACTATAAAACTGCTTCCTTCTTAATATAATGATACGCAATTCTCTTGCATATTCGAGAAAAAAATTATGGATATACTCCCTCTGTCTAGAAAAGACCGTCGTTCTCCAATTCAAAATTTGTCCTAGGAAAGACCGTCGTTCTGCAATCCGTATAGCTAAGAGTAGGACAGCAGCCGTGTAAGGGAGCCACTCCTGAAACCACTGCTCCACAACTCACCTAAGAAAAGGCATCGTAGCCGTAATTAAAAGAAAAAACACGTACACGCTCTCCTCTCCACACATTTCATCCCAGCATGTATCCTCTGTCACTACGAGTAGTCCCAAACGTTTGTGTGCTCTTGCTTGTTACAGACTTGCAATGGCAGACTGTCAGTCATTCATAAGGGTATTCTTATAATTTTTCAATCACCTTGGTTTCTTTGTTTGGTCCTAGAATCACCATCTTTCTGAGACGGAGGGAGTAAGATCTAGAGATGAATTAGTTCACCTCTGCCAAAATTTACATCCATATGCAATGCACCAATACTGCCGTGTTTACGGAAATGTAAACTCTCTATTCGTATGCTGTAACAATATTAGTAAGCATGCAAACCATAGCAATAACGACAATAATTAGCTCGATCGGCCACAGCTAATAATCGTGTCACTGACGACCAAATCTGCCATTCACTGGCACTGCAGAGGTGGCGATCGATGCCCTATAAATATCGATGCAAGATTAGCTACGATGCTCACAGCACAAGGGAGTAGTGTTCGAACTAGACAACAGCCAACCAATTGCTATGGCGGCGACCAAGAACGTCGCGTCGCCGGCGGCCGCAACGGCGGCGGTGCTAGTGCTCCTTCCGCTGGTGATGCTCATGAGGCTGCCCACGGCACTGGCGGCGCGCCATTTGCCGGTGACGACGAGCCACCGGAGCTTGATAAACTTGGTTCCTCGGCCGCCCGTCCTCCGCCCCCCAGTGATCAGCCACCCACCTCCGCCTCCGCCACATAGCGCCGTGGACGACGAGTTCTCGGTGCTGAGGAAGGTTCCCAGGGGACCTGGCCACAGCCCCAACGACCCGTCTCCGCCGCCGCCGCCGCGATCGGCGGCCACTGCTTTGAAGCTCTCGCTCGTGCCGGCCACGGAGCAGGCAGCGCACCATTTGCCGGTGACGACGAGCCACATAAACCTGCTTCCGCCGTCTGGGCACGGCCGCCCAGTGATCAGCCACCCTCCTCCGCAACGGAGCGCCGCCGCGGACGACGAGTTCTCGGTGCTGAGGAAGGTTCCCAGGGGACCGGGCCACAGCCCCAACGACCCGTCTCCGCCGCCACCGCTGCTGCTGGTCACGGAGCAGGAGGCAGCGGCTGCGTCGGAGCATCCGGCGTCGTGGTGTTTCCCGCCGATCCACAGAGACCCGATCGACGCGCCGGAGCCAGCAGCGGCACGCAAACTGGAATAAAGCTAGATAGCTCAAATAATCAAATGAATATGTGGGCAGATTGCTGAGAGAAAAAAAAATCACGAACTTGGTATATTAATTAATAATAATGTGAGGTGTTTCTAATGCATGCAACACAGTTTCACTACCGGAGACTGTGTATTTACCGAGTGCCCCGACAATTACCGAGTGTCAAAAGTCGGGGCACTCGGAAAAAAGTACTTACCGAGTGCCAACACTCGGAAAACATAAACACCCGGTAGTCAACCGCTTTACCGAGTAAGCACACTCGGTATATTCAGACACTCGGTAAAACTACCAGTTTACCGACGGGGTGCACTCGGTAAAAACGGTCACTCGGTATTAACGTGCCACGTCACCTAGGACAGCAACCGTGCCCAGACGGCGTCAAGGCATGACATGTTTACCGAGTGTTATGATCATACACTCGGCAAACATGAAAATTTTACCGAGTGTTGGGAAAATACACTCGGTAAACACTATCTTTTACCGAGTGTATTGGCCCAACACTCGGTAAAATTCAACCAAATTTCTTGTTTTTCCCTTCATTCTTTTTCCTCTATCCACATATGATATTTAGTACTCCATTCCAAAATATGGTGTTTATTTCAATTTATTTACTATATTTCACAAAATTTTCATTCTTTATGAAAATTAGGAACATATTGTGTGAATTTAATTGTAATAATTAAAATCGAACTCGATAAATCACAAGACTGGAAGAATTAACATTGAAGCATACATCTATGTTATAGAAAAAATTTCATAACGTTTTGGAAGTATTTTTACATTCGTCGCTGCCGAACCGGTACATCTCCCAAAGAGACGCTAAACATTCACAATGACGAGTAGGATTTCTATTAAGAGTGAAATTCAGCATTATGATTTGAACTTGGAATTTTTTAGATAGTAAATAGATGACATGAAATAGTTCATGTGAAAGTTTGGTGAATTTTAGGATTAAATTGGCATTTTTTCTTTTTTGTTTTGCATGAAATAATGGATATTTTTACCGAGTGTGACCTCAAACACTCGGTAAAAGGTTAGCCACGGCCCACCTGTCTGCCATGCTTATGTTTACCGAGTGCCGTAGATCTGGGCACTCGGTAAACAGAAGCATTCAACAAGCCGTTTCTCCCTCAAATCGTTCACAGACACACACACACCGCACACGCCTCCCCACCGCCGCGGCCGACTCCTCCCCTCCACCACCGCCGCCACCGGGCGGTCCCCCACAGCCGCCGCCACCGGAGAGACGGAGAGAGAGAGAGAGACGGAGAGAGAGACAGCGGCACCGGCGCACCGGACGACGATCCCCTCCGCCGACGCCGCCCCGTGCTCCCTCCTTCGCTCCCGTTTCCGCGAGGTGGGGTGGGGTGGGCCCCAGCAGCAGCGGCGACGGCGAGCACTCTCTCCCCTCCCCTGACCGCGGCCTCCCCTTCCGTACGTGCTCCCGCCGCACCGGTGGCGACAAGGGACCCCTGCCTGCTCCCGTCGACGCCAGGTACCTGCCCTGTTGCCCACCTCTCCCCTCCGTCTGGTGGCATGCATTGTGTGATCAGCATCAGCAGTCCTTACCGAAAGATGTTGCCTTGGGAACATTGTTAATGTGGAAAGGATTAAGCACAGAATTAAGCACATAGAGATTTGCAACCAAATTATGGAGTTGAAAGATGCTTGCACACTGATTATTGAACATTTGGCTAAGCAGGAAACTCACCAGTAGTCCTTACTCAAAGATGTTGCCTTGGTTGATGACGTCAATTTTGTGGTTCTTTCATATCGAAAATGCTTAATGTCGGTAATAATGCCAAACTGCATATGCATAGGACATTTTTCGATTCAGATAGCATGGACCCAAGGACTAAGGTAATACATAGCGACTAAACATAGGTAAACACAAAAGGTACATTGTTTCCAAAGGGTAAGGGTTTAATAAATAAACAATCTAAATAAAGGTGATTGTTTCTTTTCATATGGAAAAGTATATATTCAAGTGCCTGATGAGTGATGACATCTTTTACGGCCAGGGGCTAGTATTTGATTTTTGGGTCTATCTCTATCTCGCTCTCGCAGTAATGGAACCCACATGGATCAGGAGCAGATAAAGTAATGCATCATCAACTCTGTTGGGGAGCAGTACAACTGTAAACTCAAATTTGAAAGAAATTCGATCCTGAGCAGTGCTTTTTTTTTTCCTCTCCATTGATCCTTTTTTTTTGAACGTGGTCCATTGATCCTGCTTTGACTGCATAGGAGTACATCACATGATCAGAAAGAAGACTAGACTGGGGACAGAAACCTGTGAATGATAACCAGGAGTTGGTCAACGTGGGCCAAAATGTCCTGTGTGGATCCACCAGGCTTTGTGATCAGACGAGGGGGCCCAAGATAAGATGCACTGTACAGCTGTACTGCACAGTCAAAACCTGACGAGGGGAGAGAGGGAGAGATCGCGGACCGGGAACAAGATTCCCAGTACTGTATTTGTTATGCTGCTGAAGCACATGGTTGGTTGCCTTGGGTGGAAGCCAGAGACCTGTGCCGGTCGCAAATTCACGCTGTCACATGTGTGTAGCATGCACGAGAGCATCCCAGCAAGCAAGCTGAGTCAGTGTCAAGAATAAGTTCTGTCCATTCAGTCTTATGTTAAGCTTAATAATTTATTGTATGTTTGGACCATTTCATTTGTACTTGTGATTGAATTATTACGTACGGATTCCCAGCTTATAGTTTTCTCCCTAGCAAGCTACTCTCTCTGAAGCGTGCTTAATTTGTTATAAGAGTTTGAGACTAGAAAAAATGGCTTGCCACCTTAATTTGTAGAAGGGCTAGTGGCCACTGGAGTACAATCTTGTGTGCTCTGCCATATTAGGGATGACCGTCAGTGGATGTACACGGGCTATCAGAAGACGGGCTTATACATGTATGATACATTTACTTTTGTATATGCGTACTGATAGTTTATTCCTTTTGTTGCAGGTGATTGATGGTGGGCGGTGGAATCAGGAAGGTTAGGTCGGTTATGACCTTACTGGCTGGTGCCGAGGGGTCCAGCCAGGGTGGAGGAGGGCGTGCACAGACTGAGGGTGGAGGGCGTGCCCAGGGAGGAGGAGGAGGACGACGACGAGGGCGTGCCCAGGGAGGTGGAGCCCAGGATGGAGGAGGAGCCCAGGGTGGAGGAGGAGGACGGCGACGACGAGGGCGTCGAGAGCCGACACCTCCTCCACAGGACGACGACCACGAGTTCGTAGCGGCCACGGAGGAGGATGAGGAGGAGGAGGAGACCAGGGAGGAGATAGCGGAGGCGGTGGAGGAGGCACGGAGGGAGGATGCTTCCGAGCGGGTTGAGCGCGAGGAGGATGCCGACTTGGTGGCAGAGGAAAATGGGGTGCCTACGGTTTGGATGCGAGGGTCGTCGCGCCTCCCAGACTTACCCATACAGAGACGGCCAGTGATTCGACCATCCGGAACTAAGTAAGTAATTTTTGCATGTTAACACTAATTCACAGGTTTTTAAGTTATAACAGAAACTAATATTCAATCTCAATAACTTTGTGCAGGGATTGGGAAATGGTGATCCCAGGGAGTCACTCTCGCCGAGTAAACGGGATCCTGGGTCTTCTGTGCAGGACAAACTACCCCGGGATGGTGAGGATCGATGGTGTTGTGCAGCCCGCCATGAAGTGGTCCCACTGGCACGCCGCCAGCGATCAGACTGATCGAGCTGGCAGGTGTTATAACAGCAAGGCCGACCGGGTGATGAAAGAGCTGTGGGTACGTGTTCATCGCACTATGCTGATAATAACATCACATTAATTGTATATTACTGACTGTATTTGCTTGTAGGATTACTACACCTTGGCGGAGGGAGTACGTAGGGAGGACGCGGATGACGTGGTGAACAGAGTCTGTGTTCACCGAGTGCAGGACCTCTTCTACGAGACAAAGCTCCTGTGCAGAAGAATTTACCATGCCCGCAGAGGAAACAGAGTCACCAGAGCGCAGGCAGTGCACCTGCCCCTAACTAAGGAGCAATACTTGACGGTAAACATAAGATTACATCGTCTGTGATTAATTGCACTGAAATTGATTTATGATTTGTCATGTGCTCGTGTACGTGCAGGTGCCTCCTGCTTGGTGTGCGGGGATGGACAACTGCTGGGAGGCCATTGTGGACACGTGGTTGAGTGAGGAGTACGAGCAATATCACGCCGTACGCTCACGTTGCCGTGCGATGATGCAGGGTTCCTCGCACAAACAAGGGCCCACTACCCTCAAGGAATATGCAGCCAGATATGTACGCGGATTTCATTTCGTTGTTGCTACGCTAACTTCTGAATGCATAATATCTTATTGTTGTGCTTCTTCCTGCAGACGCGGTTCCACCCCGGCCAGGAGTGCGCCTCGTTCAAGGCATATGCCTTGGCACACAAGGGCAAGGCAAAGGACCCCGACCTCGTCTACAACCCGGAGGACCCGCCCGAGGCATACAGTAACCTGAGCGTGCACAGTCGCCTCAGCGAGTACACGGCGATGGCGAGAGAGATCCATGGGCCAGAATTTGATCCGAGCACCGCTGACCTCGAGGGTGACATCGTCATGAGGTTGGGACCAGGTAAGCCACACGGGAGGTACTATATGGGCAACAGCACCATAGACACGGCCAACACTCAGACACTCGCCCAGATTAGAGCCCGGAGCACGAGTTCGAGCCCGGCCATACGCCCACGCTCACAGCCCCAGGTGGTAGCACTCCAGGTTAGTTCTGTTGCATTCGTTGTCCATTCATTTTCTACCCGTTCTTTATTTGCATTCTAACTATGTGATAAATAATTGTAGGCCCAGATTGAAGCCCTGCAGGAGTCACAGCAGGCCTCACAGAGCCAGTTTCGGGCCCTCCAGCTATCGCACCAGGCCGAGTTGGCACAGGAGAGGGCGCGAGTGCAGGCCCAGCTTGAGGCCTTCCAACAGTCGCAGAAGGCCTGGTACGAGTACATGGCCAGCTTTTCTCAGAGCATGGGTCAGCCTCCACCGCCTCCGCCGCCGCCGATGATACCGTTGGTGCCTCCACCTCCGCGCGATGGCACTCCTGTGAGTCACTCTTCATCTTGAAAGGCTTTTTCAGTTCAGATTGTGCTACAGTCAACACTATCATGTTAGAACCTAGAAGAGAGTAGGATACATACATGTATAAGTTAGATTATTAGTAATATTGTTCAGACCTTGAAAGGCATCATGTTAGGTTCTACATGAGTACATAGGTGTTTGCCCAATTCATGTTCAGTCTACTCGACCATGTGTGACGATATCTTGCACATAGAGGAGACCTAAACAGCAACTAACTTGATATGTGTTATCTATTATATGCCTATATATTGATGTCACTGTTAACTGGTCTTTCGAAGGAATATTTGAATTTGGCATACTACCTTATGATTAATTGACAAATATGTTTATTTTCTTTTGCTCCCTCATTCCAGGGACCTTCTACAGCTGGATCGAACAACGATCAAGACTTGGACTTGTCTCCGTTTCTCGGTAGGGCTCCGACCATGTGACAGGACCATGTTTCACTTGTTTGTATGTTGAACTTAGAAGTGGGTTGAACTTTGTGGACTTTGGACATGTTGATGGTGTTTGTGGACTTTGCATTGTGCTTGTGACATTTGTGGACATACATGTGATATATATTGTCTATCTGTTGGTAACTGTGATATTCTGTTATAATTGTTGTTAATTGTGGCTGGATATGCACTGAAACAAACAAAAAAAATACTGTGGGCAAGTTTTACCGAGTGTTACACTCGGTAATGCTAATGTTTACCGAGTGTTACACTCGGTAAAACAGAGAACAGAACCAAATTGGTTCTGATTCTGTTAATTTTGCCGAGTGGTGCCATTTTTTACCGAGTGCCACGACCCCACTCGGATATATGTGCCATTTTTTACCGAGTGGAACACTCGGTTAACGAGTTACATGTTTACCGAGTGTTACTGGCACACTCGGTAAACTATATTAGTGAAAAATATTTGCGGAATTGTTTTAATCATGAAAATGGTTATCTATTTACCGAGTGCTATGTCTAACACTCGGTAAAAGACGCCGTTAACGGCGAGCTTGGGGACTGACGACCGTCACGTCGTAGTTGTTTACCGAGTGCCGGCGTAGCACTCGGTAAGATTTATTCTCCGAGTGCCCCGTTAGTTGACACTCGGTAAACTAACTTTACCGAGTCGTTGTTTACCGAGTCATGTTTACCGAGTGTGGCACTCGGTAAACAATTTACCGAGTGTTTCTCCATGTTTGCCGAGTGTTTATCACACTCGGTAATTAATCAGTATCCCGTAGTGTTTGGACTTGAACGACATATATTGAGACTTTACAGAGTAACCACATACTGTACTCTTTCCTACCAGTGGACATGCCGCTTTCCTATAAGAAAAAATATACCTGAACTGATTGTTTTTTTGGGAACAATACCTGAACTGAATTTAAGCAAAGGGAAAATATATATACCTTGCTCCCTCTTAAAAGGCAATGACAACACTAATATTCTAAGAGTATTTCCAATGATTACAAAAATACTGAGAGCCGAAAACAATATTTTCCAATAGGCCAAAAGGTATTATAAGGAAAAACCACACATATACTAAAAAATCCCGAGGTCCGGTCGGTTTTCAAAATCGAAAAATGTGCTACATCATCTTTTCTTGTGTGGCCTCTCTTCTTCTCTTCTCGGGATCGGCATTGATGCCTGGCTCCATCCACTGCCACTGCCAAGGCCCTGTCAGCTTCAGCTAGCCATCCAACAGCCGCAACCAGGCGTGGCTAGGACTAGCCAAAGGCTACAAGGGGTGGCCAGGGGCAAAGGAAAACTGCACGTGATGAAAGAAACAGCGCGCAAATTGTGGATATATTGGGAGGCCATAGAGGGGATGGAAATATGAGGAACAGATCTAGGGTTTTGTGTGTTGCAGATAGATTGGGAATAATGATCAGAGAGTTGATGGAGTACGATTTTTTCAAGTAAAGCTAAACATCAATCGAGAGTGATTGAAGGCTTACACTCTCACTCGAATTTTTCTCCTCAATCTAAGAATGCCAGGTAGTCTTCTACCTCAACTCCTACAAGATTAGGGTTCAGGTTGAGGCTATGGGAGCTTATCTGAATTTGATTTTTTTGAGACTCGCTTATTTGAATTTGATGGGCTTAGAAGGATTGCTAGGGGAGCAGGATGGCCTGACGCCCGACGCTCGACGCCCGACGGTGGTGGTGAGTGTGAGGGCGGCGTGGGGTGAGACGTCGATGATGCCGCTGGCCGTGTAGGGGGGAAGGCAATTGGGCGGGGCAAGAGCGGGGGTGCGATAGAGATATCCCGACAACCTCCACCAAGTTTGTATGGCGGCGGCAGAGGTGGCATGGCGTCGATAGACCTGGGGCAGGAAACGGTGGTGGCAGGGGAGCTCGACAGGAAATGAAGAAGGCGATGAGGACGAGGCACATTCAATGGATTTAGGACCTGGTCATGATGGTTGGCGGTGGATCCAGTGGCGGAGGAGCTATTGGAGCTTGGCAGGGATGTGGAGGTGGTGGGAGAGAGCGTCAGAGTCGGGTGTGGGTGGAGAAATAAGAAGGGATGAAGATAAGGTGGAGAGAGGTAAATTTGATCAGAATCCCCTCTATTTTATATATCTAAGGGTAAAAATCAAGTAATAACTGCCTTTAGATTACTTAGGTTATAGCCAAAAACAAATTCAAGAATGTATTGACAAATCTAAACAATGGTCTCAAGTTAACTCACGAACATGTGGTATGTTTTCTTTTATACGTTCCATTACTACATATGTGTTCCATTACTACATATGTTTGTTGCAGTTCATCTGAAGTAGGAAATTTGAAAGGAAAATGGGATTTAAAGTCTAGTTCTTACCTCCTTGGCCATGTTCCGGAAGTGAACACTCACACAGTACACTTCACCATTTATTTTTTCTGATTCACATACGAGAGTCGTAAACCGATAGCGAACAAATATGTGTATTAAAATTCAGATGATTTAGTTTTAATATTTGTAAGTGATAGATGTATTTTGCATCTCGTTTAGAGGGGGCTCCATGGGAACATGGGGATGTGGTAGTGGGAGGGGGCCTCAGGCCCCCCTCCACATTGGATCCACCCCTACCACGACATACTCCTACCCTTCAGTCTACAATAAAAAAAATGCATATTCATGTTTGAATAAGTTTATGGATCAAACATATAGGCCCTCATCAAAATAGAAAACTTCACCATCTATTTCTTCTGTTTCACGAACAAGAGTCATAAACCTATAGCGAACAAATATGTGTATTAAAATTCCATAGATTACAGATTTAGCTTTGCTATTTGTAATTGGTAGATGTATTTTGCATCTCATTTAGAGGGGACTCCATGGGCAACATGGGGTTCTGGTGTTGGTAGGGGGGAGCCCCCTGAGCCCCCTCCACATTGGAACTGCCCCTGCCACTACATACTCCTTTGCAGGTTGATAAGAACCATACTCTCATATTCATGTTTGAATCATTTATAGATCAAATGCACAGGCCTTGAAAATACAATATTGTGCAAAGTACTTACCACCATTGGCGGACCCAGGCCTAAGGCCACTAGGGCCGTGGCCCTAGTCATGGTGCAGTAACCCCTGAATAGCCAGCTTGGGAATGCTAACCAGGCCTCCACCAAGGGACCCTTACATCATCGCAGGCCTCACTCCATAGCTCGTTTTTACTCCTATCCAGCATCGCATCTGCCGACGCGTCTCACCGTGCTTGCGTCGTGCACTGTCACTGTTACCTAAGGCTCGACGCGGCAAGGGGCTTAGGAGCTCGATTCGTGACAGTGCACGACTCTGTTTGCCACTGGGCAAGCGGCTGTGCCAGGCAGGCAGACAGGCAGTAGGCGCGCGTCAGTGGATTCAGCCCTGAGCGCTCCCGTGCTGCTCGCCGGTGGCCCGACCCTTCTTAAGTTCTTATAATTGTAGTTTCTATACAATTATTAATGAATTGATTAAAAGTTCAAAATACAGATTAGGTTTAGTATAAAATGACGAGGACATCCAGGTTGTTAGCTTAGTTTTTTTGTTTGTCCCTTCTTTTATTAACTTTTTCATCTTATCCATCCTGTTGTTGCTCAAGACATGTAAGATTCGAATAACCAAATGTTCATTGGGTACTTATAATTGCTTGTTCCATGTTATATTCTTAACAATTGTATCGTACTATTAAAAAATATAGTTCAAGCAACTTATAAATTTGAAAATCTTCATTGACATTAGATATTTTTCAATATGTGGCATATATGGTGTATTTTTCGATACTGAATTTTGGCCCTAGTCGGTCAACCACACCCATCGCTATCTAGAAGAGCCCTAGCGCCGCCGCCGTCGCCGCCGCTCCCGTCGTCCACCACCGCTGGTCCCCCTCCCTTCTCCTCCGGCATCTCGCCGGGGGCTGAAGGGAGTGGGGATCCATTGTTTTTAATAAATTTTTCCCAGTAGATCGAGTCATTAGGGTTAGCGTCTCTCCATGCCAAATTACTTGGTACTGGAGTTTTATCTCCTCCTTCTCCTCATCTCTGTTGACGGTGAAGGAGAAGGGTGGAATCGTCTTCTCCATGGCGGCTCCATTGAAGATGAGGGCGACAACATCGGCGTCAGCATCTTCATCGACATGACGACATGGAGACTTTGGTTTCCGGACAACGGCATCAAGGCGGAGATGATGTCGCCGTCATGGAATAATTTTCTCCGGTCTTTTCTCCGTTTTATTGTGGTTAGATCTGGCCACGATGAAGGACTAGGAAGAATAATTTTCAGATCAGTCTTCCTCACTCTTCGGTGGCAGAAAGAAGAAGGAAGACACCAGAAAGAAGAAGTTCCTCAATTCCGCCTACAGGAATGTTGGCCGTTGTTCGTTGGGCATTTGTTCTCAGGCCATTTGCCGAGTGTTTGCCTGTGCGGTCATCCATACTGCAAAGCATTTAACAGGTTAGGTTTTGAGTTGTGCTATTCACAGCGTGGGTACTATTTTGTAATCCAGAGTGCTTGTAATGTGTTGATGTACCCAACTATCATATAATATAATTCTTCTTTCGTCGCAAAAAAAAAAAATTGGCCCTAGTCTTTCCCAATTCCTGGGTCCGCCACTGCTTACCACTTCACTACTGGTACTGGCGTACTATATGGCAGAGGTCATCTGGATGTCCATGCCGTGGCTGCCAGCGTAGTTAATCTTGTTGATTTGAACGAAATCAAAGACCTGCTCAATAATTTAGCATATACATAGATATTAAAAAGTGGGTTAAAGAAATTAGACAAACAGAGCCCCAATAGAAAATAAATTAGTTGCTTGGAACTTGGATGTGGTTATGGAACATACTTTACTGCATGCACGCCCACTTATAATGAAAGTTTTGAAATTGTCAGCAACATTTTCGACCACTTCATACATCTGATGATTTTAGATTGAAAACACAAGCGTGAGATGAAGTAACTACTGTTAAGAGTAGAGAATATTTCAAAATCATTTTACCTTGTGAGACATATACACCTTTTCTGAGTCATTGACTATTGCAGACAATGTTCCGTTATAATCTTAAAACATGGCAATTTCCTTACTCTTCGTTCGATCTATTATTTCTTCAAAAGCTTCCAAAGCCGAACGACATGGTTCAACTTATAAGAAAACACAAGACATGTTAAGAAACCACCGTCATGGCATCGGACTCCAGAACCACCTTCTGAACTCCCAGCTCACTAGCCCACTGCACAGCTTGAAGGCAGGCAACAACAACAACCTCCGCATGGGATGCCTCAAGGACCTTACCTGCTTTAACCTGAGCAGATGACAGCGCCGTTGCTTCCTCTCATAACATATTCCCACCACCCGCCTGTCAGCTCCTCCTGTGCAAAAGCACCGTCACAGTTGATCTTGACGAAGTCCGGCGGTGGTTTGGACCAAGTGAGTTTGCTTCGGTTTGGGGCAGGTTCTGCTCGTGTTTGTTTCAGGGATGCCCATTCTTCAGCATAGCAGCTAGCTGTGCTATCTGTCCCGGCCTGCTCCCTTGGTTCAATTACTGAGTTCTTGTACAGGCTATAAGGTTCAATTACTGTCCCTGTAGCGTTGTTTTTGTGGGCACCAAGGCACAAAAGTAAAAAAAAAATGGTGACCTGAAACAAGGGTTTGAGATCTGTAACATGACGTAGCTGCAATACCATGGATCAATATTAATGATTTTCCATATTGTTGTTAATATAGGCCTTTGGTCACTTTAGATCCAGAAATGGCTCCCAACTATGGCAATTTACTCCATCACCCTCCCTTTTCCTGTTTGTGGCCGATAGATACTGTTTGTTACTCCCTTGTTTTTTTAAAGCTGACAGTGAACAAGCTACAAAGGGATTTTGCTGATTTATAAAGTCAGAAATGATGAGTTAGTCAACCATGCAGAGTGTTCGATTATGTTTGAAGCGGCATGTCCCCAAGACCCCAAGTGCCATTGACTCTGTCTGTGGTGAGCTGCAAGAACTGGTTCTATGCAGTTCATAAGGCAGTATTGGTGAGGAGACAAAAATGACGAGAGGAATGAAGGGTGCTCATTGCGGAAATTGAGATCAATCGACCACGCCTCTCCCTTGTTTGTATGGAAATTCAGGTGTGTTATGCCAGCCAGACCGTACCACACCCAATATCAATCTGCAATGAAGAGCTAAACTGCATGCATGTGGGTCAATTTCTGGAAAGGTGATGTCTCCCACCAAAGACATCCATGTTTGCATGGAAACTAGCTTCTAATTTCCTGGCTACAAATGTGAATAACAAGGCTGCACAATGCTAAAACGGTATTGTCGGAAATCCGTCAGAGGTGAGGTGCACTAGATGCAGAGTAGTAACTAGCACTGGGATTCAGGTGCCGAAGATAAACACCAGGGTTGTGCCGTGAGGACTGATGACTGTGTGGAAGAATTCGAGTATTCAGAACAGACCTCGCGTATGGGGGATCCCACTTCTTAGTGATCCATGCATCGCTCCGCCGTGATGATTCACTACAGGTGGACATCAAAGGGAAGCAGGGCATTGCTGAATCCCTAAAAAGCAGCGGCAGCAGCTGAAGCAGCCAGAGCCATCTGGTTATTAGGGTTTAATAATACTTCTCGATATAGTATGTTTAATTAGACATCTGTAGTGCTACTGTGCTTATATAAGTTAGAAGTTGAGATTCCCGGTTTGTTGTGTCGTGGTACCTACCACCAAACTTTTTTCCCTTATATATCTTTTCTCCAATTAATGTTCATCATTGGCATACTATAACACATTCAAACTTTATCTACAATTTAGTACTTAAATTAGAGCATTTATGTATTTCTTTTGTGCATTTTAACCTAGGTCAAATGATAAATTTTGGCTAATTAAAATTAACTATTAGGCTTGGAAACATGTTTGTTGCATTCATGCTGAAGCATTTTGTTTTTGGTTGAGTGTAGGGATAGTTTGAGTGAAGTCAAATTCAAATTGCTTTAAATTTGACTAGGTTTGAAAAGTTCAGAAAATAAGATCTTTTGAAAACTCCCCTCTACCTCCTTTCTAGACCAACACCAGAACCAGCCCATCATCTCCTTGTTCTTTTCCCTACTCACATCCTGACTGTGGGCCAGTGGCAGCACACTCGACCACTCCCTTCCCTCTCTCCAGCAAGCCCAGCACCGACCCACTCCCTCCCATCTCTCCTTCGCGCTCAGGCCCAACTTGAGGTCGGTTAGTTGGCCTGCGCTGTAGCAGGTGGAGCAGCTGCTCGACGCACCCTCACCCTCTCTATCACTGGCGATCGGGGCCCATTCGTCAGCACAGCGCCTCCCTCCCTTCTCTCTGTCCAGTGGGACCTTCTTGTCAATGCACGACCCCGCTTCTACCGCCCCTGCTCTCCCTATAAAACCCCCTGTCGAGAGTCGAGTCCTTCCTCTATTCCTTTCGCTCTCTATTCCAGGACACCTCACTCACCATTGAAAACCTTCGGTGGGTGCCAACTTCACTACTGCGACCGTGTCTAGGAGCTTCGCGAGGTCACACTGTGGGCGACAGTACTCTTTCCTCTTTGTTTTCGTAATTCCTTGCACGAATTCATGCTCACCGGTGGTCTTTTCTCTCTCTAGTCCGCCGTTGCTCGTCACCGGCAGGACTCCCTAGTGCCTTCCCCAATGGCAATAATCCCTTTGCTGAGCTCACAGTAATCTCCGCTTCAATTCCTTCCAGTGCCTCCTCTTTTGAGTTGGACGATCAGACCCCGGGCGCTTCTACACACATATAGCAATGTCGTGCATGATGGATGGGACAGAAGCCGCCTTATGCCACGCCTGGCGCTACTAACTACGATGGTGGAATTCTCTACTACTATTATTTTCTATCCCCACAAAAGAAATTCGAAATGCTCTAGGCAAAGATTGTTTGCAAGAGCCAGATTGTTATTCGAAAACTGTTGGGAAACCTAGATTTCTTCCTTAGTTAGGAATCTAACAATTTTCTAGGGAAAGATGACTCAGCTCGAATGATCCCCACAGGTGCCACATAACTGGGATGACGCCATGAAGGGATATATCCCTACGACATTTTATCAAACCACTGGAGATGTGAATCAAGGGACTGGAGAAAAAATTCAGAGGCCACTTAACCAAAACGTCGTCACTAGATCATCCAAAATTTTTGCCCATGCATCTCCTCTTTAAAAAGCTACATATCAAGCACATACCTGCTCCCTCCCATTCTTCTATACACAAGGAGGTACTTTGTCCTCATCCTCCCTCTCTCTCTCATTGTCATCTCCTAGCTCTTTCCCCTCTGATTTGACCATGTGAGCTGGTCCTGGACCTCATCGTTGGTGGTGGTTTAAGGATCATGTGCCCTTTACATGATCATGCTTAGTTTTGGTTCTTTAGATTTCGACAGATGATAATACAAGCACTAGAAAAACTCTCTCCTTATCCTCTCTCTCTCTCTCTCTCTCTCTCTCTCTCTCTTTGTCGTCATCTCCAAGAGTTCCACTCCTCTGATTGGCTATGTCAGCTGCACCTTGACATCAACATTGCTGGTGTAAGGATCATGTGCCCTTTACATGATCATGCTTAGTTTAGGTTCTTTAGATTTAGACAAAGGATAACACAAGAAATAGAAACACTCTCTCCTCATCTTCTCTCTCATTGTCGTCCTCTCTCGATGGCACTTGGGAAGTGGCCTATCGCGGGTGGATGACGGCTTCGAGCCGTGGATGCCCAATGTGGCCCGACACATGCAGAGGACTACCATGGACGGGACGCGTGCAGGCAGACGATGGTCGCGTGTGGGATGCTTGTAGGTGGACAACGACCGCAAGCTCTCGGATGCCTCTAGGACGACAACCACACTGGCGAGGCACGTGGCGGCGAAGGCACAAATGAAATGGTAAAAGCGTCAAGTAAGGCCAAATATGAGAAGCACGATTACACTCTCCTAATGAAGGCCCAATCACTTGAAACAATCCAGCCCAATAACCACAATATAGGTTGTTTAATTTGGAAGAGAAATCTTAGAGATAGAAGTGGGACAGGAAAAATCGAAATAAAGTACTCCTTCAATTCCAATTTATAGGTCGTTTTAGCATTTCTAGATACAATAACTTTTATAATGTATTTCACATATCGTATATCTGGATGCATAACAGAAGCTATGTACCTAGAAAAGTCAAAATGACCTATAATTTGATTACTAGAGCAAGTGGAAATATATATCTCTAAAAGCTTTCAAAATTTGAATAGTTTCATCGGCTCTAGTAAAAAATAGAAAAATACCTTTTTTCTTTAAAGAAAAGAAAGAAGAACGGCAGGAAAATGGGTCCGTTAAAGTTTGGCCCATTACAATTTACTTTAGGCTTCCTCTTCTCTCCTTTAAAACAAAGAAATGCCCTCCCCAGTCTTATCTCATCAGTAAGCATCGTATAACGAACAATCAAAATAGCAACTATTGGATTTAATTTGGTTTGTCCAATTTTTATTCAGCAATTAAATTAATTGAAATTCCAAGATCAAAGTTAATGCTAGGTGTAGTTAGTTGGATCCTTCATGTGGTGTAACTTATGGTTTGATGAAGGTTAAGTGCATGATGACCATTATGTGTTGGTGAATCATGATTTAGTGGTTCATGGTGTCATAGTGGTTTCCATTACTAGTAACAGACAATTCAATTGTCGATTTCATAAGTTACTTGTAACGGACAATGACATGATGGCTGCTAACTCTTCATGCATAGCTCTTTAGCTTCATCTTCCTGTGTTGCTGCATAAAAGGGGCACTCTTTCTCTTGTTCGCGAGCGAGAAGAGGGAAGAGAACACATAGCCAGAACACCACCACACTACTGTTGTGTTGCTCTCTGTCATCCCTGTCCCGGTTCCTGTGCGCACGGGAATAGGAAGAGCAGGCCTCTGAAACCGGTGCCGTTCGTGAGTCATCTGCTTGGGTGAAGACCGGCAATCAGGTTTTTGGGGAGCGTCTTCCACGCAACTGCTCGATCGATCCACAACTTACTCTACTTCCCGGCGACGGCAACTTGCGTGGTGATCGGCACTGCAACTCATCTGCATGGCATCGAGCGGGACGACTACATCAACAACCGCTATGTCAACTAGCGTCGGCTCTGGTGCCACTGGGTATGCTGTTGCAACCTGTCCTATGATTTCTATGATTAAAATCATTATTATTAGTATCATCTACATGTTCGTGTCACTTAGATCATACGTGCACATATATGAGGCCACAATCTTGTTCTTAATCTTTTTTTTTGGATTAAATTAATACTGAAATTGTCTTAATTTCTAACAGCAACGGCCTCTGCCTCCATCCCTCATCTTCTCCCTCATCTCCATCCCCCTCATCTCCATCCCATTCTTCCCCTGGTCTCCATCCCCTTCTTCCCCAAGCAACACCACCGCAGCCTGGCATAACTTGCACGAGAAGTGGAGCAGCACTATATCCGCGGCCGCATTGATTGATCGAGTCATCGAGTGCTCTCATCCTAAACCACTAATGTCATCTTCTTCATCGCTCGTTGCTTTCCCATTCCAAGACACTGTCACCATAGCCCATTGCTTGATCTTCCTCCTGGCTCCCTTCGAACCTCACCCCTCCCCTCCACCTCCGATGCCGTTGAGGGACTTCGGTGAGATGCAAAGTACTGCACAACCCATTCTTGCTCATCCTCTATGACACGAAGCTCCAAACACATCTAGAACCTCCCGACCATTTAGATCAACACCTTACAGTACATGGCACAAGAATTTCTATCACATTCACTCTTGTTAAAATAAGTGGCTATTACCTAGCATGTTTCAAACTTCACACATATCCTGTATTTTTGTTATCGTTCATTGTCAGTGTTATAATTGGAGTTATTTCATTTTATTTAGAATTGGATTGTTTGAGTTAGTTGAGAAATCGGCGCCTCAAAGTCAACTCTTTATTCACTTATATTGACTTGGTACAAGGTATTCACACTTGTTTATGTGATGACTACACTACCACTCTCTCCTCTTCAATCCACCATGGATTGTCACTACAAGTTTCTACTTTGCCTTATCATGTTGGTTTCACATTTATGGTGGGTGAAGACTACCCCTATTTATAGTGTTACATGATCTATAGGATTATGTCATGTGACACATTCCAAACACTTCTATCGAAATATCTATACTCAAAAAAATTCCCACACCTTGCTACAATCTTATCCTTATACATGGCAAGATCTAGACTTAAAGTCTATAGACCCGGCCTTTTAGAACTTTCTAGTCTCTTTTTTCTTTGCTATGAAATTACCTCTATTCCAAGTATGCATTGCTATTTTCAACAAAAGTTTTCATTGAAACTATTAGTATTTTAGTTTTTCTTGCAAAAGTAGGTGCATAGTATGGTATATAAGATGCTAGGTTTTTAGCAACCCCAATATATCAAGCAAGTAAGCTAGCTTAAGATTGTTCTATGTGCAAACATTAAAATAAAAAAGGATGCATTAGCGGTTTGAACACTAACACTGCTAGACATGTGTATATATTACACTACATTTATTGATAATAGGTTCCATCTTTTTAAAGCATACAACTGAAAATCAAAGTCAAATACTTCAAATGGTTGACATAAATCAAACTACACAACTAATAGTAATAGGACACTCCATCAGTGCTAGACATAAGCAGTAGTTGATGCTTGAGGTCTCTAGCCTTCACATATCACTCGAATCACACAATGATAGAGTTTAATAAATGGAACAACACATATATATATATAGATAGAACATTTAGAGCTAGAAGAAAAAAACACCAACTTGGCTTTAGTGGATTTTAAGAGATCATTCTAGTTGGTCTCAAAATGACATTTACAAACTAGTAAAGTCTTATATGGTTTGTTTTTCAAAAACATAATCACCGCGACATATTGAACCGGCAATCAAAAGTAGTTCCCCTGTACCATCGTGATTGTTCTGACTTCCAACACTTGAACACCTTTCATCATCATTAGTGCCACCAAGAAACCAAAGAGACGCACCCAATGCTCATGTATTGACAACGTCGCTCTATGTATTGATACCATGTACGTTTTGAAACCACCACTAAGAAACCACAAGTTTTTATTTCTTCACCCTATTCTTCTACTTTGACACTGTGACAAACTTTAAGCTTCCCGACAATGAATCCTTTTGCGAGGAAGAATCATAGCACTAGGAGTGTTGACGATGCGGGCTCCGGTGATGGCGGCTCGCCTAGGAGTCCATGGACCGCAGACTACAAGCAATGGTACTGTGATAGGATGAGGAGGTGGAGGAGCCTGACAATGATAAGGAGGAGGAAGAGGAGGAGGCCAACAATTAAGCTCCAACAAAGAGGCAAAAGATCGCAGTGGGATCCTAGCTCTGGTAGCGATGATCTAGATTAGATTAGATTAATTTCATTTAGTTCCAATCTATGTAATGATTGTAAAGTTTACCAAGAAATATATATGTATCATTAGTTTCATATTAAGTGTCTTATAATCAATTAGACTTGTTTGTATCTCTTGTTTGAGAGTGTGTAGTCTAGTTGTTTTAATCACTAACGATGACCTTATCATACTATGAAGTTGCCAACAACATTCACCACTTCATACGGATGTTGTTACTCATATTATTGGTCATTCGTGCTTCCTCTCGAGCAATCTCGGCCATCCATGATTGACTGTTCTTACCTTTGCATTATATTCCGATTCCTTTAAGTGCTTGGGGGGCAAAATTAAATGCTTAGCGCTTTAGATTTAGAGAACAAGCGTTCCAATTTTGGTAAACTCATATTTGTTCATATTAGGTAATTCTTTATTTAAAAAGATGTCTTACCATGGAAGGAACGTTTTCCATGCGACCAACCTTGCCATTTAGTAGCTAGGGGTCATACCAGGGCCCTAGCAATTGTGGTTTGTTACTTGGGGGTCATTGCCAAGAGCGAAGGTTGATTATTGTGGAGGCTTTAGGGAACATCATAAAAGTGGGTTTTATTTTTTTGGAGCTAAAACTGTTTTCTATGAATTTTATGAAAAAACTACAGTTTAGGATTTATAACTGCATTCTTTTCTAGAAAGATTGAATTTTTCTGACAAACTATTTGTGATCCGATTTACCTTTGAACTATCAACGTACTTTGGTTTCCTCTTATGCGTGACTTGGTGCCACGTAGTGCGTATAACTTAGTGATATTTGTGCCCTTCTCATGCCACAAAGTTTTAGTAGAATTGTTGAAAACCCTATCTAGTGTCGACATGGATGGAGATTGTGTCATTTTCACTCTGGTTCACTACCTCTGGTTGTTTGGCCCGCATCATGCCATTGAGTATGTGAGCAATGTTCAACGCTATATTCCATGTTTCTATGATGTCTAGTCCTTGGATGTTTATGGAGTTATGTAATGGCATTATGCAACAATGCCTCTATATGGACAAGTTAATCATGCTTGAACTCTAAGTAATGATCCATGAAACGTCCTTGATTTCCATGAAGGGAAATCCTCAGAAACGACGTGTAAAATGATGAAACATTCTGTCAATTTACCCAAATCTCAGTGATACACAAACTCATACATGAATATCAGAGTACAAAAGAGAGTCTTACATAAATTATTCTCTTCGCCACGCAGGGCGAAACACACTCATACAAGCATCCAGAACAACATCTGACGTAGATAGCAGCAAAAAACGATCTCCTGGAACTAGCTCGAGCGTAGAACAGACCCTCTAGTCCTCCCAATCATCGCCCTCGTAGTCGTACTCGGGCTCAGAACCTGTCAAAAATCTATCAGTACACTTGGTACTGACCACGCATCGTCCACCCTATGCTTGCATTGCTTTGTGGAAAGTGGAATGCATTGAGGAAAGTAGAAAGAGACCTATTTAGGTTGTGGGTTTCCTATGCAAGTAGATAATATTTTAATAATAAGATGTTCATCAGATTTTAACCCATCTTAAACACACATTTTTCCCAATCCCATCACACACATCACACCTCATCTCACTTTCTCTAGGCGACGAGATCGACTCCCGCTCAGATCTCACCTCAACGGCCCAAGCCAAAAACCAACACAAAACCCCAGGGAAAGGTAGAGGACTCCTCTCTCTAATCAAGTGAAGCGTAGGTCATGGGAATGTCCATATCCGCGGACGCGGCTATACGTATAGATCGATCAACTCTGCAGAGCGTGTACACCTGGTAATCTACAAGATCACCATCCTCAACGATCCGGCTCGTCTAGGCTGATTTCGACTACCTCCCAACCGGTACAGTACCACCCTACCACTCAGCCCTGGGTCATCCCGGAGTCCACCGAAACACTGAGACTATGAGATGTAGTACTGGGCCCCAAGGTCACTACGCTGTCTTAGGAGGGTGTGGGTCCCCATGCCCGTACCTCCCTACACTGTCACCTTCCATCCAAGTAGTAGTGATACTACCCTAGTCAGTCGAGTAATCGTCTCCCGCCCATCGGGAGCGAGTGGTGTGCATGAAGGTCCTATGGTTCCGGTTCTCAAGACATACCAGTCCTTAGGGGGATCAGACATGATATCTTCTCAAGGGGGATCACCAACTCTCCCGTGCCACGACAACACCTCCACCAGGGATAACCAACACCCTAGTTCACCTCACAACATACCCACCACAGGTAACTCTCGTGAGGGATGCCCAGGTCGCACCCCTCCAGCAAGACTTGCCCCAAAGACGCGTCGTAGGATTCTGTCCGATCGACTCAACCCTCACCACTCACCCAAGATGCACGCCAAGATCTCCCCCAGTTCTTTTATCAGGTTTACCAAGTTCTCGGCACTACGTTCCTTATACATATACGCCTCTCACTCACCGGCATCACATCACAGATATAATGCGAGTAAGAGTAAAAGCAGTAATATGTAACAAGCGAGCATCTAGCCTAACAGCAGGGTGAGCAGGAGTAAGGTTGCAACAAGGAAAAGGGCTCAAAGTAAAGCATCTACCATGCAACCTATCATCATATTATTGCATAAAAAGTAAAGCACTAGCAATTCTATATTTGCATGCATAATAGGTTCTACGGAAGTGGGTGGGGCGTGGCACCTGGCAGGTCATCACCCAAGTCCTCGCTGTAGTTGGGATCGTACTCCTTAGTCAGCAGGTTCTCCGGCTCTGTTAAACATAACGTAAAGTCGCATTAACGACTCCTACAGAGGTGCACAAAGAAGCAACAGAAATTCAAAAGATCCAAATGCACTCAAACACAAGCCTAAGACGTAGAGCTCATTTTTAGAAAAAATTTAGAAACTAGTTTGGTATTTTTCTGAGTTAAAATGAATTAGTTATGAATTTCTAAAGATTAAATGATTTTCTAGAAAAGAAAAAGAAAAGGAAAAATCCAGGCAGTTACACGTGTCAAGCTCTGATTGGCCGGGACAGAATGTATCACTGACAGGTGGGTCCCGTTGACTGGTCAACGGTCAGCGATCAACCTTGACCGGGCCGAGACCGGGCCTCGGTGGGCTGGGTCAGGGCTGGATACGGGCCGGGTTGGGCCGAACACGTGTCGTCTCCTGGCTGTGCCACGTCGCGCAGATGGATTTCAAAAACGGGCTTGAGTCGGTGGGCTTGGCTCACGGTGGTCACACAGTCAGGGTTCACGGGTGTCACACCCCAAAAATTTTAGTTTTGGGATGTGACTAGAAAACACTAAAGACATAACAGAAGATTTTTACTATTTTCTAAAATATCCAACTTTACTTAAGTTGTCCACAATTTAGATGTTGGAAAATATGAGTTTCTAATTTTTTTTGGAATTTAAATAAATGGTTTGTTGCATTTCATGTCTTTACATAGTGTCTTTGTATGAAAAATGAGTTTAAATGTTTTTAAACGTGCTTAGGGTTTGATTCAAATCAAATCTCTCAAGATCTTTGATCAAGTTTCCATAACCTCAGAACCATGATCAAATCCTTAGAAACCATTCATCTTGATCCTTGTTCCAAAAACCTTGGCGGGTCTTTAAGTTTTATCTTGTCAAAACCCTAACTAGCCCGGTCTCTCTTTCTCTCTTTTCTCCTCATTTTAGAGCTTCTAATTATTTCCGACCAAGTTTTCTCCGAAGCACTAAATCTATGCTTGATGGCCAATTATTGTATGTCATCACTCTCACACAATTCTACCATCATGTTCGAGTAAAATCACTCACATGTCACATACCCAAGTTAATCTCATTTCTTCCTCTTATCAACCCAATGGCAGCCCTAACATTGTTCTCTCTTTCTAATGGGCTTATTCTTTTCTCTCCTTTCCTCACCTTGGGCAATATCATCATGGACTCTTTTCTCTCTACCTTTTATCCTCTTGATCAAAGCCCACAATCCAAGAAAGACCACAAGCAACCAGCCCCGTAATACTATCATCGCTTCGGGCCAAACCCGGTCCAAACTTTGCCTTAGCTCTCGCCATGGGTCAAAGCCCAACCATCCTCCTCTCCTTTGGGGTCCAATATCAAGCTCAACCAGCCCTCTATCTCTTCCTCTCCCCTCTCCCACGTCACCTCCCTAGAAGCCCTCTCCAATCTTGCAAAAATATCAACCAAGGCGAAGAATATCAAGCCATGACCCTTTGCCTTGCTACCCCTTCCCCTCCCATCACTTCTCCTTCATATATACCTCCCCCATCCCCCCCTCATGCCTCCCCCTTCATTTCCCACGTGAAGAACAGAGGAGGGACGCCCCTACAGCTCCTCCTCCTTCCCCATGGCTGCCCCGATCAACCGCAACGCGAGAAGGATGCCCCGTTCTACTATATCGTCGTCACCGGCCGTCGTCGATGCATCTCCTCACTCCACCACACCCTTCCCCTTGGTGAGAACACTCCATAATCTCTCTCATCATGTTTTCATGTTCACCTCTGGATATCAAATACCTTAGATGATGTATGGTTGATCCCCGGCGAAGTTTACCCGATGTATGTGTTGCTGTCCTCGCGGCCAGTTTTGCTGCTGCTGACGGAATCGGCGTTCCTCGCTGTTCCATGACTCCAATCATCAAACCCTTTGGTCAAATTGTAGCTAACATCCTTGAACATGCCTCTGTAAGATGGTTTTACCATAGGAGTTCAGGAACTAGAGATATCGTCATCACCGCGCCCGCTGTTCCTGCTGTTTGGTCAGATTGCAGCTCTGAGTGGTTTTGGCATTCCCCGCTAATCCACTATCCAAATCATCGAGCCCTTAAACCTACATGTTCATGACATCCCTGCACATGATCCCACAAGTTCGTTTGGCTATACAATCCCCGATGGCCGAGATATGGAGATCGAAGTGCCTACTACGCCTGTTGCCCAAACAGCAGACACCCTGTGTTTGGCAACGAAGTTCCCGTTGATCCAGTGAACCCCAGGATGCATTCTTTGGCTATACCATCATCTATATGGTTGCACATGCCTCTGCAAAGTTTCATGGCGATATGACCAAAGATGAAAGATAGATGTTCCTATCTTGTGCTCGCTGTCCCTGCTGCCCCTCAGCCGTGCTGTTGCCGGTTGGCAGGACACGGGGTGGAAGGCCAGCTCCAACGCTCTTGCGGGCGGTCTCCCTGGTGCGTGCCATCTACAAAATTTATTTTTAGATGGGATTAGAATCAATAATTTCATAATAGAATAAAGTGGAAGGAGCATAAAGATTTTAACAAATAACAAGGCTAAGGTAGTAAGCAAGAACAAGTAAAATAATAAGTAGTAAATGACCATTTCTAACTAGGCTTGCGTCCTATAGTCGACACGAGCTCCGATACCAATTTGTCATGCCCATATTTTGTAAACACAAAATTTTGATGCAAACCATATGTGTAGAACATATAGAACAAATTGTAAAGAAGAAGTATCATACTCAGTGTCTTATTACAATAGCGAACCATAGTTCATTACATAAATAAAAACATCTCAATGTCTCGAGATCTAATAAATAAACTAAACAACTCCATGGGCGTCTTCATCACCACAGGATCTGGTCGACTGGTTGATCCCAAACCTAGTTGTCCTCATACTAATCATCGTAGTCATTACCATCTGTACCCATCCGGGATTTTTATCCAAATAATGAAAATAAACAAGCATAAGTACATCTCGTACTTAACAAGTTAATATGGGGTTCATGAGGCTCAAAAGGTAGACACTGGTTTAACTATGATTTGCTTTTAATGAGTTACATCTATCATTAATTAAGTATAATTATGCTTAGGCTCCAAATAACCCCAGTAGTATCATGAATAAGTAATCAATATGAATCATCATCATTTAATGAGAATCATTACATTATCATCAGCAATAATTCATCTATTTCATGAGTTTTCCGGGCTGCCCATGACTGTGGGCATGGCTGTTATAATAGTTTATTAAACTCTGCATAGAGGTGTATACTTTCACTATGAGTCGTGATTTACCCTTTCGTCCGAGGTGATCAGCCTCTTAGCCCACTATCAAGGAAGGCCGACAGGGTTCACTATGAAGCCTTTCAAAAGTTTGTCTAACATGTTAGGGCCGCTAGGTTTCGGTGGCAAGCAGATATAGGTCTCCCCTTCCCAAATGGCACAATGACACGCAGCCTATACACAAAGGGACAGGAGCCAAACTATACCCGAGTTGGCAGACCCCTTTTGCGCCCTTTCGGGTAACCTCTAACATGCTAGAAAAGGTCTTCATACTTGACTAAAGCCAGAGCCATGTGGCCCTCATAGCTGTACTGTAAGTCCTAGCTTTTGCCGATGAATAAGTCCTTAGGGAGGGCCTAGAGCATTATGATAAACACAAGCTCTCTCGCCCTAAGTTCAAGTTTCTCAAAAGCAAGTTTTAACATATGTTGCATATAATCGTTAATCATTGTTTAGATCCAATGTATTTAAGTTGAGCGCTAGCACTACCCATATGCAAGTGTAAACCCATCGGTAACAAGGTACAAGGTAATCAATGACTAGGATATCCTTATGTTGAGCAAATTGACACATGCATATGTCTAATTAAATCATAAATAGGACAACAAGGAATATCCCATATTATACTTGCCTTGCTCGTAGAACTTCTGCTGGTCTAGATTATCACAGTAGTAGATCTCGTCACCCATGTAGCAATTACCGTCTACTCGAGCCACAATCAACAACACGCTTTCCAAGATCATTCATGCAAGGCAAACAAGACTAGATTAGAATAGTACACCAACAGAGAGAAATCAGTATAAAATGTTTATAAAACTATTCTACATGTTGCTATGATCACACAGACATAAAGTTCACGAAAAACAGAGTTGAAACGCGGAAGTTATGAATTTACTAAGATTTCCTATAGATAAATAATTACTATAATACAAACCTGAAATTTAAATATCACAAACCTACTATACAACAACACTAACATGTAGAGCTCGTGAATACAAACCTAACGGAATTTGAACGGGTCAGAACGGAGTTAAAATGAGCATTTTATGGCTAAAACAAAATCAGTGGCAAACCTGTAAATAAAGGAAAACGTATTCTTGAATTTACCGAGATCAACTACGCTTTCAAAAGAAGAAATCGTATTCGGGATTTATGTTTTGGACTGCGGGTTTGATTCAAGAAATCCCGGGGGCTTTTTAACAAAATTCCCCACGAAGGGGTATCCGGCGATCTGGACCGTCGGATCGGATCCGAACGGCCCCGATTAAAAGAGGGAGAAGGGAGGTGGCACACCAGCCGGAGAAGAAAGCCGCACGGCGGCGCGCCATTGCCGGCGACGAGTAAGCTCGTTGGCACAAGTGAATAGGGCCCTAGGGGCCACGGTTTGGCTCGGGGCCAGTACCAAACGAAAGAGGGGAACGAGGCGGTGCTCTCCACGATGAAGATGGAGACCGAGACAATCCGAAGACGACGTACGGGTGGAATTGGCGGCCGGCGGACGTCCTGCAAGTACGGCGAGGTACTACGAGTTAACCAAAGGCCAAAAGAAGGAGAAAAAGGCACGGGGTGCTTCCTACCGTGCTGCGAAGCTCGGCAGCAAGCCACAACCGGCAGAGGTCGACGAAACGGAGGAACCCGAGCTTGGTGCTCGAGCTAGGGCCTTGCCATACTATAAAGCTCCTCTCGTTGCGGTGGGAGGTAGGAGATGGCGGGGTGGCGGGCCCATGCGTCAGCGGCTGAGGAGGGCGGGCTCCACACGTTAGCGGGCCAAGGAGGGCGGGAGCGCGCGCTGGTTTGGCCTGTGGGCCGGCCCAAGAAGAGGGGCGAGCGGGCCAACATGGCCGGGCCGAGGGAAAGGAGGGGCAATAGCCATTTGGGCCTGCAGAAGCAAGGGGGATGGCGGGCTGGTTGGGCCAGCGGGCCAAGAACCAAGGAAAAGGGGAGAAATAAAGAATTCCCTTTTTCTTTTATGAAACAATTCTGTAAATTCATTTTCAAGAGATTTTGTACTCCTTTTTGAATTCTGTCAAAACCACTCACCACATAAATAAATATGCAACAACATGTATGCATCAACACATGTCTAACCTTATATTTGATTTTAAATTCATAAAAATTATTATTTTCCCTATTTTAAATGCCCACAAATAAACATATATAAATCAATTTCATCTATTTGAAACTATGCAAAATTTTGGGTGTTACAGTTCTGGAGATTTATCTTTTGAAAAACACAAAAATGCTATGATGAGTTCCTGTATGTGAAAGCCCAAGTTTGGTTTTGGTAATTAATAACACCGAGTTGCTAATGCCATGTGTTAAGTGTTTTGAGTTAGGCATAAGCAACACAAGTGATGAAGGTGTATGTGGCAAGGAGTGGTGGCCATAAGATCACAAAGAAATGGTGCATGGACATGATGATCAAGTGGAGGAGAAGGATCTAAGAGCACAAGGCAAAGGTATAACCATAGGGTTTTCCTTTTGCCAGTCTAAGATGAGTAGAGAAGTGATTGACCGGATTTAGGATACATAGCCGACTATCAAGAGGGGCAATCACGGTTAGCTCGGGAATCAAGTGCCACTAGATCATTGTCTTGAGCATATGCATTAGGATCTAGTAGAGAGCTAACATAACACCTTAAAAAATGTTTATAAAATGCTAACACACATGCACATGGTGGTGTACACTTGGTGGTGTTAGCACATTTGCGAAGGCGGTGGAGTTTAAGCGGTAGAGAGGGGTTTGAGAGTGCTGTTAGCATATACATTCAGCGCTTTTTGGGGAAGTGAAATGCCTATTTTCTACTGCGTTGGAAGTCGGAAAAGAAACGGAGGCGAACGGCGGTCACTGTGGTGATCGGACGCTGCACCGAACGCGGTCACGTTTTGACCGGACGCGTCCGGTCAGTTCTCAGCAGTTGTCAGGTGCGCGAGTGTTAGGGTTTCCAACCGGCGCGTCCGGTCCCTCACAGAACTGGAGTGTCCGGTCAGGCACCCAGAAGGGCAGAACTGGTTGTAGAGCCGACCGGACGTGCGACGCTTCCGGTCACGTGCGATCGGACGCGTCCGGTCACGATGGGAGCTTACTGGACTCTGACCGGACGCCAGGTGCAGCGCATCCGGTCAAACGCTAGAGCGCGTCCGGTCATGGCAACGGTAACTTCTGACGCACACTGTTCACGCTTGTCCTGTAGAGACCGGACGCGTCCGGTCACCCTGACCGGAGCGTCCGGTCAGAATGATTTGCACTGCGTCGTCCGGTAACGGCTAGCTGCGTACCCCTTCGTTATAAATAGAAGTTGGCCGGGGTTTGAGGGAAACTCTTGCACATTTTGAGACCTAGAGACATCCTTTGAGCTAGAGAACAACCCCTCCACTCATCTCTTTGCTTAGTTGCACATCTTGAGTGAGATTCAAGTGTATTGCTTGAGAGTTGCATTCTAGAGGCACTTGATCTTTGAGTTGCTGCGGATTTCTTGTTACTCTTCCATGTTTCTCGACACGGTAGACGGCTTGGAGCAGCGGAGGTGATTGAGCTCACAATTGAAGATTATTGGAGCCCTCACCAAGTGTTGTAAGGAGTTCTTGATCCTTCCCTGCGGGAGTTCACAAATTGGATACTCTAGTGGAGCTCGTGGCTTGGAGGATCCCCATCTTGTGTGCGGTTGTGCGGCGCCCGCCGAGGGCTCAACTCTTGATAGTTGATTAGCTCGTGAACCGACAAGTGGGTGTATCGCCACAACGGGGAGTAGCTTGCCGGGAAGCAAGTGAACCTCGGTAAAAATCTTGTGTCATCTCTTTGCCGAGGATTTCTCTTGTGATTGCTCATTGTGATTGATTCTTCGAGTACATTACTTCTCTACATCATTGGTATAAGAATCAAGTCACTTGCTCTTTACTTTCTTGTACTATTCCTAGTGTAGTTTGCTTAGTGTAGCCTTTATCACATAGGAGTAAGTAGCTTAGTGACTTAGTCTTGTTGGTGTGTATTAGAGATCATAGCCTTGCTTCACTAGATTTGTATAGGTGGCTTTGCATAGTGTAGTTGAGCTAGTGCTAGAATTAGCTTAGCCATCTTTTATACTAACGTGTTTGTTTAGTGAAGCTTGTAGATTTTTAAATAGGCTATTCACACCCCTCTAGCCATTTGGACCTTACAAGTGGTATCGGAGCCGAGGCACCGTTTATTTGAGGCTTAACAACCTACGATGAAAAAGAAATGGCTCAATTAAGCTTGCACATACACAACACCAAGAAGGCACCTCACTTTGATGGCACAAATTATACATATTGGAAGGTTAAGATGACCGCACACCTCAAGTCAATCAATAGAGAAGTGTGGAAGGTCACCAAAACAAAATTTGAGGTTGCTAATCCGGAAGCACCTACACCGGTGGAAGAGAAGAAGCTCCAATGCAATGACATTGCCATTAGTGCTCTTCATGAGGCACTAGATGACAAGACATTTGAGCAAGTGAAGAACATTGAAATCGCTCATGATGCTTGGGCCAAGCTTGAAGAAATATTTGAGGGCACCGAAGGCACAAAGACCGCTAAAGCATATATCTTGCAAGAAAAGTTTTCTAGCTTCAAGATGCAAGAAGATGAGAGTGTACCGGAAATGTTTCATCGGTTGCAAGTCATTGTCAATGAGCTCGAGGCACTTGGTGAGGAGGTCAAGGACAACCAATTCTCTATGAAGTTCTTGAGAAGCTTGCCCAAGAGATTTGATACATTGATCACCGTGCTAGTGAGGACTACATTGAAGGATTCAACTCCTCAACAAGTATTCCAAGAAGTGATGACCGATGATTCATATAGAGAAGATGATGAGAAAGAGGAGTTGGTCAAAAAGAAGAAGAAGGAAAGTGAGAAGAAGGATGATGAGAAGAAGAAGAGTGTGGCATTTAAAGCCACCACATCCAAGAGCAAATCCAAGATTGAATTATCAAGTGATGAAGATTCAAGCTCTTGTGATAGTGATGACATTGATGAGAAGATGGCTCTTTTTGTCAAGCAATTTGGTAAATTCATGAAGAAGAAGGGCTTTTGTGCAAGAAGGAGGAAGAACTCATCCAAGAAGAATGAACATACCATGAGATGTTTTTGATGCCATAGCAAGGACCATCTCATTGCAAAGTGTCCTTATGATAGTGATGATGAAGATGCTATCAAGAAGGAGAGGAAGAAGCAAAAGAAGAAGTAAGAAAAGGAGAGTTCTCATAAGAAGAAGAATGATTCTCATGTTGCTACATGGGATAGTGATGATTCCTCAAGTGATGATGAGGATGACAACAAGAGCAATAAGAAGGGACATGCTAGCATTGCCATCCAAGAGAAGATCTCCCTCTTCGACACTCCATCGTGCTTCATGGCTAAGGCCACTAAGGTATCATCCGACGATGAGAGTGATCATGATAATGCTAGTGATAGTGATAGTGATGAAGAAGAATTCACTAAAGATGAACTAATCACTATGCTAGAAGATTGCACTCAACATTTTAAAGAATCTAGAAAGGAGTGCAAGGGCTTGCTTAAGGAAAAGAAAAACCTTATGCAAGAACTTGATGAGCTTAGGACATCTTATGGGAGTCTAAAGGTAGACCATAAGAAGCTTCAAAAGTCTCACACTAAGCTTGAAGAAGCTCATTCTTCTCTAGTTGAAAAATGTGAAAACATGCCAACAAATATTGAGAAATCTAAAACTTACAACATAGGCATATCTTGTGATATAATTGATGAATCTTGTCATAAGCCTATTGTTGTTGCTCCCACTAACCCTTCATGTAGTTCATCTACATCATCCTCATCTAGTAGTGATGGTTTCACTTGTGACTCCACACTTATAGTTGAGAATGAAAATCTCAAGAAGGAGGTAAAATAGCTCAATCACACATTAGCTAAGGCTTATGGTGGTGAGGACTGCTTGCTTATGTGCTTGGGTAGCCAAAGGGCTTCTCTCTACAAAGAAGGATTGGGCTATAACCCCAAGAAAGGCAAGGCCACTTTTGCTCCTCACAAGACTCGTTTTGTGAAGAACAATGGTAGCTATTGCAAAAGTTACAAGCAAGTTGGTCACATAGAGCAACATTGTATGAACAAGAAATCCAATGCTAATGTATCCTCAATTAAGTTTGATTCCTTCTATATACTTACCAAGGGTACAAATGGTGTTCATGCTAAGTTCATTGGTGCACCATGGATGGGCTCAAAGAAGAAAGCCATTTGGGTACCAAAGAGCTTGGTCACTAACTTTGGAGGACCCAAACAAGTTTAGGTACCTAAAAAGAATTGATCTTATCTTGTAGGTCAATTACAAAGCCGGAGGAAGGCATTGGGTGCTTGATAGTGGGTGCACTCAACATATGACCGGGGATTCATGTATGTTCAAATCAATTGATACAAGTCAAAATGGTGGTTTTGATGCTATCACTTTTGGCAACAATAAGAAAGGCAAGGTCAAGGGGCTTGGTAAAAATGCTATTTCAAATGACATGAGCATATCTAATGTGTTGCTAGTTGAGAGCTTGGATTTCAATCTTTTGTCGGTGGCATAACTTTGTGATCTTGGCTTCAAGTGCATATTTGGTAGTGATGATGTTGAAGTCATTAGTATTGATAGATCAAATTTGATATTCAAAGGATTTAGACATGGTAGCTTGTACTTGGTTGACTTCAATGATAGTGAGACACAATTGACATCATGCTTGCTTAGCAAATCTAGTATGGGATGGTTGTGGCATAGAAGGCTTGGTCATGTTGGAATGAAACAATTGAACAAACTTTTGAGGCATGACTTAGTTAGAGGCTTGAAAGATGTGACTTTTGAAAAGGATAAACCATGTAGTGCTTGTCAAGCCAGCAAACAAGTTGGAAATGCACATCCTAGTAAGAGTGAAATGAGCACATCAAAGGCATTTGAGCTATTGCACATGGACTTGTTTGGGCCAACAACATACACTAGCATTGGTGGCAATAAGTATGGCTTTGTGATAGTGGATGACTACACTAGATACACTTGGGTGTTCTTTCTCTATGACAAGAGTGATGTTTATGATCTATTCAAATCTTTTGTCAAAAGAGTGCAAAATAAGTTTGAAATCACCATCAAGAAGATTAGAAGTGACAATGGTAGTGAGTTCAAGAACACCAGAATTGAGGAATTGTGTGATGATCTTGGTATTGGACATCAATTCTCTCCAACATACATTCCTCAATCCAATGGTGTAGTTGAAAGAAAGAATAGAACTTTGATTGACATGGCTAGATCAATGTTTAGTGAGTACAATGTGAGTCATTCATTTTGGAGTGAAGCTATCAACACGGCTTGCTATTGTAGGAACCGTCTCTATTGCCATGGGAAGTTTGGAAAGACACCATATGAGCTATTGAATGGAAGAAAGCCCAACATTGCATACTTTAGAGTGTTTGGTTGCAAATGCTATATTCTCAAGAAAGGCACTAGATTGAGCAAGTTTGAAAAGAAATGTGATGAAGGATTCTTACTTAGTTATTCTACCACAAGCAAGGCATATAGAGTTTGGAATCTCACTAATGGCACCTTGGAAGAAGTTCATGATGTTGAATTTGATGAAACCCAAGGATCTCAAAATGAAGCTCAAAATCTTGATGATGTGAGAGGAGATCAATTATCAATTGCAATGAAGAACATGGACATTGGTGATGTGAGGCCAAGGCAAGTTGATAATGATGATGATATTCATGTGACCAACCATAGTGTGCAAATTGATATAAATCAAGCAAGCTCTAGTGGTTCTCATGATGAAGCTCAAGATCAAGGTCAAGCTAGTGGAAGCAACCAACTCCCAATACTCGAACCTACCAATATTGCAAGAGATCATCTATTGGATCAAATCATTGGTGGAATTCAAAGTGGTGTTCAAACAAGATCAAGATTAGCATCTTTTTGTGAGCACTACTCATTTGTGTCACTTGAAGAACCTAAGAAAATAGAAGATGCATTGAAAGATTCTGATTGGGTAAATGCCATGCATGAAGAGCTAAACAACTTCACTAGAAATCAAGTTTGGGAACTTGTTGAAATGCCAAAGAACTACAATGTGATTGGTACGAAGTGGGTCTTTAGAAACAACCAAGATCAAGATGGCATGGTTGTGAGGAACAAAGCAAGATTAGTAGCACAATGATACACTCAAGTTGAGGGTCTTGACTTTAGAGAAACATATGCACCGGTTGCAAGATTGGAGGCAATTAGAATCTTATTAGCATATGCTTGTGCACACAACATCAAACTCTATCAAATGGATGTCAAAAGTGCATTTCTCAATGGCTACATCAATGAAGAAGTTTATGTTGAGCAACCTCCTGGTTTTGAAGATGACAAGAAGCCCGACCATGTTTTCAAGCTAAAGAAGGTATTGTATGGTTTGAAGCAAGCACCTAGAGCATGGTATGAGAGATTGAGGGAATTTCTTCTCTCTAAAGGGTTCAAGATGGGAAAGGTTGACACCACTCTCTTCACCAAGAAGCTTGGAAATGACCTATTTGTGTTACAAATCTATGTTGATGATATTATTTTTGGATCAACAAATCAAGACTTTTGTGAAGAGTTTGGAAAAATGATGTCAAATGAGTTTGAGATGTCTATGATTGGAGAGCTTAGTTGCATTCTTGGACTTCAAATCAAGCAAATGAAGTATGGCACTTTTGTAAGTCAAGTGAAGTACATCAAGGACTTGATCAAGAAGTTTGGATTGCAAGATGCTAAGCCAATGAGTACACCAATGGGCACTAATGATCAATTGGGTGTTGATACTAGTGACAACATGGTAGATCAAAAGCAATACCGGTTTATGATTGGAAGTTTTCTTTATGTCACCGCTTCTAGGCCGAATGTGATATTTAGTGTATGCAAGTGTGCAAGATATCAAGCTTCACCTAGAGAAAGTCACTTGAAAGCAACCAAAAGGATATTGAGATATCTTAAGGGCACTCATGATGTTGGATTATGGTTTCCAAAGGGGTCTAATTTTGAGTTGATTGGATATTCAGACTCCGACTATGGTGGATGCAAGATTGATAGAATGAGCACAAGTGGCACTTGTCAATTGCTTGGAAGGTCTCTTGTTTCATGGTCATCAAAGAAACAAAATAGTGTTACACTATCTACCGCTGAGGCCGAATACATTAGTGCCGGTAGTTGTTGTGCACAATTGCTTTGGATGAAGGCCACTTTGAATGATTTTGGAATTAAGTTCAAGAATGTGCCTTTGTTTTGTGATAATGAAAGTGCAATCAAGATGACTCAAAATCCGGTTCAACACTCAAGAATGAAGCACATTGACATAAGGCATCACTTCATAAGAGACCATCAACAAAAGGGTGATATTTGTATACAAGGCATTGGCACCGAAGATCAACTAGCTGATATCTTTACAAAGCCACTTGATGAGAAGAGATTTTACAAGTTGAAAAATGAATTGAACATACTTGACTTCTCCAACTTGAGATGAGTGCACTCCCACATTCTTATATGACATGCCTCTCCTCTGACATAGCAAGGTAAAGTTGTTTGGTATATCATTCATACTTTGCTAAGGACATGTTTAGAACATATAGACATATTTGCATGACAAATAGGTTCACTCATGAAAATCAAATGATTTTGTTGTATATATGGTACCACTATTGCTTCTATGTTTGTTTTATCTAGTGGTAGCATATGATATGTTTGTGGGCTTGCAAACCTAGTGTTGAATTTAGAAAATGAGCTCATGATGTGTAATTCAACATGGTCAAGATAACCCTTATACTTTATGAGGTGTGAAGAAGCTTGTCCTTGGATCAAACTGAATTACATATTCTAGGCAAGTGATCTAGATTGAACCATAATTTAGACTCTCTCATATTGATTGACTTAACTCTCACTAAAATTTGGCACCTTTTTGGTGATTGTTGACAAAGGGGGAGAGAAAGTCACAAAGATAGAAAAGTCACAAAGAAGTTAAGTTGCAAAGGGGGAGAAAGATATTGTAAGGGGGAGAGAATGACATTTGAATGACTTTAGAAAGGGATCAATTAAAATTGAGCACACAAGTAGGGGGAGCAAGCTCATGAATGATTTGTTGCATTTGTATGTGCATTAACATGATGTATTGTTGCATTGCAAAGCTTAAATTCATATTCATGATTGTATGGTGTATGCTAGAAATAGAACTTGAATGATGATTTATTGAAAGTAGCTTTATAAGTGGTTTCTAGACACCTTTGCTTATAATGTTGATCTCATGGGGTACTTTAGTGTTTGTGATCTTTACAAGTGATGTATTACAAGTGGTGTCTAGCTACATCGATGCTAAGGATGGTATATAAAGGCAACTCCGATTAGTATCACGCTTCAAAGGTCCAATCTATATACCTTAGCATCAATTTGATAGTATTAACTCTCCCAAAATTCAAATCCACACATACGTGCACAATTGAACCAAACTCATCGAAGCACATATGTAGGGGGACCTAATACTATCGAAATTGAAAATTAATTTCATTTCATATCTTTGTGATGGTTGTCATCAATTACCAAAAAGGGGGAGATTGAAAGCCCAAGTTTGGTTTTGGTAATTAATGACACCGAGTTGCTAATGCCATGTGTTAAGTGTTTTGAGTTAGGCATCAGCAACACACGTGATGAAGGTGTATGTGGCAAGGAGCGGTGACCGCAAGATCACAAAGAAATGGTGCATGAACATGATGATCAAGTGGAGAAGGATCTAAGAGCGCAAGGCAAAGGTATAACCATAGGGTTTTTCTTTTGCTGGTCTAAGATGAGTAGAGAAGTGATTGACCGGATTTAGGATACATAGCCGACTATCAAGAGGGGCAATCACGGTTAGCTCAGGAATCAAGTGCCACTAGATCATTGTCTTGAGCATATGCATTAGGATCTAGTAGAGAGCTAACATAACGCCTTAAAAATGTTTGTTAAATGCTAACACACATGCACATGGTGGTGTACACTTGGTGGTGTTAGCACATTTGCGAAGGTGGTGGAGTTTAAGCGGTAGAGAGGGGTTTGAGAGTGGTGTTAGCATATACATTCGGCGCTTTTTGGGGAAGTGAAATGCCAATTTTCTACTGCGCCGGAAGTCGGAAAAGAAACGGAGGCGAACGGCGGTCACTGTGGTGACTGGACGCTGCACCGGACGCGGTCACGTTTTGACCAGACGCGTCCGGTCAGTTCTCAGCAGTTGTCAGGCGCGCGAGTGTTAGGGTTTCGAACCGGCGTGTCCGGTCCCTCACGGAACCGGAGCGTCTGGTCAGTCAACTAGAGGGGCAGAACTGGTCGTAGAGCCGACCGGACGCGCGGCGCGTCCGGTCACGTGCGATCGGACGCGTCCGGTCACGGTGGGACCTTACTGGACTCTGACCGGACGCCAGGTGCAGCGCGTCCGGTCAAACGCTAGAGCGCATCCGGTCACGGCAACGGTAACTTCTGACACGCACTATTCACACTTGTCCTGTAGTGATTGGAGCGTCCGGTCAGCACGATTTACACTGCGTCGTCCGGTAACGGCTAGCTGCGTACCCCTTCGCTATAAATAGAAGTTGGCCGGGGTTTGAGGGAAACTCTTGCACATTTTAAGACCTAGAGACATCCTTTGAGCTAGAGAACAACCCCTCCACTCATCTCTTTGTTTAGTTGCACATCTTGAGTGAGATTCAAGTGCATTGCTTGAGAGTTGCATTCTAGAGGCACTTGATCTTTGAGTTGCTGCAGATTTCTTGTTACTCTTCTGTGTTTACCGATACGGTAGACGGCTTGGAGCAGCGGAGGTTATTGAGCTCACAATTGAAGATTGTTGGAGCCCTCACCAAGTGTTATAAGGGGTTCTTGATCCTTCCCCGCGGGAGTTCACAAATTGGATACTCTAGTAGAGCTCGTGGCTTGGAGGATCCCCATCTTGTGTGCGGTTGTGCGGCGCCCGCCGAGGGCTCAACTCTTGATAGTCGATTAGCTCGCGAACCGACAAGTGGGTGCATCGCCACAACGAGGAGTAGCTTGCCGGGAAGCAAGTGAACCTCAGTAAAAATCTTGTGTCATCTCTTTGCCAAGGATTTCTCTTGTGGTTGATCATTGTGATTGATTCTTCGAGTGCATTACTTCTCTACATCGTTGGTATAAGAATCAAGTCACTTGCTCTTTACTTTCTTGTACTAGTCCTAGTGTTGTTTGCTTAGTGTAGCTTTTATCACATAGGAGTAAGTAGCTTAGTGACTTAGTCTTGTTGGTGTGTATTAGAGATCATAGCCTTGCTTCACTAGATTTGTATAGGTGGCTTGCATAGTGTAGTTGAGCTAGTGCTAGAATTAGCTTAGCCATCTTTTATACTAACGTGTTTGTTTAGTGAAGCTTGTAAATTTTTAAATAGGCTATTCACCTCCCTCTAGCCATTTGAACCTTACAGTATGACAAAGCTTGAATTCGTACCCGAGCTATACATGTTATTTAGGCTAGGAAAACTTCCACTTATATGCTGCTCGTATATGTATTGAGTTTTGTCAAGCTTTGTTTACCCTTATGAGACGTTTGTCATGCTTTTAAAATCAAGATCACGTACACTCCACCCACAGATGCCCTACTCCTACATTGGGGATAGGCGAAAAACATGCCATTACATTTAGATCCACCCAAAAATGTTCTACTCCTACACTGGGGGTGAACACAAAAACATGCTTGTTAGGTTTTTCATCCACCAAATAAAGCTCTAAGTTCTTGTTACTATCTCTCAAAGTTTTATTGCAGAAAAGAGGCATGGGGCTATACAAAAATTATTCATAAAAAAAGAAAAGAAGAAAAAAAAAGTTGAGAAAAAATAGACAAATGTCCGAGATATCTAAAAACAATGGGTACTCAGACGCCTGCCTGAAAAAAGAGAGATGAATAAGATAGCCCTTGTTCTCTTACAAAAATGTTTCCAAGTTTCAAAAGAGATATATGTTTTAAGGAGCATAGTAGAATTAGGTTAGCCACCATATATATCAACATACATGCACATCTTGATTTGACTACATGACTTAACTCTGTTTGGATCCATTGTTTGACTTTACGATATATGTATTGTAAGTATGCTCTAGCTTTCTCCCTACCTATAAACTCTACATAAGACTTAGTAGTAGGAAGAGAAAAGGCATAACATCATTATTGCCTTAATGAGGATCCACAAATACCACATATTTTGAGAGACTCGATAGTGGCATGTAATGAAATCTCTAAGTTTTATTTTGAAAACTTAAAAAAAACTTCAGAACAATGGTAGAACAAAGAATTTGAGACACAGTGCTTGACTTGATCATTCTATCTTTCAATTACTCAAGACCTAAGTGAAGTCTAAGAAGCCCCATGGTTGAAGGTAATATGGGTAAGTTTGAAAGTCGGATCAGTTTATTCTAATCTGGAGGAGAATTCTTGATTGAATGCATGTGTACTTTTGAGGCATGACATCATTGTAGCAACTCCTGATCCATTACTGAGTTTGACTTTGCTCAGGGAGTGGCAAAGGTTAAGCATGGGGGAGCTTATTGATGGTCACTAATATCAATTATAAACCGTCAACATAACCTACATATATATTTAATTCCATCACCAAACATAAGTATAGGGGTTTAAACTAATGAATTCCACAAGCTTTGGTGAATATTTGTATACAGGAGGATTTATCCAGAAAACAACCCCGGAGCCACTATCATACACTCCAACCAAGCAAACCAACGACAACATGTGATTCAATCTACAAAAACTACGAAAGACAACTCTAGAAAATTTCAGAATACACCACACCAAAGCTTGGGCCATTTGGCCTAGAGAGGCCGTCCGGCCCAGTGCGGAGCCCACTCGCCCTCTGACGCCTCGTACTCCTTCCTACGATCTACACCGTTGATTCTATGATGGTTTTAGGTCGGTTGATCCAATGGTGGTCGAGGGAGTTGACGTGGATCCAACGGTAGTCTGGAGAAATCTTCAGAGGTCTGATACATCTTTATATCTTACCTTTGCAGGACTTATGTTTTAATATTGCTATCTTCTCTATTTACTTTTATGTCTTTCATGTGTATGGTTAGTATAGTTATCATATCTTAACATGGGATCTCCGCTCGCATCGAGTGCTCTAGTTATCGTACGTGGCTAGAGTAGTAATTGATAGTATAGATATGGTGTCTAGACTATAAGTTATCTAAGATTGCGCCCAACCCTATGGTTAGTTATGGCCCCGCCCAACGCACGTCCTATTACATTTTAATTAGATGGCCGGCGTACCATAATGGTATAAGCTAGATAGTAGCTCTAAGTCAACTTTTTTAATAGTGCTAACTCTTAGCATATAGCTCATAACATGAATGACCTCATATGACACTCCCGCATATTCTTGAAATGTGTATATGAGCCTAGCTTTTGATCATGAGCTAGCTTTTTTATTTCTTCTATTAAAATATAAAAAAAATTTAGAGCTAACTTATAAGTTACCCATTATTGCGGGTGCCCTAAGGTTATTTGGGACACACACTATAGCAATAACATATGCTAGGGCTAGGGCCTAGGGACAGGTAGTGCTGGCCAAGTGACGGGCCTTGCTGGCAGTAGCGCTTTGGCCAGCAGACGAGCGGTGCTGGCCGCAACGCACGTTTACCTTAGAATCTAGGAGATGCTCTAAGGTTCAGACAACTGAAATATAACAATTTTTCTTAAGATCATTATTTATTTTATATATGGATTAGTAAGATCACTATTTTTAGGGCAGCAGCAAACGCACTGCACCGGATCCATCTACTGACTGCACGCTATATATAGAAAGCCCCCGGCTGTGCACGCAGCGGTGCGACAGAGATCCAAGAACCGATCGATCCAGAGCTCAGCGACCCACACGCAGCTCCGCTGCTAGCGCCAACAATGGCCGCCCAAAAGGCCTCGATGACACCGGCGATCGCCGCACTCCTCCTGCTGCCGGCGCTGATGCTGTCCTCGACAGCGTCGGCGGCGCGCTGGTTGGGTGAAAGCATCGTTGTCCAAGTCCAACCCGTCCTCGACCCTCCTCCGAGGCCTTGGGATCCCATGGTCGGCAACTATCCTCCGCCGCACAACACGGGGCAAGCCTCGTCGTCTCCTCCTCCTCTGCATCCGATGGCCTCGGTGGCTGAGCCGCCGTACATCATTCAGGTGCCCTCCGGCCGCCCTGGATTTCCCTGCCACCACCTTGCGCCACCGCCGGAGACATACTGGCCCTCAGCGCCAAGTAATTATTGATTGATTCGTGGGAAGGTTATGTTAGGCCGAGATAATATAGACCAGATTTAATTTGTTGATGGGGGCAGAATACGTTTTTAGTTTATAATGCTTATGATCAAATAAATTAATCACCCCAAATAGACATGATCGTTGTGTATCTCACTGTTGCCAGGAAACGAAATAATTCAAATCAACAAAACAGAGACGATCATCTTAGTTATTATCGTCTTTGTTAAGAGTTAATGGAGGCAATTAGGAGCTAAACATAATTGTGATGGAGCCTTCAGGGATAATAATCTATCTGGGAGCTGGGGTTTTGTCACTCGAGATTGTGAAGAAGTTGTCATTGGATCAGGATTTGGCAAACTACAGAAGATCTTAGAACCTCTGCATGCCGAGCTCGTCGCTTGCCTGCAAGCTGTCCAGAAAGCAGTGGAGATGGGAATACAGAAAATTGTCTTAGCGACAGACGCTGAAGAGGTGATTCAGGCATTATCCAGGGGAGGTGTTGATCGAAGCACGGCAAGTGGGCTCGTGTTGGAGCTCAAGGATTTAATTCACTGTAATTTTGTTTTAAATGTAGTGATTCATAATCCTCGTTCATGTAATTTGGTAGCACATTCTTTAGCTGCTGCTGGAGCAGGTCTTAGTTCAGGTATTGTCCCAATCCGAGACAGTATTCCAAATTGTACCCGAATTCTGGTGGCCAAGTATCTGGCCTCAGTTATTGAGTAATGGAGATCCTCTTCCATGTTAAAAAAAACACAATCATACTAATTATTGTGTAAGGTTCGGAGACCTGAAACATAGCATTTCTTTTTTCCAACAAGGTCGCTGTTTTTTTTTATGGATTCATAAGGTCACTATTTTTAGGGCAGTACCAAACGCACTGTACCTGAGCCATCTACTGATGAGTGCGTGCACGCTATACATAGAAAGCCCCCGGCCGTGCACGCAGCCTTGCGACAGATCCAAGAACAACCGATCGATCCAGAGGAGCTCAGCCATCCACAGGTAGCTGCTCTGCTAGCTCCGACAATGGCGGTGCAAAAAGCCTCGACGACGACACCTGCGATCGCCGCGCTCCTCCTCCTGCTGCCGGCGCTGATGCTGTCCTCGACGGCGTCGGCCGCTCGCCCGTTGGGTGGAAGCATCGTCGAACTACCCCAACCCTTCTCCGACCCTCCTCCGAGGCCTTGGGGTCCCATGGTCATCTACCCTCCGCCGCAGAAGATGGGGCAAGCGTCGTCGTCTCCTCCTCCTCCGCGTTCCGCGGGCTCGGTGGCGGAGCCACCATACATTATTCAGGTGCCCTCCGGTCGTCCTGGGTTTCCCTACCGCCACCATGCACCACCTCCGGAGACATACTGGCCGTCGGCGCCGAGTAACTATTGATTGATTCGTAGGAATGTTAGGACGAGATAGACCGTACCGGATTGAATTTGTTGACGAGGCAGAATATTTTTTTAGTTTATTATGTTTATGATCAAATAAATTAAGCACGCCAAATAGATATATATTGTTGTATTTCTTACTACTTCCAGGAACCAAATAATTCAAATCTACAAAGCATTAATAGAGACAACCGTTTTAGTTATGTCCACCTCTGTTAAGAGTTAACAGAGGTGGACGTCTTAAGGTGATTGCCTCTGTTAATACCATTAACAAAGGTATCCTTGGAATTCTGTCTTAGTTAATTAACAGAGGCAGCCATGGCTCCTGCCTTTGGAAAATGGCTAATTAATAACGACCATTTGCCAGAGCGGAAGCCTTGCCCATCTCTAGAAATCCAAAATGGCCGCATCTGAAGACCATTTCAATAGCAGTGAACATTTCATTTTTTTTAAAAAAAATCTTTTTAGACAGTTAACGTTATTGAGCCGCCTCTAGATATTAATTAACACAGCCAACTTTGTTACACAAACCACCAGTATAAATGTTTGCACTAGCGGTTAACCTAAGTATTTTGCCTATGTAAATTTGTTTACACAAGCGGCATCGTTATGGCAATAACAACTGGTCTAAATATATCTACACTAGCAGTTCTCAAGCATATGCCAATGGAACATCATCATTTTCATTATCTTTCATGCTTGTGGTTCACAAAACCGCCTGTATATTGCCAATAAAACCCATTGCTATAGAGAGAATTCCCTATGCACCCCTAGAAAAAGTGTTTGCCCCTTCTGTGCCCTCGAAATAATCGTTTGGACTCCTATACCCGCTCTAAAAGTTAATGGCCAGCTGACGGAAAGGGCACTCATTATCTTTCATGCTGGTGGTTCACAAAACTGCATGTAAATAAAGATACAAAAACTTCCGCCAGTAAAACCCATTTCTATAGAGAGAATTCCCTATGTACCCCTAGAAAATGTGGTTGCCCCTTCTGTGCCCTAGAAATAATCGTTCGGACTCCTATACCCGCTTTAAAAGTTAATGGCCAGCTGATGGAAAGGGCACCAGAGGGAAGAAAAAATTTAGAGCAGGCATATAGAAGTCCCAATTGGCTGAAAGGGACTTATAATTACAATTGGCTGAATTATAACATATTGATATATTGAGTTATACAAAACTAGTAGTAAATGAAGAGTTGATGTTATGTCTCGAAGATAGAGAGAATTTAGTAAGGACTAATTAAGAAACAAAAAAGGTGGCAAAACACAAAGATGCACTAAACAAATTCCAAAATCGGTGTTCTATTTGAACGTACTTCTGAAAAGTTAAGGAAGCTATAAATGCAAGCTAAACATATTCAGTAGTGCAATAGAAGTTTTCCATTTGAGCATATATATATTATGATAAATATAAGAAACTATAAATGCGAGCCAAACATATGTGAGGGACAAAAAAAGCATTCCACTAGTTCAATTGATTTCCATATGCATGCCTTATTTACAAGCTAGGCTCGACTATATATGGAGGGGCCCAACTTGCATCCACCACAATACCTTCTGATCCACATAGATCCACAAAACGAGAAGAAAAAAATTCACAAGCTAGCCATGGCTAGCAGCAAGAATAGTATCATCGGAGTGACCACATCACCAATTCTGGCCATGGTGGCAATGACACTACTGACCACACTTTTGATGATGGAGGCAGATGCACAACCATACGATGACTTGGCAATGCCATCTGGCATGGTTGGGGATTTGCTGCCACGGGGGAGAGTACCACCCTCCGGGCCTAGCCATCCACCGCCCTTAGTGGCGATGCCACCACCATGTTTAATACCACCTGTCGGACCTAGGAAGCCTCCTTCCATGGTGGCGATGCCACCTGATAGGGTAGGGGATCTGCTACCATGAGGAAGAGTACCACCATCCGGGCCTAGCCATCTGCCACCCTTGGGGGCGATGCCACCACAATGGAGGATACCACCTTGTGGGCCCAGCAAGTCACCGCCTTCTGGGCATAGAAATTCACCACCCTCTGGGCATAGAAGGTCACCGCCCACACCACCATGGAGGTGAATACCACCCTCTGGACCAAGCAAGCCACCGTCCATGGAGGAAATAATCGACCATAGTAATCATGTGCTCAGTGTGAATGAAAAACTTGTTGGTAATGGAGGGCGGACGGCGCGGGTGCGGGCAGCGGCGTCGGGGCCGCCGGCGCAAGCAGCGGCGGCACCGCGATGCAGCAGGTGGCCGACGGGGTCGACACGAGGCCACTGCCGGGAGCTTAACAACGAGGAGCGTGGGCGGCTGTCAGCCGGAACTCTCTCCGGCGGCCGGAATTCTTCCGGTGAACTCGCTCACGAACTCAAAGATGCAAACGAGACTCAAGAGATTTTTGGTGCTGTGCAAACAGCTACAACTTTTCTCAATGTATTAGACTACTATTTATATACATCTCGACGCTAAAAATAAGAAAGCCACGAAAAAGAAATAGATTAGACGCATACGTGAGGAACAAGCAAGCTAATCTTGCCGTCCACCATACCTACGTGCATGCACACGTACGTATACCTTACAAGGACGCGCTCGGGAGGAGAATTTCCATGCCAAGCTCAACACTACCTATAGCAAAAGGAAATAAGAAAGAACTTAGGATTACATGCTATGCTTACATTTCACCCCCTAAGCCTGAAGTTCCTTGCCGATCTTGACGATGCCCAGCTTTACACGCAGTTCGCATGCAGAAACGATCTCGCGGGAGCGGCTTCGTCAGAATGTCGGCGATCTACTCCTCAGTGCAGACGTGCTCAATGTCCATCTTCCCATCTACGACACATTCCTGAATGAAGTGAAATCTCACATCTATATGCTTGCTTCAGTCGTGGAAAACGGGATTCTTACTGAGAGCTATAGACGATTGGCTATCCATCTTCACGACCTGCACTGAGAGCTATAGACGGAGATGGTGTTGATGTCGAGCAAGGTCTCGATGGAGATTGCCACTTGAGCGAGGTGCTCCGGCACGACCTGCAGCATCTTCCTCACGACCTCGGCGTCGGTGACGTTGTCGCTGAGGAGACGTAGATCAGCGGCGAGCCCGATGATGCGGTTCACGAAATCTTCCGCGGTGTCCGCCTCCTTCCACACCTGGGCGCTGAACTCACGCCGGAGCTGCTGCGCATTGGCCTCGCGCACCCCCTAGCCCCTGACACGGATCCTCTTGATCGCCGCCCACGCTTCTGCTGCCGTCCTCTCGCGAAGACCTGCAAGCATGTCAGGTGGAACGGATCGTAGGATAGTGGCGAGCGCCAGACGATCATGGCGGTAGACGATCTCCTCGCCTTCCTTCGGCTCGACAGTGTACCACCACCCCGCCACCTCCAAGTTCACCTGCATCAACATCGCCCACTCCTGGTAGTTGGTGCGTGTGAGCATGGGGAACTTAGTGCCGGCGTCATCCGTGGTGCGGTGGATCACGACCTCACGGTGCCCTCTACGCGGCGCTGGGGAGGGCGAGACGCGGCAACCTCGTCGCTCTCCATGGCCACCGCGCAGCAGAACAGATTGGTGGTCCATCCCTTCTTGTCACAGCTCCGATGCCAAATGTCAACCAGAACTCTCTCCGGCGGCCGGAATTCTTCCGGTGAACTCGCTCACGAACTCAAAGATGCAAACGAGACTCAAGAGATTTTTGGTGCTGTGCAAACCGCTACAGCTTTTCTCAATGTATTAGACTACTATTTATATACATCTCAACGCTAAAAATAGGAAAGCCACCAAAAAGAAATAGATAGACGCATACGTGAGGAACAAGCAAGCTAATCTTGCCGTCCACCATACCATACTACGTGCATGCACACGTACGTATTCCATACAAGGACTCGGGAGGAGAATTTCCATGCCAAGCTCAACGCTACCTATAGCAAAAGGAAATAAGCAAGAACTCAGGATTACATGCCATGCTTACAGCGGCGTGGCCAGGCACGGGGAGCCGTGACCGGGGAGCTCGCGCCGCCACCTCTCCCTCTCTCTCCGCACGGGAGCACGTGGGAGCAGGCGCTGCGTGAGACGGGCGTCGGGCGTCCCGTACCTGGACCCCGGCATGAAGGTGGAGATGTTGTTCATGCCTCTTGTAATCATGACAGATCATTGTATCCATGTTAGGTGCATTTAGATAGTTCAATTAAGTTGTGAACACGTTTGTAATTTCACGTAGAATCGTGGGCAGGGGCGGAGGCTGCATGCCGCTGCGTCATGACCGCGTCAAGGGGGCTGGCTCCGCCATGGCGTGCATGCCGTGCATGTCGCACGGACGATCGCAAATGACGGTGTACCGTGCAGCTGCACGTCGTGGCGGGAGTTGCGGAAGCCCGTGATAAAGACAATGGAATGCATCAGAAAAGACTATGCCAGTTGCAGTTGAAAACTCTCTCACTCTCTCGCGTGTGTTCATCGTGCTCTCGGCGTCGTGTTCACAGTGACCGCGCTCTGAGCATCGCACGCGGCGCTGTACATGGACATGGACGACGACAGGGTGGCACCGGTGTGCGTGTTCTCCTTCACGTTCCCGCGCGTCGGGAACGTCGGCTTCAGGCTGCGGTTTGAGCGGGAGCTCGGCGTGCGGGCGCTACGCGTCCTGGTGATGGTCACGGGCCATAGAGGTGGAAGATGGAGCTGACGTGCAGGCCTCACATGCTAGTGAGCCACGTTAATCACTGTTTGGACTTGTCTAGACCCGTTTGGACTTATTTTGGCATCCGAACAGAGTTTAGGAACCTAAATGACCATTTTGAGAGTTTAGGGACCGATGACAAAGCAGCACAAGTTTGAGGAACGCTGATGTACTTTACTCTTTAAAAAAATGCAATGGAATGGAAATCGATAATGATTCCACACGGGCATCCATGCGGACCGATGTGTCTCCCCCACTCGCTATCGCGTCTTCGCTCCCTCTCGTCCGCACCTTGCCAAAAAAAATAAAATTCTCCACTTCACCCTCTCTCGCTCCTGTCCACTGCGCTACCTGCTCGTGCGCGCCGTGTTCGCCGTGCCCATCCTTGTTGTGGCCGCGCTCCAATGCGCTACTTGCTTGCCGCGGCCGCCTACACCGATTTGGCGACTGTGGCCACCTCCATCGAGCTAGCGAGCCGGGGAGGGGGTGAGCTTCGTGTGAAGCCATCCCGTCAGCGAGTTGCCCACGCCGCTGCCACATGACAAGCTCCATGCGCTGCTGTCGAGCTCTACAACGACAGGCCTCTATTCATCCAAGCAACAAGATGACAGTGCATTGAAAGCCCATGTTGGAAGTGTAAGTTTTAAGTGTCTTAGATGTTTCATCTACATGTTGCAAGTGTTTCATTTTAATGTTGCAAAAGTAGATCGGAACGTTGCACATGTTGCAATGGCTATACACATATGTTTCAAGTGTATGTTTCTGAATGTTTCATCTGTTTTTCCAGACATATATTTGCAAGTGTTTCATCTGGATGTTGTATATGTTTTTGCAAGTGTTTCAGAAGTATGTTCCAAGTGTTTTTATTGTTTCCGTACGTATGTTGCAAGTGTTTTATCTGGATGTTTCAAAAGTAGATCTAGTGTTGCAACAAGTGCTTCATATACATGTTTCATCTGCCTTCAGACATATATTGGTAAGTGTGTTGCATCTTGATGTTTCAAAAGTAGATCGGATGTTGCATCTCCCTCCTCGTTTTTTCTGCTGCCTTGCATCGGTGTCTCTTCCTCCTTCAATGCCGGATGGGCATTCGCCGCCCCCTCCTCCTCTTTCTCGATACTGGTGACGCTCGGGCCGACGCAGGCCCCACGTGGGCGCGTGAAATGGCGCGGGAAACGACTTACAGGTGCGGGCATCCGGACTCCCTGTCCGTCGGGACGCTAGTCATTCGGAATGGAAATGCATGTAAACCATTAATAGAGCTTTGATTCGTAGTAGTATAGCCGGTCATGTCACTTGAACCTGACTTAGGCATGAGTGAGTGACTCACTCACATAGCAGGTAGCAGCATAGGCATGTAGAACTATGCAACAGAAGGCTAACGGTATTTCCACCAACCCATGCACAGTTGTATTGTTCCCACAGTTTGATACTCTTGTGTACAAGCCTGGTTTCACACCCAAAACAACCAAATGTAGCCCCCTAATGACTTCTGCAATCTTGCTTTTTTTTGACGAATCTGGAGGGGTGCAATCTTGGTTGTCATCATATTCAACAGCAGAATCCAATGCTGGATTGTCCCTGGCTCCGGTAAGTGTCATCAGCATATGCAGTATATTTGACCTTTTTGTCCTTTATTTTGATATAACGACAACAACTCTCCTATTGTATTATCAACCAAAAAAGAGATGAACAACTCAATCGACACACAACCATACAAAGAAATGTCAATGTTAGTGGTAGGCAAGTAGTAATAGTGGCATTATATACAAATTCTCCTTCAATTAAAAGCTATATTTCAACTCTCCCATCATTAAACACATAGACCTATTTTTAATCATGTCGTATTTTGCTATAGTCAATCAATAAAAGAACATAAATCATCAAACAGGAGAACACATGCACCATAGAACAAAATTAGCAATTACAAACTTGCCCTTCATTGCTCCTTCAGATTGTTATTGCAACTTACAAAATTTCTCAAACAAAAATATTACAAACATCAGCTTCAAAAGTATTTGTGGATTATTACATTGAAGATGCATCTGCATTGTGCGTTATAGCAGCAAGCAATCTTGGCATCGGGGGTATATCAAACTCCTGGAGACCATCAAGAACTCGGACCACTTCATCCATTGCTGGCCGATAAAAGTCATTATCTTGGATGCACCAACATGCAACTCTGCAAACCCTTTCAACCTCTTGCAGATTGAAGTCACCTTGTAATTCTGGGTCCACCAAACTCTGCAGGTCTCCCTCATGGAGCTTGTTGATGGCTTGCACAGGGAAATAAGAGACATGGCAACTGTTACTAGTATGTACTTGTGGTGAGTTCCTCGTTCCTGATATGATTTCCATCAGTACCATACCAAAACTGTAGACATCAACTTTTGGTGTAATAGCAACTCCGCTAAGCCACTCTGGGGCAAGATACCCTGCAGTGCCTCTGAATGTAGTTAGAACTCGGCTATAATCCCTTCCCACACACGCTGCCATCCCGAAGTCTGCAATTTTAGGAACAAATGATGCATCGAGAAGTATGTTTTCTGGCTTGATATCACAATGTATGATGCATTCACGACAACTCTTATGCAAGTAGAGCAATCCTCTAGCAACTCCTATGGCTATTTGATACCTGGTATTCCAATTAAGAATGGGAGAATTGCTATTAAACAGATGGCCATCAAGAGATCCATTTGGCATGTGTTCATACACAAGTAGTCTCTTGTCTCCACCACAACAGAAACCAATCAATTTGACTAGGTTGATGTGTTGGATCAATCCGATTGAGCTCACCTCGGCTCTGAACCGCTTCTCTCCCTGACGAGCACCATCAAGCCTTTTCACTGCTATGTTAGTTGAGTCATTTAACACTCCCTTGAATACAGAACCAAAACCACCTCCTCCTAACCTCTCGGAGAAATTTTTAGTAGCACGGCACAAATCACTGTATCTGAAGGCTATGATTCCCCCACCACCACCATGGATGTCGTGTAACGAAGCATTGCACCACTTGGATCTGTTCCTCCAAATCATCAATAGCAGCATGAGCATTATTAACCCAAAACCAACAGTGCTTGCAACAATAACAAGTCTTGACATTCCTCTATTGGTTTTCATCAAACTTTGATAATCTTTTGCAGCAAGGCGAATGTAAAGAACATCCTGAGAAATAATACCATTACCATCGTCTTGATTTACATTAAGCAAATCTCCATGCCACATAGAGCATATACTATTGTTATAGGCATAAACAGTGCAGGAGCAATCTCTGAGGCAAGCTTCCGCGCAATTGCTTTGCGTAGTAGCATCTTGTAATCTCCGGGGATCATAGGGCAATGTAACATGAGCTATAGGGTGGAACACATCAGTGGACCTAGCCGTGCTTGTGTTGCTACCAATGCAGTCTAACGGAGTATTTCTGACACACCCTCCTGTTCGATCATCAAGCTCCCAATCATGAGGTGACCTCTGAGAGAAGCCCTCCATACAGCCACAGAATGGACTAGCATTGCCATTGCAGACCGTGAAAGGTCCACACACAGCATACGGTGTGCAGAAATCAGAAGGCTGTGCATACACGGTCTGCCAAGACTCCGTGGCTTGTGACCAAACATTCAGCTGTAGCTGACCGGTGATGCTTATTGGAACAAATATGGAAGATGATTCATCCAGCAAGGTGTATGTGAAGGACACCTCTTCGTCGTTATCGACAAATGTGGGCTTAAGTAAACCTCTAGTCCGTGGATCCATTTCTAGCAGCGCATTCAGCGCCGATACAAGCTCCCCTAGCTTTCCAGATGTCCAAGTCCAGTACACTACAAAGGGGGGCTTGCGGCTTCTGAGGAGCAACACCCCGTCGGCGTCTATTTCGACGGAGTATGAGCCGAGGCCTGGATCGATCAGGCTCTTCTTTGAGATGAACTGCCGGCTAAACCCTGTGACCTTGTTCCGTCCTACCTTGGCACCGGGAAGCCCGACATCCGTTGGGTAGTCGAAGCTCTGCCATAGCGGTGCTACTGCTGGGTTAGATGGTGTTGTGTTTGGTATGAGGGCAAGGTTTCCGGTGCTCATGAGAATGGCACTGGTGTTGCTTGTGCTGTTGACAACAATGTTGCCAGTGATGGACCAGACTATGGACGACTTAGTACTGGTGGCACTGTTTAAGATGATGACGAGGTTGCCATCTCTTGAAATTTTTAGCTGTGCTAGCTTGACCTCGGTGTCAGTGATGGGTCTCTCCCTATTGTCAACCCAAACAGTGGTGAGGACTGGGATCTTGTTGAACCATATGCCGAGGTACCAGCCAGGGGAGGAGGTGTTGGTGGTGACGGTGCTGGGGGACTTACTGATGCTGCCTGCGGCTGGAACTTGGTGCTGGAACTGGAAGAAGCCGAGCGCAAACTTGCCGTTGCTTGAGATCAGCTTCTCGCCCATGGTGAGGGCCTCACCGGCCACAAGAGTATCACTCTTTGCAGTTGCTGCCAGACATGTGGTGTGCAAGGAAGAGCACAGGAGAAGCCCTCCGAGTAACATGTGCAGGAGCGCCATGGCTGTTGAAAATATGTATGGATGGATGTATGGACTGCTACTCGTCGGAGGAGGAAGAAGAGAGGATATATAGAAAGTGGATGCATGTAATAAAATATAGCTTCGACTGCCTATGTTCAGGTAACGTGGAAGGAACAGCAACGACGCTGCAGGTCCAGCTGCCTGCATGTTCAGCACTAACCCCCCCCCCCCCCCCCCCCCCCCCCCCCCCCCCCCCTTTTTTTTTGTGCAGAGATCAGCACCGCCGGCCACCTGACCTGGCTGCCAGTTGTATTAGAAGCTAATTGGTACAACTACAACCACAAGGCCAGGACAGAGGTATGTGCTCCTTATATTAACCCAAAATTGGCATACAAGATGATACTTTGGTTAGCAATCTCTACTGAAATATGGCATTTCATATAAAAGGAAGGGATGCTAAATATTTGTGGAGCTGAGGTATGTACTAGTATTTCTCAAAGCCAATATAACAATGATAGCGTTTCTAGGAAACGTAGCAACAAGTATTTTATTATCACTTACTAATGATTGTCAACGCCACTAAGAATCGTATGGAACCACTTAAATCTCAGATCTTAGGGTGTCTTAACATAGAAAAAGTACAGGGGCTTAGCCGCCCCTTAATATTCTAGTCTCCGTCAGCTTAATTTGACCAGGCAGTGCTGCACTGCTGCCAGCCATGCTCAATCACGTGCCTTCGCGTCACGATGCAGATGGAGCTGATGCCTCCACCGGCTCGCCCCATACACGCAGATAGAGCTGATTCCATTGATCTATTCATGCCACGCACTGAGGAATAGAATTCTTGTCTCAATGTTCAGAGCACACATATAGTAATAAACAGAGTCTGCTCTGATGGGCTCGGGGTCCTTTTGCTCAAGACGGTATTGGGCCCTTCTTGGCCTCCTTGTTCCTCGGTATTCAGAGCCTTTTCAGATCCTGGAGCACTTCAAAGTTCAGCATGCAGTTCACAGCTGCTTCTTATTACAAATTCATCTTCAAGCAGGTCTTTGCCCTGGCTATATATCCATCTTCAAAGAGGAGAATTTTTTTCCTAAATAGTTCATGGCTAGAGAGCTTTGTGTTTCTTTTATCTTTTTTCTTTCTTTCTTTGTCTCTTAAACCTTGTTTGTTGCACCTTTTGCCTCTTCTTTTTAAATATATTTTCAGTATGGACTTTGGCCCCTCCTGTTATTTTTTCAAAAAAGGAGAAAACTCACAAAAAATTATTGAAGCAAACCCAACCTGGAGTCATTTATTTTGACATTTCTGAAATATATATCTCTGAGTGAGTGAGTGAGTGAGTGAGTGAGTGAGTGAGTGAGAGAGAAACTGCTCCAAAAAACTCTGTCCTGAAAAACAGAGCAGAGCAACTCAGCTAGCAGACATCCTTAAAGAAGCAGCATATCTCTAAGGTAAGCAGTCAGTAGTGAGCTAGTGGCATACATCCAATTTTCCATCAACAAAACATACACATATCACCAGCTTTTGCCGGATTTTTGCTACAATCAGCGTAAATGAACAAACAGGAGGCACATCCACCATGAACACAAATTCAAAATTGAAAGCATGCCCTTTTATTCTTTCAGCTTCGCCATACAACTACCACATTTGTAGAAACAAAAATAAAATACTACAAAGTATCAGTGAATTATTACATTAACTCCACATCGGCGCGTTCCGTTATAGCTGCAAGTAGTCTTGGCATTGGAGGCATATCAAGCTCCTGGAGACCCTCAAGAACCCGGACAACGTCCACCATTGTCGGTCGATCACATTCGTTGTCTTGGATGCACCAAAATGCAACTTTGCACAACCTTTCAGCCTCTTCCAAATTCAGGTCTTCCTGTAATTGTGGATCCACCAAACTCTTCAGGTCCCCCTCATGAAGCTTCCTGATGGCCTGCACCGGGAAATACGCAACATGGTAACTGCTCTTGCTGAAAACTTCTGGCGTGTTCCTTTTTCCAGATATGATTTCCAGCACTACCATACCAAAGCTATAAACATCGACTTTCGGTGTGATAGGAATTCCACTAAGCCACTCTGGGGCGAGATACCCTGCTGTCCCTCTAAACGTAGTCAGGACTCTGCTAAAATCCCTCCCTACAAATGCTGCCATCCCAAAGTCTGCAATTTTCGGAGCGAATGATGCATCAAGAAGTATGTTCTCTGGCTTGATATCGCAGTGTATGATGCATTCGCGGCAACTCTGGTGCAAGTAGCACAATCCTCTAGCAACTCCAATGGCTATTTTATACCTTCTGGTCCAATTCAGGACAGTAGCGTTGCTCTGAAATAGATGGGCATCAAGGGACCCATTTACCACGTGCTCATACACGAGTAGCCTCTTATCACCTTCGCAGCAGAAACCAATCAATTTGACTAGATTAATATGTTGGATCATTCCGATCGAGCTCACCTCAGCACGAAACTGCTTCTCTCCTTGGCGGGCATCATCAAGTCTTTTCACTGCGATAGCGGTTGAGTCACTTAGTACCCCCTTGAACACAGAACCAAAACCACCTCCTCCAAGCTTCTCGCTGAAATTCTTAGTAGCACGATACAAATCAGTGTATTTAAAGGCTACAATTCCACCACCACCATCTTGGATGCTGTGAGCATTGCACCACCTGAATCTGTTCCTCCAAATCATAAACACTAGCATGAGCACTACTAATCCAGAACCAACAACACTTGCAACAATAATAACCGTTGGTATTCTTTTGTTGGTTGTGCTCAAACTTTGAAAATCTTTGGCAGCAAGGCGAAGGTAAAGAACATCTTGAGACCTGATAACATTGCCGTCATCATGATTTACATTAAGTAGTTCCCCATGCCAGACAGAGCATTTGCTATCATTATAGGAATAAGCGGTGCAAGAGCAGTCAATGAGACAAGCTTGTGCGCAATCGCTTAGTGCGGCGGCGCCTTCTATTGTCCGGGGATCATAGGGCAGTGTAACTTTAGATATAGCATGGAACACATCTGTCGAACCTGATGATGTATTACTTCGGTTGCTAGTTTTGCAATCTAAGGGTGTTCTTCTTGCACACCCTCCTGTTAGATCACCAAGCTCCCATTCCTGAGGAGACTTGTGAGAGAAGGTCTCCATGCAGTCACAGAATGATGGGCCTGAATTGCCGTTGCAGACAGTGAAAGGTCCGCAGACCGCATACGTGACGCAAAAATCAGAAGGCTGGGCGTATATGGTCTCCCAAGACTGCTTGGCTTCTGACCAAACCATCAGCTTGAGCTGGCCAGAGATGTCTAATGGGACGAACACGGAGGACGAGTCATTGGTTATGGTGTATGTGAAGTACACCTCTTTGTCATCGTCTACATAGGCGGGTTTAAGCAATCCCTTGGTCCGTGGATCCATGTCTATCAGCACACTCAGCAGTGTTACAAGCTCCCCTAATTTCCCGGATGGCCAAGACCAGTACGTGGTGCTGCGAGTTGTGAGCTGCAACACCCCCCTGGTGTCTATATTGATGGAGTATGAGCCGGGACTTGGATCAATCTGGCTCTTCTTTGAGATGAACTGATGGCTAAAGCCAGTGAGCTTGTTCCGGCCGATCTTGGCGCCAGGAAGGCCGACGTCGGTTGGGTAGTCGAAGCTTTGCCACAAGTATGGACCTCCGGTAGAGAGGGTGTCTGGTACAAGGAGGGCAAGGTTCCCGGTGCTCATAAGAATGACGACGTGCTGGGTACTAGTACTGTTTGTGGTATTGGCAACAGCTGCAGTGGAGGACCAGATCGTGGTGATGTTACTGGTGGTGATGATGAGTTTGTTGCCATCTGTTGAGATTTTGAGCTCGGCTACCTTGAGCTCGGACTCAGTGATTGGCCTCTCCCTGTTGGCAATCCAGACAGGGGTGCAGACCGGGATGTTGTTGAACCATATGCCGAGGTACCAGCCTGGGGAGGAGACGGCGACTGTGGTGGTGCCGGTGGACTTACCGGTGGTGTCGCTGCCGCCACTGCTGCTGACGCCTGGCAGGGTTTGCCGGAACTGGAAGAAGCCGAGCGCGAACTTGCCGTTGCGGGAGACGAGCTTGTCACCGGCGGCAAGCGCCTGGCCTGCCGGGAGAGTGTCGCCGTCAGTAGCAGCAGCAGCTGGAGTGTGCAGCGAAGAGAAGAAGATGAGCGCAACAGCCAGTGCTACGTGGTAGAGGGGGTTGGGAGGCAGCATGGCCGGAGCAGGCGGCAGGCAACCGTGTTGGGGAGACGATGATGGCAGAGAGGAGTAGGAGCACACATCAATAATAGTATTATATATGTATAGTGATAGTGGCGTGTGTGCTGATATGCTGCTGTCCTGGGAAGCACAGCTACGTATTGTGCATAAAGAAAACTAGAGATGATGAGCTGAATCGAACAACCAGTAAGCATAATTAGAAACTCCAGTGCTAATATGTAAGAGTCCGTTTGGCACTCTTCTTTGGAGCAGGTTCTCCATGTGAATGAATCACTACTCAGCCAAACACTAAGGGCCTGTTTGGTGCGGATTCGTCTGGCTTCAGCTTGTACTGTAGTTTCCTGTAGCAAGGAGCCTGGAGAAGCTACTTTCACGGCTTCGTCTATTGCTAATTCGGTTTGATCGGGAGAGATAAAAAGAGCTATATGCTACAGTGTCAAAAACAGTGTTTTGGCTATGTATTTTGCACCAAATGGATAAAAGTCCACATATAGATTTTAGTATAGGGAACAGACAATAATCACTTCTCGCGTTTGTACTGGGAGATGGGAGCTACAAGTATCCGCTTGTCATTCTCCTTTTTCAATCCAATCAACTCTCATTTGCATTCAGAATCAGAAGGTGGACCTCTACTGAATTAAACAGGTTTTAGACACTTTTAATTCAGTTGCATGCATCGACCAATTCAACCCAAAATCTTAAGCTGGTGAGAAGAGGTGGGCGTACAATTCACATATACTCAACACTCCCCATCATGTGGAGACGTGGAATAGGTGCGGGAAACAATTATTTTGTTTAACTGTGCCTATCAAAATTCGAACTCGAGACCTCTGACTTTAATACGTTGAGTTGCATGCACCCATCAAGTCACATGTACCTCTCACAGTGAGAGGTGGATAATTCACACATACTCCAACACTTTGGTTGAAATATGCATGCAGGTATAGTGATTAAGACCATATAGAGTTGACTAGTAGCAGCGCCTTGGAAGGACAGAGGCGGGCGGGCGGCCGGGTCAAATAGTTATCTGGTGAGCTGTCGTAATCCATCGATCAACAGTCTTGTGGGTTGGAGCAACAGCACGTTAATTAGTTACGAATCAATACCATGAGTAGTCCCTGTACGAACGAATATGGTGGCCTGGCATGCACGGCCGTCCGCGATCGGGAGTGGACGGCGGCGTCAACGACGACCCGGCGGTGACCATCTCCATCGATCTCCGGTACGCCAGTGCTTGCATGACACTGATATGATATGCTGGTGAGTCGTCGCCGTTGCGCGGCACAGCAAGAGCCACGTACAGCCTCTCCTGCCCATGCATCGCCCCGAGCTAGCGGCAGAAATATCTCTCTCCAAGCTAGACTAGACGACAGCGTATCCGATCGATCTGGAGCACTGTACTGTTTGCTGCCTGCGTGTGAGTGTGTGACAACGTTCAGAAACTCGAAAGCATCCATCAGTGTGTGTGCGTACAGACACGACACAGCTAGCTAGCACAAGTGCACAACACACGCATACGCACTAGTGTTATAAAGATAGCGAGTTCGACGTAGTACGAATTGGGTACATGTACATTCCCCCCTGCTCGTTTTCACACGTAAGGCATGCATTTTGCCATGGAACTCCACATGCTCGGTGCAGTTGGCAGTTGGCACTAGAGACACTCAAGACAGTCAGACGCTGCGTGCAACTTGTGGTCTCAAATTTGTTGCTGGCTTCCTTTTCTTCTTCCTTTTTTCCTTCCTTGATGAAGTCGACCGGGAATATTCGGTGCCGGGCAATAATCCTAGCTAGTCTCCCTTTGAGTCAACTTCTTCGACCATGGAGGTCTCATATATAGCAGTTAGGTGTAGTGTAGCTATATATGCTACTGCTACGAAGGTCCATTGTTTGTCTCCCTCTCCCTCTCTCCCTCCAAGCACGGAGCACGCTTGCAGCGCGACGCCGGTCAGCAAGTCAAGCACGAGGCTACTAGGCTTCAACGAATTGTCAGTCCTGTCATGCTCGGTGCAGTTGTCTCTAGACACAATGAAGGAACTAGATCGCTCAGTACAGGCAATCGGAAGATCTGTTTAGCCAACTTTTTAGGTTGGCCGGCATCTAACGGTGTGTTCATAGACAAAGTACTTTACCTTATACATCCAGTGATGAACGCGATATGCAAGACATGTCACTGGATAAGCCTCGTTAGGAGGCACCATACATATGACACGCCGATGAGATCTCTTGAAACATAAAACTCCATCCCACAAGATCGGATGAGTTTCTAAAAGAAAAACATGAAATTGGGCTCGGACTGCCAAAACTGACCTAGGCCAGTTGCACAGTACACCACAAGGACTCAGGCAAAACCGGTTTGTTTGCAAAATCGGCTTGGTCCAGTTTTGGTAGGATGTTACTAATTATGCCCAAATTGCTCTAGATTTGATCTTTTTTGCTCTTTTTTGTTTGCATATGTTTTCCGGTCCATCTTTTGCTCTCTCCGATCATTGGTCGTCAATAGGATTTTTTTTGTCTAGGTCTACAAGAGCTCCTTCAAGAGGACAGGGGGTAAGAAGAATTTGTGACCTAGCGTTCAAGAGTTGGACTAGTAAAATAAGTCTACTACGTATCAGGGATGGCAGCGGCTCTATAACCCTACCCCCACTAGTACATAAAATATTTTCCGTGACCTTTCCAAAACAGCCTCGGAGGCGGGTAGCTTTTCCAACCGCCTCGGTTAATGCCTACCATTAACCGAGGCGGTCATTTTCTATTAACCGAGGCGGCACCTTAAAAATACATTAACCGAGGTGGTTACGTTATAAGGCTTGCCTCCAAAAAAGGCTGGCCCATGTCGGAGCCCAAACAGCCCGTCTCGGCCCGATATGACGGTCATCGTATATATATAGAGTTAGGGTTTCAAAAACTTATCCAATCTCACAGCTCCACCCTCACCCGATGCCCCCTCCTTCCCCTTCCCACAGCACCCGATGTCTCTTCCTCTCCCTCAACTCTCCCTCCTCCGGCGCACTGCTCTAGCCCCCTCCTCCTCTAGCGTTGCTCGTGGGGGCCGGCTCCCTCTTCCTCCGGCGTAGATCCGGCGGTGGCCCGGCCCCCTCATCCTCCGGCGCTACTCGCAAGTGCCGGCCCCCGCCTCCTCCGCCGCGGCGTGCTGGGAGCGGCCCCTCCTTCTCTGATGTAGATATGCGGCGGCCCGACCCTCCCTCCTCCGGCACTGCTCGCGGGGGCCGACCCCCTCCTCCGGCGCTGCTCGTAGGGGCCAGCCCCCGCGTACTCCTCCGCGAGGTAGATCTGCGGTGGCGCGGGGTCATGGGGTCGGGCGCTCGCGAGGCGCGCGGTGGCACGGGGCTGGGCGGCGCGTCGAGGTAGGTCGCTCTCCTCATCTCCCTCTCTCTTCCTCTCCTTACTCTTCCCTCTCTCTTTGCAGATTTGGCGAGCGGGCCGGCCCTAGCTCCGACCGTGCTCGGATCCGGCGTGGAGGCGAGGAGGAGGCCGGCATGGAGGCCAGCAGCGGGCGGATCCGGAGCATGGGGGCAGGGGGCCAGTGGATCCGGCGAGGAGGGGAGGAGAAGGACGACATGGAGGCGACGGCGGCATCCTGCGGCGCCGGATCTGCCTAGTGGGCTTAGCAACGGGCTCGGGAACAGGCTCGCCAGTGGGTTCAGGATTTTTTTTGTTTTTTAATCGATTAACCGAGACGGGCGTTGTAAGCAGCCCGCCTCGGTTAATCAATTAACCGTGGCTGTCAAGGCAACCGCCTCTGTTATTTACGGATTAACCGTGACCTTTCGTTGGAGGCGGTTGCCTTTGCCCGCCTCAGATAATGAAAAACGCCCGCCTCTGATAAGTTTATTGTAGTAGTGCCCCTTGCTATATATAAGGTTGGTAGGGAGCCTTGAGTTTGATATCCAACAATTAATCACTCATATTCTGCACAAACAATGCACTCCAATCCACCAAAACAAGATGTAGCTAGGGTGTTATCTCCTCACGCTAGCCAAAACCTATACAAACTCCTTTTGTCTTGTGACAATATCTAGATTCCTCACACGCACAACACTCCATAATCATACAGCCAGTGACAAAACACCGGTAGCTGAACAACTCAAAAAAAAAAGAATGCTATTATATTGTCTACTTTGACATCTGAGTATGAACAACACACACGCATGTACGTGTTATCAAGATAGCCAGTTCGACGTATAGTATGAATTGGGTACATTCCCCCGGCCCTGCTCGTTTTCACACGTAAGGCATTTTGCCATGGACCTCGCTCCACATGCTCGGTGGGTGCAGCTGGCACTAGAGACACTCAAGACAGTCAGACGCCGCTGCAACTTGTGGTCTCAAATTTTGCTGGATTCCTTTTCTTCTTCCTCTTTTCTTTCACTGACGAAGTCGGCCGGGAATATATGGTGTCGGGCAATAATCCTAGTCTCCTTTTGAGTCAATTTCTTCGACCATGGAGGTCTCATGTATAGCAGTTAGGTGCAGTGTAGCTACATATATGCTACTGCTACGAAGGTCCATTGTTTACGGAATATCGCTTGCAGCGCGGCCGGTCATCAGCAAGTCAAGCACGAGGCTACTAGGCTTCAACGGATTGCAGTCCTGTCATGTACTGTCACAGCTTTAATCGTCCTATATATTCAATCCATTTGGTCCATCCCCGTGTGCCAAACAACACACGGCAAAGACATGTGTTGACGCTAATTAGGTCAGCACACTAGTAAGGAACTAGATCGCTCAATAGAGGTGATCCGAAGATCTGTTTAGCCAATTTTTTAGGTCGACCTGCATCTAACAGTGTATCCGTAGACAAATACTTTACCTCGTGCTTCTAGTGATGAGCGCGATATATATAACACGGGCAATGCTACGGTACAACTATTACCTTATAAGAAGTAATAGTTCAAAACAATCTGAACCATTGGTTTATTAGATTTTATGAATTAATTAATTAAATAAATAAGCTAAGAAAATACGAAAAAACTTGTGAAATCCCGTAATCCCCGGGATAACAAAAGAAGCTGGGACCCTTCCCTCCGTGATTACTTGGAGGAGATCGGCGAGTGACCTGGCCTCCTTTTTCTTGCATACGCCAGTCGTTTGTGCACCACGTGCAGTGGTGCAAGGCACACGAAGCGGTCGAGAGGTCTGGCCTCCCTTTTTTGCTTTTTTGTATGCACATAGATCGTCCTCCTGATGTAATTATAATAACGTACATATTTTTATCTAAAAGTGGTCACATCCTCCTATACAATGTAATTATAACATTCATATTTTTGTCTGAAAGTGGACAGAAGTTTTTATACCTAATTACATCAAAACTATACACTAACCATATTACATACTACTCAATTAAAAAACGTAAGTTCCAAAAAAAAAATTACAAAAACGTGTTATATCCAGAGAAAAAATGTTATGCAGTTACTGCGTACGTGCATGAAAAGTTATATGCTAATCTAATTATACTACATACATTAATTATTATGCCAGTTTATGCTAATCAATTTAAAGCATGTTACACGAATGCTAATGAATATGTTGGGAACCACACACGTTACAACTTGTAGCTGTCACGTACAGACAAGTGAAAAGCTACGTGCTAATCAAATTGCTAATCAAATAGATCACACATAAATCAATTAGATCTGGAATAAAGATTTTTATACCTAAAATTTTCCTCATTTATCCTATCTTACCAAATTAAGGATTAAATAAATCTATATTTCAACTATCACCTCCTAAGAAGTAATAGATGATCCTAACCATCCGATCTCATTAAATGAACAGTTCAGAGTCATTTGGAGGTACCGCATCAAAGCCCACATGATACGTCGCTAGATAAGCTTCGTCAGGGGTGCGATACGTATGACACGCTGATGAGATCGCTTGAAACATAAAACTCCATTACACAAGATCGGATGAGTTTCCAAAGGAAAAACACGAAATTGGGCTTGGACTATCAAAACTAGCCTAGGCCTGTTACACGGTACATGGCGAGGACTCAGGCAAAATCAGTCTATTTGCAAAAAAATCGGCCTAGTCCAGTTTTTGGTAGGATGTTACTAGCTAGTTATGCACAAATTGCTCAAAATTTGATTGTTTTTGCTTTTTTTTTTTTGCACATGTTTTGCAGTCCATCTTCTGCTCTCCGATCATTTTGGTCATCAACTGGATGGTTTCTCTAGGTCTACAAGAGCTCCTTCAAGATGAGGGGGGTAAGAAGATTTTGTGAATTGTGACCTAGCGTTCAAGAGTTGGATTAGTAAAAAAAATCTACTTACGGATCAGGGATGGCGGCACCTGTGTAACCCTACCCCCTTGCTATATAAGGTTGGTAGGGAGCCCTCAGTTCGATATCCAACAATTCATCACTCATACTCTGCACAAACAATGCAATCCAATCCACCAAAACAAGATGTAGGGTGTCATCTCCTCACGCTAGCATAAACCTGTACAGACTCCTTTTTGTCTTGTAACAATATCTAGCTAGATTCCTCATGCACACAACACCCCATAATCATACAATCGATGACAAAACACCGGTAGCTGAACAACTCAAGAAAAAAAAAGAATGCTCTTGTCCACTTTAACATCTGAGTATGAAAAAAACTATCCCTTGATGGCCTAGATAACAAGGCCACCACACACAACCTGCAAAGATGTGACATATCACTAGAGAAAGTTTGCAGTAAGTAGGATCAACATATTCCTTTCAGTTAAGGATAAATGTGCACTCTCTCCCATCAACAAACATACCCTCTCTCTACATTTGGAAAATCTAGGTTTAAGAAGAGTCTAGAAGATAGGATTACTTATAAGTCAAGTGAAGTCAGGTTGGGTCCTCCCTATATAAATATAAAGGGGATGTAACTATTAGAATAAGTAAGGATAGTCACTACTAAAAAAAATCTTTTGCGTGACACGTGGAAATTATTTACCGTGGCGGGCAGCACTGAAAACCGCCACGGTTAATGCTTCGATTAACCGTGGCGGGCATTTTTCATTAAACAAGGCGGTTAAAAATGCCCGCCTCGGTTAATCATTTACGGAGGCGGTTAAGTATAAGGCGTCCGCCTCCAAAAATCAAGCCCAGCCCACTACCAGCTAGCAGCCCACTACCAGCCTCGCCTATATAATAAAACCTAACCCTAACCCACCCTCTCCCTCACTCCACTCTCCATCCCGCACAAGCTGCCTCCACTTCATCTCCCTCTCCCCACAGCGCCGGCGACGACCCACTCCTCTCCCTCTCCTCCACTTCATCTCCCTCTCCCACACCGAGCACCAGCGACGGCCCTCCTCACCAACGCGACGGCCATGGCGCAGGGGAACTGCCATGGCGTGGGGAGGATGGCCCTCCTCCCCGGCGGCGCAGATCCGGCAGGGAGGACGACTCCGGTAGCGAATCCGGCCCACCGGCGGCGGATCCGGCTGTGCCCCGGCCTCCTCCCCTCCCTCCTTCACGGCAGCGCAGATCCAGCGGGGAGGACGCCTTCGGCAGTGGATCTGGCCTCCCGGTGGCGGATCCGCCTGCACCCTGGCCTCCTCCCCTCCCTCCTCCACGGCGACGCAAATCCAGCAGGGAGGACGCCTTCGGTCGCGGATCCGGCCCTCCAGCGGCGGATCCGGCTGTGCCCCCGCCTCCTCCCCTCCCTCCTCCACGGTGGCGCAGATCCGGCGGGGAGGACGCCTCGGCGGTGGATCTGGCCTCCCGGCGGCTGATCCGCCTGCGCCCCGGCCTCCTCCCTTCCCTCCTCCACGGCGGCGCAGATCCGGGTGGCGTTGGCGAGCAGCGAGATCCAGTGGCCGTGGATGGGCTCGGCGGGCCCATTAGGGGCTTGCTGGGCTCGTTCGTGGGTTTTGTTTTTTTTTTATTTTTTTACTCGATTAACTGTGGCGGGCAACAAACCGTCGCGGTAAATTGGTCATTTACGGTGACCTTTGGTTGGTGGCAGTTGGAAAAACCACCACGTTAATCGATTCTGCCCGCCACGGAAAAGTTTTATGTAGTAGTGAGTCTTGGGGAAACCCTAAGGATCTCTAGCGGCTCCACGTTCGAGCCAATGGTGGACATGCCGCCCAACCTGTGCCGCCTAACTGTAGTCTGCCCCCCCCCCACCTCCTCTCTCGATCTAAGGTGCAACTAGTCCTAGCTAGGGAAGTCATTCCCCTCCTCTAATCACCTAATTCATCCAATTTTACCCTCAAATCCCTCTCTCATGTGCCTACTGCAGCAGAACCATTACATAAACACAACTATCTCTTGGTTTTTTTGTTTGGTCAATTCATTTAGCTATGGTATAACACATATGCAAACTTTGATTATCGTAGTCTTATTTTTTTGTTGCCTTGGTAATGCTCTAAGATTTGACAATAGTTACATATAAAAAAAAGTAAAATCAAAGGTCTAACAGTAACTTATATTATTGTCAATCTTCAGGTTTTGAGTTGGAGTATCATGAACACACACACACACAGAGAGAGAGAGACAGAGAGAGAGAGAGAGAGATTTCAGTCAAGAAGAAAAATGTGATGGCGGAGAGGGACACGACAAAAATGGCTTGGGGGGCATTTCCAGTTCACTTATGTTCTTCTCCAACATTTCTATGACACTCCTAATAGAAGGACGATTTCCTGGGCTTGTTTGTATGCACCACAAGGCGACTAGACTCATATGTCTTGCAGTCTCATCACTCTCACATGCAACTTCCTGACTTTGGAAATCTTTTGCTAAACGGTCATAAATCCAATCGGGGAAATAAGCTTCACTAGAATTCCCAGTGGTTTCTTTAATATTCTTCCTTCCAACTACCATTTCTAACAACACCATTCCATAGCTATAAACATCTGATTTAGTTGACACAACTCCAAAACCTCTAGAAAATACTTCTGGAGCAATGAAACCAATGGTACCTCTAGCTTCAGCCATTGAGAGAGCACTATCCTTGAGGTGGCACAGTTTTGCCAGTCCAAAATCTGCAATTTTTGGACAAAAGTCTTCATCTAGAAGCACATTATGTGGCTTGATATCAAAATGGATAATACGGGCATTACATCCCCGGTGCAAATATTCCAAGCCTCGCGCAATGCCAATGGCTATTTCTCGCAACTTATCCCATCCTATGACCATTTTAGTTTCTTCTGAATAAATATACTTGTCCAAAGAGCCATTGACCATGTAATCGTAAATAAGTGCTCGCTTAGATCCATGTAAACAAAAGCCAACTAAGTTCACAATATTTATATGAGATGTCCTACGGATGCTCACTACCTCGTTCAGGAACTCTTCTCCATTTCCTTTCGATACTTTTAGTAGTTTCACGGCTACCTTGCGTCCATCTTCTAATTTTCCCTTATATACTATGCCATAGCCACCTTCTCCTAGTACATGCTTGAAGGATCCCGTTATTTTCTTTACCTCTGAGTATTTGTACCTCTTTGGGATGAGCGAATCATATCCTTTCAGTATGTCCTCTATGTTTGATTCATTGCCATTGTACCTTTTTTTTGAACGAACGCTCCTATTGTACATTTGAAAGGATACTTGGTAAATTTTCTTCCAACGGTATATTGTGCAAGCAAGGCACGTAAGAATCAAGCAGATTGAAGCAGATAGTGCAACTGAAATAGAACGTAATAAATTACACATAACGCCCATTTCTATAGGAAAAGAAAAGATGCTCATCTATCAATATCTACACTTGGAATAACAATGGGGTAAGAATGACCCCATGTCTCCAAATTAACCAGGGTTGTTGTGTAGTTTTCGTATGGGATGGGGCCGGGGGAGGGGGGAGCGTACCTTTTAAAATTAACTTGTTCTGTCTCCGTGAACCACCAGAAGGATCTATCAATGGACCAGCAGAAACATCTATCAAAAGAACAGAGATGTGGTTCAGTCCAGCAGAATTAATATTGTTTATATTACTTTATTACAAAGTGATAGAATACATATTCACTGTATATGTGTTACTATAACTCATGATGATATTGCAGTATCGTGATTGTAACTCGAAGGGTCACAGAATAAGATATTTAAAATTACAGACTTAATCAACTTGTAACTAAGTAGTAATCAATGTTACCAAATCTTTCAAAATATTTTTTTTAATTTTTTGATTAAAAAATTTATGCCTTCATGAATCTCATTTTTTTCGACATATTTTCTCCAACAATAATCTTTAAACGGTTTGTGAATCGCACTTATGGTTTATGAGATATTACATTATGAAAATCTGAATCTTGAAAAATATTTTTGTTCATGCATGTATATGTCAGGTGGGTTAGTATAGGGTAAGATTCAATTAAATAATTAAATAAGTGTTGGTTGCAACTACATTATAAATAGAAGTGTAATTCAGGAGTAGATAGAGTTGCAGTTTTGTTTTTGTTTTGATGAGAGCACGTGGGGGACAAAAGAATTAAGAAAAAACAAAGCAAAAGGCACGTGGGAGACGAGACTGGAGGGATGTGCACAGCAATAGTTCTCACTTTATATTTCTCCGTGTCTCTCATCCTTCGTCTACTAGTACATAAAATATTTTTACTGCTGTTTTTTCTTCATATTTCTACTGTCATTTTTAGCAACCGCTTGTGTGAAAGGCCAAAAAAAAATCGGCAAAATTTACTGCATCACTTAGGGCGCGCTTAGCTTGTTTCCACAGCATGCCACAATGCAACTCAGGCTGCGCCAAAAATCCGGCGAGCAAAACCGACGCCGGAAATTTGGCGAGCAGCGGCGTCAAAATGGACTGGAGGCTGGTGACGAGGCCGACTGCGGCAGTGAAGCAAACGCATGCCCAAGATGCGGCGCGGATAGTGCGGCGCGGTGCGGCGAATTACGGAAGCCATCCAAACGTGGCCATAAGAATTGCCTGTGTAAATATTTATATTGGCATTTTTCTTAAGGAAGCCGGCACTGTAAATGGATCTACATCGGTGTTTTTCTTTAAGGATGCCGCTAGTGTAAATAATTTTGTAGAAATTACAAATCAGGCTAAACAATAGCAAAAAAGATGCTGCCAGTGTAAATATTTTTTTCAAAAATTATAAATCAAGCTAAAAAAATCAGCAAAAAGAATTTTTTTTATCAGTTGGGGCCGGCACTAGACAGCCACACACATGTATGTGCAGTTCCTAGGAATCAAACTTAGAACCTCAGACCTCGCATGTTACTCTCCTTGCCACTGCACCTAGAGTCACTTGTGTCGTAACAACAAAAACATTTCTCTAGTATTTACTCCATCAAATTTTTAAATAGAGATTTGAGGTCTTAAGCGGATTAAAATGAAAAAATTGTCAACTACAAAGTTTTAGATTTCATTGAGATCTACAATTTTGCTTTTGATCGTTTTTCCATCCGAGGTCATTTAAGAAATTCTAAAAAAATTAAAATTATTAATTTTAAAACATAATTTCAGAGCCCTAAATGATTTTAAATAAAAAAGTAGTCAACTACAAAGTTAAAGATATTTTCATGTACTACAATTTTTATTTAGACCATTTCTCCATACGAAATCATTTGCAAAAAATAAAAAAAAACTAATTTCAAATTATTTGTAGTGGCGCTAGGTTAAGAAAACCGCTAGTGTAAATGCATCTTTACTGTCAGTTTTTCTAAGCCTACCAACTACCATAAATAGAAATCATGTATTTACACAGGTGATTCTCTTAAGGTTGCCGCTAGTACGAATCGGATTTACACTGGCGGTACGTTAAGAAAACTGTCAATGTAAATACGTGATTTTTACTGGAGGTCGTGGACTTAAAAACTGCTAGTAAAGATGAATTTGTCCTGGTGGTGGTGGCTCATAGCTATGGGCCTACAATTTCATTTATACTGACATCTATACATTATGAACAGCTACTGAAAAAAATTGCAAGTGTCAGCAAAAAATTGATTTTGTACTGGTGGTTGCAGAATTGCATGTTCTACTTACTCTGGCATGGTGATGTCTTGTTGTCTGCAGCTACAAGAGTGGTATAAATTGTTAGCGATGTGCTGTCGCTGACATAGCCTTCATATGCACACATTTTGGATCCGCAAGCCTGCCCAAGCTTCAATGCTCCAGTACATACCGGCACTGCTGGGCACTGTTCGTCTTGCACCGGAACGCAGTCTAACCTGGTAATCACGAGGAAAATGTAAATGTTTCAAGACACTGATTCAGGAATTGGATTGGGAAGTTAGAAGCAAGGGAGTTTACTGCTGGTCGTTGTTTGTCCTGCAGCTGCACTGGACACAGCCCTGTGCGGTGAATCTGTAAGTGCCATACGGCACGAGCAGATTGTGATCAGCCGACATGTGGTCGATTGATGAATTGCAAACTGAGTGCAACGAAATTAACGAGCAGTTAATTACTCTCTCATTCGAAATTATAAGATATCTTGATCTTTTTAGATATAATAACTTTTACTATGCACTTAGATATACAATATATTTAGATGTATAGTAAAATTAATGTATCTAGAAAAACCAAAACATCTTATAGTTTAGAACTGAGAAAGTATGAGGTTCTAAAATAAAACTCTCTCTATATAAGGTACCTTTTACATAAAAATATTATGTACAGTCATGGCACAGGGTGCATCCAATATCTACAATAATAATTAAGAGTGAACATAGTTTCAGGTTTCATGCCCATCGAAGACTTTTATCTTAATTTGGCCACAACACCGAAAAATGTTACATGCATGCCTCAACAATATATATAATATTTTTGTGTTACAAGATTCTTCAAGAAACACATTCTCATATTAACGTTTCGCTGAAATTTGGTTTATGCTGATGCTTATGCTGATTTGTTGTGAGAAAAAAGTACTGCTGAAGTAGTGCAGCAGAACAGAGCTGTGTTAATGTCCTAACTGTCATACATTAATTTACTTTCTAGTAAGACATTATTTGAACTTCTACAATTAATATAAAGTTTTATATGGAACAACACAAGACTGACACTTGGAATCAGAGTATGAAAAGTCCCTTCAGAATATGAAACTAAGCTTTCTTCAAGATAATACTCCCTTAATAAAAAGGGTAAGGCATATTTTTCGTTAGAATAAGACTTCTACCGGCAGTAGCTCAATTAGTATTACTTTTTTTTTGAGGTGCTCTCCGCGCTTGCCACGCGATTCTATTAGTATTACTTGGTTATATAAAATTGGTGTTATTAGGTTCATATTCAAAATATGTCATGGATCCAAACGTACCCGATGTGGTGGGCCCAGCAAAGCCCAAAGGAGGGCCAGGGCAGATTGACCCATGGTTGCATCCCAGGAGGGGGTGGCGCCGGCGGCTCCCCCTAGCTTGTCAGCCCCCTCCACTGTGGAGGAGTCCAGATCCAACTCCAGATAGAAATAGAATAAGAATAATTCGCCACCACATCCATCTTCCTCGCCCTTCAACCTTCTTCCACTAGAATCTATGCTTCCCACCTCCGACCAATCTAAGGCCATCACAAAAACACCTACTTATTATTAAAATTTTGTGCTAAAAATATATTACTATAGTTATTGCTAGTCAAATTCTTGTATTAATAGAAGAATGCATTTAAGGACAGAGGTAGTTTTTTTATATATTTTGCTAGTCAAATTTAAAAATTAAGGTTGGCTTAAGACAAATATAGATGAACTTACTTTTCACTAGAGGATCTAGAGAATTAAGAGCTTGATTGGTTTGCAGCCAAAATTTATCATGCCAAGGATTTGGCAAGCCAAAGTTGGGTAAAAATTTTGCCATAGATTTGGCAAGCCCTATGTGAGAGGTTGGTAAGTTTGGTAGCAAACCAAACAATAGCCAAAATCATGGCTTGCCAAATATTCGGCTTGGTATATTTCAGAAGTCATCCAATCATGCCTATTTTTTTCCCAATGGAGCGTGTCCATGTTTTTGTCGCGATATGTATGGGGCATTGTACGACAAGAACTAGATGGTGTCACATGAGACATAAAGTTGAGATAGGTTTGGGCCCTAGTGAGGTAATACCCTACTTTCTATGTCTATGGATTGGATTGCTTTGTGCCTAGTATGTCGAGGTGTATGATGATGTTGAAGGTGTGTGCTGATCTAGGGATCCCAACCCACCTCATATAATCCCTTGGGGCTTAGGGTTACAGAGAATTCCTTCACGGATCGGCTTATGAGTTAGTTTCCTAATCGAATGTTACCAAATCCAAGGTCGTGCGGCATAAGGTTTCCACCTATCTTGTATATGAAGTAGATGATGATTTCTGTCATGGGTTTGTAACCACGTCTAGTGATTAGTGGTCAATGTGTGGGGCTTTGGTGATTAACACTCAAGAAAAGAGGGTTTATCTTAGTTCGAGTGTCGAGCCCTACGTATAGCAGAGTGTTAGAATGCCAAAGAGAGTTTACAATCAGGGGTATGAGAGTGAAGGGTTCTAATGATCTAGGTTTTGATGGGGTCCTCCGCCAACCTCCCCGCTAATTCGTCAGCTTCCCAAGCAGTCGTCGCCTGCTAATCCAGTGCTCCCATTGTGGAGCAAGCGGCTGGCACCTCGGAGCCTCTCTCAGGTGTCTGCTTTCAAGCAAGGTGAGAGGTCCTAGTCATGAAGCATATGAGCTTGGCAATGGGTCTATCTACGCTAAGCATGTCGGGGTAGAAGGCCTATGAGGGTCTCTTCGACACTAGGTTTTGAACGCTTCCAACGTCGAAGCACTAGGCGTGATCTATACACACATCGGAACTGGGTCGCGCAGGCAGTAGCGAAGACGCAAGCCAACCTCTTAGGTTGCATCATCACGCAGATCCTGGTTCTCTACCACTTATGTAATACCGAAACTTGAATCTGTATGGTAGGACAGTCTAGCCTTCGTCTGTAGTCCTGTAGACCTTCTAGGACGCTCATCATAAGTGTGTTGGTTATATAGTTAAACTCTTCTACCTTAATTACAATGATATGTAATTTTTTTGCATATTCAAGAAAAAAGAAAAAGGAATTACCAAACTCAAGCAAGCGACCGTGTGACAGATGGAATGATTGAGTCCTGCCAATTTGGGAGACCAGAGACCTCAATTGACGCGTGCTTTGTCAGTCTCCGTGGCGAGGTCCATCGCCTTCAACAGCGCTTTGGCAAGCTCCATGATGCTAATCAGCTGCTCGGAGTGCCGCCATGTTCACTTGAACTTATCAGCCCGGCTTATCAACCAGGGTACCGTGTTTTTCTCTCACAACAAAACAGCATCAGCCGGCTTATCAGCCGCAGAAACCATCAGTCAAATAGCCCGGCAGGGCCAGGGGCTCCTCGTCCAGGGTCAGGAGCTCGGCAAGTGCCGATGGCCACAAGAGTGCTCCAAGCTTCGTTCACGCGGGTGGCGAGCTTGCCGTGTCCCCAGAAAGGTCGTCCAAAGAGTCGAGCTGGTCAATCGGGCCTGGGGCATGGCAAGCTGCCTTGGAGCACCATGTGGTGGGCCGTGCCTATGCCGGCGATGGTGAGGCCGAGCTCCATCGAGGCACCCTCGAGCCCGCGCTGCGCCACCTCTACGCAGGCCACTGGTGGCGATGGCAGTGGACAAGACACGAAGAAGTTCGAAAGAGGGAAGAAGTTGACCTTGATGCTCCAGTGCCTATCTGCCTGCATCGCCTGAGATGCAAGGCATGTTTGCTCGTTGCTCGTTCGAGCCATGCTCTAGAAAAACGGATCTCAAATCCCGTTTCTGCGCAGCCAGGCCAGAGGGTGGCTTTTGCATGAGTAGGGCCTGGCCCAAGACTCAGCCCAGCCATCCAAACACTTGCATGCTGCAACCACATAGCCAGGATGGGCTAAATCCAAGAAACCAATCACACCCTTCCAAATGTGGGGATTTTTTTTGAAGAATCAAATGGGGTAATTTTCATAGTACGAGTGAACCCCGCTGTGCAGCCTTAATACCAGCTTAATTATGTCTTCCTGGTGCGAAGAAGGAATGAACCAACAAACAGCGGCATTTCCAAATGGGGGAATTTAGAATTTTGTGGGTGGAACGGGTGTAGTCGTAATTATGCCTTCCTAGGGCGATAGAATTAACCAAACAACGACATTTCCAAATGGGGGAATTTAGAATTTTGTGGGTGGAACGGGTGTAGTTGTAATTATGTCTTCCTGTGCGAAGGAACCCAACAGCAGCATTTCCAAATGGGGGAATTTAGAATTTTGTGCTGGAACGGGTGTAGTTGTAATTATGCCTTCCTGGTGCGCTGGAATGAACCAAACAGTGACATTTCCAAATGGAGGAATTTAGAATTTTGTGGGTGGAACAGGTGTAGTTGTAATTGTGCCTTCCTGGTGTGCTGGAAAGAACCAAACAGTGACATTTCCAAATGGGGGAATTTTCATGGTAGAGGCTGTCAGAAAAGTCAAATATCTCTGAACGAGTGGTGCGTGTGTGTAGCTGCTATATTACCAATTAGGCATCATGATATTTTTGTCTATATATAGTGAAAAGTCGGACCCAGGCAAACCATGATTTAATCACCAAAATTTCAGCAAAATTTGAATTTTTGACCGCTACGACGTTATTTCCGACGTCACTGAGATGGGTGAATTTCAAATCCCAGAACCCTAGTGATATGTGTAATAAGATTCAGAAGAAGGCACTTACCAGGGAGCGGGACATCTAGAATCTGCCCCTGCTGCAGGCTCTCGGGGTCGATGATCTTATTCACGTTCAGCAGCGTGCTCTGGGTCACCCCGAACTTGGCGGCGATGCCAGGCGGGTCGTCCCCCTTGGCGACTCTGTACGCGAGGTGCATCACGTCGGCGCCGTCCACCTGGTCGCAGGTGCAGGGCAGCGGGATCTTCAGTTCCTGGTCGATGCTGATGAGGTTAACGTCGGTGATGTTGTTGGCGGTGGCGATCTCCTGGTAGGTGACGAAGGCGTCGAACACTTCCCGCGCGATGTGGTCGAGACCATCCATCGGCTGCACGACGTAGATGGGGCCGCCCGCCGACTCGCCCACGCCGTTGCTCCCGCAGCGGCAGCGGAAGGGGACGCGGACGACGGTCTCAGCTGAGATGGGCGTGCTGGCCGCGGTGGTGGGCGGGAGGCCGTTGGCTCCGAGCAAATCGGCGAGCGTGGTCGTCGTGTTGAAGCGGACGACGAGCTCAGCGTAGGTGGTGGCGTTGGGGACCGCGTAGGCAATGGCGGAATTGCACGTTGTACCCAGCGCGGCGCAGGTGAAGTTGGCGGCCGAGGCGGACGAGGCGAAGGCGAACAGCAACGCGACTGCCGGTACCGCCAGGCGGCCGGCAAGCGACGGCATGGCGGTGGTCACCGCGGTAATGGGACAGGTCTTCGATGGATGTTTGACTGGGACGTTGACGCGAGAGGAGGAAGAGGACTAGAGGAGAATCCGAGTGGCTCGGAGGATAGGAGCGGCTTTAACGGTTGCCGTGAAAGCCTCTTCCCAATAATTCTCTCTTGGTAACTTCAACTGGGACATGTCCCGTCCTCTTCAGGAACGCGTTCTGGAGGAAAATGAGGCTCAAGATCTGCCATTCTTCATGGAGGTCGCCCTAATTAGAGCTTGGGAACTCTGGAAACTGCGCAATGACAAGATTTTTCAGCGCCGATGCCCTTTGGTTAGCTAATTTCAAAGGTCAATGTATTGCTCAATCTGTAAGATTCAAGGACAACCTTAGGCCTTCCTTTTGCTTTTGGTTAGATGCATTTAGTTAATTCAGGTGTGTATGAACCCTTATAAAGCTTCTTTAAATTATTTATAAAAAATCCAAACTATGGAGATCTCCCCCACAGTATTTTGCGTCAAAAAAAATATTCTCTCTTTGTTTGCAGCAAAATTTCTGTGTTGTCTACCCGACCTTGCACGACAAAGGGCGTTTAAACCCTACAAAGATGAACCTGTCGCCGATCTCTCAGGCTATCCACGATAGCAAAATTGATTTGCTTCGTTCGATCGAGACTTCGACGTCCGGATTTCTTCCGACCTCCTGTCCAGCAGGCCACCGTAATATGATCCCTCTTCTCAAACCGTCTCTCGTCCCTTCTCGAACCATCTTCCGTCCATCGCAGCCTCTCTCCTTCTCTCGGTCCCTCCCTCTCTCCCGGTGTGCGCTGGCGCAGCGGGATGGTACGGCTGCGCCTAGCTCCCTGCGCTGCGTGCGGCCGGCCCGAGGCGGCGCGCCGGTGCCTCCGCCGTTCCCTCCCCCACCCCCTCCTGCTCTTCCTCTCTCTCCCGACGGCTGCGGCGGCGTGTGCTCCGAGGAAACCCTAGGTGCCTCTCCTCATCTCTTCCCCTCTCTCTCCCTCTCCCTCAGGCACAGACCCAGCCCCAGCACGGGCGGCGCGCTGCCACGGCCTCTCTCTCCCTCTCCCGATGTCGCCCAGCACCGACCGGGCCCCTGTGGTGGCGGCGCACCGGCGCAGTCGGGCCCCGGTGGTGGGCGCAGCCGCGGTGCCGGCGGCCGCTATCCCCTCCCCGGCCATCTCTCTCTGGATGTGGTCACGCAGCGTGGGTTGCCCCGGCAGTGCCTCTCCTGGCACAGGGCAGACGCGCTGCCTGCAAGCCGTCCTTGTCTCCTCCGTCGGGGTCCCGGCCATGGCAGCAGGGCACAGGCATGGCCTCGAGGTCGCTCCTCCTCATCTTCCCCCCTCTCTCTCCCACTATGCCCGTGCATGGTGGCCGCACCCGGTGCAGGTGGCCCTAGACAGTAAAGATCAGTCGCTGGTGCTCCCGTTTCCTCTTATTTTGTGATTTTGCTTTCCTCTATCTGATTTCTCCCTACGTTGACTATGAATCATGTTCTATTGTTTCACATATAATGCCTGCAGCTGCAATGTTTGCCTTCTCTATGTTGATCTCTGTGAGGACGGCATCAGTTCTCAGTTGCCACCTCACTATCGCTGTTACAGAGGTCCTGTAATCTCTCCGGTTAGCTCCATAGGAGTGCGTGGGTCTGCCATCTTGAGCCTGTGATGAAGATTCCACACCCATTGCTGAACAATAGGATCTGATGTTCATCGGCTTGTGAGGTACTAGGCATGACCTGCTACTTATATTATGCAATTTCTGAGAGTAACCCAGTTGTTAGCGTGCCTTGAAGCTCCAGGTTGATGAACAAATGATGATTGGTATGTTTCTGAGGCCTCTAAAAAATTCTGTCTTCATTCTATACATCCATTTGTATGTGTCCCCAACTTGAGTTGTTGCAAATGATGGTATTCTCAGTACGGTGCCAGTTCTTTTACGTATATGAAGCTACTCTTGTTTGCTATATTATCCCCTTTTCTTATTGTAGTGAATTCTTATATAGTTTTGGAATATAGGATGGTGATCTTGAAAGGAAAATATTTAGTATTTACACATTTTTATGCTATTCTGAAGATGTGGCTGGTTGCAGAGAGTCAATAGTTTTGCAGCTTCCTAGGCAAGGCCTCCCCTTTCTTCCCTGCCATTTCTTTCTTTTACTTTTTCTTCAAGAACAATAGGAGGGCAATGCATCAAAAAAGGTAGAACGACCACTCTTGGTAAGGAAAAACTCTTGCAGTGTAAATGTTTTTGTTTAGTTTCTCTAAATTCTACTGTGTACTCTGATTGACACATTCTATTTGTACAATTATTCAATAATTGTTGTTTACAAGGTCCATTTGTCCTTTTCAATACAGAATGTTTGTTTAAGATACTAAAAAGGGCATCCTACCTTATTGACTTATCTAAAAACCATTGTTGCCTTCTTTGCCAAATTAATTGTTCTTCTTTGAGTGATATGACAGAAATAGTATGCTAAATGCTTCCACCAGTTCTTTTGATTTCTTTCTGCTTCATTATTGTGCTTCCTCCTATGATTGTGTGTGCCAGATGCATGTTATTTGAGATCCTAAGAACTTAATTGCTCCAGTGATCTGCTTCACAGATTTTTGGACTCTTATTATCTTTTTAGCTTTTCACTTATTCATATAGTGTAGGATTAAATTCATCTGGCAAACGGGGAAACAAGCGAGAAGTTATAACCCTATATCACATAACAACTCTTCATATATGATAAAATGGATTATGATTTGCGAATGTTAACTTCTCTTAGATATCACCCCTTTTTAGGTAATACCTATATAGTGTGCTTTGGTATTTTTTTAGATGCTCCTTGTGGATAATAGCTAGGTTTGTTATGTACGTGGTTTTGTTTGTCAATACAATTCTCTGTATTCCGGTAGTATGTGGGGTTTGTTTCACCTTTTCTTTTGTCGTTTTTTTCATGTCTGCAATAATTTTTAAACTATTTCTCACTTTTACTTTTTCATTCCAAAAGAGTTATCCAATGTACATAATACACTGAACCTGCAGTTTGCAGCTGCTGAACAAAGCAGATATTTATACATGTTTTCCAATGTTTACCTTTTTTTTCCCTGTGCTCTATGCAGGTCTCAAACATCTGGAATTCAGGTTTGGATGGGTCATCTGCACCTGAATCCTCCAAGATTTGGTTAGTGCCCTTCCTGTTTCTATACTGTGACTGAGTTCAGCTTTTCCTCATCAGAGTCCTGTAATGCTAAATTTCTGAGCTTTCTCTGTTACAGTCAGTGGGTGGTATTTCGCAGTGTCTCAGCCATTGCTTTCCCTTGTTCCAAGTCTTCTTCTATTGGTAAGTATTTACAATTTATACCAAAATATAGGTGCTCCTCAAGACCAGCTGCATGTCAATTGACAAATATCTTTTCTGGATTGTGTTGTTGTCAATATAAATGTGCTTTGCTAACTTATTCCAAATATTTGTCGTGTGACAAAAAAAAACCCTCTATGTCTACAGACTGGATACAGTTGTTTCCTATAACTTTTTCTGGTACAACAAATGATGAACTTGGTAGGGTCACGTCAAGTTAATGTTATATTTACATAGCCTACTCTTCAAAATTGATGCTAAATCTATTTTGTCAGACTTCAGAATTCCCAATGGAAACACATTAATATGTTCCATCATCTACTCTTGCCATTTCAGTACTTTTTTCTGTAATTTGTACAGGTAGTGTGCAGCTTAGCTTACAGCTTACATATTTAGTTGCCACTGTGATTTTTATAGCTAATATACATGCTTTCCTTATAGGTTTATTATAGCACTACAAATTTTTTCCATCAATCTATCTGTTTGATTTACTCATCTAATGCTGACCGCTCTCTTATCTGTGCACTCTATAATCATAGCATACCACTTTTCCTTTTCCCTTTTTGTGACATAAAAACAGAATCCACCTATATATGCTTTTGTGCAGCACCTCAGGATCCATTCACAAGAGTATTAAAACTCCGAGAAAGAAGATATCGCTTTGTGCACAAACATTAAACGGTCAGTTCTCCCACACAATATAGTAACCACACCAGTCCTCTGTTTTGGTGGTACAAAAAATGTAATCGTTGTACATTATTACACTTCAGAACTTATGATCATTGGGAGATTTCCTTGTATGATCTGATATGTTTTAAAGCACAGTGCACAAGTAGTTTCGATATCGATTACTGGACTGCTATATTGCTTAGGTAATGATGAGCAACATCATGATTTGGATTTAGCCTTGTTTCATGCCTTTCCAGGCTAATTTGTTCATCCTCTAATATAGTTTTTCTGGATGATACTTCGGGTGAGGTGATCCATCGTTGTCACTGGCTACAGCTAAAGGGCCCGCTTTCTCCAACGAAATGGATCCAAATTCAGGTTACCTCATGCTCAAACAATAATATTGAATTCTTACGGTCCAGCACCAGGTACATCTCAGAAAATGATTCAGGTTGATCATGATGATCTTTTTTTTACCTAACTGGGATGAAATTGTATACTCAGATAATGCAGCGCTAGATTTGGGTCTGTGCTTCAATAGTATACCTCATTCAGACATAGATAAAGCATTTTAGTATGTGTGTCACATATTACACTAAACAACTCATAATCATTAATTGTTGACATTTTCCCTGTATGATCTGGTATGTTTTCAAGCACAGTGCACATATATATTCATTATCGATTACTAGGCTGCTATAGTGATTAGGTATCGACAATCAAGATTGTGGTTTAGATTTGGCCCTATTTCATGCCTTCACAAGCTCATTTCTACATCCTCTGCTATAGTTTTTCTAGATGGTACTTCGGGTGAAACAATCCATCGCAGCAAAAACACCCGCTTTCTCCAATGAAAGAGAATCAAATTCAGGTTACCTCGTGCTCAAACAATAGTATTGAATTCCTTCAATCCAACACCAGCTACGCCACATAAAATCATTTTAGGTTGATCATAATGACCTTATTTCTTTAACCTAACTGGACTCAAATAATATACTCTACAGTCCTTTCGTATGACCACCAAGACTTCGTATATGATAGACCTAATATCAATAACTGTTGCATGAACTACTCTATACACATAGCTCGGCTCTCTGCTGTATATAACCTTCTTTGATATCCGACCATGGACAAAATGCACATAGATATTAGCAAAGACATTCTACAGATAAACATATCCATAGTATTACCGTGTGTATCTTCTCCAAGCAACAATCATCAGTATCCTTTCCAATCGCGCGCAAGGGCGCGCGTTTTCCACTAGTGTTTGGTTTATTACCAAACTGCACCACCGTCCGCCACAACTCTCACGCCGCAGTTTTGCATGTGTTGGTTACATGGACGGAGTTAAGGCGCCCCAGAACTTGTCAACGTGTCTAATTCATTTTCTAGGCCAAATCACACTGAAACTATGACGAGCTATTTGTTCGCCAGACTTTTGGCGTGGCCGCGGCTTCGGTGCGGCATGCATGGTGTCCAGACTTCTCCACTTGGTTTAGACATGATCAAACATGGGTCAAATCGGGTTTGGATTGAACCAGGAAAGTATGCTGCGTTATTTTTTCGGCATGTGTATTTTTTCTGTGCGTTAAAAAAACCAACAGAATAATTGTAATTTCCCTGTGTGTATTGTCACGCACAGAAAAATCATAGGGTTTTCGTATTTTCCTGACCGGATATTTTGGAACCGACAAAAAAATTGTTTTTCTATGTGTCCCAAAAAACCGCACAAAAAAAATTCGTCACTCACAGGGCAATTCGAGTTTCCAGTAGTGGCGGCGTCCAAGCAGACTTCTCCACATGGATTAGACATGATCAAACATGGGGCAAATCGGGTTTGGATTGAACCAGGAAAGTATGCGTTATTTTTTCGGCCCACATCGACGGCCAAGTCGTACTAGGCTATTTTTCAGATTTTCTTATGTTATATATACTAGCAAACATGCTCGTACGTTGTAACGAGAGAAAAATAATATCAAATGCTTGACATTTTGCTTCAGCTTGCTGAACAGCTCACTTACACCTGTTAATTGTATAGGTGCTACTTTTGCTGTTGTGAATTGTTGTCATGATTTCTGCGTCGATCACAAATGAATGCGCACATTAATGGGAAACAAGAACGACAATTTTACATATCTATTTTTTATCTTTTTTATAACATTTAAAGGCTATATTTTATCTTATGATAACTATGACAATGTCTAAAATATATTATTATTGGCAATAATATGACATTGTTCGATTAATTCTATATTGAATTAAAATACAGTCATGATAGATTATTTCTTCCGTTGTAAGGCACAACAATATTTACTTGTAAATATATCATAACTTTAGTTTCGTACTATATTTGTGTTGGTAGAGCTAGATATCAAGTTCAACAACTTCTTTCATGGATCCATAAAAATGTCAAATATGTAATTCTAATATCTTAAGTCAGTAAGAGGTTAGTTGTTGTCATGTCAAAAATTGGTCTGTTCGCTGATGAGTACGGTTGAGACCTCTCTCAATTTTTACATGTCAGTCCTAGTTGAGGATTACACTGGTATATGCAGACAGCTTGGAGATTTGTACTGATATATGTGTATAGTTTGGAGGTACGTTTGTTGTAATTATATAGAAATAGATACAAATATAGATTGGTACATAGATATAGAATAGATTGGATGACAAACTACTTAGGATTGATTAGTTGGACCATCGCCTAATAGTACTAAGTTTTATTCCTAATTAAATGTACATCAACGACTTAGGGCCTATTTGGCATGCATGAATTTGACAGGAATTATGCAGATATTTCACAGGAATTAATTCGGGAATAGGAAAAAATTCTCGTGTTCTAAACAGGGCCTTAGTGATAATTAAATTTACATAAACGACTTAGAACATATTTGGAACAGAGAAATTATGCAGATATTTCACAACAATTAGTTCAGGAACAGGAAAAAATTCCCGCGTTCCAAACGGGGCCTTAGTGATAATTAAATTTACATCAAAGACTTAGAGCCTATTCGGAATGCATAAATTTTATAGGAATTATACAGATATTTCACAGGAATCAGTTCAGGAACAGAGAAAATTCCCGCGTTCCAAACGGGGCCTCGGTGATCAAAATATTTATTTATTAGGAAAGAGTTAGTATATTTATTATTTTCTATTTACGGAACTAACAGGGAAAAAGGAAACAAAAATAGAAAATAGAAAAACAAAAAAGGAATTGGGAAAGGACACGGACAGGCACAACATTTTTCAAATAAGAAACAGAAGTTTCCATCTGATGGCAATACGGAAAAATCACAGCAGGAGATTCTAAAGCGCATGGTTGGATGAAAAGAATTTTGGTGGACACTTGCTATATAGAAAGTAAAATAAGATTATGCCTAATTTATTTTCTATTTGAATTAGGATTCCTATTTCTATTCGGTTTATTCAGGTTTGAAAAGATCTATTTGTCCTAACTATCTAAGGTCATATAAGTCCGGACAAAAGAAACTCTCCATTGTTCGGTAGTTAGAGAAAGACAGACAAAAAAAATGGATGAACGAAAAAAAAGAGCTTGAAATTTTGCCTCTTTATTATTACTAGCAAATGTGCCCGTGCGTTGTAACGGGAGACGTAACTTGTTGTGTAATTTATCTAGATGATTTGTAGGTTGAAAATTTATCCAACAAACGTGTGACACTCTAACTCTTATGTATGATCGAGCATTGGATTTTGAATAGTATTTGAGATTGCATCGTATATTTAAATTTGTCTTTGCATCGAACTCTATGCCTTGCCTGTGTTTAGCCTTTTGGTTCATTTTTTTTTGCATGTTTCCTTTTCTGGTTTCTTTATTGTGAATTAGACCCAATACTATTGCTAGATGTGTACTGTTCTAACTTGTATGTACACTAGAGACTTGGATATTTATCCAATAATTACATCAGGTGTTCCAATTTATTTTTGATTCATACTCTACAAATTGTATCATCCATTTCAACTCATTTTGGAATCAGACTTCACACCATGTATGGTACGGTGCTCTAACTCATATAGAAAATATTTCTCTATTTTATATAGTGAAGGATCAATGGTTCAAATATCCATGACGGTTGAATTTAGTCCTTTTGTTTTTTATATTTATAGGAGAAAAAAATAATCTCTTAGATGAACGGGTAATGTGTGAACGCCCCGTAAAATGCTCTCACAGATGCTCGGACGGCACACGCTAGCAAGGATGAAAAAAATAGAACATGTTAGGACAAAAGAGAACAAAAAATAAGGTGGATAAAAAAGATGACATAACCATAGTACTTTTTTTTTCCTTTTCTATTTTCCTGTTTATATTATTCGGCCATCTACCATAAAAAACGCCAGACTCTGATCTATTATGGAAGTTCCCAACATTTTCTGGGGGAAAGAAAGTTCACAGCATTAAAAAAAAGAAACCGGTCCCTATAATCTACCGTATATATCCCGTCAAAGGAAAATAAATGCACAGCATTGTCGTCAGATCTGATGAATCTATTTAGATTATGATTCCTACTCCATATCCATCTAGACGCGAGCTATTCTAACTCGTACGTAAATAAAGAAAGCGGTGCAAAATAAAGAACATAACTCTTATCATTTTTTATTTATTATTAGGAGTTATATTTAGAGTACTCAGATATGAGGAATCTATGTAGGTTAGGATTCATATTCCATATTGGTCTAGACGCGAGCTATTCTAACTCGTATGAGCACGGGTTATATATATATAAGTCCAGACAAAAGAAACTCTCCATTGTTCGGTAGTTAGAGAAAGACGGACCAAAAAAATAGATGGACGAAAAAAAAGAGCCTAAAATTTTGCCTCTTTATTATTAGGTATAGATATAGGTATAAGTATAGATATCAGTTTTTTTGAATTTATATATCAGTTTTTTTAGAGGTGGGCATTTGGTTTGTGGTTCCGCTCCTCGTTTTCTGGATGAAATTTGGTTTTTGGAAAATAGGAACCAATCGGTTCTAAAAGAATTATGGAAGCTGAGCATTTAGGTTTTCGGCTATATATTTTGGTTCGGTTCTGCTTTTAACCGAACAACCGATTTTTTTTACAGACATTAAAACAACAAAAAAAATTAGGTAGATTCTACAGCAAATTTGGACAACACTACCTCTTAGATAATAATAATTGATATGGGAACGATCGCAATACAGTAACACAAATACATAATCTCTACTACTAAAAAGGCCTAAATGTTATTGTCACTGTAAACTAATCGGACTCCTCCCTCCTAATTGCCTCGCCCCGCGCGCGGCTTCTCCCACAAAAAAACTGTCACACCCACCACGCACACACACCCGCCCCTGCCTCCCCACGACCCCACGCCTCCTACATTGATGCCACCACTAGTCTCCGCCCCATCGCGCACGGCGCACTCGCTCCCACGCCGCCGCCAACCCCTACACGCCGTTGAGATGACAACATTTGGGTCCCAAACAATCGAGGTCCTTTCCTGGCCCACCCGTGCCACATGAGCGTCTGCAGCAGGCTATCCTGCATCGCGTCGGCGTGAAGCCTTCCTCGCACCCTGCACGGCGATCCGGCGCAGCCTCGTCCGCCCCGAGCCACAAGCCCAAGATCCAGTGCAGCCTTGTCCAAACACAGAGCCGGAGTCATCTCAGATCCAGGCGTCTTTGTAGCACGCAGTGGAGGCTGTCGTGGATCATGGAGGAGGCTCCAATGCCCAAGCGATTGATTGTAAGCTGTGTTTGTGGCTAAAGTGGGACATCGCAGAGCGCACGTGGTCGCAGAGTGAGCGTCGACGTCACTGCAGTCGACGGCACCAAGACCGCAACAGCCCACCCACTCACAAGCCCCAACGCGAGGGAGAGCACCACCGTGGTCTCGACGCAGATCTCGCATCTGGCACGGACTGTAGCAGCCCACCCGCTCAAGGGACCGACGTGAGGGAGAGCGTCGTCGTGGCCTCGACGCGCAACACTGAAAGCTCTATGTTTGGTGTTGGTAATTAGTGACAATGCCTAAGTACTAATCCTATGTCTAAGTTGTATATAGCATATGAGGATTAGTACATTCCAAGGTTGGTGGCAAGATGGACATGGTGATCATGATGGCCACACTTGGATTTGGATGCAACCCTACGTGATCAAGGCAAAGGTATATGCTTAAGGGTTGTGTTTTAGTAACCAAGACACCTAGTGGGTGTGGTTATATTATAGGATAGATAGCCGTACTATAAAGAGAGGAATGATGCGGCTATTGAACTCCTAAGTGCCTCTAGATGTGCATTTCATAATCATATGCATTTGGATAGAACTAATAACGCATCGAAAAATGATTGTGAAAATGCTAACACACTCGCACATGACGTGATCACTTGGTGGTGTTAGCACATTTGCGATGGCGTTGTCACATGTTGTTTCATGAGCTAAAACATGTGCTAAAGTGACACACATACTTTGTCTAGCTCATATGTGAAAGGGCGAATCAAACAGAGGCGAACGGAGGTCACATTGGTGACCGGATGCTGGACCGAACGCGGTCTCTGTGTGACCGGACGCGTCCGGTCAGTGTTCAGTGTCTGTGCGTTTCTCAGCTTTTTGATCGGACGCGCAGCGCGTCCGGTCATTGAGGGAGCTTACTGGACTCCAACCGGACGCTGATACTGTGGCGTCCGGTCAGTTCTGCAACGCGTCCGGTCACTGTTTCGTTGGAACGCGGCCTCTGCTTGACCAGCGCGTCCGGTCCGTTACGGGACCAGCACGTCCAGTCGATCCCAGCGCGTCCGGTCCGCGCAACGAGCGCGTCCGGTCGATGCTTCGCGGTGTAGGCGCTGTGCGATCGGCGCGTCCGGTCAGTTTTGACCAACGCGTTCGGTCAACACGACTGCAGCGTTTTCAAGTGATTAACGGCTCTATTCGAAGGGGTACGTCTATAAATACTCATTGGCTGGCTCAAAGCTCCATCTCTTGCATTCTTTGACATACTTGTGAGCACTTTGAGCTAAGCAACTCCCCTCCCACTCATCTCTCTTGCTTCTTTGCATATTCGAAGTGAGATTGAGTGATCCAAGTGTATTTGCATTGTGAGATTGTATCTAGTTGGCACTTGGTGGTTGATTTGCTGCGGGATTCTTGTTTCTCTTGGTGGTTGCCGCCACCTAGACAGCTTGGAGCAGCTTGGAGGCGTTGGCAAGAGTTGGTGATTGTTCTTGGCCACCTCTGGTGATTGTGAGAGGTTTGTGCCTACCTCAGCGAAGCGCCAAAGGCAACGTTAGTGGATTGCTCGTGTCATTTGCAACCTTTTACCATTTGGTAGGTTCTTGTGGCGCCTTTTGAGAGGCTCGGTGTGTGACCGATTAGCCACCGAACCACGTGGTGAAGAGGGACACAACGGGGACTAGCGTGCCGACAAGCACGTGAACCTCGGGATAAATCTTCGTGTCATCACTTTCATATTATGATTGATTGATCCCGGTGTTCGGTTGTCTTGGTATTCATTGTTGATCATATTGGTTGGCTCAATACTTCGCCCCTCGGTGAAATTCTCCTAACTCAACTCCACATCACCTTCTTAGTTACCTTTGCTAGCTAGTTAGCTTTGCTAGAGTAGCTCTTTTGTATAGCTTGCTAGTTGTAGTTGTAGTTTCCTTCTCGGTTTGACTTGTGCGGTTGAGTGCAATTATACTAGTATTGTGAATTGGTTAGGTGGGCTACAAACACCCCGTAGGCTAAGCAAAACTCGTATCTCGCTACTTGTTATATTGATAAACTTGTTTAGCTTATCTTTGTAGAAATTTTTAAAAGGCTATTCACCCCCCTCTAGCCATCAAGACCTTTCAAGTGGTATCGGAGCCGTGGTCACCGTTTGTAAGGCTTAACAACCTCGGTGTAAAGATGGCTCAAGTTGTGTTCAACCATGTCGGGGGCAAGCCTCCATTCTTTGATGGTGTCTCATCTTTTGATCATTGGAAAAGAAAGATGAAGCAATATCTTGGTTCTATTAATGAGAAGGTTTGGGAGGTAACACATCATGATTACGCTATCATTGATCCTGACAACCTCACCAACAATGACCGCATCAACAACCAATGCAACACTATGGCTCTCAACACTCTCTACCACTGTTCGCCTAAACGGCCGTTTAGTCCGTTTAAACACCGTTTAAACGGTAAACAGAAGTCAGCCGTGTTGTTTAGACCCTAAACGGTGAATTAAATGGTTGGGCCGTTTAAACCCGTTTAAACCGTTCAATCCCGTCTAAACAGTCTAAACAAAATCCAATTAAACGTGATTAAATGAGCTAAACAACCATTTAATCCATAATTAAGTGAATTAAAGGACTACGTCTATCACAATCAACATGAAACTAATTAACATTGTAATTATATGAAGTGTTGTGGGATTTAGATTTCTTCCAACAAGATTATTTGGTAGAATATTTGATTTTTACATGTGTAAATATGTATGGGTTCTAGCAAATTTTATTTTTACCTACATAAATATGTATATTTTATTGTTATTGTACAAAACTGTTTAGGCCGTTTAACGGTCTAAACGCTAAACGAAGGGTGACCGACTGTTTACCGTTTAGCGTTTAGGAAAACATTGCTCTCTACAATGGGATTGATGCAAAGGTTTTTGAGCAAATCAAGGATCTTGAGATGGCAAGTGAAGTGTGGACAAGATTAGAGGAAACATATGAGGGCACTTCAACGGTAAAGAGTGTCAAGCTCTATATACTCAAGGACAAGTTTGCAAGCTTCAAGATGAAGGATGATGAGTCCATACCGGAGATGTTCTATAGGCTCCAAGTCATAGTCAACGATCTCAAGAGCCTAGGAGAGGATGTCAAGGACAAGAATTTCTCACACAAGTTCTTGATGAACTTACCTAAGAAGTTTGCTATCTTGAGGAAGATGATCCAAAGAGAGGGTTTGGACAAGGTGACTCCAAACCAAGTGCTTGGGGATGTCATGACCGATGCTCAATATGATAATGATGAAGATGAAGATGAGAAGAAGGAGATCAAGGTCAAGCAAGAGAAGACCACCGCATTCAAGGCTTCTTCTTCCAAGGGCAAGAGCAAGGTTGTTGATGATGATGATCCATTTGATGATGAGACCATGGCCCTTCTAGTGCAAAAGATGGGTCGGTTCATGAAGAAGAGAGGTTATGGCGCAAGAAAGAGAAGGGACTTCATGAAGGCAAAGGAGGTGCTTTGCTACAATTGCAATAGCCCCGATCATATAGTGGCGAAGTGCCCCTATGAAGACAAAAGATATCATGATGGAGAGTTAAAGTTGAAGAAGAACAAGAAGGACAAGAAGGAGAAGAAAGAGAAGAAGAGCTTCACTATCAACAAGAAGAAGAAGGGTGGTTGCTATGTGGTCACTTGGGATAGTGATAACTCCGATAGTGATGATGATGCAAGCTCTAGTGATGATGAGAGGACCACTCGGCGAGCCATTGCAAGCATCATCCTCTCTAACAAGCCATCCATCTTTGACACTACATCGACATGCCTTATGGCCAAGCCTACCAAGGTAAAATATGATAATAGTGATGACGATTCTTGTGCTAGTAATGGTTGTAGGAGTGATGATGAGGAGGATGAGGACTACTCCAAGGATGATCTATTGGGCATAATAGATCAAATGAGCAAAGGCTACAAGAGGACCACCAAGAAATACAAAATCTTGGAACAAGAGCTCATTGCCAAGAGCAATGAAAATGATGCCTTGATGGAGGAGCTTGTTACTCTCAAAAAGAGTAAGGAGTGCAAAGGAATTGAACAAGAGCTCAAAGCTCTTAGGAAATCCTTTGATGATCTAGAGGCCTCTCGTGAGTGTCTAAATGAAGACCACGAGGATCTTGAAATTGCTCACACTAGGCTTAAGGAAGCCCACTCCACTCTACTTGAGCTCATCAAGGAAAAGGACCTCAAGTTGGAGAAGTTCATGAAGGAAGCTAAGGAGGAGCAAGTGATTGTCACTTGTGATATTGGACTAACATGTGATATTATTGATGATTCTTTATTTGTTGGTCCTACTAATGCTTCATGTAGCTCATCATCATCCACCACAACCAACTCTATCTCTACTACTAGTGATTCATCACTCGTGGTTGAGAATGAGACTCTCAAGAGAGAGGTGGATGATCTCACCCGCGCATTAGGCAATGCCTATGGTGGGGATGCCCACTTGCTAAAATGCTTGGGTAGCCAAAGGTTCTCTCTTAACAAAGAGGGTTTGGGCTATACTCCCAAGAAGGGCAAGGCGGCCTTTGCTACTCCAAAGCCTCGCTTTGTGAAGAACAATGATCGTTATTGCAATAGATGCAAGCAAGTTGGGCATCTAGAGATTAATTGTAATAAAATGAACAAGAATAAGAAAAATGCTAATGTACCTTACATTCCTTTTGATTCTTGTTATGTGCTTACCAAGGGTAGAAAGGTGTGCATGCTAAATTTGTTGGTACACCAATTGTGGGCCCAAAGAAGAAGGCCATTTGGGTATCAAAGAGCTTAGTGACTAACCTCCAAGGACCCAAACAAGTATGGGTACCTAAGAAACATTAATTTGTTTTGTAGGTCAATTACAAAGCCGGAGGAAGGCATTGGGTGCTTGATAGTGGGTGCTCTCAACATATGACCGGTGATTCAAGAATGTTCAACTCTCTCAAATCAAATGATAGTGGCATTGATAGCATCACATTTGGTGACAATAGCAAGGGTGATGTGAAGGCTCTTGGAAGGATTGCAATCTCAAATGATCATAGCATTTCTAATGTGCTCTTAGTTGAAAAGTTGAACTTCAATCTTCTCTCGGTTGCTCAATTGTGTGATCTTGGCTTCAAGTGTATCTTTGGTGTTGATGATGTGGAGATAGTTAGTGTTGATGGCTCCAACTTGATCTTCAAAGGTTTTAGATATGAGAATCTATACTTGGTTGATTTCAATGCTAGTGACACTCAACTCTCAACATGCTTGCTCACCAAATCAAGTATGTGTTGGTTATGGCATAGAAGACTTGGTCATGTTGGCATGAAGCAATTGAACAAGTTAGTGAAGCATGACTTAGTTAGAGGCTTGAAGGGTGTCACATTTGAGAAAGATAAGCTATGTAGTGCATGTCAAGCCGGAAAGCAAGTGGGCAACACTCATCCATTGAAGAGCATTATGAGTACTTCCAAGGCATTTGAGTTGTTGCACATGGATCTATTTGGGCCAACTACATACACAAGCATTGGTGGCAACAAGTATGGGTTTGTGATTGTGGATGATTTTACTAGATATACATGGGTATTCTTTCTTGGGGACAAGAGTGATGTATTTGACATATTCAAGAAGTTCATCAAGAGAGTGCAAAACGAGTTTGAGACCACAATCAAGAAAGTGAGAAGTAACAATGGAAGTGAGTTTAGAAATACAAGAGTTGATGAGCTATGTGATGAGCTTGGAATCAAACATCAATTTTTGGCTAAGTATACACCTCAATCTAATGGCCTAGTTGAGAGGAAGAATAGAACCTTGATTGATATGGTAAGATCAATGTTGAATGAGTATAATGTGAGTCATTCATTTTGGGCCGAAGCAATCAACACGGCTTGCTTCTATAGCAACCGCCTCTATTGCCACAAGTTTCTAGAGAAGACGCCATATGAGATCTTAAATGAAAGAAAGCCCAACATTGCATACTTTCGGGTATTTGATTGCAAATGCTATATCTTGAAGAAAGACACTAGATTGAGCAAGTTTGAAAAGAAATGTGATGAAGGCTTCCTACTTGGCTACTCAACCTCAAGCAAAGCTTATAGAGTATGGAACCTAGCTAGTGGACAACTTGAAGAAGTACATGATGTTGAGTTTGATGAAACAAATGGTTCTCAAGATGAAGAAGATAACTTGGATGATGTGAGAGGAACTCAATTGACCAATGCTATGAAAGAAATGGATATTGGTAATATTAGGCCAAGGCAAGTGATTGATGTGGATGACAACAAAGATCAAGTGCTCCAAAGTCCAATTACACAAGCTAGTGGTTCTCTAATGCAAAATCAAGCTAGTACATCATCTCAAGTGCAACAAGATCAACAAGTGGCTAGTTCATCATCTCTAACTCATGATCAACATCAACATCCAAGCAATCAAGTCCAAGTGCTTCAACCAATTAACATTGCAAGAGACCATCCATTGGATTCCATTATTGGTGACATACAAAGGGGAGTTCAAACTAGATCAAGATTGGCATCATTTTGTGCTCACTCTTCTTTTGTGTCAATGGAAGAACCCAAGGACATTGATAAAGCATTGAGAGATCTGAATTGGGTAAATGCAATGCATAAAGAGCTCAACAACTTCAAGAGAAATGAAGTATGAGAACTAGTTGAGAGGCCTAAGGATCACAATGTCATTGGAACAAGATGGGTCTTTCGCAACAAGCAAGATCAAGATGGAATAGTAGTAAGAAACAAAGCAAGACTAGTGGCTCAAGGTTACACACAAATAGAGGGTCTTGACTTTGGTGAAACTTATGCCCCGGTTGCAAGATTGGAAGCAATTAGGATTCTACTTGCCTATGCTTGTGCTCACAATATCAAGCTATATCAAATGGATGTAAAGAGTGCATTTCTCAATGGGTACATTCAAGAGGATGTGTATGTGGAGCAACCTCCCGGTTTTAAAGATGACAAGAAACCCAATCATATCTACAAATTGAGAAAAGCTTTGTATGGATTGAAGCAAGCACCTAGAGCATGGTATGAAAGATTAAGAGATTTCTTGCTATCCAAAGGATTTGTCATGGGCAAAGTGGATACAACTCTCTTCACCAAGAAGATTGGGAAAGACTTGTTTGTGTTGCAAATATATGTTGATGATATCATATTCGGTTCAACCAATCAAGATTATTGTGATGAGTTTGGGAAAATGATGGCAAAGGAATTTGAAATGTCAATGATTGGTGAACTTAGTTTCTTTCTTGGACTTCAAATCAAACAAATGAAGAAAGGAACATTTGTGAGCCAAACCAAATACATAAAGGATATGCTAAAGAAGTTTGGTATGGAAGATGCAAAAGGAATCACTACTCCAATGAGCACTAATGGAAGCTTGGATAGTGACAAGAATGGCAACATGGTGGATCAAAAGCTATATAGATCAATGATTGGTAGCCTACTCTATGTGACGGCATCAAGGGCGGATGTAATGTTTAGTGTATGCATGTGTGCAAGATTTCAAGCCTCACCAAGAGAAAGTCATTTGAAGGCAACAAAGAGAATATTGAGGTACTTAAAGCATACACAAGATGTTGGATTATGGTATCCCAAAGGTGCAAGCTTTGAGCTAGTTGGATATTCGGATTCCGACTATGCCGGTGACAAAGTGGAGAGAAAGAGCACCTCCGGGACTTGTCAATTATTGGGAAGATCACTTGTCTCATGGTCATCTAAGAAGCAAAATAGTATTGCACTATCTACCGTCGAAGCCGAATACATCGCCGCGGGTAGTTGTTGTACACAAATCTTGTGGATGAAGGCAACATTGAAGGATTTTGGAATCAATTTCAAGAATGTGCCATTGCTATGTGACAATAAAAGTGCCGTGAAGCTAACCAATAATCCGGTTCAACATCAAAGAACAAAGCATATCGATGTTCGTCATCATTTCATTAGAGATCATCAACAAAAGGGTGACATTGCAATTGAGAATGTGGGCACCGAAGATCAATTAGCCGATCTATTCACCAAGCCACTTGATGAGAAGAGATTTCACAAGCTAAAGAATGAGTTGAACATACTTGACTTCTCCAACATGAGTTGATGCACTCCATGATATGACATGCCTCTCCTTCGAGCCCCATGGTACAATTGGTTGACATGTCATACATTCTATACTAAGGACATGTTTAGTGCATCTAGTCATGATTTCTTATGTTCTAGGCTCATTCATGAAAATCAAATGAATTTGAAGTTTATATGGTGCCACTATTGTTTTCATGACTTGTATGATCTAGTGGTAGCATATAACTTGTTTAAGTAGCTTGTGATCCTAAGTGTTTAATCTAGATCACTTGTCTAAATATTTGCTTCAACATAGTGCATGATAACCCTTCTAGTGAGGTGTGAAGAAGCTTGCCCTTGGATCAAACCGAAGCATTTTATTTATGCAAGTCATCTAGGTTGAATCACAAACTTGATCCTCACCCCATAACATGACATGATATTCTATCTAAAATTGGTCCCTTGTGGTCATTGGTGCCAAAGGGGGAGAAAATGTTGTTCACAAAGATAGACTCTAAAGGGGGAGAAAACCTAAAGGGGAGAATTGATAAAAGAAGGGGATCAACTAAAATTTTTGAGCACACAAGTAGGGGGAGCAAGCTCTTAAACATGAATGTTGCATTTCCATGTGCACTTCATATGTATGATGCATAGCTATGTATTTCTTTTTCTCCGATACATTGCTTGTGTGGTGACTTGCTAGTATAATTTGAATGGTATATTGAGGTACTAGCATGAATAGGAAGTAGTTAGATTTTTCTTGCTTCATGTTTTTCAAAGTGGTACTAGAGCCTTGCTTATAATGTTGATCTCACGAGGTTTCTAGTTATGTTTGTGCTTTTCCAAGTGATATCTAACTACACATGGTGCTAAGATGGTGCTTAACGCTACTCCGATGGTATCACGCTTCAAAGGTCTATAATCTCAAACACTTAGCACCTATTGGTAGACAATGCTCCTAATCTTTCCTATCTAACATGTATGCTTCCAAAATCCAAACATATAGCATACATGTAGGGGGAGCCATTGCTATCAATTTGAATTCATGATCACATGTCCATAATTCTTACACATGGTAATATACTTGGACAATGTGACATTGGTTCAATTAAAATTTTATCATAATATCTTTGTGAAAGGGTTGTCACCAATTACCAACAAGGGGGAGATTGAAAGCTCTATGTTTGGTGTTGGTAATTAGTGACAATGCCTAAGTACTAATCCTATGTCTAAGTTGTATATAGCATATGAGGATTAGTACATTCCAAGGTTGGTGGCAAGATGGACATGGTGATCATGATGGCCACACTTGGATTTGGATGCAACCCTACGTGATCAAGGCAAAGGTATATGCTTAAGGGTTGTGTTTTAGTAACCAAGACACCTAGTCGGTGTGGTTACATTATAGGATAGATAGCCGTACTATAAAGAGGGGAATGATGCGGCTATTGAACTCCTAAGTGCCTCTAGATGTGCATTTCATAATCATATGCATTTGGATAGAACTAATAACGCATCGAAAAATGATTATGAAAATGCTAACACACTCGCACATGACGTGATCACTTGGTGGTGTTAGCACATTTGCGATGGCGTTGTCACATGTTGTTTCACGAGCTAAAACATGTGCTAAAGTGACACACATACTTAGTCTAGCTCATATGTGAAAGGGTGAATCAAACGGAGGCGAACGGAGGTCACATTGGTGACCGGACGCTGAACCGGACGCGGTCTCTGTGTGACCGGACGCGTCCGGTCAGTGTTCAGCGTCTGCGTGTTTCTCAGCTTTTTGATCGGACGCGCAGCGCGTCCGGTCACGACCGACCGGACGCGTCCGGTCGTTGAGGGAGCTTACTGGACTCCAACCGGACGCTGGTACTGTGGCGTCCGGTCAGTTCTGCAGCGCGTCCGGTCACTGTTTCGTTGGAACGCGGCCTCTGCTTGACCAGCGCGTCCGGTCCGTTACGGGACCAGCGCGTCCAGTCGATCCCAGCGCGTCTGGTCCGCGCAACGAGCGCGTCCGGTCGGTGCTTCGCGGCGTAGGCGCTGTGCGATCGGCGCGTCCGGTCAACGCGACTGCAGCGTTTTCAAGTGACTAACGGCTCTATTCGAATGAGTACGTCTATAAATACTCGTTGGCCGGCTCAAAGCTCCATCTCTTGCATTCTTTGACATACTTGTGAGCACTTTGAGCTAAGCAACTCCCCTCCCACTCATCTCTCTTGCTTCTTTGCATATTCGAAGTGAGATTGAGTGATCCAAGTGCATTTGCATTGTGAGATTGCATCTAGTTGGCACTTGGTGGTTGATTTGCTGCGGGATTCTTGTTTCTCTTGGTGGTTGCCGCCACCTAGATGGCTTGGAGCAGCTTGGAGGCGTTGGCAAAAGTTGGTGATTGTTCTTGGCCACCTCCGGTGATTGTGAGGGGTTTGTGCCTACCTCGGCGAAGCGCCAAAGGCAACGTTAGTGGATTGCTCGTGTCATTTGCAACCTTTTACCATTTGGTAGGTTCTTGTGGCGCCTTTTGAGAGGCTCGGTGTGTGACCAATTAGCCACCGAACCACGTGGTGAAGAGGGACACAACAGGGACTAGCGTGCCAGCAAGCACGTGAACCTCGGGATAAATCTTCGTGTCATCACTTTCATATTGTGATTGATTGATCCCGGTGTTCGGTTGTCTTGGTATTCATTGTTGATCATATTGGTTGGCTCAATACTTCGCCCCTTGGTGAAATTCTCCTAACTCAACTCTGCATCACCTTTTTAGTTACCTTTGCTAGCTAGTTAGCTTTGCTAGAGTAGCTCTTTTGTGTAGCTTGCTAGTTGTAGTTGTAGTTTCCTTCTCGGTTTGACTTGTGCGGTTGAGTGCAATTATACTAGTATTGTGAATTGGTTAGGTGGCTTGCAAACACCCCGTAGGCTAAGAAAAACTCGCATCTCGCTACTTGTTATATTGATAAACTTGTTTAGCTTATCTTTGTAGAAATTTTTAAAAGGCTATTCACCCCCCCTCTAGCCATCAAGACCTTTCAAACACCCTATCGCCACCCACCGCCCACCACCCTACTACTCCTGCGGCGGCCTCCCTTTTCCCTCCCCCTCCCGCCGCCGCTTTCTTCTCCAACTCCGTTGAACGGCCATGACTCCCTCCCCCCCTAACCTAGCCCGGCTACCTCCACTGTCGCCAGGGCCCTGAACCGCCTAGTCTCCATCCCCACTATCTGCCCTGCCTGGCTCCCCAGACCGGCCCCTTCTAATCCCACCAAAGTTGAGAGAGAGAGAGAGGAGAAGCTCGTCGGAACCTTAACTTGTAGATCCAGGAGAAGGAGGAACCGCCTACCTCTCTTCGGTGTCGCCGCCATCAGAGGAGATAGAGGGAGGAGCCGTATGGGGAGGAGCGCGTGCGCGTTAGGGATGGCGAGTCGGGTGTTGGAGAGGGAGAAAACACTCGGTTGGTGTTTAGAAATTCTAAAAAACGGTATTGTGACGAAGTGAACAAAAATAAGCAGAATTTAGAAACTCCTCATCAGTCAAACATAGAAAAACCGTATAGTGAGTAGGAGACAAGAATTACTTCTTCAATTCCCACCATAAAGTTATGAGCTAAAAGAACTCACTCTTTGACCCTGTTTGGTACAGCTCAGCTTCACGGGTGAATCCGCTTTTTATAGCTTTGGATCGAAAAGCAATTTTATCGGTGTGCTAAAACTGTTTTGATGGACCGTCTGGTAAAATAGCTTCTTCTGTTAACAAAGGACAAAATGATCATAATGCACGTCTCTCTCTCTTTTTTGCTTTTTTTCTTTACTCTCCTATTTCTTCCCCTCTCTCTCCTTAGTCCTTATCCACTCGGCCTCAGCCACTGAACGGCCCGTGCACGCCTCCACACCCCTCGGTGGCACGCCTCCGCCTCTCGCTCGCTCGCACACCTGGATCTACTCGCTTGCACGCCTCCGCCTATCCCGTTCTCTGGCCATCCAGCACCTCCGTGTGGCCCAGCGACCGCACTCCTCTCCGGCATTTGCGACCCACCGCACGGTTCAGTGAGCGCGCCCCTGCCCGACGTCCGTGCTCTGATGACCCGGCGTCCACACCCCTCTGCGTGGTCCGGCGACCGCGCCAACGACCTGGCATCCGTCGGAATCTGTGGCTCTGCGCACCACTGCAGCTCCGCGCCAGCGCCTCGGCGAGTTGGCCCTGCTACCCACGCCCGCGCCCCCCAGCATCGTCGCCCCTCCTTGTGCCAGCTTTGGGGCAAATTTGCCCATGGCCGCGCTGGGTCCCACAAAAGCGGGATGAAACTAGGTGAAGCTAGTTTTTTCAGCATCATTCACCCACCACTTTTGGTATGCGAGAGCACATTTCCAGGGTATTGTAGGGAGAAGCTATTTCCATGGACCTGTTTGGTAGGGAAGCTGTAAAATAGCTTTGTGAAGCTGCTCATGAATCCCTACCAAAAAGACTCCTGTCCAAGAATCATAGCATCCTAAACTCCACAAATTGGGATTTGCGTGCAACTAGTGGGATTACCAGTTATAAGAGCGTAGAGTTGAATAGTACGTAGGAGGCTTGAGCCTGACAGAGGTGGGTCAAATATTATCTGGTTGGCTGTCCTAATCGACCGATCATGCAAGTCTTGTGGGTTGGAGTTGGACGTGGTGGGTGGGTGCTCGGCCGTGCAGCACGTTACGAATACCATGAGTAGTCCCTTACGAACGAATATGCATATGGTGCCCTGGCATGCACGGCCGCCCGCGACTGGTGGCCGGCGGCGTCAACACGACCCGGCCGGCGGTGACCATCTCTGTCGATATATCGCTCGGTAGCAGTAGCTGTATGCCAGTCGCCAGTGCATGCATGACACTAGCTGATATGATACGCTGGTGCGTCGTCATCGTTGTGTGGCACAGCAAGGACCACGTAAAAACGAGACGGATATTTCGTGATACGGTATTGTTTGGAAGCAGATGGCCGTGTCCGCCAGGACGCTTCCTTGGTGGGCCTCGACACTGAACGGCCCAACATTCTCAACCAACTCGCATCGCTAAAAAAGAAAATACTCTCTGCTCGCCGCACAACATGCTGCAGTGTGCTCCCCCATGCCCGCACAGTGGTTGCCACCTCACCGCACGAGGGCACAGCATACCTGCCCGACCGCCGCTGCTACCTGCACTGCGGGTGCCGCTCACCGGGGGCAGCACAGCCGCTCACTGGGGCTGCATAGCCGCCCGTCACTGCCATCCTCCTTCTCCACCGTGACTGCACAGCCGGATCTTGCCGTGCAGTGCTCCACCCGTCCATCGACCAGGTTTTGCTGAAAGCATATGTTGAAGTGTATGTTTCAAGTGTTTCAGATGTTTTTATTTTTATGGATGTGGCAGAAGTAGATCAGTATGTTGCATATGTTGCAATGGCTATACACGTATGTTGCTAGCATCAGTTCTAAATGTTTCATCTGTTTTTTCAGAAGCATGTTGCAAGCGTGTTTATTTAGATGTTGCGTATGTTTCATATATATATGTTGCAAGTGTTTTATTCGGATGTTGTATATGTTTTGCAATAGCTTTTCAAGTATTTTCAGCTCTCCCTCCTCCGGCGCACTGCTCTGGCCCCCTCCTCCTCCAGCGTTGCTCGCGGGGCCGGCGCCCTCCTCCTCCGGCGGTGCTCGTGGGGGCCGGCTCCCTCTTCCTCTGGCGTAGATCCGACGGTGGCCCGGCCCCCTCATCCTCCGGCGCTACTCGCAGGCGCCGGTCCCCCGCCTCCTCCGCTGCGGCGTGCTGGGAGCGGCCCCCTCCTTCTCTGACGTAGATATGCGGGAGGCCGACCCTCCCTCCTCCGGCACTGCTCGCGGGGGCCGACCCCCTCCTCCAGCGCTGCTCGTAGGGGCCAGCCCCCGCGTCCTCCTCCGCGAGGTAGATCTGCGGTGGCGCGGGGTCATGGGGTCGGGCGCTCGCGAGGCGCGCGGTGGCACGGGGCTAGGCGGCGCGTCGAGGTAGGTCGCTCTCCCCATCTCCCTCTCTCTTCCTCTCCTTACTCTTCCCTCTCTCTTTGCAGATTTGGCGAGCGGGCCGGCCCCAGCTCCGACCGTGCTCGGATCCGGCGTGGAGGCGAGGAGGAGGCCGGCGTGGAGGCCAGCAGTGGGCGGATCCGGAGCATGGGGGCAGGGGGCCAGCGGATCCGGCGAGGAGGGGAGGAGGAGGACGGCATGGAGGCGACGGCGGCATCCTGCGGCGCCGGATCTGCCTAGTGGGCTTAGCAACGGGCTCGACAGCGGGCTCGGCAACAGGCTCGCCAGTGGGTTCGGGATTTTTTTGTTTTTTTTATCGATTAACCGAGACGGGCGTTGTAAGCAGCCCGCCTCGGTTAATCGATTAACCGTGGCTATCAAGGCAACCGCCTCTGTTATTCACGGATTAACCGTGACCTTTCGTTGGAGGCGGTTGCCTTTGCCCGCCTCGGATAATGAAAAACGCCCGCCTCTGATAAGTTTATTGTAGTAGTGCCCCTTGCTATATATAAGGTTGGTAGGGAGCCTTGAGTTTGATATCCAACAATTAATCACTCATATTCTGCACAAACAATGCACTCCAATCCACCAAAACAAGATGTAGCTAGGGTGTTATCTCCTCACGCTAGCCAAAACCTATACAAACTCCTTTTGTCTTGTGACAGTATCTAGATTCCTCACACGCACAATACTCCATAATCATACAGCTAGTGACAAAACACCGGTAGCTGAACAACTCAAAAAAAAAAGAATGCTATTATATTGTCTACCAATAATGACTTGTGGTTCAAATTTAATTTTTTCAACCAAATAATGAACAAATGAAAATAAATATAATCAATTACCTTTAATCTTCGTCTTGAAATCTACATCCTTGCATTTTCATGAAGCGACGAACCACAGCGTTATTTGTGACTTTCATCATCTCTTCTTTCTCCACATAGCAAATAAGGCAATTATTCATAAATTCATCACCAATGCGATTGCGCAAATTTGTCTTCACAATCTTCATGCCGGAGAAAATCCTCTCTACTGTAGCAGTAGCAACCGGCAACACTAATACAAGCTTCATGAGTCGATAAACTAATGGATACCATTCATGTTTTCTAGTCTCCACCATTCTTTGAGAAAGCTCAGCAACAGTTTGTAGGTTAGAGAACCTATCATCATCTTTCACATCAGATATGTAGACGCCAAGATGGTGGTTAAGGTCCCTCAATTCCCCAGAATCAAAATCATGTGGATAAAGCTTTGCAAGGCTCATCAAATTCTCCAAATTAAAATCATGAAATGAGTCTCTTGGACTAAAAGAAGCCGAGCAAATAAGCAACTGAGAGCTTGTTTCATTGAAGCGGTTGTCAAGCTCTTGAAGTAGCCAATCAATAACATCATTGAAACAATCAACTTGATAGTGATGTTTGTTTGTAATCCAGATCTATGCCTCCGCTTCTTGGGATCAATATATTCAGCTTCCATTTCCAATTTGGAAATATCATTCTTATCACAAAATTCATACACCTCATCTAATATATTTTTTCCCATTTTTCTCTTCTAAGCTCATCTAGTTGGGCTCTAGTTGCTCCCACACATTTCATTGCATTCACTGTGTCCTGATCCTTCCGTTGCAATGCCAATGACAAGATGTTTGTGGTACCCAATATAGTCAACATGAGATGCAAATAGAAGACAAAGTCAAAAGTTCGGAAGTACTCTAGAAGATTTGATGCTTGGTCTCTAATTTTCCTGTCCTTTTTATCCTTTTCCACAATTTCTAGCACCTTGACTATTGTAGAAAACATGCATCATAACCAGCATCCTTCTTATCTCTAAATATGAAACAACAAAAACAATATGCTCTATCTTTGGACTCACTGTATTCAAGCCAATCAAACTCATCAAACCATTCTGGAACAAATCTTCTTGGAGCTCCTCCAATATATGTCACAGGAAAATCAAGCGTACGAGGTTGGCAAGGCCTATTCTCCAAGTACTTCCTTCTCACATTCTCTCTGTGATTAGCATGGTAATTATCCATTTGTTTCCTTAATCCTGGATCATATTTAATCTCCTTCTCCCAATTGATATCATCCAAACAAGAATTCTGGAGATTATTGGCACTACCAGGCTCTGGTTCCTTTTGTAATATCGTTCCATCAATTAGCCTGCCATTAACACATATAAAAGGAGCGTAAATATGTACTGCACTATTGCAAGTCTGCAACCTAAATAGACTAACGATGGACACAGTTCGAGCTCTAATTGTATATGAAAGTTAGATTAATTTGAGAAAGAGAAAAAGAAAACATGAAACGACATCTAATCTTACCTTAAAATATTCTTCTTGCTTGTTGGGTGATGCCGTGCAGCCTTGATGGGGATTGGGGTTGAGGAGCTGTGCTGCTGTGGTCGCCTCTCGCCTGTGCTCTGCTCGGATCGGATTCACGGTCACAGAGCTTGCCGGCTCCTGCTGGATGCGTGATGCACTGATGCGTGAAGGAGAGAGATGATGGAAGCGAGACGACCGTGCGGAGTCGTGAATGCTGGCCGGCGGCCGCGGCGGAAAACGAAGTGACGAAGTTAGAAATTACGAGACAATCAATGTCTTTCCTGGCTTCCTTGATCCAAGCTAGCTGTGGGCTACTCCTTGCTGGGCTGTGGGTGGTGCAGCTTATTGGGCTTTGGGAGGTGCATATAGGGCAAAAACTTAAGTACTATAAGGTGAAAAAAAATCAGGGTGGTGCTTCTTCACCCATAGCAGGCAATATGCCTTTGCCCCTGGTCAACACACTAGCTAGTAAAGGAGCTAGATCGCTTGATAGAGGCAGATTGAAGATCAGCCTAGCCAACTTTTTAGGTTGGCCAGCATCTAACAATGTGTTCCTAGATGTAAGAGTTGAGCCGTAAGAGTTGAGCCTCAAGGCTCCAAATTGTTTGGATTCTCAGCTATGTACCATTCCTAGATGGCAGAGGTTGGAACTTTGTTCCGTTATTTAAATAAAAAGTGTGTTGGTAGACAAATAGTTTACCTAGTGCCTCCACTGATGAGTGTGATACACAAGATACGTCGCCGAATGAGCCTCATCGGGACGTGATACGCATGGCACGCTGACGAGATTTCTTAAAACACATAAAACTTCATCCCACAAGATCAGATGAGTTTCCAAAGGAAAAGAAAAACACGAAATTGGGCTCGGACTGCCAAAACTAGCCTAGGCTGGTTACACAGTACACGGCGAGGACTAAGGCAAAACCAGTCTATTTGCAAAATTGGCCTGGTCTGGTTTTGGTACGATATTACTAATTATGCACAAATTGCTCCACATTTGATCCTTTTAGCTCTTTTTTGTTTGCACATGTTTTCCCATCCATCTTTTCCGCTCTCCGATCATTTTGGTCATCACTCATCAACAGGATAGTTTCTCTAGGTTTAGAAGAGCTCCTTCAAGAGGAGGAGAGGTAAGAAGAATTTGTGACCCACTCCCTCCGTCCCAGAATACAGGTCGTCTAAGCATTCAACGCAGTGCAGCAAACATCGTCTGAACATGGACGTCCCTGTGTCCAGATGCATTCACTGGCCAGTGAACCTGGACGCTCGGTAGCAGTGCCAAAACGACTTTAATTGAGGGACAGAGGGAGTAGAGTTCAAGAGTTGGATTAGTAAAAAAGTCTACTAACAGATCAGGGATGGCAACGTCTCTGTGACCCTACCCCCCGGCTATATAAGGTTGCTGGTAGGAAGCCCTCAGTTCGATATCCAACAATTCATCACTCATACTTTGCACAAACAATGCAATCCAATCCACCAAAACAAGATGTAGGGTGTTATCTCCTCAGGCTAGCCTAAACCTATACAAACTGCTTTTGTCTTGTGACAATATCTAGATTCCTCACACGCACAACACCCAATAATCATACAGCCGATGACAAAACATCAGTAGCTGAACAACTAAAAAAATAAAAAGAATGCTATTATCTACTTTCACATCTGAGTATGAAAACAAACTATCCCTTGATGACCTAGATAACAAGGCCACCACACACAACCTGCAAAAGATGTGACATATCACTAGAGAAAGTTTGCAGTAAGTATAGGATCAACATATTCCTTTCAGTTAAGGATAAATGTTGCTGTCTCCCATCAAAAAATATAACCCCTATTTCTCTACATTTCCAAGGAAAATCATAGGCACCCACAATTCCAAGGTTGCCGTTTATATATTCCTTCAACTCCACATTACAATTTCTGAATTTGTTGAACCTAGGAAAAAAATAAAAATTGACCATGAATCATTTACACATCAAAACGTTCTGCTATAGCTGCAAGTCGTCTTGGCATCGGGGGCATATCAAGCTCTTTCAGACCCTCAAGAAAATGGACAACTTCAACCATTGTCGGTCGACAAACCTCATTATCTTGGATGCACCAACATGCAACTTTGCATACCCTTTCAACCGCTGCTAAATCAAAATCACCTTGTAACTGTGGGTCCACCAAACTCCACATGTCTCCCTCATGAAGCTTGGTAATGGCTTGCACCGGGAAATAAGCATCATGATAACTGTTGCTAGAGTGTACTTCCGGGGAATTCCTTCTTCCTGATATCATCTCCAACAGTACCATACCAAAGCTATAAACATCAACTTTAGGTGTAATAGGAACACCACTAAGCCACTCTGGGGCAAGATACCCTGTTGTTCCTTTGAGTGTGGTCAAAACACGGCTAAAATCCCTTCCTACAATTGTTGACATCCCAAAGTCTGAAATTTTGGGAATAAATGATGTGTCGAGAAGTATGTTTTCTGGCTTAATATCACAATGTATGATGCATTTGTGGCAACTATGATGCAAGTAGCGCAATCCTCTAGCAACTCCTATGGCTATTTGATACCTGGTGCTCCAATTTAGGAAAGAAGAATTGCGCTTAAATAGATGGGAATCAAGAGACCCATTTGGCATGTGTTCGTACACAAGTAGCCTCTCATCACCTTCACAGCAGAAACCAATCAGTTTGACTAGATTGATATGTTGGATCATCCCAATTGAGCTCACCTCGGCTCGAAATTGCTTCTCTCCTTCGCGGTCACCATCGAATCTTTTCACTACAATAGTAGTCGAGTCACTTAAGACTCCCTTGAATACAGAACCAAAGCCACCTCCTCCTAGCCTTTCAGAGAAATTTTTAGTGGCATGACATAGACTAGTGTATTTAAAGGCAACAATTCCTTCACCACTACCTTGGATGTCATTGTCAAGTAATGGATCATAGCACCACTTCAATCTATTCCTCCAAATCATCAACAACACCATGAGCATTATTAACCCAAAACCAACAATGCATGCAGCAATAACAACTCTTGGTATTCTTTTGTTGTTTTCTGTAACATTTTGAAAATCCCTTGCTGCAAGGCGGAGGTAAAGGACATCTTGAGAACTAATACCATTGCCATCATCCTGATTTACATTAAATAACTCCCCATGCCAGATAGAGCAATTACTATAACTATCGGAATAGGAATAAGCGGTGCAGGAGCAGTCATGGAGACAAGCTTCGGCGCAATCGCTTTGTGTGGTGACATCTTGTATTCTCTGTGGATCATAGGGCGACGTAACATGAGGTATAGGGTGGAATACATCTGTTGAACTTGCATTGCTTTTGTTGTTGGTTCTGCAATCTAATGGAGTATTTCTTACACACCCTCCTGTTCGATCACCAAGCTCCCATTGTTGAGTTGACTTCAGAGAGAAGGTATCCATACAGTCACAGGGTAATGACCCTGAATTGCCGTTGCAGATCGTGAAAGGTCCACAAACCGCATAAGTAATGCAAAAATCAGAAGGCTGACCATATATGGTTTCCCAAGTTTGATTGGCTTCTGACCAAAGCATCAGTTTAAGTTGCCCAGAGGTGTCTATTGGAACGAATGTGGAGGTTGATTCATTCATTATGGTATATGTGAAGTACACCTCTTTGTCATTGTCTACATATGTGGGTTTAAGCAAGCCCTTGGCCCGTGGATCCACATCTATCAGCCCACTCAATGTTGATACAAGTACCCCTAATTTTCCGGATGGCCAAGACCAATACGTCACAACGGGGGTGTTGCGAGTTTTGAGTTGCAACACCCCGTCAGTGTCTATATTAAGGGAGTATGAGCCAGGACTTGGATCAATTAGGCTCTTCTTTGAGATGAGCTGATGGCTAAAACCAGTGACCTTGTTTCGACCTATCTTGACACCAGGAAGCGCGGCATCTGTTGGGTAGTCAAAGCTTTGCCACAGGGGTGCTCCATTAGATGGGGTCTTTGGTACGAGGGCAAGGTTCCCAGTGTTCTTGAGAACAATAATATAGATGATACTGTCGTTGCTGCTGCTAACAACACTAGTACTGTTCCAGATTACAGATCCAGCACTGCTGATAACAAGGTTGCCATCTATTGAGATTTGGAACTGTGTTATGTGGAGCTCAGATTCAGTGATGGCCCTCTCCCTGTTAGCAACCCAGACAGGGGTGAAAACAGGGATCTTATTGAACCATATGCCAAGATACCAGCCGGGGGAGGAGATGGTGGTGGCGGTGGTGGTATTGTCAATGGACTCACCGGTGGTGCGGCCGCCTAGGCTTTGCTGGAACTGGAAGAAGCCAAGCGCGAACTTGCCGTTTCTTGAGACAAGCTTGTCGCCAGCGGCAAGCACTTGGCCTGCCGCCAGAGTGTCGCCAACCGCCGTTGCAGCAGAGCATGAAGCGTGCAGCGCACAAAAGAGGAAGACGAGCCCCACCATCAGTACTGGGTAGAGGGGAGGCATGACTACCGGCCAAGCTTTGTCTGATTTTTGCATAGTGTGGTGTGTGCTGATATATATACACTGCTGCTCGGATCGGAGAAGGAAGAAGAGGCTATGTATGCATATGTATCAAGAAAAAAAAAGTTAAAAGAGTTGAACAACGAACAAAGCATGCAGTACTAGCTCCTTCTTGACACATATGCTCACCAAGTGGCCAAGGAGATATACGAAGAATCTCCAATTCTCTCCAACCACGCAGTTAGTCAAAATTAGTTAAGAGCCTTGACAAGGAGAGCGCTCTCCTAGCTTAGTAGTCAAGAGTCTTTGTGCCTTCGCTAGTCACCACGCACGGTGTGGTTGGACGTGACAGAAATGGCATCAGGTCTAAAGGACCCGGTGACCAGGCCACCAGGGGCCAGTGCTGGAGCTGTCGCGTGGTGCGTGTCTCAGCAAGGGCCAGAAGCTTTTCGCCCATCGGAGCGGAGCGGCACAAAAATCTCTCCAAGCTAGACGATGACATCCGGCCGGAGCACAGGTTCCTGTGACCATTGCGCGTGCATGTTCCACCAGAACATGCACATCAATGATGTAGACAAAACGCACACTCGCATACACACTCTTACCAAAAGATGGCGATCGCTAAAAAAGAGTTCCAACGACTTGGTCACATGGGTAGCAGTATTACAGCTAGCCGCCGATAAGTTTGACAAACAGGAGGCACGCCTTCACACCTAAGACACTCAGTGCTGCATACTTGTTGGATTCTAACTGGTCAGGTCCAATTATATTCGATTAAATCAAAATCAATTTTAAGGTCAAATTAAATGTTTACATATATGGAATGAAATCTTGATCCTATATGAAAACGGTAATGCTCCGTCCGGATGGGACGGACCAGCCTCGCGTGCACGCCCCTGCGCCTCCCGCCTTGTGCCCCTACGCCTTGTGACTCGCACTTTCCTAAAAAAAACTTGCGCCTCGCACGGTCGCACGGACCCGGCTGCCTCGCGCCGCATGTGTCCCGCGCCTCGCGCGGTGCGCCCCTGCACCACATGCGCCCCGCGCCTCGTGCCACGCACCCCGCCGGTGCCTCGCGCTGCGTCAACTAGCCTCAATTGGACAGTAGGAAGTAGATGAGCACATGTTGCAACCGTATGTTTTATACATTTCAGATGTATGTTGCATATGTTTCATCTAGATGTTGCAAAGGTAGATCTGGTGTTGCATATGTTGCAATAGCTATATACATATGTTACAAATGTATGTTTCAAATGTTTTAGCTATTTAAAACGTATTTTACAAGTGTTTTATTTGGATATTGCGTATGTTGCAGTGGCTATACATGTATGTTGCAAGTATATGTTCTAAATGTTTCGCCTGTTTCAGACCTATGTTGTAAGTGTTCCATCTGGATGTTGCATATGTTACAATGTTGCATATGTTTCAGACATATGTTGCAAGCGTCTATTCAAAATGTTTCATCTGTTTCAGACATATTGCAAATGTTTTTATCTGGATGTTGTAATTGCTATACACATATGTTACAAACGTATGTTTGTAAATGTTTCACTTGTTTCAGACGTATGTTGCAGAAGTGATTTCATGTTGCAACATTAGCGGGCGTAGGAAGTGGGCATATGCCCACGGTCCCCACCTACATGCTCATCAGCAGACATGAGGCGGGCCTCAGTAGGCACAAGATGGGCATCAGCATGCACGAAGCGCACAACTGTATGCGTAGGCACACTAGCACGCAAGAGCGAGTTTGCAGGTGCAGCAGTTGCATGCTGCGAGACGTGCAGGTGCAGAGTTGCATGCGGGGCATACGGGACTGGCTTTTTTTTTGTTGGAAATGGCGGGGCAGGCGGGGCTAACGCGGGTATCCGACGTCCTCGTGGTGGACATCAGGGCGCAAGTCATTCCGATATGAAAACTTGATTAGGTGGGAATTTCATTATAGGTTGAAGTAGCCTAAATATGTAAGTATTGCGTGCATGTATTGCGAAGTTGAAAAGGACGAAAGACATGCCACAGGCACACACATGCTTGCCGAGCCGAGCGTGTCGCTCCACGCACAGAGTCCGGCCTACCACAACATGATGTTGGTGCTAGTGAAGGGGCATGTTCCTCTCACGCGCGAGAAGCCCCCAACGAACCCACACAAAGCTCCATGAGTAATGAACGCTATAAAACTCGGTAGTAAACCCATAAACAGAGAAAAAGTGGGAAACAATAATGGAACAAAACTATATCATTAAGAAACGTTTCACCTCAATCATTATTATTAAACTGTGAAGAGTCACCATGAGGCCAGTCTCAAATGGGAGTTTCATGATATTAAATAAGCTGACATGACATGCAATAGATGAGAGAGGTAATGAAAGTTTTTTTTTGGATGAAATGATTTTCATGGGATTCCAGTAGAGGGTAAAACCCCCTCCTATTTCATAAAAAAATGAGTTTCCATCCCATTGAGTCATGAAAACTGGGACATTAAACCTCCCTCCTAAGACTGGCCTTAGGCTAGTGAGGAGATTCATGGCATTATTTTTCAAAACTATCATGTCATATATAAGATTTTTTTAAAAAAATTAACCCTTTTTAAATTTTTGTTTCAAAAATAGCTTCACTTATTTTTTTTAGTTTTTTTAGCATCTAGCGACATCAGACATAAAAACTCAAAACAATAAAATTGTGGATCACATTGAGAGCTATAACTTCCATATAAAAAGTATCTTCATTTGACATCGTATAAGAAAGATATTATTTTTCTAAGGATTAAGCACTTGTACGTGATTATTATGCTGCTGAAACTTTATATAATTTTTTTGAGCATCTTAGGGCCTGTTTGGTTCGCGTACTAGAAGAGTCTGGCTCACATGGGATAGGCTGAGGGCATGCAACCCTGTCATGTTTGGTTGACTGCATCGACTTAAATTGGCTGAGAAGAGATGTTGTTTGATTGCTTATACGAAAATATGTTGCATGAGATAAAAATATTACAAGATTATGGTTATGATTTTTATTTTATGCAAATACACTCGTAAAGTACTTATTTTATCTAATTATGTCTTAAACATCTTTAAAACACTTTAATATCACTTAATATTCGCTAATTATAGACTAATAGCTTCATTTAGCGAGAAAGCAGCGCATCCAGCCAGTCAGGCTCGGCAGGAACGGCCGATTTGCTTGTTCCCGCAGAGCCTGGCCGTGGAGTGCCTTATGCATGCGCAGAGCCTGGCTCAACCAGGTGAGCAGGCAACCAAACGGCCGGTCCCTGCATCCAGCCAGCCAGGTTCAGGCGGATGCAGGAACCAAACAGGCCCTTAGTAGCCTCGGATACAAAAAAAACTAAAAATTAGAAAGTCGTAGATCGTCTCACCGAAGCTCATAATTACCATATAAAAATCATCTTCATCCGATGTGGTACGGAAAAGATATGATTTTTCTAAGATTGACTGCTATATAACAGTATTGCCGCGCCAATGATAGTGGCGTGACAAGGTTTTTTACGTAGAAATCACTGTCCAACGTGGCAGATCTTGCCGCGCCAACTCATGTGGCGTGACATCATGATTTTGTCATGCCAGGCGCGTTGGCATGACCAAAAGGGTTAACAATAAAAAAATATGTGGGCCTATTTTTAAAATAAAAATAAAAAAGGATTAAAACTAAAAATATCTCTCATATATATATATAGAATACAATGAAAATAGATAAAACAACCACTCTCAATGGAAAGTTCTATTCTATGATTTCATACACAATTAATTTCATTACTCGTAGAGAGTTTGTAACAAGAGAGTTTAAACTCTCTTCTTAAAAACATTGCCAAGTCATAAAAAATACCTATGTGACAGTCTATTAAATGCAGAGACCGGCTTGATAGTTGTTAATTCTAAGTTTATTACACCAGGACAAAATGCCTAAATAAGAAGTTTATTAGGCATGGATTTAACAAAGTAGATAGGATAATTGATAGCATAATAAATAATGATTCATGGTAGGTTATTTATCCAATGACAACATTGTCATAAAGCAGTAAATAACATTATAGTGCAAATTAGGGAAAATTTTGCTATAGGACAAGTGAAGTTGCATTGATGGCTGACACAAAAAAAAGTCTAATTGGTTGATGGATACTTCGGTTTGTCACAAATTTGCTGAAAAGACATAGGATCTATTAAAATATTTATTTCTAGCCCATGAGAAGAGAGAATTATGATGAAATGATATTTTTATCCTTAAACTTTTCTTCTTCATTCCTCCCTCTCTATATTTTCTCTTTCCTTCCCCTTTATCCCTCTCTCGGACGGACGGACAGTGGTGACACGGGCCTTGGCAGGCGTGTGACGTGGCTGCATGCAGGGCTCGGGCACGTACTGCTGAGGAGGCACGCGGTGTGTGGCGACTGAGCAATGCTATGCAGCCGACGAGGGAGAGGAGAGCTTGGGCCATGCTTGGGCGGCAAGCTTGGGCGGTGTTGTCTTGATTGGCCGCTACCCCAGTAACCCCACCCTACGACCATTCTTGCTTACTCTCTCTGTCTCAAATTATTTATCGTTTTCGGTTTTCGTGCCGCAAGTTTGACTTGATTTATAGAAAATGCGTGTAACATTTGTATCTCCAAATAAATTTATTAAAAAACTAGATTCAAAGAATTTTCTAATGATACCAATTATGTACCATAAATATTAATATTTTTTAATATATATGTTGTCAAAGTTATTTTTTAGAAAACGAAAACAACAGATATTTTGGGACGGAGGGAGTAGCTCTGAGCTGTCTGGCCAAAGCCACCTCTATCTCAACCCAGCGCTGCGTCCCTCCTCACTCCTAGTCTCAATTCCTCCCTGATGTGTAACGCTTTGTGTCGCCGTTGCTGAGCATTTTTGTTGTCCGGAGCCTAGGCTCATCATGTCGTTACTCGTTGTATGCTTCGCCTCCATCCTTGGTACGAGTTGCGCACGGCTAGGCGAATTGACGTCGGCGGGGCACCTCTTCGTCAGTAGCCACCCAATTAAGCTAATGGCAGTGACTAGCCAGAGCCCCAGGGTCCGGCAAACTAGCTAACTATGGCAAGAGGCCTAGTTGACGAGGTGCGTAGTGGCCATCGCGGGGACCCAAGAGCTTGTGGTGGTGACCTACCAATGGTGGGTGGAGATGTCACAAATCTGACCACAAGAGAGCTTTGGGTGACAAATTTTGCCAGTCGATGACTCTTGGCATGGTGGGCTGTTGCACAAGCGATGACCCTATGGAGGAATTGGCCTGACCATGCACGCTGGCATTCTCAAATCTACACTACTGGAAACTGAGACTTTGCCGAGTGTCTGAAACTTTGCCGAGTGCTTTTTATCGTGACACTCGGTAAATATATATTTTGCCGAGTGCCCTGATAAAAAACACTCGGCAAAATATAGCACTCGGCAAAGAAGACTTTGCCGAGTGTCAGACACTCGGCAAAGTAAGACACTCGGCAAACCGTTACTTTGCCGAGTGCCACGGTTTGCCGAGTGCCGCGGCACTCGGCAAAGTTTATACTCGACAAACAACGCCCAACCCGTGGCGGCCACCACCTGCAGCGATATTTTGCCGAGTGCCTAACGGCTGGCACTCGGCAAATTTTTTTTAAATTTTTTAAATGTATTTTGCCGAGTGCCCCCTGGGCCCGGCACTCGGCAAAGAATATTTTGCCGAGTGCCCCACTTTGGCACTCGGCAAAATATTTTTTTTTTTTATTTTAGTTTCAAATTTTTTTGTGTAGCTTTGTGACAGTATTTAAAACTCTACTTTAAAGTTTGGGGCAATTTTGACTTTTTTTGTATATTTTATTAATTTATTTCATTTCCTCAAATTTTTTCGGATATTTCAAATTTGAACTACAGGTACATGGAATAATGGAATTCGGTCATCCCAAAATTAATATTCATGATATTTAGCGTATGTTGAGGCCGTATCCAAGAGGTTAAATGAAATATTGAGCACCTCATTGACGTAACATGTCGAAGTACTTGCGGGGAAAGTGATTTAAAATTATATAAAATCCAAACAAAGTCCGAAAATCATGAAACTTGGCGAGGCGTCGTGTTATCGCATGTGGAGGGTCTGGTAAAAATTTGAGATGGTTTCGAGGAAGTTGGGACGTCGAATGCCAAAAAACCACACATCTCCGAAAATTTGAGATGGTTATTGTACGTGGAGATGTTTGCGTTTTTGGCATCCAACGTCCCAACTTCCTCGAAACAATCTTAAATTTTTACCACACCCTCCACATGCGATAACACAACGTCTCGCTAAGTTTCGTGATTTTCGGACTTCATTTGGATTTTATATAATTTTAAATCACTTTCTCCCGCAAGTACTTCGACATGTTACATCAACGAGGTGCTCAATATTTCATTTAACCTCTTGGATACGGCCTCAACATACGCTAAATATCATGAATATTAATTTTGGGATGACCGAATTCCATTATTCCATGTACCTATAGTTCAAATTTGAAATATCCGGAAAAATTTGAGGAAACGAAATAAATTAATAAAATATACAAAAAAAAGTCAAAATAGCCCCAAACTTTAAAGTAGAGTTTTAAATACTATCACAAAGCTACACAAAAAAATTTGGAACTAAAATAAAAAAAATAAAAATATTTTGCCGAGTGCCAAAGTGGGGCACTCGGCAAAGTTTATTTTAAAAAAAATAAAAAAAACTCTTTGCCGAGTGCCGCCAGGCCAGGCACTCGGCAAAGGCCTTCTAACCTAATAAAGTCTGGGCCGGCCCACGAACCCCACTTCTTCCTCCTCCACTCGCCCGGCCGCCGGGCTGCTTCTCTCCCGCCCGCGCGCGCCTCCAACGAGCACCTCTCCCCGCCGCCCGCGCGCGCCTCTCCCCGCCGGCGGTCGGCTGCGCGGCTCCCTCCAACGAGCACCGGCGGTCCGGCTCCCTCCCCTGAACTGCTCGTGCGCGGCGCCCCTTCTTCCCCGAGCACCGGCGGTCCGGCTCCCTCCCACGAGTAGGCCCGAGCACCGGCGGTCCGGCTCCCTCCGACGACCCCGCCCGCCCGCGGATCCGGCGGCCCGGCGGCGCCCCCGCCTGCAGATCCAGCGGTCCGGCTCCCTCCGACGACCCCGCCCGCCCGCGGATCCGGCGGCACCCCCGCCCGCGGATCCGGCGGTCCGGCTGCTCGCTGCAGGAGTTCGAGGTACCCGTGATTCGCTTGTTTGCTTGTTCGGCGCCCCCGCCCGTGGATCCGCGGAGTTTGAAGCTTGTTTGCGAATCGCAATTAGCGCTTGCTCAGTGGCTCCGCGCCTGTCTTCTGTCTAGATGGATTCATATATTACTGCAAGTACTGCAGATCCGCGGAGTTTGAACTATGGATCATTTCATTTCTGTCTAAATGTACTAGAATTTAGAACTGATAGAAAAGGAGAAATTAGGATTACCTACTGACTTACCAGTACAGCAGTACTAGGCGTCAGGCGAGGCTGGTGTTTGCCTGCTTGCTACTTGCAGTCTGCTGAAATCAGCTGTTGGCCTGCTGCTCGCCGTGCAGTGCAAAGGAGCACACAGCAGAGCAGGCACGCAGGGGCGCAGGCAGGGGCAGCCGCTGCTCGCCGTGCAGCCGTGCTGTGCTGCATCTGCCGGCGTATGGATAAGGACATAGACCACGCAACGCCGTTGTTGCTGACAATTACCACTGCACAGGATGTCAGTTTCAGTAATCACCGAATCCACGGCGAGCAATGCACGCTAATTGCTCAGGCTGGCCGCCCAAACTCGTTTTCGTTCGTCACCTACTTGTTGTTGTAGCGATCCAGCAGTACGTGTCACTATATATATACTATAGTCTAGACCGCCAGCACAAATTCCTCTCCACTGTTGTCACCCTATAGTACTAATTAGTCTTCTAGTACCAATGATTAAAGTGTCTTAAGCCTAGAAATTTTGCTACCTACGTAGTTATAGTAACAATAAACTTCTCTTGGCCTTTTTACAGTTGCAGCTGATTAGTCGTTAGGAGTAGCTTTCATATCCATTTTTGCAGACTATATGTGTGCTACCTGGCTAGCTTATCTAGGTGCTTGTCTGCTTTCACGTCTTGAATTCTTGCATTGGCAGCCTTGCCTGATGTGTGGTGCTAGTGCTCCTGCTAGTGCCCTGGTCTTTTGGATAACAGCTTCACAAGCAGCTTTCTATGTTACTGTACAGCTTTCACAACATAGCAATCTACCAGTAGTAGAAACTCACCCAAGCAAATAACAAGCAGAATGCAACCGCTGCCAGCTGGTGTAGTTCATTTGTCTGTATGACATGCAGAGCAACCACAACATAAGATTGCTGATGAGAAACATCGTTTAATAAAATAAAACCACAATAGCAGGAAAAAAAACTAACTTTGCAGCAACTCTCTGAGCTTTCTTGTCATATCTATGTTAGAGGCTTAGAGCAAGCTGAAAGCAGCGAGTACTTAAGACTCTAAATATTCTAAATAACAACTAAACCAAATGGAAGAAGCACCAGCAGCCTCTTTTAGCAGCAGTAACCTGCATGTAGCCTGCTCTTCAGCTTTGTCTCATCGAGTCCAGTTGCTCAAAAAAATGTACTGCTGTCTGCAGCACTCTATCACGTCTGCTATCTAGCTGCATTATTGTTTGATATATATACATATATACACACAGCTTTAGGTGTTGGTCCAAATGCTGTTGTGGTTGCCGGCCTTCGTGCCGTTGTGAATGTCAGCCTTCGTGCCCTTCTTTTGCAGGTTTTGGAAACCTCCCAGTGCAAGGGAGGTGCTGCCGAAATTTTGAATAAACATTAACCTTTTGGTTTTTATGCAGGACAAGAGCCCGTCGGAGGTGACTCGGGGGACTTGCCACTGCGTCGACTTGCCACTGCCTCGGTAGCCTTACTCCACCGACACCCTAGGTATAAATCACCTCTCTTCCCGTATGTTTGTCATCGTATGTCGGCGTATCCCAGTTAGGCGTCTCCCATCCGAAAGAGATACGGTTGGAGGTATGCAGGTCTCTGCATATCTGCAGCCATATCTGTATTTGCTACTCCGTATTGTTTACTACTCCGTATTTCTGGATGTACATGATTTGCTTGTGAATTCAACTTTCCATTTTGTGGGTGTGGATTAGATTAGTAAATCTAATAGAAATCATGCTCTGACGTGGCACTGTGCACAAGCAGTAGGTATTTAGTAGAGCCACTTTTGTTGTACCGGGGCAAATACACTCACTGCACAAGCGGATCAGTACAAGTTAACCATAACCAGCCATTAATTCTTGTGATATTTTGATGATCAAGCTATCATATAAGTACATAACCCAATTCACTACTCAAACAGCAATGATAATAACATTACATTGCAGGCCGAGCTGTCACAAACAAAGGAGACGACCGCGCACCTGACCGCTCAGTTGGAGGCCACGCAGAAGCAGATGGCGGAAATGTACCAGATCATGCAAACCATCGGGCAAGCATCGGGCGTCGTAGTGCCGTTGCCAGCTGCAGCTTCGGGTCGACACTTCACTCCTGTGAGTATGAAAGTTTAATGCCTTCGTGCTGTTCGGATTGTCGGCCTTCGTGCCATTGTGATTGTCGGCCTTCGTGCCGTTTGGATTGTCAGCCTTCGTGCCGTTGTTTCTTGCAGGTTGAAAACCTCCCCATGCAGGGGAGGTGCTGCCGAAATTTTCAATTTTGAGTCTAACACTTCTCTTTTGTGCAGCCTCCGTCGGCGAGTTCAAACACTGCCGCTACCGCGTCCCCGACGGTTGATCGCGTCAATCCTTCACCGCAGTCCGGTCCTTCAGCGCAGTAGCAGTCTCCGCCACCGGAGTAGGGATGTTGAACTTTGTGATGTTGAACTTGTAATAATAAACTTCTGTTGTTGAACTTTGCTGGACTTGTGATGGATTTTCGATGGATTATGAAATATGCGTGTACTTTTGATATATATTGCATGCTGGTGATATAGCTGTGATGATATATATATATATATATATATATATATATATATATATATATATATATATATATATATATATAGTCTGTTACAATGGATTGTAAAAAAATAAATATTATTTTTTTCAATCCTCGGGGTCTTTGCCGAGTGCCGATGTATGGCACTCGGCAAAATATTCGTTAACGGTGGGTGCCGTAACGTCAATAAAAACTTTGTCGAGTGCCTTTACAAACACTCGGCAAAATTTTTAAATATTTTGCCGAGCGCCCCGATAAAAAGCACTCGGCAAAGTATTTTTGCCGTGAAAAAAATTGCCGAGCGGACTTTGCCGAGTGCTACGCTCGACAAAGTCTTTGCCGAGTGTAAAAACACTCGGCAAAGTCCCAGTGTCCAGTAGTGCTAGCAAGTACATCACACGCCAAACGCACGTCGAGGATGGCCAAGGAGGGCAAATCTGACACACCAGGAACATAGGACTCCAAAATCCTACACCCCAGGAACGAAAATTCTTAAGTAGGAGCATGGATTAATTTTTTTATCCAAGAAATCACACCGACATCCATATCAATGCGATTTTCTACGATCGCCTCAATAAAAATTCCCGAATGTGAGACCGGAAGATTCTCCGGGATCCGAATGTCGTAAAACACGGAGGATTCCCAAATCTGTTGTGTTCCCCGCTATCAAACCTAACCTGGCAACATTCTCACCAATGATGGGTGCAACGGGGTATAGCACGGATTCAGTAAACCTCAAAAACTTGACTATGTTCTGTAGAATCAAGGGCTATCAGTCTTGTTGGAAAGAGGACTCCAAATCCTACACACCAGGAATGAAAACCCATAAATGGGGGCATGGATTAATTTTTTACCCAAAAAAATCACACCGACATCGATATCTAAATGCGATTTTCTACGGTCGCCCATGAAAATTTCTAACTGCGAGCCCGGAAGATTCTCCGGGACCCGAACATCGTAAAAAATAGAGGATTCTCAAATCCGTCGTGTTCCCCGCTATCAGACCTAACTTGGCAACATTGTTGCCAACGATGATTGCAATGAGGCCTAGCACGGATTCAGTAAACCTCGAAGACTTGACTATATTATGTAGAACGGTCCTAACTTCGTCCAGCAGACTCAGAATCAAGGGCTGTCGGTCTTGCTGGAAAGAGGACTCCAAATGTTACACCCTAGGAATGAAAACTCATAAATAGGGGCATGGATTAATTTTTTCCCAAAAAAATCACACCGACATTGATATATAAATACAATTTTCTACAATCGCCTCAACGAAAATTCCCGACTGCGAGCCCGGAAGACTCTCTAGGACCCAAACATCGTAAAAAACAAAGGATTACCAAATTCACTGTGTTCCCCACTATCTGACCTTACTTGGCAACATTCTCACCAATGATGGGTGCAACGGGGCATAGCACGGATTCAGTAAACCTCAAAGACTTGGCTATGTTCCGTAGAACAGTCCTAGAAGGCATGTCAAATATTGGCAATAGCCTTGGGAGGCCATTTTGGAAATTCCATGGTTGACCAATTGATAAATCAGAGTACAAGTTAGAATTTCGCACAAGAATTAGGCACCCAGCTGGGTGCATTAGGGCCGAATTCAATCTAGGTAGCTTATCTGCCACCTTAACCATGAATAGTTGCTGCTGAGTACTTGTCAATTTGCATACAGAGGGTGGCAAATCTAAGTTATAACCGCGAAATTCCTGCACAGCACAAGTTAACTGAGTTTGATCCACAGCTAGGTCATCATCTTGGCAATGGATTCGAGGCACAAAACACTTGAGAATGTTTGTTTTTAGATTGTCTTATTAGAGATGAATATTAAAAAATCTAATGTTAATGTCAATTTCTTATTTTCAATTTTCTTAATACATTTGGATGATGGCATTTTTATTTTTGTTTTGAAATCCAGTTAATGTAGAAGATGTGGTGAAAATTAACTAGAATGCTTTGGGCAAATCTCTTGAAATTTTATTTACTAGTTGTAATGTTGATGATGAAGTTCTCCATCTACTTGAATTTCTTAAAGAACGAACCATAAAGTAAGTCTCTATTCATGTGAAAACTGAGTTATTATGTCCAGTATGTAATATTCCTTGAAATATTTTAATACAATTGAATATATTATTTTTGCTAATATTTAAAGCAGTTATGAGGATTTCAGGTGGGAAACAGCACTGTGGGATATCAGTAGAAGAATGCATTTTCTACGAGAGGTGTTCTGATGTCTAGAAATGGACCCATCAAAGATAAATGAATTAGAAGGCAAGCCCTCTCTGGGACTACAGCTCACTATGATATTCATGGACAGTATTTCACTTTTTTAAAAACAAAATTCTCACGCACCAGGATGACCCTTATCATTTTTACACTAGACCAAAGGTGGAACTCTCTTGCTTGCTTAGGCTGCTTTACATCATTCAATTTAATTTATTATCTGGTTAGGAGAATATACACTTTTACTCTACTTTGAACTTCAAAACAATTTTATTTGTTATTTATTGGTGTCAGGAAAACATCAGCGTGGAGAAGGCAACAATCGAAAGGTTCTTTCGCAAAGAAGCTCCAAAATACATGTTAGGACTCGTTAAGGATGTGCGGGAACTAAATTGGATAAAGGAGTCACCACTTCTTCGAAGTAAGTCTATTAACTATAGCATTGAAGTAAATGAGTTTATAGAATTAATGTACATTGGTGGTGTGGGTTTGTAACTTCTTAATGATATTATATGCAGCTCTCATGTGTAACCTACAAAAAGAGTACTAATTGCAATGTGTTTCCCATTTGTGTATAGGTAAGATAGAGTATATGAATTGGTTCCAAAGTGTAGAGAGATAGAGAGATAGCAGAACACTTCACCCATTAGAGAGGGGTGACTTATATATATATAGCCACAAAGCCGTCAGTACAATTACAATTAGACCCCTAGATATATACATATCTAACACCACCCTTGAAAGCCCTAAGTTTGGTTTTAGATAATTGAGACAATCAAGTGGACTAACCATTATACTAGTGTTATGAATGAGAAAGGCTATGTCCATAGCCAAGGTTGAGCAAGGATGGCACACATGGTGATGGTGATGGCCACAAATGGTGATCAATTGCTCATATCTTGAAAAGAAGAAAGAGAAAAACAAAATTTTATGGGTCAAGGCAAAGGTATAAAATAGGATGTTTGTTTGCCGGTCAAGACGCAGTAGAGTGCGTGATTGGGTTTAGCATAGATAACCGTACTATAAAGAGGGTAAATCTTTAATTGCAATGGTTATCTAGTGCCACTAAGTGTGAGTCTCATTTGCATATACTTAGTGCGCTTAGTGACGTGGTGAGGATGCATGAGAAAGCCCTGAAAAACTCTTTGTGAAAATAATAACTTAAGTGCTTAATTTATTTTGGAATATCTTGGTGAAGTTAGCACTTGAAAAGATTAGAAAAGTAAAAGGAGAGATAGGGCTGCTGACTGAATTGCTGGTTCACCTGGCAAAATTGCCAGCAGGGTGCTCTGTTTGAGCTACTCCTCAACAAGCAATTCAGTTCACCTCAACAAGAAACTCTTGTTAAGGAACAGTGCACATGGGGACCACTTGTGGTTGAGAGAGAGAGCGCATGCACTGCTTTCTATGAGAGGGCGCTGGCTAATTAAGTAAAAAAGGAAGCTTCTTGCCTGCATGTAGAGTTGGAGAGAGGGAGTTCCTGTGCGCCTAGGCCCATAGCCTCTTTTCGTTGTCGTCTGCAGATTGGTTCACTGGGGGCCTAGAGACGTCGTTTCCCTGCCGTTGTTTTTGTGGCGTTGGACAGAGGGAGCATGAGGGCCCGCGCATCAGCCGGTGGTGTACCCAGCTTGTGACCGTTGTGGGGGTGAGTGAGTGCGCTCGTGCCTGGTGGGCCTATGACCGAGCGCAGGAAGCTAGGGTCGTCGGCTCCTTTTCCAGCGTCTTCCCCCTTCTCCTCCGTACTCTTCTCCATTCTTGCCCCTTGAGAACCAAAAAGAGAACAAGCTCTCTCCCCTCCTCTCTGACTCCCAAGGATTTGTGCTTCAATCAAGTGAGAGATCGAGCTCTAGTATTGATCTTGAGAGCTTCAAAAGCATCATCTATACCCTCTCCTAGCTTGTTGCTCATTTGAGAGATGATTTGGGAAACCCTAGTGTTGTGCATTTGAGATCGCAAAATTGGTGACACTAGGTGTTGATTGTGATTGTGGATTTCTTATTACTCTTGGTGATTGCTGCACACATGGGCTATTCTTATTGTAAGAAGCCCTAGAAAGCAATGATAGCCTTAGAAAGCAAGGATAGCCCACGTCTGGCCTGACCATGCACGCTTGTCGATCCAGCTAGGAATGACACGAGCATGTTGCCAATGGCCATGGATCCACCCCCACATGCATCTGCAACAACAAGGGTTGACGGAGACAATACACATGTTAAGAGATATAAGGGGGGAGGGAGTAGGATGACGATGATAGGTAGGTCGTTGCTGCCATGGCCAACTGTCTGTTTGTGACTACCGGTGGAGCCTTGCCGTGTGGAGGCAAGGCACACGTGGGCTATCCTTGCTTTCTAAGGCTTCTTGAAGATAGTATAATCACCCTTACATGATTTAAGATTGTAGAATAAGAACTATGTTCCCTAGAACTTTGATTCAATGAGTGAAGTAGTTTGACTTCACCATTCACAAGTTTCTGTATTTATGGCACATGCATAATGTATTGCTTGACAATCAACTTCAGTATGTCAATCTCCGATCCACTAATGATTTTCTCCTCTCCTAGAAGCAAATGTTTTTCTGATAATGAAAGATTGTCATTAAAAATTTCAAGATCAATATATCAAGATGATACAAAGTTTTAGAAGAGGCTCTCAGTCTCTACCTATCAAGAAGAATGCAACCTGAAAATATAGTAGAGATCATGCATACTCTAGTGACTATCAATCCATAGACTGATTTTCGCCTGTGCTCTGATAAAATGTATGATCTTGACAATTGAAATGAGAATAAAGTTCATTCAGAACTAAAACTAGCACTTAGATCCATAAATTGTGCTAACAAAATAAATGAACGGTAGGAATTTGTATCTAACAAGAATAAATTAAGCCTAAAGGACAATTAGAGGTGGGTCCAGATCTTCATCAGAAATTGCAAAAAATCTGTGTCTCTAAATCTATGTATGCGATGTGAAGACATCACATCCATGAAAATTTACGTCTCTAACAAGGGTCATAAAAATGCATCGTTTTGGCTACCTGTGTCTTTGATGACTCTCATTGCTACATTAGAGACACTTTTAGATACTAATCTATCTAATAAATTATAGAAACAAAAAAAATCTCAACACCAAGGTGTTATATATATCACACATGTTGTCATCTTACAACATCATATAGGTTCTATTAAAATATCTCAATTGCTTGTATAGTCAACAAGACAACAAGAACTTCAGTTGTCTAAGACCCAACAAATAACGCACATGCTCTTCCATGTTAGCTAAGACCCAATGAGTTGACATATGAATCTATAGTTTTTGCAATCGTATAAGTATAGAGATAGCATGAGCCTTTTGTCCAATATATGGTCTGGTGTTGCAAAATATCATAAGCCATATCCCTCCCTTTGGCCGACTCCATTCTGCAACAAAATGTCAATCTCTATAGGAATAAGATCGGTGTAGAACACTACGTCAAAATGATAATTAGAGGGGTGTCCAAAATCTTCATCAGAAACGGCAAAAATCTATGTCTCTAAATCTATGTATGCAATATTAGGACATCACATACATGGAAATTCACGTCTCTTAATTACATGGGTCATCAAAGGCGCAACATTTTGGCTACCTATGTTGATGACCCTTATCAGAGACGCTTTTTGACTACTAGTATATTTGATGAAAAATTATAGAAACAAAAAGAAGTTTCAATGTCAGGTGCTATATATCACACACACATCATCTTATGACATCTTATAGGTGCTATTAAACTGCATATATCATCAACAAGTACTTAGTTTTCTAAGACCCAACAAATAACACACATGCTCTTGCATGCTAGCTAAGATCGAATAATTCAACATATGAATCTATAGTTTCTACAATCATATAAGCATAGAGACAGATTTAGCCTTTTGTCCAATATATACTCTAGTGTTGCAAAATATCATAACCCCAATCTCTCTCCCTTTAGCCCAGTCCATTATGTAGCAAAATGTAGTATCAAGATGAATAGCTAGAAAAGAAAACGGGTTTTGAATAAAAAGAACTTTTATGCTTTGTTACAATTAGACATTAAAAGAAGAAACTAAATAAGAAAATGGGAGACCGCGTACACCAAAAAACACAATTATCCATGCAAGATTGCCTTTTTATTCCTTCAGCTCCACAATACAACTCTAGAACTTGTGAAACAAAAGAAAAATAAAGCGTCAACTTCCAAGCTACTATTGAATTATTACATTGAAGCATCATCATAGCGTTCCATTATAGCTGCAAGTAGTCTTGGCATCGGGGGCATATCAAGCTCATGGAGACCCTCAAGAACCCAGACCACTTCGCCCATTGTTGGCCGATCACATTCATTATCTTGGATGCACCAAAATGCAATTTTGCAAATCCTTTCAGCCTCTTCCAAATCAAGGTCGCCTTGTAATTGCGGATCGACTAAACTTTGTAGGTCTCCCTCATGAAGCTTGCTAATTGCTTCCACTAGGAAATAAAAAACATGATGACTACTCTTACTGCTTACTTCTGGCGTGTTCCTCTTTCCTGATATGAGTTCCAACAATACCATACCAAAGCTGTAAACATCAACTTTGGGTGTAATAGGAATTCCACTAAGCCACTCTGGAGCGAGATACCCGGCAGTTCCTCTAAATGTAGTCAGAACTCGGCTGAAATCTCTTCCTACAAATGCTGCCATCCCAAAGTCTGCAATTTTAGGAACAAATGATGCATCGAGAAGTATGTTTTCGGGCTTAATATCACAGTGTATGATGCATTCGCGGCAACTTTGGTGCAAGTAGCACAATCCTCTAGCAACTCCAGTGGCTATTTGATACCTTGTGCTCCAATTCAAGATGGGACCGTTGCTCTGAAATAGATGGGCATCAAGGGATCCATTTACCATGTGCTCATACACAAGTAACCTCTTATCACTTTCGCAACAAAAACCAATCAATTTGACTAGATTGATATGCTGAATCATTCCAATTGAGCTCACCTCAGCCCGAAACTGCTTGTCTCCTTGACGGGCACCATCAAGCCTCTTCACTGCGATTGTGGTCAAGTCACTTAATGCTCCCTTGAAAACAGAACCAAAACCACCTCCTCCCAGCCTTTGTGAGAAATTTTTTGTAGCACGACTTAGATCAATGTATCTAAAGGCTACAATTCCACCACCACCTCCAGTGCCGTGTAATGCCGCATTGGACATCTTGAATTTGTTCCTCCAAATCATGAAGAACAACAGCATGAGTACTAGTAACACAAGACCACCAACAATGCTCGCAGAAATAACAGGTCTTGGTATTCTTTTGCTTTTTTCCTTCAAACTCTGAAGATCTCTTGCAGCAAGACGAAGGTAAAGAACATCCTGTGAACTAATACCATTGCCATCGTCCTGATTCACATTACGCAATTCCCCAAGCCAGACAGAGCATTTACTATTGCTGTAGGAATAAGCGGTGCAAGAGCAGTCATTAAGACAAGCTTCGGCACAATTGCTTTGTGTGGCAACACCTTCTATTACCCGAGCATCATAGGACAACGTAACACTAGGTATTGGATGGAACACATCTGTCGAACTTGTCTTGCTCTTGTTGCTACTTATGCAATCTAAGGGAGTATTTCTAACACATCCTCCTGTTTGATCACCGAGTTCCCAATCCCGAGGCGACTTCAGAGAGAAGGTCTCCATACAGTCACAATAGTCGTTTGGACGTGAATTGCCGTTGCAGACCGTGAATGGTCCACAGACAGCAGAGGCTATGCAGAAATCAGAAGGCTGGGCATATACAGTTTCCCAAGATTTTGTGGTATTCGACCAAATGTTCAGCTGAAGCTGGCCAAAGACATCTATTGGGACAAACACAGAAGCCGATTCATCAATTAAGGTGTACGAGAAGTACACCTCTTCGTTGTTTTCTTGAAATGTGGGTTTAAGTAAGCCCTTGGTCCGTGGATCCGAGTCCATCAGTCCATTGAGAACCTGTACAAGCTCTCCTAGTTTTCCTGCTGGCCAGGACCAATACACTACATAGGGGGGTTTGCGACCTGTGAGGCGCATCTGCCCATTGATGTCTACTTCAATGGAGTACGAGCCAAAATCTGGATCAATCAGGCTCTTCTTTGAGATGCCAAATCGGTTCAGACCGGTCTTCTTGTTCCGGCCAATCTTGGCACCAGGAAGGCCGACGTCCGTTGGGTAGTCAAAGCTCTGCCACAACGGGACTGCACTGGATGTGTTTTTTGGCACAAGGGCAAGGTTTCCAGTGCCCATCAGAACGGCACTGACGACAGTGCTGTTTGTGCTGTTGACAGCAGTGGAGGACCATACAGTGAATTTGGTGTTAGTGTTGTTGTTCAAGGTGATGACGAGGTTGCCATCTCTTGAGATTTTGAGCTGGGCTACCTTGAGCTCAGATGCAGTGATGGGCCTCTCCCTGTTAGCTACCCAGACAGGGGTGAAGACGGCGATCTTGTTGAACCATATGCCGAGATACCAGCCAGGGGAGGAGACGACGGTGGTGGTGGTGGTGAACTCACCGGCGGTGCGGCTGCGATTTAGGATTTGCTTGAACTGGAAGAAGCCAACACTACAGGAAACTGGCTCTTTGCCGACTGCAATTTTCTTTGCCAACTGTTTTTTTTCGACACTCGGCAAAGAGGTCCCTTTGCCAACTGGAATTTCCTGCAGTCGGCAAAGCAGGATTTGCCGACTGCCAGGCTTTGCCGACTGCCAGGCAGTTGGCAAAGAATTGCAGTCGGCAAAGGCAGGCCATGGTTGACGCCATCCACACCGTCACCTTTGCCGACTGCCACTCCGTTAGCAGTCGGCAAAGGTGCAGGCTTTGCCAACTGCCATCCTCCCTGGCAGTCGGCAAAGGCTCTTTGCCAACTGCCACTGATGGCAGTCGCAAAGAATTAATTTTTTTTTTCGATTTTTGATCCCAATTTTTTTGTGTTGCCTTGCTACAGTAAGTACATGATATATTCCAAGTTTAGAGTCATTTTGATTTATTTTGCTATATTCCATTGCCGACTGCTGGCGTGGCAGTTGGCAAAGGCTTTGCCGACTGCTCTTTGCCGACTGCTGGCGTGGCAGTTGGCAAAGGCTTTGCCGACTGTGTGCCACGTGGCAGTCGGCAAATCCGCCTTTGCCGACCCAGGCTTTGCCGACTGCTCTTTGCCGACTGCCACGTGGCTTTGCGGTCGGCAAAGCCTTTGCCGACTGGGTTTATGCCTTTGCCGACCGGGGCAAGCAGTCGGCAAAGAGGCGTTTTCCTGTAGTGCAAGCGCGAACTTGCCGTTTCTTGAGACGAGCTTGTCGCCGGCAGCAAGCGCTTGGCCTGCCGCGAGAGTGTCGCCGATTGCCGTTGCAGCAGAGCTTGGAGTGTGCAGCGAAGAAAAGAAGATGAGACCCAGCAGTGTTACGTAGAGGGGAGGCATGGCTGGAGTGTGCTAATGCTATGCCAATCAACAGGGAGTCAAGGAAATTGCAGAGATGATCGAGTATGTATCATATATGCATAGTTGCTAGTGTGTGGCGATATGATGTTGGGAGGAGGCGAGATGAGACTATGTATGTATATAAAGAAGAAAAAGTGATGATAAATTAAGAGCACTACAGCGGTGCAGGCAAAGGATACGAAGAAACTCCAAGCAATGCTTCGTGGATATGCAGTGCAACTAGTCAAATTAGTCAAGACCATTGACCAGTGGACAAGGCATGCACTTGGCAAATAAGTACCTCCTACACTTCCATGATGTAAGTCGTTTTTTGTTTTGTTCCAAGTCAAAACACTAACATCTGGCTAATTTGATCAAGTTTATGGAAAAAACACTAACACCTACAATCTTATCTTACTATTACTAACTAGAGGCCCAACGAAGGCACCACATTAACTGTCACCAGGCGCGCTAGAAAAAAAGATAAATCCTTACTATTACTAATTAGAGGCCCCAGCGGAGGCACCACGTTAACTCTTACCAGGCGCGCTAGGAAAAAAGATAAATTCTAGAAATTCTCACAATAATCAAAAACATCTGCCCCTTAATTTGGTAGACTCTAATCATCATCTCCGATAATAGCCATTGGATCTAATGCAATTCATAAAAAAATTACCCACTTCTGCCATTATGAAAAATACTTAAAGTAACCCCCTAATTTTGCATATAAATTACCCACCCCTACCATTACAAAAGATAATTCAAAATAACCCCCTAAGTTTATATATAAATTACCCACACATGTTATTATGAAAAAATAATTTAAAATAACCCCGTAAATTTGTATCTAGATTACCTATTTTATCATTATGAAACATAATTCATAATAACTCCCTCACATTGCATCTAAATTACCCACCTCTCTCAAATCTATATGTAAATACTAATATATGCTATTAAAAAAATAAATCAATATTCATAAAGTATGAGACATATATATTTCTATATTACGAACTTTTAGAACTATGAAGTTAAATAATCGCAATGCTATGTTTGACCATGTATATATGAGACATATATATTTCTAAATTACAAACTTGTACAACTATGAAATTAAATAACCATAATACTATGTATGACAATGTATACCAAGTAAACATATATATATATTAGAATAAATATTTATTTTAATAGCTTATAAGCACGAAAAAATTTTAATTAACAAACCACATAGCAATTAATAACATAACACCGGCAATTCCCTTTAAATTATTTAATACTCTGAAATAATAAATTTCATAAGTTGTTTTAAATAAGTTTATATATTTTAACTGAAACATTATGTCATATCAATATCAGTAATTTAATTTTTAGCACTCTATTATATATAAAAAAATATTACACACATATAATTCTATGATATAACAAATTTAACAAGTTCGGTGCTATGGTGCAATATGAGTTTCAACTCAGTTAACATGCGGAAAACAATATTACTAAACCTAAACTCTTTTTTAATAAAAACAAATTGTGAATAATAAATAAATAAACACTAGAGTTTCTACTTAACATATAGAAAAAATTGTACAACTTGATTAAAAGTCAAAAGCTAAACTATTATTAATGAATTCACAGAAAGGGATGCAATAAGGGTTTATATATTTTATGATTAGATTTAAACAAAATGCATGTCATGCTACAAAAAAGATAAATACTACAAATATTAACTAGAGGTCCTTAATGGAGCCTACACGTAAATCCTCATGAGACACAATAGGAAAATAAAAGATAGATCCTAAAAATTTCTCACAAAAATCTTAAACATTTGATAATCAATTCAGTATAACCTAATGATGATTGATAATAATAGCTATTGGATGTATTCTATTTTCTAAAATAATTATCCAGCTCTGCTATTACATAAAACAGCATAAAATAACTCATGACTCTATTTAAACTACCCACTTATGCCATTAAGAAACATGATCTAAAGTATTCCTATTACAATAAATATTTTATGTAACCCAATTTTTATCTCATTACTAAGAAAATTAAATATCCTATCAAATCTACGTCTAAAAGATAATCAATATCTTCTATAAAAATTATTTAAATAACCATAGAGCATGTAGATGTTTATACATTACCCACTTCTATCAATATTAATATATTAAGATTTCATTAAAGTAAGCATACATATTGTGTCAGCATGCATTGTTATGTTTCATCAACAAAATATTTTCTTAACAACTCATATACTAACGATGCTAACAAATTTTTTAAAACCATATATGTAATCATGACATGATTTATAGAAGTTGTTACTTTATCTATATTTATATATTTAACTAAATGCCTATCACGTCTATATTGGTAAAATAACCAGAAATGCACATATAATTCCTTGATAGGAAAATCCAATCATCTTAAAAATTGTGGGTGGGAGACTACTGATGGCTATAATTTTTCGGCCTTTTAACATTACTCTAGAGTAATTCGATGATTATAAGTCTTAATAAGAATGAAAATTCTCTTGAGGATAGCACTGCTAACCCCATCTGATATCTCATTTCAAGCTCTATCAGTTATCTTTGGTGACATGTTGCAAGTTTCAAATGATTGCATATGCAGTTGTAGTATTTAGAAATGTTCTATACGACCTAAAATCATTATTTTAAAGTAGTCCAAAATGAGAGTTAGTAAAAGATACAAAAAGCACAAGAGTTTTAACTTGATGAGGAAAAATCTGTAGCAGTCAATAAAACTAAAGTTAAAGAATCAAAATTCTGATCATGCCTTAATATATGTGATGCAACAAGGGTCACCATAGTTAACGTCAAGGTTTCAAACTAACTGTATATTAAAATATTCAAGGTGTCATGCAAAGTAAAAATATGAATATGCATAAAAAATATATAAGTCAGTCTCTAACAAAAAAGTAATTCATAAGTTTGTGATCATTAGATATAGACTACAGAGTATCTATTATGTCTATTTTGTACAAAATAAACAAAGAAAAATATACAATTTAATATAAGTATTGTTTTATTGATCAAGTATATTAATAGTACATCTTATAAAATTCTAGCCCGTGCGAGAGCACGGATGGATGGACTAGTCAATACTAATTAAATTAGTTTCATTACATAATTCATCAGTCATGAAATATTCTACCTTGATAGTCCATTTAATTTATTTATTGTAGTAAGTATTTTTACTTTGGACAGGAGCGCTTGGAGATTGGCGATCAACGTGCCTGAACCGTGATCTCTTTTTGTCTTATGCCCTTTATGTCCCTTTATGTGTCTTCATGTTTCTCGTCTCTTTTGGGTTTCATCTCTAGCCTACCCCAACTTGCTTGGGACAAAAGGCTTTGTTGTTGTTGTTGTATTGTAGTAAGTATTTTACGGATGTTAAACTATTTTTCTCATCAAAGTTGGAGAAACTTAAACGAGGACAAAATCAGGATGAGACCAACATTTTGGAATGAGTAAATTTCACTAGCGGTCCTCAAATTTGTCCGAGTTCTCATTCAGGTTCTGGTACTTTAAAATTGCATATTCAGCTCCTTAACCATGTCCAGAGTTCTCATCTCAGTCCTGGAACATGCAAATTGCACATTCGGCTTTGTAAACTTGTCTTGAATTCTTCTTATCAGTCCCAGTACTTGCAAAATGCACACTTAGATCCCTAAAGTTGTATTACGTACTATCATGGTCCATCCACACCCACACCACCCTCATCCTCATCTCCACCACAGCGCACACACCTGCCTTACCCACATAGCCATGTAGCGTTGCACCATGCTCGCCCTAGCTACTACCCCATGCCTACGTATGGCTATGTTGCATTCGTCGATGCAGTGCCGCATGCACCCACTGTTGACATCGTTTTTAGCACGTGTCAAGATGATCAGGAAGGGCTAATCAACAGAGAAAAGATTACCGTGTGGATTGATAGCCAAGGAGAATAAGTTTATTTTTGAGTGGTGGCAGCGTATGGATTTAATTTGAAGTGCTGCCGATGAGACAGGGAATGTACCGATGAAGGAGGGTATGAAGATTGTTGCCGATGAAATAGGGAATGTACCGATGGAAGGAACTCGAAGGCTGCTGCCGATGGAACAGGGATTGTGCCGTTGAAAAGGAGGTCGATGAGAATACCATCGTGATTGAGGCAGACTATGGAGTAAAATAGGAGATAATTTCCTTGTTTACGTTTAGTAGAGTCTGAGTTGTATCAAAGTCATGTTTTTCCTTAGATTTGGATTTAATGTCCTAGTCGTATTTGGTTGCGTTTCTATAGATCAGGATATAAATATAGAGTGAAGGGCAATGTAATAAAAAATAAATCAATACATCAAAAAAAACAGCTTTTACTCTTATTTACATCTACTTTCGGCGACTTCGTCAATTTGCATATTTTTCCTTTTTACGAGTTCTCAAAGATCCGGCGAGTTGCATTGCTCTAAGTGCAATCTTCGACGATCCTCGAGTTCCGCGTGAGTACCTCTTGGCCGTGACATCCGGGCGTATCGCTGTTGTCAGGACCAAAGTGCTCGTATCTTCGTCCTTGTCGATTAACAGGTCAAATCGACTGGCACGCTTTGGATATCGATTTCGGGTATTAGCCCTTTGTGTTTGCAGATTCACTTTTGCATCAACACATCTTTTGGCACGCTCGGTGGGACAGATCTAGTCAAGATGCCTAATCATGAGATCGATGCTGGGAATATCATCGCAGTAACAGAAGAAGATCTTAAGGACGATCAGAAGCAGGCTATGGAGAGGGCTATTGAAGAATACAGACAGCTTTGCTTGAAGTCATTCAGCTTGAACAAAAGTGGACAAGTCATCCAGAAGCAGGACTTGCCGTTGCCTCGGCAGGTTACCTTTGATCCTAATCCGGGTAAACTTCAAGAGATGGTTAATTCTGCGGTGAATCATGCTTTAATTAATCACTCCAATGTGCTGTCCAATACTGTTCATAATGCTGTGATTCGAACTTTCAAAGAAGGGCAAGCGTCACCCTGTTACGTTGGGCCTGCTTATCATCAACCAGAAGCAGCATCTGCTGTTGCTCCATCGGCTCCTCCAGCCGTTGCGGGTATAGAGATTTCTTCTCCTCCAGTATCAGCAGGTTTATCTAACGTACAGTCTACTTCGGTGCGTCCGGATTCAGCATTATCAGGACGAGTTCAGCTTGGTACAGATCTATCAGCATCAGCTTTATCAGGTCCTGTACCACAGAATAATCAAACTCCTGCTAATTGATGGGGATATGGTATGCCTCCGGAGCCATCTACTTTCAATCACGGATTATCTCAAGTGTTTGATGCAGCGGGAAAAACTCCTATGCCATCGGCTGGTTTGCCGATAGCTCAAGCGCCTCAATATACTACAACTACTGTACAACCGAGTCTGGGAGGTTTTCAGGCGTCTCTGGGTCAAACATCTAGTTCGAGTCCATCGGCAAATTTGTTACCGATGCAGCAGAAGGCTCCTATTGCCAGTCAACCTGGAGTCCAGGTTATACCTCAAGTTGGATGTAATTATCCAGCAATGCCAACAAGCTACCAGCCATCGGCAAACTTTGTGCCGATGAATACTTATAATTGGTTAGGGCAGTTTCCTACTCAACATACAGTTCAGCCAAATCAGCAAGCCACAGGTGTTCATCAGGGTCACATGCATGCTGGTTTTCAGAATCAAGCATCGGCAGCTCAGCCGATGAACCCTTTTCAGCAGGTTAATGGACCACAGATAGTAGCAAATGTGCCAATTGTTGGAGATCGTGGGCCACAAAGGTATGCAGAAGGGTATCAGCAAATACCTCCAGTGGAGATTCAACAGTATCGTCAGTAAGATGCCGATGCTTTTTGGGCCGATAAGATAGCAGAAATTATGAGGGATCAGTTTGGGATCAAGCCCAAAGTTAATACCTATTCTTATCGGACTCCGTATCCTCCGGCATATGATTTAATTCCTCTCCCAAATCGTTACAAGGTGCCAGACTTCACTAAATTTTCTGGGCAAGACGATACATCAACCATGGAGCATGTTAATCGTTTTATTATTCAATGTGGAGAGGCAGCTTGTAGAGATGAATTGAGAGTTCGTCTGTTCTCATCATCTCTATCTGGATCAGCATTTACATGGTTTATTTCACTACCGCCAAATTCTATTATCACCTGGGCTGATCTGGAAAAACAATTTCATAAGTATTTCTTTGCTGGAGTTCATGAAAAGAAGCTTACCGATTTGGTAAAGATGAAACAGCGCAATGATGAATCGGTAGAAGGCTTTGTGCAAAGGCTACGAGATGTAAAGAACAAATGTTATAGCCTAGTATTGGATGATCGGCAGCTTGCCGATTTAGCCTTTCAGGGATTGTTACCACATCTTAAGGACAGATATGCTTCTCAGGAGTTCGAAAGCCTAAGTCATCTAGTGCAAAGGATTTCTGATCAAGACACTAGGGTTTTTGAACCTAAAAGAAATTGGAACAAGAAAGTTTCATTTGTTGAAGAGGCAGAAGGTTCTGATTCAGATGATGAACCAGTTATCGGTTTGACGGAGTGGGTTAAGAATAAGAAGCCGATATCTTGTCCCTTTGGTCACAAAGAGCCAGAAAAGTTTACTTTTGATGTCACCAAAGCCGATAAGATATTTGATCTTTTACTTCAGGAGGGCCAGATTAAATTGTCACCTAATCATGTGATCCCATCAGCAGAAGAGTTGAAGCATATGCTGTATTGCAAGTGGCATAATGCAACTTCACACAGTACCAATGAGTGCAAAGTATTTAGACAACAATTGCAGTTAGCTATTGAGTCTGGCAGAATAAAATTTGGCAATTCTAAGATTCAAAAGCCGATGAAAATTGATCAACATCCTTTTCCAGCAAATATGTTGGATGCTGAAGGGAAAATTAAGGTGTTGACATCGGAAACTGCTGAAAAGAATGCATCAGTAGATCCCCAACATCAGATAACTACCGATGATGCAAAAGGTAAGGGGCTATTGACGGAAAGTGGTGGTTCTGGGAGGCCTCCTCGATCTGGCATCGTGATTACTCATCGAAGACAACAAGAAGGCTGACGTCAGCGAAGGGACTGGTATCGACGACAACAAGAGGAAAGGCGTCAAGAAGAGTGGAATCAGCATAAGAATCATTGGAATTGTCCGTTTTTTATTCATTGTTGGGAGGAAGGTATTAAGTTACCTACTGTTGAAAATTGTCCAGAGTGCAATGGTTATTATGGAGTTAATCATCCTGTAAGAAGGTTTCAATCTGGTAATCAAGGCTTGCTCATTAATGAGCCGATCAGAGGGAGAGCATCAGTACATGATCGGCTGGGGGGCAGGCTCAATGTACATGAAAGGCTTGGTAAACGCGTTGCATATTTTCCGAGAAACCAAGAGGAACTTGAAGAGATGGCAAATGCAAGAGTCCCTGATGAAGAAATATTTTACAGGGATCCTAATATACGTCGTGTGGAGACAACTAGGACTTATCAGCCAGTATGGAAAACTAAGCTTCCTCAATGGTGTCCAGAGGGTTTGACAAAGACACAAAAAAGAAAAATGCAGCGAGAGCGTCAAAAAGATTTATATCAAGAAGAAAGTCCCTCCAACGAGAGATCTGGTAACCAGCAGTGGCAGATAAGGCACAAAAATAAAGGTCCATCGGCGGATGTCAATATGGTGTTTATGTTGCCGATGGAATTTTTGGCTCTGTCTGATAGTAAAGAAGAGGCTGTTTCCTCTGACCAAGTAGCTCAATTAACGCTAGATCCAATGATGGCTGTTTTTGAGAAGCCTGCCGATGATGAGAGGCAACACCTCAAGGCTTTGTTTGTAAAAGGCAGAGTTGATGGGCACCTGTATCTAAGATACTTATTGATGGAGGAGCTGCAATTAATATTATGCCTTATGTGATGTATCGGAAGCTTGGTAAGGGAGATCAAGACTTAACTAAGACCGATATGATGCTAAAGGATTTTGAAGGCAATGTATCACCAGCTAAAGGGGCAGTATGTGTTGAGTTGACCATCGGTAGTAAAACCTTACCGACAACTTTCTTTGTTATTAATGGCAAGGGTGCATATAATCTGCTCTTGGGAAGGGATTGGATTCATGCTAATTGCTGTGTTCCTTCTACAATGCATCAAAGTCTGGTACAATGGATTGGAGATAAGATTGAAGTTGTTCCTGGTGACTCTTCTTATATCATCGCATCGGCAGAATCAGACACTTATGAGCGAACCAAGTGCATATCAGGAGAAGCCTGGGAAAAAGAGTTCCTCACGATTGCCGATTACGAAATTCTACCGATCCAAGCAGTCGGTTCTGAAGAAGAGTTTTAATGGATAGATTTGCCGATGATGGAAAATTAGGTCAAGGATTTACATCGGCAGATGATTTAATAGAAGTAGATATTGGTGAAGGCGATAGGCCAAGGCCTACTTTTATTAGCTCTAAGTTAAATTCCAAGTGTAAACAGCAACTAGTTGATTTGTTAAAGGAATATAAAGATTGTTTTGCTTGGGATTATACTGAAATGCCTGGATTAGACCGATATATAGTTGAACATCGGTTGCCTATTAAATCTGGATTTCGGCCACATCAGCAGCCGGCTCGCCGATGCAATCCTAATATACTTCCTGATATTAAGGCCGAAATAACCAAATTAATTGAGGCAAAGTTTATTCGGCAGTGTCGATATGCAGAGTGGATTTCTAATGTGGTTCCTGTATATAAGAAAAATGGGAAACTTCGTGTTTGTATTGATTTTAGGAATCTCAATAAGGCCACACCAATGGATGGTTACCCAATGCCGATTGCTGATTTGTTGATTGATGCTGCAGCAGGGCATCAGATTATTAGTTTCATGGATGGTAATGCGGGTTATAATCAAATATTCATGGCTGAAGAAGATATTTCCAAGACTGCTTTTAGGTGTCCAGGTCATGTGGGATTGTTTGAGTGGATAGTTATGACATTTGGGTTGAAAAATGCCGGTGCTACTTATCAAAGAGCTATGAATTTTATTTTCCATGAATATATCGGTACGTTGGTAGAAATCTACATTGATGACATAGTGATTAAGTCTGGAGACATCACAAAGCATCTAACCGATCTACGGAAGATATTGGAGTGCACAAGAAAACATGGGTTAAAGATGAATCCCAATAAATGTGCATTTGGTGTATCGGCAGGACAATTCTTGGGTTTTATGGTGCATCAGCGGGGCATTGAAATTAGTAGAAAATCTATTGAGGCAATCAACAAGGTTGTTGCTCCTGCCGATAAAACTGAATTACAGTCCTTGATCGGTAAGATTAATTTCATCAGAAGATTTATATCTAATCTGTCGGGTAAGATCAAGGCTTTCAGTCCATTATTGAAATTGAAAGCCGATCAGGAATTTAAATGGGGGGATGAACAGCAATTAGCCTTAGATCAGATTAAGAGTTATTTAACAAATCCTCCAGTGTTAGTTCCACCCCAACATGGAAAGCCTTTCAGATTATATTTGTCAACTGAGGATACTGTTATCGGTTCAGCTCTTATTCAAGAATTTGAAGGAAAGGAGCGTGTTATCTATTATTTAAGCAGACGGTTAATAGATGCTGAGACCAGGTATTCGGCCATTGAGAAATTATGCTTATGCTTATACTTCTCTTGTATTAAGTTGAGGCATTATTTACTATCGGCTGAATGTACCGTCATATGCAAAGATGATGTGGTCAAATATATGCTATCTATGCCGATATTAAATGGTAGGATTGGTAAATAGATTTTAGCATTATCAGAGTTTGACCTACGTTATGAATCGGCTAAGGCAGTTAGAGCACAGGTTATGGCCGATTTTGTTACTCAACATTGCAATACGGTGGATTCTCTGGAAGTTGCTCCGTGGACACTTTTCTTTGATGGGTCTACTTGTGGTGAAAGGGCAGGCATCGGCATCGTATTAATTTCCCCTCAGGGGAAGAAGTATGAGTTCTCATTGCCGATCGTTGCTACATCGACAAACAATCAAGCTGAGTATCAAGCCCTGATAAAAGGGTTAGAATTGCTTAAAGAAGTGCAGGCTGATGCTGTTGAAGTCTTTGGTGATTCTATGCTAGTTATAAATCAGTTGATTGGGGTTTATGAATGCCGCAGTGAAATTCTAATTTCATATCATGAAAAGTGTTTGGAATTGTTAAAAGGGTTTAGGAGTTTTCATCTGGAGCATATTTCCCGGATGCATAATGAAGAGGCTAACCGATTGGCTCAGCATGCTTCAGGATATCAACCTGTTCAAGAAGCATTGATATCGGTGGCTGATACCGATGACTGGAGAAGGGAAATCATTGATTATTTAAAGAATCCATCTAAAAAGGTTGAAAGACGTATAAGGTTCCAAGCGACCAAGTATGTACTCCTCGATGATGAATTGTATTACCGTACCATAGATGGAGTTTTACTCAGGTGTGTTAGCATAGAGGAATCAAAAAGCCTGATGAGTGAAATTCATGAAGGAGTATGTGGGGCCCATCAGTCAGCTTTCAAGATGAAATGGATGATCAGAAGAAATGGATATTATTGGCCGACTATTCTTGAGGATTGTTTTAAATATTTTAAAGGATGTCAGGAATGTCAAAAATTTGGTAATATTCAAAGGGCACCCGCATCGGCTATGAACCCCATAATTAAGCCTTGGCCGTTTCGGGGTTGGGCTATTGATCTCATCGGTCAGATTTATCCACCATCGAGTAAAGGGCATAAGTTTATTCTGGTTGCTACTGATTATTTCACAAAGTGGGTTGAAGCAATTCCTTTAAAGAAGGTAACATCGGCTAACATGGTTGATTTTGTGAAGGAGCATATTGTCTACCGATTTGGCATCCCTCAAACCATCACTACCGATCAGGGCACTATGTTTACATCGGGTGAATTTGATGAGTTTGCTATAAGTATGGGAATTAAAGTTTTGAATTCTTCACCGTACTATGCCCAAGCTAATGGTCAGGCTGAAGCATCTAATAAAGGAATTATCAAACTCATTAAGCGCAAGATTAAAGAGTATCCTAAAAAGTGGCATACAATATTGAATGAAGCTTTGTGGTCGTATCGGATGGCATGTCACGGTGCAATCAAGGTATCACCTTATCAATTGGTGTATGGACACGATGCGGTATTACCTTGGGAGATTAAGATTGGCTCTAGGCGAATGCGCTTTCAGGATCAACTGACAGCCGATGATTATGATATTCTTATGAAAGATGAATTGGAAGATGTAGCAGGTCATCGGTTAAAAGCTTTAGTTAGCATCGAGGAGAATAAGAAAAGGGTAGCTAGATGGTATGACAAGAAAGTGAAGATAAAGGAATTTGTCGATGGTGAATTGGTCTGGAAATTAATTTTACCGATTGGGACTAAAAGTTCTAAGTTTGGAAAATGGTCACCTAATTGGGAAGGTCCATATCGGATAAATCAATCTGTTCCTGGTAATGCATATATTCTTGAAACTCTCGAAGGAGTTGTATTTCCCAGAGCATTAAATGGAAAATATTTAAAGAAATATTACCCTAGTATCTGGATAGATGCATAAGAGTATAATTGCCGATAACAATCCTATCGGCTGGAGTTAAAACAAAGTATCAATCGTTGCCGATACGCTAGTTTAACAAAGTCTGGATAGCTGATATCGCACGCAGGCGAATTTCATCGGCTTCTTTCAATTCCTTAGCGTCTTCATCGGCACTACCCTCCACAGGCTTGAGTTTCTTTTTGAGGACCAAGGCCTTGCGAGCTTGAGCATCTCGTTCCTGTTGAAGGGCTTTGATGGTGTCGGGAAGCTGGTCTTCTTCTTGTTTAGCTTGAGTCAGAGCTGTCTCAACTTTTTCCAATTCAGCTAGCAGGGCTGCCTTCTTTGCCGATAGATCCAAGATTTTCTGCCTAAGATCGGCACTGGAAGCTTGCAAGTTGTTGATATTCTTGTGCTTCTCATCGGCAATTTGCTTTAGCTGCAGCATTTCTTCTTTAAGTTGAGCTTGAGCTGCTCTGTCAGCAATACGATGAACGGCCCTTTGATATTGAAGTTGTTTGCTCTCTAGATGGACTGCTGGAAAGATGGTTTCTTCAATATTGGCAGGGACTTGGCCGCGGATCGCTTTGAAGATAGTCCTCGCAGGGTCTGAGTCGATCACCAATTGGGCAGTGTCTTGCTGCAGCAGATTTAGGAGGGTTTCTAGCTTGCCATAGGTGTCTGACGATATTGTTCCCAATGCCAGGGAAGAACTCGCCTCCTCTCCGTCATCATCGGAGACATCGATAGCAAAAGAGAATAAGCTATCGGGAGAATCTTGTTCCTGTGAAATAAGGAGAATTAGAAATCCTATCTGTGATATCTGGGGATATTATAAATCAAACAATTAATTGATTTACCTGCTTCAGGGCGATTTCTTGAGCTTGGTTTGAGGGAGTGGCTTGTAGAGGATCATACGAAGGATCGGCAGAGGATGCCGATGGTATGTTTTCTATGATCACATCGGTAGTCGGCCCTTGAGGTATAATTGCCGATGATGTATCTTGTGCAGAAGGAGCAGCTTGTTCAGTTACATCGGTGGGTTGACTGACGGGTGTTGAAGCGGACGCAGGGGCTGGTATAGATTTCTGTCGTTTTTGTTGAGTTTCAGCATCGGTTGAAGCTTTACGCTTTGTTTGGGCATCGACATCTATTGGTTGGGGAGCCTGCATGCTTGGCGTGCTTGCCGATGTGCCCGTTTGTTGCTGCAAAAACGGGTATAAGATTGGATATTTAACAGAGAAAAATGTAAAAATAAGAGAATACCTCTGAAGGAGGGGTAGAGGTCGTGGTGCTTGGTAAAGTTGCCGATGACGATCCAGCTACAGCTTGCACACCCTGATAGTTGTATGTTAATGTAGAGTGTATCGGCAGAAAACAGAGCAAGCAAGGTTATTACCTTAAAAGCCTTGATTAGGCTCGAAGCAGCAGCCTTTGGAGAAGCCCTGGATGTTCCCAGTCTTGGTCTGGAAATGATGGTTTTGGAGCGAGTCCTCTGGAAGGTTAAGGCTTCTAAGGTGGGGGCGTTGTAGCCGATTACTGAGACTGGAGAGGCTGGATGGAGGTTGAAGGGTTTTCCACTTTTGCTTATTGGTGGAACTGGATCATCGGCCTGTTTCAAGGAGGGTTAAGTTACCGATATGCATATGAGAGGAAGGAAAGAGACAGAAGTTAAAAAGAACTTACTGCATTATCAGGAATGGCATAATCGGGATCGATCATATGCCGATATGTGTGAACAGATGTTGAAAATAGCTGTTCTTTCCACTCTTGCCACCATTGCTTATATGATTCTGTTATGAAAGATGCTGGTGACCAGGCGGAGAGATTGACATTTGAGATATCGGCATCGGGAGCAAGTTTTACTATCCTGCTCCATTCAGTTCCAGCGGTAATGATTTCTCTGGGCTTAATCACATCGGCATAGCATAGCTTGATTGGCAGTTGCCCAAAGGCCAGCTGACGAGATACTGCCGATGGATTGTAGAATTCATAAGTGATATGAGAAGCTTTCCCGCTACCAAATGTGTTGACTGGGATTGCTCTGGGGGTGATAATGGCCATCATAAGATCATTGTCTTGGTTCAGATCACTATCGGCAAAATTGAAGAGGAGAGGGAATTTGTTATCCTCATCTATGTAAGGTACCCAAGCCCTGAGGTCACGAGGGAGGCCATGGTAGAAAGTCTAAAAAAATCTGCCGATTTGGTCCTCATTGGCTTCTGTTCCGGGAAGGACAATTATTGCTTCGCCGAAGTTGAGAGGGGGTCGTGTTGCCGATTCATCGTCTCCAAGGATGTAGTCTTCGGGAATCTCTCGTGGGAATTCCTGAGCAAAGAGATCCCACTGTAAATGCTTGTGCATGTGAGCGTTTAACCACATATTGATGAACCACCATAGGCCTCCCAGATTGCCGATAGGTTCGCCAAGTATAAGCTTTTGGGATACTTGGTGGAGAAGGTGGTAGGTTGAGCTCAGGAGATATCGGCCAAGTGGGAATCTGACACCGTTGGCTAAGAGTTCTGCTGCTGGGAGGAAAGCGTTGGTTGGTCCTACCGATCGGCCACAGAAAATAAACTTCTCCAGCCACATGTTCAGGAATGTGGCGTGTTCCCTTTGATTGACGGTACCAGTCTTTTGGTACTCTTGGATGTATCCCGTCCGGCCACCGATGTTGCGTGTATTTACTCTGTATTCAGCTTTTCTGCCAAAAATATGGCCTTCATCGACAGTTGAGATGTCCAAGCCTGTGAGCATATATACATCGGCAAGAGTAGGGGCACATGGGCCATGACCAAACATGAAGGTGTTGGTGGTGTCTGACCAAAATTGAGCGGCAGCTATCATCATGGATTCATTCTTTTGTATATCGGCAATGGATAGCCTGATACACTGATCTATCTTCCGTTCTGCCCAGAACACTTGCATTGATCTGTTGACCCTCAAGAACCAGTTTTTCCACCCTTTGGTGGGTTTGGGCCAAGAACGGAACGTGTCTTTCCACAGATTCAAAGAGAAATTTTGAGATTTGAAGGGAATACGATTTGCCTCTGCATTAATCAGGTCAGTTGGATCTGGGTCGCCCATTGGACCTAGGCAATGGAGGGGAGGTTGATGTGTTGGAATCACCAGTGTGTTGCATAGTTCCTGAGTTTGGAGGACCAAGAAAATGGAAGAAAAAGGAAAATATCGACTATAAGAACTCGCAGGGAACCAAAAGGGTTAAAGTAAAAGTAATAAGAGGAATAACGAACCGCAGGGACGTCGAAGTTAACAGCCATTGCTTCGAACAGATGAGGGCACGAGCTGGGAACTTGAAGATGACGATGGCTCTGGTGAGTCGAGGATGCGCGGTCGTTGGTTAGGGTTGCCGTCGGAGTGAGAATGCCAAAGGATGGAGTTTGAAGGTGGAAGATGAACAGTCCGGAGAAATCTGTTTATAGGCCATTTGGGATAGGGGTATTCTTGACTTATCTCTATGCCGTATGCGGATGGATCGAGGTGGTTCAGTTGGATATGGTAACTGTTCGCATGACAATCAAGGGATGGTACAGAAGATTTGACGGCGAGTAATCATGACTTGAAGGATATCTCGATACAGGATTTTTCGGTTCTAAAAAAGTGATGCGTTGTGGTAAGATCTTGCTGATGGATTGTTATTTTGGTATCTCAACCGTAATTAAGGTAAAGAAGGTTGGAAAATGTGCGATATTTGTTGAGATGCATGGATTAGATCTAGATTTGATTAAATCTAGTAACAAATCATGTTATGTTTGGAGAATGGGTTAAAAGAATAGGCAATGGCAAGCATCAGCTGGAGTAAATTTCAGAGCATCAGTATCTTATACTCCGAAATTGGGGGGCATGTGTTGACATCGTTTTTAGCACGTGTCAAGATGATCAGGAAGGGCTAATCAACAGAGGAAAGATTACCGTGTGGATTGATAGCCAAGGAGAATAAGTTTGTTTTTGAGTGGTGGCAGCGTATGGATTTAATTTGAAGTGCTGCCGATGAGACAGGGAATGTACCGATGAAGGAGGGTATGAAGATTGCTGCCGATGAAATAGGGAATGTACCGATGGAAGAAACTCGAAGGCTGCTGCCGATGGAACAGGGATTGTGCCGTTGAAAAGGAGGTCGATGAGAATACCATCGTGATTGAGGCGGACTATGGAGTAAAATAGGAGATAATTTCCTTATTTACGTTTAGTAGAGTCTGAGTTGTATCAAAGTCATGTTTTTCCTTAGATTTGGATTTAATGTCCTAGTCGTATTTGGTTGCGTTTCTATAGATCAGGATATAAATATAGAGTGAAGGGCAATGTAATAAAAAATAAATCAATACATAAAAAAACAGCTTTTACTCTTATTTACATCTACTTTCGGCGACTTCGTCAATTTGCATATTTTTCCTTTTTACGAGTTCTCATCGATCCGGCGAGTTGTATTGCTCTAAGTGCAATCTTCGACGATCCTCGAGTTCCGCGTGAGTACCTCTTGGCCGTGACATCCGGGCGTATCGCTGTTGTTAGGACCAAAGTGCTCGTATCTTCGTCCTTGTCGATTAACAGGTCAAATCGACTGGCACGCTTTGGATATCGATTTCGGGTATTAGCCCTTTGTGTTTGTAGATTCACTTTTGCATCAACACCCACGTTGCCACGCTCACCTCAATGCGTAGTTTGAAAGTACCGGGACCTGAACAATAACTCAGGACAAGTTTAGAGAGCTAAATGTGTAATTTGAAAGTATCGAGATCTATACGAGAATTTGGGACAAGTTCAAGAACCACCAACCAAATTTACTCTTTTGGAATGTACCACTGCAGGGATCGGCCTCTTTGCCAAGTGCAGGCCGCACTCGGCAAAGCCTGCTTTGCACTCGGCAAAGGCTTTGCTGAGTGCGGCACTCGGCAAAGAATTCGTCGGCAAAGAATTCTTTGTTGAGTGCCACGTGTCGGGCATGCCGAGTGCCACGTCAGCACTCGGCAAAGCTAACGACCTGACAGCTTCTTTGCCGAGTGCTGACGTGGCAGGCACTCAGCAAAGATTTAATTTTTTTATAAAAAATATGCTTTGCCGAGTGTGGACGTTGCAGGCACGCGACAAAGATTTTTTGTTTTTTTTAAAAAGGCTTTGTTATGGTCACTTTGCCGAGTGCCACGTCCGCACTCAGCAAAGCTGGTGTTCTGTGGGAAAATTCCCTAGCTTTGCCGAGTGCTGGCACTCGGCAAAGCTGGGCAAAAAAATTTTTTGCTATTTTTTTCTGTTTTCTCACATTCCATTCATGCAATATCACATATATTCAGCACGATACAATACAATATCACATATATATCACATTTCATCCTCAAATTCAGTTTCAACACAAATCCATACATAATCCATACAAATCCATACACAAATCCAACACAAGTTCATCGATACAAATCCGCACTAAAGAAAACAAGTTCATCCAACACAAGTACATAACCTACTGCGACCCGGCGTCCCCATGGCCCCCAGGGTGTGAAGAGCCCCCACCTTGCCACGGAGCCCACCCTCCCTGCGGCGCCGCCTGGTACGTCCACCCGAACGGCGGAAGAGGGCCGCTTGTAGGCCCGGAGTGCCCCTGCTGCGTCGGCGGAGGAGGAACGCCACCTGGCCCCGTGTACTGTGGAGTCAGGCTGAGCGGGCTAACCGGCCACCCGTGCGGTGGAGAAGGGCCAACTGGAGGACTGGCACCTGGAGGAGTCGGGTTCGAACCCACCGACTGTACCTGCACAAAGGACAAGTGATCTCATTAGTACCTGCAGGATGGCCGCACAAGCTAAAGCAATAAGCAATATACTCACCGGAGTCTCTATAGGACTAGGAGGAGGGGGTGGAGCGAACCGCGAGGCAGGCAACAGAGGCAGGACCAAACCAGGGATCTGAAGGGCCTAGAAGTAGCTCGCCACATCCTGCATCTGACGCGCCGAGTGCTGCGTGACAGCCTCCAGCTGCCGCCGATGGGCCTCCGCCTGGGCCACCTGCTAGGCCTACAACTGTACCAGCTGGGCCTGCAATATTACACCCGCTAGGTTTAAACAATGCGAAGGCAAGGTACATGTGTAAAACGAGTGAACGACGAATAAAACTGTGCTTACCTGAAATGCCGCCATCATCTGCGTGGAGCTCGGCTGCCGAGACGCTATGGGGATGTCGGAGGAGCTCGTGGTCCTTTCTCAAATATCGCTCAGCTTGGGAACAGAGGACGACTCGATTGCGCTGTTGGCGATCCAGTACCGGCCGTGCTGCTTCTCTCCTCCCAACCTCATCACGAGGTATGTATCTAGGGGCTCGGTGGCCGGGTCGAACACCTCCCCATGGCGTGTGCGAGCCGCCGAAGTGTACTCGGCAAGCTTGGGGTAGACGCTCGCATTGGTGTACGCGTCGGGCCCGTCCGCCGGGTTGTAGACGTTGTCTGCCGCTGTCGCTGGGCCCTTGTGAGCCAGGGCGTACCCCATGAACTCGCTGATCTCCTGCCCACCATGCAACTGGGACTGCGAGGAAAACACAAAAATGATTACAAGTAATGACAATTGAGCGCTAGAATAAATAAATCAACAGAAGCATACCCATCTTTCCATGAACACTGGGAGGGACTGGTTCCCTTGGTGGTGTGACGGCCCTCGCATCTCCATGCGGCACTTCTGACGGGCTCTGTGCTCCTCGTACGACGCCTTCGAGGTCCACTTTTCCACAATGGCAGCCCAGTAGTCCATGAACGTGTCGCACCACTCCGGACACATCTGCATGACATCAAGTATTTGACATGCCAGAAGATGAATTGAATGTTTCATGGAAGGAATCAGAATAAATGTTTCCTACTTACCTGGATGTACTGCTCCCTGGTGAGGTCGGTCTCCCTCTGGAGTATCATCAGCCTGGCTTCCTTCTTCCTCACCACCTTTCCAAGCACGTCGGCGTTGTAGCTGATGATGCACTAGAGATGCGACTCGTGGTACAGGTCTTGGAGATGCTCTCTACAAACCTTGTCCTGCACTCACGCTGCATGGCCCTGTTTCCCCTCCTCACACGTGAAGAAGTCCTGCACACAGACATCATGTATCATTTCATTGTTTCAATAACATCCAACGAATGCGTAGTATTGAGCAATGTGGTGCGATGAAAAGACTCACCCAGAACTCCCGCTTGATCCTAGCCACAAGGGTTTCGCCGTCGGCATCCGTGACGCTGGCGAAGTGCTCCCACTTCCAGGGCGCCCTTGTCACACCCGCGTGGGTGACCATGCCAGGGTAGTGCTTCTGAATCAGGAGGCCCTGGATGCCATTAACATGGCGTGAAGCGCCCCCTCTGCTCACAAACGTCCAGTTACTGCACGAGTCATTAAGAAGAATTGTTAGTTTGAAGTTCGATTTTCAACATGTCATATGAACAAGTAGTGAAAACAACAATGGTTACTTACTTTTCACCACAGGGTCGAATCACCAGGTGGAAGGAAGGGGCGAGCGACGCTGAAGGGAGGGACGAGGGCCCGCGCGAGTAGACCTTGCTCGAACCTGAGGAAGGCGTCTCGCCTGGTGTTGCCTCGCCCCCGTCGTCTTCATCGTCGTCGGTCGTCATCGTCATCGTCGTCACCCCCTGCTGGGCCTCCTCGTCGGGATGAAACTGCAGCCTCCTCATCGACGTGCGATGTCCGCTGGGCCTCCTCCCCCTACTCGTCGACGGCTCCACCGATGGATCCTCCTCGTCGACGGTCAGCTGCTCCTCGTCGACGGTGGCAGAGCGGATGTTCTGGTATCGCGACTGGATCCCCTATCATTGCTGCCGCCTTTCGCCCGGCATTTTGTCGAGTCCCTGCAATGACAAAGATTAAAACAATTAGCACAAATAAACGATAAGTACTTGTAAAGAAACATAATTACAAGATAATAATAATAACAATATAGTACTACATGAATTAGAAATTATCTCCACGAACGGCAGTGGTTGGCGTGTTGTCGTCATCACTATTGTCGTCATCACTATCAATATTGTCAAGCTATCTTAAGTGTCGGGCATCATCTCCATCGTCCTCATCATCTCCATCGTCATCATCATCTACATCGTCCTCAACAATTCCATCGCGCTCCATCCTCCATCGCTCAAGGATTCGTAAGTCCCTAGCATCCTGCACCTCATCACCCTCGTCCTCATCGATGTTGTTGTCTACTTCCATGCCCATCAGCAAAAGAATGTCTATCTCCAAACTCCCTTCTAGCCCCTCAGGTTGATAGAACTCTCCGCTATCTGTGTTTGGGTCAAAGTTGTAATCCTCATCGTTTGGGACAGTCGCTTTACCGCGCGGCGATACCAAGTGCACAAGGTACCAACCCGCAAGCTTCTTGTCCACATTTGGGGCATGATGGCCCACACATCCAAAAACCTGGCACGAAGGCCATCAATGACACATACGACATGAAGGCCATCAATGACATACATGGCACGAAGGCCGACAACCGAGGGAAAGGGTTATACCTTGGGTGGCGGTGGAGTCGAGCGACGCGATACTGGGGTCACCTTCTTCTCCGACGACGCGCGGGGACGACGACGGGGGCGAACGTCGAGGGCGGTGACACTCGCTCACGTGGACGAACGCGAGGGCAGGACAACGGCGAGCGAAGTGGCCGGCGGCCGAGCCTCCTACTTCTCCTCCTTTCTCCTTCTTCCTTCTCCCTTCTCCCTTCTTCTCCCTTCTTCCTCCTCCTTCCCCTCCCTTCTCCCATCTCCTGTCCTCCACCTCCATTCTCCTCCTTTCCCCTTCTCTTCTTCCCTTCTCCTCCTTTCTTCTCCCCTGGATCCTCCTCCTCCTCTCTGCAGTAGCAGCTTCAGGCGGCGCGGGGGCCTAGCCCCTTCTTCCCTGGCGCCAGGGTGGCGGCCGAGCTCGCTGGGGGTCAGGGCGAGACGGCCGAGCTGACTCGGCGGGGCCGACCTCGCGGGCTACCTGTGAGGGGCGGTGGTGGGTGGTGGCGCGGGCCACTGGCGCCGATAGCCGCCAAGGAGCGGGGAGGGCGGCGCTGGCCGCCAGGCGCGGGGTTGAGGAGGGCCGGTGGTCGGGGTGGCTAGGGTGAGGCAGGCAGGCGGTCCGCGCGCGGAGCCGAGGCGGGCCGCGGTCGGGGCGGCCGTGCGGGGGTCGAGGCGGGCCGCGGCCGAGGCGCCGGCAGTCCGGAGCTCCGCCAGCGGCCGCGAAGGGAGCTTGTGGGCGCGGCCACGCAAGGGAAGGACAGGGGCGGCGGGTCGCGCGGTGGTTCGGGGAGCGGCGGACTAGCCCGGGCAGAGCGGGGGAGCATGCGGCGGTGACGGAAATGGCGGCGGCGGATCGAGGCGGCTGGGCGCGGGCACGGGGTGGAAAGGATAAGGCAGGGGTGTGGGCCATGGGCTAGGTAGTATTAATTTAGGGTTACCCCTTTGCCGAGTGCCCCCGCCTGGCACTCGGCAAAGAATTCTGTTTTTTTTTAAAAAAGACTTTGCCGAGTGCCAGACCAGGCACTCGGCAAATCATTTTTGTTTTCTTTGAATTTTTGTTTCAAAATTTTTTTGCAGGCCTTATATAATGTGTACAAGCACATGTTTCAATTTGGGACCTGTTTGTAACATTTTTCTATATTTCTTCAATTATTTTTGTTTCGTTGAATTTTTCCGACTACTCCAAATTTGAACTAAAGGTACATGAAATAATGGAATTTGGTCATTTAAAAAATGGTATTCATGATGTTTGGCTTATGTTGAGGCCATATCTAGGAACTCACATGAAATTACGACCATGTTGGTGTCGTAACATGACGAGTTACTTGTGGGAAAAGTATTTTTAAATTATATAAAATCCAAATGAAGTCCGAAAATCATGAAACTTGTCGAGGTGTCTTGTAATCGCATGTGGAGGCAGTGGTAAAAAATTGAGAAAGTTTCGAGCAAGTTATGACATCGGATGCCTAAAACCCAGACATCTCCACATGTGATCACTATCAATATTGTCGAGCTCTCTTAAGTGTCAGGCATCATCTCCATCGTCCTCATCATCTCCATTGTCATCATCATCATCATCTACATCGTCCTCAACAACTCCATCGCGCTCCATCCTCCATCGCTCAAGGATTCGTAAGTCCCTAGCATCCTGCACCTCATCACCCTCGTCCTCATCGATGTCATTGTCTACTTCCATGCCCATCAACAAAAGAATGTCTATCTCCAAACTCCCTTCTAGCCCCTCAGGTTGATAGAACTCTCCGCTATCTATGTTTGGGTCAAAGTTGTAATCCTCATCATTTGGGACATCCGCTTTATCGCGCGGCGATACCAAGTGCACAAGGTACCAACCCGCAAGCTTCTCGTCCACATTTGGGGCACGATGGCCCACACATCCAAAAACCCGGCACGAAGGCCGTCAACGACACATACGACACGAAGGCCGTCAATGACATACATGGCATGAAGGCCGACAACCGAGGGAAAGGGTTATACCTTGGGTGGCTGTGGAGTCGAGCGACGCGGTGCTAGGGTCACCTTCTTCTCCGGCGACGCGCGGGGACGACGACGAGGGTGAACGTCGAGGGAGGTGACACTTGCTCGCGTGGACGAACGGCGAGGGTGGGACAACGGCGAGCGAAGTGGCCGACGGCCGAGCCTCCTCCTTCTCCCTTCTCCTTCTTCCTTCTCCCTCCCCTTCTCCTCCCTTCTCCCTTCTCCTGTCCTCCACCTCCCTTCTCCTCCTTTCCTTCTCCTTCCCCCCTTCTCTTCTCCCCTTCTCCTCCTTTCTTCTCCCCTGGATCCTCCTCCTCCTCTCTGCAACAGCAGCTTCGGGCGGCGCGGGGGCCTGGCCCCTTCTTCCCTGGCGCCAGGGCGACGGCCGAGCTCGCTGGGGGCCAGGGCGAGACGGCCGAGCTCACTGGGGGGCTGACCTCACGGGCTGCCTGCGAGGGGCGGTGGCGGGTGGTGGCGTGGGCCGCCGGCGCCGGCAATCGCCAAGGAGCAGGGAGGGCGGCGCTGGCCGCTAGGCGCGGCGTTGAGGAGGGCTGACGGTCGGGGTGGCCGGGGTGAGGCAGACCGGTGGTCCGGCGCGGGGCCCAGGCGGGCCACGGTCAGGGCAGCCATGCGGGGGTCGAGGCGACCGGCCGGGGTGGTGGGGCGCAGCGCCGAGGCAGGCCACGGCCGAGGCGCCGGTAGTCCGGAGCTTCGCCAGCGGCCATGAACGGAGCTTGTGGGCGCGGTGGGCGCGGCCGCGCAAGGGAAGGACGGGGGCGGCGGGGCGCGCGGTGGTCCGGGGAGCGGCGGACTAGCCTGGGCAAAGCGGGGGAGCGCGCGGCGACGGCGAAAATGGCGGCGGCGGTGGCGGATCGAGGTGGCTGGGCGCGGGCGCGCGGTGGAAAGGATAAGGCAGGGGTGTGGGCCGTGGGAGGGGTAGTATTAATTTAGGGTTACCCCTTTGCCGAGTGCCCCCGCCTGGCACTCGGCAAAGAATTCTGTTTTTTTTAAAAGCCTTTGCCGAGTGCCAGGGTCTGGCACTCGGCAGAATTTTTGTTTTCTTCGAATTTTTGTTTCAAAATTTTTTTGCAGGCCTTATATAATGTGTACAAGCACATGTTTCAATTTGGGACCTTCTTGTAATATTTTTCTATATTTGTTCAGTTATTTTTGTTTCGTTGAATTTTTTTGACTACTCCAAATTTGAACTGCAGGTACATGAAATAACAGAATTTGGTCATTCAAAAAATAGTATTCATGATGTTTGGCGTATGTTGAGGCCGTATCCAGGAACTCGCATGAAATTACGACCATGTTGGTGTCGTAACATGACCAGTTACTTGCGGGAAAAGTGTTTTTAAATTATATAAAATTCAAACAAAGTCCGAAAATTACGAAACTTGTCGAGGTGTCTTGTAATCGCATGTGGAGGTAGTGGTAAAAAATTGAGAAAGTTTTGAGCAAGTTGTGACGTCGGATGCCTAAAACCCAGTGTGGAGATGTCTGGGTTTTAGGCATCCGACGTCACAACTTGCTCGAAATTTTTTCAATTTTTTACCACTGCCTCCACATGCGATTACAAGACACCTCAACAAGTTTCGTGATTTTTGGACTTCGTTTGGATTTTATATAATTTAAAAATATTTTTTCCGCAAGTAACTCGTTATGTTACGACACCAACATGGTCGTAATTTTATGTGAGTTCCTGGATATGGCCTCAACATACGCCAAGCATCATGAATACCATTTTTTGAATGACCAAATTCTATTATTTCATATACCTGCAGTTAAAATTTGGAGTAGTCGAAAAAATTCAACAAAACAAAAATAATTAAAGAAATATAGCACAAAAACTCAAAATTATCCCAAATTTTGAAATTAAGATTTAATTACTATAGCAAGGCCCTAGAAAAAAATTGGAAAGAAAAAAAAATTTACCGAGTGCTAGCCGACGTGGCACTCGGCAAAGGCTAGCCGGCCTGGTGGGCCCTGAGCCTACCACGTGGCAGGTCTTTGCCGAGTGCCTAACGGTGGGCACTCGGCAAAGTTGACGGCCACGGATGCCGTTTGGGCCTAGCACTCTTTGCCGAGTGCCGGCACTCGGCAAAGAACTGATTTGCTGAGTGCAGAACTTTGCCGAGCGTCGAGTGCTGAGTCTGACACTCGGCAAAGTGGCTCTTTACCGAGTGCCCGACTTTTGCCACTCGGCAAAGTGTTTTGCACTCGGCAAAGAGCCTGTTTCCTGTAGTGTACGCGGTGCAGGCATTGCAGCATGCTGACTCAGGAAAGTATTCCTAGCTAGTTTCTTCTTGCCATTTTTTTTCCAGTGCTGTCCTAATCAAACAGGGCTGTCCTAACCAAGCACAAACAGTGCCGTGGACTCAGTCCTTGCCCCGCGCCACAGGCAACGGGACGGGAACGCGACGGGACAGACATGCACGACCGGCGTGAAGGACCCGGCCGGTGACCACCAGGCCAGGTCGTCGCCTAGTCCACATGCAAGCAAAGTGCACTACGGGAGAAAGGAACTTCGCCGACAGCCCCACATTTTGCCGACAGCCAGGCCCAGGGCTGTCGGCGAAGGAAGTCTTTGCCGACAGCCTATCCCCGCTGTCGGCAAAGAATTTTTTGCCGACAGCCCATAGGCTCCCTGCTGTCGGTGAACAAACACTGTCGGCAAAGGATATCTTTGCCGACAGTGTTGTTGTCGGCAAAGAAATCCTGTCGGTAAAGAACTGGCTGGGAAAACGGTGGACAGACGTCGTTAACTTCGCCGACAGCACGTCTTTATGCTGTCGGCAAAGATATCTCTTTGCGACAGCCTAGCCATGCTGTCGGCAAAGAGTTTGCATTTTTTTTTGAATTTTGACTTCAAACTTTTTATATGGCCTAATTATATTGTTTACAAACATATGTTCTAATTTGGGCCCTTTTTATAACATTTTGCTATATTTTGTTAATTTATTTTGTTTACTTGAATTTTCTCGTATAATCCAAATTTGAACTGCAGGTGCATGAAATAATGAAAATTAGCCATTCGAAAAATGATATTCATGTTGGAGAGTGTCTTTTGAGGCGGTGTCCAAAAACTCACCCAAACGTTCGAAGTCCATGTCCACGTAACACGACCATCCAGGAGTGGTAGAAGTGTTTTTTAATTATATAAAATCCAAACAAAGTCGGAAAATCACGAAACTTGTCGGGGTGTCATGTTATCGCATGTGGAGGCTACGATAAAAATTTGAGAAAGTTTGGAGCAAGCTACGACGTCGGATGCTCAAAACCCAGACATCTCCACATGTGATCACATGACGTCGGTACTAATTACATCACTTGGCCTTTGTGCAGGCTCCGTCGGCGGGTTCGAACCCGACTCCAGGTGCTAGCCCTCCACTGGATCCTTCTCCACAGCACACCTGGCCAGCGCACCCGACGTACCCCACGCAGCAGTACGTGTGGCCTCCTCCTCCACAGTCGCAGGGCTACTCCTCGTGGCCGCAGGCGCCGACGCAGCAGGGGCCTCGGCTGCCCTACTGGCAGTACGAGGCGGCGCCGCAGTCAGGGTGGACACAGCTGCAGCCAGGGTGGACTCAGCCGCAGCCAGGGTGGTCTCCGTCGGACCAAGGTGGGGGCTCTGAGACTCCTGGGGACGGCGCCACGAGCTAGGTACCTTTGCCTCCCTCTTCTGGACTAGTAGCAATGATTGTTAGACCCCTGGACCAGTACTGATGAACTTTTGGACATCCTATGTGTATGTTGGACATGTATATACTCGTTTCGCGACGTTATGTGTATTCTGGACATGTATCGATGGATTTGACGGCGTTGATGTGTGGATTCACGTTGAGACCGAATTCGATGCACAAATGTGGTTCATATGCTATATTGTTGTGAATAAATGTGGTTCTGTGGTATATATATGCGATAAATGTGGTTTAAATGCAAGAAAACTGCAAAAATAAAAGAAAAAAAAATATATTGCCCAGCTTTGCCGACAGCATAGGCCAATGCTATCGGCAAAGCTGGGCATTTTCCCAGCGAGAATGCCAGCTTTGCCGATAGCCTTTCTTTGCCGACAGCATCTGCCATAGGCTTTGCCGAGGCAAAGCCTTTGCCGACAGCCCAGGAGTACTGTCGGCAAAGCCTTTGCCGACAGTAATAGAGGCTGTCGGCGAAGGAGACGGCAGCCGTCTTGACGGCGCAGTTTCCTTCGCCGACTGAACACGTGGCTGTCAGCGAAGCAACGCCGACAGACCAAACATGCCTGTCGGAAAAGAGACCTTTGCCGACAACAACTTCGCCGACAGGGCTTTGCCGACAGGATAAGAGAAACCCTGTCGGCAAAGCATTTGCCGACAGGATTAAGCTGTCGGCAAAGAGGGCGTTCCCAGTAGTGGTGGTACGGTGCGCTGTCCCATCGTGGTCACACACAGCAAGGCAAGGCAAGGCCAGAGGCCGCCCGGCCGTCGTCGCGTCGGCACAAATTAAAATCTTTCCGAGCCAAAACGACGACGACGTCGACACATCCGGAGCATGCGCCAAGAACACATGCGCCGGCCGGCCTATTATTCTGCTGGTCTCCCTCGATCGAGCCAACGACAGATTTTAATTTGCACTGAGCTGCAGGCATCTACTCTACTGTCGGTGCCGGTATAGTGCTTGTAGCTATAGAATAAGATTCCAACTGCCGTGCAGCATGCACATTGCATGGTCAATGCAAGTCAAAGCACGAGGCCAGCCTTTCGATCCATTCATTCCAAACAAAGACGGAAATGCTTCACCTTCGTTTTTTGTGGTCCATATACCAAGAAACTGCACTTTTAGAACTACAGATATGCAAAACTACGGTAAATAATATGGTAATGCTTGGATTAGGGCGTACGTCCGCCCGGGACGGACCCACTAATGAGGACATCCTTAGCATCCACTCTTCACCTCCTAATAAAAGTGCATCTGATATAGTGGGACCAATTACAAGGAGCAAAGCCAAACAACTGGAGAAGGAAATGCATTCCCAGGTGAACGCTAACATTGTTTTAAATAATCAGAATATTTTGGATAATCCTATGCATTTGAGTACTTGTTTTAATGTTCTTAGGAATGATGGAGTGCATGAACGTGCATGGGATGATGATGGTTTCTGCTCTCCAAATGTTTGGAATATGGAGCCTGGACGTGCATAGAGAAGATGGACCATTCAGCTACCAAGCAGATCAGTTGTGGATGTGCAAAGCAAATAAATTTGTGAGTTAGCAAGGCAGTTAGCAGCCAGGTTGCTGTGTCACACACGTACAAGCATGCATATGAATACCAACCATCCAAAGATCTCCATTAGGCCAGGCTATTAATACAAGGAGTGCTACGACTTACTACTGCATGTTCTCATTTATTTTTAATCTGAACTGAAGACTCCACTAGTGTTATATATATCCATGTAATAGATGACGAGAGGGACTTTTTGGCTGCCAATTCTGAAATACAAACTCTTGAGTTCTTGTTCCCACGTGAGTCTTGAGAGGCTTGCAAACTTGTTCTTTCGATTCCTGAGGGAGTTGTAGAATGCCGAACTGCGGTTCACCTAGTTGGTGCCTTCACGTCTAAATGGCGTGATTGTGTGGGCTGGCTTCGTCGGTACGTGGAAGGGTGATTGTCTCGGTAGTTCGTCACTTGTGTAGACTCGTGGTGCACTGCCTCTTCACCAGGTCACGTAGCGATAGTTATCAAGTTGGATCCTTCGAGAAGATCGGGCCACAAGTTTGTTCACGCCGAATTTTTTACTGTTTAGCCTTTTTTTTAAAAAAATATTTACATTTGGCCCTCTAGGCGACGTAAACTCATCTTTGGACCCTGGGGTCGGCGCCAGAACTCATGGCTCCGAGGTAACACATCTCGGCACCATAGATCTTGGCTCCGAGGTGCCTGGCCGCGCACAGCAGGGCATCCGAGGTGGCGCTGACGTGGCCGGTACCTCGGAGCCACGTATCCTGGCGCCGAGGTACCCATCAAGGAATGACCCATAATCCGGCATGCACGTGGATGCATCTTTATTTACTATTCTTTGATTTACCTGCTGGCTGCAAGAGAATACTAGTACCTCCCGTCAACAAAAAAGTAATTATATGATTTGTCTAATTTAATCTAAGTCAAACTAATTTAAAACGATTTGTCTAATCTACCTCTCGGACCCACCCATGCATGATGAGCACGTACAGCTAGCCATCAAGAATTAGGGCATATATATAAAGTGGTTAGTATAATTCATTTATATAAACGTATTACAGGCTTTTGCCAGAGTTTTCGATCAAATAAAATGTCCAAACTTTTGGCAAACGATGGATAAAAAAAGACCATACCCGTCTGCGTCGTTCGCCTCGTCGGTGTCGAACGGCGTATGGTGTCATCGCAGTCGCACTTGGTTGGGGTAGCTTGGATCGCTTCGACCTCGGAGCCGTGAATCCTGGCGCCGAGTTATTAAACCTAAATAGGTAGCGCCAAAATCTATGGCTGATCACGCATGCCGGCAAGCTGCCTTCGGTATCCATCGATGCAACGTCGGTTGGAGGAGACACCCGGACGCCGGAGGAGCGCGCAAACGCCTATCGAGCACCATCGAGCAGGGCTCCATTACCGATTGGTAGGAGGCGAGCCTGGACGCTGTCGACCACGGCTCCATCTACTCCAACAACGACCACGTGCCGAGATGGCGAGCCCACACACACGCTGTCGACCACGGCTAGACGGAGCTAGAGAAAATTTAAGGGGGTGCGCTAGACTTGTGGGTGCATAGATGTTTACTGTATAGGTGCGTATATGGTGGAAAATTGAACATAATCACTGTTTTTCTGATTTTTCGTGGGTGCGGCCGCACCCTTTGTCATGAACATACATCCGCCCATAGCTAGACATACGTGGGCTGCTGCATGCTTGACGTGAAGCAAGCCTGGAGGTGGGTCGGCACTCGGCAGTGGCACATGAGCATATGCCTTTGTCTGCTTAACTACTGCCAAGCTGCATGTGTACATGTATCTATATACGTGTATATGCATGCGCTTGAATTACTGCTAATAAGATACATGTGCATATATGCACTGTATGAAACTACAAGCAAACCATAGGAGCTCGGCTGCCGGTCGAGCCCTGAATCAAATTTGTATAATTCTATCTTATGTCTAGCAGGTGAAGTTGACAGTCCAGCTACGCTACACCAACTGATGGGCTGACGAGGCTACACCAACTGATGGCCGACGAGGCTTTCTTCCACTTCAACAACTCCACGTGATCAAGTTCCACGGCGTACCACGACGATGCTGCCGAAGAAATTCGAAGCGATCCCATCTACCCCAACCATGCAAGTGCGATTGCGATGACACCATGCGCCGTTCGACACCAACGAGGCGAACGACGCAGGTGGGTATGGTCTTTTTTTATCCATCGTTTGCCAAAAGTTTGGACATTTTATTTGATCAAAAACTCTGACAAAAGCTTGTAATACGTTTATATAAATGAATTATACTAACCACTTTATATATATATGCCCTAATTCTTGATGGCTAGTTATACGTGCTCATCATGCATGGGTGGGTCTGAGAGGTAGATTAGACAAATCGTTTTAAATTAGTTTGACTTAGATTAGATTAGACAAATCGTATAGTTACTTTTTTTTGTTGACGAGAGGTACTGGTATTCTTTTGCGTCATGCAGGCAAATCAAAGAACAGTAAATAAAGATGCATCCACGTGCATGCCGGATTAGGGGCCATTCCTTGATTGGTACCTCGACGCCAGGATACGTGGCTCCGAGCTCGGAGCCACAGATCTTGGCTCCGAGCTCGGCGCCAAGATCTGTGGCTCCGAGGTACCGGCCACGTCAGCGCCACCTCGGATATCCTGTTGTGCGTGGCCAGGCACCTCGGAGCCAAGATCTGTGGCGCTGAGATGTGTTACCTCGGAGCCATGAGTTCTGGCGCCGACCCCCAGGGTCCAAAGATGAGTTTATGTCGTCCAAGGGGCCAAATGTAATTTTTTTTCAAAAAAAGGCTAAATAGTAAAAAATTCGGTTTGTTCACGCGTGATCCATATGTGTGCGCACATCATCTGGTACCAAAGCCTCCGTTTACTCGGTAGGATCGTTCTTATTTTGGTAGGATAGATTTTTATATACCTACAACCCACAAATAGCCCAAAAAATATATATACAGACCTATAGCCTCTCTTTTGCGCTGATTCGTAGTTTGCATTGTCGAGTTTTCAATCCTGTGAGACTTGTCTAGTTGCTGATTTTTCTTGGTCAGAATTCTCCTGATCTGAATTTCGTTTTTTCTTCTTTATCCATTTTTATTCTGAATTTTACCTTTGATCTATTCTTCTTTTCTTCTCTCTGAAACATACAAACAAACAAAAATTCCCCGCCCATCCCACCCTTGATTGCTTCCATATCAGTCTAACAATCGACACCAACATTTTGTTTGTTATTCTGTGTCACCCTTAATTGAAAGTTGTATCCTGTATTTTGTCAAGTGGTACTGAAAAAAAAGAGTCAAAAGAAAGAACGAAAAAGAGTTTCAGTTAAAGAAAGAGGAATTCTGTTAAAAAAAAAGACGTATGAGTTTTTTGCAAGAAAAAAGGGGATTGAGCAGCAGTTCGATTGGTGCCAATTTTTTCCTTCCATCCACTTCTTTTACCCTGCTCCTTTCCTTTCCACCTGTTTTTCTTTGTGATCAGCAACTTAGACTTGTGTTTCTCTTTTGGATTATTATTCGATTTTGCATCACTACTTTTCAGTGCACTACACTTTTTTTACCCTACCAAACTCCACCCAAAGCATCGCGAGCTGTGTACTGTCGTTTCTGGTACAATCACTCTTCCACTGCAGACTGCTGCCCCGGTTCTTGACCCTTTAGGAAGAGAAAGAACTTGTTCATCAGCAAGTGGTGAGGGAGTGACTCCACATATATCCCACACATATATATTGTCCTATTGTTTTTTTCCCTCTCTACTAATATGGCAGGAGACAATCAATCTACTTCTGCCACTGTTTCTGCTCAAGATATCCAGGCGGTGCGTGCACAAATGGATCGACTGATGCAAGTGATGCACACACTTCAACAATCTCTACAGCAACAACACGCTGAGCCTCCGCATGATGCTAGTGACCATGTCGAGGATGATGATCCTACTGCATTGGAGGCGGAAGCTGCACGTCTTCGGGCTGAGGCCGCACGCCGTGCTGCTGCAGGTGGTGGTGGTGGTGGTGGTGGCCGAGGGCATGATGCTGGCTTTGGTAATTTTGGTGGAGCTAATAGGAGGCCGCACTTTTTTGGTCGTGCATGGCGTGTTCCTATTGGAGGTGCTGCAGATTTTGATGTCGATGATCATTTAGATTCTAGTGATGAACAGGGAGCAGGCCCCCATATTCACCCTGGTGGTTATGATGCTCATGGAGGTGCTAATTTTGGCCGCTTTAGAAATTATGGTGACAACCAGTTTGGCGGACATGATGGATATCGTGATCGACGTTGTCGTGATCATGCACGCCACTGAGATGATGATGGTTTGGGTAAAGTTAAAGTATCCATTCCTCCTTTCAGTGGGAAGAAGAATGCCGATGCTTACTTTGAATGGGAGACCAAGGTGGACCAGATATTTGATTTGTATGATTACCCTGCTGAAAAGAAGGCAAAGCTTGCTGCCATTGAGTTTAAAGGTTATGCTATAACTTGGTGGAATCAAATTCGTGCAGAATACCAACGATTTGGACATCACCGTATCACATGGGAAGAAATGAAGAGGGAACTGCGACGTCGTTTTGTTCCTGCATATTATTCCCGTGACTTACATTTGCGACTCAAACGCCTTGTGCAAGGCACTCGCAGCGTTGATGAATATTTTCAAGAAATGGAGATGTGCCTACTCCGTACGGGAATCACTGAGGATGAGGAATCCACGATGGCTCAGTTCTTGGTTGGTCTGAATAAACCAATCGCTGATAAAGTGGACATGACTAACTGCACAAATCTAACAGAATTAGTTCATTTTGCAAAAAGGGCAGAAAAGCAGCTTGCTGAATCTTATAAGAACCATGTTTCATTTTCAGCTCATAATAGTTCTACTCCATGGCGCCATTCACAACAGCAAGGGTCAGGGGTGCACACACCTTCATCTCGTGCAACTTCTCGTTCAGTTTCGACTTCTGCCAAACAATTTGATTCGAAAGGCAAAGCTGTAAGTTCCAATCAGTCCAACTCCTCCGCTGCTGCAGCCCCAAGGAAGACAAGTAAGATTGAGTGTTTTAAGGGTGGTGGTCATGGGCATAAGCAAGCTGAATGCCCCAATAGGCGTGCTATTATAGCACTTGCTGATGGCTCTTATGAGTCTCAGAGTGAAGAAGAGGATGAGCACAATATCCTGGCACTAGCAGATGAGAATCTTGAAACTTGTGAGTATCAAGCCGAGGATGGTGAGTATGAGCTGGGCTTGAATTGTTTGGCCATTCAGTCTACTCCACATGTTGCTCAGGGTGACATACCACAAGCTATTATTCCTCTGAATCCAGAGGAAATCACAAGCGCTGATTTTGATGATTTGCTTGCTGGTATTAATAATTTGGAGGCTCCTATTTTGTCCCGACATGGTAGTTCATTTGGGTCTGCTACAAATTCCACTGCGAGTGCTTCTATTTTGAATGCACAGATCATTGTTTGGTGGTTCCGCGAGTTCTTTCTACTCAATTACTTGCAGCTGAGCAAGGGCAGCACCATAATTTGTTTCAATCACGATGCAAAGTGAAATGACAGGTGTGCAGATTCATGATTGATGGTGGGAGCTGCAACAATATTGTTAGTGCAGATTCATAATTGATGGTGGACTTGTTGAGAAGCTTGGCCTGCCCATACGTCGCCATCCACACCCGTACCATATGCAATGGTTGAATAATTCAGGGATAGTGAAGGTTTCATCCATGGTTCGCTTATCGTTCTCAATTGGTGACTATCATGATGAGGTTGACTGTGATATTGTTCCTATGCAAGCGTGCCACTTACTTCTGGGTCGTCCATGGCAATTCAATGTGGATTCAATGCACTTTGGTCGGTCAAACAAATACACATTTATTCACAAAGAGAAGAAGGTGGTTGTTGTTCCATTATCTCCAGAAGACATACATTCTTCTGATGTTGCTTGCATGAAAAGGGAGGAGAGTGAGAAAAGAAAATTATGTGAGACCTCCAAAAATAGTAAGGGAGAGACTCCTAAACCATCCAGCCACATAAAGCCTCCTGAAAATACAAGACTACCATGACAAACTGAGTGTTTATTTGTGAGAAAGAGTGATTTGAGAGAAGTGAGGAACACCACAGCCCCATTCTTTGTGCTCTTGCACAAGGAGGTCTTATTTTCAACTAACGACTTACCTTCATCGCTGCCACGTGTTGTTCTTGATTTGTTATAGGACTTTGAGGACGTTTTTCCGGATGAGGTGCCAGCTGGTCTTCCCCCCATCCGCGGCTTGAGCACCAAATTGATTTGGTACCTGGTGCTTCTCTTCCAAATCGTCCAGCCTACCGCACCAATCCTAAAGAAATGAAAGAAATTTGGTGACAGGTAAAAGAGCTTTTGGATAGAGGGTATGTTCATGAATCTCTATCACCTTGTGCTGTTCCAGTACTCTTTGTCCCTAAGAAAGCTTGGCGCATGTGTGTTGATCGTCGTGCAATCAATGCTATAACTGTTAGATATCGCCATCCCATTCCTAGGCTTGATGACATGTTAGATGAATTGAGTGGCTCAACTATTTTCACCAAGATTGATTTACACAGCGGCTATCACCAAATTCGCATGAAAATTGGTGATGAATGGAAGACAGCATTTAAAACAAAATTTGGTTTATATGAATGGCTTGTGATGCCCTTTGGTTTGACAAATGCTCCTTCAACTTTTATGTGTTTAATGAATCATGTTTTAAGAGCTTTCATTGGAAAATTTGTGGTTGTATATTTTGATGATATCTTGATCTATAGTCAATCATTTGATGAACATCTTGATCATATCCTTGCAGTATTTGCTGTTTTGAGAGCAGAGAAATTGTATGGAAATATTTCTAAGTGCACCTTTTGCATAGATCGTGTTGTTTTTCTTGGTTTTGTTGTGACTGCAGATGGCATCCAGGTTGATGAAGAGAAGATTAAAGCGATAAAGGATTGGCCTACTCCTAAAACTGTGAGCCAAGTTCGAAGTTTCCATGGTCTTGCAGGTTTTTACCGGCAATTTGTTAAAGATTTCAGCACTATCACTGCACCCCTTAACAATTTGACAAAGAAGGATGTTCCATTCAAGTGGGGAGATGAACAGGACCAAGCCTTCGAAGAGTTGAAAAGAAAGCTTTGTGAAGCACCGCTGCTACAACTACCAGACTTTGGTAAGACCTTTGAGATCGAATGTGATGCAAGTGGTATTGTCATTGGAGGTGTGCTACTTCAAGAAGGTAAACCTGTTGCCTACTTTTCTGAAAAACTAAATGGTCCACATCTGAACTACTCTGTCTATGACAAAGAGCTTTATGCCTTAGTTCAAGTATTGGAAGTATGGCAACATTACTTATTACCTAAAGAATTTGTAATCCATTCTGATCATGAAACCTTGAAATATCTCAAAAGCCAAGGTAAATTGAACTGTCGCCATGCAAAATGGATTGAGTTCATTGAAACATTTCCTATGTTGTCAAACATAAGCATGGTAAAGATAACATTGTTGCAGATGCTTTGTCAAGAAGATGTAGTTTGATTACACAACTAGATACAAAAGTGCTTGGATTGGAATCAGTTAAAACACTTTATGCTAATGACTCTGATTTTAAAGAATCTTTCTCTAAGTGCATTGTTGACAAAGGATGGGACAAATTCTATGTGCATGATGGATTCCTATTTCGGACTAACAAACTATGTATTCCAGCTTGCTCTATTCGCAATGTTCTTTTGCAGGAAGCACATGCTGGTGGGTTAGCTGGTCATTTTGGTGTAAAAAAGACATTGGACATGCTTTCTGATCATTTCTTTTGGCCACATATGAGATGTGATGTCCAGCGACATGTTGAGCGGTGCATAACTTGCTTGAAAGCTAAGTCCCGCCTTAATCTCCATGGTCTATACATTCCACTACCAATTCCGAATGTACCTTGGGAAGATATATCCATGGATTTTATTCTAGAGTTACCTCGGTCTCCGAGGGGGAGGGATTCAATTTTTGTTGTTGTAGATCGCTTCTCAAAGATGGCACATTTTATTCCATGTCATAAGAGCGATGATGCTTCAACATTGCTGAATTATTTTCAAGGAGATAGTTCGTTTACATGGAGTGCCAAATACTATTGTTTCAGATCGGGATACAAAATTTTTGAGCTATTTTTGGAAGACACTATGGGGAAAACTTGGCACCAAGTTGTTATTTTCTACCGCTTGTCACCCACAAACTGATAGATAAACTGAGGTTGTCAACCGTACTCTATCTACAATGCTGAGAGCTGTGTTGAAAAAGAATCTAAAGATGTGGGAAGAATGCCTTCCACATGTCGAATTTGCTTATAACAGGGTAGTACATTGAACAAAAAAATTTTGTCCCTTTGAAATTGTTTATGGTTTTAAACCACATACACCCATGGATCTTTTGCCTTTACCATTACAGGAACAAGTAAACATGGATGCTGCAAAGAGAACAGAATTTATTAAGAAGCTACATGATGACACAAGAAGGAATATCGAGAAGAAATCTGCACAGTATGCAAAGCAAGCGAACAAGGGTAAGAAGAAAGTTATATTCCAGCCCGGGGACCTCGTGTGGTTGCATCTACGCAAGGATCGATTTCCCCAACAGCGCAAGAGTAAGTTATCCCCTCGGGGTGACGGACCATTCCAGGTTCTAGAAAAGATAAATGATAATGATTACAAAATTGAGCTTCTACCTGAATATTCCAATGTGAGTACAACATTCAATGTCAAAGATTTGCTTCCATATGTTGGTGAGCCTGAGTCGAGGACGACTCCTTCTCAAGAGGGGGAGGCTAATGAGGACATCCCTAGCATCCACTCTTCACCTCCTAATAAAAGTGCATCTGATACAGTGGGACCAATTACAAGGAGCAAAACCAAACAACTGGAGAAGGAAATGCATTCCCATGTGAACGCTAACATTGTTTTAAATAATCAGATTATTTTGGATCATCCTATGCATTTGAGTACTTGTTTTAAAGTTCTTAGGAATGATGGAGTGCATGAATGTGCATGGGATGATGATGGTTTCTGCCCTCCAAATCTTTGGAATATGGAGCCTGGACGTGCATAGAGAAGATGGACCATTCAGCTACCAAGCAGATCAGTTGTGAATGTGCAAAGCAAATAAATTTGTGAGTTAGCAAGGCAGTTAGCAGCCAGGTTGCTGTGTCACACACGTACAAGCATGCTTATGAATACCAACCATCCAAAGATCTCCATTAGGCCAGGCTATTAATACAAGGAGTGCTACGACTTACTACTGCATGTTCCCATTTATTTTTTAATCTGAACTGAAGAGTCCACTAGTGTTATATATATCCATGTAATAGATGACGAGAGGGACTTTTTGGCTGCCAATTCTGAAATACAAACTCTTGAGTTCTTGTTCCCACGTGAGTCTTGAGAGGCTTGCAAACTTGTTCTTTTGATTCCTCAGAGAGTTGTAGAACGCCGAACTGTGGTTCACCCAGTTGGTGCCTTCACGTCTACATGGCGTGATTGTGTGGGCTGGCTTCGTCGGTACGTGGAAGGGTGATTGTCTCGGTAGTTCGTCACTTGTGCAGACTCGCGGTGCACTGCCTCTTCACCAGGTCACGTAGCGATAGTTATCAAGTTGGATCCTTCGAGAAGATCGGGCCACAAGTTTGCTCACGCGTGATCCATACGTGTGCGCACATCACCCGCTGGCAGGCTGGGAGGCCTAGAAGACTCTCCTGCCTGTTCCTATCCACTCAACTTCAGCCACCGTAGTTTTCTAAAAAAAAAAGAAAAGAAAAAGCTCAACGTAGTGCCGGAGCCTGCTGTCGGACCCCCAATTTAGGGTCTACTGTGCATCATATATCAGTCTCTGAATCAGTAGCTGATACGCACAATTCGAACAAGATTGATATCAAAAACCATACTTTTATTGCTAAAGGGGAAATATATTACATGGTTTGGGTTACATAGCTTGGGCCACTGGCCTTACATCATATATCAGAGTTCTAAGATAACGGTCCTATGACATCGTGGCTCTATTCCTACAAGCAACTTGGAGTGCGGACGTAACCCTAGACTTATTCCTTAAGCGTATTCCTATATCCCAGTCGATATAGTCCTAGCGTAACTCCTTCGTGTAGTCGTACGACTCCGTCTTCGAGTGTTCTCCAGACGTCCTATCCTTGCATAGTCCTTGGTAGCTTCATCCTCGGATATACTCCTGTAGCTTCATTCCTAAAAACATAGAGTGGAGAGGGCTTGAGTACATACGTACTCAACAAGCCCTAAACTATAGGTGGAGGAGAGGTGGAAGGGGGAGGCTATAAGTGGAGGGGGTTATGGTGGTTATGGTAAAAGTGATAGGGTAAAGTAATTATAATTATAGGTTGGGCCCTGGCAGAGTATTACCATTCTCACCAGTTTCCGTGATTAATTATGGTTACCAAATTAGTAAAAATACATCTTACCAGATTGTCATGGTCGTGAAAGTCTAATCATAGTGTCCCATCCTAGCATCTGTCCATTCCAAGGACGTAGCTATTCGAATAGATTTGTGAAACTCTGCAAAGGTTGTACAAATTTCCCCACATGATAGGCACAGTCCAACACCATAGACAGGCCTAACGAGATCCCGTACCCGCTTGGGTGCTACCCTAGATTTCCATATAACTCTACCACGGCTTTTCAGGGGTTGAAAACGATGAGGAAGATCACTCAGCATCCACACCAAACAACGTGGAAGATCACATAGCATCCACGCCTGATCATCCGACTACATAATCCATATCATGGGCTCGAACGCGGCCAAAACAATAATCATGGACTCGTACCCGGCCATTCATATCGTAACTTGGCTCATACCTGGCCAATCATAACATGGCTCGTACCTGGCCAATCATATAACAACATGGCTCGTAACCGGCTATTCATACAATAACGTGGGCTCGAACGCGGCCGAAATAATCCAAAGGCTTAACGTGGAAGATCACATAGCAACCACGCCAACCGGGCCATGGAAGATCACTTAGCATCCGTGCCTGCTCCTGATATTCCGCTGCCAACACCGGCCTCCTAGTAGAAATTATACTTCAATCTAACGGGGTGTGAGATCAAGTCTACCCATATAGACATGTGGTTGTATGTAATATCTCACTAGGTGAAAGAGGCTATGAACCGGTCCTTATGTGACCGAGGCGAGTATCTCCCAATAGGAACCCTCTCTAGGCAATCCTGCCAAGATAATCCATACCACATGAATTACCCCTCACTCGCCCCTGGTCAGGTTTTAGTCCAATTTTACCAGTTTAAGTTCCATAGTCATTATTGTCAGGTTCATAAAGCTCATATCACATCAAGGTAACCATTACCTTATCATCATTACTCTCATTATCATAATTAATTTATAAGGGGTTACAAGTAATATTGGTTGAGTTTATTAATTGGTGTGGATGGATGGTGGAGGTGGAGGCTAGCAAATATGGTGGTGGTGGAAGGGAGTGATTAAGAGATGGCATGAAATTTAGAGGGGAGGGAAAAGGTGGGTGTTAGGACTTGCCTCTGCTTGCTGACGAGTATATCCAAGGTTGCCGATCCTTCATGCTTCTTGCTCCTGTCCTGGTGTAGCCATGCTCTTGGGATCCCACGGGTCATCTCCACGTCTTCTATCCTACGCTATCTAGCGTCAACAAGCAAGAAACACAAACAAGGAAAATAACAAGCAAGGCATGTAAAGTAAGCACAAGCAATCAAAGAAAAGGGAACAATCCTAAACGGGTTGGTCCTAAGGTTATCATTATTACATCAATCTGAAGTAAGGTTTGGATAGAGATATTCCATCCATAAGGTAGGGCTTCTACAGGTTAGGTTGCTAGGGTTAGCCATACATAGGAGTATACCCGGATATCGGGCATAGCTATGTATGTATAGACATCCTATTATTTTATGTGATTAGGTGCAGATATATTCGGGTAGGTGGCATGGTACATGCACCTACGCGAATATACCGGTTAACTAATCCTATGATGATAGCTACTATGGCGATGAATTACTACTACGGGTTATTACTTAATTACAGCAATTATGAATTAACATTTAAATAAAGAGAAGAAAAGCAATCATATTGTCGATGTTAGACCACCGATAGCCTGCCATGGGGGTACTCGGGACAATTGTTCAGGCTTCGGCGTATGCTAGAACTCGACGGTGAACGTAGAGACAGTCGATTTATACTAGTTTGGGCCCTCAATCGTAATCGAGTAATAGCCTTTACGTCTAGTCGGCGTTAGCCTTTGCGTTGGATTGATTGTGTTGTATCGTCTCTTGTTACAGGGGTGTCCACGTCCTCTCTTTATATCGATAGAGAAGGTTGTGGTGTGGTTACAATCCTAGTTGGATCAAAGAAGGTGTCCTGAACTAAATATAGAAGTTACTTTCCATAGGAATCCGACTAGTCTGGCCTATTCTACTCGGATTCGGTGTAGCGGAAGCTGCACCTCTCCTTGCTCCAGTCCATGGGCCAGGCTAGGGGCCATGACTCGTAGTCATATCACTGGGGAACCCTATGGGTCCTGCATCGACAAGCCCCCGAGCATTTCATGGTTGAACTTGAAGACCTCCTTGTTTCTCTGGCTTTGCCTGATGAATCAAGCTTGTTCCAGGTTCTTTCGACGTGAAGCCTTGAAGTGGTCCTGTCTTGAAGAAGTCTTTCGAGTGACGTGTGCTTTTTTAAAGAAAAAGTGCACTCCCTGAGTGTAGCCCCCGAGCCTCTTGCTATTTGGAACAAAAAGTTAGAGGGTCTTGAATTTTGATTGTTGAAAAAACTGAAAAATCTCTTCTGAGGATACGTACCCTGCAGCCCCCGATCATCTTTCCGGGTTCTTTTTTACCATCAAGAACTCGGATAGAGGGTCTTTTGTCGTGTTCTTAGGTAGCCAGCTTTATGTTAGAGGTTGGTGGTGGTTGGCAGTTGAATTGAATTCTCTATAGTCACGAGGTGTATAGTGTTGGTATATTCTTTCGAATATGCTTGTTCTTGAGTACTGTTCCTTCACGCGCGTGTCCTCTTTTATTGCTTTCTGTCTTTTCACTGAGTCCTTTGTTAGGCTTGTTCTGTTAGTGCTCCCGATCTATGTGCATCGCTCCTTGGCCTATAAATACCCTCCTGGTGTGGTGCTTCGATTTATCAAGTGTCTTGTTGTATAGTCTGAAGTCCCCGTAGTCACGAATATGATAGTTTGTGAAATAGAGCAGCCCCTAGGCATGAGTTGTAATTTTTGTAAATCTTGTAGTAGATGGAAGAAGTCTTGTGATCGAGATTAGAGGTAGATTAACCTCGCAACGGTATTATACCAGGTAGTACGTGTTGGTAGGTGGAAGAAGTCTTGTGATGTGGGATGCGTTCCATCATCTAGTAGCTCAGGGTTGATCCTTCTGCTCTGCCTTGTGACTGTCTGGTGTAGATCGGTACCTGATCCAGCATCACATTGGACTTGGGTAGACTGATGCCTGCGAGCCTCACCTATCCATGTTGTCCTGCTGTGCTACTGATATCCATCTTGGATGCACTACACCCTTCCTTTGAAGACAATAGTGTATCCGAGTTGAGTGTCTTCTGCCGTGTAGTAACTAGGAGCACGTAGTCGTTTCCAGAGTCGTGTTCTTTCTGGGCTCCTTGTTGCTACCTTGCTCGTCGTAGTACCGAGTTCATTGGATCTTGTAAGATCTGTAATCTTGTATCTTTTGAAGTCATTTGTACTGGAAGGAATCTTGTCTTCTGAGTTGTTGTTCTTCCTCCAGCTGTATTGCCTTGGTTGTTTCTGAGACTCCTGAGTTCTTTCTGTGAAAACCGAGTTCTTTGTCTTCCTAGTGTGGTAACCCTTATTTGCTTCACGGTTAATGAGTTCTTTTTTATAACAATTCTGCCATGGTACTAGATGGATAAGTCTAAAATCTGCCCATTGTATTGTACCATTGTGAAAAGGTGTGTTGTCCGTCACTTCAGCCACGTCAGTTATGGCGGGAAATAGACCGTTGCGTTCCCATGCCGTGTTAAGCGGGCCTGGCGGGCCGCGTTTTCACCACGGTAAGTCTATTTAAGGGCCTTTCTTCTTCTTCTTTCTTGCCCTACTTTTGCCTTCTAGCTTTTATCCTTTGTGAAACCCTAGCACCTAGAGCACCGTCGCCGCCATTGCCACCGTCATCCGAGCGCTGCCGCTGTTTGTTCTTAGTGCTTTGCTTTTGCATGGGCAAGAAGAAGTCATCGAGCAAGTCCAAGGCGGTCTTTGTGGATGAGGAGGCATCGCTTTCAGTGATTGAGAACCAAGAGTTTATGGCCATGAGGGCTGCGCAAAAGATCTAGCTGGCTCCGACCACAACGGAGGACCAGCTGTGTGAGCTCGTCAGCGATGGCCTGATCCAGGATAAGGAATTTGCCGATTGGAAAACTCCTGGCCAATATCGGGTCCCAACTCCAAGTCCTGGTGAGATTGTTCTTTTTGTCTCCTTCATTCATGCCAAACTCTGTCTTCCTGCCTCTGCTTTTCTTCATCGCTTCCTTAGTTACTTTGAGATTACTTTGAATCATCTTGCTCCCAATGTTGTCCTTCATCTCTCTGTTTTTGTTCATCTTTGCAAAACTTTCCTTGGAATTCCTCCTTCCCATTCTCTCTTTCGCTACTTCTTCCATCTAAAACCCCAACCCCGCAGTGACGACACCCATGTTCATGGTGGCTGCGAGATCCAGTTTTGCCAAGGTCATAATAATCAATTCTTTGATTATGACTTGGTTGATTCTATGTGGGATTGGCGTGCCGACTGGTTTTATGCCGCCAATATGATTCCTCCCCTTGCTGTTCATTCTAGCTCTGGTCCCATGGTCAATGACCACTGGGAAAAGAACCTCTTGGCGAGCGACGAGCTCCAGGCAACCAAGCCGTTTCTTGAGAGGATACGTACTCTGAAACAACAAGGCTTGACCGGCTTTGGGATCATCGATAGCTTTCTGTGCTGCCGAGTTTAGCCTCTGAAGGAGCGAGAGCACTATAGCTTCGAGTACTCTAGGGTGGAGGACCCTTCTCGTATGGTCCCTGCCCTTGAGTTGATTGATGAGGAGGTGCTCGAGTGCCTTCAGAAGATCCTGAAGGGAGTGAGCGTCATCCCGCACACTGTCCCTGAGTACCGTGCCGACAACCCGCCTCCTGCTGTGAGTTGTTTTTCTTCAGCAAGTATTTTTCTTTATATTTTCTTCATTATTGGTACTTTCTATCTTCACTTTCTTGCTTAATCTTTCTTTTTTGGTCGTTTTGCTTATTTGTAGGAATTGGGGCGTAACTTTGTTGACCCGATCCCCACCAATGACAACCCTACTAGGGTGGAAGTTGGGGAGAACCTTGCTGGAGTGTCTTCAACCAGTAAGTTTCAAGCCACCATAATCCTTCTTGGTGTTTCCTCCGTAGTACTCGACCCATATGTTGAGTATGTTCCTCGTCCAGTTCCTCGAGCTCCTCGTAGCGTCAGCAAGAGGGCGCGAGCGGATGATGCTTTCGCCGGTGTTTCTGCTACCAAGAAGCCTCGTCAGTCGAGTACTCGCCCAGGTACTCAAGTTGTAGGTAGCATGCTCCTAGGTGAGCATATCAATATGTCTTGTCTTATTTGTTGTTTGTTTGTGTCCTTAACCGAGTACTTTCTCCTTTCTCAGATGGCACTGTGGTTGAGTTGCTCGAGGGTGAGGAGGATGAGGATGATGACGCAGCCCTCGACACATGTCGGTGAGTTGTCGTTGTATTTTTGTTTTCTTGCTGTTATTCTTGAGCACTTATTTTGACTTGCCATTGTCCTTGTTCTTTGCAGTAAGAGGGTGTCAAGCCTGAGTTCTTTTGGGGCTCAGGTGCCAATCATGCCATCTCTGGTGCAGGGTGGTGATGATATTTTTGCTGCCACCATGCCTTCAACGAAGTCTTCAGTTCGGCTTGGGGTATTAGTATGAAGTAGAAGATGGCCAAGTAAGTGAATCCCGGTTAGGTTGTTTGTTTCTGTTTTCCCTTCTTCTAGTTCATATTTTTATTGTTGAGTTTCTTCATCATCTTGCAGGCCCTCACCCTCGTCTTCCCCCAACCCCCAGTTGGCTTCTTCTCAGTCTGCTGGTGCGCCCCTGCATACTGAGTCTCAGGACTCGTAACGTATGGTTGGCGAGGTGGCTGTGGAGGAGACGGGGCCCCCTGATGATCATGCTATCGCAGAGTCACCGACTCCGGAGGTGACCATGACCGTGGCGGTGGATCCGTCTAAGGAGATAGCCGAGGCTTCTACTGCCTAGGATATGGCCTTGGTCCTATCTTCTCCACGTCGGCCGACTTCTCCCTCTGATGCTCTTGCTGCTAGCAGTCAGCGTCTAGATGATGATGTGATGCGAGAATTCAACGCCACCCATCGTTTATCGGAGCTGACTGTGGCCTGGGGAATCCTGGCAGCTGGTGGAACCTCTTTCTCTTTTTGTCTTGTTTGATCAGTCCTTCTCTCGGGACCATACCGACTTCTTTTTCTCGTCTGAAACTGAGAGAAAGTTGTCCTCTAAAATTAGCATCCTAAAGACGGAGCTGGACCTCTACCGGGCTAAGATGGAGACCGAGCATCAAATGCACCAGAGGGAGGAAACGACTCTCTGTGCCCAGGTGATTGAGGCGAGAGAGCAAAGGGATGCTGCCGTTTGGGAGGCCTCGAAGAAGGTGGAGGCCATGAAGAAGGAGTGCGATGGTATTCTGGGTTCTTTTTTGATGTCTTCTGTCTTCAAATTTTGCCTTCAGCTGACTTGTTTTTTGTTGCCTGGTCTACCTCTCTGTGTTGAAAAGCGGAAGCTCTTGGAGCGTGTTGAAGAAATAAAGATACTTGTCCGCAATAACCACAACAGGACTGAGGAGGTAATTACTCTTGCTGAAGAAGAACTTGCCCTTGTCAAGTTGATTAGGCACAGAGCTGATAGGGATCTTGTGCAGGTCTAAAAACTATTAAGGTCTTGACTGGCAAGCTAGCGATAGCTACCGAGAACTGGAACGCCTTGTGGAAATCCTTTCGCTCGGTAGCCGACCTTCTCCGAACTCTAGTAGATGACGGTCAGTCTTGGGCTCAGTTTATCCCTTAGGTGCCGACCTATTTCTAGGAGTTCGTGAAGAAATGTGTCCAACTCTGCACTTGAAACGCCTTGCCCAGGTCTGGGTTCTTGCTCCGGAGGTTCCTATGTCCAAGATTGCGGAGGAAGCTGAGAGTCAAGAGTATCTAGATGCTATTGAAAAAGTGGAGCTTGAGGTCGATGATTTGGCCGAGAGGATTGCCGAGAATCTTAGTATCAATATTTCTTCTCCCAATGATAATGCTTGACTTGATTGTAATCAACTTTTGTACTCCAGCTTTTGTAAAAGAATATTATACTCTTCTTTCTTCGATGAACATTCTTTATCTTTTAGTGTAGCTTCCTTTTGTTTCTCTGTATGTATGTCTTCGCCTTGTTTTGTCCTTTTAGGTGAATTATCCAAGTAGTCAATCTTAGTATTTGCACATACTCGTAGCGCCATATAAGATCTGCAACTTGAGCTTTTTTGGCTTAGTAGCCTTATTATCCTTCATCTAATGTTGTAATCCAAGCCTGAAAAAGTTCTCTCAATCCGAGTAAAAATCCTTATTAGTTCTCTCAATCCAGGCCAGGAAAAGTTCTTTTGTTCGGACGAGTTCAAGCATCTTTTCAGCTCTTTTGCTATTTTCTGGGTTGAACAACTCGGGATAGAGTAAGCACCCTCTAGCTCTCATCCAGGCCATGAAAACAACCCAGGATAGGTTCGAGTGTCAGCTCATCAGCCTTACTGTCATCTAAGCCTGAAAAGACTTAGGATGGTGAGCTCAAGCATCTTTTCAGCTCTTTTGCTCTCATCCATTTGTGAAAACAACTCGGGATAGGGTGAGCATTCTCTAGCTCTCATCTAGGCCGTGAAAACCACCTAGGATAGGTCAAGTGTTAGCTTGTCAGCTTTCTTACTCTCATCCAAGCCTGAAAAGACTTAGGATAGGTGAGCTCAAGCATCTTTTTAGCTCTTTTACTCTTATCCGAGTTGATTAACTCCGGGATTGCCCAAGTGTTCTGCCTTCTATCTAGTAACAAGAAGAACTCGGTTGGGCTGCTCAACTATAATTAGCCTCTTCAGGGTTGGCAATCTACTGGGTTCCTTGTTACTATTTGTATGGTTGCTCTTGCTGCCTCTGTTGGATCTTGTTTTGTACTAGTATTCCCTATGTCCTGCAGCCCTTTTGTTTGATCAGATGAAGAGTACTTTTGCTATTTCAGCCTTGTGCTAATCTGTTTGTGCGGGTTCTCATCCATTTGAATATCGGATGGAGGAATCTGAAATCTGCCCGTTGCGCTGCTCCGCATGAAAAAGGTGTGCCACTGTCATATTGGTCGCGTTGCGTAGTTAATGGTGGAAACTGAAGCGCCATGTTGGTTTTGGTGAAGAAATTAACCCGCATTTAACCTGAGGAGGAAAAAATTAACTCTGTCCCTATCTTGAGGAGGTTGTTGGACTGCTCGGGGAGACGACTTCTTCCTATTTAACCGGGCCCTTCGCAATGGTTTCGCCACTTTCATCTTTTCAATCTTGCCATAGCCAAAATGATGAAGAAGAAGTTTATCCATAGATGGTGTGTCCGTAAGGTGCCACGTTCGTCACTTGTTTGCTCTCCAAGGGCGACAGTTGTGGTGGCGTCATCGAGCAAAAGGTCTTCATCATCGTCGTCTTCGTTGTCGGCATCGTCGTCTTTTGGTGTTCGAGAGGCTCCGGCGATGGAGAAGGCTCCGCTCATCGGGACCACTGTTCACCTAAATGGCCGTTTAGTCCGTTTAAACGGTAAACAGAAGTCAGCCGTATTGTTTAGGCCCTAAATGGTGAATTAAACGGTTGGGCCGTTTAGACCCGTTTAAACCATTCAATCCCATCTAAACGGTCTAAACAAAATCAGATTAAACGTGATTAAATGAGCTAAACAACCATTTAATCCATAATTAAGTGAATTAAAGGACTACGTCTTTCACAATCAACATGAAACTAATTAACATTGTAATTATATGAAGTGTTGTGGGATTTAGATTTCTTCCAACAAGATTATTTGGTAGAATATTTATTTTTTACATGCGTAAATATGTATGGGTTCTAGCAAATTTTATTTTTACCTACATAAATATGTATATTTTATTGTTATTGTACAAAACCATTTAGGTCGTTTAACTCCATTTAAACACCGTTTAAACAGTCTAAACGCTAAACGAAGAGTGACTGACTGTTTACCGTTTAGCGTTTAGGAAAACATTGTCGGGACATCAACGCCGGTTTCACCTTTGCGGAAGGAGGACGGTCTAGCAGCTGCTCCTATGGCCAATCTTGTCCCCATTTCTCTTGTTGATGCCACTTCGGCGGGGGCGGATTTGACCGTCCTCAGTAGAGACAGTGAGGACGAAGTTGACTGGAAGGCGCTCATCGCCGAAGATGAAGTTGACTGGGAAGCCCTTGTAGCCGAAGATGATGATGACGTCGAGTCCATGGGTAGCGGATCCCCGATGAGGAACTGACGATGACTTAGATGTGTTGTTGTTAGCCCTCGCTTTGATGTTGGCATAAAGGAGATCGAATGGTGGACTGTCCAGTCATAGATCCATCTTGTTAGTTTATCAACGTATCTAGTAGTTCTGTATGTCGTGCTCGTTTGAACTCCTGTGATCATCTTAAATCTTTTGTTTCTCCTTAAATCCAAGTAGTTTCTTGTGGTGGAGTCCGGTCTTGAAGATGTATCATCAAGGATTGCTTCTGCTCTCAAAGTGTATTTTTCATCTTCTGATGATGAATCTGAGAATTAGGCCTCCTCCTTGTTGTTTTGTAAAGACTTGTCCATGATGGCACTACTATACAAAACTTGGTTGTTTTCTGAATGTCTCTATCTTTTGATCTTGAAAGTTTTCTTTATGTGACTTCTTTCTGTCTTGTTTGTTGATCATGAACCTTGGCGAGCATCGGCGCTTTTGTTCGTATTAGGAGTAGTCTTGGTGGGCTCGGGCTTCTTTCGTAGCCTGGCTTTTACTTAGACTTATTCTCGATCCAAGTTTAAAGAGTTCTAGATGTAGCGAGCTCAAGCATCTTTTCAACTCTTTTGCTCTTAATTTATGAATTACGAGCTCAAGCATCTTTTTTAGCTCTTTTGCTCTCATCCAGTTGTGAAAACAACTCAGGATAGGGCGAGCACCCTCTGACTCTCATCTAGGCTGTGAAAATAACCCAGGGTAGGTTCGAAGTCAGCTTATTAGCCTTATTCTCATCTAAGCCTAAAAAGACTTAGGATAGCAAGATCAAGCATCTTTTCAGCTCTTTTGCTCTCATCCTGTTGTGAAAACAACTCGGGATAAGTCATAATAAGACAAATATTGACGAGGAACATCATTTTTATTTTATTGATCATGAATCTTGTTTACATGTGGCTCTCTTGCTACATAAATTCTGTCTTGAGTTCTTCAAGCGTAGAATCTTCTTAGTTGGCTAATGTGCCATGTATTCCTGACTTCTATTCTATCTTCAGTCATCAACTCATATGTGCCTGGCCCGGTGACTTTTGCAGCAATAAAAGGACCTTCCCATGAGCTGAGTAGTTAATGGCGCCTGTCAGTTTTTTGTATTCTTCGTAGTACTAGGTCTCCGACTTGAACTGAGCGAGGCTGAGTACTTTTATTGTAGTGTCGCCTTAAACCTTGGAGGTATCGAGCTAACTGAAGGGTAGCATTTACACTGACTTCTTCTGTACTATCGAGTTCCAATATTCGGGTGTGTTCTGCTTCTCCCTCGTATTGTTCGATTTTTGGGGATATCCAGATCAAGTCTGCTGGTAGCCCGGCTTCTGACCCATAGATCAGGAAAAATGGTGAGTATCCAGTTGCTCTGCTTACTTGAGTGCATAGCCCCAGACTACTTTGGGTCCACTCTTCCTGTCCTGATGTCCGTTCTTTGAAAAATTCCTTCTATCCGAGTTGTCTTTGTTATTTTCTCGGTTGTTTCTGTCTGGGAATCTTTCTCTCATCTTTTCTTCTGCTATAATCATTTTTTCTACTGTACGTCTGAATTCTTCATTGTTTCTTGGGTTCTCTAAGCAAAAATCTTGAAATTGCCATCTATCCATGATCTCGTGAGAAAAGGTTTCAATTACTTCTCGTTTAGTGATGTCATATACTTGGGCACATAATTCTCCAAAACGTCGATAATAATCCCTGAGGCTCTCGCGCTCCCTTCTGCTTGAGTCCTTTTAGCTCTACATGCGTGATGGGATGTGTAATGATGCCTGCGAAATTTTCACAGAAAGCTCTTTGTAATTCCTCCCAGCCTCTAATTGACCCCGGGTTCAATTTGTCGAACCATTGGAGGGGCATGGTTTCTAGGGCCATGGGAAAGAACAATGCCTTGATATCGTCGTTTCCTCCAGCTAGTTCAATTGACTGCGAGTAGATCCTGAGCCACTGTCTTGATTCGGTCTTCCCATCATATTTGGACTAGTTTGATGGCTTGAACTTGCGAGGCAGTCGTACTGAAGCAAGTCGGCTTGAAAAACAGGAGAATCTATCGTGTGTTCCAACTTCTCTGTGTTCTGACTCAGCCCCTCCTTCTTTCCAGCTGTTATTTAGCCTAGGAAAAAGCCGTGGGGATGAGTGGTAAGATGCTCTGCTCCTTTCTTCTCTTGGATGCTCAACTTGATTACTTTGGGTGTGGTCTCCTCTTTTCTCTCGACTCTGGCTCCTGTTCGGTCCTAGCCTTTCAAAAGCAGACCTCCTTTGGCTTTGTGCTTCTTGCCCATGTGATGCTGTCCTAGTGGGAAGGTTGGAACGAGTTCTTCTGTCATGTGCTCTTAGGGCCGTTGTCCGGAGAACTCGGAGTTGTATTTGTTCTTCATTGGGATGTGAGATTGCTTTGAGTTCTTCTAGCGCCTCTCGTATCTTGTCGTAAGGAGCTTTGTGTGCTCTGGCCACACGCTTCTCTTCGGCTTCTCTTTTTTATTTTCTCTTGTTGTACTCAGCTACTTCTGCCTCATACGTGTCCCATGCTTCTTTTCGTTGCCTGGCACGGCGTCTGTGACCTTCTTTTAGTTTGTTCCTTCTTTCTCTAACTCGTTTCTGGCCCTCAAACTCGCCATCATACTCAAGAGCGTTGGATGATATGTTCGATTCTGATTCATCCGAAGACCTGACGTCGGGTGCAGTTGGTGGCATCGGTGGTGGCCGTCGAATCATGAGGACTTCTTGGGCCGCACCACTCCTGCCCTGCTAGAGTTGCTAACGACTTCAGTTAGAGCATCTGCATTGCAAAACGTACTGCCTTCTTGGTAAGGTAGAGTGATAGCTTCATCAACTAGTCGAGTATTGCTGCTCCGGGAAAAATACCCGGCCAGTGGACTAGGCAATCTTGAGATGTTACGGTTAATATAAGGCCTTCCTGTGCTCCGGTAAGCCATAGCCTCCACACTGGACCGGCTACTTCTCTGAGCAGGTCTTGATAAGTTCTCGCCACGTTATCGAGTCCGGTTGGGAGGCGACCCAACTTCCTAAAAGAACCTTAAAATAAGCCTGAATTGATCTCTTAGAGGGTTGATACCGCGTTCCAGAGTCCAATTGGAAAAGAACTCGGCTCGTCTCCCGAAAAGGAATCTGAATCGGATATCAAGTCGAATTTGGTTGTCGTTGGAGCCCGAGTCGATTCGGACAACGTAAGGCCTGAGAATCCTTCAGCGAGATCTTCCGCTGACCCCGTCAGAACAGCGAGTTCCTCGTGGGCTTCATGAGCTTCGGCAAGACGTCCCTGAAGGTTGCCCTCATCGTCTACCTTGCAAACCCACGATCCGAAGATGAAGATTGATCCCATCAGGAAGATCATGTTATCGAAATTCTAGCGCTCTTGATCGTGATTGCGCCGAAAGCCCCTACCTAGCGTGCCAGCTGTCATTGTTTGACCACCGATAGCCTACCACGGGGGTACCTGGAACAGTTGTTCAGGCTTCGACGTATGTTAGAACTCGACGGTGAACGCAGATATAGTCGATTTATATTGGTTCGGTCCATCGATTGTAATCGAGTAATAGCCTTTACGTTCCAGTCGGCGTTAGCCTTTGCGCTGGATTGATTGTATTGTATCGTCTCTTGTTACAAGGGTGCACACGCCCTCTCTTTATATCGATAGAGAAGGCTGTGGTGCGGTTACAATCCTAGTCGGATCTAAAGAAGGTGTCCTGAACTAAATACAGAAGTTACTTTCTATAGGAATCCGGCTAGTCTAGCCTATTCTACTCGGATTCGGTGTAGAACCCTGTGGGTCCCGCATCAGCACATATCTAGAATTTAAATGGGCACAAAAATTGAGAAAAGGCATTTTAATAGGTAGGGTTTTATTTTAGAACATTTATGGTGCAAGAATTACGCAATTCGAAATTAATACGTGCAAGATATAAATTATTAAAGTTTATCGGCAAAACACATATGGAAAGAAACATGGAAATTATTTCTACAATTTTACCTAATGAAAAATGGGTGGCAACTATTTATATCGGTCCTAAAGTGACTCTAGTTTATTTTAGAAATTTCTAGGGATTTTTCTGTAATTAAAAAGCTTACATTTTGTTATACTGTGTACGTTCTCATGTGCACTTAGCAATTTCTCCCTAGTCTAGTGGCTGATGGGTGGTCCCCAGTCAGCTGTCCTGCCGGTCTGCTGCCTAGGCTGTGCACCAATCTGTGGTCTATTTTCTCGAACACGACTTCACGTGTCTTTGCATTAAGAAGAAGGAGACCAAAAGCACGGCGAATACAAAGCGGGATACAGAACCACAGAGAGAGTGGTTAGCACCCAAAACACAACAACACAACACAACAACAAACAGCAAGAAAAAAGAGATAGAGCCCTTCACCACAAGCCTAACAACGCAACCTGCAAGGCAAGTTGCAACAACGCAAGGATCCGACTCAGGAGATGTAGCCGCGGCGGTAAGAATCCGCCAAGAGAGACGACCAAGGCGGCCACCGAGGCCCACGCGGCAAAGCATCCGCGAGGGGCATCACACGCTCAGCAGTAATTGCCCGAGGTGGAGCCAAGTGCGACGTCGGTGAACAAGGACGGCCAAGCAACGACGACGGCGAACAACTTCGGCAACATCAACATCCGAGAGGACCTAAGCGAAACCCTGCGGCAAAGCATCCGTGAGGGGGCATCACACGCTCGGTAGCAACTGCCCGAGGTGGAGCCAAGCATAACGTCGGTGGCCGAGGACGGCCAAGCAACAACGACGGCGAACAACTCCGGCAACACCATCCATCGAGAGGACCAAAGCGAGGGCGGGGCCTGACACAGCGGGCGAGGAGGGTGCAACAACGTAGCCTTCTGGAAGGAGATGACGCCCACGGACGCCAACCATGTTGAGACGGCCACCCTAAGGAACTTTTGTTCCAAAGCTTGCCCCAGCAGTCGCCAACGACGGGATGAGCAGTGACAACGCCTCCAAGAAGGTGATGGTGCTGATGCGCCACCGTCGTCGGCCAAGACACGAAGTCTGGCGGGGTTTTCACCCCAACTCATCGTCAGCAACAGCAGCTGCCGCCATAGGTCTGGGACGCCGACGAAGAGGAGCTCGTCCACCGGTGGCTGCCCGCGGCGGCCGCCAAGGCGACCACCAGCGCCACGCGAAGCCGTATAGGGGGCGCACGAACCCTGCTCCTCCCCAGCGCGAAGGTGAGCTCCGGGACGCCAGCTAAGAGGATGTCCACCGGTAGCCGGCCACGGCGAACGCGAAGGCGACCACCAGCGCTGCGCGGAGCCGAGGAAGGGGCGCACGAACCCCGTTCCTCCCCAGCGCGGAGAGCCAAACGCGGCGGCGCAACCGAGGCAAGCCCGGAACCGTCGGGGGCGGTAGATCCGGCCATGGCATGTTCGGATCTGGTCATGAGGGGCCTGGATCTGGCCCTCCGGCCAACTGGTTCACCGGAGCAGCTCGAGCAAGACACATGAGGTGGAGGGGGACAAGGGAGAGGTAGGGAGGGAGGGAGAGGCTGCGACGGGGTCCCCATTTTTGGGGCCGCCGCACGCCGGAGGGCAGCGGCGGCGGCCGGAGAGGAACCTGCGTGGGGGGAGTTTGAATGGTGGCGGCGGGCACCCCCGAGTCGCCCGTGGGGGTTATCGGGGGGAGACGAGGATCCACCAATCTGTGGTCTTGCTCTCCTCTCCTCCGTGGTCCAGGTGAACCATGCCTATAGAGGAGGAGGAAGGGTGGGTGCTGCAGCTGCCACGTCGGTCCCAAGCGGTGACGTGTCATGCTCCCACTGGATGGGGTGATGTGTCCATCGCTCGGTCATTGGGTTAGGCCGGGTGCCTGGCTGCCTGCTCCCTCTGTTATGTACGTTCGGTCAACAGATAGAAAGAAACAGAGAAGGCGAGAGAGAGAGAGAGAAAGAGAGGAGACTTGAGGGAGAGAGACGGAGGGAGTTGGGCACCGGCCGACGGCGTGGCTCCGGCGCTGCTTGGCCGTGCGGCGGAGGCGTGGAGCTCGGCTGCAGCACGGAGGTATACCAATGGTGGTCGATTGGCAGGGACGAGCGCGGTGGCGCCTTCGGCAAGCGCGGCTGATGACCCCGGCTGCGACGAACGCGAGGCGCGAGCGTCGTGCGGCAGCGATTGCGGCGGTGCTTGACTATGGTGTCATGGAGCAGAGGCTCGGTCCCCGCGGCTGGAGTAGCCCTGTGGTTCGGGGCTCCGGCGCGGCAACCTCGGCGGTGCTCTGCTGTTTCCCCGGAGCGGTTCGGCTCGTCGGTGCAGGGCGGCGACAGTGGCGAATCTAGGATAAACTGGCATTGGGGTTGGCCTAGAGTTAGAGCCATAACTATATAGTTGATAATATTCTAACACTATGCATAAAAAATATATTGCAAACAATAAGCATTCATATAGAGATAAACGTATCCATAACATAATGCAACAAAAAAAATTGTTAACAATAGTGCGCACCTCTTATAATTTCACCCTGCGTGTACGGTCATTCATATTCTGAAAACGAACTATGATATCATCATTTGGAATTGCATCAAGAAATTCTTGTTCCACAAAGCAGATGACACAATCATTCATAAATCCATCACCCATGCAGTTCCGTAGATCTGTCTTCACAATTTTCACTACTGAAAAACACATTTCCACTGATGCTGTCGCAATTGGAAGAACTAGCACGAGTTAGAGGAGCCGATATACCAAAGGAAAAGAAAGATTTTTATTTGTACCAACCATCAGTTTACCAAGCTCAGAAATACTGTCCACTTGGGCAAATCTAGCATCAGCTCGCACATTGTTGATGTAAGTATTAAGCTCAATAATAAGATCATCTAGGTCCCTTGAATCAAAATCATCAGGATATGCCTTAGCTAATTCCATCAAACTCTCTCTTTTGAATGCATCAAAAGAATTCTTTGGACTAAAAGCAGCAATGTTGATAAGCAATTCAGAATTTACCTCGTTGAAACGGTCATTAAATTCTGCAAGCTGTAGGTCAATAACCGGGTTCAAGCAATCATATCTGTAGTGTTCATAGTTGGTGCGGTTGGTCTTTTTCCTTGGTTTGTGCCTATCAATGTACTCTTGTTCTAGGTCTAACTTTGGGATGTCACGTTGCTCACAAAAAGATAGCACAGAACTCAGTAAGCAATCCCAACCATCATCCCCAATTTGCTGAAATTTCTATTTTGTTAACTGCACCTCTGACATAGCCTCTAAGATGTCTTTATCTTTCCTCTGTAATGACAATGACAAAGAATTTGCATGTCCCAATATAAGCAACATTAACTGCAAGTGGAACACAAAGTCAAAATCCTTGAGATAGTCCATCAGGCCACGAGCTTGACGTCTCTTAGCATCAGTGGGACCTTCTTTTTCAACATATTGGAGCACTTCAATAACATCAGGAAACAAACTGCTTAGCCTTTTAAGAGTTCTATAATGAGAGGACCAACGAGTGTCACCTGCTCTTTGAAGTGATTGTTCTTGATTTAATCCCGTTCCAGTACTAAGTTGTCCACTGCCTATTTCTTTAGCAACTCTCTCTTGTTGACTTTCTCGAATCATATCCTTCCTTTTGCAAGAGGCTCCAGCAACATTAATCAATAGAGATACCATGTCAAAGAAATCACTAATATCATCATTCTTTTTAGCTACTGCAACAATGACTAACTGCAATTGATGAGCAAAGCAATGGATATAATATGTAGAACTGTTTTCTCTCATGATTAAAGCTCTCAAACCATTAAACTCTCCTCTCATGTTACTTGCTCCATCATAACCTTGGCCTCTCATTTGTTTTATGCTCAATCCATACTTACCAAATAGACTATCAATGCTAGATTTGAGACATGAAGCTGAGGTCTCCCTCACATGAACTACACCAATAAGTATTTCTTTTATTGACCCACTCTTGTCCACGTACCTCAGAACCACTGCCATTTGCTCCTTGCCAGAAACATCGGCTGACTCATCTACCAATAAACAAAGGACATCACCACCAATTTCTTCAACAATTGATTTCACTATGGTCCGGAAAAAGTAGACACAATTATTAATTCATCCACATAAATAGTGTATGAGAGATATAATATTACATGTAATCAATAGTAGAATTTTTTTTTCTTACCTCAGCAAAGCAATTTGCTATATCCCTTTGGATGTCTGGAGCCAACATTTGAGCATTCCTTAGAATAGGCCTTTTGTTTTTATCATTTTGCTTTGCCAAAAGCCACACCAACTCTCGAAAATTTCCCTTATTTTTGGAGTCTTCTGATTCATCATGACCTCAAAAAGCTAAACCGTGATGCAACAAGAACCAGACAGCATCAATAGGGCGTGATTGGTTGCCGGTTGAGCTTAGCCAGGCTCGCACTTGCCAACCAGGCCCGCAGGAACCAGGCGGAGACGGTACAAGAGCTAGTTGTTTGGTAGGTTGAATCGATGGGGACAGGCTAGACAGTGCTATTGTTTGGATGCCTGAATGGAGCAGCTTTTCAGTTGAAAACGCGAAGGAACTCAGCAGCTGGACGTGCGTGCTTGCACCGCGGGAGCCAGGCTCACCGGAAACGAGGTTGAATTCCGTTTCTGCGCAGCCAGGCCGGAGCAGTACTTTTGCATCAGTCGAACCAGGCTCCAACAAGCATACAGCTAACCAATCACGTGTTCCCTGCACCTCACGAGCCAGGTTTCTCTGTATGCAGGAAACCAATCACGCCCTAGAAGTATTCAATCTCATAAGATACTCCTCTTTAGTGACATCTCTTTGCTTGTGGAGAGCATTGGCAATGGATCGATCAGGCTTCATCAAATTGTTACATCTTTTGACTACCGTGTTACGAAAACTATTAGGTCCGGTGCCTACATGATCTTGTAGTCTATCCGATTTGTTAAAGCCATCCCAACCATCTTTTGCAAATGCATCATTCCCACATTGGCCCTCATTGCTATCTCTGAATAAATAGCAATATAAACAGAAACATTTATCCACCTTTTCACTATACTCAAGCCAATCATATTTTGCAAACCCTTCAGCTTGAAATCGACGTCGATGACCAGCTATTATTTTCTGTGGATATTTAAAACCAGGTGGTGGTCTAAAAGGACCTCTAATCAAATACTTCCGCCTTATCTCATTTTGTAGCTTTTCGCCAATATAATCTGAAATTTTCCTTCTATCCGCTGGATCATATGGAAGCTCATCAAAATTTACCTCATGTCGTGAGATCCGCGAGGAACGTTGAGTTACATTGTTGGTGTTTGTTGTATTTGCATCTCTTCTTGAAGTTCCTCCATTGATATTCTCCCTTCCATCATGGGAGGTGCCTCCATCAACATTTTCATTATCACTTGATGGGGTTAATTTCCTTTTTAAAAAGCGATCCATTGTGCTTTGATTGCCTACAAAATTATTAAATCAATAAAATTAAACACGCAAGTACATATTGAGTGTACAATTAGGCATTAGCTGTACTAGTACAGTAGTACTTTGATTAAAAAGTCACTAATTTACTTACGTGCCATGTTTGCTGCAAGAGAAATTGCCATTAGCTCCCCTTCGGATTATATTATACATAAAACTAAAAAAGGATCAAAAGCAATAAGCTGCCAGCATCTCACAATTGTAGATTGAGGATTTGGGGAATAAATAGGGTTAGAGGAAGAGGGATTCTGTACCAAATCAATGGAGACTCAGACTATCGCCAGACGGCGGCAGCGGCCGGCCGTCGTCGCTCTCAGCACCGAGGTAAGGCCACAATCGCGCACGGATTCACGGAACCGCGATATCGTTGTTGACGAATGACGAGATCACGAGAACGCGCTGCGGCGCCGACGCAGTCACGGAGAAGTTGGAAGGTCGAACGGAGGGAGATGAATCACCGTTTCTGCGTCATTCTATGGCAAGCCACCGGCACCGATTGGGATGTATGGACTCTAATTGGGCTTCCTGTTAGAGTATTAGTGTTAGCTGTGCTGGGCTGACGGGGTTATTTTTTTTTAACGGGGTCAAAGCTGGTGGAAACTTACTCATACAAGGTGCGATCAGGAAGTCGTCTGGGTCAGCCGACCCGTCCGTTCCACGTAGATCTGCCCCTGGGCGGCGATCCATGGCAAGGCTTCGGCACTGTGGCTGGAGTGCTCCCTTGCGGTGGCCACGGCTCCGGCGCAGTGGCTGGCGGCGGCTTCGAGCTCCGGCGACAATGGCCTCGGCTCGTGCGGCCACCAGTGCTTGGAGCGCTCGGCTTCGAGTTCGCCGAGGGCCAAGGGGCACTGGCTGTGGTGCTTGCCGCGGAGCTCGGGAAAGAAGATTGATTGTTGCTCGAGCTCCTTGGCGTGCTCAGCCATAGCAGCCTCGCCGGCCTTTTATAGGCGCGAGCAAGGCGGTGGCGCACAGTACGGCGGTTGGGAACAGTAGAGATATTTCCCGGCGACCACGGCAGCGTGCCTCACGTGCTCGGCGCAGTAGCGGCTTCGTGTCGACGGAGTTCCCGGATTGGATAAGAACGGTGCCGGAAACGACATCAGAGAAGGTCGGTTCACAGCAAAATATCTCGGCGACCACACGCTGCTCGACTACGGAGGACGCGGTGACGCGGAGGCAACGCGATGCGGACGCGGTGTGCTGCGCTTGTGCTGTTGCCGATTTGGGCCGAGCTGGGAGAGGCTGCTGCCGTTGCTGGGCTAGGCCCATTCGGCAAGGGGTACACAGCAGGAGTTTTTCTATTCCTTTTTTAATAACTAGTATATTGCTCATGCTAACGCTACGGGCCACGTTAAGTCCAAAGCTAATTAACTATACTGGACAACTTATAAAAGGCATGTCTATTAATAATATCTTATGTGTTTGCTTATTTCATTGATATAAGGAAGTTAGGATTCCGTGTCGACCTTACAAAATTGAAAATTAGAGGTGAATCAATTCAATCTAAAGCACAAAGCAAGCAAGAATTCAGAGAGCAAATAGATCTGTCCATAATCTTGAGCAGTGAAGCTCTGCTCCTTCTATAACCTTCCTTCACTTCATCCCCATATCCAACTCTACCAACTGTTCATTAGCCACCATCGAGATACCACTTCAAAAAAATTTCAAATTTTTTCATAACATCTAGCACTGCATAGATTGTGTTATACTGTTATCTCACTAGAAAAAATACTTATCGAAAAGGAACTCAGGTTTAGGATATCATGGAAACCATCATGCTTTGCCCTTGCATTCACCTTCTGCCCAACCATTGCCTGAGATCTGTGTTTCAGAGAAAAGGGAGGACAAATGAGCATATATATATATATATATATATATATATATATATATATATATATATATATATATATATATATATATATATATATATATATATATATATATGCTTAGTGCAGCTGCTGGAAAAAATTATTAATCTTTTTACAGAACCCATAACATCGATGAACAGGAAAAAAATTGGTTCAGAAAAAAATTAATGACAGCTAAGTGGTGGTGTGTTTATCAGCTACAGGCATGCATTTAAAAAGCACTAAATTTGTATTACCTTTCGGACCAAGGCCACATTTTCCATCAGCAGCGTATATACTCTACTCCAGTAGCATTCCTTTAATCTGCAAGGAAAATGAAGCTTCAGATAATACTTCAAGCAAGCATTATGATCCAAATGATGCTCAAATAAGTTGAAGTGGTAGTTGAGCTGTCCATTAACTGACTATAAGAGGCAATGCATTCAAAGGGACATCTACATGAAGTTTTAACCCAAATCAGAAAACCATGATTCACTAATGTATTAATCCAAACCGTAGACCCATGAGTCAGTTCCAAAAATAAGTAGACAGGTAAAAGGTAAGATCTACGGACCTCCTAGAAAGAGCTAAGAAAATCCCCAACTCATAACTAATGAATTGTCAAATAACACATTTTCAGCTCAGGTCCCCCCTCCTTCCTTGCTTTCTCCCCTCCCTTCCTAGTCGTGCTGCCGCTACAATCAACCAATGAGAGGAAAGCTTGTTGCACGAAGCCACCAAAGGCGAGCAGAAATCGGTGGCTTACCATGTAGTGTCCCAAGCAGATGGACAGCTTACCGATAGGGACAGGTGCTGCCGCCGCGTTGCTCTTGGGTTCTACCAGCGCCGCCGCGGTTGAGGTCGAGCCATGCCGCCTCCGCATTCACGCACCGCCGCAGCCGCTGCTGGGACCGTGTGCCGGGGTGCCACGCGCCCCCGCGATAGGTTCGCGTGCGAACCAAGGATGTCGGGTCGCCGGACGAGCACGCGAGGTGCCCAGGCTCCGGCACCGGCTGCCCGCCTAGCCGCCGGCCGCTACGACTGGCCACGGGCCATCGGCTGAGCGTGGGGGCGACCCGGCCGGCCGGCGCCATTACCACCGCAGGGACGGGTGCGAGCAAGCGTAGGCCTGCCTGGCCGCCGTCTTGCGCACCGAGGGGAAGGGGCGCCGCCGTCTCTCATGGGATTGGGAATCCGAGGAGTCGCGGTCGTTCCGCTTCGTGAGGAGGGGGCCAGGGAGGTGCGGGGTGAAGTTGGGCGGCATGGTGCACACACACTGAACCAGGACCGTCAGATGTGGTTGAGTAAAGAGAGAGAATGATTAGGAGAAAATCTGGACGGTTCATTTTTAGGGAGTTGAATTTCTAGGTATACAAATCGGTGTGGACATAGAAAAGGCATCTCAGGGGGGCACGGGATGGGGGTGGACATAGAAAAATTAAAACTGGTGGTTTATATAGGGGTATAGATAAACAATGCACGTATATTTTCCTCAAAAAATGCACGTATATATAACTAATGCATGTATGTAAACCTATACGTGTATATATGACAAGATATATATGATGTATGTATTTATAGGTATTTCAAAACAAAGGAGTTAACTAGCATATGAGGAATTAACCATGTATGTATATATGCGTATGCATTATGTTTTGTAAATAATAGATAGATAGATAGAGCATTTCTAGTACTAGGAAATTAAAGAATGTAACCATGATGTATATCTAAATATTATATATATAACTATAATAGAAACAAGGATTTCATATGTAAACTAATTCTAGGACGAACAATTAAATCTATAATCTATCAATGCGGTGGCTAATATAATTAAACAAGGAAGATAACTAAATATTGTTTATATTTACGATGCATTATCTACTGCTATAGTATAAAGAAAAAGGTTTTAAATTATTTAAACATGGTATTGAAAACTAAGGGTAATTCTTGGTGCCGCAAAATAAATTCTAGAGAGCAAACATTCAAGCACTCAAGCAAGCAAGCATTCGAGCAATCACGCAAGCAAACAATTCACACATTCCATGCTAAATGCATATGGTGAATTTTGATGCTGGGTTTTCGGAAAACATTTTTAAAAGTGTTTAGCCTAATTATTCTAATCAAGTTTTAATTTGTTGTAAAGTTTTAAAAAGTTCAAATTTTTTTGGTGGTTTTTATTATGATGCAAAAACACGGGTGTTACACCTGCGACCACGCTTTGCCACGCATCCCACCCACCATCTCCACCATGCCTCCTGCCCACCTTCTCTCCACTACGCCTCCCTCCCCACCGCGTGCTCCCTCTCGCCTTCCTCTCCATCACGCCTCTCTCTCCACCACATCACCTGCCTGTCTTCTCCACCGGAGCGACCTGCTACGACCTTCTCCATTGGACCTACCACAGCCTTCTTCAACAGAGCGGCGAGCTCCGCGCCACTGAGACGCTGCTGCAGGATGGCATGGCGCGCGACTGCCCTCTCCCAGTCGTGCAGCCGTTGCCTCTCCACCATGTTGCGGAGCCGCCGCCGCTGGCTCGCTACCGCTGGCCCACTGCCTACAAGTGTCGCCGGGCCGCTACCTCCGGAGCCGACGAGCCTCCATTCTCCTAAGCAGCAAGGAGATGTTGCGCTGAAAGCACATATTGCAAGTGTATGTTCCAAGTGTTTCAGATATTTCAGAGGTATGTTGCAAGTGTTTTATACGAATGTTGCAAAAGTAGATTGGGGATGTTGCATATGTTGCAATGGTTGTACACGTATGTTGCAAGTGTATGTTCTCAATGTTTCATCTATGTTTTCAGACATATGTTGCAAGTGTGTTTATCTGGATGTTGCATATGTTTCACACATATGTTGTAAGTGTTTTATCTGGATGTTGCAAATGTTTGCAATGGTTTTCAAGCGTTTTTCAGGTGTTTTTTGCAAGTGTTTCAGAAACATGTTTCAAGTGTTTCATCTGTCTTCAGATGTATGTTGCAACTGTTGCATCTAGATGTTTTAAAAGTAGATCGGGTGTTTGTATATGTTGCAATGCCACCCACCTATTGCAGCAGCTAGAGGGGGAGCGAGGGGTTGAGCGGGGCGCGGACGCCATGTGGGGTCGACCGGGGGTGCAGACGCCATGTAGGGTTGGGTTGGGCGCAGACGCCTTGTTGGGCTATCACGGGGGTGAAGTGTAGGCGCGGGCGTCTGGACGTCCGGGTGCTAGCATTACCGTAAATAATACTATGGTTTTCAAAACACTTATTAGCGCTACAAAACCAAAGTGGTATTTCACAAAACTATGTAAAACTCTAAAAAAAGTGTTTTGCATCCAAACACATACTATACCTTGTCAAAGTTTAGGCAGAGCCCTAAGAGAGTGGATAGATCATACAACTTTTTTTGAAAGAGACAAGAGGGGTTTTAGCCCCTACTGAGCTTTTATTAAGGCAAAAGTTTCAGAACAAAAAAAATTACAAGAGATGCCCAAAAGACTTGGGACAGATTAGGAAACAAAAAAAATGTTTTTTTAGGTTAAAGGAAGCAAAAAAAATGTAGTAAGAAAAGAAGAAGAAGAAATGGGGTGAAGCTGTGTCAATGGAGGAATTGCACCCATTCTTGAAGTGAAGGTAGGATTTTCTTCTTTGCTCGCCAAAGGAGTGAAGTGATCTCCATCTTGAAAATTGCTCTACACACTTGAACCGAAGGGGAAGCATTCTTGAAGATTTTATTGTTTCTGGACATCCAAATTGGCCAGCACATGAGAATTATGACTTCCATGAAGAATGGCTTGTTGAGTTGAGCTTTCATCAGTTCTAAGTTCTGCTGTGGAGAGAGGTCTTACCGAAGTCTGCAATCCAATTGATCCCTAGCATTGCATGGCAAAGTTATAGTTGCAAAAGAGGTGAGCTGCTGATTCCTCTATGTTGCCATTGCAAAGTACACTGTTGTAGCTTTGCAATTCCATGTTTCTTCTTTGTAGTAGCTCTCTGGTACTTAATCTGTCTTTCAATAGTAACCAGAAAAAAAGCTTATGCTTATTTTGACAGGAGCATTGTCATACAACTTAGATATTGCAACATTGCCTTCCTTTGTTACTTCCAATCCAGACTACACATTTCAAATTTGCGGAAACTTAACACATTGGAAACAATGAACACAGAATTCTTAAACTGAATCTTCATTAGAGTGCTCTGTTATAGCTACAGGTAGTCTAGGCATTGGGGGCATATCGAGCTCTTGCAGTCCCTCAAGAACCCGGACCACTTCACCCATTATCGGCCGATCAAACTCATTAGCTTGGATGCAACAGCATGCAACTTTGCAAGCCCTTTCAGCCTCTACTAAATCAAAGTCACCGTGTAACTGTGGATCCACCAAACTCTGTACATCTCCCTCATGAAGCTTGTTGATGGCTTGCACAGGGAAATAAGCGGTGTGATAAGTATTGCTGGTGTATACTTCAGGTGAATTCCTCCTTCCAAATACGATTTCCATCAACACCATACCAAAACTGTAAACATCAACTTTTGGCATAATAGCAACTCCATTAAGCCACCCTGGGGCAAGATACCCAAGAGGTCCCCTAAATGTAGTCAGCATTCTACTAAAATCCCGTCCTACAATTGCTGCCATCCCAAAGTCCGCAATTTTAGGAACAAATGATGCATCAAGTAGTATGTTTTCTGGTTTAATATCACTGTGTATGATGCATTCATGGCAACTATGATCCAAGTAGGACAATCCTCTAGCAACTCCTATAGCTATATTTGATACCTAGTGCTCCAATTTAGCACTGTAGCGTTGCACTTACATAGATGTCCATCAAGAGACCCATTTAACATGTGTTCATATACAAGTAGTCTTTTATCACGTTCACAGCACAACCCAATCAATTTCACTAGGTTGATATGTTGGATCAGTCCAATTGATCGATGTCACATCAGCTCTAAACTGCTTCTCTCCTTGACGGGCACCACCAAGCCTTTTTACTGCTATAGATGTTGAGTCACTTAACCCTCCCTTGAATACGGAACCAAAACCACCACCTCCTCCAAGCATTTGCTAGAATTTTTTTGTAGCATGACTTAGATCATTATATCAAAAAATTGCAATTCCAGCACTGCCTTGACTGTCATGTGAAGGTACACCACAACACTTGAATTTGTTCCTCCAAAAAATTAACAACATCATGAGCACTAGCATCGAACAACTAATAATGCTTGCAGTATTAACAATAACTCCATGGTTTGGTTTTCTTTTGTTGTTTTCCCTAAAACTTTGCAAATCTTTGGTGGCATGTCGAAAGTAAACATCTTCAGAATTATTGTCAATTCCATCATTCTTGTTTACATGAAGCAATTCGCCATGCCAAACAGAGCATCTACTATTGTTATAGGAATAAGCGGTGCAAGAGCAATCTCAAAGACAAGCTTCTGCACATTCGCTTTGAGTGGTAGCACTTGCAATGCTCTGGGGATCATAGGGCAATGCAACATGAGCTATTGGGTGGAACATGTCCATTGAGCTTCTTATGTTATTCTTGCTAGTGCAATCTAATGGTGTATTTCTAACACATCCTCTTGTTCGATCACCGAGCCCCCAAACTCGAGCCACGGGGGGAGAGACGTCCCCCACTGTGCTTCATTAAGAAGATGAACTTCTCACGCAGCTCGTGAAAATCTCCGAACCCCAACCCCACCCATATACAGCGGCACCACATCCTCGTGAGACGGAATGGCCACAGACCTATACTTTGGTGTGGGACAGACGAGGGGATTTTTTTACCCTCAAGCCTAAAATTCGTACCGGTGTGGGGAATCGAACTCAGGACCTGAGGGGTGCTCCGGAGCCATCTAACTAAAGGCTAGAGGACCTTTGGCCCGAGCCCCCAAACCAAAGTTGACTTCTGAGAAAAGCTCTCCATACAGTCACAGAATGGACGTGAATTGCCGTTGCATACAATTAAAGGTCCACATGTAGCATACGGAGTGCAGGGGTCAGCAGGTTGGGCATACATGCTTTGCCAAGACCGTGTGGCCTGGGACCAAACCATCATCTTGATCTGACCAGACATGTCGAGCAAGGCAAATGTGGAAGATGGCTCATCCATTGAATCATACACGTAGTACTCTTCTTCATTGCTGTTCTCAACAATTGGTATAGAAAGAAGGTGCATGCATCAAGTAATGCCCAATTCATTTAACTAAAGTTCAAGTAATATAAAATCCTTGAAGGACTCAAACATTGGAGTCTATGCAAAAGGGATAATACTACGAAATAATAAATCTCCTAGGGAGTCACCGTGAATGTGGCTTAACTATGGAGTAACTTCAGTCTTTGCCAGGGAAGAAGTACGCCAGGATGCGCATACATAAATCTATAACTAAATAAATCTATAATTAAGTTATACATGATCCAATGAGTATGAAATTTTTACTACAGTTCAAGCATACAATAATTAGTCCACCATAAAAATTTCACCACAATTGGACCATAGAAGCTGCAGTTATGAATTATTCAAATTAATTATAGAAAAGCATAGATCTAAACCTACATCAAAAACTTTGTATTAAAGCATACCATATTATATGTTCACTATATAGATCTACTCACGTGGAGTCCAACAAAATTGAATTTTCTATTTTATGATTTTTCTGTGATATACTATGATTTTTCAAAGATTCAGCGGAAATAAATAAAAAGAAAAAGATAAAACCACTGTTACTGTAGCAAAACCACTGTCCAAAACCGCTTAGGGGGTTATTTGATCGGTTTTGGAAAGTCATGGTGTAGAAAATCCAATTTTATAGTTTGGCGGTGAAGTAGTTCACCCTGAAAGTTAAAAGTTCATGGCTGATACGGCCGCAACTCGTTGTTGCACCCAAATAATTCCATCTGTTTCTTCGCCAAACCAAGTTCGGACTTGCTACGCGTCATCATCCAGACTCGACTTGCTAGGCGGCATTTGTTTGATGGATTTTTGTCAACTAGTGGACATGCACGTCGCACATGTCTAAAAAAATTCATACACAAGAGAATAAGTACATTTTTTATTAAATCATTTTTGAAAGTAAAAAAAACTACACAGCTAATAAACAGTATTGTAGGCAACTTCAGCGACGGGATTTCAAGAGGTCACAAAAGCTTATTTGATTTTTATTTTCATATATATAGTACAATAAGGTACACCACGTACCTAGACAGAAATTGGACATCCTATATTTCTTGGTCAGCCTTCAATATTAGCTGCGGTGATTAGAGGAAAACACCACCTCCCCACTCTGTTTTTATAAAGTCGTTAATATTTAAAATTAATTTCTGTAGCTAAAACTTGTGCTCAATAAAAGCAATGTTGCTACTTACCTTATTGGGTAACAACCATAATTTGTAAGTCACAATGAAAAGGAACAAACATATATCATTTATACTACATGAATATATCATTTCAGTCACAACATCTTTTGAGCATGCTTTTCTAATTTTGCATCCAGAATTAAGCCTGCTTTTCTAACAATTCATCCAAATATAAACACTACTTTATAAGCAGGCTAAATCTTTGCTAACATAGGCTCCTCTGATCTATATTCCAAGAGGTAGAAGAAACAGCTTCGCGGGGAAGATTCTTGTCCTGCATTTTTTTTGAAAGATAAGTCCCAACATAAGCACATTATATATTTGAACTTTACCAAAGCCTTCAGTTGTGATTGCACTCTGAGAAACCCACAAATAGATAGACCCCAAAAGAAATTATACAAGATTGGTCTTGATTGAAATGATCATGAACAAAATAGTGCATCTCAATTTTGTTGAAGGAAACAAGCTAGCAGAAATACTCCGAAATAAAAAAAAAGTCTAACATTAATGAATAGAAGAAAACCATACACGAAGTCTACCTTTCTAGCACATACATATGGACTGTTCTTAACAAAGCTGTATATGATGGTGTGGCAATCTAATTTGCAGTCAACACCAAATTGAACAAGTATATTCATAGGGTTAAAATAAACAATTGACCATATATGAACTATTGACTGAAGCTAAAATGAAAATGAAAAATATGATGGTGTGGCAATCTAATTTGAAGTCAACACTAAAATGAACAAGTATATTCATAGGGTTAAAATAAACAATTGACCATATATGAACTATTGACTGAAGCTAAAATGAAAATGAAACGAACTCGTGCTTATTTTTTTCAGCAGAAAAAAAAGAAGGAAGTTCACTCAGCCACATAGTCAATACAGTTAAACGGCTACCTTATAGTAATAGAGGCGAACTCAATCTTGCCATTCATCATAAAAGAGACATGACTTGCTAGTACCATTTGTTTGCTAAGATTGCCACTATTCCAAATTTTCCAATAGCCAGTAGTGGTTAATTTTATTTTATAGTATAAATGAGAAAACAAAGACATAGTGATGCCCCATCTAATTTAAACTAAAAAACTAAATATGCCTTTTTTTCTAGATAAATATGTTTATTATGGGGGTGTGAAGGAAAATTGCTTCAAATATAGATCTGAAGAAATAAGCCTTCACACTTTGGACTAATTTAATATATGATTAACAAGGGGACTAAAATAAACCGCAAATACTTTGTAATGCAACTCTGCATGATAGAGAGCCATCCATGACAAGCGCAGCGATGGACTTGCTCACACATTAGTTCCATCCAGCATGTGCCTGATCACAATGCAACAGTAGGCAAGAGCACAAGGTTTAAATCAGACAATAGTAAAGTAGCAGAGGACAAAATGTTTATATAAGGTTCTAAATTTTCAGAATGTGGTGAGAAATAAAGAGCATACTTTCTTGCTTTCTGCTTCATTTCAGTGAACTATATATTGGCCAGTGGCACTCAAAATAACCCAATCAAACAGTTCATGCAATGAAAATCAATAAATCATGCCTGAAACTCAAAGCCTAATAACACACCATTTGGTGTGATTCAGGAATAGTTGGTTCAAGGTTCTTTCGAGTGCATTGGTTTTCACATTTAGAATACAATGAATGAGCAGTGATGTATAAAAACAAGGAAAAAGATAAGAGAGAAACATTCTCCCCACAATCCAAAGCAAATCATGCATATATATCAAATCAAAATTCATTGAGACATATTTTCAGTCCATAGTATTTGAAAAATGGCTTTACATGATCAGGATAGGGTTATTGGTTACCTCTCTCTAAATAAAAATGAGGTTGTTCCTCACTTCCATGGAAAAGATCATCAGTGGATTAGGTAGATAGACAAATAAGGTGTCCTCAACTTGCCACTTTTTCTAAAGCTTTCCAAGTCAATAAACATGTCATCTCCATGGTTGCACAGAAACACATAGATGTGCGCCAAAATTTCTGCTTAACTAATAGAGATTATTACTATTTCTTAGAGTTGTATCACTATTGTAATGATAAAGACAACAATTTTGGGCCAGTGTTTGGAGTAGCCTCAAATGCTAAATCAGTATATCCATAGGGCTACAGATATAACATCAAACACATGGCACAGATGAATGCTTAACCATTTATACAGTCAATACCGTCTTTTATCAAATAAAAAGTATTGGATTGTTAAATAATTTAAAAATGTCATCTGCTCCTCTAGAGCTTTGCTGGTGGAGCCGTTCTCCAGATGGCATTTGATAGGGCTTCAAGTATTGCCATGGAGGTGCTAGAGCTAAAGCCATTCAAAGGTCTTGCAAACCAATTGCAGTGGAAGGTCCTCAAAAGCCATAGCCGATGAGTAGGTTAACTAAGAAAAATATCTTGTTTGATTTGATTCAATCTGTTGCAATACAAGCTTTATTGGTTAGGTACAGATTTGTTAACTTTTGAATGCCATAATTTGCAAGACACACTTAACAATCATTGCAGATACAACTGATTTTTTTTAGATCACATTTTGCTAATAAGAGAAATTAACATCATCAGAGAAACATAGTAATAGAAAACACTGCCCATGAATGGATCAAACCTGGTGTGATGGAACTTGCACAATTTGAAATATTGGCATTGTATCAAGATCCTATTCCTGGATCTGAACGGCCGCTAGGAAATTCAACAATTGAGTCCCAGAATTCCATGTTATATTAGTGAATCTAACTTTACTCAGATATCTCTCGGAGACAATATTATGAGCAGCTATTTCTTCCAGGCAAATATCTATGAAAATATTATCATCGACTGTATCGCATATTGCTTTGTCATTTTCCATCTACAATTGTACACATGCATGTTAAATGAGCAATACATCAGTAACATGATTACTGGGTCCAGTAATTCCTGGATCCATTGATAGAAAGTTAGACAATTGACAAAAAAGGCTCATATTAAACATAAGAAAACAATTACATCTCTTCTGTGCTGTTATTTGCATATTGATAAAAATAATCACATCTCGTATTGAACTAATAAAACAAACATGTGGGCGAGCTCTACAACAGACCACATAATGCCATAGTGAACAGAAATTGTCATAGTGCTAAACTGAAGATTGACATAGTGCAAATTCGTTTTCTGTACACTCCAATCATCCAAGGACATGGAAAACTGCACATACGTGGAGAGGGATTAGAGTACAGAAAGAACATACCTTCAATCAACGGGTGTAGGAGGCTGTCACGGGTCGCGCGAGCTGCCGGTTTGGAGTGCGTCACGGAGTCGCTGGATTCGCCGGATCGGATGCCGAGGAGACAATGGCAGCAGCCAGTGGGAGTGAGCATTGTTACCTTGCGGGGTGGCGGGGCCGGGGCACCTTCTTTGGCTCGGATGTGGCTGCAGCCTCTGCCGCCGTGCTAGACACGGAGGCCCTGATGGCGTACCACGCAGGCGCCGCGCAGGAGGGCATCATGGAGGGTGCGTCTTCTTTCATCGGGCCTTTGGTCTCCTGGTGCCGTGAGCCAACGCCGCCACCATCGTCGAGGCTATGCAGAAGGATTTGGAGGGGAGATGCAGATGGAGAGGGAAAGGGAAAGAGACTGTTGGGAACGTCGTCGGCCAAGGTCGCGAGTCCGCGGCGGCGCGCGGGGGCAAGAGGAGGAGGGCGGACGTAGGCGTGGGCCGGTGGGAGATGGGTCACGCTGCGACGGGCGTGATGCCGCGGAGGGGGGGCGTAGCGGAGGCCGGGAGCGCGCGCGGCACGAAGAAGGAAACCGTTAAAAAGGAAGCGTGATTCATGGAGATGGTAACCACCGTGGGCATTGTGGGTACAGCGGGCGGGTAAACAATCGTTCGGTGAAAAAAAAAAGCGAGCAGAGCGTGGCCGAAGAAGGGAAGGCGTAAGATCTTACGTGTAAGACTACTACGGGCCCACTTTTAGACTAACAGGAACCGTTAGATTAACTGAGATTAAGCCATCAAGAGTTCCTAATATTTTCTTTTCAAAACCACGGTGTTTTCCAACTACTAAAAAAGAATCGAGAGCAATAAATAAGGTCATCTCCAACCAGGGGCAAGCCAGGAATCCAGGATAGGGGGGGCAGCATAAACAACAAGTAAAATATAACAAGCTGTCATGGTGTACCGTTGATCGATCTTATAGTTAGTCACATATTAGGATAATACTGATAATGTTATGCAAAATGCAAATAAGATTACATCTCTATTAATTTAAATTAGCTCTACAAGACTACGACTACCAGCAAGATCATATGCCTTAATGATATCATGACTACTGATCTTTTTGGCCAATGCCTTCTCAATATAAATTACCAACCAGTTCAAAGAAATTGTGAATTTTTTTCCTCTTCATATCACCTAATCCAAAAGAGGATTTTGACTAACTGAGGTACAGATCAATCTAGACTCTAGAGATTAGACTGAATAAATCATAAACAAATACTATTCAAAAAGACTAAAAAAGGTTGTACCATAAAGATTGAAAGGCAGAAAGAAAAAGGCAGCATGCCTGGTCTGGGCGTCTGCAGTCTGGCCGTTTGGGCACGGGCGTACGGCGTTGGCGTCTTGCCGTCTTGGCGACTGGCGACGACGATGTCGTGATGAATCGGAGGCTCGCCGTCTCGGCCTCTGCTTGACTGCGGCCACCAGGCGAAGAGAAAAAAGCGAAGCAGATGAACAGACAAGATGACGCGCCATGTTGAGCTAGGGACGGAATACAAAGAGTCGCAAACTGCACGATACGCCAAGCAGCCGGCCTCCATTTATTTACTAAGCCTATTTGGGCTGCATATAAGTGGGCTCCAAGCACTTGCTGGGCTGGAATTGGGAGGGGCCAGCCTCTATAAATAAATTAATAAGCACTAATTTAAGTATAGTTAATGAAGGATTATGAGGATGTTGGGGGGGGGGGGCCAGGGCCCCCAGCCCCCCCCCCCCCCCCCCCCCCCCTCAAAATAACTCCTAAAATGCTACTCCCTCCGTCCCTATTTGTGTGTCGTCCATAAAGCGTGTCTGTGAGGGAAACACGGTTTTCTAGAGACAGACATTTAGGGACAGAGGGAGTATTCAATGGCATTTTCATAATTATCATCTTCTTCTTCCTGTAAGGACCGTGTACACAGAAGCTTTCCATACTGGCTTCCTGGGTAATGGGTATGGAAATGCATCCGCTGCTGCTTATATCCACCCTCCCGGGCTTCAAGCTGCTCCTCGTCACGCCCGCCACCAAGGCCTGCTGCAAGCTCGCGAGTACGGAGACCGTACGGGCACGGCCGAGCGAGATAGGCTAGCTAGCATCGGAGATGTCGCCCTGGCCGCGTCGCACGTGCTGTCGGGGCTGCTGAGCGCGGGGGCTGTCCATAGTCACATAAAAACAGGTTCACCACCTTCGACCTTTGATCCGGGTTCGTCGACTCCGATCCAGGTTCACGGGTTCATTTTTGACCCGAAGTGTAAAAATCTATCACGAGTAGTGTACCACGTACCGCGACCCGTACCTCGACCCCATCAACCCAGAAACTTTGTGACTATGGGGCTGTCCATGGCGAACCCCAGGGAGATCATCCGGCGGGCGTCGCGGCTGGAGGACGAGCTCGGGGAGAGGGAGATGCTCCGGGTGCCGGGCGGAGCAGGGCGCAGGCACCGGTTGGGAGCAAGGTGCGGGCTCCGAGTACCAGAACGACGGCGTAGGAGAGGTCGCCGGGGGCGCCGGCGGGCAGCAGGACGCGAGCTCCGAGCACAGAACGGCGGCGTAGGGTAGGAGAGGTCGCCACGAGCGCCGGCAGGCGCGCGAGCTCCGAGCACAGAACGGCGGCGTATGAGAGATCGCCGACGTAGCGCACCGCGTCGTGCGAATTCTTCCATGCATGATCTATATATACGTGTGCATCTAGGAGCGTGTCCATGTTGGACAAGGTTAAGGGCTAGCTGATGTGCCGTGATTATATTTGAAACGTGGTTGGGTGGGATTACACGTGAGGGGGGCGTGGGATGTAACATCATGGACGACAAATGACTTATATAGCACGGCATGTAGATCGAACGGCTGTTAAAAAGGGAGAGTAAGATCACAGATGACAGAGGACTTATATAGCACGATGTGTAAATTCAACGGTTATTATAGATGGAGAGCTCCCCTAAAAAGATTTGCTCTTTTATAGTGTGATAGATTCAAATCCCCCATATGCATATGATTTATTTGTGTGTGCCGGTGTGTATATAAATTAAATATGTGGAAAATGTACGTGTTCATCACGAGCATGCATGCAGGGGAAAGAAACAGGCCGGCCACCATGGCTGGGTAGCCAGCCTTGTGTGCGGCGCCTGTACATGTACGCATGCGTGCCGCGCGAGCTGGTGCGGTCATCGTATACGTACGCGTATCAGGCTATTATTTTTGTGCGTTGGACCCACAAGGCAGGCTACGTGGCACGGCGCGACTTAGCAAGCGGTCCGGAACATTCTAGAGGCCTGGCCTTTATGTTGATCATCAGGCAACGTATGTTATCGGCCGCAACCGCAAACTGTTGAATCAAATATATGTACGTATTTTGGGTTGCTTCATGTTGTGCAATGGAAGTATGGAACTCCATCTTGCTGGGTCCACGTGTCATGGACTGCACGGGAGGAGAGCCAATTGAGTCCGGGGTTAGATGGAGCCTAGAAGCGTTATTATCTCAAGGGCAGGCCCAGCCCTGAGGGGTTGAGCTGGGCGGCCGCACTGGGCCTTTAAAAGCAAGGGGCCCAATTCCAGATATGTATACTCTAGATGTATGAGATCTCTTCTCCTCAAAGAAAAGAAAAGGAAAAAGTCTATTTTTCCTCCCCCAACTATCACAAAAGTCCACTTTTCCTCCCTCAACTTCAAAACCGGACAAACCACCTCCCTCAACTTTTCAAACCGTGCATTTTACCTCCCTCGAGCGGTTTTGAAGGCGGTTTTGCTACAGTAAACGGCGGTATGCTACAGTGTCCAGTGGTTTTGCTACAGCTCCCATGTTTTTGTCTTTTCTTTTTTTATTTATTTCGGCTGAATCTTTGAAAAATCATAGTAAATCACAGAAAAATCATAAAATGGAAAATCCAATTTTGTTGCACTCCACATGATTAGATCTACACAGTGAACATATAATATGGTATGCTTTAGTACAAAGTTTTTGCTACGAAGGTTTTGCCTTTTTCTTTTTTATTTATTTCGGCTGAATCTTTGAAAAATCATAGTAAATTACAAAAAAATCATAAAATAGAAAATCTAATTTTGTTAGACTCCACATGAGCATATCTATATAGTGAACATATAATATGGTATATTTTAGTATAAAATTTTTGTTGTAGCTTTAGATCTATGTTTTTCTATAATTAATTGCAATAATTCATAGCTGCAGCTTTCTATAATTATTTTGTTGGACTAAAGCATACCATATTATATGTTTACTATCTAGATCTACTCATGTGGAGTCCAACAAAATTAGATTTTCTATTTTATGATTTTTCTGTGATTTACTATGATTTTTCAAAGATTCAGTCAAATAAATAAAAAAGAAAAAGACAAAACTTTCATAGAAAAACTTTGTACTAAAGCATACCATATTATATGTTCACTGTGTAGATCTACTCATGTGGAGTGCAACAAAATTGGATTTTCCATTTTATGATTTTTCTGTGATTTACTATGATTTTTTAAAGATTCAGCCGAAATAAATAAAAAAAGAAAAGACAAAAACATGGGAACTGTAGCAAAACCACTGGACACTGTAGCATACCGCCGTTTACTGTAGCAAAACCGCCTTTAAAACCGCTCGAGGGAGGTAAAATGCACGGTTTGAAAAGTTGAGGGAGGTGGTTTGTCCGGTTTTGAAGTTGAGGGAGGAAAAGTGAACTTTTGTGAGAGTTGGGGGAGGAAAAATAGCAAAAGGAAAAGGTGTATGAGATCTCTGGCCCAGTAAGAAATATGCATACAGGCAAGTCGATTTGCTTCCGCCGCTCCAGCGCTGCTTTGTCGATGTGCGTCACGTCGTCATCGATCGAGTTGTCGACTCCGAGTACTTGACATGAACAACTAAGACGATCAGACGACAAGACATCAGTTGCATCTACGTCAAGCCTTGACGTATATATGTTTAATTTTTTTCACGACCGTGACGTATATATGTTTAATCATCAATGTTTTGATTTTTTGTATGTCCTCAATCTTTATTCTTTAGAGTAAGAGTACAAGACTTCGAGACTATTCTGATATGGGATTTGGGAATCCCGTACAGAACTGGCGTGCAGCTATAGTGTAGTGTGACCCACAGGCGGAGCCAGAGTAGGTGGGTGGGAGGCGCGAGATAAAGAAAATACATGGAAATAATACCGGGCAGACTAATTGACGAACGCTCATGGGATTCAAGATCAGCGATCGATTTTCAGACATCACAAACTTTCTTTTTCTGGCAAAAAATTTCTCACGCTTTCCATTTTTAATAGCGGTGCAAACTCCGCACGCCAGACTTCCCTCCGATGCTCCAGGCTCCCCTCCGCTGCTCTCGTTCCCGACGTCAGCACTGACACAAACTACGAAAAAGCAAAACGTTTATTTCAAAATGCTATAACTGCTGAACGGTGTATTCATTTTGAATTCCGTTTACACCGGTGTGTTCTACGCGACGAGACGAACAAAATTAGACCCTACTTACATATATTTCGAAAAAAATTTCTAATAGCGAATTATGTGTACTAACTTATACATATAACTTATAACGTATAATTTATGCGAAAAACTTAAAAACTCAAGAGCTATGAAACACAACTTATTTAAAAAAATTATTAAACACAAAGAAACGAATTAACTTATAACTTATGCCAAAACTTGTAAACACAAAAGATGTTAACACACAAAAGAACGAATTAACTTATACCAAAACATAGAAACACAAAAGTAATGAAATACAATTTATGTACAAAAGTTATCAAACACTATTTTTGTGCATAAGTTATTCTATATAACTTGTGTATATAAGTTATTGAATGCAACTTGTATGCATAAGTTGTAAGTTATAAGTAATACATATAATTTACAATTAGAAAAAAAAAATTGTTCGAAATATATGTAAGTGGGGTCTAGTTTTGTTTGTCTCGTCGCGTAGAACACAATAGTGCAGACGGAACTAAAATAAATATAAGGTTCAAAAGTTATAGTGTTTAGAAATAAATGGTTAGATTTTTTAAAACGACGTCAGCATGCAGACTTGGTGCATGATTCGTCCGTACGCATGCGCTCGCGTGTCGGATCGTTCGCCCAACAGAAAATGAGTGAACGGCCGTGGGATTGGATTTGGGAAATAATACCTTGAAGAACTTATTTTCATTAAAACAACTACTTATACTACTGGCTGAAGCAGGCGTGTATACAAAAGTTTCAGACCACAGGGGGACCTTGGCCCCCACTAGCCACCCCCCACGCGGCTACGCCACTGCTGTGACCTAAATCTATATTATTCTTTTGATTTTAATATTGAATCTAGCATAACATATTTTCGGTAAATTACATACTAATAATTGTTTGGAACTATTGATGAAGTATTCGAGGTCCCTAATGTCTTCAGAGAGATTAAATCGTTTGGCGACTTTATGCATTGGGAAGAAATTATTAGATAAGATTGATATTGACGCCAGCATCAATAACTTCACATCTGCAAATATTAGAAGAAAATTTTAAGATAATAGTATTATAATTTTAAGGTGGATGCATCAAGTAATGCCCAATTCATTTAACTAAAGTTCAAGTAATATAAAATAAAATCCTTAAAGGACCTAAACATTGGAGTCTATGCAATACTACGAAATAATAAATCTGCTATGGAGCCACCGTGAATGTGGCTTAACTATGGAGTAACTTCAGTCTTTTTGCCGGGGAAGGAGTACGCCAGGATGCGCGCGATGCTCTGAGCCAAGAGTTTATCCTCCCGTTGGCTGATGCTCTCTATTTTTTTTTTTTGAAAGATCCGTTACCGGCTTTCATTGATAAGATGGTAGCAAAGGAATTACAAGTGACCTTGCGCGAGCAGCGCACATTTTCGCATGGCGTTCACCAAGCGGTGAAGGCCTCGCCACCCCTAGGCATAGTTCTAGTTTAATTTACATGGTCAATGAGAGCAACTTGGGAAAGTAACATAGAACTAACACAAAGTGCCCGAGGGGCACGACAGCATTAGCAGGGAGCACTTCCGGAAGCCCTTTGTTGCCTGCCCAGATCCAGAGCTTAGCTTCGTCCTGGATTGTCCCGAAGACTTGATCCACTGATCTGCTAGTTTTGTTGAAAATGCGGTTGTTTCTTTCTCTCCAAATCTCCCAAATGATAAGCATAGTCATTGATTGTATTCCTTTCTTCCTGGTAGCATAACTGTTTCTTCCCAGGTCAATGAACCAGGTACCCATGTCGGTACCCTGCTGCCAGCTAGTTGGTCTGAACTGCATTTCCATAATCCAGCTGCCCACCCTGTCTAAAAGTGCTCTGGAGAAAGAGCATTCCTAGAACAAATGTGACACCGTCTCCAGGTTCCTTATGCATAGTGGGCAGAAATAGTCGTTTGGCCACCCTCTGAGCTGAAGTCGTGCCGCTGTCCATATTCTGTTTTGAAGCATCAGCCAAACGAAGAATCGACATTTAGGAGGTCCTTTCGTTTGCCATGTGATCTCTGCTGTCATTGAAGTTGCCATACCATGGAACTGTATCTTGTATGCAGAGCTTGCAGTATATTTACCATTGTGGCTGTGTATCCAGGATATCTTGTCTTCCTGCATTGGTAGCAGTACCACATTTCTTAGCTCACCCCATAAATCCATGAATTCCCTAAGCAGATTTTGAGTCAGGTTGTGATCAATATCCCTAATCCAGTTGCTGTCAGTGAGTGCTTCTTTGATAGTTCTCTTCTTTCTCTTGCTATGTTCATATAAAGCCGGGAAAAGAGTTGCCGGCGCCTGCCCTTGTAGCCACCTGGAGGTCCAGAATGTTGCTTTCTCACCATTTCCCAGGGTCACCACTGTTGCCGCATTGAACAGGGCGATGTCGCTGTTGTCAACCGGCAACTCCATACCTTTCCAAGGTCTAGGTCTTGCATCCCAGAGATACCAGAGCCACCTTAATCTCAAAGCCCTGCTGAACTTCTCCAGCTCTATAATCCCCAGGCCGCCGTATATTGTTGGCTTGGCTACATTTATCCAAGCCACTTTGCATTTCCCCCCTGTGAGCTCTTTGTCGCCCGCCCAGAGAAAGCGCCTCCTGATTTTGTCAAGCTCCTTTAGGAAGTTTTTGGGCAGCTTTAACACCATCAGAAGATATACCGGCAGTGAGCTGAGAACTGATCGAACCAGCTCCCTGCGCCCCGCCACATTTAGGAGCCTTCCTTTCCAACCTGCAAGCTTCCCCTTGGCTCTATCCTGGACATATTGTAGGTGCACCATCCTCAGTCGACCTAGGGTCAAGGGCAGTCCCAGGTACTGTAGTGGGAAATTCACTCTTGGACCGGGGAAGTCCTGAAGCACATCCTCCATGTCAATTCCAGCACATCTAATCGGTGCAATAGTGCTTTTCTGCATATTGATCTGGAGGCCTGTAGCTTCACCAAAGGCACGCATGATCTCCATTATACCAGTGATGTCCTGCTTTCTTGGGTTGGTGAAGATCACTGCATCGTCGGCATACATAGACACCCGAATGCTCGCTCGCCTGCCCTTTAGCTTGGATAGGAAACCCTGCTGTGTCGCAACTTCAAATATGTTGTTCAGGGTGTCCATTGCCGGGATGAAGAGGTAGGGCGACAGAGGGTCTCCCTGCCTGAGCCCTCTCAGATGCTTGATGCCCTCTCCCGGACATCCATTCAGTAGAATAGAGGAGGACGAAGTCCTTAGAATTATTGCCAGCCAATCAAGCCATCGTTGTGGGAAGTGTCTTCTACTTAGCAGCTCCAGTAAATACTCCCAGGAAACTGAATCAAAGGCTTTGGTTATGTCTAATTTGATGAGACAAACCGGAGTTTTTGTTCTGTGGTAGTGCCTTGCCAATCCTCGAACATACAGGAAGTTATCCTGGATGCATCTCTTTTGCATGAAATCACTCTGTGAAGTGGAGATGAGTTTGTCTATGTATACTGACAGTCTGATTGCTAGCACCTTTGTGAGTAGCTTGGCGAAGGAGTGTATGAGGCTGATCGGCTGGAAATCTTTTGGTTCAGTGGCAACCTCCACCTTCGGGATGAGCACCACTTGGGCACGATTTAGGTTCTCCATGGTCCCACAGTGTTGCATGTGGAAAGCATGAAAAGCATTAAGCACCTCGGCCTTAATGATTTGCCAACATGATTTGTAGAAGTCATTGGTGAATCCATCCGGACCCGGCGCCTTTTCATTTGGGAGGCTCCGCACCGCATGCTCAATCTCAGACTCAGTGAATGGCCTATCAAGTTCAAGACCTGGTATTTGCTGCAGTGTAGCCAGTTGTAGACTTGGCCATTGTAAGTTTCTTGATCGACGCACTTTCTTCCCCAGCAGGTTCTGAAAATAGTTTTGAAGTATCTGCTGCTTGTCGTTGTGGTTCCAGTGCAGGGCACCCTCACTGCTTTTGAGCACAGGAATATATTGTCTCCTCTTTCTTGCTGACATTTTGAGATGAAAAAATCTCGTGCAAGCATCCCCTGATTTAATGTTGGTGATTCTTGAAGCCTGTCTTCGTCTGCTTCGTTCCAGGGCTGCTAGGCCCAGGACTCGCACCTTGAGGTCCATTCTTAGCTGTATCTCCTCACCTGAAAGGTGTCGGCTATCTTGGGCTATGACCAGCCGTAGGATAACTTCATTGGCAATGTGCAACTGGAGCCTTGCATTGCTGAAAAGCGGTTTACTCCAGGTCCTCAACGCTCGGGCTGTCTCTGCTAGTTTCTTACTGAAAATGGTATGTGCCGATCCTTGTTGTGGCTTGTGCCATGCTTCCTGTACCACTTCATGGAAATCATCCATTCTCAGCCAGTGATTCTCAAATTTGAAGGACGTTTTCCGCACCACTCGGTCTTGGCGGGTCAGGAACAGGGGGCAATGGTCTGATGCTCCAGTTGAAAGGGCGCTGAGAGCAAAGTTTGGGAAAGAAATTTCCCAATCAGAGTTACAGAACACTCTATCCAGGCGCACCAGTGTAGGATTTTCTCTTTCATTAGACCAAGTGTATCTCCTGTTGTGTAGCGTAAGTTCCATGAGCTCGCAATCGTCCAAAGTTCTTCTGAATTTTCCCATTTGCCTACGGTTCAGATTTAAATTATTCTTGTCGCTGGCTTGATATATGAGGTTGAAATCACCAATCAGAATCCAAGGCACTGTGGCAGCTGGCTTGATGTCCTGCAACTCAGCCAGGAAGTCCTCTTTTCTTCTATCGTCCGCCGGGCCATAACATGTTGTAAGCAGGAAAGGGCTGTTGCATGAAGCCACACTGATAGTTGCCGAGATGGTGAACGTTCTGTTAATAGCATTGGTGACTGAGACAATATCTTTGTTCCATGCCAACAAGATACCCCCCCTAGTTCCCTGAGCGCCCAAGTCTAGGTAGGAGTCAAGGTGTTGGCCGAGTGTCTCTAAGGCCATGGCAGGTGTGATAGAGCTCAGCTTTGTTTCTTGCAGGCAGACAATGTTGGGCCTTGAACAAACTACAGTCTCTCTGACCAGTTCTCTGTGAGCTGCATCATTTAAGCCGCGCACATTCCAGTTTAAGATGGAGAGGTCATTGTTATCCATTAACTGATAGATTGACAACTGGGATTGAAAACAGAACACTGATACACATAGCACTCAACATCCGTGCTACTCCTGACTGACCCACCAGGATACACCTCTCCCATCTAACACTACTGGCTAACAGCTTGCCATTCTTGCAGACTCGATACATGATGTGAACTAACACAGGAACCCACCGCACAACTTGACTAGCTAACACAGCACACCAACTGAACAACTCTACGAGCTGATGACTGATTAACATAAGATAGGCTGGGCACTCAATGGAGCTGGGCGTGCCCAGCTCAAATGCCTGCATCCTCCATCGCCCCTGCCCCCTCTGCTGCAACCAACTGAGCCGACGCCCTCATGACCGCGCCACTGTCAAGGGAGGTGAGCCTCCGCACTGCCTCGATCTGTTCTAGGGAGAGTGGCGTACCGAAAGCCTCTGCCAAGGCCTGCAGTGCTTCTTCCCCAACCGGCTCTCTAGCCGAGACGTCATGGTTTGCCGGCGCTCTTCGAGCTGCTTGAGTCTGCCCTCCAGCACTCTGATGTTTTCCTGACACGTCTCGGCATTTGTCTGATGGATTTTTGTCAATTTATAAATTAAAATCCCCGATATGCAGGCATATGATTTATTTGTGTGTGCCGGTGTGTAAATTAAATATGTGGAAAATGTACGTGTTCATCACGTGCATGCATGCAGGGGAAAGTACCTCTGTGTCAGTAGAAAGGGTTATTTGGTGCGACCGGAGGAGTAAACCGACGAGTAAAACAGAAGTATTTTTTAAGAGAAATACGTATAAGAGAAGATTAGAAGATTAGGTAGCGATGACTGGTCTCATGCATCCGTAGTTGCATACGTGAAGGTAGTCTTTCAGTTGTTCCTTCGGTTGACGTCTGCCGCGTCTGACGTAGCAGCTGATCGAACTGCTGCCCATTCAGCGACCATTCTGCAAACGGAGCCGGTGCAGCAATGAGAAATCCAGGAGACGGACGAAGCACCAGCAAAAGACCATTCCACAGGCGGCGCTCTGTTTTGTAGGGTTAATACTTAATAGCTCGATTATTTTTATTAAGGCTGAAATCGCGAGTCCAAGAAACGCTTCTCTCATGAAAGCATGAAACGAAATGATGTCGCTCGGCAGTGTGGTACAGGCAGCCGGGCTATCTGGAAAGACACGCGGCGAGTCGGTCGGCGGGCAGGACGGGTGGAGCGCGGAGACCACGCATACCGTGCGCGTGGGTGCGGCGTGTGTCCTTTACTTGGACGGAAAGCTGCCCGCCGTGGGTCTGGTCGACGCGCCGGCTGGTTGCCGCGGCACGCAGGAGAGGAGGCTCAACTGGTTCCGGCCGGTTTCGCCGCCTACCCTGCGCAAAACCGGCGTCCGGTGCCGGCCGCCCGACTCGGTCGCAGCCCATCGCGCGTGCTGCGCCGTGACACGGACGCCACGACCCCGGCGGGGGGCGGCTTCGGTTTCATTCAGAGGGCATCTTGCGAGCGCCAAGCCACATTGTTTATTCCTTGCCCGTTGCCCTACGCTTCGCGCTGCCGAGACCAGAACCCGGCCGCGGCACGCAGAACGGGCGAGTCTGTGGGTCGCAGGTCGCTCGTAGGTGGTGGTGGACCTCACGTAATGAACGAAACCCGGAACGAGACACTAGATAGAGAAATGCCTCGGTCTCGGTGCGTTAGCTTAGGCTATCCGCACTCACAGAGCTCTATATTCATTCTCTATACGTCCTAGTCAGCAAGATTCTCTCATCTATACTCAATTCTCCCGCACCCATCCATCCTCTATATCATCATCTATCCACTGTGGGATCCACTTGTCACTTTATCTAAATATATCCATGTGTGATCTAGTTTTGAAGGATTTATTGAGACGAATTTAATGGTGCAATCGAAATTTAATTTTGATTTTTGGTTTGTGAGTTATATCATTTTTTTCTTTTGTTTAGCAGTGGGGCCCGTCACTGCCCACTATAGAGTAAGCACTGTACCACTCTAAATATAGAGTGAGAGAAATGATAGAGTATCGTTTTAGAGTACCCAGTGCAGCAGTTTTTATTCTATATCCATACTCTAAAGCTTTAGAGTATCCCTTTAGAGTACCCACTGCGGGTAGTATGTTCTCACTTCTGAGTGGGGCCTTGTTTAGATGGCGTAAAAAGTAGAAAAGTTTTCAAAATTCCTCGTCACATCACATCAAATCTTTACATGAATAAATGGAGCATTAAATGTAAATAAAAAAAATAATTAATTGTACAATTTGTCTGTAATTTGGGAGACGAATCTTTTGAGTTTACTTAGGCCATGAAAAGGGCAGACCCAGTGCCAGAGGCTCCCACACGAGTGGGGTCTGGGGAAGGGAATAACCGAAGCAAAGTCTTACCCCCGCAGAAATTCTGCAGAGAGACGGCTTCGAACCCAGGACCTGGTGAGACAATAATTACCAAATACAAACGGCAATTTTTTTTTTTTGCCATCCCTGGATACGAGAAGTTTCATCTTTTGTTTACCGACTTCCGGCACTGACTGAAGTGTCAACTAAAATCTGTCGCGATGTGAAACAGGGTGCACATGACGACGAACCCGCGCTGACCAGAAAATTCAACGCAGAAGCGTATGTATGTATGGCAAAACATACTACTAGTAGTACATCCTGTACGCACATGTCGGTCGTTACATATGGTTTAGTCGTTCCTTACAGGTTCTGTTTTGTTTTTTTCCAGGAGTAGAAACTCTATACTGGCACACGTTCACGGGTCAAAACTCAAAAATCTTAATTTGACCTTTTGTGAATAGCCAGAGAGAGCTTGTTTTCTTTTGAACCACGGTCAGATCCTGTCTTCATTTTCATGTCATCATTTTCTTTCTCGTTTTTGGGTGATGCGAAGAGCCAAGTGGGACCGGGGACAGAAAACGTAAAAATTGATCCGTTCTTCTTGAGCAAGTTAACTTTGACTCTCACCAATACGTGTTCTGCTGACATGGATTGATCTGCTATGGAATCAGATCGTCGTCCATCAACCGAACCAAGCAATGCCATTTTTACCTCCCACGGCGTCAAATCAAACGAGAGCTCGCAAAGTGGGGACAAACTCATCGCAAAAAAACGGCACCACCGCTGAACTTTCGCCTGCGCTCTAGATAGAGAGGCTGTCCTACGACGCAAGCAAGTCGTTGAAAATGGAAAGTTTTTTTTTTCCAGACGCAAAGTGGCCTGCTGCTATTGCTAGAGCCGGGGTCGTCTCCCTCCTCACGCCGCATACATATGCACTAGTGGAAGGCGCGCGCCCTCGCGCGCGTCAGTGGGCACACGGAAGTTTTTGAAGGTGGCCAGAATGTGTTGGACACAGATTGAGATATGAGTAATTATAGAGGTAAACATATGCTAAAACTGTATATTTATATATACACGCTGGTGCATAGGTATATATTACATCCGGTTTTTGACACGAGGCTACTAATTTTCGTCTTTTGGAACAAAGCCTGAGCAGCGAAGAGAACAAAAATAGACACGCGCTAACAGCATATAAAATTGAGGATGCAAAGAATAATCGAATACTAAGCAGGTGGAACATACAGGCGTTTATCGGACAACCAGAATCTTATCAAGATAGAGCAGCCAGCTAGCAATAGAACCCCCTTACTCGAATCCGTAGCAGAAACCTGTAAATGTTTTGAAATATCAGAAACCATGTTGTCCTAAAGTGCTTTGTAAGCCGTCAATGGGAGGTGGCTATAAATAGAGAAAACAACACAATGCCATTCATATGTAGGGAGATAGAAATTGAGTAAATCATAGAAACGAAATTTATAACTTGTCCACTTATATGACCATTTATAACCTGTCGACATATATGAATTTCTAAGAATCCATGGTAGGTGCTAAAAATCATCAAACTGGAACAATATGTTCCTGACTGTTCCAAGTATTTGTAGGAATTTATCCATATATGTTTTAGGATTTGCTTTATCTGTGAATTAACCAAGAACATGAAATGGGCAGATTCCTTTTTGAGCTATTTAATTTTCTCACCAATGATCTGAACTCTAAGGTGTAGATCAGCATATGTCACAAGAAGGGGAGGTCACGTGTCACCCATACAATTCCTCTATTTTTACACTACAACTAATAGCTTGTGAAGAACATTTAGGTGATGTTGTGGCTTGCTACACATTACCTTACCTGTTAATAAATATAGGTCCACACTCATGCTCAGCTCATGTTCCAGGCCTACAGTTATATGCACCATCAATATATGAAGTATTATTCCATCAAGTTGAAAGAACTCTAAACATGTATAACTGTAAAAAAGAAATTTTCAGAACAAGGTTATGGCAGAGCGTACCAAAAAACATGCGCTTTCTCTAGCATTTAGATCATTTAGATCTCGATCTTTGTTCTCCTCGTGCTTTTCTTCGTCCAAAGATTATTCTGTAGATGATCTCTGTTCAAACAAACAATGCAACCATCTTCAGCAATGTATTGACCATTTATAACTTGTCAATTTATATGAATTTATAAGAACCTATGGTAGGTGCTAAAAATCATAAAACTGGGACAATATGTTCCTGGCAGTTCCAAATATTTCTAGAAATTTACACATAATATGTTCCTGACAGTTCCAAAAGAATTGTAGAAATTTACACATAATATTCATAAAATATTGAAATCACTAAGAAAAATCTAAAATTAAGTAGGAAATGAAGAGACACAATGTAGCATTATTGAGAGGTTCTTAAGTTTTTTTCTAAGATCATGGGAACATAGTCAATTACCCTCTATTCGTTACCACTGGCCATGAACTGTGAAAATGGATAGGAATCGAAGCTATCGCGCATTTCCACAAACATATTTTCACGCGCACATGTAAATAATGGCAAGAAGTTTCATGACAAGCTCCAGCACCGCACACCTACAGCACATTCAGAGATGAGGTCGTACCTAGAGACAATTTAAAATAGGTTGAAACCAACATGATGTAGCTGACACTGGAACACCATTCCAGTTTCCTTCCTGTACATAGCAGTGTGCTACTAATTTCCAAAATATTATGTTAGCAAATTTACATGACAAACATATTGAAATAGGGTGAACGGTATACCATTTACAACATAATAGTCCTTACAGTCAGCAAAGTTCAAATTGAGACTATTGAGTTAGGGACCTATTTTATACAGTTTTTTTTAGCAAACACGTTAAAGCCTGAAAATGCAATCTATTAGATTAAATAGAAGCAAATTGAAATGCATTGGCAGACTAAAGAAAAAACTGTGCAAAGAGGGATTCTTAGGTACAACCTGCTTGGAAATTGCATACAATAGTTAAGATCCTGCATTATTACCTGTAAAGAATATGATAAAATATTATAATGCAGTTCCCAGAGGTAAAATTTAGAAGGCAGCTAAGATAGCTACAATCTACAATGCAAATTGGGAACTGGCAAGATTAATTCATAGGAACTGTGACCGAACTACCTTTCCTTCCATGCTTGCCTCGTTATACATCTGCTGCTTGTCATGCACATTGGACGTTCTACCGCAGGTGGCTGTCCTTGCCATCTACAAATTGTAGATTGATTAGACAACACATTACCTCAATCAAGAATCTAAAAAAACAATGTCCATCATCAAATTAGTTGCTGCTAGGTGGAGAGTATCATACCGTAGCTTGCTTGTACTTCAGGAATTGATTGGTAGAGGTAAAAAATAGAACAAAAGATTCAAGGTTATTATGGCCTGAGCTGTGATGGTTAATTTTATCTAATGTATGAGTGCCATGCTCGCAAAAAAAAGTATGAGTGGCATGTAAAAAAAATCTCATTTTCCCTATGGGAATGAGGTAAAAATTTTAAACAACAACGTGAAACTCGGTGGCCTGCCATCCAGTCTGAGTTTCATACGATACTTTGGGGAACAAGAGAGGCTAAACTATTAGCTCCAAGCAAGCGATTTTTACATAACTTTGAAGGACAGAACTACAGGAAAACGAAATAACTAATGTGTTCCACAGGTGGCCTTCATGTATTTGGTGAATATTAATGTTGGCTGCTTTGTGTGTATGCTTACTTGTAGATGGGAAAAATACTACCAAGAAGTGAAAGAAGAGAAAAAGATCTGTGAACACCCATGGCACTTGGTAGGTTTAGAGAGGAGCAAGTATGAGACTGGTCCAACAAGCACTGGGAATGTATCATTGCGAAGCTGCATGAGTGGCAAAAAAAAGGTCTGCAGGCATTATTTTTCATAAAACAAATTAGTGTGCCCCTTCCTTTACAGGTTGAAAATCACCAACATATAAGAAAAAAGACTACTGCAGGGGATCCTATCATATTGCTATTAAACTTACATACACAGTAGAATGTGTGAAGCTGCAATCAAACAAAGTGTGGGCGCTGCACAGACCCAAAGGGCGGCCCTATAAATGTTAGACACAATCCATTATAGAAGGAAATGCAACTATGAGACTCTAAACCCTGGAGTACTCCAGAAAGCACATGATGGAGTACCCAAAGGGGAAAGAAAAGAAAACACCTTCAACTGAATGGGATGGAAGGAACAGGCGCAGCACAGTAGAGGCAGATAGCCGATGTAAACCACCCTATCAATTACTATGAAAGAAACGGACTATCAATTAGCTTGAAACAAACAGACACACGATTTGGGGGAATTTTTCCACAGGAAACCAAGAAAAAATGTGAAAGCTTTTTTTTGTCAAAGGAAGCTTGTTGGGGCTGTTTATTTTGTCCCTGTAATTTCTGGTAAACAAGGATGTGTTCAAAAAAAAAGAGCGGAGGCCAGCTTTAGCCATACTTGCAATGGGGATCAATCATCGACTATAAACAGGACAGGACCAAGGATACATACACTTGCGTTTGAGATAAATCATCAACCACAAAGGATAGCTACACGAGCAATTGAGATCAATCATCAATTGTAAACAGTTCAGGACAAAGGAAATAACCATAGCTGGGAGGTAGGCTGCAAAACAAGCAAACTTACCTAAGCAGCAGAATATGTGAAGCGGCAATGGAACGGAGTCTCGGCGCTGAACCCATGCAGAAGATGACCCTATAAATTTGGAATCAATAGATTAAATAGCACATATGAACACATCTTAGGTGCTAAAATGCAAAGAGAGAGTCAATAAGGTGACTCATAGAACACTCCCCATCAGTTGAATCATATATTCATATACTGGCAAAGGATCAAGAGCGTGCAATTTCGCAGGCATTAGTTGAAAGCGGCATTAGTTGACAGACAAATAATTTCGCAGGCAACCAAAGCAGCATTAGTATGCACAAAAAAATTAGCAGCCATGTAACAAAGGTTCTGAACATGCTGAATCTTATCCCAGAAGGATGCATGAATACACGAACCTCTTGTCAACTGGCCATGCTTGACAGAGTGTACCAAATCAGGAACCTGCAACAAACAAATCAAGGTACGTCTAAAAAATATGAAGGCACAAAATTGAAATATAGCCATAGAGCACCTCATCTGGCTGCACATGCCACAGGGAGAGAGAGAAAGGAGCCGGGGGCGGGTTCGGCGTGCCAGAGAGAGAGAGAGGAGTCGGGGCGGGTTCGGCGCTGGGCGCTCCCGACCTAGGGTTTGCTGTAGCACAAGAACGGACGCGGGCTAGAGAAGGATGCGGCGCCGGGGGGCAGCTACGCTGGCGGCCGGCCACCGGCAGGGCCCGGTGAAGCTGCGCCGTGAACGGGGACAGCCACCGCCGGCGGCGACACGCGGTGCCGCGGTAGAGGCCGGGGGGCAGTGGCACAGCCCGGCAGCGTGGTGAGGCGGCGGCGCTTGCCAGGCCGGCACGTGGGGAGGTGGAGGAGGACGACGAGGGCTGCCGCAGTCGCGCCGCGCCGCTGGCGCCGGTGGCCGCCTTGGCCGCGTGTCGGGAGAGATGAGGAGAGGGAGGGAGCGGATGAGAGAGAGAGCGAGGAAGGGGAAGGAGAAGCAGAAGTTTAGGTAAGGGAAATCAGAAGCTGGGTATTATATTCGTTTCGGTGGATTCTGAGAAGAAGCCGTAGAAGGTAAATAAGAGCGTGAAAAATTCGAAGAAGCCGGAGAGGACGACGGGAAGCTGATCTGAACGATAATCGGCTTCAAGAGATTTGGGCCATCGATTCGAAGATCCGACGGATGAAAAAAATTAGAGTGACGTGGCGGCTGCTTCCTTTCGAGGAGCGGGCGCTCCTTTTTACAGGTTAAATCAGGACGCTGCGTTTTTTTTCTTTGCCTGGGCCAGCCGGTGCATAAATACCGGTGCGCTACCCCCGCCACAAACACACACAACACACAAGCCCCTGCAACTGCAAGTCGTCTTCTTCCCCAAGCCTAAACCCAAAGAACGAAACAGGTTGGCAGATCGCAACCATGGTGCTCTCCAAGGCCGTCTCCGAGAGTGACATGTCCGTGCACTCCACGTTCGGGTCGCGCTACGTCCGGTCGTCTCTCCCAAGGTATGCACCCGTTTGCAGTTGTTCTTGCAATTGGACCGCCCGGGCGTTTGTGCTGGAAGAACGGCCGATTTATCTGCAGCTGGCTTTGAGCAATGGCTGCAATGGCATATCCGAGCCCAGTTGATGCCGAATTAATGATGATTTTTTGTGGGCGCGCGCCCGCAGGTATCGCATGCCGGAGAACTCGATCCCCAAAGAGGCGGCGTACCAGATCATCAACTACGAGCTGATGCTCGACGGGAACCCGCGCCTGAACCTGGCGTCCTTCGTCACCACCTGGATGGAGCCAGAGTGCGACAAGCTCATCATGGCCGCCATCAACAAGAACTACGTCGACATGGACGAGTACCCCGTCACCACCGAGCTCCAGGTACATTCACCCTCGGCAATCTTACTTTTCACTCTGTCCCTCGCCTGTCGTGCCGTGCTCTCAGATCGGAGAGACGGTTCTTGGTCGGCTGACCATGCCGGCACAATTGTTTATTTTTCCTTTTTTTAGCAAAAAAGTCACTGAGATTTTTTTGTCTTCTCTCTCTCTTCTGACACCCGACCGCGCCGACATTGCATTGCAGAACCGGTGCGTGAACATGATCGCGCATCTCTTCAACGCGCCGCTGGGCGAGTCCGAGACGGCGGTGGGCGTCGGCACGGTGGGCTCGTCGGAGGCCATCATGCTGGCCGGGCTGGCCTTCAAGCGCAGGTGGCAGAACAAGCGCAGGGCCGAGGGCAAACCGTTTGACAAGCCTAACATCGTCACCGGCGCCAACGTCCAGGTAATGTAATGATTCATTTGTTTTGTCCCCAAAGAGAAGGCAACAAGACGACGAATCGGCTTTAACCAGTCGCACCGCAATCGCCTGCTTGATGAATCGAAAAAACCTGCAGGTTTGCTGGGAAAAGTTCGCGAGGTACTTACTACGTGATGGACCCCGAGAAGGCGGTGGAGATGGTGGACGAGAACACCATCTGCGTCGCCGCGATCCTGGGCTCCACGCTCAACGGCGAGTTCGAGGACGTGAAGCTGCTCAACGACCTGCTGGAGGTGAAGAACAGGGAGACCAGGTGGGGGACTCCCATAGTCCCATCCACGTGGACGCGGCCAGCGGCGGCTTCATCGCGCCCTTCCTGTACCCGGAGCTGGAGTGGGACTTCCGCCTGCCCTGGGTGAAGAGCATCAACGTCAGCGGCCACAAGTACGGGCTCGTCTACGCCGGCATCGGATGGTGCATCTGGCGCAACAAGGAGGACCTGCCGGAGGAGCTCATCTTCCACATCAACTACCTCGGCGCCGACCAGCCCACCTTCACGCTCAACTTCTCCAAGGGCTCCAGCCAAGTCATCGCGCAGTACTACCAGCTCATCCGCCACGGCTTCGAGGGCTACAGGAACATCATGGAGAACTGCCACGAGAACGCCATGGTGCTCAAGGAGGGCCTGGAGAAGACGGGCCGCTTCAACATCGTGTCCAAGGACGAGGGCGTCCCGCTGGTGGCCTTCTCGCTCAAGGACCGCAGCCGGCACGACGAGTTCGAGATCTCCGACATGCTGCGCCGCTTCGGCTGGATCGTGCCGGCCTACACCATGCCCCCCGACGCGCAGCACGTCACGGTGCTCCGCGTCGTCGTCCGGGAGGAGTTCAGCCGCACCCTCGCCGAGCGCCTCGTTCTCGACATCGAGAAGGTGATGCACCAGCTGGACGCGCTGCCGTCCAGGCTCCCGCCCCCTCCACCGCCGGCACAGCTGGTCACGAAAAAGTCGGAGCTCCAGACGCAGAGGTCGGTGACGGAGGCGTGGAAGAAGTTTGTGCTCGCCAAGAAGACCAACGGCGTCTGCTAGTGACAGTTCCACCACTAGAACATCGCCATGGTCCTCGGGCGGATGGGACTGGTGAACTACCCTTGCATATTATCCCAGTGCTGATTTGAGTGAGCACTGCGATCTATTACAAATCTACTAGGTAGAGTCTGTCACTAATTTGCTACGTCTTTCCGTAATTTGTGCAGTTGCTAAGCACTGAGTTGCTATGTTCGAGAGCAACAGTTTTTTTCCCCCCAAGGAAGAGAGTAACAGTTGAGGCTAGTGTACATTCATGTTCGCCATGCATGTGCGATTTCTTAAGACTAGCCGCAGTGGATACTCTAAAACGATACTCTAAAGTTTTAGAGTATGAATATAGAGTAAAAACTGCTGCACTGGGTACTCTAAAACGATACTCTATCCTTTCTCTTATACTCTATATTTAGAGCAGTACTGTGCTTACTCTATACTCTATAGTGGCGGGGCCCACTAGCTAAACAAAGAAAAAATGCTATAACTCACAAACCAAAAATCCAAATTAAATTTCGATTTCACCATTAAATTCGTCTCAATAAATCCTTCAAAACTAGATCACACATGGATATATTTAGATAAAGTGATAAGTGGGTCCCACAGTGGATGAGTGGATAGAGAATGATATAGAGGATGGATGGGTGCGGGAGAATTGAGTATAGAGGAGAGAATCTTGCTGACTAGGACGTATAGAGGATGAATATAGAGGTCCATGAGTGCGGATAGTCTAAGTAGTATAATATAAACATATATACAGTCGTAGTTAAATCAGTCAACTGGAAATTGGAGATTCATCTTGTGTTTAACGTGACTGAGCGTTTCCAAGAGCCTCTCAGCATTGCTTTTTTTATAAAAAAAAAATTAAAAACAAAGAAAAAATTAGGAATTGGTTAGATTTTCTAAACCAACCTTTATCTTTTCGGTCCTCCAAAATAACCATTCTCTCGTTCTTTTCCACTCTCCAAAACAACAATTTTCACTCTTATCTACTTTCCAAAACAACCATTCTGACTCTCTAGTTTCCAATCTCTAAAACAACCATTCTCGCTCTCCAATAAGCTCTCTAAATCCAATATATGGTAGTTCTCTCATGTTTTTTTACACAAGGAAAATTCTGATAAGCCATTGTAGTATAGAACAAAACCTAGAGAGTCTATTGGAGACATTGAGAGATATGTAATTCATGGAATGGTTGTCCAAATAGAGATGTAGAAATTTAAGTTTAGAGACTCTTGGAGTTGCTTAAGCATATCTGAGAAACTCTGTATATGGCTCTTTATCACAAAATTTAAAAAAACAAATAAAAACTAGGCTCCAATAGACTCTCTTAACAACTCTCCATATCTTTCCTCTCTGAAACCACCCTTTCCGCTCTCTACTAATGGAGGGGCTATATATCGAAGTCGCCGGTGTGGAGCTCGCTTTGGCATGGGCCTCGACAGGGACAGGGGTAGGTTGTTGAAGCGCGGCTGTGAGGGGAGGTGCGAGTCCGGGAGCGAACTAGCAAGTGCCTAGCGCGCTGGGCTCATCGTGCGCGGCGCGGGCGGGCGGCAGGGGCGCAAGCGGGGGCAGCGCGGGTGAGGGCGTGGTTCGTCCCACGCGCAGAGCGAGTGGGCGACACGGGCAGGGGTGGCGTGGGCAAGTGTGGATCCATCCGGACGGACACCCTATAAGGAGCGTTTCCGAAAAATAAAAGCAAAAGTCTTCTAGAAGCCTTATTTTATCACAGAGCGAGCTTTTCTTCGTTGGAGGCAGCGAGTGGGACGTTTCAGCTAGATGCCCAGATGATCAAGATGTCGCCGGACCACGAGAGTCATCGCGTCGTGAGGAGATCACGCATCGCAGGAGTGCCGGACGTGCTCGTGGCGTGGAGTCGGAGCCCGAGCTGTGAACGCGGCCGCCAGGACTGGGACCTGAAGAAGTTCTACAGCACACAGCGATGATGCTGCCGAAAAGTCTGAAGCGGTCCAAGCTACATCAACCATGCACGTGCTACTACCACAACAACACCACGCTACCGTTCGACACCAACCAGACAAACGACGCAGGCAGGCGTAGCTGATACCCCAACTTCGTTATACCGACTCATGGACTGACGAGGCCATCACACCAACGCCACCCACACCTACACCAACACACATGCATGGAGACGTGAAGCGAAGATTGAAGATGACGACCACAACATCAGAATCGGAGGTGCTCTGTGAGCTAGCTCACAGGGATAGTTAACTAGGAGTCTCCCGAGACCCTAGGAACCAGAAGACCACGACGCACCGTCAGATCACCGCCAGCAGGCCATGGAGCGCGCGCATTAGGAACTTGTATTTGTTAACTCGTGATGATTAATAACTTAGAACACTGGCACGCCCGCACTTTTTCCACACGACAAGCCGCTTAAGGCAGATTTTCTAGTGTTCAAACACTGGGTTAATCAAATCTCTAGTTCGTGGATCCATGTCTAGAATTGACTTTTGTATTGCTATAAGTTTATAGGGTGAGTTTCCAGATGGCCAGAGGACCAGTACACTTTAGAGGGGATGTTGCGGTGACTGAGGAGCACCACCCCATTGGTGTCTAGTTGAATGTTGTATGAGCCTAGACCGGGATCGATCAAGCTCTTGTTTGACATGGACTGGCGATAGAAACCGGTGATCTACTTTCGGCCAAACTTGGCCCCTGGTAGCAGAACATTTGTTGGGTAGTCAAAGCTCTGCCACAGCACTACATTAGATGGGTTTTCTGCTACGAGAGCAAGATTTCCATTGTTCAAGAGAACAGCACTAGTATCGTTTATGCTGGTTTCTGTCCTGTTTTTTACAGTAATGTGAGTGGACCATATAACGGATTCAGCGGCATGATTCAAGATGCGGAAATGCTAGCGCACGGATGTCCGATGGGGATAAATTCCATCGGACGCCCGCCTGCACGCCTGACAAGCCCGCCCCGACACCTGACTCGCCCTCATCCACCCACCCTGCCCCCATCCCCATCCATTCGCCCCGCCTCCGCAGGTGCACCCCGCCCCTAGAAGCGCACCTGTGCACCCGCAGGCGCACCCCCGCCCCGTCGTGCCCCCGACCGCCGGCCACCAGCTCGCTGCACCCCATTCTCCGGCGCCCCTCGACTCTCCAAACGATAGGAAACACGTGCAACAAGAAACACTTGAATGCAATATACATCTGAAACAGATGAAACATCTGAAATATACACTTGCAACACATATGTGAAAACATATGCAATATCCAAATAGAACACTTGCAACTTGCAAAATGAAAACACTTACTGCAACAGAAGACTAAGACAGATGAAACATTTGGAACATACTGTTGTAACATATGTGCGAAAATATATGCAACATCTAGATCAAAACACAATGCTGGCAACATACGTTTACTTGAACAAATACTTGCAACATGCCTAACACTTGCAACACATGCAACATCCTCCGATCTACTTTTGCAACATCCATATGAAAATAATTGCAACATGCCTTAGAAACATCTGAAACAATTGAAACATATATTTGCAACATAGGGGGAGAGAGGTCTGGGCCGGTCGATTCCGGGCGACAGGGTGGGAGCCAGCGGCGAGCGGCTGCAAGCGAGCACCACCCACCACCAGCAGCGCCACCGGCACCAGGCTTGGCTTGGCGGTGACGGTGGGGGATGGGGGCAGGGAGTGCCATGGCCGCCGGGGTGGGGGAAGCTCGGTCGCCGGAGTGAGAGAGGGTGCGGCTGAGGTGGGGAGGGCGCCGCGCTGGGGTGGGCAGAGCCACCCACTCTCCTGCAACACCGTCGCGCCACCTCCATGGATCTCGCCGGAGGCGAGTGGATCTCACTCGTGCTCCATGCATCTCGCCGGGGTGGGGGAGAGAGCCACCAGATTTGGGGCATTGGGGGCTCCTGGTGAGGACGCCGGGGTGGGGAGGCATTAGTGCGCTACGACAGGAGATGAGGAGCACAGAAGGGGTAAGGATAGGGAGGAGGAAGCGAAGGGATTAGTTTTTTTAATATACATGCGGGCAGGAGCAAGCGGCGAGGGTTAAAAAGTTGTTTGACGTTTGTGCGGTCCATCGGACGCACGACACGTAGCATTTCCATTCAAGATGGCAAGGTTGGCATCTCTAGAGATTTTGAGATGTATTAGGCTGGTGTCGAGATCAGTGATTGGCTTTCCCCGATTGGCAACCATACAACAGTAAAAACTGGGATTTTATTGAACCATATGCCAGGAGTGGTGGTGTTGTAGACCGACTTACTGATGCCTGAGCCTGGTTGGAACAAGCCGAGCGCAAATTTTCCATTTCTTGAGATGAGCTTGCCGCCGGTGATAAGTTCCTTGCTGCCAGTAAGAGTATCACCATTTGGAGTTGCAGCCGAACATGGTGGAATGTGCAGGGACGAGATTAGAAGAAGCCCTCGATCCGATCAGTAAGATGTACATCTCGTAATCCTTTTACTATTTTGCAAAAGGTAGATAATAATCACTTAGCAAAAGTAGCAGCATCTTGCAACATGGTTCTAGGGGAAAATGCTAGTAAAATAGATGAATTCATTAACATTATTAGAGCAAAGGAAGATGCACAGGCAGAGATAACTAGATTAGAGAGAGCCAAAGTGTTATGGTGGGAAACACCTACCAGCACCGTCGCCATGGCAGTGGCTAAGCCATGGGCGCGATCGTCCAGTCCAGGGACTCGGTCCCTTATGCCAGGAAGTTTGCGTCAAGTTTGTTAGGTTCAGATTGAGTCAGATTAGTTTCCAAGATTTGTTAGACTAAAGAGTTAGAGTTTGTTACCATCAAATTGTAAAAGACTATAAGAGTCCGGTTCAGTTAATGAAACAGGCTTAGCCTGGGATTGTGTCAAAAGACACCCTTGGGCGCCCAGCGTCCCCGTCCCTGTCTTCCTCCTTGCGTGTGCCCTAGCTAGCCACGGCTCCCAGCCGTTGCCAACGCTCGCGCACGCAACCCATCCACTCACCTCCATACAATCTACGCAGTAAGGCACGCCGTCGTAACAACCTGGTATCAGAGCGCGAGCTGATCGGCCTCGTCCAGGCGGTGCGCCATTGGCGGCCCTACCTTTGGGGGCGTGCGTTCGTCGTACGGACGGACCACTATGCTCTCAAGTTCATGTTGGATCAGCGGCTCTCGATGATACCTCAGCATCATTGGATAAGCAAACTGTTTGGCTATGATTTCAGGGTGGAGTTTCATCCGGGTCGGTCCAACATCGTCGCCGACGCTTTATCCCGGCGTGACGGGGAAGCGCTGCTATTAGCGGCAATTGCGGAAGCTGCGGCGGTGTACTCCTCGGCCCTATCGGTGCCCACCTTCCGGCTCTTCGACGAGCTCCACCGGGAGTTGGGGACTGATTCCGGCCTGCGTGCGCGTCGCGACGCTGTGGCCACGGGCGCGCACGATGACACTTGGAGTGTCCGGGAGGGCCTTCTTCTACACAAGGGGCGCGTGTTCGTGCCCAGCACCTCGGCGTTACTTGACGACGTCCTCCAGCTCGCCCACACAGGGGGCCACGAGGGCATTCAGAAGACCTTGCAGCGGCTGCGCACCGAGTTTTACGTCGAGCACGACAGGCGCGTGGTCGCGGATTATGTCCGCTCCTGCACAGTGTGCCAGCGGAACAAGACCGAGACGCTGCACCCGGCCGGCCTACTGCAGTCGCTCCCGGTTCCGTCACGCGTCTGGGCGGATATCTCCCTTGATTTCATCGAGGCACTTCCGAAGGTACATGGCAAAAGTGTCTTTCTCACTGTGGTTGACAGGTTCTCCAAGTTTGCCCACTTCATCCCCTTGGGGCACCCATACACGGCGTCCTCGGTAGCGCGCGCCTTCTTCCAGGAGATCGTGCGACTCCACGGCTTCCCGGAGTCCATCGTCAGTGACCGTGACCCGGTGTTCACGGGGCATGTGTGGCGCGATCTGTTTCGCCACGCCGGGGTCAAGCTGCGCATGAGCACAGCCTTCCACCCGTAGACGGATGGGCAGTCCGAGGCCGTGAACAAGATGATCACGATGTACCTCCGCAGCCTTACGGGCGACCGTCCCCGCGACTGGCTTGACTGGTTGCCGTGGGCGGAGGGTTGCTACAATACTGCTTATCATACGGCGCTCCAGATGACGCCGTTCCAGGTGGTTTACGGTCGCCCTCTGCCGGACCTGCTGCTGTATGTTCCTGGGCAGGCCCACACTGAGGCGGTGGACACCCTCCTGGCCAACCGCGATGAATTCCTGGAGGAAGTGCGCGGCCGGCTCCTTCAGGCGCAGGAGTATGCTCGCCGCTTCAACGACGCTCACCATCGCGCTCTGGAGTTCGCAGTCGGCGACTGGGTGCTGCTGCGTTTGCTTCACCGCCACGCGCAGTCCCTTGTCCCTGGTGGTCGTCGCAAGCTCGGTCCCAAGTATACGGGCCCTTTCCAGGTGGTCGAGCGCATTGGCGAGGTCGCCTACCGCCTGCAGCTCCCGGACGACGCTCGGATACATGATGTGTTTCATGTCGGTGTGTTGAAGCCATTTCGTGGCACACCTCCGGCTTCCCAACCGGCGCTGCCTCCTCTTCGTCACGGCCGTCCTCTTCAGCGTCCAGAACGCGTGCTGCGCTCCCAACTTCGTCGTGGGGTGTGGCATGTGCTGGTGGAATGGTCTGGCATGCCGGTCTCCGAAGCCACCTGGGAGCCCGTTCCGGTGTTCCGTGAAGCCTACCCCTCGTTTCAGCTCGAGGACGAGCTGTTTCCCGAGGAGGGGAGAGATGTTATGGTGGGAAACACCTACCAGCGTCGTCGCCATGGCAGTGGCTAAGCCATGGGCGCGGTCGTCCAGTCCAGGGACTCAGTCCCTTGTGCCAGGAAGTTTGCGTCAAGTTTGTTAGGTTCAAATTGAGTCAGATTAGTTTCCAAGATTTGTTAGACTAAAGAGTTAGAGTTTGTTACCATTAAATTGTAAAAGACTATAAGAGTCCGGTTCAGTTAATGAAACAGGCTTAGCCTAGGATTGTGTCAAAAGACACCCTTGGGCGCCCAGCATCCCCATCCCTGTCTTCCTCCTTGCGTGTGCCCTAGCTAGCCACAGCTCCCAGCCGCCGCCAACGCTCGCGCACGCAACCCATCCACTCACCTCCATACAATCTACGCAGTAAGGCACGCTGTCGTAACACAAAGACAAAGAAAAAGAAAAAGTAATAGTGGAGGAGATAAATGATTCTGATGATGATGATTATCCTGAGGGACACTGTTTGATAGTGGAGGAGTTAACAAGAATGGAAGAGAGCATTCAAGAAGAGCCCTTGCCAGCTGCGGTTGGTAGGGGTAAAAAGAAAGCAAGGATTAAATGAAGATATTTTTCTGGAATATAAGGGGGCTGAACAGTAGGGGAGGAGGAAACAGTTGGGAGAGTTGATGAATAAGCACCAAATGGATGTGGTATGTTTGCAAGAAACCATTAAAAAACAGTTTACTTTAAGAGAGCCCGCGAATCTAGCCAGAGGGCAAGACATGACTTGGAAATGGATTAGTCCTGAAGGGAGATCAGGAGGATTGCTTATTGGGGCCAACAAGGACTGCCTAGAAATTCTAGAATACAAAGAGGGGAGATCCTGTCAATGCTTTATAATGAAATCGATTGATGATGGTTTTAAATGGGGAGTAATCAATGTGTATGGCCCAGTCCAGGTTGAGTTGAAAGCTGATTTTCTTAGAGAACTGATGGAAATCATTTTATTAGTAGAAGTACCTATTATAGTAGGAGGAGATTTCAATTTAGTTAGAGACAGCTCTGAGAAATCGACTGGAAATGTAAATAACAGCTTGGTGAATTTTTTCAATCAATTTGTGAGCGATGTCAATTTGAGAGAAATGTACAGACATGGAGGGACATATACTTGGACAAACAAACAGATTTCTCCTATTATGGCTGTTCTTGATAGAGTGTTTATTTTGGCCGATTGGGAGGTGCAGTTCCCTTTAGCCAATGCTAGATCTCTGACAAGGGTGGGATCATATCAAAATCCACTGTTAGTGGAGACTGACTGTGGGGTGAACACAAGGTCATCTGTTTTCAGGTTCGAAAATGCTTGGCTCAATCAAGCAGGCTTCAAAGAGTGGGTGATAAATAAATGGCCTCAGAGGAGGAAGAGTTATATACTGGACCACTGGAATATTGTTTCTTCAACCCTGAGAAAGAGTATGAAAGGGTGGAGTAGGAATTGGGGGAGTGAGCACAAAAAACTTAAGCAGAACTTATTACTAAGAATTGAAAAATGGGACAGTCTTGCAAAGGAGAGACCTTTATCTGATAGTGAATGGGCTGACAGATATGAAGGGGAAGATGAATTAATGAAAATATATGAAGATGAGGAGCTTTTGTGGCAAAGAAGAGGAGGAGAGCAATGGTTGTTGAAGGGTGATGCTAATACAAGTTACTTTCACTCGGAAGGAAGAGGAAGTGTACAATCAGAAACCTTGTAGAGGATGATAAACTGGTAGAATACAAAGATGAGTTAAAAGGTTACATCACTGAATTTTACAAGAATCTGTTTGGGGGAGGTCAAGACCCTGTGATACATCTGAGTGGTGAGTTCTGGAGTGACAGAAGATTTGCGAGTGCTGAAGACAATCAATGGCTAATTAGACCTTTCACTATGGCAGAACTGGAAGTGGCAGCCAAAGAGATGAAAGTCAACACTGCCCCAGGGCCTGATGGTTTTTCCACCAATTTTTTCAAGAACTTTTGGGGCACATAAGATATGATATTTTGGAGATGTTACACCAGCTGCATAGAGGCCAACTAGACATAGCTAGACTTAATTATGGAATACTAGTGTTACTACCAAAAATTAAGGGTGCTAACCAAATTAAACAATTTAGACCAATCTGTCTGCTTAATGTGATCTACAAAATCATCACCAAAGTTCTTACTATCAGATTGAACTCAGTTATCAACAAAGTGGTGAGTGTGGCACAGACTGCTTTCATTCCTGGGAGATACATCTTGGATGGGGTACTTATTATACATGAAATTTTGCATGAGCTGAGGGTCAGGAAGAGAAAGGGCATTGTCTTAAAATTGAATTTCGAAAAGGCATATGATAAGGTAAATTGGAGTTTCTTACATGATGTACTGAGGAGGAAAAAGTTTGATACAAAATGGATAGAGTGGGTCCTGAAAGCTACGAAAGGGGGAAGAGTTGTTGTCAACCTGAATGGAGAGCTTGGGCAATATTTCAGAAGTTATAAGGGGCTGAGGCAGGGGGATCCCTTATCTCCTCTACTGTTCAACCTAGTGGCAGATGCCCTATCTGAAATTTTGGACAAAGCCAAGGAAAATGGGGTGATAAATGGTGTATGTCCTGATCTAGTGGAGGGAGGTTTGACTCACCTACAATATGCAGACGACACTGTGCTCTTTATTCAATACTCAGAATCAGACATGGTCAACCTTAAATTTTTGCTATTCTGCTATGAAGAGCTCTCAGGGATGAAGATTAACTACCTTAAAAGTGAGGTCTTCACAGTGGGGCTGTCAGAGGCAGAGAGCCAGAATGTGGCTGATGTTTTCAATTGTAAGCTGGGGAAATTTCCCATGAAATATTTGTGGTTACCAATTAGTGACAGGAGACTAAGTAAAGCAGAGTTAAGTGAACCAGCAGAGAAAATTGAAAAAAGGTTGCAAACTTGGAAGTGTGGACACCTTTCTTCGGGGGGCAAATCAATCCTTATCAATTCCAGCCTAACAAGCATTCCTATGTACTCTATGGGCTTTTACTGGTTGTATGAGGGGATCCATCAGAGGTTCGACACTAGCAAAAGCAAATCCTTTTGGGAAGGTATGGGAAACAAGAAGAAATTTCATATGATAAAGTGGGAGGCTCTTGACAAACCAAAGGAGTTTGGGGGCTGGGTTTCATTGATACCAGAGCAATGAATACTGCCTTGTTGTGTAAGTGGATTTTCAGGTTGGAGAGTGGAGAAGACAGTCTTTGCATGAATTTATTGAGGAGGAAGTACTTAAAAGGGGGAGGTTTCTGTCAGAGCAAGAATGCAGGCAGCTCACAATTTTGGCAGGGACTACATTCTGTTAAAGAGTGGTATGAGAGAGGGAAAGCCCATGCAGTAGGGAGTGGGAGACAGACTAGATTTTGGAAAGATACTTGGTTGGGGGAGTGCTCTTTGAGGGTGTATTACCCAAATCTTTACAGAATATGTCATGACCAGGACATTTCGGTCCAAACAGCGAAAGCATGTGATTGGAGCCTAAGCTACAGAAGGTGTTTTGGGGAACCAGAGATGCAGGAATGGAGAGATATGATGACCCAATTGGAGCAGGCTAGAATGACTGAAGATAATGACAAAGTTTACTGGAAATTGGAGAATTCAGGGAAATTCTCCACAAGGAGCTTGTACAGACTTATTACATTTGCAGGAGTCACGGATGTGGAGATGATGGAGATCTGGAATGCCAAAGTTTCATTGAAAGTACAGATTTTCTTATGGATGGCCTGGCATGATAGAGTTCAGACAGTTCAGCAGCTAAGGAGAAGGAATTGGGATGGTGCTCAGGGCTATAAATTCTGTGATAATAAAGAATCAGTGGACCATCTCCTGTTTCAATGCCCCATTACAATTGCTACATGGTGCTGGGTGAGAGACAGTTTGGGGTGGCTTAGAAGCCCAAGTTCGATATCCTTTTGTAGAGACATGCTTTTTAACAGTGGGAGGGGGATAAAAATATGTTGTGGTGGATTATTGCGGCTGTGGGCTGGTCGCTTTGGAAGACTAGGAACGACTTAGTTTTTTCTAACATCGTGATCAATTCTCCTAAACAAGTCGCTTACAAAGCTTTGGGTTTCTTAAAGCAGTGGAGGATGCTGGCGAAGGAGGATGGAGCCCAGAAGGAAGCATGGGTGGAAAAGCTGAAGGAGGGGATGGCGCGATGGTGATCTGTGTCTAAGTCTGCGCTTCACTGTTTTTATTTTCCAAGACCAGTGTGGTCCTTTTAGCGTTTAAGTCGCGTTTCGGGTTGGTAGATGTTTTTCTGTTTCTGTGTTTTAGTTGGAGGAGATGAACTGTGTTGTCTTTTGGATGATTCTCTGTAAAAGCTGGAGTCCCCAGCGTAAACCCCTGGTTACCTTTTTCAGCTTTCAATATAAGCTGGGCACTAAGCCTTTCTCTAAAAAAAGTCAGTAAGATGTACAGTGTTGGCATTGCCTGAGGAGAGATTTGGACTGGTGAGTGGCAAGGGATGACCTGCTATTCGGAGAAGGAAGAAGAGGACAACATATATAGAAAGAGCATGCATGCAACTTGGATTGGATGCATGTTCAGTTAACACGGAAGTTACAGCAAAGACACTGCATGTCAACTACATGCATGTTCAGCAATACTCACTTAGCCTGCTGCTTGCTACTTGTACTAGCTAGTTGGTACAACCACAAGGCAAGAGGCTATATAGTAGTTTCTACTCTCTATAAACCATAATATAAGACTATAAGTAATCATTTAGGGCGTTGACGAGGCGACACTTTATTTAGCAGTTTCTATTATCCATAGCTAATCTAACATCATCAGCCTTATGTTCCCAATCTGCATCTGTATGATTTGTGTGGCAACTTACATGTAATTTGAACAGGCAGAACAAGTACCCCGTTGCTTACAACTTCGAGTGAACCTTCCACCAAACCAGGCAGAGCAAGTGCCAGCGTTGCTTGATCACGAGGCTTCCTACCAAGATGCAGGTGGAGCTGATGCCTCCCGGCCAGCTTGCCCAATATAATGCGTGGTGCAAGTAACAGTACAGCTTCCATCCTCACATTGGAAAATAAAATCAATTCATCATACCATATATGTCCAGCGATTGAGCTTCCAGTATTCACCTAAAGCCTGCTCCCTGCTGCCCACTGGATAATAGAACTGAACAGATCAGCACCAATCAACCTGAAAAGAAACAGAAAGCTGAGATAACCAACAAGCAAGTTTTCGGTTCCCAACCCTATTACCAATTACTACTTATGCAATTCTGAAGATTGATCATAACCCAAGCACTTCTCCATCCTTGACCAAATCGCTCAATAGTTGAAGAGGATACAGTGATTCGTCATGACAACAGTACTCAAACTGAGTAAAACGTAACATGAAACTACGCATGTAAGAGTAGTACACAGTGCTACTTGGTAATAACAAGGTCTCCTGGACCTGATGACTTGAACCATGATTCAGTCTAAGGGTAGTACAGTATGCATTTTGAGGCACTGGATTTCAAGCCCTCAGAAAAACATGTGAGCACACTTGCCAATCATCTATGTAGGCTCAGAAATCAAATGCCTCGCCAATCATGTCCTGTATATACCTCTCATCCATTAAATAAAGGTAACTTTTGAGCAGAGGCCAGAAGTTCTGTTTCAAGGCTTTGTATCAAGTCGATGTATTACTAGTGAAAAGTTTTTTTTTATATATATTATAAAACTCAAGTTCTTGAGACAGTGAATCATCAGCAGATCCATAAATAGTGCAAACAAAATAAATGAACAGCATAGATTTTATCTAAAATAATAAATTAAGGCTGAATGTATGATGGAGATAGAACTCCCACCCACCAAACAATTTGTATCTTGTGCATTCCTTACAATCTGCAAAAATAGGGCAATTATTCTTATACAAGTTTTATTCTTAATGTAAACATCAGAAATTAACTCCAGTTTCTTTTTGCTCACAAATCACAGTATATAATCTAACTTGTAGCCAACGTTTGCACCCACTTGACTTGAATAATCTTCACAGTAGCTCCATGTCTTCCAACCATCTTTGCTGCTAATACCAGGAGTGATGGTCACTTTGGGTGGATCTCTATCAGACAGTTCAGGCATTTCACCTAATATATTTGTGTATTTAGGTATTAGATTTTCTAAACAACTTAGAAAGACAATTTGTCATCATTCAGGGCTTCATCAGGCATATATTGGGTGCCCTCTGGACTTTCTGCTCACTGATGAGTCAGCAGAACAAACTTCATCGCTAGGTGGCACAGTATGCATGACAATGCATTTATACACTACTATGATGTGGGTACTTCAAATATTGTGTACCACACCTCTTAACATATTTTGATCCTTCTTAGCTTGGTAGAAGAATAGGCATGAAACTTTTCCGTCAGAGGTAAACAGTGAACAGGTAGGGAGAATGAATGGAATGAGTAATGTTTCAAATTTTTGCTCGGTCAAGCCAATTGGAATCAAGAATATCTGATTTGGTAGCAGCACTGACATATCTAAAGAACATGCCAGCTAAAGGGAGCATATTAGGAAGAAATAGATAGTAGCGCTCCTAAATGTCATACAAGTTACAACAGACAATCTAATTAACTTATGGCAAACTTCAATAAGCAACTTAGAAGTATGATCTCTGTAAAGCAGGATGTAAAAGTGGCATATCTTCTTCCTTAAATTTAAAGATCGATATACATCAACTGCCCCATCAAACGAACACATTATTTTAGTCCTGCCATAATTGGGGCCGTTAAAAGAAGTGATAAGAAAATGAGAAACCCACATGCATCATACGTAAAATTAGCCATTTAAATATTTCCTTGTTTAATTGCAAGCTTGTGTTGCTTTATTCCACCTGATCCATATTACAACTCTAAACTTCGCTACAAAAAAAAGGAACAATGACTACAATGCAGTTATTATGAATTACTATACATTGAAAATGCATCAGAGCGTTCAGTTAGAGCTGCAAGTAGTCTTGGCATCGGAGGCATATCAAGCTCTTGTAAGCCCTCAAGAACTTGGACAACTTCACCCATTGTTGGCCGACCACACTCGTCATCTTGGATGCACCAACATGCAACTTTGCAAAGCCTTTTAGCATCTTCCAAATTAAAATCACCATTTAATTGTGGATCCACCAAACTGGTCACATCTCCCTCATGAAGCTTGCTGACAGCTAGTACAGGGAAAAAATCAACATGGCTGTTGTTGCTAGTGTATACTTGATTAGGTGAATTCCTCCTTCCTGAAATGATTTCCAGCAGTACCATACCGAAGCTGTAGACATCAACTTTTGGTGTAATAGCAACACCACTAAGCCACTCTGGGGCAAGATACCCTGCAGTTCCTCTAAATGTGGTGAGAACTCGGCTAAAATCCCTTCCTACAATTGCTGCCATCCCAAAGTCTGCAATTTTAGGAACATATGATGCATCCAGAAGTATGTTTTCTGGCTTAACATCACAGTGTATGATGCATTCGCAGCAACTCTGATGCAAGTAGGACAATCCTCTAGCAACTCCTATGGCTATTTGATGCCTAGTGCTCCAACTTAGGACAGTAGCATTGCTCTGAAATAGATGTGCATCAAGAGACCCATTTGACATGTGTTCATATACAAGTAGCCTCTTATCACCTTCGCTGCAGAAACCAATCGATTTGACAAGATTAATATGTTGGATCATTCCAATCGAGCTCACCTCAGCTCTGAATTGCTTCTCTCCCTGACGAGCACCATCAAGCCTTTTCACTGCAATAGGAGTCGAGTCACCTAACACCCCCTTGAACACAGAACCAAAACCACCTCCTCCCAACATTTCCAAGAAATTTTTAGTAGCATGACCTAAATCAGCATATCTAAAGGCCACAATTCCACCACCGATATCTTGACTGTTGTACAGCTGTCCACCAAAACACTTGAATTTGTTCCTCCAAATCACTGACAGCAGAATGAGTATTAATAACCCAAAACTAATAACGATTGCAGCACTAACGGCTCCAATGATTGATTTTCTTTTGCTTTTTCTCACACCATGAAAATCTTGTGCAGATAGGCGAAGGTAAAGAACATCTTCTGAGGAATTATCAATGTCATCATTCTCTTTTACATTAAGCAATTCCCCATGCCAAATAAGGCATCTGCTACTGTTATGGGAATAAGCAGTGCAGGAGCAGTCTTTGAGACAAGCCTCTGTGCATTCGGCCCCAGTGGTAGCATCTTCTACCCTTTGTGAGTTATAGGGCAATGTAACACGAGTTATGGGCAGGAACATGTCTGTTGAAACTGTTGTGTTTCCATTTCTGTTACAATCTAAGGGAGTATTTCTGATGCACCCGCCTGTTCGGTCATCAACTTCCCAATCACGAGGTGATTTCACAGAGAAGCTGTCCATACAATTACAGAACGGGTCCGCCTTGCTGTTGCAGACCGTGAAAGGTCCACATGTAGCATAAGCAGTGCAGGGAACAGCAGGTTGGGCATATGGTGTTTGCCAAGATTTTGTGGCTTGCGACCAAACAATCAGCTTGAGCTGACCAGAGATGTCTAATAACGCATATACCAAAGATGATTCATTCAGTAAGGTGTACGTGTAGTACTCCTCTTCATTGTTCTCAACATATGCAGCGCTAATCAACCCTTTGGTCTGTGGATTCATGTCCAGAATCATAGTGAGTAGCGGTACTAGTTTAGAGGCTAATGAACTTCCTGACCAAGACCAATACACCAAGTATGGGCTGCGGCTACTTAGAAGCATTCCCCCATTGGTGTCAAGTTCAATGTTATATGAGCCAAGACCCGGATCAATCAGGCTCTTGTTTGATGTGAACTGACGATTCAGACCGGTGACCTTATTCCGGCCAAACTTGGCACCAGGAAGAAAAACATCTGTTGGGTAGTCAAAGCTCTGCCACAACGGAACCGCATTAGACGAGGTTTCCATGAGGGCAAGGTTCCCGCTGTTCAAGAGAACGGCAGTAGTGTTTGCTATGCTTGCTTGTGTCCTATTGATTAGGTGAGTGGCCCAAATTATGGGTTCAGTGGCATTGTGGGTTGAGATGACAAGATTGCCATCTGCTGAGATTTTCAGCTCTGTTAGGTTGACCACAGGATGACCGATTGGCGTGTCCCGGTTAGCAACCCAAACAGTGGTAAAGACTGGGATCATATTGTACCATACGCCGAGGTACCAGCCAGGGGAGGCGGTGGTTGTGTACTTACTGGTGATGGCTGAGCCTGGCTGGAAGAACCCGAGCGCGAACTTGCCGTTTCTGGAGACGAGCTTACCACCGACGGCAAGCGCTTGGCCTACCGCGAGAGTATCATCATTTGGAGTCGTGGCAGAACATGAAACGGGAGCATGCAGGGAGGAGAACGCTAGGAGAAGCCAAAAGAGCAATGCGCTGAGGGTAGGCATGGTGAAGAGGATGCCTGAACTGGAGAACAGAGGGCAAGCCTGACTGACTGACTGAAGATGTTTTTATGGATGGATGAAGAAATAGCAAATAGTGCTCTGCTCCGGTGTTATTATATATAAAGAAGGAGATAGGCTGAGCACAACACAAGCAGGGCATGTTGTTAAAATTGAGATTGCTGATTAGGACAGCACTACCGAATACCATGTGTGCTATAACTATTAACTATATTTAACTCGCTAGTGGCAGTGCAAGTGTGCAACCACGCGCTCTCTTTAGTCTAGATTCTAGGCTCTACAATGGTGGTATCACCGGAGAAACCTCGGGCTAGTCTGCCGGTGGCGGGCCTCAAGTCAACTTTCGTCGGAGACAGTGGCTCCTGGTAGTCTAGTGCAGGCTATGATGGAGCTAAAGCTAATCCAAAGCATCTCCCGGCCACTTGCCATTTCAGTGATGAGCTAGGCTTCCATTCCGTTCCAATTCCAACGGCAGCTGCCCATGCCATGATCAGGTCAGTGTCAATCCCGAGGCTTCCACCGAGGAAACGGCTGCTGCCAATTTTGACCAAAACGAGGTGGAGCACGAACACACGGTTCATCGAGTAGCTAGCTAGCTCTACAAGAAGATGCAGCACACGCGGCTGACAGCTCAAATGCTTTCAGATTTTGAAACTGCGAGTGATTACTGTCCTGAACCGCTACTTGAAGTTAAGCCTCGAATCCACTTACCACGCGCCTGTCGCGGTGGTGGCGCTTCTTCCTTGTCAATGCACGCCGGGCAGCGGCCAATGCAGCGCGGCGTACTCCGCGGACGCCCGCGGGGCGAAGACGGGCTTGGCATCGCGTGCTAGAGGACAGGGGGCTGACGCAGAACGTCGGCGGCCAGCAGGGACGGTCAGGAGGAGGACGCGCGACGGGGCAGAGCCGGCGCCGCGCCGCCGCCGTGCCCCTGGAAGGGGTTCGCGTGGTGCCGTGGGCCCATGGCCGTGGCCCCTTATGGGCTTGGGCTGCCTGTGCGTTTGTGTGTGTTTCGAGGCCGGCACTAGGGCCACGGCCCATTTTCCCGGCGCCCAACTCTGCCAGCTTATTTTTTGACCTTTTTTTTATTTGGCAAACTAGATAAATGCCCGTGGCTTGCACCGTGATGAACTTGATCATTTTAAAAAAAATAAAAAGCTAACAAATATTTTTGTATTAGGAACCCTAAACTATTTTTAAATCCATGTAGGTCTTCTTTGTTCTTTATCTTTAATTATTTATCAATTGGAACCATATTCCCCTTGTGTGCACTCCCCACATCATTCTCCTATTTTTCCACTCTTACAATCATATAGAAAAAAAAGAGATATTAATGTGGCAAAACAAAGATTGCTAAAATATGAAATTAAACATTGGATGATTACACTAATGTTGAATGAAGACTATATGTCAGTGTAGGACGTGGCAATAATTTCATTCCCCAGTTTTTTCTAGTTCTTGATCATCAACAGCCTGGGCTTCTTAGCTCATGAGCAGCAGATGTCGTCTGTGAAACGGTGGAATACTGGAACTGAATGACAGCCACAACAAACACAACCCAGATGGTCATCCAAATCAGCTTGCGTGTTGCGTCTGGGGACTGGACTTCCATCAGACTAACATATGGCCCAATCAGGCCAGTTCGCTCGTCGCATCGCATCGCATCGTCCGCAAACCGCAACGACTCATCGTCATCGTCTTCCTCCTCGCAAATCTCGCCCAGGTGCAAGGACAGGGGTGGTCACCGGAGGGTAGGTCTGGTGGCCGCCAAATCTCTTTATGGATTGCCCCTATGCTGTCACAGTCTGGACACTTGTTGCAAATTGGTCCGGATGCCATTCTTTGCACCCCTCTCAATGGACAAATGAACTGGACATTGAAGATTGGTTCTCCCAGTTACTAGAAAGAGGAGATAAGATGATACACACACTTGCGATTTTAACCTGCTGGAGCATCTGGAAACAGCGAAACGCTGTCATTTTCAGAGAGGACAGAAGACCGGCACATATGATCTTCGAAGAAATAAAGACCACATGTATCACTTGGTCGACGGCCGGGGGGAAAGTCCTTCAACGCCTTACTGTCGCTTTAAACCACAGTGTGTAATAAGTTTTTTTAATTTTTAAGACCCCTGCAGCCTAGGCTGTTCAGGGCAACGCTTCTCACGCATGTAAAACGGTTGTTTACTTCTACCGCTTATTATCAATGAAATGCCGGGTAGCCGGATCTTTCAAAAAAAAAAAAAAAAAGCTCACCATATTGGTGAATCCGCCCCTGGTTCGATCGACCCCGACGACGATGTCCGCGGTCCGCCTCCATGTTTTCGTGAATGCCCGCGTCAGGAACCGGAGCCGCCGGCCGGTGCCCGTGGCTACAGATGCAACGCGTTTGCTTTTGCGGCGGCGTCCGCGCGTCGGCCGTGGAGCTCTGCCGGAGGCCCTTCTGCTACTGGTGGAAGTGGAAGCCCAGGGGCGGGAGGAGGCTCGAAATCGTATCAAACTCGGAGTTCGAGCGCACGCACCAAAAAGTGTTGGACGAAAGCCGTCTACTATCACCCTATTCGTTTGAGCTATTCAACCAAATCAGCAGCCATCCAGCAGTGTTTTTCTCTCACAATAAACCAGCGAACAGTACTTTCAGCCACAATAAACCAGCGAAACGAACAGGCTGTATATTTTTTAGGTGTAACAGAACGAAGATGTCCCTCGCGTCTCACCGCTTTGAGAAATTTTCTGTCTCGCGGCTCGCGCTGTCTCAAAAAACACAGTAGCCTGCTCATGCAGATGCTTTCGCATCCAGTTTTCATTCGCATTTTGAACCAATATAAAAAAGAAGACATATATCGTGAATTAAAATGGAAAAAAAAGAAAAGTGAATGAAAATGGGAAGTTTTCTGAATAAAAAACTACTAGTAACATATCAAATTGAAATCTGATTTAATTAAATAATAAAAAAATACTCATCATTCTCCCTCGTCCATTCCTGCCTCACTTCTACCTCTCTTGGTCTTGGTCCATCAGTCTCCCTAGTCCTTAGTGTATCCTCATCCAGTATTATGTCGGTTATATGCCCGTTTGGTTGCCTCTGTTTTTTTTAACACATCACATCGAATGTTGCGGCACATGCATGGAGTATTAAATATAGATTAATTACAGGCATGTCGGCACAGATTAAGAGTAATTTACGAGACAAATCTATTAAGCTTAATTAATCCATGATTAGACACTAATTATCAAATAAGACGAAATTGCTATAGTACATGTTAAACTTTAACATGGCAAACAAACACCCCCATAATTTGGAGTTGTAAAATTTTCAATGACATCGCATCATCATGCTATGGCGTGATTGCGTGAGTCCATGCACATCACGACTCAGGCATGTGACTTGCATTCCACCACTAATAACTTCACAGCTAGCAGATGTAGACAACAACAACCTGTTTCAAATGAGTTTTTAATCTTCAAACAATTTTTCATAATGAACTAAATCCTTTGTTGCACTTATCACTTATTATGGGCCTTCTAATTTATTTGATTTAATTATTTGATACTATAAGGATAGACAAAGTCTAATTAAATCCAACAAAGATATAGCATGCTCATTATAATCGCTATGGGTAGGTTTAGATGACCGCATAAGAGCATCTCCCAAGAGCCTGGGTAAAAATATGATCTAAAAACTAGGATTTAGCATTCTCTAAAATAAATAGCCACTTAAAAATATCAGAGTACTGCAGTCATACATCCGTGCGACATCTCGTGAGAATAGGTCCACCTGACAGGGGCACATGCAGGGACGCTAGGCATACAGGAGCTGTGGATGACGAGCATGTGTCGCTCGTTAAATATAGACAGCGAGATACACGAAATAGCATTCACGGGAAAAAGGAAAACGAGATACAGAAGCTGTTGGATGCATCCCCCCCCCCCCCCCCCCCACCCCCCCACCCCCACAGTCGGCAAACCAGGTTCCATGGAGCCATATACAGAGATGGTAGGAGATGCTCTAAGAAGTTATACGTATTACTGCAATACACCGGCATCTTTGCTAGTCTAATTTAAAACAAGAAAATAAATCAATTACTGTTTTGCTATTGTGGTTATTTACAGAGGTGACATTCAAAAATATCCATTCATGTTGATTAGGGAGTCTGTGTTTTTTTTAAGAAAAATATCTTTCACATATCATCAGTAGAAAAAGAACGGACCTAGCAAGTGTTCCACAACCATTCACAACACCCGTGGGTTTGGTGCAGCGGATCGTGGATGAAGCGAACGCTTGCTGCATCATGGCCGGGGACATGTCCGTTCCCTCGCGGGCATCATCATCATGCAGTGCCTTGTCTGCTCGTTAGACTGCGACTTCAGACGGCCAGTAGTCCACACATAACAGCTATATTATGAACAAAAGCATCAAATCCAGATTTATTGTACTGAAAATATAGATGACTGGGAGTTGCCATATGTTTCAGGGTCTTTCATTAATAAGGAGATGCATCTGTAGCTCTCATTTGTTGACTCAGCAAATCGCTGCCATACGAGAAATAGTCTGGGTGAAAGGTTATAATAAATATTTCAAACAGGACTTATGACCTGAGTCTGAGTGTCACGATTGCCATGCGTCGGTCACCACACGTCAGTCTTCACACTCACCATGAGAGGGTCTATATTTGTTTGAGCCGTAACTTTTGAGCCTTTGATTCAAAAGCTACCATTTTAGCTTCTTGCTTCTGGCTGTATTTTTTTCTATTAGCTTTTGTACTAAATTTTGAGCTTCGCAACACAGAAAGCTAGAAAAGCTCCTCAAAACATGTTTTTTTTAGCTTTTAGTTCATTTCCTCAATAGCTTCGTAGCTTTTCAAAAGCCAGCTCAACAGCTAGGCCGCTTTGGGCTTTTGGCTGGCATAAGCCAGATAAAAGTTGAAACAATTAGGGCTTGAGTCTAAGGGCTACACAAAATATGAAAACTAATGATACAAAAGGGACTTTTCCATAAAATTCAACATTGGAATATCTCCCGCAGAGCCAACCCCCACCCCCACCCACTACGGGAGAAGCCGCGTTTGCCGAGTGCAACTAGATTTGCCGAGTGCCGGATTTCGGGCACTCGGCAAAGCCACTCTTTGCCGAGTGTTGCGCTCGGCAAAGAAATACACTCGGCAAACAGCCGCTTTGCCGAGTGCCGCAGAGAGCAAGACACTCGGCGAAGCCTAGCACTCGGCAAATACTTTGCCGAGTGCATGGCTGCCTTTGCCGAGTGCAACCGGCACTCGGCAAAGTGACTGGCTCCTGTTGTGACCCCCACCCCCACCCCAGCATTGCTCACAGTCACCTACACTCGCTAGCTACTCTACGTTCGGTCCTTCATAGAGCACGTTCATTATGAGGTAACTTTTAATCTTGAGCTCGTTTATCGCATCGTTTTCGGCAATGGTTTTTATTTCATGGTGTTCTGAAAGTTATTGTCTTCTTGACTGTTCTTTCTCGCATTCTTATGGATAGATGTGATGTTTTCTACATATGGCTTGCATATATTTTGATTGGTATAAGTTTCTGTCCAAATCCTGCTACTATTTCTTTTTGTTAACTTTCTATTATTGGGCAGTTCGGTTCACAGAAGCTCCTTGTTTCCTCATCTAATCGTATTCTCTTTGGTTCTATTTGCTTCTTTCTCGACTTGACAATATTTTTTTCACTAATAATGAAATTAGAACGTTTCTATTTCATTTTGTAATTCTGACAACATACTATACTTTTTACGACCGTACTCTCTTCGACCTAAAATAACTAAGGCTCTTAGATAGGGTTTCCCACAACGCTCTAAGTTGGCTAGTAGTCTCAACCTCCACGACAACTTTGCAGGGTGTCATATATAGTATGTAGCTTGCAGAGGTAATAGATGTTTGCTAGCCACTTCTCGAGAGTGCATTGTGACTAAAAGCAGACCACACTAGTAGAAAAAACAGGCTAAGGCTGCAACAAAAAACCTACAAGCTTGCAGCGCCTATAATAAAACCCTTAGGAACAATGTGAGGACATGTTTGGAACGCGAGAAAAGTTTCATGTGCATGTGTTTTTCTAATGAAATTGAATTGATTTCTATAAAATTCCTGCATAATTCCTGTAAAATTGCTACATTTGAAATAGGCTCTCGGAACTTTTTTTCTATAAAATGAACTAATTCATGCATGATTTATGTAAATTTCCTCAGTTCCAGAAAGGTCCTAACAAATTATCCTAGGTTAAACTATCCTAAATAAAACTAATCTTATAATACTAAAGTTTATGGTAGTAAATAAATATTATTAAACTTATCACGAAATATATTTTCATACTATAACAGTTACAATGTCACTATATTTACAATATATCATCACCGTCTAAATTTTTTTGAACTGTACCGTCTCAATGTTTCTAGAAGAGATTTGCTAACCAGCAACCGAGTGTTTGCGGCGGTGGCGACATGCGATTTCTGGCGTCCGTTAGATTCGCGCGAGGAAGATGGAGGCCATCCAATTCGCGCCTGCTTGTTCCTCAACTACGACACGACGACTAGGGTTCTGGCCACCCTCTTCTTCCCCAACTCTGGCGGGCTTAGAGAAGAGGGGTTTGGGGGGGGAGGAAGGCAAGCCAGACGGTGGGAACAACGACCGGGTGGTTTGGGACCTGGCGGCGGTGGAGGTGGCTGGGCCAAGCCAAGGCGAGAGAGTCACGACTATTTGTCGAAGTTGGAGAACAAAGCAGTGGAGAGGGGGAAAGAGGGCGGCTGCCGCAAGCACGGTAGAGTCTTACCGGAGCTCTACGGCCATGGCCTCAGCGGCAGAGCTCTGATGAGACCCCCACCATTCCGCGGTGGGGCGGTGGGCGGCGAGAGAAGGAACACGCTGAAGAAAACTATGTTTTGGGCTCCCAAAACGATCGGTTGCGGAATACTAGACGGCTCCAACTTTTTTACTCACGTGGCACATCTCATCTCACCTGGAGCACAGAAATGACATCCCTACCCCTGGCCTCTCCTCTGCGTCAGCTTCTCCATCTTTGTGCCTGCACTATTCGCCGCCCGCGCCGCTTGCTTGCGCCCCAGTCGCGCGTTCCCACCTTGCTCCCTCGCCCGCAGCTCCATGAGTGAACCCTGCAATAGTTTGCGTAGTACAAGCCCACGTCGTTTCTCCCTGAGGAGATGGACGCCTCCGTCTCTGTGGCCACGTTGTCGTCGTTGGACACGGACGGCTCCGAGGTGGCGGCAGGGAAAAAAATATCGGCCGGTAAAATCCGAAATTTTCGAGATATCCCGTTTATCGGTTTGGTCCGAAATTTTTCCTCTATTGTCCGAAATTTTCATATTTTTAAAATTTTGTCATCCAAATAGACGCCAAAGCCCACCCAATACTCTAAATGTTTAATTTTCTCTCCCCTTCTCTTCTAAGTTCAAGTTGCCGCCGGCGCAACACACTCAGCACGCTCCAGCCATGTCTCTGCCCTCCTCATTGAATAAGCAATTGATAATATGTTTTATTTAGTTTTTTATGTTAGATTGTTTAGAAATGATCTATGTGCTTTCCTAAACAAAATGAGTCATTTTTTGTCTAAATTTCTTCCGAAATTTTATTTCTATCGCCGATAAATTTTCGATATATCCAATATTCTCGTTTATTGGTGGCCACCGAGATTTTTAAAATATCGGTAGAGAAAACCTTGGGTGGCGGATTCCGAGCAGCCGGGCCGGGTTGGGGAAGCTGAGGCCCTGCGCGGCGGCGCCGAAGCTCACGCCGCAGAACAGTCGGGTGGCGCGTTTCCCCGAACTTGGTGCGCCCCGCAAGCAAGGCGCTTGGGGGCTGGCGGCAACCGTGGACTCCGAGGGAGTGGCCGCCGAGTTGCAGGCGCTTGACTCTTGCTTGATCTGGCACATCATCGGGGTGTGGCAGGTGAGGACTGAGTATGGGGGTCCCTGTCTCTTCTTCTCTTATCCCTGTCTCTTCTTCACAAACAATAAGCGAGAAAGGGACAGCTTTACAGAAACAAACCCGTAGTCGATTTCTTGTGCCCTTCGGCCATGCCAAGCCAAACTACTGCGCTAAAACGCTCGGTGAAAATTTATTTAGTGCAATCTGGTGCAGGGCACATAATAACAAATGTGGTGGCTGTCTTTCTATCGGTTCATTTTGCATCCAGTCAATCATGCACTAGCCCTTCTAAAGGAAACTGATACATAGGTACAAGGTCATTGTTGCTGCAATCTATATGTGGCCGGAAACTAAAAAAATTGGAAGGTTCTCATCTCTTTTTCGGGACATAAAAAGTATCCCCAGCTAACTTCTTTCGCATTTGTAGATTTCAGACCAAAGTATTACTTTTCATCGGTTTTTTATTGTTCTTGCAAAAAAAAAGATATATACTTTCTTACATTGTTCTTATCTTATTGCAGGTATAGCTTGACAAATCTGAATCCACCTTGGTGACGGATCAAAGACTAGAAAAGTAGTATCCCAACCGCCCTTCACTTTCTCTGATTCTTTCTTGCCCAGAAGGCCAGAAACCCAGATGGAAAGGTCTAATGCTGTGGTATGATGCAGTTCTTCCTAGAGCTATCTTGCAGCAAAACTGATACAAAGAGATCCTCAGACAAACTTTATTCTTAAGACACCGACCACAGCAATGGCGTGCCATATCTTGCTACTAGTTACCCTCACACTGTTATGCAACATAGAGGCCGATAACAGCTCCATCGGCTCTGGCAACATCCGTATAGATTGTGGAGCCTCCACACCAATGGATGGTGATTCTGATGGTCGAACATGGCACAGTGACATAGATTCCGAGTTTGCACCATCACTGGAAGGCTCTGCGATTGCTTTAGACCCTTCTCTAACCACCACTGTTCCTTACAAGACTGCTCGGATCTTCACTTCAAATTACACTTATTCATTCCTTGTTAAGCCTCCAGGACGTATGTTTCTGCGCCTCTACTTCTATCCCAGCACTTATGGCAACTATACTCCTTCAAATGCCTACTTTGGTGTCACAGCAAACAACCTAGTGATTTTTGACAACTTCTATGCTTCCCAAACTTATTTGGCAGCTAATAATATCAGATTGTTTTGTGAATACTCCTTGAACATTACTTCAGGTAACCTACACCTCACCTTCAGCCCATCCACCCACCATATAAAGGGTCTTATGCATTTGTGAATGGGATTGAAATCGTGCCCACACCTGACCTTTTCACAACAACAATACCAACACTAGCCAATGGTGGAAACCCTGATCCATTCCCTGTTGATCCTGCAACAGCATTCCAAACAATGTACCGGCTTAATGTAGGGGGGGCAGCCATCACTCCACGTGATGATATTGACTTTTACCGTTCATGGTACGAGGACAGTCCTTACTTGTATAATGAATTAATGATACTCATTCGGTGTGCCCCTTGATAAACGACAATATTACCGTCACTTATACTCCCACTGTACCAAATTACACTGCACCAGTTGATGTCTATATAACTGCTCGGTCAATGGGACAAGATGCACAAGTCAACCTGAAGTATAATCTTACCTGGATTTTACCGGTTGATGCTGGGTTCTTCTACCTCCTAAGGTTCCATTTCTGTGAGAACCAGTATCCGATAACTAAGGTCAACCAGAGGTCATTCTTTATCTACATCAATAACCAGACAGCACAGGAGGAAATGGATGTCATTGCATGGAGTGGAGGAATCGGCAGAACAGCATACACAGACTATGCTATCGTCACAACCGGTACTGGTCAGATGGACCTGTGGGTTGCCCTTCATCCGGATCTTACGACGAGGCCAGAGTATTATGATGCAATATTGAATGGTCTTGAGGTCTTTAAGCTACAGAATTATCGAGACAACAGTCTTGCTGCGCTCCAGTCACCCCTTCCACCACCACCTAATAATGAGAAGCCTGCAGGTGCAAGAAAAAAGGGTGCTGTCCCAGCAGCCATAGCTGGAACTGTTGGTGCTTTTGCTCTTCTGCTGTTGACCTGTTTTGGCAAGTACATCATTGGCAGATGGAAAGAGATAGCAAGGAATTATAGAGTAAGGACCAGCAATAACAGGGACTTGACTCCTCTAGTTGAGGTCTACAATCTGCCATCAGTTATGTGCCACCACTTCACCTTCAAGCAAATCCAGGACGCCAGTAATAACTTCGATGAAACCTTTCTCCTTGGCAAGGGTGGTTTTGGGAATGTATACCGTGGAAAGATAGATGGCGATTAAGCGTGGCAACCCACTGTCTCAGCAAGGCCTGCATGAGTTCCGAAATGAGATTGGGACATTGTCCATGCTTCGCCACCGCCACCTTGTATCTCTTATTGGATACTGCGAACAGAACAACGAGATGATCCTAGTTTATGATTACATGGCTCATGGCTCCCTTCAGGAGCAACTCTACAGCACCAAAAGGTCACCTCTGCCCTGGAAGCAACCGGCGTGTTCGCTGGTCATGAACTTGGCTGGTTTTGGCTGGTTTTGTGAGGGGGATCAGCCGGCTGGTCTGGATGGACCAGACCAGCGAACACCCATGTGAGCACAGCGGTGAAGGGCACCTTTGGATATCTCGATCCTGAGTATTTCCGGATGAAGCGACTCACCAGGAAATCTGATGTGTATGCGTTTGGGGTCGTGCTGTTTGAGGTTCTGTGCGCGCGCCCTGTGATTAACATTCAGCTTCCTGAGGAGCAAGTGAGCCTGCGTGACTGGGCACTGTCTTGCCACAAAAATGGCGTGCTCAGCGAGATCATTGACCCTCATCTCCACGGGGAAATAACTCCTGAGTGCTTCAGGAAATTCACAGAGACTGCTGAACAATGTGTTGCTGAACGCAGCGTTGATAGGCCATCCATGGGCGATGTACTTTCGAACCTCCAGGTCGCTCTCCAGCTGCAGGAGAGGACAGGGGTAAATAGCAGAAATGGTGAGGCGCCATTGTCCCTTGCAGCAGGTCCATTAACAGATTCAACAATAAGCATTACAGGACAAGGGATCGTCTTCTCAAATATCATACATACTGAAGGACGATAACGGCAAAAGTTCAGGTCATTTTGTATTGAATATTATGATGCCACTGCTTCTTCATCTCTGTAATCATAATCTGCAGTAGATGTCACATATATTGAACTCTATATGTAATATAAGTTATGGATGGATCGGAGGTATCATAATCTGTAGTCAGTATTTTGTTTCAGAAATCTCGGACTCATGATATAATGATGATATGCTACTTAATCTTTAACTTGTGTGTGTACGCTTAATACTACGATCCTAGAAGAAATTGCCTTTTGTATGGCTACACTTACATGCAACACTCAATGGAATGCTATCATTGTATCTGGTTGAGGCATCAACAATCCTGACCGAATTTACACTGCACTCTATATTATAGTACCTCGGCCCGGTGATTCCATTGTAAATATAATTCACATATTTTGCTGTGTGGAATCAAGAATCCGTACCTTTGTGACGATTGTTTCTGTAGAAGATCATGCCAAGTGTTTATAAGGCCCCGCACAGTAACAATTGCAAGAACTTTCTTTGGGATTTACGAATACAATTGTATTACACTACTAACACGTACAAATGATGTTTATGGTCGTTTCTTATTTTTTTAGGGATAGTTTACTTAGCAAATCGCATCTAACTACATCGATCAGAGAACATTGTATAACCTGTTTGTAACCACTTATAATCGAATCGGTTATAATTATCATACCGTGCGGATTTTTTTCTATTCTTGATTGTGCTAGTTCAAAGTTCTGAAGCGACGATCAAAAGAATCAAAAAATAATCGAAGTGTTTGGTGGAACTCTCGCTTTTTTTTCACTGAAAACCGGATTGTAAGTGGAAATAAACAGGGCCTATGTACTAAGAACCACCCTTGAAAATTCACTGCAAACAGGAACTCCCTAAACAACAAGCTATATGGTTTTGCTAAATGAATTTGCCCAGGAAACATATAAAATGTGAAACATGTGATTTCCACTTCCATTGGGTAGTTGAAGTTAATTCAATTTGAAAAAAAAAATATTTCACCATTTTTGGATTTTACTATGCAATTTTGAAGTATCAGCCGTTTTGATCATTTTGTACCAAAAAGGAGGAAGCTAATAGGCATTTTGCATCGAGAACCCCAAACTATTTCTAAATCAATCCAACCCTTCTCTACTTTTCTTTCTCTCTAGCACTTTGTCAGCTCGAACCCTCTCTTCTTGCCTATTCTTGCCAGCAGATCCTCTTCCTCTCGTTCACAAACAGGCACAGCACGCGCACGAAGAGGGAAACGGCCAGTGCGGCCGGGAGTTCGGGCCGAAGGGGAGGTAGAGCGGCTGCCCGACCTCGCCCTATAGGTCGGTTCGCCTCTTGATGTCGCCGCGCCCGTGCTATGGGCGACTGCCGCAGGTGACGGACGCGCAAGGAGGTTGGCACGACACGGAGGAGCGAGGGCGAGTGCAACGGCGAGGGCGACTGGCGAGTGACGGAGGAGGGAGTTCGGCACGGGAGGCACGATGGCGTGAGGCCGGCGCGCTGATTGCAGAACGGAACTGGTTGTGGATGGTCACGCCCTGAGCTGAGCTGCTTCGATTCTCTCCAGTTTAGTGCTAATCCAGGTCAGTGCTTCCATGGAAACGGCAAGAAATCCAAGCCGCTCATGACCCAGCGCGGCAATCACATTTGCAGCACCTAATAATGCCTGAAGCTGTTTCTGTTTTTGTGTTTTGTGTAGTACTTGTACACACCATGGAATATATATATTCAGATGTTCTTGTGTTTCAGAGAAAAAATATGTTACTCCTTCAATAGTTAAATGCAGGTCAACGCAGGCAGAACAGCTGGATCTTGGAAGGGGAGGCCAGATCTGCTGCTCCACACCAGTCCCCAGGCAGACATTTGCTTCAAGAATGGCCATTGGTGCCTCCGCAGCTACCCATTCGTGTCTGCTCCCCAGTCCGCAGCTCCAAGATTGGATAGATGGCGGAGAAAGAAAGCTTAGCTAGTCTCTTTCTTCGAAGGACCGGAAACGGAGACGGGAGGGGGTGAATAAGCTTCAAATTTCTTTCGAAATATTCAGCCGCTGTCTCAAGATCACCGTCAAACACACGAAGTAAACACCGTGATGTCGACGACCCAAATGAGTAGGTGGATGTTCCTTACAAACACAGCGGGACACCACACATGGCAAGAAACGCTTCCCGAACCGAAGGACAGAAAACGAGATGCTCGACTCTTATATAGAAGAAGCGAGTTCCCGAATCTAAAATACCTAAGCCAAATGGTGACGAAAGTACATAAATAGATAGGTTCCTTGAAATGGTAGAAAGTCAATACAAAAGACGGAATGAAAATCAGAGCTCAAACGACCAAGAAGCGAACAAAGCAGTAAGATTCAGCGTTCAGGCCCTCCTACCGGACATGTCTGGTGTGCCTACCGGACTTATCCAGAAATCTCTCAGAGAACCAGAACAAAACTCAGACCCGCAGCTCCTACCGGACATGTCCTATCTGCCTACCGGACATGTCCGAGTTGCACTGAAGAGCACAGAGCAACTTCGGAAGAAAAATAAAAAAGCCCTCCAAATGGTGTCCAAATATCATGAAATTTTAACCACAGTCTCTAAACACCTTGAGGTAGGTATCCACCAAATTTCAGCTCCAAACTCAAAAGTTGTCTACCGGACATGTCGATATGCCCACTGGACATGTCTGGTATGCACGAGCAGACTTCAAGAAAAATCGGTTCCAAGACCAAAACTCAATCAAACCAACTTTGATCGACTTCAAACTTTGCACAAGGATTCACTAGGGAGTAGATAGGCTACCTTCGAAGAATCATGGCCCAAGACAAACCAAAACTCCGTGAATCGAAAAAATTGGTGCAAGAGCAAGTTTTCTCCCCAAAACAAAATCAACTCCGATCTATGAGCTTGTGTGGAATGTGAGGATTTCCTTTGGTGAAACACTTCAATACACGTCCTTGCCCATCAAGAAACAATCGGGACGACTCGAAACCCACCAAAATTGACGAATCAAAGCAAAATGGGGGAGGGAAGAAACAAGAACACGAAGAACACAAAACGGAAATCACAAGACACAACTCATGATCTGAATCCCAAAGGACAAGGTGAGGTAAGGGTCTCACTTCCCACTTAGATTTGGAGTACACAGATTTCGATCAGTTCATCTTTGAATCACAGCAGTCTAGAGGGAGGAACCCTAGCAAAGCAGAAAGAAAATGCTGACTGAAGTGATGGAGTAGAGTGGAGGCAGCCCCATCTTATTTATAGGTCTATTACACAAATCTACTAATGCCCTTAGATATTTTGAGCCGAACCTCTTGACCCGAGGGCGTAATGATCCAACTCTTTTTCTGTCAATCGGTCGGCCACGCTTCCTACACAAACTTGCTTCGCCTCGACGCAACCTCTATGATTCCGCCATGTGTCACCTCATTCCTCCTCGGAACCTCCGCTCGGGTTTTGAGGCCCAAACCCAAAAACCATCCGCCCGATGGTTTTGAGGCCCAAACCACCAAACCATCCGCGAGTAGTGTACTCCATACATATCCCCCGCAACTCGACGCGTGTCACCTCCGTCGTCGACTACCCGACCGCCAAGTCTTCCAGAGCCTCTGCTCAACTTGCATGTTCGCCATCTTGACTCGGTCAACATGGTCACTCCCATGTACACTTGCACTTGTCGATGTCCCTGGATGTTAGCCACCGCGACTGGTCACCCAACCTCTTGGTCCCTCGATCCAAGCCTCACGTCCATCCTTCACCGCTCCCAATCCATCGGCACGGCACGTCCCTACTTGACCTTCACCACGCCGTCGACCACCGCCTCCGAGCTCTACACCTGCGCACCACAAGCCAAGTAACATGTTGCACAACCCAACTCACGCCATGGTTAGTTCACAAACTCAATCCAAGATGTGAATCACATTGACAATTACTCATTACAAATCCAAACCACAAGGGCACATATCAACCTTGTGTACGCATTTCTTACTGTACATGTAAACTCAATCCATTACCCTAATGATGAAAGATCCCGACCCTGATTTCATAGCCCACAAGTAAAATGGTAAAATTCAAACAACATCCACATGATGAATTTGGACCAGATTATTAGTTATGTGGTTCATGTGTGCTTGATCCTCCTTGGTTAATAATCTATATCACTCTCAGTAACACAAGTAATCCATTTATTCTAATCCTTTCCTTTGTTTTTGTAACTTCCCCTCCATTGATGACATGCACATTTGTTGGCTTCGCCCAGGAACCACTCAAACACACACACGCCATCGCTCTTGGCGAGAGGTAGAGAAGCACAATAGACACACTATTTTTCGGCAACGAATGCCATGGCGACAAACTCGTCTATATCTTGGCTACATATTCACTGGACTTGGCAACTGAATACAGAGAAGCATGGGGGCTTCATATAGGCCATGGAGCTCGCCTCCATGTCGGCCTTCGCGCCATGATTTGCAGGAGCCGCACAGCAACACCGTGAGCCACTTGCAGCTTCTACCATGCAAATCCGCACCATACACACCACTACTCCAACTAGACTTGGTCTCAGCCATTGCATACCATCCAGGAGGCACACACGACACTGCCATCCAAGAAGCACACACGACTCAATCGTGACCCAAAAATAGCCAGACATTAACACCACCATGACGCCACCATGACGCAGAACACACACATGCATGGACACTACGTGTCGTGGATTATTTCTAACAATCACCCCCTAATCCATGACACCCTAATCTTGACTTGCCATTGCCGAAGTTGCTGCAGCTGTCGTCGCCTTCATCACCACGGCCGTCGCTATGGCCTCCCGACCTGACACGGCAACCTCTGCATGCCCCATCTACGCACAAACACTGCAGTCTTCTTCTCGGCAACGCACGTTGTTTCTCCGGCCGGCGACACATGCCGCTACTCTGGCTCTGCTTCACAAGGCAACTACGTGCCCCGCACCTCCACAGATCGACATACGACCCGGAGCTTCATCGCATCGTAGCCGCTAGCGAACGCTGCCACCACCAGCACGCCATAGTCGTACCAATGTAGGGACCAACGAATGGACCATTGCCATGGTGCCTCGTGCTGCCACAGGCACGCACTCGTGGATCGACACACGGCCCGCTGCCTCAGCACACCGCCACCGTTGATCGCCACCTCGTGTCGGCCGCCACCAACACGAACGAATCCCAAGATGAGGCTTTGGGATCTTTGCCATGCCGCTGATGACATGCTCCACCATGACCGTACATGGTGCACCATCGCCGGGGCTGTTGGAGCTCGAGTCTCTGACCTTCAACGTTGACATCTTCAACTTGCTCTCCACTCCCTAACCTAGGCTCTTGATACAAATTGTTGGCTTTGCCCAAGAACCACTCAAACACACACACACGCCAACGCTCTTGGCGAGAGGTAGAGAAGCACAATAGACACACTATTTTCCGGCAACGAACGCCGCAGTGACAAACTCGCCTGTATCTTGGCTACATATTCACTGGACTTGGCAACTGAATTCAGAGGAGCACGGGGGCTTCATATAGGCCATGGAGCTCGCCTCCATGCCGGCCTTCGTGCCATAATTTGTAGGACCCACGCAGCAACACCATGAGCCACTTGCTCATCTAGACAATGCGGCTTCTACTATGCAAATTGGCGCCATACACACCACTACTCCAACTAGACTCGGTCTCGGCCATTGCATGCTATCTAGGAGGCACACATGACACTGCCATCTAAGAGGCACACACAACTCGATCGTGACCTGGATTATTTCTAACAACATTCACCTGGTCTTGTAACTGTTTGAAGGGTACCGAACCATTTGGCTATAGATGGATTCTGAAGATAAGATACATGATCACTTGGAGATCACGTCTAAATGCGACCATGACGTGCTTCTTAAAAATGAAGAAGAATTCAAGCCGACAATATACCTGCCAAAGTCACTTCTAAAGGCAATCACGAAAAACTTCTCTGATGGTTTGTAAATTGGCAGTGGCGGGTTTGCAATGGTTTACAAGGTATAAGAAACTCTCATCTGCCCACTCGATTAATCATTATTTCTGTAAAAACTCTTGTTCATGCTGATAAGGAAAATGTTGTTACCTTTGAGTGCAGGGACTGCTTAAAAGTGGTGGACTGTAGCCGTGAAGAAGCTACTGAATACAATTTGTATGGATGATAATCAGTTACAAAAAGAGGTTAGCTGTCTGATGTGAGGGTGAGACACAAAAATATAGTACGGTTTTTGGGTTACTGTGCTGATACACAAAGCAAAATATGCAAGACTACAAGGGAAAGCTTATCCTGGCAGATGAAACGGAGAGGTTGCTCTACTTTGAATACCTTTCTAATGGGAGTCTTGAGAAGTATATCAATGATATGATAGTGTGGCGTGTTATGTTTCTTTCCATCTCTATTTCCTTTGCTGTTGATAGTCTTGTCCATGTGTCCCGGATGTATAAATAGTATCAAGTGTTTGAGGTTAAGACATTAAGTACTTCAAGGATGTCAAAAACTAGGGATCCTTTGATTAATTTGCTGGTTTTATAGATGCGTCTGGTGGACTGGAGAGTGGAATAAGCGCTATAAAATTATCAAAGGAATTTGTGAGGGCCTATAATATCTTCACGAGAATAATATTCTTCACTTAGATCTCAAGGCCCTCAATATACTGCTCAATGATAACATGGTCTCAAAATATCTGATTTTGGTCTGTCAAGGTGTTTCGAAGAAATTCAAAGTCGAATTGTGACGTCAATACTAGTTGGATCCATGTAAGCTAGCTTGGCCTTCAATGAAGTTCCTCTCTATTCATTTGACTATGCATAGATTGTTTTAAACTTCGCAAGTTTTTGTTGTGGTTCTTTTCTAGACAGAGCTTTTCTGGCCTTGTTCAGTGTGTTCATCCTTAGCAAGTTGAGTTTAACTAGTTGAAGGTGAGCTAGTCATGCTTGGTGTGTCTGTTTTTCTTTTCTTGATCTAGTTGTGGTAGTTAATGGCGGATGCTACACCTCTAGTTGTAAGGTTTTTGACCCGGTTTTCTGTTAAAAACCGGGCCATGACTTTTTTCTTATAATAAAACTACTGGCAAAGCTTTTGGCGTCCTTTAATTAAAAGAAAAGAAAAGAAGTCAAGTCCATAGTGGCATCGGATCATACGCTGAAGTGAAGAACATCATACGCTGAAGTGAAGAACATGCAGCAGAACACAGTGCACATCAGAGGCGATGCTGTCACGGAACCTCCTAAATTATGATGGCCCACATGTACCTGTCATTGTCATAATGACCTCTGACAACCATACTTATGTTCCTCATAACTTAAAAGGCTTGCTTTCCTCTGGACAGGATCTAATTATAGGAGTATTGCAATATTACAACAGTTTATTCAAAATACCATCAGAGTAAAAGAGCGGAAGTCTTACATAACTTAAGTTTACAAACCACAGTTTCAAACCTCAAACCATAAGTAGCATTGTTACAAACTGGTAGGAGTGGAGTATCAGTAATAACTTTATTACAACACCCAAATGAGGTGTGCCACATAAAGCTCCAAATCTCAAACACGAGCCCTGACTTCCATCTCCTTTTCTAAGGACTCATTCTTGCACTGCTTCCAGTAATACGTATTACGCTTCAGTCGCTCTATTTCTGTTGTAAGCCTTGCGACCTCTGCTTGTGGATCTAGGTTTGGATTGCGATTACTGCTCGCTCCATCACCTTTTGGTGCCAACTGATGACGAGGTACTCCTTGCGGACCAACTCTCTTGCGAGGAGTTGTTTTAGTACGTGCCATCCTGTAGCAAGACAGAATTAGAAAGATGAGGACAGATGGGAGGGATATAAAAGTTAGCATGAATAGGATTAAATCTTACTTAACCCAAACCACCTTAAAAGGGAAGGTAATTTAAGCAGGTTATTTAAACATGATGCATGCAACGTACTTACGAACTATCATAAAAGTTTAGGTAGCACATGCAGTAACATTTTATAACATAGGGCAATATAACATGATACTTCACTACAAAGCTTTAAAACATGAACTAAAGAAACTACAGGGAATGGATTAAGATAAGCCAAAAGTAATTTGGACCAAATTATCAATTTAAATTTTATTCGATCCAAATCATTTTGAAGTTTTATAAAGTAATACTACAATAACTCCAGTAATCATGCTCTGATACCAGCTGTCACAGAACCTCCTAAATTATGATGGCCCACATGTACCTGTCATTATCATAATAACCTCTGACAGCCATACTTATGTTCCTCATAACTTAAAAGACATGCTTTTCTCCGAATAGGATCCAATTACAGGAGTATTGCAATATTACAACAGTTTATTCAAAATGCCATGAGAGTAAAAGAGCAAAAGTCTTACATAACTTAAGTTTACAAACCACAGTTTCAAACCTCAAATCATAAGTAGCATTGTTATAAACTGGTAGTAGTGGAGTATCAGTAATAACTTTATTACAACACCCAAATGAGGTGCCTTGCCCAGAGGCCACACAGCCTACTCGTCGTCACTTTCTTCAACGACAACGGTCATGCAGCAAGGCTCAAAACAGACTTGCTCATGAACCGCACCTGTAACAAGGGTTTAACAAACCCTGAGTACTGAGGGTACTCAACAAGACTTACCCGACTAAGAGAAAAGACTCCAAGGGCATGCTAGCTTTAGGGAATCAAGTACGGGTATTCAAGAATCAAAATTATTTTGCAGAAAAGCTTACTAAAGTAAGTCCTTGCTTTCAACATTTTATTTTTATCATTAATGGTTCATTAACTAATTCTAAGTCATCCTAATCTAGATCAAAGTAATTCTCATCAAATTCTTTCTTATTCTTTCAATATTTTCCATTTCTTAACTACGATACAGGTCAGGTGATCGAGTCTCCATAACCGAGGAGCAACGACGATTCGAACCGATTATACCCAGCTGGGGATCTCTAACCTCACGACATATGTAGACCCAAATCTTGCATATGCCAACCCTCATTTTGATCTCCCAAAACCAGAACGTGTCCATCGCCACCCGAGAGTATAGTACTCCTCGAACCCAGCCTAATTCTAGCGCCGAGGGTACACGCTACTCTCGCCATCTCTCCACTCCTAGTGCGAGGTTGGACATTCTCGTAATGGCATCACTAACATCTTAGGCTTACCCAAGGCATGAGGCTAGTTGCAAAGTCTCGAAACATAGGCGGGCCTACAACGAACGATCCTTAACTGACAAGGCGGAAACACTACATTGAGACTCCTTTCTCAATGCAAGTTAGCAGTGGCCAAACCACCCGCCCGATCTTCAAGTTCATTCTTAAATTCCATTATTCATCAAGTATGCCATCATGGCCATACAAGCATTTCATTTAAAAGCCTAACTCATTAAGCATAGCGTAGCATAACTATACATTTTCCAAGAAAAACAGGTACCAAGGGTGATATCACAATAATCAAGGATGATAATACAGCAATTGGGTTATCATTCAACTCCTAATTACTTAATGCAGTAAATCATAGCATCAATGATAAAGATTTGTAAAACTCAAGGAAGGGTATAAATGCACTGGGGCTTGCCTTGCTCAGACGAGACGACTGGTTCAGGCTCAACAACACCGACGTCTGGTGCAGAACCCACTGACGACAGCTCTTCTCCGAAAACTTGCTCAACAACACTTACTTCCTCGAAAGCGGGAACTATACGAGAATATGACATGCTTTAACAGGATGGGGTAATAAACATGATGCTTAATGATGATATGCCATGATTAATAACTTGAGTACAACTTTCCTTTGCGGTACAGATGCAAGCCAACTGAACTCACTACTAACAGTTATTACTGAGCAACATTATTATTTCTTAAAGAACATGTTAATTATGAGCTCAACCAAGTAATTAAGGTGCCAAGGATCATTAAGAGTTAATGACCTAAGGTCATCACTCAATCAAAAAGGGCACACAACACTTAAAGTTATCAATTTAACATTTAGTTAATTACTTAAATAATTAAGGCAGAAATTAAGAATAAATTAAACTTCATCAAATTGAGCTCAAACTTTTCCTATAGATTGATCATAGTCTAAAATAGTGTCAAAATAAATTTCATGATTTTTGAATTAATATTTTAATTATTAAAATTTCTGGAAGTTGTATTTAACATTTAATTGAGCTAATTGTTGTTCATGCAAAAAGTACTCAAAATTGGCATTTAATATTTTTCCTAGATAGTTTACACTCCAAAAAGCTTACACAAAAATTTTCAATTTTTTTGGAGCTCTACCAAAAATTTTATTGAAATAAACAAAAACTACCACTATTCACATTTTTGAAAAAAAAACAAAATCGGCAATACGGGCCGACTCCCCCTTCTTCTCTCCTCGCTCGGCCTAGCAGGACTCGCGCTCGCGCGGCCCACCTGCGCTCCCACACTCCCTCTCCGATTCAGCCCAACAAGTCGGGCCAGCCCAGCAAGCGGCCCGCCCGCGCGCACCCGCACGCTCGCCTCCCTCTCTCTCCCTTCATTCGCTGACAGGGCTGCCCCACTGGTCAGCCAGCACTGACCCGACGTCGGTGGCGTTGACCAGCGGCGCAGCTCACTGACGGCGACACCAACAACGGTAGCGTCTTCACCAAACTATTCCCCTTGACAAGGCGCATCGATTTGAGTAGCTAACGGTGCAGTTCGGGCATGACCATGTGCACAACGGTGTTCATGGCGGACACAGCGGCGCGGCCATGGCCGGACATCGCCAACTAGGCACCTTGGATGCGGAAAGGTCTAAATTGACCGAGGCAATAGCTTTAGGAGCTCACCGCACAGATGATACACATGCTAGATGAAATGGGAAGATGACGGAGCATGTTCGTCGACGTAGAGGGCGGACAAGGTGGCCTGAACTGGAAAAGATGACGGCGTCCCGACGCGTCCGTGCGTTAGCAACTGGAACATGGTGGCGCATGAGCATCAGAGGAGCAAGAGGAAATTGGAACATGAAATGCAAGAGCTTGCAACGCGCCACGGAGTGCTGCTCACGGTGAGGTGGTTAAGGCGGCTCATCGGGGTCCCGGGAAGAAGGCGATGGCGCTGGAGCTACGGTGATGGCGAGAGAGGCTGCGAGGTGGCTCAGGGTGTGCGCTAGGGCTAGGCGAACTTGACCATGAGACCAATTGAAGCGAGGGCAAGGTGGTGGTGGTGAATTTCTGACCGGCACGTGAAGATGACGGCGTCGGTGATGGAGCGGAGGAGGTAAATGAGAGAGTGGATGGTGGCGTCGGGGTTATAAAGGGAGGCCAAGCAAGCTCGAGGACGGCTCAAGAAGGCGCACGAGATCGGTGGTGGCATCCACAGCATGCTGGAAGGCCAGCACGGCATCGGCGACGCGCCGGGGCCCATGCCACTCATTGCCCTGCCCTGATTCGCTAAAACACTGTAGCCCTCCCCAACTTTACAACCCTAAACGGTTTTTCCAAAATTACTTTCAAAAACATGTAGCAACTTGAAAAATTCCCAAGATATGAAATCTTCAGAATTTCAAGCTCTACCACTTTTATGTTGAAAACTTTTTCAAATTCTACCTCCATTTTGAAATTTGAGTTTGGGGATGAAAAGGGGTCAAATTTGAAATTTGCTTCTTTTCAAAATCACTCCAAATTTTCACTGAAACTTTGAAAACTCAAAACACCAGACTTGTAGCCCTTGAAAATACCTACAAACTTTGTTTTAAACTTTTTCCCAAATTTTGCTTAGATTTTGAATTATTCACAAAGGGGTAAAATTAGGGTTTTGAATTTTAGGGTTTTCGGAAGAATTTCAAATTGAAACTTGTTGCTACTTAATTGGTGAGTATTTAGTGATCACACCATCATCCAAGGGCATCATTGAGTCAAGCATCACATGTTTGACCAAATGCCATTCTTGGTTGACCAATTTGACTTTTGAAAATCTTTTAATAATTCCCCAAATTTGAAGTCAAATTCGAATCGGAAAACTTGCGACAAGTTTTGGATTCCAAATTCAAACTCAAACTTGAAGCTTCATTTTAGGGGTTGGACTTGAGTTCCTACCCTACACTTGACACTAGTGTATAACACAGTCATACACCTCAAATTACGTAGGGCACAAACTAAGTATTTGCGGTGACATTTGAAATTAGGGTTTTCGGTTCGAGTCACACATCTCAGAAGCACATCCAACGTAAGAAATATAAACTTGTTTTAGTTGATGCACATCATAGTTGACTTAATCATGGATGCTTTGCAATGCAATATGATGACATGACAAATTTTAGTCTCCATAACACCAGAGGTGTTACAGACGCACAAGTTGAAGACCTAGGGCCTGTTTGGATTGCGGGAAAAAATTCCTGTTCCAGTGTTTTTCTCGTGAAATTGAACTGATTCCTGTGAAATTCCTGCGAGATTCCTATGAAATTCATGCGTTCCAAACATGCCCTCAATGAACAGGGTCATTTGATTATACACTGAGTAGAATTGAATGCATGCAATATGTAATTTTGTCATTGTTTGACTACATAAAAAATTATGAATTGTCACTTGTGAGTTGTCCTTATTATTATTAGTAGTTGGTTATCTAAGATTGTTTTGTCCTGAAACAACTAAAATAATTTTCATGTTCCTTGATTAGCGTGTGGCGATGAGTCGATGACATCGTGGCCGGCAAAAAGAAAGGTTTACTGACTGCACCGATGACCGCACCAAGTCACTGCTACTTCCTATATTTTATTATATTTTTGTCATTAGTGTGGTAGTTGGATGTCTTGCGGTTCCTTTCATTAATGTCCACAAATATATTGGTGTTTGTGACTGCTCTGCAAACTTTGCCCCACAAACTTTATCATGAATCAGCTCCACAAAAAATTAAAGTTTGTGGCGCACCTATTGTGCTCTCACAACTCCACCCTTTATTCTCAGAATACGTAGAGCTAAAACCATTTGGCTAAAAAAACGTAAAGCGAAGCTAAAAACGTGAAACAGAGCGGTTCCAAACACCCCTTTAATGTACCATAAGCGACAACAAATTGTAGAGACAACAATTATGAATTCATAAGACTCGCTGGCAGCCAGGACCTAGGGTCTGTTGAAAACAATAGTCTGTTTTTTTTTGCTAGTACTAGGCCTCGTTTAGATGCTGAAAAAATTTCAACCTGATGAATAGTATCATTTTCGTCTTATTTGATAAATATTATCCAATCGTAGACCAACTAGGCTCAAAAGATTCATCTCACGATTTCCAACTAAATTGTGTAATTAGTTATTATTTTTACCTACATTTGCTACTTCATGCATGGGTTCAAAGATTGATGTGATGGAGAGAGAGTGAAAAATTCTAACTTTTCATGTGCATCTAAACAAAGCGCTAGTAGTGCTATCAAGGAATGAATACTTGTCTTTTTGTGTAACATCACTGTAATGAATCTTAGCATGGTACATCCATGAAGTCATCTACATCACAATGCGTTTTCTCCTAAGCCCTATATGACACGATATAGTTTACGTGTTTGTGTCTGAAATACGACATACCATCATAATATGCATGTTTGTAAGAAAAATAAGCACTTCAAATTTTCCATTTTCTAAAAGTAGTTTTGGTGATCCGGGCGATAACCTAATCACACATGCGTGTTCCGGTGTGTTAGACAGGTTCTCTTTTTTTTTTGCGAATCATAGGGATGTAAGAAAAAAAGAACGATCAAGATCCAAGTTGAAACGGAGAAAACACGGTGAAGATTCCTTCATCGGAGCATGCACTGGATCAGTTGACAAGAGGCATCGGATCATATGGTGGAGTATAGATAAGATGCAATGAAGTCAGAGACCACTGGATATTTAGTAGTGGCAGTTGCCTGTCATATAGCTGGAGTCCTTCCAGCGAGAGAATTGAAAAGCAAAGTGAAGTTTATGCAGAGGTTGACCGAAGTTTTGTCTTCTCGTGAGAAGACAGTAGAGGAACTTTCTGATACTCTCTCCGTCAAGTATAAAAGATCCAAGCGATTTTCAGATAAAATAAAGAGTTTGGCAAAGATCATCTTGCCCCTCACTAATTAGGATGGGCATAGTAGTTAACTTGTTGCTTCCCTGCTTAGATTACATTAAGTACAAAAGGAATCTTTGTAGTTTCTACCAAAAAGATAGAGGAGAGGGGGTCGGGGACTCAGAATATTTTATATTTTGATACAAATTTTAAACTTTAAATCCCTTATATTTTATGATGGAGGAAGTAGTATAATCGAGATAACAACTCTTAAGCGACAATTCATTTTTCTGTATATGTATAATTAAACAACGAAATAATTACATATTTTCTGAATAACAACAAAAAAAAAGGCCCCTGGAAATATATAAAGGAGAAGTGTTAAAACAATATCATGTGCTGCTGACCCTTAGTGAACAGCAGCAGCAGCACACCACCAACTGTGGGTGTCGGTCCCTTTCAATGAGGTGGCTCCCTCCTGCAGTGTGTGTGTGTATATATATATATATATATATATATATATATATATATATATATATATATATATATATATAGCACGTACATGCATTTAAAAGCTGTAGTGTTGTACTTAAATACAAGGGATTTTAGGGAGACAAAAACGGTTTTGCATTAAATAGTTGCATAAATTTGGTGAGTAGTTAGTTGCCATTTATTAACTAACCATTATTGATCATGTTGAAGATGACATCTTAGGGCAAGTATAATAAGGTCCAGTCAGCAGGCTGAGAGGAACTCCACGTCAGCAAAATCTGAGGTGGAGGAGAGAGAACACACGAGAGAGAAGGAAGCGAGTGGTAAACTCTTCACCTAGTTGTAGCACAGGCACTGAGAAAACTACGCCAAATTGCAGCCGAGTGCAGGCGGTACAGACGTCGCTGCCTTCATCCTTCGGATCCCATGCGGCTCAATCTCACATGGATACCCCAGCCCATAGTAGCTGTCAGGAGCTCTACTGACAGTGGCTGATTTTGATGATCGTTTCATTAATCGCTTGGAGTTGGTGTGGTTGGGCTGTATTGGCCGATTGTAATCGGGTTTGGCCCAGGCAGGTGTAGGGGCCCGGCCCAGAGTTGTGTGTGGGCGCTGCTTCTTATATGCTGCCCTTGTAACAGAAGATGGTTATGGAATGAACAACTGAAGTCTCTATTCCCCAATCTCTTGTTGCCCTCCTCCCCTCCGAGCTCTGCTTCCAAATTCTTCCCCAAATTCCTGCTAATCTACTCCAAATTCCTATCCTAGCTACCCAAGTTCATGACAATTGGTATCCAGAGCCTCGATCCCCCACGGATTTCACCATAGATTTTCTCCCTACCTCTGATTCGTCGGTTTTGGGCTGGCGCCTGCGAAGAAGCTAACGAAGTCCGAGCAGCAGATCATGGCGTCGTTGGAGGACCTCGCCAAGCGGTTCGAGAGCTTTCAAGACATGATGAAGCAATCCCTAGACAAGCTCTAAGCCCTCGAAGCTCAGCAGGCCGTCACCGAGGAGTCCATGGGGTCCTTGCTGTTGAAGACAGACGCGGCAGCGCTGCGTCTGCAACGTCTCGAGTCGACGACTACGGCTCCAATCTTGCCACCACTTCCTCCTCCACCTCCGCCTCCACCGAGTGGTTGGATTGGGCCAGCGAGTGCGGTGGCTGGACCTCATGCGATGGCAACATCGATCGCGTCATCCTCTGATTTGCCCCATGGGCACGGCGCAGCAAATCAATCATGGGATGATGGCGGAGGTGCCTTTGGACCCCCGCCATGCCCGACCAATGGTATGTTCCCGAAGCCGACCCCTCAACCCCATGCTGGTTATCATTTCGAGCGAGATCAGTCTTTGCGTCCCGCCTCATTGCCGAAAATGAAATTTCCCAAGTTTGATGGCACTAACCCTAGATTCTGGTCTGATCAATGCGAGACATATTTTGAGCTCTATTCGGTGATGCCAGCCTTGAAGACAAGCTTTGCTAGATTGAACTTCACGGTACCTACAAAAGCTTGGCTCCAAATGATGGAGCGCAAAGAAAGGTTTTAGGCTTGGGAGACGATGAAGCAGGTTGTGATCTCCCGCTATGATAAGAACCAGTATCAGATCCAACTGCGACAACTTCAAGCATTGAAGCAGACAGATTCAGTTACTGCATATCACAGTCGGTTTGAGGAACTCTCTCATGGCATTCTCCTATACAACCCTTCATATGATGAACCATTCTTTGTCACTCAATTTCTTGGGGGTCTAAAAGAGGAAATTCATTCTGCTATAGCTCTGCATAGGCCTAAAACTATGCAAGATGCAAGTGAATTGGCTATGTTACAGGAACTTGAATTGGAGGTTGCGAAACCCAGATCGGTCATTAAGCCTTTCAATAAGTTTCAGCCTAGGAACACTTCTGCTGGAGACTCAGTCAGAGTCCAGAACAAGAAGGACGACACCAAGATGCAGCCCAAGAATAGCTTATCTACTCCTGAGGACAAGCTAGCAGCTCTCAATTCATATAGAAGAGATAATGGCCTGTGTTTTGTATGTGGAGATAAATAGACTGGCAAGAATCATCAGTGCCCAACTCATATTCCAATTCATGTTATTCAGGAACTCATGGAAGCTGTCCAAGTGGACTCTGATCCTGATTACTCTTCATCTGAAGAGGACACTGAGGCTACAACTGGGCAAGTGATAATGGCCATTCAGCCATAACCAGAAGTTGTCCCTGTCAGTAACTCAAAAAAGAAGAATAGAACATTGAGGTTCAGGGGCTTTGTTGGCACTCAAGAAGTATTGATTCTCTTGGATTTAGGGAGTGCAGGAACCTTTGTCAGTCCAGAAGTGGCTTCTAAAATACAACAGAAACAACAATCTTGTGATCCCTTGAAGTTTACTACTACTGATGGTAATATCATGGTCACTGACAAGATGATACCCTAAATGCAGTGGCAAATTCAGGGGCAGTCCTTTGCTCATGATACTAGAGTGCTACCAGTGAAAGGTTATGACATGATTTTGGGGTCTGATTAGTTGGGCAAGCATAGCCCTATGTGGATCCATTGGAGAAAGAAATTGATCAAGTTCACTTATCAGAAGAAGAGAATTATGTTGAGAGGTATTTCTGATGTTGTAACTCAATGTTCATAGATCACTTACAAGCTAAAAGGGCTCTTGAAGAAAAAGGTTGTGCACCAGATTTTGGAGTTAAAAGCTATGTCCCTTGGATCACAAAGAGGTTGATGTAACAGTAAATGTTTCCTCTACTTCTGTTCTGACAGGGGATCAAAATGAGTCTCAGGTAAATGATCAACCACCAGCAGTTGTTCAGACCCTTCTATAGCAGTTTGATCAGCTGTTTCAAGAACCAACTAGCTTACCTCCATCAAGAGCTTATGATCATCATATTCCCTTGGTCACTGGTGCTCAACCAGTCAATGTGAGGCCTTACAAATATGCCCCAATGTAGAAAACTAAAATTGAGAAGCAAGTTCAAGAAATGCTTGCCTCAGGAATTATTCAGCATAGTGTGGGTCCCTTTGCATCACCAGTCTTACTAGTGAAGAAGGATCGTACTTGGAGGTTTTGTGTTGATTACAGCAGCTAAACACTATCACAGTGAAGAACAAACATCCTCTTCCTATGGTTGATGAATTATTAGATGAATTGGCTGGAGTGAGTTATTTTCAAAAATGGACTACAGGTCTGGGTACCACCAAATCAGAGTGGCTAAAGGAGATGGGTTCAAGACAGCCTTCAAAACACACAGTGGACTTTATGAATTCAGGGTGATGCCATTTGGGCTCACAAATGCTCTAGCTACCTTTTAGGGAGCAATGAACATTATCTTTGCCCCACTATTGAGGAAGTGTGTGCTTGTCTTCATGGATGGTATCCTGGTTTACAGCAAAAGCTTGAAGGAGCACTGTGATCACTTGTAGCAAGTGTTCAAAATCCTGCAAGACCACTGGTTTTTGTTGAATAAGTCTAAATGTGCTTTTGCTCAGCCTTCCTTGGAATATCTGGGACATATTATTTTCATCACAAGGGGTTGCTACTGAACCTGCGAAGGTAGCTGCAGTCCAACAGTGGCCTCAGCCAGTCAATGTGAAGTAGTTAAGAGGATTTTTGGATCTTACTGGTTACTATAGATGATTTATTAAGCACTATGGCATGATCAGTAAGCCACTAACTCAACTTCTGAAGAAGGGGGTGACATTCCAGTGAAGTCCACAAGCACAGCAGGCATTTCAGCTACTCAAGGATTCATTGGTCCAAGCTCCAGTTCTGAGAATTCCATATTTCTCTAGGACTTTTGTCATAGAAACTGATGCAAGTGATATGGGAATGGGAGCAGTTTTGATGCGGGATGGTCACCCAATTTCATTTCTCAGTAAGGCATTTAGCCCAAGAAATCAAGCCCTATCCACATATGACAAGGAGTGCTTGGCTATGATCATGGCAGTGAATAAATAGAGGTGTTATTTGCATGGCCATACCTTTATCATTACAACAGATCATAAGAGCCTTCTTCACTTGACTGATAAAAAAGTGGTGTCTAGGCTCCAACAGAAAGCTCTTATCAAGATGATGGATTTACAGTATCAAATCCAGTACAAGAAAGGCATCTCTAATGCTGCTGCAGATTCCCTTTCTAGAACACCTGATGCATTGAATGTTTTTTCTATCTCTCACAGGACACCAACTTGGTTGGAGAAATTACAACAAGGATATGAGGATGATGAAGAAGCCAAACTTCTACTTACTCAGTTGGCTGTGTCACAGAGAATGACAAAGGATTTTCTCTGATTAATGGTATCATCAGACATAAAGGTAGAGTTTGGGTGGGTAACAATGTTTTGGCACAACAGCACATTATGCAGGCCTTGCATTCCAGTGCAATTGGAGGCCATTCAGGCATCTCTGCTACTTACCACAGGATCAAGGCACTATTCTCCTAGCCAAAAAATGAAGCAGTGTGTCACAACTTATGTGCAGAGTTGTGAGGTTTGTCAGCAAGCCAAAGTGAAGCATGTTAGGTTGCCGGGGCTGCTGCAACCCTTGCCTATTCCTAAGCAGGCTTGGAGTACTGTAAGTATGGATTTTATTGAAGGCCTTCCTAAATATAATAAATGGGATACAATCTTGGTGATAGTAGATAAGTTCAGTAAATATGCTCATTTCTTAACCCTGTCTCATCCCTATACTGCATTGCAAGTTGCCCAGCAGTACTTTGATCAGATTTACATGTTGCATGGAATTCCTAGTGCTATAATTTCTGACAGGGACAAAATCTTCACAAGTGCTCTGTGGAAGGAGTTATTTACTCTATCTGATACTCAGCTTTTGATGAGCTCCTCTTATCATCCTTAGATGGATGGGTATACTGAAAGAATAAATCAGTGCCTTGAAGGTTTCTTGCGTTGTGCAGTCCATTCTTGTCCAAAAGATTGGAGCAAATGGTTGCCCTTGGCTAAGTTCTGGTATAACACTGCTTTCAGTCTTCCTTGGGTACCACTCCATTTGAAGTGCTCTATGGACATCACCCCAGGCAGCTAGGAATCATTGATCCACAGACCACAGGCTGCTACTGTTCCTGATCTGGCAAAATGGATGACTTTGAGATAGTTACTGAACAAATTGATTCAGCAACAGTTATTAAGGGCTCAGCAAAGGATGAAACATCAAGCAGATAAGAATAGATCAGAAAGAGAATTTCAAGTGGGAGACAAAGTTTATTTGAAATTACAGCCTCATGTCCAGAGTTTACTGGCTTTCAGGTCAAATATAAGCTTTCTTATCGGTTTTATGGGCCATTTCAGATAACTGCTCGAGTGGGATTGGTTGCCTACAGGTTGCAATTGCCCTCAACAGCTTTGATCCATCCGGTGGTGCATGTTTCCCAGCTCAAAAAGCATGTTCCACCTAACACTGAAGTTCTTGATGATCTCTCCACTGTGGCTACTGATCCTTCTTTTGCAGTGCTTCCTGTTCAGGTTATTGATCGAAAGACAATTCAGTTGGGTGGCCGGCAAAATGATCGAGTCAAAGTGCAGTGGGAACACCATCCTCCTTCGATGGTGTCTTGGGAGAATTGGGAGGACCTCACGAGAAGATTTCCTATGGCTTGGGGTCAAGTCGTTGCTAAAGTAGGGGGTGTCAGGAGCTCTACTGACAGTGGCTGATTTTGATGATCGTTTCATTAGTCGCTTGGAGTTGGTGTGGTTGGGCCGTATTGGCCGATTGTAATCGGGTTTGGCCCAGGTAGCCATAGGGGCCCGGCCTAGAGTTGTGTGCAGGCGCTGCTTCTTATATGCTGCCCTTGTAACAGAAGACGGTTATGGAATGAACAATTGAAATCTCTATTCCCCAATCTCCCGTTGCCCTCCTCCCATCCGAACTCTGCTTCCAAATTCTTCCCCAAATTCCTGCTAATCTACTCCAAATTCCTATCCTAGCTACCCAAGTTCGTGACAGTAGCTTGCTTCGCCCGGTCACAAAGATAGAGCCACAAGAAATTGTTTGTCCATTCAAATATATAAAATACTTAAACCTCGTTAGAAGCAACTTATCGCCGACTCATTATACGAGTGCTTCTCTTTGATGGCTTGATGTGACGTGGCACTGTTATATAGCCAGCTGCCAGCGGGCTTATTAGCCATGCTCTTATTAGGGCGGGTCTAACGAACTGTCAAAATCACCAATCATCTAAATCCATTCGAGCTGGCGGAGAGAGAGCGTAAAAAAGTGACTAGCTAGCGACAAACCAAGCGCTAGTCTCACACTTCTATCGATGAACACCGTGCCTATGCTCCTCACGCATTTCCCAAGTATGCAAATCGAGTTCCTTTGTTTATTTTATTTGGACACCACCTCAGCTAGCGATTTGAGGACACCGCCGCAGACACCCTTCATTAGGGTGTCCCAACAGGTAGCTAGCTAGCTATTCGGACGACGTGGACACGGAAAAAGTACACAACAACAATGTGTCATCTTAGGTCAGTCTCAATGCAGGTTTTATAGGGGTTTCATGCACATTAAATAGGATGTCACATCAGTAGAAATGGAGTTTTTGTATATATCGAGGAGGAAAGAGAAGGGAAACATTTCATGGGGATGAAACGAGTGAGCGTTGTTTCCAAAACGTTGGAAAACCCCACTGAGAGCCTTCCTTCCTTTCATCCCGTGCGCGAAGAGTCGGTCGTGCTGTCGGAGGGGAAGGCGGCGTGTGAGGCCGCGCGGCTCCGCCGGCCGCGGGCGCAAGGTCCACCGCGCGCGGCTCAGAGGGGATGGCGGGTGTGAGGTCCCCTACTCCTCCTTGCCCTTGCCGTCTCTCTGCTCCTTGCGGCGGCCGTCTGGGCAAGGCATGGTCAGGGGCATGGCAACGGCGGCCGTCTGGGCGACCGGCTCGGGCACGGGTACACGATGCTGGTGTGGGCGTCCCACGACGACCACTGGCACGCACTGCGCCGGCTCCTCGCCGTTGAGGTCTTCTCAGCGTCCCGTGTCATTGCACGCGCCGCCGACCGCCGCGCTCGTCCGCAGCCTACGCGGTGTTGGTCCGGTGTTGGCCGCCGAAGTCACCGCTCGGAGATACGACGACGTACGGCCATTGCAGCAGCTACGCTTCGAGTTGGTTGTACACATCTGCAACAGTATGCAGCAGCGGGCTTCTTCAAGTTCAGGGACATGATCCCCTTCAGAGAGTTCAGATTATTCAGTCAACGTGTAATCCTATCATTAGCGCTCACAACCAGAATTTTCTACTTCTCCTAGTAAGGTTGGCTTCTCCTAGTGTTTTACCATTCAAAATTTAGTATAAACTTTCCCTACTAAAGTCTTGTTTATATTACAATTTTTTTCAACTTTGGCTACCGTAGCACTTTTGTTTGTATTTGGCAATTAGTATCCAATCATGGACTAATTAGGCTCAAAAGATTCGTCTCGTGATTTACAACCAAACTGTATAATTAGTTATTTTTTTATCTATATTTAATGTTCCATGCATGTGTCCAAAATTTGATGTGATGGAGAGAGAGTGTAAAAATTTAGAATTTGGAATGTATCTAAACAAGGCCTAAATGTCTCCTAGTGAGGATCTCATGTGCTATGACTAATGATAATGATAGTGTTTTACTACTACTTACAAACACTAGGAGAATTCCACCTTTTTGGCAGTGGCTGTGACAGCTGAAGATCATACCTTCCCCTTCGTCCAGCTTGTGTAAGTCAGTTTGGCTCTGCTCCTGTGAAAATCTTGCTGTGATTCACTAGCTTCATCGTGGAGATCAGCAAATATGCTATATCCCTGGCAAACGGGAACGACATGTTCAACTGACTGCTAGGCAACACCGGACCACACGATAGCTCGATGAATCGGCTCGTCGGCGGCAGCAACGCGGTGACTCTCCGGCCCAGGCTCTTCTTCCCGGCGCTGCGGTGGTGGACCGCCTGTGCGGTGTCGATGCGGCGCTTGTACGTCTTGAAACGAGAGAGAGACAGGACCCACGAAGGGCTAAAATAACCCTACGAAACTGTACAATAAAACGATGCACTGAGAAAGAGATCGGTTTCATGTTAAGTTTCACGTCTTAGAAATTGGGAGGTGAAATTTTCCACTGAGACTGGCCTTATGACGATTATGACATGACATCTGATTAAAACGTCACTAAACGTCACAATGTTATGACTTTAACACCTAAACATCATAAGTTGTCATTAAAGACGCTCATCTTTTCCAGTTTTCGTCAACCTGGTGTCACAAATGATGACCTATGTCACTAGCGACGAACAAATAGCTGATCTACTTCATGTAGTCCAAGAATTTGAGAGAGGAATATGTGGGTACAATAGTACATAGAAAACTAAAAATATATAAAATAGTCTTTGCTTTTGTCTTTCACCTCCACGTAAGATAGCTACGTAGCTAACACCGTTGCAGACGCCCTTACGAAATGGACAGAGGGTACATGCATCATTTTTTCTCTATATATATTATAGTACAAGGGACCAGATGATGGACCAAATAAAGGCCCTAGGTTGGTTTGGCGGTGGTTGAGCCAATAAAGAAGTAGGCTTTGTTTAGATGCCAAATTTTTTCCCAAATTTTACTATGTAAAAAAAAGATTCCTCATCACATCAAAATGCCGGCACATGTATGAAGTACTAAATGTAGATGAAATTAAAAACTAATTGCACAGTTTAGTTGTACTTTGCGAGACGAATCTTTTGAGCCTAATTAGTCAATGTTTAGACAAAAATTCACAAATACAAACAAAATGCTACATTGCGGAATCTTGCACTGTGCAGATTTTGCACATCCAAAATCAGGCCATCTAAACACGGTCGTAGCCGTTCACAACAGTAGTATTATTTAAGAGGCCTCTATATTTAATACAAATAAGTAAAGAATCAAGGAACCCAAAGTTTTGACTTTTGAGGTGCAGTATATAGACTCTGAATCTCGAATTAATACTAGTACGCCCCTGTGGCAAGCAAGCTAGCTAGATTCAGAACAGCTCGCTAGCGTTGATCCTATCGATCGAGCTATAGCGTATATAGTGACCGCAGATGCATCCGGCGGCCATGGATGCCGGATAGCATCTCAACATCGTCGTCAAACTGCGGTGCATTTCGCTGGTTCTCTGGAAGCGCAGGCCCCAGGGGCGGGTGAGTACATATGTAGCTCTAAATTTATTTAATTTAATTTAAACCGATATGCAATCTGTTTAGCTTTGAGGTGGCTGTGTGTTTGTGTGTCAAATTAAAGCTGGTGTGTGTGCGTGCCTCTTGTTGGTCGATCGACAGCGTGGATCTGTATATGCGTGCATCCTCCCATGATCCCATCTAGTTATTATGCATCTAAATCTAATGATATGTATGGAAATACAGTAGATTTATATATTTCATGAATAATTCTCGATTAATTTGGCAGGTGAGTTAATTGGTGGCGCCGCGCGCCATGGCGGAAGCAGCTATTCTTGCAGTGGCTGGGTGGTTCTTGGCGCCCACCATCAAGGAGCTCATGGACTGGGCACGCACCAAACTAGGCGAGAACTACCAATTCCACAAGGACTTCGAGGACAACCGAGAGAAAGTGGCTAGAGCTCTACAGTCAATGCGTAGCAACGTTGAAGACATGAAGAAGTACTCCATCACGGACGAGCATACTTGGTGCAGCCTGTGGGAATTACTGGATGCAATTCAAGACGCGGCGGAGGAGTTCATGGACAAGTTCCAGTACGAGGTTATTGAGGCAAATCGGGAGGGAACGAGGAAAAATTTTGACGGATCTGCAGAAAAGCTGAAGCAGCTGCTCGATCGTTTGGAGGACGGCAAGAAGAGCTCAAGAGACCTCCTCAAGAGTTTACAGAGAAAACAACACCACAACCCAAGGCCCAGCGTCACTACGACTTCGGCGCAAAGAACTAAGGAGTTATTTGGGTACAAGCAGGAGCTTGACGATTTGGTATCCGAACTCACCACTGTCGGTGCAGGAGGAACTAGAGTCGTGGGCATCATCGGCCATGGTGGGATTGGGAAGACGGAGCTTGCTCAGTGGGCATTCAACCATCCTAAGACTAAGGCTAAGTTCCGCCTCCGCATATGGGTATCTGTCTCCGGCATGTTCAATCAAGATGCACTTTTAGAGCAGATCTTCAAGTCCACATTTCAGGGCAATTCTCCTGGACAAATGGGCGGCACTCTTGCCTTTCATGAGAAAAAGCTTACAGAGAAGATTAACATGCCCGGGTCGTACCTCCTTGTGCTCGACGATGTATGCAACGACGAAACCAGTGATGAGTTGCAAAGGAAGACGACCTGGGAGAGGGTGCTGGCCCCGTTCAAACAGCAGGAGGGTGCAAACAATAGAGGAAGCCGGATTCTTTTGACATCACGTGCTCAGATTTGTTTAGATACTCTGGGTACGTGTATGGATGCACGACGAATAAAAATCGTCCTCAATGGGATCAACGACACTGCACAACTCAAGCTCTTGCTCATGGAGGAAGCACGAAGACAAACTGGTGCGACGGCCGTGCCCCAGGAACTGAAGGAACACCTTGAGAAAAATGTTGGCAAGTTACATGGCTCCCCGTTGGCAGCTCGCAAATTTGTCAGCCTCTCTACCCAATTTGTCAACTTCTCTGCCCCTGGTAAGTGCTATTTAATTAAAATCAATACAGCTGAGGCAATATATATTTCGAGTGCGTTTATATATATACACTCCATAGTTATTGACATATATATATGTACTGTATATATCTTCGTCTAGAAAAGGATGCAACTCGATCGAGTTGTGTCCACTGGCCTAGCTATTAACCCATGCTCTCCATTTACGATAATTTTATATACATATTTACGATAGTTAGGTTACTATAACACATGGAGATATTTACCGTAACATTATAGTAAACCACTTAATAAAAAGTTACTATAATCACGTAAATTAGCATAGCCATTATCGTAACTCAAAGTGGCTACAGAATAAGTTATTTTGTAGCCAGCTATAGGGTGTATATATATATATATACTCTATAGCTAGCTACAAAATAAGTTATTTTGTAGCCACCTCTATTTACGATAATTTTATATACTAATTTACGACAATATTAGTATATATTTACGATAGTTGAATTACTATAACACATGGAGATATTTACCATAATGTTATAGTAAATCACATAGTAAGGAGTTACTATAATCTCATAAATTAGCATAGCAATTATCGTAACTCAAAGTGGCTACAGAATAAGTTATTTTGTAGCCAGCTGTAGGGTAATATATATATATATATATATATATATATATATATATATATATATATATATATATATATATATATATATATATATATATATATATATATATATATATATACACACACACACACAAGTGCTATTCTACATCTTAGGTGTAGAATACTATTCTACATCAAACTGTTATACTGAACAGAACTCAGTATCGTTCAATATTCAGTATTTTCGTGGTCTGAATGATACTGAACACTGTTCAGTACTACTCAGTATTTTTTCTGCTCAGTTTTGACTTGCGGTGTAGAATATAAGCAGTAGTTCACGACTCGCCCACTTCTCAAAATCTCAATCGCCATCGCGAAATTGACAAACCCTAGCGACTGTCGAGCCAGCACGCACGCTCCTCCGCCCTCTCCAATCAACGATTCCCCACCAGGCCACCAAGTGGATCCTTGCTGGGCAACAAATTGAAGTAGAGACGTCATCCACTTGCATTAGTTTTATAATAATATTGGTATTTGACTGAATATAGACATCTTACATATTTAAATAATGGCCCTAGGCGTAAAAATTGATCAGCTCCGCCACTGGGTGCAACAAGGTCAAAATTTATGTAGTGACACCAGAGTATACAGATTTTTGTGTGAAAAAGTCAAAATATGCTAGAAAGTATATACATATTTTCACACGTAGAAAATAAGTATTCTAGCAAAAAAAAAGAAATAAACTAAATCTCACTACACAGTAGTTAGCTGGGTATCAATACAGTAGCTTTGGTCCTCCATTGACTATAAACTGTGAATTAAATGACTATTTAACCCGTTTAATCATGTTTAACTCGATTCCATTTAGACTGTTTGGACAGTTTTTTATGGATTAAACAATCCATCCATTTAAGGCCTAAATAATATATGTGGCCTCTGTTTACCGTAGAAACTTGGTTTAGATGGATTTTTAGGCAAACACATTTAAACATTCATTTAGGTGAATAGTGTCAATTGCTGATCTATATGCTTTTTCACCCACATCTATAGTTTCATTCCTTTCTATGACACCTTCAATGTATCTTCAACATATATTTAGTTGAAAACTTAGCTTAATCTATGGTGGCTCTTATTGAGCACATATCTTTCATGATGTCATAAATTTAAATTTGGATTTTTTTTTCAAATTTTAATCCTATTAGGTACTACAAATTACCTCAAGATAAGTTGGAACTCTTATGCTTATTGCATCTGTTATTAACTCTCCTTTTGCACTTTTCAAAATAATTTAGGTCATACACGCACTCTTGTAATACTAAGGTGTTATAAATGGTCATTTCAAATATGCATCATGTAGCTTAAGATGGATGGTGTTGTTATGGCAAGTGGAGATGGCCCAGGGCCCACGTGGTACTGCAGCACACGTGAACAGTACCGCGTGAATAGTATGAGACGGTTTAGATTAGATTGATTTGGTTTGTTAGGAAAGAGATAAGTTAGATTGATTCAGTTAGGATATTTTCTTAGGGGTCAAGTAAATTGTCTCTATAAAAGGGACCATCATGTATCAGTTAGAGTCAAGCAAGAAGAAATCCTAAGATAGTTCCCCTCGAAAGGGCGGCTATCTGGGTCTCTCTGCTAATCCATCTATCTGTAGCCTTTTCTTATCAGGTGTAGTTTAAAGTCATATCTAGGATGGGGATATCCTCAACAGGGTATTAATATTTAAGCCTAATAATAATTGTTTACTCTAAAGGAATCCCAAAGACTAGGAAGACATATCTAAATTATCAAGAAATTATATGTGCAGTATGGTTACACTATCAATATAGATATGTTAAAACATACCATATATTTATCGCTCATGCATACATGTGTACTTGATATTAATGATGGCACAGCGTGTATGTTTACTTAAATTAATTTTAATACATTAATACTAATAGAAGTTGGTAAGGTAGAAACAAATATATTCTTTATGGTTATTTAAAATATGTTTAGAGTCATAGATGATCATAATTTACATTTACACTACTAGAAAAATGATTTTAGGAGATAGAGTCAAATCAATTTTGAAGACAGGAACACCTAGCGGCTGCCTCCGTAAATGGTCAGGGGCGCTCCAGGAAGATGTCCGTCTTCGAAAATCATTCATCGATTAACGGAGGCAGTCATCTTAGGACGTCCATCTCCGTAAATTGACTTTTTGAGCCGGGCATCTTAGGACAACCGCTTCTGTTTATCGATGATTTTTGGAGGCAATCTAAGTGCCCATCTCCTAAAATCGATTTATGGAGACGGGCATATTAAGATGTCTGTCGCTATAAATAGTTATATAAAAAATAATTCATAACTTTTCATATCAACTCGGATGAAAACAAACTTTATATCAAAAATATAGTTCTTGATGCGACCTACAACTTTGTAGTTCAAAAGTTTTTGAATTGAAACTGTTTAGGGTCCCAAAATATTGTTGCAAGTTCATAGATTTTTGAAATTTGAAATTTAAAATTATCAAACAATCTTTGACATGGCTATGCGAAAGTTATAGTTCTCAATGCAGTCTACAACTTTGTACTTGAAATTTTTTTCATTTGAAGTTGTTTAGAGTCTCAAATATGTGTTCTAAGTTTATAGATTTTGAAATTCAAAATTTAGAATTCCTAAATTACCTTGAATGTTCACATAGTTAATATTAAAGTTGTAGTAGCCGACCTAAGCTACATGATTTCTATTGATAAGTTTTTTATTGGAAGTCTTTTAAAGTCTCATATGTTTGTTTTAAATTCACACATTTTGAGATTCAAAATTTTGAATTTTTCATTCAATCTCGGATGGAAAGACATCCTATACCAAAGTTGTAGTGCTCAATAAGATTTAAAACTTTGTAGTTAAATGTTTTTCATTTGAGTTCAATTAATAGCCAAAATATTCAATATAAGATAATGAAATATTGATATAAAAAGAGAGCATATTAATACACCAATAATGAGTGTGTGGTGTAGTGGTAGAGAGGTGCTATTGTTGAACGGCAGGTCACGGGTTCGATGCCAAACCTCTATTAATAAAAAATCAGCACCCGAGATAATAGTTTTAGTACTAGTGTTAGGTATAGATTTGAGGGGATATTTTAGTTTTTTAATAATAATAAAAGTCGTAATTTAGATGCAAATTGGGTTACATTGATTATCTATCATAATATCAGGTGGTATGTTTAGGTTTTATGAATGGCATAGGTGAGTAATTTAAATATAGATTCATGTGTTGTTTATGTTGTTTCACACAATCAAGGTTTGATTTAGCTCTCTAATGTTCACACAAGCTCACAATACTCAAATCGCACTCTTTAATTCAAAGGATATCTCACTTTTCACACAAATGCCACAACTATTGTGAACTAGGAGCGCTCAATAGGCTATTCTAAAGTTAGGGAGGTGCACAAAGCATTATCAACCCTCCAAGGGTTGTTGGAGGAGGGTATGAATAGCCCTCCCACAAAACTAGTTGCTGTTGCACTTTTCAGTAAAAACCGACCCAAGCTAATTTTGCCCATACTAGCCGTTAGCCTTCAAAATCTACCAAAATCGTCCCTAGCCAGTTTGGAAGTTGGCCTAGGTTGGTTTTCTCAGCCAACTCCCAATTAATCCTAACTTTGATATTACTCACTCAGATTTCTCACTTGGGATATTTTGAGCACTTCTAGATCACATCTATCACTTTGTGTTGCAACCTTCATGATAGTATGCCATTACTATGCCCAAGAAATTAAAAATACATAATTGATACCGCTTGAGTTTCTTATTCTTCAAATATGGTTTTCTTTTCAATCTTCACCATTTGAGGGCTTCCAACACCTTTATTGCCTTTGAGATGAACCACCTTGAGTTGTGACTTTGGACTTCTCAAACCATTTAGTCAAGACTACACTTTCCATCTAAAAGTCACTTTAATTTCCATATATAATCCAACAATGATTTGATCCTCCATGCAACATGACTCTCCATAGCTTGATTAATATCTTGATTCAATGCAAGTGCTCTCTTCTTCACCTAGCCATGAGCCATCGGCCTCCAAGCCATCGCTTGCCCTTCATCTTCGCTTAGTACCTCGAAGCCCTTTCCTTGTTATCTTCACTATATCAATCCATCAAGTCACTTCTTGTCTTGAATCAACTTCAAGCACACAATATATTGAAAACTATTTCATTTGAATTGTTGACTTTTGCACTAACTAGATTGTTTCTAAAAGTTCCCTCTCAATTATGTTCATCTTGAGATCATTCAAGCTTCCATATCAATTGATCATCATGAAAACCCATTTTTCACAACTCTTGATTTAGACTAGCAAGCTTCATGAGCAAGACCATCCCATATTGCAATCACTTATATATTATTTTCTATTCAATATATATACATGCTTGCCGATTCATCAATTTTGAAACTCAATTTTGAACATTGCACAATATGAACAGGCTTATGGTAGATAAATTGAATTCCATCAAACCATGTCCCTTTTGCTCTTCTTATCGCATACTTGTCATTTTCATCAATTAACCTTGGCTCATTTCTCATCTGCATGTCATTTGTTTTAATTGATCCCAAGCACAACAGATTTATTGCTAGGACTAAACACGTGTAGTTCTCTTGAAATGCATTGTTTTAGTCTCTTAATCGTGTTGGGCGTGCTCGGCTGCACTTTTGGGCTGCTGCTGTAGCTGTTTCTTGAGTATAGTACTAGTAGTATGTTGCAGCAGCAGCAGCAGCACTGTGAGAAACGCAACGGAGCAGAGGCTGGTTGTCGTTCAATTCGCCAAAAGCACTATGGTCCTAGATGCACTCTCGCTACTAGTCATTCTTTCCATACTTCTGGTAACTGAGCCCAATAATAATATTAAATGGATATATATATTCATGTTTTTTCTCCAGGGAACAGAAGTGTTTTGAGGAATATCACAATCGAAGATCGTATTGAAGATGTTCTTGTTAAAGATCACCTCTCAAGCTTTGAGGTGCTACCCTCGCACCTGCAGCGTTGCTTCGCATTCTGCAGCATATTCCCAAAGGGATGGAGGTTTGAAGTAGAAAAGCTGACGAGGATGTGGACAGCTCTCGGTTTTGTGGAGGCTCCGAAGAGGAAAGGTGGGAGGACTGTGGACCACGTAGCAAAGGAGTACTTTGATGCTCTGGTGGAACGCTCTTTGTTCCAACAAGTAGTAGGCACGTCCTGCTATGAGATCCACGAGCACATCCACTCCATGATACGGACGGTCTGTCCAAGCTATTACCATAGGATCGATAGAAGAAGCAGTGGCATTGTCCCTCCAACAACAGTTGCCCACTTATCTGTGACCACGGGGTATTTGGGCCAGCTCCAGGAAGCAGTTGGTTTGAGAAGGCTTCGGACATTACTTGTCTTCGACAAGGACGACGAAGACGGTGCAGCTGCTGCAACTAGTTCGCCGACCAGCAGCAGCATATCAACTGATGAGATTATGAACAAATTGATTCGTCAAAAGAAAAAAGATCTGAAGAACAAGTTCGAGGGTGTGAGAGTGTTGGATTTATCTAACACTGCACGCATCACTGCGGTACCAGTGGGCATCGGTAAGCTCGAGCATCTGAGGTACTTGGGCCTTCCTAGCACCATCGGATGTCTCAGTGACGATGTCACCAAGCTACTACCCCTGCAGACACTGAGTGTCATTTTCAGCAGAGATGACTGCGGCCTTCCCAGAGATATGAGCCGCTTGATCAACCTGCTGCACCTTGATCTGGGCAAGGAGGAGTACATCGCACAGATAGCTGGCATCGGGAGCATGAGAATGCTGCAGGACTCGGTTGAGTTCCACGTACGCAGGAGGAAACAAGGGCACAACATGAGGGAGCTGGAGGGGCTCAATTCTCTCCGCCGGAAGCTCACCATTAAGTGCCTTGACAAGGTCAGAAGCAGGGATCAGGCTAAGAGTGCACGCCTCGGGGCCAAGGTACATCTCAAGACTCTAGAACTCGAGTGGGGGCAGCGGAGTGACAGTGCAGCTAGAGGATCGGCGCAGAGCGATCTGGAAGTCCTCGAAGGCCTCCGACCTCATCCAAACCTCGAGGATCTCAAGATACAGAATTACATTGGCACCAAGTCACCTTACTGGTTGGAGCTGGAGGACGCGGCGGATTCGGTGAAGGGCGCCGTGATGCTGAGGCAACTGTACCTGCTCAACTGCCGGAACCTCAACAGACTGCCACTCGTGGGTTGGCTCCCCAATCTGGTGCGTATGGAAATGGAACGCCTGGACTCCGTCAAGAAGATTGACGCCACCTTCTGTGGCGGCAGCGATGCCTTTCCATCGCTGAAAAGCATGTGGTTATCCGACATGGCCGAGCTTGACGCGTGGGAGGGCACCGGCGATGACGATGGCAGTGGCAGTGCACCAGTATTGTTCCCCAACCTCCGAGAGGTGAAGATCGTCCGCTGCACCAAATTACGATCTTTAGTTGGCCTCCTATGCTGCCGTCGTTCCCTCACGCACCTGCACGTCGAGAAATGTCCAGCCGTCAACACAGAATTTGAAAGAAGCGAGTTTCGTCCAGACCTACAACTGAGTAACAAAGATTGGCCTCCCCGGCTGAGGTTCAAAGAGCCACGTCGACGGCAGCCTCCGACTCCGTTTCGTACAGGTGGCCATATGAGAGACCGTCAACAGCAGCAAGGTGGGCGTCCTCCTCACCATCCCAGTAACGGCGTGGACATCCCTCCATGGGTTTATCCTCTAGTTATCTTTGCTCTAATATGGTATTTTAGGAAGCCGCAGCAAGGTAGGCGCCCTCCTCGCCAACACCATCGTAGTAACGGTGTGAACATCCCTCTATGGGTTCTTCTAGTTATCGTTGTTGTGATGTTGTGTTGTAGCAAGCGCTGATTTGGCTTGTCATTTGCTTTTTCCAATTCCATGGAGTGGATATATATGTAAGTTTCTTCGACCACCGCACCCCACCTTTTTTTTTCCTTTTGTCTTCAAGCTCTGGGTCTGGGATGTGATTTCAGGCCTTCGGGGCACTACTCCATGAACACATATGTATTGTATAACTTGCATTGATGTCGGAATAATAAGTTTGTTGAGATGTGATGGACATATATATATGTGGTATCCTCAGTTTTCTTGGATTGATTGTCTTCAACATGTCAGATCCCCTAACGGGTCTTCACCCTCGTCATAGACCGGGAATAATCCTGCGTCTGAGAGTTTGTGCATTTATAACCTGACCACATCACAGACGTAATATTCCTCATCTCTAATGACAGCATCACAGACACGGTTTCCCCCCGTCTCTGATGGCAGTCATTACAGACTTGTTTTCCCCGTCTCTGATGACCGCTGCCATAGATGTGTCTCCATATACTATTGTGTCTCTTGGTTACTATCAGCAGAGAGGCGATCGAGTTATAATAAATTAACCCGCGTCTGTAATACTCCATCCGTTTTTGTTTAGATGTCGTATTTGCAAATGAGAGTTTCCAAAGGTTTTCCAAATTCTAAAAAAAAATAATATCTTCCCCCATCTTTGAATGGTTGGACGATGAGCCCTGGACAGAGATCAGTCTGGCAGAAACTACAATATCAAAACGCCTGCTGGATATCTCTAGCTATATTCTGCACCGTACCCTTTGCATTGCTCCGCTAGATAGATGAGGATGACGAGGGCAAGACATGATCGGTGAGCTGCACAGAAACACAGGACATGCCCATTGAGTGTCGCATTGTTTGGAATGTGGGGTTCCTGAGTCCTGTCCAGCTGCTGACTGGCCTAGCGGTTGACTAGACCATGCATGATCTGGATGCATGAATTGCATCGGAATCATCTTGGGAAACTTCATTGGCAGTCCTGGTGCCAGCGCTGCTGCATATCGTGGGCCTAACTGCTGTCTAATCAAGATTCTCAACTACTGCTACTGCTGCTACTAGCTACCCAATGTCATCCTCGTCCTGGACTTGGAGGTAGCGTGGTTGGTTGCCGTGTTCATCTACCAGCTCGACATGAATGCATGCGCGCAGTCCTAGTCGCGTCGCGTCCATGGAGTTCATATTTGGGTATCAGCATTTTTCTGTATGGCGATTTCTAGGAATGGTACGGTGGCGATTACAACTCTGATAACTGATGAATGGTGGCTCATTTAATTGTGTTGTCTGAAAGTCTGAACACAGAACACAACAGAACAGAACACGCGGATTGCATTGGAGGGCTTGATGCATGAATCATGATTACCTTGCCTGACTGTGGGCTGTGGCTTACCTGGACTACCAGTATATGCATGTGGGTACGTAGACCAAGTGTGTACATCGTACTAGGTATACGTACTACTGTCCTGATCAGCAGTCTGAACTGCTATATTTTTCGTGACCAACAATCTGAAACCCTGAATACATTCCTTCTTAGCGTCACTAAGGATTCATATCTGCATCTTGTGTGCATGCGTGTGAATTGCGCTCAACATCTTTCTCTCTATATATATGCAATGCTCTTCTTCCTTCTCTCAACAGCAGAGCAGCACACTACACTGCACTCCTGCGGAGCCATCCATGAACAGCTACTCATAGACTGACACTTCCCTCTCCCTCCCATCTGCACTTCAGGCAGGCATTTTCTTCTGCTTCTTCGATCCATGCCTGATCTGATGGATCCCCTCTACATGCTAATCTGTGGCCTCCTTCTCTCCTCTTCCCTGCATCCAGGGGACTGCCTGCGTCACACCCCTCCTGCCGCAATGGCAAATGGTAGTGATACTCTCTCGGTAGGCCAGACGCTTGTCGTTGGCGAGAAGCTCATATCAAGAAATGGCAAGTTTGCATTTGGCTTCTTCCAGTTCCAGCCAGCTCCAGGGACGACCATCGTCAGTAAGTCCACCTTGTCCTCCCTTGGCTGGTATCTTGGCATATGGTTCAACAAGATCCCAGTCTTTACTCCTGTCTGGATCGCTAATAGGGACAAGCCCATCACCAGGGGCGGATCTGCACCCCGGGCTGGGTGGGCTGCAGCCCGGGGCGAGCTCAGAAAAACACTGAATACACCTCTTTAGATATAGCCCAGCAACAGTTCAGACATACACCGTACAGGTAGCGGCCCTCTGCAACTAGCAAGCACCAGACATCGAGCATCGATTGGCTCCTCTCAAGCTTGAAAGCCTGAGCTCTTCACTATTTTTGTTGTCTGTTGCACTTGACTCACTGTCAATATCTTCATGCTTCATGAATACCAGATGGTTTTTTTAGGTCATTAATAATTAAGGAAAAACAAAGTGTTAATTATTTTTGCGTTCATACTATAATATATTTGTTACATGTTTCCACTTGTGTAGCGTTTATGCTTTGTTAATTGTTAGTATGACACTGATATAGAATTTTGATATTCATCTTTGTGTAATATAGTTTAGCCCCCCTCGTGATGGATTTCTAGATCCGCCACTGCCCATCACGTATCCTGAGCTAAGGCTGACACAGCTAAAAATCTCAAGAGATGGCAATCTCATCATCACCATCATAAACAATGCAAGAACTGCTGAGTCCATACTTTGGTCCACTGCTCACTCCGTCGTCAATAGGTCGACAGCAGAAACCAGCACAAACACTACTAGTGCCACCACCGCCACCGCCACCGCTGCCGCCATTCTCATGGACAATGGAAACCTTGCCCTCATCATTGCAGCAGGAAGCTCATCATCTAATGGAACATCCTTGTGGCAGAGCTTTGACTACCCAACAGATGTTGGGCTTCCTGGCGCCAAGTTAGGCCGGAACAAGGTCACCGGTCTAAACCGCCGGTTCATCTCAAAGAAGAACCTGATTGATCCAGGCCTTGGCTCATACATCCTTAAACTAGACTCCAATGGGGTGTTGTCCCATAGGCGCCGAAAGCCCCCTTTTGTAGTGTATTTGTCTTGGTCATCTGGAAAATTGGCGTATACACTTGTACATACACTCAATGGGCTGCTAGACTCGGATGCACGGACCAAAGGTTTGCTCGTACCCAAATATGTCAACAACCATGAGGAGGAGTACTTCACGTATGAATCACTGGACGAGTCGTCTTCCACATTCGTCTCAATAGATGTCTCTGGCCAGATTAAGCTGAATATTTGGTCACAAGAAAAACAGTCCTGGCAAACCGTATATGCCCAGCCTGCTGATCCCTGCAGTCTGCCTGATGTATGTGGACCTTTCACGGTCTGTGATGGCAAGTCAAGTCCATTATTTTGTAGCTGTATGGAGAGTTTCTCTCCCAATTCACCTCATGATTGGGAAGCCGGGGATCCGACTGGAGGGTGCGCCAGAAGTATTCCCCTAGAATGCACAGCCAGTAACAACAAGAACATGGCAAGCTCTTCATCAGACATGTTTCACACCATAGCTCGAGTTACATATCCCCGTTACCCTCATAGCATACAAGATGCTATGACCCAGAGAGAATGCGCAGAAGCTTGTCTCGGTAACTGCTCCTGCACCGCTTATTCCTATAACAACAACAAATGCTCAGTCTGGTATGGTGAACTGCTTAGTGTAAATCAAAATGATGGCATCAATAACTTTTCTGATCAAGTTCTTTACCTTCGCCTTCCTGCTAGAGATTCACAAGATTTGACAAGAAACAATAAAAGAAAACCGAGCATTGTTACTGTGGCAAGCATTGCTAGTTGTGGGTTTATAGTTTTCATGTTGTTGTTAATAATTTGGAGTAACAAATTGAAGTGGTGTGGTATGCTGCCACTACATGGAAGTCAAGGCAGTGGTGGTGGACTTATAGCATTTAGATACAGATACAGTAGTTTAGTTCATGCTACTAAAAATTTCTCAGAAAGACTGGGAGGGGGTGGTTTTGGTTCCGTATTCAAGGGAGTGTTGGGTGACCAGACTATGATAGCAGTGAAAAAGCTTGATGGTGCCCGTCAGGGAGACAAGCAGTTTAGGGCTGAGGTGAGCTCAATTGGATTGATCCAACACATCAACCTAGTTAAACTGATTGGTTTCTGCTGTGAAGGTGATAAGAGGCTACTTGTGTATGAACACATGTCAAAAGGGTCTCTCGATTCCCATCTATTTAAGAGCAATGCTTCTGTCATAAATTGGAGCACTAGGTATAAAATAGCCATAGGAGTTGCTAGAGGATTGTGCTACTTGCATCAAAGTTGCCGCGAATGCATCATACATTGTGATATTAAGCCAGAAAACATACTTCTAGACGCATCATTCGTTCCTAAGATTGCAAACTTTGGGATGGCAGCCATTATAGGAAGGGATTTTAGCAGAGTTCTAACCACTTTCAGAGGAACCGTAGGGTATCTTGCCCCAGAGTGGCTTAGTGGAGTTGCTATTACACCAAAGGTTGATGTCTACAGCTTCGGTATGGTACTGCTTGAAATCATATCAGGAAGGAGGAATTCACCAGAAGTATATAGCAGCAACAGTTGTCATGTTGCATATTTCCCAGTTCAAGCAATCGGCAAGCTTCACGCAGGAGACATAGGAAGCTTGGTGGATCCACGGTTGCAAGGTGACTTTGATTTGGAAGAGGTTGAAAGGGTTTTCAAAGTTGCATTTTGGTGTATTCAAGATAATGAGTTTGATCGTCCGACAATGGGTGAAATGGTTCGGGCTCTTGAGGGTCTCCGGGGGCTTGATATGCCCCCAATGCCAAGATTACTTGCAGCTATAACTGAACCTTCTCATGCGGCTTGAATGTAATAGTTCATAGGCACATTGTTGTCAAGTTATATATTAGTATCTGTTTCATAAAATCGGAAAGTTATAACGTGTGTGTTGAATGTTAAAGTAGGAGTTGGTGTGTAGTTGGATTTTGAGTTGGAGTATGGAGTTGCACTTGTACGTCTTTATTTTGAGTTATGTATTAATATATGTTTGGAAAGTTGTAACATGCTGTTGAAAATCGAGGTAGGAATTGGTGCATGAGTTGGATTTTGACTAGAGTAGCGTGTCTGTCTTTATTTTAGTAAGACTAGCAAATATGTCCGTGCGTTGCAACAGGAGAAAAAAAAACTATCAAGCATTCATGTAAAACGAGGTACATATCTACTTATGCTTTATCCTTTTATAATTTATTTTATGATGACCGTGACATCCATAATATAAGCTAATGCTGACAATAAATAGCAATGCCTTATTTAACTTGTATCAAATTAAAATACACCTTGGTATTTTTTTTCTTCTATTGCAAAGTGCATAATTATTTAACTATAAATATATTATAATTTTATTTTTTTCATAATACGCATGTGTTTCTGTAACTCAATATCGACCTTTGTATCTTTTTTTGATGCATCATATCAACCTTCAAAATTTTTTTGTCAATGTGTTAAGGATTGGTGTGTCCACCAATGAATAAGACTTCTCTTGAATTTTCACACAACAGTCCTCATCAGGAATTACATAAATACATTTGTTTAGCTTTTATTAGATAATAATCTGCCAAGATTCCGGTTAGGTTGTAATTTATTAATTATTTTTTCATTACACTCTTTGTATGAATTATGACAGACTTTTCATTTTGTCTTGCATAAATTTTTATTACATTTACAAATTTACAATATCCGCAGCAAACTACATCTATTTTCTCTTTAATAGCTAGTAATCTAGCTTCTCAATAATTATCCAATTGGTTTTTTTTCTTATTAAAATATAAAACTATATCGTTTGGACGTTCGTTTGTTTCCTTTTTTTTTTGAGAAAATTAGATCTGTAGCATTAAAAGATATGAAGTTCAGAAAAATAGCATGGAAAAGTCTAACATTTCTGTTAAGTTGCCGTTAAAATTGAAGAAAAAAATACTAAAGTTGTAAACACCCAACTCACCCACGCACACTCAGCCAACTGACGCACGCACGCACCCAGCCAACACACGCACGCACAGCCCAAACACACGCATCCAGGCCTACTCACGTGCTCCCCAGGCTCTATCCCGCCACCGTGCGTCACTTCCGGCCGCCAGACTCCCTTCGCGGCTCTGCGCCGGTCGGCAGTCTCAGCGCGCCATCGCCCGCGGCCGGACTTCCTTTGCGCCTCTGCGCATGGCCGCATGCTCCTTGCCGGCCGCCGGCCTGGCGACGTCCTCCGCGGTTCCGTGCAGCGCAGGGCTCTACGCGCTGCTGTCGGCTGCACCCGTACAACGACCCTCCGAGGTTGTTGAGGCTTCACAGGTACGGTTTGGTTCGGGTTGGGTCTGGTTTAGTTTCAAAGTTGGGAGGTGTCAGAAATACTGTAGCATTTCGTTTGTATTTGTTATTATTGTCCAAATATTGATTAATTAGGCTCAAAAGATTCGTCTCGTAAAGTACAAGTAAACTGTGTAATTAGTTTTTTTTACTAACATTTAATACTCTATGTATGTGTCCAAAGATTTGATGTGATGGTGATATGATAGGAAATTTTTGCACTTTTTCTATTTTGGAGGGGAACTAAAAAGGGCTCAGTAAGCTTGTAAGCTAATGCACCTGGTAGAGGACTTGGTCTCTTGTGAGGCACCAACACTAGCACATCGTGGTAGGACTGGTCTCTTTGCTGGGCACAAACTTCAGATTGTGGGCATTAATGCAATATGGTGACGTATTATGTTATGGTAAGTAAAAAACCGGATTGAAAGGGACGTATTGCTATATATAGAAGTAAAATAAAATTTTATCTAATTTATTTTCTATTTGAATTAAGACTCCTATTTCTATTTAGTTTATTCAGTCTGTTTGATTAGGATTCCTATTCCTATTCAGTTTATTCAGACTTGGAGAGATCTATTTATCCTAAATATCTAGGGTCATATAAGTCTAGACGAAAGAAACTCTCAACTCTCGGTAGCTAGGGAGAAGTGGACGAAAAAAATGGATTGACGAAAAAAAATGGCCAGAAATTTTGCCTCTTTATTATTACTAGCAAAAAATACCCGTACGTTGCAACAAAGTTTCAATACGTATATATATCTGAAAAGCTCTTCTCGTGTTGGATATAGGAAAGTAATAAGCCATGAAAATATTGCATACTTCCGTTTGCTACGGTTATTTACTGTCTTATTCATAAATTTTTATGTGTACAAAACATGGCTTAATAAAGTAATAATATGTATATGAACAAAATCATAGATACTATTATACTATTTGTGATTTGTGAATTTAGGGGCACCATTTATATTGACCTTTATTATGTTTTCTGATATAAAACAAATAACTTTTTATCAGAGCGGATAGATGAGACAATATGGCGTCAAGCACATAAAAAGTATTATTAGCGGATCCGAGTTATCTTTTTTCCATTCTAATTCATTGAATGGCCTTTCATTTTTTCCGAGCAGCCAGCAAGAGCAACCTATCATCGAGTGCAGCGAGGAGGTCGAGCCCAACTGCCCAAGGACAAGTAAGACGATGACGGTGAACGGCCAGAGGACATCGAGCTCCTCATCACCCATATGTCCCCCGCATCGAGCTTGATAGCCAAGCGTCCCTGCCATCAAGTTCACTGGTCGCGACGCCGCATGTCCCATCGACGATCTCGCCGGTAGCGCGCTCACGATTTAATTAACCCGACCAATCCAAATCTCAGGAGGTTGATCTATTACTTTGTACATCGAGCTTATAGCGGATTAACTTGTCTTGTTGGCTCCAATTTCCAAGCGGTGGGAATTTATTGTTAGGGATTGAGAGTCTTGCTTGGTAAAGGTTTTGTGTGCCCTCTCTTTCTCGTACCGTAAACAAACTACCAGTCTAGAAACCGGATCGATGGATGGACACCGCGTTAATTGGATCGGATTAGAATATATGAGGTACGGAAGGGTAGGAAACGTGACAGACCAACAACACGTGGATATGTGGGTCAAGGACTCCTATTTCCCGTTTCTTTTTTTTTCCTTTATATCGTTTTTCTGTTATTGCGCGTTGGACTTTGACTCCATTATGTACGCTAATATGCTACAAACCATTGGGCAGGCTGCTGATTTCCTTAGAAGAACTAAGTATGTTTTGTATTAGATTAGGATTCCTAGTTTTATTCCAGTTATTTCAAGATATCATATATATGTCATGTATTTTATCCTATTATAAAAGAGCGAGTTTTTTTAAAGGATCTCCCTGCGTAATAACCATTGGATCTGGACTTCGTGCTATATGAGCCCTCCGTCATACGTGATCTTACATCTTATAAGATGTAACCGTCCGGAACTCAATCTCATGTAAGACTCAAACTCATGTCAACTCCCAGCGCCGTCAGACTCCTAACTCAACACGGTGTGCGTTGCTGCACTTTGTCTTCCGTGGTGCGGAACAATAGTGGTTTGCAGTCTCAACTATGTAGGGAGTCCGGGGTTACAAAAGCAAATGAGCATTTAAATAAAAAAAATTGCCAAAAAAAAGGGACAGCGACATTCTCATCTATAATTTACAAAAAAAGTTATAAACCAACATATGCCTATACAGTTATTTATGCGGGTCTAATGTTCGATAAGGCTATGTGGGCCCACTGCTAGAAAAAATAAGAATTATTCAGGTCAAAAGTTCTTGTACGATTTAATAGAGTATATTGAACAGTTTTTTATAATTTATTTACTCTAAATCATTATTTAAAGAGTCATTTGAGTAAAAATTATTTTTATATCTATATACATGTCTCAAACTTACATGGGTCACCTATCCAAATGGCTGCTACTTGGAATGAGTTATTTAATTTGTCGCCGAAGCTGATATTTGTTCCTAAACTAAAATATCATATAACATGATTTTTCTATACCGAATAGTCTATATCCATATCTATACCTACCTTAATACTAAACAAACAAAATTTCTTGCCAACCTAAATTTTCATCCAACTTAACCTAAAGTGGCTCGGTTTCGACATCAGTTTTCGGGGAAAAAAAACACCCGCGTCCGTGTTTCTCTGCGAGATGGAAATGTTTCTGAAAAAAAAACCCATCCATGAGATGGAAACCTGTTCCCGTGAAAAGACGTTCCAGCTCATGTGTCCTTTTTCGGTTCCCCTTCCTGGCTTTGTACGCTATTTTTGTTTTCTCTTTTTCTTTCTCATTTTTAATAAAAAACAAAAATAATAAATAACAGATAGAATACTATGGGTATTATGTAGCATCCTAACACCAAACAATTTGAACCTTGTTCGACATGACACAATCAAATCAATCAAGCATTTGTCATCTAACTTTATTGTATATCGATAATTCAATTAACTTTTTTATTGCATTTGAAATAGTTTATATAAACACGTGCATGTTGCACGTGCATATTTGCTAGTATATAAAACGTGTGAGTCATAGACAGACATGAAGAAAGGCAATTTTCACATTCTCCAAGTTAGTTCGGGAACGATGGACGAAAAAAATGAACCTGAATTTTTGCCTCTTTATTATTAGGTATAGATATAGATATATTATTATTATTATTATTATTATTATTATTATCACACACTAGCAAAAATACCCGTGCGTTACAACGGATAGTTATTTTCACTCTTATTAAGATGTTAACATCTTTCTCACAGTTCTTCTATCTTTGCATCCGTTGACGACAATATATATACCCTCGATGCACCTACAAACAAACTATTTAGTCGTTCACCTTCACCAGAGTAGTCATGTACGGGTAAGTCTCTATTGCGCTAGCAGCTTCATTGACAGCGGCTCAATGTCTGTCGTCTTTCTTAGCGTACAACAAATCGGCCTCTTCTTGTGTATCAGTTATTTTTTTATTTATATTTAGTTGAACAGGATTGGAACAGGAGAAAAAAAAAAGCAACGAAATTTAGCAAAAAGAAGACATCCGAAGAAATAGCATATATAGACAATGATGGTACCCAGTGCGTGACGGACAACTCTCTCTTGCTCCTAACAGAAACTGGAACATTCACGTGGAAAAACAGAGAAAGATAAAGATAAAAATAAAAATAAAAAGACCAAAAATAATAAGATAAGTTTGACTAATTTCTACTTTTTTCCTTTTCTATCTGAATTACGATTAGGCTTCCTATTCAACTTATTACTTAGGATCGAAGAATATATTTGGAAAAAGGATTCCTAGACATCGAAGTTATTTTAAGAACTTCTGCCAAGCCGTTGTTATATAAATCAAGAGAGTTGTAAATATGGATATAGACAACTTCCACATTAATGTAGTGTCGGTACCTACAATTAGGGGTACCCACAATCGATGATTAAGAAAGACAAAGCGCTACCCGCAAATAAGACGAGCCAAAATAGTGGACGAGACACCTCGACCGCGTTCCGACTCGTACGAGCCACCCTCGATGGGACGTCTCGACAGCGTTCCGACTCGTACAAGGCACCCTCGACGGGACGCCTCGACCGCGTCCCGATTCGTACGAGACTCGTTCGACTATCAGTAAATCTCCGACTCGCACGACCCCGGGTCGGATCACTCGACCCACTCTATTCACCTACCCTGAGACAAAAGTCAGAGCATTTAATGCGGCTACCTGCTACTTCCTACCGTCGTGGCTACAGCTGTGACCGACGTGGAAACAATGCCGGTGTTAGATCTCACTTTTTACTGCCCATCCCGGGATGGGAGGTGAAAACCTGTCACTATACACACCATACCGCACACTGTTTTGCCACCGATCACCCTCGAGGGAGGAAACGACAAGGTCCGTACCCCACGATCTCGGGGACTCGACCTTGTCCACCCGTCCTCGACCCAGCCTCGACCCACCGCCGGTCAGCAGGGAGGAAAGGCCGATGTGGCACAGGACTCGAGGTCTTTTCACCGTCTCATCCCCTACGTCACCATGGTGTCCAGAGATGGCCGGCCATTCCTGGAGCACGTCTCTACAGCCACCTCTACAAGGATCGATAAAACTTCACCTCAAGGCACCCCGGCGTCCCGGCCTCCTCTTATCCTATAAAAGGGCAGGCCAGGGCTCTACAAGGGGACAGGAGGCGAGACGCAAGCCAGAAGCCACGCACAAACGAGCAAAGGCACACCACCCACAGGTCAACATCTCAAGCAATCACCCTTGTACTCTCACTTGACGCAAGCCAGAAGCCACGCACAAACGAGCAAAGGCACACCACCCACAGATCAACATCTCAAGCAATCACCCTTGTACTCTCACTTTTCCTTTGAGACCTGGGCTTAGTTCCCTCTCTCACAGCTTGTAACCCCTACGCAAGCACTTCGGTGTAAGGAAATACAATACTCCCCCCTCCCCGTTGGACGTAGGGCCTTCTCTTGCCCGAATCAGGATAAATCTTCGTGTATTCTCCTTGCATCACCATCCAGATTAGAGACACGCAGCACTCACTCGTTGGCTTAGGACCCCCGCGGGACCGAACGCCAACAGTTGGCGCGCTAGGTAGGGGAAGCTGCGTGCCAACATCGTTTTCCCGCCATTTTTCTGGATGGCTAACCCCGAACGTCCGCTCCCATTGGCCACGGTGATCTGGTTTGGGAGTTTAGAGTTCATGTCGCTTGGCCACGGCTACGACATGGTCCTCCTCCCGCCCAGGCACCCGACCGACGAGGACCACGAGCTCTCCCAGCCCGGGGGAGCGCTGCGCCGGTACCGTCGCTCTCGTCAGGCACGAGCCGCCAGACGACGATGAGCCCGGCGCAACCACCGTCATCACCTTGCGGAGGACGATGGGATTCCCCGATCCGGCGCCTCTCAGCCGGACGCCAACACGGATTTCCTCCCTGAGGATCTATGTAGGATGAGCTTGGCTGAGGGTAAGATGCCGACAGGGAATTCCACCGCTCTACCGCCTGGTGTGACACCACCACCATCCAGTTCGACTACGCCGGCACAAGGAATGACGCCTTCATCAGCATTTCCGTTTGGGCTAGACTCGGTTGCCCGGGCGTACGCTTCTTCTGTAAGCACCAGCATGAGTGCTTACGAGGAACTCCCTGGACACCATCTACACTCCACTCTCGACCTTGTTGCATCCACGCCGGCTTCCGAGTACCTAGACCCTACGGAGACCCCAGAAACGGAGCCCCGTGCAACTGCTTCCTGACGTTACGACCCCAGAGACAGACGACCTCACATGCACCCATCATACTACTACTTCGGCGCTCCTGACTCCGACTCTGCCGATGACACCTACGACCCGACCCGCGAGTGCTTCCACATCGATGGAATTAGCATGTCGGATTCAGAGGATGAGGCACCCGTTGAAGGAAAGAACACGCCACCTCAGGTCGAGCTCCCTGTCGAGCGGGATGAGGCTCAATTCCTTGTAGATCAAGGAATGCAGCTCGAGCAAATCCGCGAGTTGCAGGATAGGCTCGACGAGGAACGAGAAAACCTACGTCTGCTACAGCGAACCCTCGAGCAAGAGCGCGCGGCACACGCACATGGCGGAGGAGCTCGAGAAAGAGCTTGTGACGTCAATCGTCGCATCGTCAAGGATCGGGCGATCGACCCCCTGGTTTTTGGTCGAGCCAGCCAGAACGTGGTCGCCGCCGCCATGCTCCTTCGTAACATGCCCGAGCCATCGAACCCTAACGCTCATTGAGCCTGAGATGAAATCCGAGGACTCCTCAAGACCGCTGCCATGCAGTAGGCCAAGAGTTCCACCTCGAGGCGACGCGGGCCTGCCTCAGAGCAGCCTGCCGAGCCCTCCCGATAGGAGAGAGAGGCCTCGGTTCATCCTGAGCCCGCCCAACGGAACAGGGCGGCCCCTGTCCCAGAGTGCATCGCCGACGACCGTGAACCTCGAGATACCCGTGGCAACATCGTCGAGTGCCGGACGCGCAAACACGGTGACGGTGTGGCTCGATGCTACCACGTGCACAGAGGCGGGCGCTACGACAGCTCAGAAGATCAAAGCCCTTCACCCGAACCACCGGGTCCCCAGGTCTTTAGCAAGGCCATTCGTGAAACAATACTCCCGGCTCGGTTTTGCCCTCCACGACTCTTACCAAGTACAACGGCGAGACCAAACCCGAACTTTGGCTCGCTGACTTCCGCTTGGCATGTCAGTTGGGTGGGGCCACCGACGACCGGGTCATCATCCGGCAACTCCCCCTGTTTCTGTCGGACACCGCTCGAGCCTGGCTCGAGGATCTCCCACCTCGACAAATCCACGACTGGGATGACCTCGTGAGGGTGTTCGAGGGAAACTTCAAGGGAACCTACATGCGCCCCGGCAACTCGTGGGACCTCCGAAGCTGCAAGCAGAAGCCGGGTGAATCCCTCCGGGATTACATCCGGTGTTTCTCCAAGCAACGCACCGAGCTCCCCAACATCACCGACTCCGATGTTATCATGGCCTTCCTCTCTGGCACCACCTGCAAAGAGTTGGTCCGAGAGCTGGGCCGCAACACCCCCATCACTGCCAACGGTTTGATGGACATCATCACCAACTTTGTCGCCGGCGAGGAGGCGGTTGGTGCCATCTTTGGTGGTGATCAGGACAAGGGGAAGCACAAGGTGGATGATCCCGCGAGCTCTAGCCGGGGCTCAAAGAGGAACAACAGGAAGAAGAAGAAGAACCCGCAGGGCAAGCTCGAGGCCCCAGCAGATGACCTTGTTGCTGCTGCTGATCGCAAGAAACCTCGAGGGCTCCCCGGCGGGGGCATCTTCGACAAAATGCTCAAAGAGACGTGTCCCTACCACAAGGGGCCCACGAACCACAACCTCGAGGACTGCCACGTGCTCCGAAGATATTTTGAAGGCATAGACGTCAAGAAGGAAGATCTCAAGGGAGACGACAAGGACAAGGGGTTCCCCGTGATCCACGACTGCTTCATGATATACAGAGGACCCTCGACGCGCCTCTCGATGCGCCAGCGCAAGCGAGAACATCGGGAGGTCTTCTCCGTGCAGCCAGCGACCCCCCTCTTCCTTGACTGGTCCGAGGCGGCCATCACTTTCGACCGTGATGATCACCCAGACTACGTCCCCAATCCCGGGTTTACCCGCTTGTTGTCGATCCCATTATCGCCAACACACGCCTCACCAAGGTGCTCATGGATGGCGGCAGCAGCCTTAACATCATCTACACCCAGACCCTCGACCTCCTGGGGATCGCGAGGACGCGCCTCCAACCCAGCGTCGGGGGCTTCCACGGAGTCGTGCCAGGAAAGCGAGCAAAGCCCGTCGGCCGGGTCGACCTGCCAGTCTGTTTTGGCACTCCCACCAACTTCAGAAAAGAAACCCTCACTTTCGAAGTGGTCGGATTCCGTGGAACATATCACGCCATCCTTGGGCGCCCATGCTATGCCTGGTTCATGGCGGTCCCAAACTACACCTACCTCAAGCTCAAGATGCCAGGTCCTAACGGTGTCATAACTGTCGGGCCCTCATACAAGCACGCATACGAGTGCGACGTCGAGTGCGTCGAGCACGGAGAAGCCGTCTTGGAGTCGGCAACCTTGGCGGCGGACCTCGACGGTCTGGCCAACGAGATCCCCGACCCCAAGTGCCATGCCGGCAGCTTCGAGCCCGCAGAAGACGTCAAGCTTGTGCCCCTCGACCCCACCGACCCAAAGGGAAAGGCGTTGAGCATCAGCGCCACCCTCGATCCCAAATAGGAAACAGTGCTCGTCGACTTTCTCCGTGCAAACATCGACATCTTTGCGTGGAGTCCCTCGGATATGCCGGGCATACCCAGGGAAGTCATCGAGCACGCCTTGGAGATCCGAGCCGGCTCCAAACCGGTGAAGCAACGCTTGCGCCGCTTCGATGAGGAAAAGCGCAAGGTCATCGGTGAGGAGATACACAAACTGTTGGAGGCCGGGTTCATCAAGGAGGTTCATCATCCCGAGTGGCTAGCTAATCCCGTGTTAGTTAAGAAAAAGAGTGGGAAGTGGAGGATGTGTGTAGACTATACTAGTTTAAATAAAGCATGTCCAAAAGTTCCTTTTCCTTTGCCATGCATTGATCAAATCGTTGATTCCACTACGGGATGTGAAACTTTATCATTCTTAGATGCATATTTCGGCTACCACCAGATCAAAATGAAGGAGTCCGACCAGCTCGCGACTTCGTTCATCACCCCCATTCGGCATGTATTGCTATGTTACTATGCCCTTCGGCCTCCAGAACGTGGAGGCTACGTACCAGCGATGCATGCAGCATGTTTTTGGGGAACATATCGGACCAACCGTCGAGGCTTACGTCGATGACATCGTTGTCAAAACCAAAAAGGCTGATAATTTGATAAACAACCTCGACGTTGCGTTCAAGTGCCTCCGGGCAAAGAACATTAAGCTCAACCCCGAGAAATACGTTTTCAGCGTTCCTCGAGGCATGCTTCTAGGGTTCATCATTTCCGAGCGTGGCATCGAGGCCAACTGGGAAAAGATCGCCGCAATAACTAAAATGGGCCCTATCCGAGATCTGAAGGGCGTACATAGGGTCACGGGCTGCCTAGCGGCCCTCAGTCGCTTCATTTCGCGCCTCGGTGAAAAAGCGCTCCCACTGTATCGTCTCTTGAAGAAATCAGAACACTTCTTGTGGACCCTCGAGGCCGAGGAAGCTCTTGCAAAGCTCAAAGCTACACTCTCCAACTCGCCGATCCTCGTCCCTCCGACCCCAGGGGAACCCCTCCTACTTTATGTCGCCGCAACGACACAAGTAGTCAGTGCGGTCTTGGTTGTCGAGAGGGCAGAGGAAGGACACACCTTGCTCGTCCAGAGACCGGTCTACTTCATTAGCGAGGTGCTCTCGGAAACCAAGGTTCGCTACCCGCAGATCCAAAAGCTGTTGTACGCCATCGTCTTAACGAGGCGCAAACTCCGTCACTACTTCGAGGGCCACCTGGTGACTGTGGTTTCTTCTTTCCCTCTGGGAGAGATAGCCCAGAACCGGGAAGCCTCGGGTAGGATAGCCAAGTGGGCGGTCGAGCTCATGGGTGAGACCCTCTCTTATGCGCCGCGCAAAGCCATCAAATCCCAAGTACTAGCAGATTTCCTAGCGGAGTGGATCGACACTCAACTTTCTCCGGTTCAGCTTCAGGCTGAGCTTTGGACCATGTACTTCGATGGGTCGCTGATGAAAACGGGAGCAGACGCGGGTTTGCTCTTCATCTCACCCCTCGGAGTCCACATGCGCTATATCATCTGGCTTCATTTTCCTGCCTCCAACAACGTCGCCGAATACGAGGCGCTCGTCACGGGCTTGCGAATCACCGTCGAACTAGGGGTCCGACACCTCGATGTTCGAGGCGACTCTTAGCTCGTAATCGACCAGGTCATGAAGAGCTCGAGCTGCCGTGATCCCAAGATGGAGGCCTACTATGAAGAGGTACGATGCCTTGAGGACAAGTTTCACGGCCTCGAGCTCAACCACATCGCACGCAGGTACAATGAGGCTGTCGATGAACTCGCAAAAATCGCTTCTAGTCGAACTACAGTTCCACCGGACGTTTTCGCAAGAGATCTCCACCAACCGTCCGTTAACATCAGGGCAGACGAAGGGGTCGACGGGGCGTCACTCGACCCTCCACCTGAGGCAGAAGCCCCCTCGACCGGGGCCGAGGCCATGCAGGTGGAAGGCTTGACCCCACCAGCCAGCCTCGAGCCTGACTGGCGTATTCCGTACCTCGACCATCTCACTCGAGGGGACCTCCCCTCGGATAAGATCGAGGCTCGACGGATCGCTCGCCGGGCCAAATCCTTTGTGATATTTGGCGACAATAGGGAGCTGTATCGTCGTAGCCCTACTAGCGTCCTCCAACGCTGTATCACAAATAAGGAAGGCAGAAAACTGCTCAATGATCTACACTCGGGGGCTTGTGGTCATCACGCAGCGCCTCGAACCCTCGTCGGAAACGCTTTCCGATAATGTTTCTATTGGCCGACCGCAGTCTCCGACGCTGTCAAGCTAGTACGCTCCTGCAAAGGCTGCCAGTACTATGCGAGACAAACCCATCTTCCGGCTCACGCCCTGCAAACTATTCCCATCACATAGCCATTCGCTGTTTGGGGGCTCGACCTAGTCGAACCCCTGAAAAGGACAACTGGTGGCTTCACCCACTTGCTCGTCGCCATTGACAAATTTTCCAAGTGGATCGAGGCCCGTCCTATCACCAGCATCAGGTCCGAGCAAGCTGTGCTCTTTTTTACCGACATCATCCACCGCTTTGGGGTTCCCAACTGCATCATCACGGACAATGGCACCCAGTTCACTAGTAAAAAGTTTCTGGATTTCTGCGACAACCACCACATCCGTGTGCTCTGGTCGATCGTAGCTCATCCAAAAACAAATGGCCAAGTAGAACGTGCTAACGGCATGGTCCTACAAGGCCTGAAACCCAGAATCTTTGACAAGCTAAACAAACACGGCAAGAAATGGGCTGCCGAGCTTCCCTCGGTCCTGTGGAGCCTAAGAACAACGCTGAGTCGAGTCACGGGGTTTACTCCATTCTTCTTAGTCTACGGATCCGAGGCTATGCTCCCAACTGATGTTGAATACGGATCCCCGAGGTTGAAGGCCTACAACGAGAAAAATAACGACACCACAAGAGAGGACGCCCTCGACCAGCTCGAGGAAGCTCGCGACGTGGCTCTGTTACATTATGCCAGGTATCAGCAGAGTCTCCGACGCTACCACGACAGACACGTCCGCAGGTGCGACCTCAACGTTGGTGACCTGGTGCTACGGCGAAGCCAGAACACCAAGGGACGACACAAGCTCACGCCACCGTGGGAAGGGCCATACATCATCGCAGAAGTATTAAAGCCCGACACCTACAAGCTATCGAACGAGAAGGGCGAAATCTTCACCAACGCTTGGAACATCGAACAGCTACGTCGCTTTTTCCCCTAAAAGGCCTCGAGGCTCTGTAAATTCTTTTCAATCTCATCAATAAAGAATACAGCGGTGTTCAAGGCTTTGTTTTCATAACAACCAGGAAGGATCGACTCTGTTTTCTTATAATCGACCCTCCCTCGGGGGCTCCAAAAGGGGAGAACTCCCTGCCCCTGAAAAAACTCATATTCTTTTTCAAAAAAGAGAGCTATTACCTAAGTCGACAACGCCGTGAGAACACCCTAAGGCCCAAAGGGCCATCGAGCCGTGAGGTCACTTACGCCTCCGAGGCTACGGTGCCTCCACTCACCCCTCACGCCTAAGGGTGCGACCGCATGCTAAGTAGACCTAGCAACGGATCATGGCTTTGAAAAAGCTCATGTCTAACGTTTTCCTACGCTTTGAATCAAGTTCTTACATAATTCACGAGGCTGCAAATGCACCCTAAGGCTCGAGGGCTGCCGAGCCGCGAGATCGCCTACGCCTCCGGGCTACGGTACCTCCACTCTCTCCCTCACGCCAAGGGGAGCAACCGCGCGCTGAGAAGATCATGCAAGAATATGATTCAAGCAACAAAGGGAACAAAAAGACTCAAACGAAAACGGACATTTAGTGCAAATTTACATCTAAATGTTTTAAGGCCCCCGAGGCCACCACGACCAAAGTTACAAACACTAACTTATTACATGGGCCTTCATGCCCAGGTTTGGCTCACAGGCCATCGTCGTCGGCAGGCGGAACCACCTCGACCTCGAAGAGCTTGGCCAGGTGACTTCCAGGCTCCTCAGCGGCTTCGATTAGGCCCAGGCAGGCGGTTTCATTCTCCTCATCCGTTCGATCCAGATCCGTGATGAAGCCATCAGCAATAAGGTCCATGTCGTACATGAATCCGGACCGAACGACCGCCAGAGCCCTCTTCACGCCGTGATGCAGCCCGCCTCGTATCCTCTCGCGGACAAGGCAGCCCAGCGCCACCATCCGACGGACGAAGGAGTTCCCCGGGGCGTCCTCCTCGGTGTTGGCGTCGGGCTCAACCCCCAGGCCATCGCATACGAAGGTGATGGCACCCTGAAGCAACTGAGTCCGCCCGACCTCGGCCTCGAAGAGGTTCTGGAATGAGGTGGCTGTCGCCTGAGCCGCCTGCTGCTCCTTCTCCAACTCTGGAACACAAGCATCAAGTTAGCATGAGTCTGGGACCTCAACGCCAAGACCACTACATAGCAGGAAGCTTACCCTCGGAATGGGTCTGCCAACCCACGACCTCGTCGCGCAGTTCCCCGCACGTCTTCTCAGACACTCGAAGAGCCTCGTCCCTGTCGTGGAGCGCCGCCCTCAGCACCCCAACCTCTCGGCCGGCGCCCGAGAGAGTCTCGTCCCTCTCTCGAACCATCCCCGACAACGTCACAACCTCGCTTTCCAAAGTTCTGATGTGGGCGGACGCCATCCCGACCTGGATGTTGAGGGCATCGCGCTGGCCACCGACTAAGGTGATGTCCTCCTCGAGCTCCTTCACACGCGCCAGCAGTGGCACGAGGTCCTCGCGGGCTTTGGCAGCCTCCTCCCGAGCCCTTGCCGCGTCGTCACGAGCCTTGGCCTCGGCCTCCCGGGCCTGCGCCGCCTCTTCCCTAACCGCCGCGTAGGCGACGCGAAGCTCGGCCGTCTCGGCGCTCTGCTAGGATAGCCGCTTGTTGGCTTCCTCGACCAAGGCCCGTTGATGGGCGAGCGCCGCCCACACGCCACTCTCATGACGAATGAAGAGTGACTTGCGGCGGGAACGCTCCTTGAGTTCCTGACCACGGTTAAAACCCAAAAATCAGAACCAAGGAAAAGGGAGGGATAAAGCACAAACAAAAAACTACCGAATAAGGCTTACCTCGAAGGCCTCCGACATGCCCCGTGCCAGGGTGTCCAAAACCACATGCAGGGACTACATCATGTGCTTCTGGAGTCCCTCGAGGTACTCCCAGTGGTGCACCTCGTCCTTGTCGTCGAGCGCGAAGAAGGGCTCGGCGCTAGGGTTGGACGCGTCCCTAAATTTGAGGGTCGACCTCCCCCAGCGCGGAAGCTCCTCCTCCGCCCGCACGAGAGCCAACTCGGCAAAGTTCGGCCACCCGGCCGACGCCTCAGCCTGGTCACCCTCCAACTCCGCAGAGGTACCGGCACGATCTGCGGCCTTGGCCGCCTCGATGTCCGCCACATGCTTCCCCTTGTCGGCAGGGGAGTCGTCGAGGGTGAGGTCGATCAGGGCTGAGGTCGACCCTTCCGGCAGGACTGGCACCTCGGCTACCGGCACCACCGCCTGGACGACAGGCAGTGGCACGACTGCCCCTCTTTCCACCTCGACCGCCGGCTCCGCCGACCGGTCCTGCTACGGCTGCGGCTCCTCCGGCTGCGCCGCCTCCTATCCCGCCTCCGGCGGGGCCTCCACCACCTCCTGTTCTTCTTCAACATCCGCCCGCCCCGCATCGCGGACGGATGTTTCGGCCTCGATGGACGCCTGGGTGGTCGCTGTCGACCCAGGCTCCGGCCCACCAATGCCGGGTGCCTCGAGCCCGACACCGCTGGGGACCACCGCTCCCGCCGACCCTGACCCCCGCGCGGCGGGGTCAGAGCCGGTGACCTCCTGGGCGCCCGCCCCCGCCTGGGCAGCCGCCTCCCGCTGCTTTAGCCGCTCCGTCGCAGCCTGGAGCCTCGCGACCCAGGCGGCGTCATCGGCCGCCGTCCGCATTATTACGGTGGCACCCGACCGGAGCGCCTTCACGGGAGTCGGACCCGCGAGCTCCGCCTTACGCTTGTGCCTGAGCAACAAATAAACGCGTCAGAATAAAAAACGGGATCACCGATCATGAAAAATAGGGTGAAAAAGCTTACCCAGATAAGGGGAGCAGGGGCCTAGACCCCGGCAGGCCAGAGCCACCCGACGGCGCCTGCGACGGCCCTACCGTCGAGCCTCCTGCTGGCCGGGCGCTCCTCGGAGCCCTAGCCGGCGGAGCGTCCAGGGTCCTATGTGCCGCTGAGGCTAGCTGGCCTTAGGTCCTCACGCCCGTCAACGGTGCCCCAGACGCTGACGCCGACGCCGCTGCCCCGGCCGCCGTCTGAGCCCGAGGTGCTTGGACTCGTGGGGATGGCGCCATCGACCCTTCTTGCGGGGCCCCAGACGAGGCGGCTCCTCCCGCTGAGGGACCCGCTCCGGCCTCTTTCTCTCCTGGCTCCTCCTCCCCCTCAACGGGCACCGAGGCCGCCCTCGACGCTTGGGAGGCCGACCCCCCAATGGGCTCCAAAAAGGGGCGCACATCGGGGAGGTCCGCCAGAGAAGTCACAGCCTCGTACCATGACCAGGCGTCATCGTCGTCGTTGTCATCGTCGTTCTCCCCTGAGACCGTCTCGGAGGGAGACTCCTCGAGCGGGAGCCCGTCAAGGCTCTGCTGACGTCGGCGCTTCTTCAGCGCCTCCTGCTCCTGGGCCTTGCGGACTTGACGCTTCTTGGCGGCGTCTTTCTCCTCTTTCTTCTGGGCCGCCAAGAGGTGTCGAGCCTCCCGAGCGACCCGATCTTCCGGAAGCGGCGGCCGCATTTCCTTAACCGCTGATAGATCCTGTACACAGACCTCGACTGAGTTAGTGGAAGGAATCTGGAAGTGAAAGATCTCAAGAACGCCAAGGACGACACTTACCAGGGGCACGAATCCCTGGGTGGGGCGCATCGGAACCCGGTCGATATCCTCCTACCGGAAGCTCCCCACCATCCGTCACGCACGTCGAGCGACCTCGTCGAGGGGGAGGGACTCGTGCGACATCCTGCTCCCCTCCAACAGCACCTCCGGCGTCATCTCGTCCAGCCGGAGTCGACGCTGCGTCAGCGGCATCACCCTCCGGCGATGAAACGCCGCGGCCACCATCCCCGCCGTCAGTCCGCACTGACGGAGCCTCCACAACGCGTCGAGCAGCGGCTCCAGCTTTGGCTTCTCGTCTTCAACGACGCCGTACCCCCAGTTCTCCTCTCGAGCGACCAGCACCTGGCCGGAATACCTCGGCAGCTGGTCGCCGTCGTTGCGGAGGTAGAACTAGCTGTCGTGCCAGCCGCTGTTCGAGGAAATCAACTGCGCCGGGATGTACTGGTCGCCTCGACCAGACCGGACTTGGAGGACGCAGCTCCCCACGTGCACCGCGCCCCTCGCTCTCCCGCCTTCTTGGCAAAAAGCTCCGCCCTGAAGAGGTGGAGCCATAGATTCCACTGTGGCTCCATCCCTAGGTATCTCTCGCAGACCGCCGTGAAAATGGCGGCCTGCAAGATGGCGTTGGGGGCGAGGTGGTGCAGCTCCACCTTGTAGTAGTGGAGGAGCGCTCGCATGAAGGGGCTGGCCGGCACGCTGAACCCCCTCTCGTGGAAGCATATGAAGCTCACCACGTAGCCTTCTGGGGGCGCCGGTTCCCGGTGGTCAGACGGCAGCGCTCTCCACTTCGGCTGGGTCCGACTCGTCTTCGACCGCAAAAGCCCGTTACGGACCAGCTCTTCTAGCCTACTCTCCGTTACTGAGGAGTTGGCCCAAGTGTCAGCGGGGAGGAGCTGGCTCTTGCCTGCCATTGTTGTCGAAAAACTACGCAGGCGAGAAAAAACGACGGCGGCGTTGGACGGCGGCTGAAGGGCGCAAGATGATGAAGAGGGCGAAGAGAGGCAAGGAAGGCAGGAATGCAAAGGGCCTGTAAGGGTAAACGGAACCCCAGGTCTTGCTCTTATACCCCGATGGAAGTCTAACGGGCGGGCGAAAAGGTAGGAGCAATTTTTGCATTCAATGACCTTACCTAACCGCTCCCTCAAAATCCGCAGATATGGGCATGTGTCCGCTATACACGCTGTAACCGTCGCACCACGCCACCCACTACCGTGCCGATCTCGCTTCCCCTCCTGAAAAGACGTGCCCTAAACGGGTAGGAGAAGGATCCGCGGATGGATATTCCCAGACGCATGGGTAACGGGCTTCGAGCCCGATATGAATCTCGAGGGATCGAAAGCTGGCCCTCGACCAGGGTTCGACAGCTGCCCTCGAGTAACGGAGTCAGGGATGACTAGGGATGCGCCCATACAAGGCCAGGGCTCGAGCCACGCTCTCGAGGCACCCCAAGACGTATTCGAGGCTAAAAGAGAAGGTCGACAGAGGAATCCCCTTGGAGGGAGGCATCGAGCCCTCGAATCCTATCGCAAGGAATCGAGATCTACACGACTACTCTTTGGTATTTTTGAGAGCGCCTCCGTGGCCGCTAGCCGACTCCTATCGAATGGAGCACGGGCTCCCACTCGAATTCCCCGTTAATAGCTCACCGGAGACCGTCGGAACTCGCTCAAACGAGGGTAGTACGACGTTCCCCACCCCTTCTCCTTTTCCCTAAAAAGGGAGCGTGAGGGTCGAACGATAAAAGACGGCCAAAGACTCTGATCGACCTCACATGCACGAGGCTCGGGGGCTCGACCGCAGAAAGCCAAACTTCGAACGAAAGAAGACGGAACACGCTACGATACGAGAGCATTCCTCAATAAAGCATACAAAAGACTTCAGAGGAGTCCAAATACTCCACCAAGGCCTCGGGGGCTACACCCGGTGGGTGCGCTCGCGCGCCCCCACCGGAAAAAGCTACGACGCTACGATTCCAGTTCATGAACCACTAAGCCTCTGTGAGAGTGACCCACACTCACCCAAAGGCTCGGGGGCTACTGTCGGTACCTACAATTAGGGGTACCCACAATTGACAATTAAGAAAGACAAAGCGCTACCCGCAAACAAGACGAGCCAAAATAGTGGACGAGACACCTCGACCGCGTTCCGACTCGTACGAGCCACCCTCAACGGGACGCCTCGACTGCGTTCCGACTCGTACGAGGCACCCTCGACGGGACGCCTCGACCGCGTCCCGATTCGTACGAGGCTCGTTCGACTATCGGCAAATCTCTGACTCGCACGACCCCGGGTCGGATCACTCGACCCACTCTATTCAGCTACTCTGAGACAAAAGTCAGAGCATTTAATGCGGCTACCTGCTACTTCCTACCGTCATGGCTACAGCTGTGACCGACGTGGAAATAATGTCGGTGTCAGATCTCACTTTTTACTGCCCATCCCGGGATGGGAGGTGAAAACCTGTCACTATACACACCATACCGCACACTGTTTTGCCACCGATCACCCTCAAGGGAGGAAACAACAAGGTCCGTACCCCATGATCTCGGGGACTCGGCCTTATCCACCCGTCCTCGACCCGGCCTCGACCCAGCCTCGACCCACCGTCTGTCAGCAGGGAGGAAAGGCCGACGTGGCACAGGACTCGGGGTCTTTTCACCGTCTCATCCCCTACGTCACCATGATGTCCAGGGATGGCCGGCCATTCCTGGAGCACGTCTCTACAGCCACCTCTACAAGGATCGACAAAATTTCACCTCAAGGCACCCCGGCGTCCCGGCCTCCTCTTACCCTATAAAAGGGCAGGCCAGGGCTCTACAAGGGGACAGGAGGCGAGACGCAAGCCAGAAGCCACGCACAAACGAGCAAAGGCACGCCACCCACAGATCAACATCTCAAGCAATCACCCTTGTACTCTCACTTTTCCTTTGAGACCTGGGCTTAGTTCCCTCTCTCACAGCTTGTAACCCCTACGCAAGCACTTCGGTGCAAGGAAATACAATACTCCCCCCTCCCCGCTGGACGTAGGGCCTTCTCTTGCCCGAACCAGGATAAATCCCCGTGTATTCTCCTTGCATCACCATCCAGATTAGGGACACGCAGCACTCACTCGTTGGCTTAGGACCCCCGCGGGACCGAACGCCGACACGTAGTTAGTTAGGGGACGACGGACCCAAAAAATGGTCGAAAATTTTGTCTCTTTATTATTAGGTATAGATATAGATTTGCATGATTCTAGGAAATAGGCGACGGTTTCCAGGTCAAGCATGGAAGCTAAGTATAAAGCTTTGGCCAATGCAACTGCAAAGATTCAAGTTGAAGATCTCACATCCTCTTGCAGCCTGTCTTTGGCGTCAGTTAATCCTGTGTTTTATGCTCGAACAAAGCACATTGAGATAGACTATCATTTTGTAAGAGAACAAGTTGCAACCAAGCGGCTGGACATCCATTTTATTAGTTCTGCATATTAGGTTGTTGACAGATTTACAAAGGCACTACCTGCACAACAGTTGGTGTCATTCAGGAACAATCTCAACTTGGCAGGTGCGTTGTGATTGTCGGGCGTGTTGGAAATACATGTGACAGGTGCTAGTCATGGTATTGTTGGTGGATTGCTTATCGAGGCATGTTGTTACTATTCCTATCCATATATCTAGATAATCTCTAGTTTGTTGTAATCTTCCATATCTTCTTGTCTTGTAAGTTAGTTCATGCATGTACATGTACTTGCTGTACATGATGTAAGTGCCACGCTAGGGGCTTTTTCTAGTTATATTAGCACGAAGCCGTGAGCCTCATAAGGCATCACGTTACACCCACTTTCACACAGGGAAGAGAAGAGAAGGAGCCCACAGATTAGTATCTCATCTAACTGTTAAGATTAAACTAAATGGATGGTTTAATTTCATTTTGGAGTATCCTAGAAATTTTCATACAGAAAAATGCAGATTTGAACTCCATGGACGCGACTGCCGACTAGCACTGCACGCATTCATGTCGATCCAGCTGATGAACGTTGATGACACGGCAACCAACCACGCTACATCGCTACCTCCAGGTTCAATACCAGGATGATACCATAGCGGGCAGCGCTGGGAGCAGGGCTACCAATGAACTTTCCAATACAATTCCAGCTGATCATGCATGGTCTAGCCAAGACCGAGGCCAGGCAGGAGCCCCCACATTCCATACAGTGCAGTGAATGGGCATGTCCTGTGCTGTGCTGCTGTGCATCAGCTCAAATATCATGGCTTGGCTTGCCCTCATCATCGTCATCTATCATTCTATCTACCAGAGCAGAGCAATGCAAATGGGTACGGTGTGCAGAATCTAGCCATATTGTGTAGGAGTGTACTACTATACTTATAGAGATATCCAGCAGGTGTTTAGACGATCTTGCAGTTTCTGCCAGAGTCCAGGGCTCTCCATGTGATGCTCCATTTGGTTCATAATATTAAGATATGTGATGTTATCATTTGCATTGCACTTCTGTGGAGTATCAATATGTATTTATTCAGAACATAGGTTTAATTTATATCAGCTCTCTCTTGCATCCTTTTCTATGACATCATGGATCTAGATTTTGAATTATTACAACTTTTGAAATTTGCTGAAACCCAAAATAACATAAACATCAACTACACATCATTTATGAATTATTACACTAAAGCCATGTCTGTGGACTTTGTTATAGCTGCAAGTAGTCTAGGCATTGGTGGCATATCAAGCTCTTGGAGACCCTCAAGACACCTGACAACTTCACCCATCGTCGGACGCTGATTCTCATCTTCCTGGATGCACCAACATGCAAGTTTGCAAACCCTTTCAGCCTCTGCTACATCGAACTCACCTTGTAGACGTGGGTCCACCAAACTCCACACATCTCCCTCATGAAGCTTGCCAACGGCATGCACCGGAAAATAAGCAGCATGGGGATTATTGTCGCTAGTGTGTACGACTTCTGGTGAGTTCCTTCTTCCTGATATGATTTCCATCAGTACCATACCAAAGCTGTAAACATCAGCCTTTGGTGTAATAGCAACTCCACTAAGCCACTCTGGGGCAAGATACCCTGCGGTTCCTCTGAATGTAGTCAGAACTCGGCTGAAATCTCTTCCAACAAACACTGCCATCCCAAAGTCCGCAATCTTGGGGACAAATGATGCATCAAGAAGTATGTTTTCTGGCTTAATATCACAGTGTATGATGCAGTCACGGCAACTCTGATGCAAGTAGCACAATCCTCTAGCAATTCCAATGGCTATTTGATATCTGATGCTCCATTTAAGGACGACAGCATTGCTTTGAAATAGATGGGCATCAAGAGACCCATTCGTCATGTGTTCATACACAAGCATCCTGTTATCACCTTCACAGCAGAAACCAATCAATTTCACTAGGTTTATATGTTGGATCAATCCAATCGAGCTCACCTCGGCTCTGAATTGCTTCTCTCCCTGACGAACACCATCAAGCTTTTTCACTGCTATGATAGTCTGGTCGTCTAACATTCCTTTGAACACAGAACCAAAACCTCCAGCTCCCAGCCTTTCTGAGAAACCTTTAGTAGCATGACTTATATCAGTGTATCTAAAGGCTATAATTCCACCACCACTACCTTCAATACCGTGTAACGGCATGCAACACCAGTTGAATTTTTTCTTCCAAATCATAAACAACAGCAGGGGCATTAGTATCACAAGAATAACAATAATGCTTGAAGCAATGACAATAACTCCAACGCTTGGTTTCCTTTTGTTTCTTGTTCTCCAGCTTTCCAAATCTTTGGCGGCAAGGCGAAGATAAACAACGTCTTCTGAAGTGTTATCAAGGCCATCATTCTGTTTCACATCAAGCAATTCCCCATTCCAGACAGAACATCTGCTGTTGTTAAAGGAATAAGCTGTGCAGGAGCAGTCACTGAGACAAGCTTCTGCGCAATCGCTCTGAGCGGTAGCGTCCTCTATGCTCCGGGGATGATTGGGCAATGTAACACGAGCTATGGGGTGGAACACATCTGTTGACCTTGTTGTGTTCTTGCCACTAGCTGTGCAATCTAAAGGAGTGTTCCTGACACACCCTCCAGTTTGATCACCAAGCTCCCAGTCCTGAGGTGACTTTTGGGAGAAGGTCTCCATACAGTCACAAAAGTTTGGACCCAAATTGCCATTGCAGACCGTGAAAGGTCCACAGATAGCATACGTAGTGCAGAAATCAGCAGGCTGGGAATATATGGTCTTCCAAGACTGACTTGATTCTGACCAAACATTCAGCTTAACCTGACCAGAGATGTCTAATGAGACGAATGAGGAAGATGACTCATTCAGTGAGGTGTACGTGAAGTACTCCTCTTCATCGTTGTCGATGTATGTGGGTTTAAACAAGCCTTTGGTCCGTGGATCCGATTCTAGCAGGCCACTGAGCACAGGTAAAAGTGTAGCTAGTTTTCCTGATGGCCAAGACCAAGTTGCTACAAGAGGGGGGTTGCGCCGCCCGAGGCGCAGGATCCCATTGCTGCCTATTTCAAGGCTGTATGAGCCAAGACCGGGATCTATGAGGTTCTTCTTTGAGATGTACTGCCATTTAACACCAGTGACCTTGTTCCAACCCAACTTGGCACCAGGAATTCCAACATCTGTTGGATGGTCAAAGCTCTGCCATAATGGTGCTTCATTAGAATCAGAAGATGGGTTGCTATGTGCTACGAGGGCAAGGTTTCCATTGTTCCTGAGAATGGCACTAGTAGTGTTTGTGCTGGTTTCTGTCGACCTATTGATGAAGTGAGTAGTGGACCAGATTATGGATTCGGTGGTGGCATTCTCTGAGAGGAGGATGGCAAGATTGCCATCTTGCAAGAACTTGAGCTGTGTTAGCTTGAGCTCAGGGTCAGTGATGGGTTTCTCCCTGTTGGCAACCCAGACAGGGGTGAAAACTGGGATCTTGTTGAACCATATGCCAAGGTACCAGCCGGGAGAGGAGGTGGTGGTGACATCAGTGGACTTACTGATGCTGGACGACGGTACTGGTGGCAGGAACTGGAAGAAGCCGAGCGCAAACTTGCCGTTTCTTGAGATGAGCTTGTTGCCGGCGGCAAGTGTCTGGCCTGCCGCGAGAGTGTCGCCATTCGCCGCGGCGGCAACGATGACGGAATGCAAAGGAGCGTGCTGCAGGGAAGATAAGAGCAGGAGGCTGCCGAGTAGTGTGTAGAGGAGGGGAGGCATCGGGCATGGAGAAGAGAAAGCCACGGTCGCAGATGGAAAGGAGCTGTGGTTTGGCTTGTGATGGAAAGGAGTATGCTGATGCCCTACTGGTAGGAGAAGAAGTGCATATATAGAAACAGAAAAAGGTTGCACAATGCACAGGGTGTGAACTCCATGGACGCGACTAGGACTGCGCAAGCTGACGGATCACGGCCGGACGGGGATGATTTTTGATTAGGACAGCAGTTGGTTAGTTCTAGTCTCCGTCAAGTCAAGTCAACCACCAGCTGGCCCATGCAGCGCTGGTATAGTAATGCCTACTAGCAGGACTATCAGTGAAGTTTCCCAAGATTCCAACGCATGCAGTCTACGTAACTTGGTCATGGTCAAGTCAACCGCAAGGCAACACAGGAGGGGCCCCCAACATTCCAAGCAGTGCAAAGTCCCTCTCTGAACTCACCTTAACTTAAGTCACACCAAAAAAAAAAAAAAACTCACCTTAACTTGGGCTCAGTTTAGTTTCAGAAAATTTTGCAAAATTTTTTAAGATTCCCCATCACATCGAATCTTTGGACACATGCATGAAGCATTAAATATAGATAAAAAAATAAAACTAATTACACAGTTTAGCCATAATTCACGAGACGAATCTTTTAAGTCTAATTAGTCCATGATTGGACAGTAATTGCTAAATAACAACGAAAAGTGCTACAGTAGCATTTTGCAAAAAAAATCGCCATCTAAACACAGACTTGGAAGAAGATTATGTACCTCACTCCTGAATATTCCTCGTCTCCGGGAAGGCAATCAACACAGCTGCTCCTTTCATTCCGTCATGGTCATCTAGCATAGTCCGTAATGCGTAATGACAATTTGCAGCTTGTTAATTGCTCAGAACTGACCAAGGAACAATTGAAGCAACAAGGCAAGAGTTTGCTCGAAAGAGCTCCTCCCAGAGAACAAAATACTAAAACAATATCCACTAGACAGCAGCACAACTGAAAGCGCTGCACCACACATAACCGGCAACAAAACAGAATATCGAGAGGTAATCCAACAAGCATTTGGTTCCATACCCACATGATCAATTCCTTGTCAGAGTCTGAATACAGATCACAATCCAAGATCCCTTCCATGCAACAAGCTGAAGTTATCACTATCGCAATCACAAAACTGCTTGCACCATGATCCATTTGCAATGCAGCAAAAGTATGCATTCCTTGAAAAGGAGGCACTGCGACAAGACGAGATGTATTTTAACCATAGGTCCATGCATTATACAAGGTTACACATCATGCCAATCAAATGGTACCACCAGCCTACCAGTAGAAACCATTTCGCAAACCAGTGATTTGCACAAGGTTATGTGACTCATCTGCCTAACAATATAGCTTAACCACTACAGCCCTAAACACTAGTTGGTAACAAGGTAGTTCTCTTGTGACAAGAACTCGATGATACAATCTCTTATGATGTCATCATGGATCATCCTGGCAATATTCATTCCAACCAGGTCTACCTCAGAACGATGGTCCAAAGGCAAAGGCTGAACATCCTCCAAAAAGAAGTGTCCGTTGTTACTTCGCTTCTGCACCATTTGCCAGACATTTTCAGCTAACTGTGCGCGATCTATTTCAGGCCAGCACTTCATCATAACCTTTGAATGCAAGCCGTTGTCTGGAATGGTCATGTCAGCCAAGATGGAGTTCACAAAATCAAACAGAAGTTTCCTGTCTGATCTCGACCACAGAACCAGCTTGCCATACTTGTTTTCAAGACACAGGAACACATCTGAGCTCACTTGCCAATCTTCTGGGTGATCTAGTAAGTCGCACACGCTACGAAGCATGTCCTGTACATAAGAGAAATCCCTGTCCGCCTCATCCTTAAACATAGATAACTGCTCTTCCATGGCTTGGTACGTTGAGATGTTCATACTGCCGAACTCGTCGCTTGACAATGTACCAGAATAGTCTACACAAAGATCTTGGTCTTCCATCTTCAGCATCTTCAGTTGCTCTCTGAGTTCTGCATATATTTTTTTTAGAAGATACATCAATAGTATTCAGTAATTTAACCATAGTAAGTGAAGGAAAACTGATTTCCTTTGATATACTAACCTTGAATACCAACATTGATGCTTTTATAGATTCCATAATAAGTCTCTTCACCAGAACTGTGTTGCGATAAAGCAGTTGGACTTGAGCAGTTAGAACTTTCAGCACTTGCAATACTTGCTGATTCTGTGGCTAGAGTGTCAACTTCATCAACTTCAATCTCCCTTGATGGTTTCCTTTCCTCCTAGAATAAAATGTATGTTAAATCTTAATAAGCAGAATGCAATTATTCCACTGGAGCCAAAAATTTTCACAACAAAACTAAAATGACTTCGAGATGGTGTGATTTGCATATTCAGAAATTGTACAACTAAAAATAAATAACTACTAAAATTTTTATTTAGAACAGCAAAGTAAGTTGACTGTCCACCCCCTAACGCCTAACCCACCATAAGTTGACTGTCCACCCCCTAATACCTAACCCACCCAACTCAAGTCCTGTGTGTTTCTTCCTTAGCAGAAATGAGGCTAACTCTATTTCTTAGCAATCATAGCAACTGTTGGTGCATGTTGACCAACTAACATTGACAAGGTAAATGTAAAACTACTTGATAATAACACTGTTGGAACATACCTTCAATTCTATGCTATCCTGATTCTGAATTGATAAAACTTCTTTTGTCTCTGGAGATGATGTTGCTAGTGTCTGGTATGTGCATCCCATAAAACCTTGTGTTTTTTTCATGTAATCGTGTTGAAGAGCAGAATCAGATTCTTCCTGATCCTCAGTTCTGATAGCATCATCAGGGCACTTTTCAGTATGTATATTGCTTGCCCGAGAAAGATCAGAAATGCAGATGCTGTGCCTAGCTTTTTCCGAAGCTACATGAATCTCTTTTTCAGGTAGCATATTTTCCTTTCCTAGATGAACAGTTGATTTTCCATTTTTCTGTTTTGCATTTCTGATTGGTGATCTCTTCCTGATATGTGCAGTTTCAGATTCATCAGTGGGTGCATTCAATATATCTTTCAGAATGGGCAACCTACGGGTTGGTGCAGACTGCCTCCTGCCCGACAATTTTGCAGAAGTGGTAGATGAGGCTGGAAGAGATTTGGACCTGGGAAAATTCCTTGATACACCAGCTCTTGAATCATCTTCAGAGTAAATCCCTGTCTTCCACCCATCTTTACTGCTAATGCCAAGAGGGCTGCCTGGCACCTCCCTCACATTATAGGGGTTGAAGTTTGGATCTGATCCTCCCCTGTGGGGGGTTTCTTTTGGTGCATCTCTATCAGACAGTCCGAGCATTTCACCTAGTGTTTTTATGCCTTTAGGAATTGAACTTTCTGAACCAGATTGGCAAGCCATTTGCCATCGTTCCGAGAGGTGCTTTCTGGCCTTTCTACTTACTGATGGTCCAGCAGAATGAATACTTGAATAAAAGGGCATGGTGTCATCATAAGAGGTAGAACTAACTTTTGCCTTCTCAGTATCCACTTCAAGATTATATTCCTCCTGGGATGGTCTCCTCCTGCTACCGCTTTTAGGTGTTTGTTTTCTAACCTTCTGTAGTGTTGAACCCCTTTCTCCTTCAAGAACTTCATTGTTTCGTGGCACAGAAAATTGTTTACTATGGTGTGGAGGCTTCGAATGTTGTGTCCCATTCCTCTGTTTATACTGTGGTGCTTCTTGGCTCGATAGAACAGGTGTGAAACTTTTCCTTTGCAGGTTTGGCTTCAGAACAACGATTTGAGAGCGACGGCATGAACCTTTACTCTTGCCCTCATTTGGTGCCAACGGCGCCACTGGTGTAACTGAAGTTTCTCTGAGCGGCATGCTAGGAATGGGTTTCTCAAACTCCTTTGGTATGTCATGCATCCCATCACACCCACCTTCCATGGGATCCCCTTCCATGCAACAAGGGATTTCTTTCTCAAACAATTGTGCAGCAGCAGCATTGCTTGTATGAGAAGAGCACTGCAACCCACTGTGGCTAAGGATGTGTCCTGAGAATCCTGACACTGCAGTCCTGTTCTCCTGAAGGATTTCAAGGAAAACATCCCTTTTGGAGTGGAGTACCTCAAGTGCTTCACTGAACTCCTTAGAATTCATATTCCCTTCGCCAGTGGCAAGGCACTTGGCATCCAAGAACTTCTGCCTCACAAATTCCAGATCAGCCTCAATGTTTGTCAGATACAGCTCCTGATTTCCAGGCTGCAGCAGCTCATGCATCGCCATCTTCTCCATCTCTGTTACCTCAAAAACATCCTTCAGTGCTGGCAGCTCATCAGAACCGATGCTACATGTCTGATCTCCAGACGAGACACTGTCCACATCTTGAACAACTCCAGACAAGTGCCGCTGCAGGTTAGCCCGGGTGTCACTCTGGCACCGGTCAAGAGGTTTCTTGGGGCGAGGCACGGTGTCGAGGCCCATCAGCCTGGCAACAATACCAGGCGAGCAATGGGTGAACTCCACCTGCTTCGGCGCATCTTTCTTCGCAGGAACAGCGTTTGGCTTATTGGAGACGCCCTGCAAAACAGAGAAAGAGAGCACGGACAAGGCTTTCAGCAAGCAGATCGCTAATCAGACATAGTTAACTGCGTCGAAATGCATTTGTGGACAGCAGTGTGCTGCGTCATGTACCTCTCTTGAATTGTCTTCACCTCTCGGCGCATCCACCGGCGGCGGCAGCATTGCATTCTTTGCCCTTTTGAACCCCCGCTTGAACTCAAAAGTGAACTGATACAATCGTATAACAGATGTTATTACTATGAGTCGAGGTAGACAATCGTGCCAAAACAATGACTAGCAAGAGATGTGAATCTCGGAGGGTTAAAAAAAACTCTAGTCCAAGTATAAATAATTAAATATTCTATTTTTCAAAACCAACGAAACATAATCAACAAGTGCATATGTTTCTAACTTGGAAGGGGCGATTTAAACATGCAGTGGTACAATATGAGCAGCAGCTGTAGTAATCAAAAACCTTGGTGAAAACTGAAAAGTAACAGGAAGAGATGGGGGACTGGCAGTGGTGATCTACTCACCGATGTCTCCTCCATGGAAGACACCACCGGAGCCTCCAACGCCGCCGGCTCCTTCGATTCGTGGGCAGCCGAAGCAACAACTCCGCTCGCTGCGCAATCACGGCAGAGAAAAAAACAAAAAAGCCTCTCCGGTTAGATACGGTCACGGAAATGCGGAAACGGAGAGGCGAGCTCGGCCCGTGCTCGCTCACCTCGGCGCGACGGGGTGGGCGAGGACGGCGCCCGCTGTCAGGAGTGGGGGTGAGAGTGGGGGCGCCGTGGCTTCGCTGGGGCTCGCGACCCGCCGCCGCGCAGCATCGCTTCCGGTTCCGCCTCCGCCTCTCCTCTCTCCTCCTCCAGGCTCTGCTGGTGGAGAACTTTCTTCGCCTCCCCTGACGAATTCAGATTTTGAACTGTGGGGCAGCACCGGGCGGTGGGGGCCCACGTGAAAGTGCGGTGGGCGCCGCGGGAGGCGCGGGCCCCGCGAGGGGCCGCCACGTGCACCTCCCTGCACCTGGGCCACAGGGCGAGGCGGGGCATGGTGTCAGTGAGAGTGCTGCGGCCGCGGCGGAGGGCGCGTGCGAGGGGCTGGTGGGGCACGGCCGCGTGGGTGAGGAGCGAGTTCGAAAAGGTTCGGGTGGAGCACGAGGCGCGAAAGCCCAGGGCGGAGGTGGGACCCGGTTCTCAGAGACTCTCTTCTCCCTCACCGTGGCGAGGCGACTGGCGAGAGCATCCGAGGGAGAAGACCGCTCACTGCCAGCAGTCCTGGGCGTTCGGTCTGACCGAACCGATCGGTTCGGTTCTTCTTTCTTTTTAAAACTTCGGTCATCTAGAAACGAAGACCGATCGATTAGTTTTAAAACTCAGGACCGAGTAAGTTCGGTCTCGGTTAGTTCGGTTCGGTCTCGGTCATGACCGAACTAACCGGACTGTCACAAAGCAACTACTAAATATCATAATTTGTAGCAAATTTTAGCAATATTTTTTATTTCAAGGCAAAAATAACAATAGAACATATAAATTAAATAAAGTAATAAGAGTGATGGTTGATATAAACTCATTAGAACAAATATTATATCACTAATAATAATAATCTAAAATACATATTATGTCCAGAAAATGCAAAATTTCGGTTAGTTCGGTTACTCCAAACTAAAGACCGAACTTATGACCGAAATTTTCGGTCTCGGTCACTTCGGTCTCGGTCTCGGGTATTTCGGTTCGGTCTTCAGTCTTCGGTTAATTATACCCGGGGCTAACTGCCACTGTGTTGCGGCCATGGATCCTCTGCGGCGCTGTTCGTGGAGCGTGGACTCGATCGAGGGTGTACCGTGTATTTATAGGCGAAATGGAGGCTAGTCATTGGTAGAAAGATGTCACGTAGGTATGCTTAGCTATAGACATTATTAATTGTCAAGAGCAGATATAATGAAGGGTTTATATGGCATCTTGGGGCTTGTTTGACATTTTGTCTATTCATTTCCTTTCTTTTCTTTTTTTTAGAAAATATCTCTTTTATATCTCTTGCAATAACTTACGTGACATCCTTCTTCTCGAAAACCAATCTTTCTATCTCCTACAATTAATAACCTTTTATAGATCACTTGGGTAGGAATTGAAAGGTAGTAACGTAAAGGCAAAGGTTCAACTAGAAGTCAACGACTCTAGTCCCAACAAAACAAATTTTGGTATTATTGATTGAAATATTCAGCTTGTTCGGCTGGATGGTGGCTGGTGCTGATTTGTTGTGAGAGAAAAATACTGCTGGCTGACAGGTGGCTGGTGCTGAATTGATATGAGAGAAAAGCACTGCTGGCTGGCTAGTAGCCAGCCAGCCGAACAAGGCCATTATTAACTACAAAAGATAGAAAGCTAGATAAAGATATTGTTTTAGATATAATTAATTGAAATAGATAAAGAGCTAGATATTACCCTGTTTGTTTCGCTGAAATTTAGCTTATGCTGATTTGTTGTGAGGAAAAAACATTGTTTATTTGTTGAAAAGTACTGCTGAAGTAGTTGTGCAGAACGTGGCGATAATTTTCAGTTCAAATGATGATATTCAGGTCAGTGTATTAAAAGAGATGAGAGCCAGGTGTAGATATCATTAAGTGGAAGAGATAGACCCTGCTATAGGTATTATGAGTTCAAAGAGACATAAAGATATTAATAGAAAGAGATATAGGACAATACTTTCCTAAAACAAAATATTATAGAATATGGTACAGAGTAACAAAGATATTGAACTCACAAGACCCAATTTCAAATGTTTCGAATGGACAACACATTCTTGACTCACCTGGTCATCGATAAAATGTATGAAAGGCAAGTTTAAACTCAAAATCAACAACTTGAATCCGAATTTGGATTATATTAAGATAGCTTTAAACTTAAAACTCCAATCTTTAGATTTTTTTAACATCGAGCTTAATACTTTTATTGACTCAGAATTTTTAGACTGTCCACAGCGTAGCCGATGCTTATAAAAAAATTGTTCTGCCACCTGTACCGATGTCAGAATTTCATCTGTTTGCATAGCGTGGGCACTGATGCCTACTGCAGCATGCGTCAGAACATGGATTGTCTGTTTCTGACGGAGGCTGGTTGGGATAGAATTTTTTGTTCTTTAGGCAGAGAGGAACCTACATGACTCGGGTAGACCTTTTTCAGTTTTGGCATCGCTCCCTGCAACATTGCAACCCGATGCCTGGACGCTCTCTCTCCGATTTCAGCTTCGCTCAAAACCAACGTTGTGGACAGTTTTAGGTCTTTCAATTTGATATAAAAACTTTGAACTTGAATCATGTTACTTTAGGTTATGAATGAATATAAAAACACAAGAAGCAAGACAAACCTTCGCCTCAACTTTGAGCCCTTGTCCTTATATCTAAGGTTGACCACCAAAAATTAACTTCAGGTTATGAATCTGAAGAACATTCAAGTAGAATACGAACTATGCAAGGGAAGAGGTTTTGAACTCAACTCCAAATAAAATATTTATGAACTCAACCAATAAATATATATATAAAAAAAAGAGGAATTAGGCATCCACATGTTATTTTTTTGGGAGAGGGGATTAGTCTACCATATAGTTTGCAAAACATTGTCTCAGCAACAATCTTCGGAGGTGGCAAGCCGAAAAAAAGAGAGTTGCCGTGGAATTCAAGCCGATTAAATTTCCTTAAGTTTAACTAGATATATAAAAGATATTATCAACATTTGTATTTCCAAAATTCCAAATTAGTTAATTATGAAGATATATTTAACGATTTAACTAATAATACTAATTATACACTATAAATATTAATATTCATATATACATCATTAAATTTAAAGATGTTTAAATTCTTGGAAGGTGAAAATGACACTAGTAGTGTCGGCGGCAACGGAGGAAGCACCATTCTCCGTCTCCATTCATGTCCAAAAAAAAGAGAGAAGGCGACGTCGTTGGCAAAAGGAGCAGCAGCGCGCACCGGAATCTTTTTGTCTCGTCTCGTTCAGACGCTCACCCTTTCTCAAAAGCGCACGAGAGGGAGCGAGAGCGACAAGAAAAAGAAGATCGTCTGGTCACGGATTGCTGCACGCGTCCCGGTTCCCCAAGGCTCCAGAACCGGACCCAGGGAAGGGACCGTCCGCTGGCCCCGCACGTCAGCGACCCGCGGGCGCCCGTCCCGTACTCCTCGTCTCTGTCCGGCGCGATCCCTCTGCTCTCTCCTGCTATAACTGCCAGTCGGCCTCCTCACCGGCTCACCGCAAGCACAACACCTCGCCTCGTCAGATCGACCGCGACTCCGCGAGGAAGGAAGGAAGGAAGCAGAAGCGAACCGGATCGCCGCCCGTCGCCATGGCCGCCGTGGAGCCGGTGGAGGTGTGCGTGAAGGCCGCCGTGGGGAAGCCCGACACGCTCGGCGACTGTGAGTGCTCCCCCCCGTCCCCCGTCTCCCGCGTTCGATTCCGCCCGGAACCCTAACTGCTCTCGCTGACCTGGTCTGGTCTGGATGGAACCTGCTGCTTGCAGGTCCGTTCTCGCAGAGGGTGCTGCTCACGCTGGAGGAGAAGAAGGTCCCCTACGAGGTGAAGCTCATCGACCTCGGCAACAAGCCCGAATGGTCCGTCCGTCTCTCTCTCCCTCTGTTCCCTTTCCGCCGCACGCGGTGTCTCACGAGTCACGACCGAATACCGATTGGCAAAGCACCGCTCAGGCCGTGTCTTTCTTTAAAAAAAATTAACATCTTCTCTGCTGTCTTGACTTCATTTCCAGAGACCAGAGGTTCGGTCACCTCACTGTGGTAGACTGGGAACAGTTTTTTTTTTTTTGAAACTCTGGGAACAGGATTTGAGACAGGGAATCCTTGCGCTGCCTCCTTGTTTGCTTTGGAGAGTCTAGAACTCTACTACTAGTGGATGATATTTTAGTCTAGTGCATTTGATGGATGTGGTAGATTTCCTTGATCTGGCTGACTTGCAGCCTGTAACTGGCACTGGAAAAATCCACACAACTTTTAGTCATGAATTCTGTACTATTCAACCCCCCCCCCCCCCCCCCCCCCTGTGTCCTTTCTCCGGTGATTTTTTTCTCTCTAATTTTCAGGAACGAGCTGTAGCTTAATACTGCCTCCTATTTTTTACTGTATGAGTATGACACTGGTTAGTAATTCCTGGGAATTCTTATGTTTTTGTTTTTGTTTTGGAGAACTTAAAGCTATCAGGACATAAACCCCAGAACTTTGTTCAACAGCCAATACTCAGTATCTTGTCTGGTACAGTTGCATGTCTTCCCTGAGAAATTAGAGTTCTATAGTATCCTTGGATTACAGCCAGCTTATGCACACTAGAGAAGGCTTGAGGTTTTTCACTATACAAACCATCAATTTGTGGAAATATTGGAATTGGCAAAATGTGCTTCTCAAATCTGTACTGGCAATGGCACACTTGGAATTATGCACCCCTTTCATATGAATTCATAGTTACTTTCTAATTTGAAGATTGAATAGGATTTTGCAGCTTATATTTTTTTCAATGATCCAAGGGTGTAATTAAGTCCATTTAGACTTGTTTTTTTTTTTGTCTTTTTGTAATCGTTACATCCAACCTACTGTAATGGCTCTTTCAGGTTTCTGGAGATTAACCCAGAGGGTAAGGTGCCTGTGCTTAAAGGTGGTGATGGTAAATGCATTGCTGATTCTGATGTAATCACCCAAGTCATTGAGGAAAAGTTCCCAACTCCATCTCTGGTCACCCCTCCAGAATATGCATCAGTGTAAGTTGTCCTGCTCACATCCATCTTGTTAGGGAAGTAGTTAAGTCTATGTTTGAACATGGGCGATTCTCTTTTTCTCTTAATTCCTAGGGCGTTAAACAGTTTGACTCGAAACCCCCCATGTTCTGAATGGACCGTAAGTTCTGCAATTATTATTATTATTTAAAAGGGTGAGATCTTAGTTGTATCTGCTTTCATTTCAGAGATGTATTATGTTCAAATAGCTGGCAGTTCATAATTCATACACCTGAAGAATCACAATCTAGCAGCGTTTTACTCGTAATTTTCACAGGCAATACCTATACTAAAGAAAAAGGAAGTAATATATTTCTCAGGCATACTGGTCACGAGGTTCAGTATGAGAAGCAGCTGCAATAGGATCTGTCAAGCGTTTGATTTATAGCTTGTGAAATACTTGTAACTTGCAAGATTGCTATCTCCACTTAAGTTTCTTCTGAAGCATTATTTTGGGTTATTGTGTTGCCGTGTACATTTCAATTTTGAGCTTTAGCAATTGTCCTAGTGGTTATGCTATGTGACCTGATATGGTTGTAATGACAGGGGATCAAAGATTTTCCCAGCCTTTGTCAAGTTCTTGAAGAGCAAGGATGCTAGTGATGGATCAGAGAAGGCGCTTCTGGATGAGCTGCAGGCACTGGATGAGCATCTCAAAGCTCATGTAAGTTAAATGCTTCACCTCTTACTGTTTGATATGGCTGTTGCTTTCAGCAGGGAAATAGACACAACACATTCTTCTGTGCACTTAACCTGTTTGGATATGACACAAATCATTTTTTATTTGATTTGATGACTTGGTGCTCTGGTATTTCTTAGTCTCACCATCAAATCTGATTGAACCATGCCTTTCCTAACGTCATTATCAATACTCTGGTGTTTGCAGGGCCCCTACATCAACGGGGAGAACGTGTCAGCGGCTGATCTTAGCCTGGCGCCAAAGCTCTTCCACCTCCAGGTCGCACTGGAGCATTTCAAAGGCTGGAAGATCCCAGAAAACCTAACCAATGTCCATGCCTACACCAAGGTACACAAGTGTTCAAGTGATTGCATTTTGCTATCAGCTCCATAACCTGTACTACAGAATCGAATAATCGAGCTCACCTTTTTCTTTGCGCAGGCTCTTTTCAGCCGTGAATCTTTTGTCAAGACTAAGCCATCCGAGGAGCATGTGATTGCGGGATGGGCGCCCAAGGTGAACGCATAAGCGCCTTGTGCTTTGGTGCTACCTGGTGGACTCCATCCATTTATCTGATCAATCGTTGTCAGTGGTGTGGATAGGTGTCGCATCTGTAGACTAGACGCATGATTCAGTTGGAATAATGCAGTGCCGTGTCTCAAGTACTCAGTTCTGGCTGTTGCAATTGTGTGTCTTACCTTCTGTTGCTGGTTTCATTCGAGGCCATGGGCATCTCTTGATCCTATGCTATGAGAGCGTGCATCTACTGTAATTTGGGTACCAAATAATGGAGCTGCTTTTATGTTTGTGGTGTGTATTCTGTTGTGCCTTGCTTTCATGATTTTCTGTTCTCCTGTGGTGAATTGGTGATAGCCTGAGCATCAGGTTATCTTCTCCTATATATGGACATATTTCTGTCCTGGATTTTTTTTGAAGCACGTGTTAATGAAAATGTTTGGTGCAGTATTCAACAATGTCTGAAGAGTGATTGTCAAAGTGCTACTCTGTTCAGGTCCTTTTGTTTCTACAATCCAATTGTTTTGGGCAAGAAATTTCTCTTTTGTCTTGACTTAGTTTTCAGAGGTTCGGTGTGGTAGACCCCTTCTCGCATTCTGCAGTGTCTGACTACTGATTGGCAAAGTGCTACTCAGATCGTGTCTTATTTTCTTTTCGCTCCAATTGTTTTGGGGGCAGATAATGCTCTGCTGTCTTGACTTCATTTTTCAGAGGTTCAGTGTGGTAGACTGGTATTGGAGTGGCAACAGCATACGAGACAGAGAACCTTTCTGCTGTCTTCTTGTTTGATTTGGAGATATAGATGATATTTAGTGGATCCGTTGGATGTGGTAGATTTCCTTGATCTGACCGACTTGTACCTCGGACTGGCATTGAAATCCACACTTCTTAGTCTTGCATTATATACAATTCAGCCCCATGTATCCAACTGAATTCATCATTGTCTCATTGGTGAATTCTTCTCTAGTTTTCAGGGACAAGCTGTAGCCTACTAGAGCACTCTTGAAATACTTTTGTGCATTTTTTCTTTTGGGACTTACGAAGGCTGTCAAACTGTCAAATAATATAAACAGAAGAATACTGATATAGGTACATATATTATTAAGTTGTAGATAGTAGATATAGAGATATAGAAGAATATATTGTTATGTTATTAAGTAGTACTCCCTTCATTCCATAAGACGTTTTGGCTTTTCTAGATACGTTGTATTTGCTATGCACATAAATATACACTATGTCTAGATACATTGTAAGAGCAATATATCTAAAAAAGCCAAAATGTCTTATAATTTGGGACAGATTTAGTATCATTATATTATTAAGTAGTAGATATAGACATATAGAAGAACATATTGTTATATTATTAAGTAGTATTATTATATTATTAAGTAGTAGATAGTAGATATAGAGATATATAAGAATATTATAGATATAGATACATAAGAACAGATAGGACAGATTTAGTATCATTATATTATTAAGTAGTAGATATAGAGATATAGAAGAACATATTGTTATATTATTAAGTAGTATTATTATATTATTAAGTAGTAGATAGTAGATATAGAGATATATAAGAATATTATAGATATAGATACATAAGAACAGATAGAGATAAGAAGAATAGATATATAGATACAAATATAGATATAGAAGAGATAGTGACCGGCCACCAACCTATCGGGTTCACTTTGTATATATAATAACTGGGCCCATGCACGCAGCTTGTGCTGCAACAGATCATCCAAGAAGCACTGACGGGAGAAGCTTGGGCTAGCTACACCAACACCAATGGCTGCAGGGCACAAGAACACCACCACAGCTGCGCTCCTGGTTCTGCTGCTGTCATTGAAGCTCTCTTTGACAGTGTCAGTGGCGCACAATCTCCAATGGCGACTGTCTGTCGCTACAGCCGTGGAGGTGTGCGTGAAGGCCGCTGTTGGGGCTCCTGACAAGCTTGGCGACTGTGAGTGCTCCTGTAGTCCTGTCCCTTGCTTCTTCTCATATTTTAAAACCACATCTCGCTCTCATTTCCCCGTCCGATTCGACCCAAATTAAGACCCTAGCTGTTTAGCTGACCTTGGTTTGGTTTGGTGGAATTGCCAGGTCCCTTCTCGCAGAGGGTGCTGCTCACTCTGGAGGAGAAGAAAGTCCCTTACCAGATGAAGCTCATTGACCTCAGCAACAAGCCTGGATGGTCCGTCTCGTTTACCTTTCCTGTTTATTTTCCAGAGCAGTATCCCGCAGGGTCTGACAACTAGTTGACAAAGTGCTACTGAGGTCGTGTCTTATCTTCGACACTCAAGTTGTTCTGGGGCAGAGATTTCTCTGCTGTAGTTTTCATTGATAGACTGGTAGTGGACCAGGAAGGCAGGAACAGTAGAAGACAGAATGTTTGTGCTTTCTGCTTGTTTTGCTTTGGAGATTTTAGATTATATTTAGTGGATTCGTTGGATGTGGTAGATTTCATTGGTTTAACTGAATTGTATCCTGGAACTGGCATTGAAAACACTGCTTAATCTTGGATTCTATACTAATCAACTCTTTGTACTGAATTGATCTCATTGTGTCATCATTGAATTCTTCTCTAGTTTTCAGGAACAAGCTGTAGCCTACTAGACTTATGTCGGAATACTTGTGCATATTTGTTTTGGGACTTAAAAGGCTGTCAAAGAACATAAACCCCATACCGTTGTTCAACAGTGAGCATTCAGTATCTTGTCTGGTAGAGTTGCATATATCTTCTTGAATGGATTGAGTTCTGATGTACTTGGATCACAGCCAGTTTAGGGGCATTGGAGAAGGCATGATGTTTTTCTCTGTAAAAGCCATTAATTATCAAATATTGAAATTACCAAAACAACCTTCTCAATTTGTGCTGGCACTTTCGGAATTATGCACCCTCCCATCTGAATTTATGATGACTTCTCTAAATTTGAAGATGGAAGAAGATTTTGCAGCTTTGAAAATTTCAGTGAGCCAAGGGTGTAATTTAGCCCATTGCCCCATTTGGACTCTAGGGTTTTGTCTGTTTGTGATCTTCACATCTAACCTACTGCAAAGACTTTTTCAGGTTTCTGAAGATCAGCCCAGAGGGTAAGGTACCTGTGTATAACGGTGGTGATGGCAAATGGATTGCTAATTCTGATGTGATCACCCAAGTCATCGAGAAGAAGTACCCAACTCCATCTCTGATCACCCCTCCACAATATGCATCAGTGTAAGATGTCTTGCTCATATCCATCTTACTAGGGAAGGAGCTAGGTCACGTATGAATTCCTAGGGAATTTAAAATATTTTATTGTGAAATCTCCATGTTCCAAATGGGTCCTAAGTTCAACTGTTGTTTTTTTCAGAAAATCCTTGCTATATATTTAGACCTGTAAAGTTTTTTTTTAGGGCTCAGTAAAACCAACATTCATCGTTAAGGTTCCTTGTGTACTTGTAATTTCATAGGTAATACCTCCTAAAGGAAAAAGGAAGTAACGCATTTCTCAGGTATATACAGATCATAAGTTTCAGTGGGAAGCAGCTGTACAATCTGTCACGCAATTGATTTGTAGCATGCGAAATACTTGTAAATTGCAAGATTGCCATCTTCTTTGTTAGGTTTCTTCTGAAGTGTTACTCTGGATTCCTGTGTTGCTGTACATTTTCAGTTTTGAACTTCATTAGTTGTCCGTACTGCTTAGGCCTGATGATTCGATACGGTTGTGATGACAGGGGATCAAAGATTTTCCCATCCTTTGTCAAGTTCCTGATGAGCAAGGATGCTAATGATGGTTCAGAGAAGGCACTTCTATATGACCTGCAGGCGCTTGAGTTGCATCTCAAAGCTCACGTAAGTTAAAAATGCTTGACCTCTTTATCGTTGATATGGCCACTGCTTTCAGCAAGGGAATAGACACTACATATGTTTCCCGAGTCCTTTTCATGGCACCCACGTCTCGCTCTCTGTGCGCTTAACCTGTTTGGATATGACACATTGCACTAGTTTCGGTTCGACAATGCGCCTTGTCGCCCGTGCCCTGCTTAGTCTTGCGATCTCATCTTGCTGACTGAACCAGGTCTTACCTGACGTAGTGACGTCACTACCAAATGTTGTGATATTTGCAGGGCCGCCCCTATATCAGCGGGAAGAATGTATCAGCTGTTGATCTTAGCCTGGCACCAAAGCTCTTCCACCTGGTGGTGGCGCTGGAGCATTTCAAGCACTGGAAGGTCCCAGAAAGCCTGCCCAGCGTCCACGCCTACACCCAGGTACACAAGTGCTCAAGTGATCCCATCTCGCTGTCAGTTCCATAACCTGCCCAGAATCGAATAATCGAGATCGCGTGTTTGTCTTCGCCGCAGGCTCTGTTCAGCCGCAAATCTTTCGTCAAGACTAAGCCAACCAAGGAGCACCTGATTGCGGGATGGGTGGCCCATGGTGCCCGTGTAAGCCCCCGTACCCATCGTGCCTTGTTGGTACCTGGTGGACATCCCCGGTTCATCTGATGAGTCGTTGTCTGTGGTGTGGGTAAGGCGTCTCGTCTGTACCTTGGACCCATGATTGGGTTGGAATAATAATGCAGAGTGCCATGTTCCGATTACTCTTACTCCCCAGTTGTGGCTGTTACAAGTGTGCGCCTTTTATATGGACCTAACATGGGGGGGTGGGGGGGCGTGGTGTGTGTACATTTATTTGGATGGGGCTTTCAATTATCTGTCTTGACCTGGCAGCCCTCCTCTGGGGTCAGACATCCGTCAGCTAAAATTGGACGTTTAGGAGAGCTGCTAGCACCAGGGGCAACCTTGCTCAGTTTTCAGGCTAGTTTGGATGGAACCCTGCCCTGGGGCTGTTGCCTGGGAAAAACGACTGCCTGGATGTTGCCTGTTAAGTCATCATGTGTTTGCCTGCTCAGGCTATATCACATATATGTTGTTTGGTTTGAAGTATATATGCCTGGCAATTTGATCTTCATTAACTGTGAAGGAATCATAGCAGGCAACGTTGCCTGTGGCCAGGCGATCGTTTTGGTGTGCCTGGAATGCCTGGACCAGGCAAGGAACCAGGGCTGCAAGCAAAACGTGGTACAGGCAGCATCCAGGATAGTATCCAAACAGCCCCGTGCGTGAGGACAGGATGGATTTGACTCGCATGGGGAATGCCTAGGAAGCCTTATCCAAACAAAGAGACCCTGATAGCGTGCATCTACTGTAATGGTGATCTTATTGGTACACAATGATGGAGCTGCTTCTATGTTTGTGTGTGTACTCTGCTGCGCCTTTGCCTTCTTTTCGTTACATGTTCTCCTATATATGGTGGATTTGTGATGGCCTGGGAGCAGCAGGCTATCTGCCTATCTGGGCATATTTCTGACGTGGAGGTTTTTTTTTAAGAGCGTGTTAATGAGAATGGTTGGTGCAAAAGTAATAAGCGCGCATTATTTCTGAAGTGGGTTGTGCGCACGATGTGTTCTCTCCCTCCTGCTGTCTCGGTACTGCGTTGGCGATGTATGCAGATATTCTACCCCCTTTATATATATATATATATATATATATATATATATATATATATATATATATATATATATATATATATATATATATATATATATATAATAAGATAAGATTTATATGTTAACATACGTGTATATCCTCATACATCGATTTTATATGTTGTCAACATGCGTATATATCCTCGCTCATCAGGCAAACTTAAACCAAATTTATTAAATACAATGAGCGGTAACATGTATTCAGTGCATATTTGTTTATACTTATATATGTCAAATACAGGCATATGTGGCCACAAATGCTGTTTCCATGATCACGCTTCGATGATATTACATTCTTGTTATCATATATGATTAAAAAAATATGATACCTACAAAATTGCACTGTGAGGTCGAGACCCTTCAGAAGATAGTTTGGTATAGTAGCTAATTTGTGGTCATCAAATATACTAAAGATACAATACTTCAAATTAACTGAAACATAGCTAAACTCCCAAATTGATATTAAATTAAAAAGTATAGTAGCTAATTTGTGGTCAACAAATATACTAAATACAACAATACTTTAAATTAGCTGAAACATTGCTAAACTCCCAAATTGATAAATAAAAAATAAACAAAAAGAAGTGATAAGTTCACGATTAAATAAATTAATATGATACATGATACGCAAGAGGAAAATATCAATCCAACTGATGAACCACAATGAAACTAAATTAATCCATGCTACAATAAATTCTTCCTTGAAAGCAGGAGCCGCCATCATGTACAGATGATTGCTGGGCTTGAGCTCTTAGAACCATGGAGGCTGTAACCCTGTACAGTTAGCTAAACAACTATAAAGTTATAAAGGATGCCCAAATCAGCACATCGGGTGCTTAAGTTAAACCGATCTCTTTTACAATGCATAAGAAGAATACAATTGGTTTTTTAAAGACCAACTACCAGCATAGGAAAGTACTTTACCAGGTATATGTGAGGATACAGCCATACAGGAATCAGTTCCTGAATTGTTGGATAGATTTTTTTCGGCTTAACACTTAAGAAATCATGTCCGAATACCATGGTTTTTGCCAACTGCTTGAAACAAATTAAAGCTACCATTCACTGAAAGCAATATCAGATTGCAACTGAAGGACTTCAATATTTTCTCTGCACTGTTTTGTAGAGCACCACCATTGGCATAGATAAGCATGATGAGCCAAACATCAATAATCACTTTGTGATCTTTAGTCAGTGTAGGATGACTCCAAAAACTCAAGAGTTTCTTGTCAGAATTAAAAATTTCTTGGAATATAACTCAAATTCGATGTGTTAAAAGCTTACAATAATATGAGAGAGTACAAGTTGAGCACCAGATTCTTGTCACACTATTTTATCTTTTGCAAACAACAGACACATGTTTAGCTTTTAATCATACACTACAACTTTGTTCTCTTAGTATTATTTCCTTTGGATATTCACTAAAAATGGGCGCAATTTTGCATCGCGAGCTTCTAACATGATACTACTTTCTTATGAAGTCTAGGTGCTGAACTGAAAAAAGTATGCATGCTGTGGAGATATATTAGATTAGACAACATTGGTTCTTCGTATCTTATCATTTTATCAATAAGAACTACAACCAAAAGGATAATGCCCAGATAAGCTGATATTACTATCCATAGGGCTGAACTGCAGTGTAATTTAGTCCATCGCTCTTGGCAGATAAATTAAAATGACAAAAGAAAGAGTGTATTTTCTTGCAAATCTATCTTCTCTATCACTAGCTGGATATTCTTTTGGGGCTGAATATTGTGAGTTTTCTGAAACACTGAAACTTGAAATTTGATTTCACTCCTTATGCTTGCTACCATTTCCTTTCCATTTGTGGTTTGACTGGTTCTATGTATAGTTACACTTTCTGTAGATTTGTGTTCAGTAGCAATAGTAGCATCAATGCCCACACGCTAGCTCTTGTTCTGTGTCCAGTGCTAGCCAATAGTTTCAGCATACCTACTAGCATTTCTCAAGTGTGTAGCAATGTGTTGCAAAACACTGAAATAGTAGTTGCACTCTAACAAGTGACTCTGTTTCTGTCTCTCTTTCTTTTTGTTGGTATATCTCTGAAATAAGTAGGAGGACAGTTAATTTGATTGACACAAAAGTTAATATTCTTAATCCTAGGGAAGTTAAAATTTTAATGTGAAGTCCCCATGTTCCAAATGGGGCCTAAGTTCAACCATTGTTGTTTTTGAAGATCCTTGCTATATAGTTACTCCTACCTTGAGGGCTCAGTAAAACCGACATTCATCTCTGAGGTGTCTTCTGTTCAAATAGTTGTCAGTTCATAATTCAAGTGCCTGATGTATCACAAGTCTAGCAGCATTTTAGGTTATAACCTTGTACTTGTAATATTTTTATAGGCGATACCTTCTAAATGAATAAAGAAGTAATGTGTTTCTCAGGTATATTCAGATCATCATAAGTTTATGTGGGAATCAGCTGTACGATCTGCCGCAAAATCGATTTATTCTCAGCATTCAAAATACTTGTAAATTGCAAGATTGCCATCTAGTGTTGCTCTGGGTTCTTGTGTTGCTGTACATTTTCAGTTTTGAGCTTCAGTAACTGTCTTATTGCTTAGGCCTGATGATTCGATACGGTTGTGATGACAGGGGATCAAAGATTTTTCCCCACCTTTGTCAAGTTCCTGATGAGCAAGGATGGTAGTGATGGTTCAGAAAAGGCACTTCTGTATGAGCCGCGGGCACTGGAGGAGCATCTCAAAGCTCACGTAATAAGTTATAAATAAATGCTTGACCTCTTTATGTTTGATATGGCTGCTGCTTTCAGCAAGGGAATAGACACTTGACACACACATCTCGCCTAATCTGTTTGGATATGACATATTGTAAAATTTTCGTTTCGACAAGGCGCCTTGTCGTGCGGGCCTTGCTTAGTCTTACAATCTCATATCAGGATCGAATAATCGAGGCCGCGCGTTTGTTGTTGCCGCAGGCTCTGTTCAGCCGCGAATCTTTCATCAAGACTAAAGCCAACCAAGGAGCACCTGATTGCGGGATGGGCGGCCAAGGTGCCCGCGTAAGCCCCTGTCCCTCTCGTGCTCGTGCCTTGTTGGTACCACCGGTTCACCTGATCAGTCGTTGTCAGTGGTGTGGGTAAGGCGTCTCGTCTGTAGCTTGGACGCATGATTGGGTTGGAATAATGCATCGCCATGTTCAGTACTGTCCAACTTCTGGCTATTGCAAGTGTGCGCCTTTTATATGTACCTAAGTACCTAACGTTGCCGGTTTGGTTCGAGACCATGGGCATCTATTGGTCTTATGCAATCGGGGCCATTTGGATGGAGCCTTCAATTATCTGCCCGTCCCCAATGCGAATGGGGTTAGGCATCCCTCACAGCCTCAGCCCTCAGGCGTCCAAAATTGGACGTTTAGGAGAGCTGCTAGCGTCACCTTGCTCCATTTTGAACACGTGAGGTGTGATGCCAGGATGGATTTGACTGGCAGGGAATGCCTAGGATGCTGGAAGCCTCTGTCCAAACAAAACATGCCCCAAGAGCGTGCATCTACTGTAATGGTAAAGATAATGCTCCTCTTCGGTCGTCTGTCTGGACAGACTCCGCATGTGTTGCCCGCTCTCGGAACTGACCACGCCCACGTCACCCGCTCGCGGAACGGACCCTCCTGCGCAGCCCCCGTCCGCATCGTCTGCTCGCTCTGCGGCGTCTACGCGCTGCGCGCCCCTGCACCGACAAGCTCCACACCGGCGACCTCCGCGCCACTCCATAGCATCGAGCTCAGCTCGTGTTTTGCGTCAACGAGTATCCGAACAGCAAGTAGATGTTGCGCTTGAAAGCACATGTTGCAAAATTCTTTTTCAAGTGTTTATGATGTTTCAGATTTATGTTGTAAGTGTTTCATATGGATGTGGCAAAAGTAGATTGAGATGTTGCATATGTTGCAATGGTTGTACACGTATGTTATAAGTTTTTGTTTCCAATGTTTCATCTGATTTTTTAGACGTACGTTGCATGTGTTTATCTGGATGTTGCATGTGTTTCACACATATGTTTGCAAAGTGTTTTATCTGGATGTTGTGTATGTTTTTATAATGTTTTCGAGTGTTTTTCAGGTGTTTTTGTAGGTGTTTCAGATGAATGTTTCAAGTGTTTCATCTTCCTTTAGACGTACGTTGAAAATGTTGTATCTGAATGTTTCAAAAGTAGATTATGTGTTGCATCTCCCTCCTCGCCTTCCGCTGCCTCGCCTCGGTGTCTCCTCCTTCTGACGCCGGTGGGCATCCACTGCCTCCTCTCTCTCTTCTCGATGTTGGTGACGTTTAGGGCGGCGCGGATTCCACGTGGAGACACGAAACGTCATGAAAAAATAACTGCAGGCGTAGGCGTCTGGGCTCTAGCTAGCAAATGTAACCTGTTCTCAGGGGGTGTTTAGTTCCCAAAAATTTTCACCCCAAAACATCACATCGAATATTGCGGCACATGCATGAAGCATTAAATGTAGACGAAATAAAAAACTAATTGCACAGTTCACCGTGAAATTGCGAGACGAATCTTTTAAACATAATTAATTCATGATTAAACAGTAATTACCGAATAAAACAAAAAACTACAGTACCCGAAACCAAAAAATTTTACCAACTAAACACCCCTCAGTGACGGTGTTTTGTGGTGTGTATTCTGCTGTACCTTCTGCTTTGAATTCTCGGTTACTTGTTGTCCTATATGGATTTGTGATCGCCTGGAAGCAGCAGGTTGTGTGGGCATATTTCTGACGTGGAAATCTTTTTTGTAAGTGCGTGTTGGCGAAAATGGTTTGGTGCAAAGTAAGCGCGCATTATATGTTGGTTATTATGCGCACGATGATACGTTCCCTGGTGCTGTCTCCGTCGTGGTACTGCGATGGCGACGTTTGTAGATATTCTGCCCTCCTTTATACATTATTATCTTCCTCGAGAAACAAATAAAAAGAGAGTTAAGGCTATTCGCACTCGTGGTACTTTAAATTTATCTTCTATACATCCTAGTCACCAAGATTCTCTCCTCTATTCCCAATTCTTCCGCACTCATTCATCCTCTATATCATCATCTATCCACTGTGGGGCCCACTTGTCATTTTATCTAAATATATTCACGTGAGATCTAGTTTTGAAGTATTTATTGAAACGAATTTAATGGTGCAATCGGAATTTTAATTTGGTTTTTTGGTTTTATAACATTTTTTTCATACGAAAAAAAAGTTAGCACACTCTCCCACGCACTCTCTTTCTTCGGTTGTCTCTCGCGCGCGCGGCCGTTCTCTCCGAACGGTCCTACAACACATAAACAGTGCTACGCCAAATATAGAGGATAGTCTCACAGCCTGTATGATAGAGTAGGATATAGAGTATACCGCTGCAGCTGTTTTTACCTCTACGTGTTACTGCAGGAACCTTTCCCGAACGCCAGTGCGGTCGGTCTAATCGTGGAGCTTGAGAACATATTCCAAACTGTCTATCTAATCGGATGGTGGGTTCGTTCATCTTCGTGCTAATCATCATTCGTCATCAGAACAAGAAAGCTTATCATTCTTATTATATGACGGATAATGAATGAATATTTTTTTTTGTTATCAGTGAGCTCAAATTCGAATTCCCTCGCCAAAAAAAAAAAATCAAATTCGACCAAAAAAAGAAAAATTTGGTTGGGAACGCCGTCGTGTGACGCAAGCCAGACCTTGTATCGCGGCGCCACCACGGCCACGGGTCGTCGTCTCCTTCTCCACGCAACGAACCCGTGCCGTTCTGTTGCGCACCCGTTGGACGAAACGACACGACGGAACACACACACACACGCCAAGTTCGTGCGCTGCCAAAAGGCTTCTCCCCTCAGCTCAAGACTCGCACGGACAAAACGCCTGGTCCAGATACGTGCAATGCAACGGCGCATCCAAATCTAAATTATCTAATCTAATCTCAGAAACCATCCAATCCAAATCCAAACTTATCTTATACTTTAATAATACTCCTAATCAACTGCATGCAGATTCTAAAATCCCGCGAGACCGAGGCTCATCAATCCGATCTGTACAGATTACAGCGCATGACAGGTGGGCCCGCGCCGACTCCACCGCGAGAGGAGCCCAACCACCCCACGCGCGCCGCCGCCGTGGGCCCCGCGAGTCAGCGAGCTGGGCCGCGCAGCTCGCCGGCAGCTCCGCGCCGCGCTGCCAGCGCCATCGGCCATCGCCGTAGGGGACGGGGAAAGCTGTTGTGAAGCAGCCCGTGCGTGGTGGATATTGGATAAAGCACCCGTTCCGTTCCGGCCGTTTTTACAGGATGACGAGGGAGAGGATAAACTCGCGCCTGCTAATCTGCCCGTTAATCTCGGATTCATCCGATCCCGCTATAAATAGGCGCCCCTACCCTGGGCCTCCTCATCTCTCACAAACACCAAAGCCCCCTCCGATCCCGATCACCACCACCGTCACCACCAGTCCACCACTTCCGCGATCCTCTCGACGCAGCAGCAGCGATGGCGGCGTTGGATCTGACCCCCAAGCAGCCCCGGAAGGCGTACGGCGGCGACGGCGGCGCCTACTACGAGTGGAGCCCCGCCGACCTGCCCATGCTCGGCGTCGCCTCCATCGGCGCCGCCAAGCTCTCGCTCGCCGCCGGCGGCCTCGCGCTGCCCAGCTACTCCGACTCCGCCAAGGTCGCCTACGTCCTCCAAGGTCTGATCGATCATCGTCTCCTCCTCTGCTCTTACCTCTTACAGCATCTTACAGCAGCAGGGCAGGTTCGGTATGTTGCTGACGCTGACGTGTGCCTTGTGTTGCGATTGGATTTGAATTTGTTTGCACAAGTTAGATTAGATTGGGAGGTGGTGGTGGGATGTGTCAGTAGTAGTTGAAAAGTAATTTGTTACCGCATTACTCGCTCGTTCTTAATTTTGCAATCATGTGTTCGTAATTTTGACATTACATCCGTGCATCGGATCCCTCTGTTTTAGTTTGGAATCGTGGGGTGGTGGGCTTGGAGGTGGGGGTCAGGGGGTGGACATCATCCAGTTTGTGAACTAGACTGTGACCTCGACGAGGTTGGATGTTCCAATTTGGTTTGCATGGTTGTGGGGTTCAGATTGGCAACGTACTATGGAGAAGAGAATTCAGTCATTCCTGTTCGCAATTTTATCACCAATGCGATGGCATCAGTTTGTTATTATAATCTAATCTAATCTAATGGATTATATTCGTGCAACAGATCTCGAATTAATTTGTTTAGAAAATTTCGAATTGAATGGTCTGCTGTCGTGGCAAGTCGTTACTAGTTTGATTGATCGTGAAGAGTAGGGGTCGTGATCGCGCTGCAGTTGACTTTTTCCAGTGCTATCTCACTAATTCGTTGTGCTAGTTTGTTTATACTAGCTTAATTAGCTGTTCTCTGTTCTGAAAACCCTTCATTGCAGTGAATGAATTCTTGATTGAGTCATGCATGTTCACAGTTGTATCATCATGCGAATGCGATGGCATCACTTTGTAGCTGCTTTGTTATAATCTAATCTAATGGATTATATTCGCTAATCAGATCTCGAATTTCATGGTCTACTGTTGTGAATTAATCTTTTTTAGAAAAATTCGGTTGTTGATCGTGAAGTCTTAGTTTAAGTAGGGTCGTGATCGAGCTGTAGTTTCCAATGGCATCGCTGTAGTTGAATTTTCCAACGGCATCTCAATTTCTCTGTTTTGTAAACCCTTCTTTGCAGTGGATGAATTCCTCATATTCTCTGGTTCTGATTGATACATAGTATATCTGATCTGATGCTTGAACAGGCACTGGCACCTGCGGCATCGTCCTGCCTGAGGCGACCAAGGAGAAGGTGGTGGCCGTGAAGGAAGGCGACGCCCTCGCTCTCCCCTTCGGCGTCCTCACATGGTGGCACAACGCCCCCACCGCGTCGTCCGACCTGATCATCCTGTTCCTCGGCGACACCTCCAAGGGCCACAAGCAGGGCCAGTTCACGAACTTCCAGCTCACCGGCTCCACGGGCATCTTCACGGGCTTCAGCACGGAGTTCGTGTCCCGCGCGTGGGACCTGCCGGAGTCCGACGCCGCGAAGCTGGTGTCGAGCCAGCCGGCCTCCGGGATCGTCAAGACCTCCGCCACGCTGCCGGCGGGCTCGGCCAAGGACCGCGAGGGCATGGCGCTCAACTGCCTGGAGGCGCCGCTGGACGTGGACATCCCCGGCGGAGGCCGCGTGGTGGTGCTCAACACGGCGAACCTGCCGCTGGTGAAGGACGTCGGGCTGGGCGCCGACCTGGTCCGCATCGACGCGCACTCCATGTGCTCCCCGGGCTTCTCGTGCGACTCGGCGTACCAGGTCACGTACATCGTGCGCGGCAGCGGGCGGGTCCAGGTGGTCGGGCCTGACGGGAAGCGCGTCCTGGAGACCCGCGCTGAGGGTGGGGTGCTCTTCATCGTGCCCAGGTTCCACGTCGTCTCCAAGATCGCCGACGCGTCCGGGATGGAGTGGTTCTCCATCATCACCACCCCCAAGTAAGTGCATTGTTCGTCTTCGATCTTTGAGCTGTTGCTTTGCCTGCGAATTGTACGGGAAACTGACTGAATGGTTTGTTTGGAAACGACATTGCAGCCCGATCTTCAGCCACCTGGCCGGGAAGACGTCGGTGTGGAAGGCCATCTCGGCGGAGGTGCTGCAGGCGTCGTTCAACACCACGCCGGAGATGGAGCAGCTGTTCCGGTCCAAGAGGCTCGACTCGGAGATCTTCTTCGCGCCTCCCAGCTCCAACTGAAGCAGCACCAACTGAAGCCGGACGCCCACGCCCCACGCGGAGGAGAGTTAGGAGAGTCTCGGTGTCGTCGTCGTCAGGTCATGGTTAATAAAGAGAGTGGTCGTCGTCGTCGTCGGCTTGCTGCTGCTTCTGGAGTCGTTCAGTGCGTCGGTCGCTAGTCTTAGCGTCATCAAGTCAGGTCAGGGTATTAGAGAAGAAGAGGTCCCGTCATTGAACATTTAAACTGCAACTGCTTCGGAGATGAATACGATCTCTCATGCACGCTTTTGTTAATTATTATTGTGGTGGTTAATTATCGTCTCTCTCTGTGTTTGTCTTATATTATTATTAAAAAATTTACTGCTGCAAGAGTTGTCAAAAAAACCAGAGGAAAATGACGGTTTGGGTTCTCCTGACATCCCATTCAGTTGGGAGGTGCCTTCCAACTGAATCATCTAAGACAGGTCATCTCTCAACTTGTGCGCCAGCTTCAGTACCAACATCCATATATAGTCAACTTTATCAATACATGACGCAGGCACCTCGCGTTGCTCTGCAAAGGAATGTTCTGAAGATACTTGGTTTTGGAGTTGCCAAACTGCCAAGGTACTAAATAGCGTATAGCGGGTTGGTAGCGGATTGACGTCGAGGTAGCGGATTGCGGATAGCGGGCGATATTGCGGACGATAAGTTCCAATAACGGCACCCCGATAGTCTCATATAATTTTAAGTACATATATCATGAATAATGAGTATAAATAATTTTAAATGCATATATCATGAATAATTTTAAGTTTCACAACCGATGCGTGAGTATTTGAATTTGAGGTGTGAGTCATAGTGGGGTGGACTAATTAGGGATATTTGCTTCCATGCTATTGCGGCCTGCTACGTGCAATTGCGGCCATAATATCGGCCCGCTATTCAAAATTGCGGCTGCAAAGTTCCAAGATGCAAAGTTCAGAGCGCTACCTCATAGCGGTAGCGGCAATGGACCGCTACCGCTATTGCGGATGCAATTGCGGCCGCTACCACCGCTATTTATTACCTTGAAACTGCACAGAGCTCACCGTAATAGGACCACCTTCAAGAACATGTGATACTGGTGAACCTGGTTTATGTAGATTTTCATTGCTGATGAATTTGACATCTTCAATGCAAGTCTGACTCCTGGTCCTTAACACCCATTGCATGGAAGGATTCATTATTGGATTCACAATCCTGTTGTAACAGATGTTCTGAAGTCTTCAAAGATGCTTTACAGTTCACTGTTGCATCTGCTAGTATCATGTGGCTTTGTCCATTTGAGGCCTGTTTGGATGCGCATATATTCATCTAAATTCACAAGTATCGAAGTGGAATTGAACTAGGCCTAGTACAAGCTGTTCTCCTGCAGAGTCAAATGGAAATGGAAGTTTGTCAGCTAGCTCTTCAGTCCAGACAGCACGCTTTACAGCAATCTGACAAGTACTAGTAGTTAAAAATACAAGGAAAAAATGGATTGAATAATGAAGAAAACATGTAAATTTTAGAATGAGAACAATAGTGTCCGTGTCCCAAAAGGGTGAAGATTAGACAATTATGATAGGCATTTAATTAGTTGTTTGGCTGAAACCATAAGAACCGACAATAAACATAGGGAAAGCAGGTTGAGCTACGTATGTGCGTGTCACGTACATTGTGCATTATCACAGTTGATAGTTCACACAGCAGGGTTTAGGTTGGTTTGATTTACTATTTCCCATCGGCTGCATATGTTCTATATCTTTCACTTCCAAAACAGGCAATATGGATTTTTTCCCGGTCAGTATAGTACAATTATATTTGGTTGACGATGACAAAACCAAGTACACAATAGTACAAATGCAAAAGGATAGCAAGAATGTCCATATGATCAGATGAAGCAGATATTGAACCAAATAGATTTGGATTCTCGTGAGGTACAATACAAATGTGAGGTTTTAATACATGTATGTACAAAGAAGCAAACTGGTAAAATGGTGCTTATAACAGATTATTTGTGCCGTAGCAATATAAATGTTAAACTATATATACCTCGTCTCTCGTAGCGTGCGGGCCTGTTTGGACCTTTCCTTAGCTGAATGCTTGGCGCTTGGTGCATGTTTAGATAGAGGCCCAACTGAACTGACGGCACGCGATTTCGGGCAGCAGGCTCGTAGAGCGAAAACGAACGGGTTGCTTCAACAATTATCGTTTGGAAAATGTTCTGCACACTACTTTTTTTTTAATGCTAAGTACTGTACTAAACTAGCACGTCTTGATGTGCACACTAGTATATATAGTATTATGTAAGAAGAGTAAAGTATCTTCTTCTAAATCAACACTCGTTAGAGTACAATCTGGACAGCTGCAGGTCACCTGCCTATCATGATCTGCTCTGTCCACTCTAGCTAAGCTAAGCTAGGGAAGGTCTTCACTCCAAAGGATGCACTCACAAACAAACCTTGGTTTGTACTGCACGGCCTAGACAGGGACAAACGAAATGTAGTATGTACCCCGTATATATATGATGACAATTTGCAGCAGCCAAGCGACGGCACAGGTGGTCACAGTCACAACCTTATTAAAAGTTCCGTGCCTGCCAGGTGGGGTCCCACGCGCGCGCTCCGTTGCGTCGTTGCGTACTGCATCTGCATCTGCATCTGCACGTCGCAGTCGCAGCTATAGTTTGCACGTACACAGAAAACCCCCCTTACACGTTCTGTATTTGCAGTTTTGCACTCGACGTCCCCTGTACGAGCCAACTTTGTTAGTTTGTTACACATGCTGCACTGTATGAACCCCAAGTTCCATACCAAGTTAGTAGCAAACAAACCCTGACGTATATACCTCCGTCGTTGGTACTATGGCCTTGTTTGGATGCATGTGTGTCAACTTCAATCTATATGTGTTGGAGTGGATTGGAATAAAATTTAGTTTAATTCCACTCCAATCCACTTACATACATGTGGATTGAGATGAATATATGCGTATCCAAATAAGGCCTAAATTGGTCTCCCCCCTCCCTAAATGGTGGTTCGGCCCGCTTTAATAAACGTTGTAGGATGGCCAACCGTGTCCCTTCGAACGGCAATCTAGTCTGCTTAAACACCATTTGCCTCTTTTACAATGATCGTATGATCCGTTATTTACGGGTAATCAATTGTTTAGTGTTTAGACCAACATTATATACGATATCCCCTGCCTTAGTGTGCAAAGATTGCATTTATTAGTCCCCTTTGGATCTACTCGTCTCATGCTTGTGACTATTAAGCCATTGTGATGGATCCAAGTCGTGGTGACCTTCGCTAACAACCTCTAGGAGGTTCTCTCTCCGTTATGAATTCTAAGATTTTTTCCTATATGCATAACTTTTAACATGCACTTAAATATATTCGTATACACTATCTATAGATACATAATAAAAACAATACTTTAAAAAAGCTAAAACGTCTTATAATTTGGAGCGCAGGGCCGCCAAGAGTAGGAAAAGACACGTGACTTGCTCTGCCTTGACCGCCGGTCTACATGGTGTCCTTGCACTTACATAAATGCTATAATTTTTAAAGGCTTGCTCTAGGTCCTCAAACAAACAACTGGTGTAAGCCGGCAGGTTTTGGATCTTAAACAAACAACTTGGTGTAAGGAGGTTCTACTCTTAGAACATGATTACTCTTAATTTCTTTCCTCTTCTTGCAAACCTTCTTTTAACAGACATTAGCACTTTAGTCCAAAGTGTCCACTCCAATGGGGCAATGGGACCTAAACAATATGGCAATATATGAGAAAACATTGAGGACCTCTACGAAAAACGCTCGAGTTGTTTGGCCACGTATATAAATTTGATCCCCGCGATTCTCTCTCGTATCCAAATCACTGAAAACCATCACTCCGTCAGCACATTAAAATTCTACTCCAACCTTCCCAAAATGCCCCCCAACCTCCCCGCTTACCTCCTCTCCGCCCTCCTCCTACTCCTCGCCGGCGCCGCCGCCGGCGCGCGGCGCCACGCGTCGCCTGCCGCGAACGCGACCTCCTCCGGAGAGCCCGCCTACCTATGGCCGCTGCCCAAGAGCGTCTCGTCCGGATCCAGGACCCTGACGGTGGACCCGGACCTCGCGCTCGACCCGCAGGGCCCCGGCGGCCGCTCCCCGGCCGTGGCCGAGGCGTTCCAGCGGTACCGGGGGCTCGTGTTCGCGCCGTGGGCGCACGCCGCGCGCGCGCGGGGGGCGAGGTACGACGTCACCAGGCTCACCGTCGTCGTCAACTCCGCCAACGACACGGTGCGTAGTGTAGCTTGCTGGCTGGCAGCTTTCGTCTGAATCAGTCAGTCACTGCACGGGCGGGTCTGACGCTTTTTTGGTTCCGTGTATGTATGTAGTTGGCGCTGGGGGTGGACGAGAGCTACGCCATCTACGTGGGGGCGGCCGGCGGCGTCAATTCCATCGTCGGAGGAGCAATCATTGAGGTCTGGTCGTCTGGCCTCTTCCCCCACGGTTCTGCTCTGTAGACTTTGTTCAATTCGGTGCAGCTGTGCTCCATGCCTTCTCGATCGCCTGCGAATTGTTGTGGCTTTTAGAGTTGACTGTACAGTTACTAGTTCTCCATTCTTTTCGGATGTTACTCCTTTGTGTTGTTGGTGCTTTTCACTGGAAACCTGGAATTGTTCTAGTTGTTATAGTTTTCTTAATCAGAATGGACTAAATAATGGTTAGTGATTGAAGTTTGTAAGGCAGTTGAGATAAACTATTAAGCATCACTGGCATACCAACCACTTAATATCTTGTGCAAGTAGTCTTCAGGGCATGATTTCAGTGAAAGTTGTCTTCCTTATCCATGTTCACTATCCCTATGATTAAGTGCACACATGCTGACATACTTGCATTTGTATTGATATCTATTTTTTTTTTTACCAAGCATATGCTTGGTTTGCAGAGTTATTTAGCTTTCACTTTTATGTGCTTCGATGTTGTAACTGAAGCCGTACTTTACCTGTACTTGTAGGCAAACACAATATATGGAGCTATTCGTGGACTGGAGGTACGAACTGAGTGTGCAAATGACACCTTTTTGTTTTGAAATTTTAATCGGCCTTTTACTTTTAATTCTGCTGATTGTAAACATGTTTTGCATGATCTCTGAAGAACTAGTTAATACTTAAATTATGATGTTTTAAGATTTTGGGGCATGCACATAAACATTACTTGTTTAATTGATTGGCAGACATTCAGTCAACTTTGCGTTTTCAACTATGACACCAAAAATGTTGAAGTGCGCAATGCCCCATGGCATATTCAAGATGAGCCCCGCTTTGCTTTTCGTGGGCTGCTCCTAGGTAAAAATGTAGCTTGATGCTTGTACTAAAATCACACTGAGTTATCAACAAGAAACAAAACATAAAGTGTGAAATCTTGCGTCTATCGCATGTATTGCAGACACCTCACGGCATTATCTTCCAGTTGATGTTATTAAGCAAGTGATCGACTCAATGTCATTTGCTAAGCTGGTAATACTACCATCTTCTGGATCGTGCTTGTTATGCTACCATTACCAGAACTCCCATGTACTGAAACCTGGAGTTGTGTCCAGTAGAATGTTCTTCATTGGCATATCATCGATGAGGAATCCTTTCCGTTGGAGGTGCCAACATATCCAAACCTTTGGAAAGGTTCTTACTCCAAATGGGAGCGCTACACCGTGGAAGATGCACATGATATTGTGAAGTATGTCATTACATCATTCGACTTTAGCATTACCTTTTGATTTTCTCGTCTAGTGCTTGTGCTGACTGATGTTCTCTAATTGCTTCCATATCTTGTCTCATACTTCGCCACATAAAGCTACGCTAAGAAAAGAGGTACTTTCGGTCACTTGCTACTTCAGATTGCAGTCATAGAAAATCCATGCACATATATCTTTCATCTAATTGACTATAACTATTTCACTCAGAAATTACATGTCATAGTTTTTTTTGTCCTGAGAGAAAACAACGGGGAAACCCATTGTGGTAAAATATATTTATATAAGTAGGAAAAAGTGTTGTACAAGGCAAAAAAAAAGGAGAAACAAACTGTACAAGGAGAAGAAAGAGAGAAAAAAAAGGAGGGAGGATAAATTACCATAGGATGTTGACATATATCATTACATTCTCTAATATTATGCTTACTAGTACTATTCTTTACATTTTACAGGTATCAATGTCATGGCAGAAATTGATGTGCCTGGTCATGCAGAATCATGGTGAGTTTGCCAGCTTTTCTTGTGATGTTCAGCGAGACAGAGTGACTTCTCCCTGTGTTCCAGTGTAGATTTTTGCCAGTTGCTTTGTTAAGTGTGACTTAGTTATCTCCTGCAAAATTGAAGAAATTAATGATGTTATTCCATGGCGTCACTTAGTGTTACAACTTACAAGTATTGATTCATCAATTGTATTAAGTCGTCTGATTAATCGTGATTAGTCGTCCTGATTGCTGCTCTGGACTTCACTAGGAGCTATGACCTGATTAGACTGATTAGTTTTCTAGTTGTCCGATTAGTTGGACGAATAGGGGGTGGACAACAGACAACCAGAAACATAATGCAATTGCTGGGCATCTGAGACATGGACTCTATCTAGGTTGGCTAGGGCTACTTGGGATTAAGTTTTTGGGTCCAATTTGCAACCTTAGAATGCAGTCACCACCTGCGTGAACCCTCACATCAGTATCATTCTCACTCTCTTCAACCAGTCTCCCAGCCACATCTAGTAGCCAGCCGTTCCGGCACAGGCAGGATCCCGGTGTTTGGGCAGGAGAAGCAGCTCCGCTGTCCGAATCCGTACCCTTCCTTCCCTTCCTGCTGTTGCCTCCTCCCCATCCTAGTTTTTGCGGCCAGGACAACTGGAGCAGGCTGCTGGGAGAGCTCGTGGAGTAAAGTTACGGAAGTTGTCACTGTAGGGCGCCGACTGCCTCCTCCCTTCCCATCCTAGCTGCTGCTGCCTCGTCTGTGAAGATGAGCTCCTCCTCAGATGGTACTTTCTCCATTTGTCCCTCCATTTTCTCAAGATCTTATTCATGAATCTTGACTGCTGCAGTAGCAGTGTAGCAATTCCTCTCTGCGCTGCCTGTCCCTATTTACTGTTGTGTATGTGTACTGCTGCTGGTGGGTGCTGGCTTGTGGCTTAGCTGCTGCTGTTGTGCAGATTTGGTTCTGCATTTGTTTATATGGTATACTAGGTGAATACCCCGCGCGTTGCCGCGGAAATTGCTGATGATTTGGAATAAAATTACTTATACAAAGGGATCAACAATTATAAGTTAATGTTAGTGGATGACGTGGCACGCTGATGTGGACAACTAAATGCATATTAGTGGATGACGTGTCTTGCTGACATGTAGATCATAATTGCAAATGCTAGTTGGTCAGAAATGCATCCGATAGTGGACTGATGGTGAATACCCTGCGCGTTGCCGCAGAAATTGCTGATGATTTGGAATAAAATTACTTATACAAAGGGATCAACAATTATAAGTTAATGTTAGGGGATGACATGGCACGCTGATGTGGACAACTAAATGCATATTAGTGGATGACGTGTCTTGCTGACATGTAGATCATAATTGCAAATGCTAGTTGGTCATAAATGCATCCGATAGTGGACTGATTAGGTGGACAACTTGCATGTTTAGAGAAATAGCTAGTGGGGTTTAGCTTTATAGAGTTTATAGATTAATCTGATATATAGGGGACTACTAGGGCCGACGAGGGTCGATGACTAATCGCGACTAGTCACCTGGTCGGTCCCCTGGCGACTAGGATTGACTAGACAACTTGATTGATCAAGCAGTTAGTTGCTCCTGGGTACAGCATATGTCCTATGGTACCCACATCAAGAAATCACCATAATTCCCCTTGTTTGATTTTCATCTGTTGATTTACATTTCAACTGAAAATAATGCATACTTGTCCACATATTTCTAACTATGCTATTTGATTAGGCATATAAATATGGTTATGCGACTTTTCTCCATTATCTATTATTCAAAATTTGTGTGTGTGTGTTTTTTTTTGCAGGGGAAATGGATACCCAAAGCTCTGGCCTTCTCCCAATTGTACAGAGCCATTAGATGTCTCTAGCAATTTCACATTTGAAGTAATTTCTGGAATTTTGTCTGGTCAGTTCCTTTCACACTTTTTTCTCAATCTCGTTAAGTCATATGAGGACTTGAATACTAATTGGACAAATACTCATCCACTTCATATTGTTTTCACATCATATGTTATTTTTTGAAGAAAGTGAAAATGAATACATTGAAATTATGCAATGTGGAATGTGTGAGCCCCTATACAAGTTCATTCATCCGGCATATGAATTTCTTTCCAAACTGTACTTAGTACTTTATCTAGAAATAGTGTTCCACAAATCATTACGAATATGGACTGACCAACTCAATATTGGGTTGTGTTTTGCTGAAATATGCTCTTCCACAACTAATGAAATGGACTTAAATAATTAGCCAATTGTTACATAAAAAAACTATTATTTCAGAAATTCATGACCTGCCTTCTGTAGAACCTAGTGGGAAACTATAAATTCTTATTTATTGATTGGACTGAACTCTTGGAATGCTTTAGAAGCATGTGCAAGCCATCATAAATGTGCACAAAATGTCATCCAGTGACAGTTGTGACATCCTCCTGTACAGGACTTGTGCACAAAATATTGATTATGATCTATAGTAATTCTCTGCTGATTTTTGTATATATCAATTTGTGCATTGCTGCATTGTAACAAAATGGTTCATTATTATGGACCTTTTTTATCTTCTCAGATATGAGGAAAATCTTTCCATTCGGGCTGTTTCACTTGGGTGGTGATGAAGTATATACAGGTTAGCCGATTTCTGTTGCAAATTAACTTCTAAATAAGACTTTAAGACTCTGTTTTAAGGAAGGTTGTAATGCTTTTTTTTCTTTGCCACGACATACTATCATTTCTGTTTGCTCTGTTGTATCAATTTCAACTACAACTTCCATTCTATTTTTCAGAAACATTCTGAACAGAGTGATTCATACCACCTTTATAGATGTCTTTTTTCTATTGATAGGCCAAATGATAGTAAGTGCCATATTACTTCTGACGCTCAAATGGATCTTGTGTAATTTTTCTCCATGTGTTGTCTGTTGAGCATAATGGTCACTGATACAGTAACACTATCGTGCCTAAATAGATGATGATATATAAACCTTTTAGTGTTAGAGTACCTTTTTTTTCTTCTGAAGTTTTTACGTGACGAATTCTAATATCCATGACAGGATGCTGGAACACAACACCTCATGTGAGGCAGTGGTATGGAATCTTATCCAACAACTAGGTTTAATCCATGATTTATTGTTATCTGTTGCTAGATGTTCCTTTTATTTAATTGTTTAACATCCTCAATTTCAGGCTTAATGAGCACAACATGACCACAAAGGATGCTTATAAATACTTTGTTCTGAAGGCCCAACAGTTGGCAATTAAGCTAAACTGGATTCCTGTGAATTGGTCTGTTCCTTATATCCTTGTTTACTTAGAACTTTGGAGTTTGAAGGGAAGAGGATGAGCTTTAATTTTGACTTGTGCCTGCAGGGAAGAAACCTTCAATTCATTCGCAGAAAACCTCAATCCTCTTACAGTGGTGCACAATTGGTAAATCATAAATCTATTTTATGCTACGCAACCTATTTCTTTCATTTCTTGACAATCATATCTTCCATATCCAAATTAGTGACCGATGCATAGTGCTAAATAAGTTTAACTTATGAAACACTTCAGGCTGGGGCCTGGAGTCTGCCCTAAGGTTGTGGCAAGGGGTTTCAGATGTATAATGAGCAATCAAGGTGTCTGGTACCTTGATCATCTTGATGTTCCCTGGGAAGATGTCTACAGTGGCGAGCCACTCGACGGGATCAGTGACAAAGACCAGCAAAAGCTAGTACTTGGTGGGGAAGTTTGCATGTGGGGTGAGACAGCAGACACATCCGATGTTCTACAAACAATATGGCCCCGAGCAGCTGCAGCAGCAGGTATGAGAGACACATCATGGAAGTGTGAACCACAATCATTTTCCACCCCCTTCTTCTTTCTGTAAGGACTCACTTGTCACCATTGAATTACTGTAGAGCGTATGTGGAGTCAATTGGAGGCCATAACTGCCCAAGACGTAGAAACAACCGTCCTGTCACGGCTACACTATTTCAGATGCCTGCTGAATCACCGTGGGATCGCTGCGGCTCCAGTCACAAACTACTATGCTCGGAGGCCTCCAACCGGCCCAGATTCATGCTTTGTTCAGTAAGCAGGACCTTCAGAGCGAAGGTATCCACGAGGTGCTCTGCCTTCATCTATACACCTGAAGGTATCCACGAGGTGCTCTGCCTTCATCTATACACCTGCCATACTTTGAACAGAGAACCTGATGTTGTCTGTTGCACTGTACCATATCTGTTTGTCATTCACAAAAAGAATCTATACAATTCATCTCAGTGTTTGATTCCCAAACTCAAATAAAATTGCACCATTCAAATTTGACCTGGGAGAAGGCGGTCATCGGTGTAACAGTAAAACTCAGGCACCTTTTTAACAGCCTTGTCATTGAATTCCGCCCACGTGTATCTGAACCAGGTTCAGCAACTGGACAACTGGCAAAGCTCCTTTGAACTGGTAAGAGAGCAGAGTGATCTCAGTGTGGATATTTCAATTGCTGCCTTGTGCCTTGCTTGCTCGACTGCATTTGGATTTTTGGGGATGCCGTCGCTGTCGGACGCCATCCTTTCCTGAGTTTGGCCATGACCTGAAACCTGCTGGTCCAAGCTGCGCATTAATGGCGCGTGTAATTTGCGACCACCTGTTGTGCTTGAGTGATGACAATGGGTTTGGCGCTGTTATAGGTCACTGTCCTTCCCATGTCACCCTCATTGGCCATATATACATCTCTGTGGCCTTCTGCTCTATATCCACTGCCATGTTTGGCTGTGTTCTGAACCTGTGGTGGCTGATGACTGGTGAGCAGTGCAGTGCAGGTGAAGCATGGAATACTATACCCCCTCCTATTCCTATGCCCTGCCCTGAATTCTGCTGAATTTCACTGACCCTGAATTCTGCTGAATTTCACTGGAAAGATGTGTGAAACTTTGTGTTGGAACCGAAGACTTGTGGTGGTGAGTGGACAGTGACACTGAGGCAGACTGGCTGGATGGAGAGTGGCTCAGCTGTTCTCCGTCTCTGAATCTGATGTGTGCTTCCAATCCGTTCTATGTTGTTCGTTTCGTACCGGTGGGATTGGGAATGTGATGTGACGTGTCAGCGAGGTATACTTGTGGATACCTGTAAATACGTACATGTTTTTCACTTTTGCCTATGCATGTACTCCGTATGTGAATGTGATGTTGCTCCTCTGGTTGGTTGTGCGTGCCGACGTGCCGCTGCAGACAGTTTTTACTACTTGGACTGTAACTTCCCGGTCAGCGAAGTAACTTTGAGCCGGCCGGTTTCTTGGACCTAATGACATGTTGTGACGCTGACGCGTACCTGCTATCCGCTACGATGTGATGAGCCGGCGTAGGATGAGTGTATATGTCGGCAAGTATCTGATTTTGATCTGTTACTGAAATTACAAGATTTGAACGGGAGACTCTGACGAAATTATCATAAACTATAGTATCCGTTTTTTCAAACTTATTACGTACTCCATCCCATTCGAGAAAAAAAATGCAATTCTTGTTTTTTTTGAGGGAGTAGTCAAACAATTTTAAGTTTAGATATAATCATTAATAAAATAGTAACTTTGTGATACGAGATAAGTATTGTTAGATTGATTATGAAATATGTTTTCATACTAGACCTACTTACATATATAAAAATTGATATTATTTAATATAATCTTATTTAAACTTTTGAAAAATTTGATTTGGCTCAAATTTAGTTTTTTTTGTAAAAGAAATGAGTATTCTATGAACTAATTAGCTGGATGGACTTTGGATGAAACTTTTATTGAGACTGGCTTTATTATACTACAGTTCGTTAAGATATAAAATAAAAAGAAAGTGCTCTACGAATTCCTGCAACTGCGGCGAGAGTAGCAGTAGACCAGATTCTTAATACTCCTTTATCACACAAGCCGACAAGGGCAACAGCGTAAGTCTACACCTTGATGGCCATTCACTATACAGAAAGATTAGGCAAGGAGTACCCAACAGCATGACCACAGGAGCAAACAAACTTGTCTCGCACCTAATATTCCCATGACATTTTTTGGCAAAATGGAATCCCCTTTTTTTTGTAGTAGGACACACATCATGTGCCATCACTCTTTTGTTGTAGGGTCAAAGTTTGTCTCGACTCTTAACTTTAACTTTATGTACACTTCCGTCGTTTTACCGGTGTCCTGAAACTAACCAACCAATCATGTCCTTGCCCTACCAATATAAGATGACGTTAGGACGCACCAATCGGTTCTCGATATGTAGCAAGTTCCATCCCTTTTTGAGGCAACCATTGGTGCGTAAGAGTTTTTGTCGATTCCCACTTAAGCTAAACTTTTTCATGCAACTCTTGTATGGTGCCCATAAATTAAATGCTTGGTTGTCGATATCGTAATCAATAATCTAGAGCATTCAAATCCTAGAAAATAACCATACCATTGATCTATTGAAAACCAACCAACTCATCGAAGCGTCCTTGCTCCACTAATAAAGCTAGCGTCACAACACACCAGAAAAACCGACTCCCGATATGCAACAAGCTTCGCTGTCTCTCCAGGCACCTTCGAAACACAAGAAAATTCTTATCGATTCTTGCTCACTACAACCGAACCTTTTATGACATGCGAAACTCACACAAAAAAACATTTTCTTAACTTCATCATCCAGACATCGACGCCGCAATAAATAACCTAAAGCGTCCAAATCATCACAAAGCACCCATGATCTGAGACACGGAATATCTAAACCTATCGGGAACCGTCCCCGTCCCTCGGCACAATACCGTCCGCGATTTTGTTTTGCAAAGTGTCCAAAGAGCAGGTGCACCTAACATTTTTTGGGGGACATGACACGCAGTCTTGTTTCCTCCTGCCTTCCTCGACCAGCCGCTGCAGCGAGACCAGTCAACACCACCCCCGTCAAACCCGGGGCCCACCGCGCAGCCACCCGTCCGATCCGGGCCGCACGGATCCCGGCGCGCATCCGACGGCCCGGATCGCCCCGGCGCCTCCTGAAAACCCTCACCCACTAGGGCCACTGCTTCCCCTTCCTCTCCTTCCCCTCCCCAGGCTCCCCTCCCCGTCGTTCGAGAGGAGGGCGACCAACTGGTGGCGCGTCGATCTCCCGATCTGGTGGCCCGCGCCCGCCCCGATCCGCCGCGGACCGACGCGCCCGGGCCGGATTTGCCGCCGCGGGCGGATCAGGTGCGGATTCCCTCCATTTTTTTTTTGAGGATTTTTGTTTTCTCCCGTGGCATGGAAATGGCCTAAGCTCGTGCTGCCGTCTCCCAGCAGCGTCCGTCGCCGCCTGAGGAGGCTCCGATTCGTGGCCGGCCCATGGCGACCCCCGACGACGGCCCGGCGCCGGCCGGGACCGGGGGCCGCAAGTTCTGGCGCTCCGTGTCCTGGTCCGAGCCGAGGGAACCGGCCCCGCCGCCGGACGCGGCGGGCGGGGCCGGGGCAGGTGGTGGCGGGGGTGGGCAGTCCCGCCGCGTCCCGCCGCCGCCGCCGCTCACCCCGCGGTCGATGAGCTCCAAGGCGCGGTCCTGCCTCCCGCCGCTGCAGCCGCTCGCCATCACTCGCCGCAGCCTGGACGAGTGGCCCAAGGCCGGGTCCGACGACGTCGGCGAGTGGCCCAACCCTACCACGCCCGGCGCCTCCAGGCCTTCCTCCGCCAAGCCCGGGGAGGGCCTCCGCCTCGACCTTTCCTCGCTCCGGTCGCAGGGCCGCAAGGACCAGATCGCCTTCTTCGACAAGGAGTGCTCCAAGGTCGCCGAACATGTCTACCTCGGCGGCGACGCTGTCGCCAAGAACCGCGACATCCTGAGGAAGAACGGCATCACCCACGTCCTCAACTGCGTGGGTTTCGTCTGCCCGGAGTACTTCAAGTCCGACCTCATCTACCGCACGCTCTGGCTGCAGGACAGCCCCACCGAGGACATCACCAGCATCCTCTACGACGTGTTTGATTACTTCGAGGATGTGAGGGAGCAGGGTGGCCGCGTCTTCGTGCATTGCTGCCAGGGGGTGTCGCGCTCGACGTCTCTGGTCATCGCCTACTTGATGTGGAGGGAAGGCCAGAGCTTCGATGACGCCTTCCAGTTTGTCAAGGCTGCCCGGGGGATTGCGAATCCAAACATGGGCTTTGCCTGCCAGCTTCTCCAGTGCCAGAAGCGGGTGCATGCGATTCCTTTGTCCCCAAATTCAGTTCTCAGGATGTACCGCATGGCGCCTCACTCCCAGTATGCTCCTCTGCATTTAGTGCCCAAAATGCTCAATGACCCATCCCCTGCTGCGCTCGACTCTAGAGGCGCGTTCATTGTACATGTTCTGTCGTCCATCTATGTCTGGGTTGGAATGAAGTGCGATCCGGTAATGGAAAAGGATGCAAAGGCTGCTGCGTTTCAGGTAGTGAGGTATGAGAAGGTGCAGGGGCACATCAAGGTTGTGAGAGAAGGTTTGGAGCCACAGGAGTTTTGGGATGCATTTTCAAGTACGCCACCTAATTCAGATAGTAATACAAAGATTAGCAAGGACCAGATCGATTCAGCATCCAAGACTAACCCAGGAAGCCGGAGAATTGAGTCTTATGATGCTGATTTTGAGCTCGTCTACAAAGCAATCACTGGGGGAGTGGTTCCAGCGTTCTCAACTTCTGGAGCTGGGGACGAGACCCATCTTCCAGCTAGAGAAAGCAGCTGGAGTTTACTGAGGCACAAGTTTATCTCCAGGCCGTTGGCTCGTGTTTATTCAGATTCTGCTCTAATCAAGGATTTTGATCCGCGGGTAGACCGTGTACAGCACCTGGCTGCTGAAGCATCAACCTCACCTCCTTTCCTTTCTCCAAGCTCCTTTTCATCAGATTCAAGCGTCAGCTCTAAGTATAGTTCAGACTCACCCTCCTTATCACCTACAACTAGCTCCCCACCATCATTAGGCCTCTCGCCTGCTTCATCTAATCCGCCTCATGCTTTGGTGCCATCGTCCAGGTCTCCCCTTTCTCAATCATCTAATGAGGGAGCTTCAAAGCCTTCTGGCATGGAATCAATACGATCTCCTTCCAAGACCTCTTCTATAGCAGAAAGAAGAGGAGGCTTCACACTTCTAAAGCTACCATCTCTCCAAAAGGGTCTTGTATTGCCGCCAAGGGTCCCTTCTAGTATTCGCAGGACTGAGGAGGCCTCAGATAAGAGTAGTACAAATGGTGTTAAACAGCTGACTGGTGGTTTTTGCTCAGAAAAATGCACTGGTAATAGTTCAAGCTCGCATTCTGAAACTAGATTAACTGAGCGTACTGACAGTAACTCAGAAGCTTGCAGTAATGCACAACTGTTAGTCTACCAGTGGCCCAGCATGGAAAAGCTAACTACATTTGCACGCAAGGATCTTGACCCAAAGTCGGTTTTGATTTTTGTTACATCGAATGCCATCAGAAGAGAAGCAGTTAAAATGGTGTATGTATGGGTAGGAGGTGAAAATGAAAGCAGCAAGAGTGTTGATGCTGTTGATTGGCAACAGGTAACTGGTGATTTTCTTCATCGAAAAGGCCTCAGCGATGCTCTTCCTGTCAAGGTATGTGCATACTGTGCACCACCTCTACTTTTCTGCACTTTGTTCTGCTTCTGAACTTTTAGCTACCAGTCAAGCTGTATAAAGAGCTTGGAACTTATATTTAGGAGTTGCTGGTTTCTTGCTTTGCATGATGACTCTTTTAGTGGTAACAGCACTCAAATAGTATAAACATTGCAACTGAAACTGAAATAGCAAACTCCAGTGAACTTCAGTGTTATATGAGGCCCACATGCTTCACCTACCTATCTCAGATTCATCCCACCCTTTTCAATTATTGATATTAGTCAACATAGATTGTTAGCTTGTAACATCGATGTTTGGTCATCAAGAAAAGATTGGATTATATATTCTGCTAGTGATGTGTCAAAAGACGATACATAAGGCCAATCAGTTCATGTCACATTAGGCATTACAGACATATGTTTCTAGGATTGCTTCAGTTATCCTAAACTTATGAAAGTTGATACTTGATTGAATTTCTGTGACCGAAGGACAATGATCTATTAGCATCTGGAAATTTACCAATGAACTCTATCTGTATGTTATTGTTTGTTTACTTTCGCACAATGGTAATTGTTTCTCTATAGATATCATTTTATACTACATAAACATCTGCCAGAGTGCCAGTAGTTCTTAATGTTTGAAACTTTGAATGTAGAATTGTTTGGTTCAATTAGTGACTGATAAAAAGGTCGAAATCAATTATCAGACAACAACTTTGGTTATTTTCATGTATCAGTGACAAGATTGGATAGAATACTAGTCTGTCTTAGGCAGGAAAAGGCCCTGTGAGGTTGGCTTCTGTACCTACAACAACAACAACAACAACAACAACATAGCCTTTTGTCCCAAGCAAGTTGGGGTAGGCTAGAGATGAAACCCAAAAGAGACGAGAAACAGGAAGACACATAAAAGGGATGTTGGCTTCTGTACCTGATTTGTATAATTTACAGCGCAGACAAGTTTGACTGGAAATGATATCTTGTTGAGTATATTGTTATCTTAGATTACTTATCTTTATTTTTTGTAATCTGCCATGCCTATATAGTCAAGGACCCACGGCATCTGATGATGTTTGGCTGTCTAATAAACAGGAATTATTTAGCGTCAGGTTGACTCGGTTCTAGTTGAGAATACTGGAATAATGATTATTAGTCCCTAGAGACCACTCTTGACCCATTCTAGCTATTAGTTTGTCATGTCTGTCCTGTTTGTAGTGTAGACTGAAATGTTAGGAGGTTGTTGCTGTTTGTCTGTCTGCGCACATCTGCAGAACTTGAACTTGGTGTTTTTGCCATGTGTCACTCCAGGCTCCAACTAATCATACTGATAGTAATAGTGATTTGATTTGGTTGGCATTTCTTGTGGAATCCCTTGCTGACAACAGAAAGCATGCTCCAGCTACCCATGGCAGTGATTGAATCCACAGCCTTGGCTTCTATCTTGAACCCTGCATTCCTGCTTGGTACCACTTGTCATTGATTTGTTTGAAGATGTTTGGCTAAACTCTGATGATTTTTATGCGGATGCGGACCTGTGTAATGTGTCTTTTTTTTCTTGAGCACACGTGTAATGTGTCATGTGTCTGAACATTCCCATGTGCCATACAATATTATTTGTTGCCATTTTACCTTTATTCTGTTTGGCAATTTATGAATTTTATTACTAACTCTTGTTGGGTTTTAACAATACAGGTTTTCAAGGAGCATGAAACTGAGAATCTTTTGGAACTACTGAATGTTAGTTAACATTAGGCGGTAGCTATCAGGATATTGTAGTTGCTTAACAAACTCAGGCACAAATTATCATTCAACGAAGGCATGCCCTCCAGCATCAGTCGGTACCGATGATTGTCAGCGAGGTATAAAGCCACTACCATTCCCTTGAACATAATAGGCTACAAACAGATTCCATTTTAGTAGAAGCGATGGATCGGCAACTGCGCCTCATGATCTATCTTTTGTCCAAATGGCAGGAGGCTGCCATGGGCGTTGTATCCGTTGTGAATTAACACTCATGGTATAGGCGCAATCGGCCAATTGGGTGTATATTATCCGCTCCCCTGTAATGTAAGCTCAGATACTAGGAGATGGTGTGTCAACAGTTACTTTTAGCCTAAACATTCTTGTACATCTTTGAAAGGAACAGATTTGTAATCCTCTTGGCTTATAAATGGCTCCATTGGTCATATAGCTTTTAAACTATATAGAACTCAGTTGTTAGCTGCCAGTTTATAACATCAGAACTCAGTTCGTAGCTGGTAATCTTGTTTTTTTGCGCGTTGCTCTGCTGTCAGTGAAAACACATACCGGATTACTATGATATGCATTTTTTTAAAGGGCTGTGATGTGCATTGATGTCTTCATACCGATTACTGTGATATGCATTGATGTCTTCATACCGATTGCTGTGATTCATATGCCTTGATGTCTTTGTAGGTTATCCTTGCACTCATATGCATTAATGTCTTCATGCCGATTGCTGTGATTGATATGCCTTGATGTCTTTGTAGGTTATCCTTGCACTCATATTTATTTCATTGTGATGTTCTTGTGGGTAGAAGCCGGATCACAAGACTCATGTCAGAGCTTGCCCTCGTTTTTATTTCATTGTGATGTTCTTGTTTGTGACTGTAGGATAAGTCACAGCTGTCTTCCTGCAATTTGTAAGCCGGTAATAACCTGTTTCGTGCGAATTGCAATGTAATTCCGGCCTTTGCTAGATCAGATACTAGAGCAACTCTTAAGAGATTATGTACAATAAGAGTCTACAATTCATGATTTAGCCATTCTCTAAAATAAAACATCATCCAAGAGAGTAGAGTAATGCAACAGCCTTTCAAAATTTCTCATTATCTATTTTTTAAAGTTGACATGACATGACATGCTGAGATTGGTTTACTTCTCCATTTGATGTACTCCCACCATTTGTTTGCACACAAGGCAAATGGCGACCCTTCACGACTTGCTTGGCTTGCTTTTTACCCAGCGAGAAATGCAGATGGCGAACCTTCACAACTTGTTTGGCTTGCTTTTTTACCGAGCGAGAACTGTGGGTGGGTGACTTGTTATTTTAGAAAACATGATAGAATAACTGTTGGAGCCGTGATTCTTCTAAAAATACCTAAAATAGGTTTTCACAACACAAATGGCTACTCTCATGGAGTTGCTCTAACTAACCGGTAGAATTCAGTTTTCACAACACAAATGGCTACTCTCACGGAGTTGCTCTTACCAACCAGTAGAATTCAATTACTAACATTTGCTAGATAGATATAACCAACCGGCAGAATTCAATTACTAACTACGTAATTGTTATGATTGATTCATTACTAGCTACGTAATGTAATCATTACGATTGATTCATTACTAGCTACATAATGTAATTGTTACGATTGATTGATTACCAACTACATAATTGTTATGATTGATTCCTTATGTTTGGTTTGCTACCAAATATGTGATGCCTTTTAGCCAATCCAAAATTTTAGTGTGGACAAATTTTGGCTCAAGATTGGGCCAACAAAATGAACAAAAATGGCCAAAGAAGCTTAACCAAATGGAAGCCAAAATTGGTCAAAGTAGACAAATTTGACTTGAATAACTTGGCACACTTTGCAAGCAACAAAAAAAAAACCAAAACACACATAACTAGTGCTTTTGTCCTAGGACTCATGTACACATAACTGTGCTTTTGTCTTAGGACTCATGTACAATGATGATGTTTTATACCTGTTGCTGTTTCAAAAAAAAAATCAGAACTGAACCATATATAATTCTAACTTGAAGTAAAAACATTTTATATAGCAGACAAAATAAAGATCTTCTGACCAAATAACTTGTAGTACATTAAACTTTGACCATATATAACTCGAATACCATACCATTGCACTTTGCAGAGCAATGGACTAGCTAGCTAGGCTTTATTCATTCCCTACATGCTTGTTCTAAAGATTGCCGGAGCAGTGTGCGAGGCGGACGTCGCCGCGCGGCCGCCCCATGGTCGACGCCTTCTTGGTCCGGCCCCTCCTGCCGCTGCTGCGCTTCACGTGACGCGCCCTCCCACGGTCGGCGAGGTCGTAGTACCCTTGGTACATGTAGTCGTCCTCGTCCTCCTCCTCGTCGGTCACCTCGTCGTCGTCGTCGGGAGTAGGAGCCTGCTGCTCCTCCGCGCTTCGTCGATGTCCACGGCATCCTGCTGCCACAGAGCGGCGGCGGCGTCGTGAACGTCGACGCAATGAGTTGCCGGCGACGAAGATGGACTGATATGTTCCTCCGCATCAAAGCCGTACGGTGCCGGCGACGACGAAGCGATCGCTGCGGCGCCGCAGTGCGATGATGATGATGATGATGGCAATGGCAACGGCGGCGGCACGAACGTGGTGATCACCTTGATGTAGTCGTCGTCTTCTTCCTCGGACGACGCAGCAATGACGAAGCCGTCGTCCTCGTACGCCGCAGCGATGAGGAAGTAGCCGTCGTCCTCCTCCTCCTCGTACGCCGCCATCCCGCCGCCGCCGTTAGCTCTGGCGGCGCCCGATCGGCTTCTTCGCTTGGAAGACCTACTAGATGTAGGGGAGAATGGGTCTCTTCACGCGTCAGAGGTTTCCGTATAAGTAGGCAACTTCCAGTTAGAAACCACCACGTCCGAAATTTTAGGGAAATCCCTAAAAAAATGTTTAATTAAAAAATCCAAACGGTGCAATCCAGAATCTTCCGATCTCATCTAACAAAACTGGCAACCTAAAAAACATTTTCCTGATGACTAACCTAAGGAACAAAATGTGTTAATTAAAACTGATTTTATTTTAGTAAATCCAAACATCAGCCACGTAGAAACATGTTCAGAATCTTCCTATATACGAGTATTTCATTTAAAATCGGTTACAGGTAACTAATGGAGTAGGACTCCTTGACAAAACCGTATATTAAAATAAAAATAGGCAAATATACACGATGCTTATGTTGAGGGTATATAAAATCTTTCTACGGACTAAAAATACTTTTGTCCTATTTTATTAACGGAGAAACCTAACCAACCCAAGCCCACTGCCCCAATCCCCTCCCCACGGCCCACTTGATTCAACAGCCACAGGCCAGCCCATGTGATGGTCATGGAACATAGTCATGGAACATCTCATTTATAATATTCATATAGTATACATGTGATGTTCCATGTGATGTATTTTTGGATTTTCATACAGTATAAATGAGATGTTCCATGACTATGTTCTAGTATTCTCGTAGTACTTGCGAGATGTTCTGTGGTACATTTTAGGTTGTTCAAGTAGTATTTATATGATTTTCTTTTTTATATTCCTTTATTACGTGTTTTTTTTCCTTTTTTTAACTTTTGTTTGCTCTTATGTTTTGTTCAGACTTTCATTAACTTGTTTTTCATTTAAATTATTGATTTATTATTTATATTTCATAGTATTATGATCCATTTTATTACTCTTTTTTATTCCTGTTCATTTTACTTTAATTATTTTCTTATTGTTTTATTTTTATGGTTTGTTTTTTTATTTTTGTAGTCCATGATATACATGTGATGTTCGCGTAGCATACATGTGATCTTCACCACCTCTTCTAGTTCTTTCAAAGTAAAGGGTTTGGTCAACTCCTCATTTTCTTCTATGCTGATCTTAGAACTTTCTTTCCATAATTTGGGTGTAGCCTAATTTTAGATTGAGGCTCACTTCCAAATAGCTTTTTGCAGAAGTTGGTAATATGGATTTTAAAGTTTTTAGCTTCTGTAACCATCTCTCCATTTTCTTCTAGAGATCTTATCAGACACTTCCTTTTTCCTTCCATTAGCCACACCATGGAAATAGGCTGTGTTAGCATCTCCCTCTAGCAGCCATCTTTCTCCACCTCTAATCTGTCACATCACTTCTTGTTTGTTGTATATATCAATAAGCTCCTCCATCAATCCATACCTTTGTTCCCACTCTCTATCCTCTAAATCTCTGATATTAGCTTCCGGGTCCAAAGACTGAATTAACAAAAGCAGGTCCTATTTCCTTTTCTTCATATCACCATCCCAATTTCCATTCCAACCTCTCAAACATCTCTTTAGTTTATTAGAGATGACATTTCATGCATCTATACTCCTCTTTCTGTGTCTATCTAGCCACTTAGATTGAACCACGTCCATAAAACCCTTTTTTTGATCCAAGCTGCTTCAAATATGAAGATCTTTGACCTTACACTTCTCACAGGGCAGGCTTCCACAATCAGGGGATTATGGTCTGATCCAATTCTAGTGGCTGAATGAGCAGTAACTAGAGGAAAATGATTTTCCCAATTAGCAGACATAAAAACTCTATCTAACATCCCCATAATAGGCTTGATATGTTTGTTGGTCCATGTATATTGACCTCCAGCTCCATGTAATTCTCTCATTTCAGTGGCAGCTACAAAATCATTAAAAGCATTCATCCAAAATGTATTAACATTCCCTGAAGATTTCTCTTCCACTCTCCTAATCAAATTAAAATCACCTCCAATTAGAACAGTAACCTTTGAATCATTGATGGCCACCTCTAATTCAGATAGGAACTCCTGTTTCATGTTATCTTGGACTGGACCATAAACATTGAAAAGTTTCCACTTGAAGCTATCCTCCCTACATGTAAGCATTATACTCTAAAAATGATTACCACCTTCGTAATAAGAAACCTCACAGATATCATCATCAATCCTTACTAGCAAGCCTCCAAGAGCTAACACCTCTCTATTGGTAAAAGATTGCTTGAAAGTTTCACTTATACAAATGCAACTAATTCTATACTCATTAATGATCTTATTGAGCTGAGCCTTTCTTCCTTTGCTGCCCAAACCTCTTATATTCCAGAATAGAATATTCATTTGAGTTTATCTATTACTCTAACCTCTAAGCCTTGTTTTGCCACCTCTAAATCCTATGCTTTTATGTGGAGCTCAACAAAACTGGGTTCGCCATTTTAGCATTTTTCTACAAATTACTATGTATTTTAGCATTTTAGCATTTGAGTTTATCTTTTCTTTTTTTTGCAAATACTATTCTCATTTTTCTGATGATAAATGCTTCTGTCATATTCGGTAAAAAAAGTATCGTTCGGCGATAATTATTATACCATTCTTAATTCAAACTTTCCGACTAAAAAAACTGAACTGTCTATCATACTTTAACAACGACATGAAGCCAAACAAATGCTAGTAATGTTAATTATTCAGGTTCGAGTATGACCACATACAATGTACATTCATATATGCATGTCACTGCTACGTGTGCTAACAAGTAATGTCTCGAAGTATCACCACATACTGTCCTCCCCGTTCGATAAACAACACGTAAAACCACATACACTACAACTTCAAACTTTCGAATTTCAATTCAAGAAGAAATAGTATCATAATAAAGAACAGCCAACCACACACACTGACATTAATTCAACTAAAACAAAAAAGCTTCATCGACTGCCAGTAACCAGTGCAATACTAAATGAGGAAAATTCATCGGCGGTCCCTGAAGTTGGCAGCAGGTGTCACTTAGGTCCCCGAACTTTGAACAGTGTATTTTTGGGTCCCTGAACTTGGTTTCAGGTGTCATCTAGGTCCCTGAACTTGGCTTTAGGTGTCACTTAGGTCCCCAAACTTTGAACAGTGTATTCTAGGTCCCTGAACTTGGCTTTGGGTGTCATCTGGGTCCCTGAACTTGGCTTCGGGTGTCATCTAGGTCCCAATGCTGACGTGGCGCGGTCCTACATGTGGGGCCCACATGTCAGTCGGTTATATTTCTATTTCGATGGTACTGTAGCTATAATTTCTAAAATATTCCAAAAATTGTATCTTTTTCATATGATCTCGGATGAAGATTATTTTTATATAAAAAATGTAGCTCTCGACGAGATCTACAACTTTCTAGTTTTGAGTTTTTAAATTTGAGATCATTAAAATGCTTAAAAAAATTAAACAAATTTTCAGCAGTATATTAATCGCGTACACGCGCTTGTCGCATTAGAAAAATCATATCTTTTTTATATGTTGTCAAATGGAGATGATTTCTATATGAAAGTTGTAGCTCTCGATGAGATCTGCGACTTTCTAGTTTTGAGTTTTTTAATTTGAGGTCGCTAAAATACTCAAAAAAATTAAACAAATTTTCAACAGTATATTAATTCCTGAAAAAAATTATTACTGAAAATTTTCACTGACGGTTGAAAAAATTCAGTGAAAATTTTCAGTAATAATTTTTTTCAGGAATTAATATACTGTTGAAAATTTGTTTAATTTTTTTGAGTATTTTAGCGACCTCAAATTAAAAAACTCAAAACTAGAAAGTCGCAGATCTCATCGAGAGCTACAACTTTCATATAGAAATCATCTCCATTTGACAGCATATAAAAAAGATATGATTTTTCCAATGCGACAAGCGCGTGTACGCGATTAATATACTGCTGAAAATTTGTTTAATTTTTTTAAGCATTTTAATGATCTCAAATTTAAAAACTCAAAACTAGAAAGTTGTAGATCTCGTCGAGAGCTACATTTTTTATATAAAAATAATCTTCATCCGAGATCATATGAAAAAGATACAATTTTTGGAATATTTTAGAAATTATAGCTACAGTACCCTCGAAATAGAAATATAACCGACTGACATGTGGGCCCCACATGTAGGACCGCGCCACGTCAGCATTGGGACCTAGATGACACCCGAAGCCAAGTTCAGGGACCCAGATGACACCCAAAGCCAAGTTCAGGGACCTAGAATACACTGTTCAAAGTTCGGGGACCCAAGTGACACCTAAAGCCAAGTTCAGGGACCTAGATGACACCTGAAGCCAAGTTCAGGGACCCAGAAATACACTGTTCAAAGTTCGGGGACCTAAGTGACACCTGTTGCCAACTTCAGGGACCGCCGGTGAATTTTCCTCATACTAAATCTTTCAGACTGTCGGAGAGCCCTGTTTAGTGAGCTAAAGCTCCTCAAGCACAGGGTAAAGGAAAGCCAGCAGCATCAGTTTTCAGCATGGATACGAAGTCTGGAATAATCAGTGTCCTAGTTTCCATTTTCTTTGTTTTTTTTTTTGTCTCTTAGAGCAACTCCAGTACTCTCCCAATACAACTCCCCCAATGAGATGGTATTGGGGTAGCCCAATATCACTTTCTAGATTTATTGGAAGAGTTGCTGCAGCAGTACCCCAATATATCTCCCACAATACTCATATGAAATGTGGGTCCCACAGGAGTGTATGAGAAAATATGGTTGAAAAGTGGTAGTTAGGATGGTCCCTATGGTATCTCCCCTTTCTTTGAGGGACTTGTATCTCCCCCTTTCTTTGAGGGGAGATGAGAAAAATATTGGTGGCTACAAAAAAAAGGGAGAGGTATTGGGGAATTGTTGGAGTCAGAAAAAAGCATGGCTGGTCCCAATATGACAGTTTTATGGGGATAGGGGGAGGTATTGGGGAACTGCTGGAGATCCAAGAGTTCTTCATATTTTGTTCCCAAAATATGGTGTTTGCCAACTCCTAAATTAGTATGGGGAGAAAAAAAAGAAGTTATCTCCAAGAGTTTCCTATATTTCTATCATAAAAGTTTTTGTCTCGGCACTTTTTTCTATGACCCGGTCTCATGTTTTGTATCAGGAACCCTGAATTTGTTTCTATATGCGTTTAAGCCCTTCCATCAGATCTTTCTCTCTTGCGCTTTTCTCATCTAGAACTCTGTCTTTCTTCCTTTTTACTAGACGGGCCGGAAAACTCCGGATGCGTGCTCCTAGGCCGCGCGCATTTATACGTGCTCGGGATAGATTTTTGCGAGGTTGGGAAAGATGAGGAGGGAGGATACCAAACTATTGGAGAGGGTTTTTTTCCCCATTTTACTAAAAAATTAAGGGTAAGAAAGCCAGATAGCAAACTGTTGGAAATGCTCTAAGCAGGGAGAAATAGTTGTGCAGCACAGGCCATCGCCATCGTGCAGGAAAGAATGGATGGATCCCAACTTCTATTATGTGTCAATGACTGCTGGATCCCAACTTCTATATATATATATATATATATATATATATATATATATATATATATATATATATATATATATATATATATATATATATATATATATATATATATATATCACGTATAAAGGTGATGAGGACTATAATACGTATACTTTACAAGCTCGCTGAATTATTAATTTGGTCAGGTTCGTCCCATAACATAATAAATAATGTTTATCAGAGCTCCATGCATGACGAGTACATATATATAGCTAGTTGGCTTCTTAATTAATTAGCTAGCTTTCTTCCAAGCAACAAGTGTGGATCCTCCATGTTATTATAACGTATATACAAATCTTGACGAAATACGTATTGTCGTATTGAACTAAACAACATGTGCATGTACCGATGTACGTATGTGTGGATCGGCATTCCCAGGCATATATACCTGATCGACGACTTGCCTGATCATGCCCCATGACTAGATGGGAAAAAAGAACCTAGCTTTGTATTTTGCGACTTTGTGTTTGTCTAGGCATAGACGAAAGAAAAGATATAGAGGGTGCCACTGCTCACTGCTCGGCTCTAGAATTTGCACAGGATCTTTTGTCGTCCACAGCAGGCCAGCTACAGAGAGAGGGAGAGATATATAGTACATGCATTATATTGTTCAGTGATCTCTGGCCATGAACATGTGCTCCAAAGCTTATAAGAAAGCTCCCTAGCTAGTTAGCTTCACCCAAGAGGAAGACAGCTAGTTTTGAAAAGATTCTCGGAAATGCAACATTTAGAGGTGGTTCAAAAGAAATTAAAAGAGAAACGGCAAGATCGAAAAGGACGGAGAGCAAAATAATTCATAACGAAATCCAATGTCCTGAATGGCTCTAGCTAGAATTTAGGAGCGAACTTGCTTTTTGACAACAAGCAAATAAATCACAGTGTCTGCTGGTTCTACGATGTGCTGTACTGTATATGATACGTGTAGCTTCACTACCCTATGATACATATGTACCTATAAACATTAGTAGTATCAGGCCACCTGCACGGCTTGTCCATACAGATAGATTCCTAACATTTTTGGGCAAAAATTAATACTTAGTAAGCATATACATACATATAATATACGGAGTAGTTAACTATTCCCAACGACCAACAACAGGGCTGGTAGAAAAACTAAGGTGCTCTTCTCGGACACCGGAGTAGGATCGCGTAGCCAGCAGCGGAGGCACCTAGTTTCTTAGGTTGTAGCATTACTCTTAGCTCGGTTGTAGACCTTTTATGCAATATCGAAGCTTGAATTGGTTTGCTAGGACAGTCTAGCCTACGGCTATAAGACCTCCTAGGGCACTCGTCAGAAGCGCGTCGGTTGTATCGCTAAAATTTTCTTCTTCTTAATTACAATGATGCACAAATCTTTTGCGTATTCAAGAAAAAATATAATATAGTTAAGGTTCTAATTTTTTTAGGAACTGTCACCCTTTATTAACTCATTATCGAATTACAGACATCATCAGGTGGCGACAGGAACCAAACGTGTCTACCCGGAGCCAAAGAAACAGCCCTACTAGCTTATAATCCGTTTTTTTCAGCTTGTTTTTTCAGTCGGAACAGTATTTTTCTCTCACAACAAATCAGCCAACAATGTTTTTCAGCCGGCTTATCAGTCCAACCGAACGGGGCCTAATCTATGCACGTCCTCGTTCGAAAATCTTCTCTTATGGACGAACTCCACGCGGAGGAAGCTTGTTTTTGTCGCCTTGATCTCCATAACAATTGAGCCGTGCAGCCCCATCCCCTCCCCATGGATACAAAGTAAGTAAAAGAGAAGAGACAACAAACTCAAGGAACTCAGACTTTTATTAATTATTATTTGAGAATTATAAAGTACACGTTCTCACTAGGATTACATTGAATTTGCGCCTAGTACATCTGACTAAACATGCGATCATTGATTTAAAAGTTCTTGGTTCTAGGGTCCTCTGAAGCCACCGGTTAATTACGTCCACGATGTTGGATCGTGGAAAACCTTCGATTAAGCTGTGCAAATGGTCATCGTCTTGAATTTTGTGTACAAATATTCTCCAAGTATAATTTGGCACCCGTAATAGCCATATCATATGCCCCAAAGCCCTGTCGGTGAGAAGTATTTGGCCTCGTTGGTCACGGAATTCATGATAAAGTCTCTAATATATATTCGACTATCGGTGTTTGATGATCGGCAACACGTCACGGGGTTACTCGGGACGATGATTGAAGGGCTTCGGCGTATGCAGAACTTGACGGTAAATATAGGAGACAACGATTTATACTGGTTCAAACCCGCTGAATAGCATAATACCCTAGTCCAGTTAGGCGTGGTGCCTTTGCGTTGGGGTGTTGTGTATGATTGATTGTTACATGTCTCTTCCGATCTAGCAGGGACCCTGCCCTCCTTTATATAGTCCATGAAGCAAGTCTCCTAGTCGTTTAAGATATAGGGGGTTCTAGTAGGATTACAAGGTAGCAGCCCTACTAGGATTACATATGGGTAATCCTAGTTAGAGTAGATCTTCTCCCTTCCTTGTGAGGTATAAAGGAGTGCAAATCCCATGGCGAGCCAGATGGTCATCTTCCCTACTTCCATGGTCCTCCCGGCAGGCCAAACCTTCACGATCGGGACGTTCACCTGGACCACTAGCGTGGATGGCGCCGTCGAAGTCATGGAGGCGGTGCAGGCTCCTCTTGCGCCAACCGAATCTACACCAGCACCGGCAGATCCGATCCTAGGATTACTCTCGAGGTCGTCTTCTCCGGCAACTCGTTGTCTGCTTCCCCGCTACCAAGGGAGGCGGCTCAACAATTCTGATCTGATCGAGTCCATCGATTGGGTCATTGCAGGCCTGGCCGAAACCCTAACCTTGGTAGAATCGATCAGAGATCAATCTGCCGAGGACGGCTATGGCCCCATCCATCATCACCGGACTGAGCGACCTGCTCGGGTTAGCCGCCAGAGGCGTCTAGATTCTGATCTGGTGATCACGGCAACTCCTGAAGGGCGAACGGTAGCAGTCCTACTAGTGCTCGATCAACTAGTGCTTCCTTGTGGGGTATAAAGGAGGTAGCAGTCCTACTAGTGCTCGATCAACTCCTGAGGTACACCGGACATATCTGCAGGTTTCCATGTAAACACGCTTACGTTCTTTCTCAGGAAGCTGACGAGTGCGTCTTCCTATTTGGGATCCATGTCGGCCCCGATGCAGGCCGTCTTGGTCTTATTGCCCTCGACCAGCTCCACCTCCTTAGTCTCCTTAGACTTCGCAGCGGCACGAGCAGCCTCCTTGCTCGAGATCTCCAGCTCCTCCGGAGCAATCTTCTTGGAATCGGTGATGGACTCCTGCATGCGGATCGAGAGCTCGAGGGCCTCGGTGGTGGTGAAACTCTCTTTCTCGCATGTGTAGGCAATGAACACGTAGCCTCCGAGGGTGAGCACGCCCTTCTCAGTTGGCATGTTCAATAGCAGGTAGACATAATGCGGTATTGCCATGAACTTGGCTAGGGTTGGCCTGCCGAGGATGGCGTGGTACGTTCCCTCGAAATCCCCGACGATAAAGTTGACATAGTCGACACGGAAGTGGTTGGGAGTGCCAAACTGGACCGACAGCGTGATCTGACCCAGGGGATGAGAGGTCTGCCCTGGGAGCACCCCCTAGAAAGGTGCGTCGTACGACTCGAGGTCCTCCGGCTTAAGGCCTAACTCAGTTAGGGCATTGCGGAAAAGGATGTCGAGGGTGCTACTGCCGTCCATGAGCACCTACCGAACGTTTTTGATGACTGGATCCAGAAAGAGGGGGAAGCGACCTGGTTCCAGGATCTTGGCCCACTGATCAGCTCTGCTGAACGTGATGGCCCGGTGCGACCAATTCTGGTACTTGAGATCGGCAGTCTTTTCATCAGAGTTGGCGACAGCCATGACAGCTCGGGTGGTCAGCTTCCTCTCCCGCCCGGTCTCCAAGGCTACCTTGCCGCCAAAAATAGTGTGGATGGTTCTGTCAGGATCTTTGTAGGCGTGACGGGGTTTTTTGTCTTGCTCCTCTTCATCCTTCTCTTCCTCATCACCCTTCTTGTCATCCCGCTGGTCGTCGTGCTCACCGTCCTTGCTGCCACCGCGCATCCTCTTGCAAGGATCTGAGCGGTAAATAGACTTCAGGCCCCTGCAGTTTCCCATCATGTGGTCGGAATCTGGGTGAGCCGGTGTAACATCCCAGTTTTTTTTTCCGAAACCCAAAAATCGCAACTAAAATTTTTTTCGCAAATATACCCATGAATGGTGAGTGTCATGTAGGAAAAACCCCTCTGTGTAGTTGCACAAGTAGCACCCGATTAGTTGTTTAGCATTTGCATTTAATTAAATACTTGTGAGTTGTTTCTTATTTGATTTTATGTATTGCTAATAAAATCGACCACTAGTTAAAAACAAATAGTTTAAACATACTTTAAGTAATCAATCGTGTAATTATTTAATTAACCCCTAAACTAAGTGCCTACCCTTGGACTTGGACCCACCAACCCTAAACTCTAGTGGACTACCCCCCTAAGGATGGATGCTTATTGGCACATAAGCATTTTCATATAGGGACCAAGGTATAGTTAGAAAATAGGATGGAGAAATAGAAAATCTAAATAGAAAAGCCCTAGACCTAATCTGGGAATGGCAAAGGGGCCATTTCGGCCTGGAGCTGCCAACCAGGCCCAGCAGCGCAGCCCGGCCTACTCCGACCCCAGGCTGGCCAACCCATCAGCAGGCCCAGCCGCGATCTCAGTAGAGGCCTAGCTCGCCAAGGCGCTCGCGCGCGCGCGTGGGCCGGCCTAGCTTCACGGCCCGGCCTGCACCCCCCCAGCACGACGATGCACCGAGTGTTCTCCCCCGCTGCGACTGGCCAGTGGCCCCCGGACGTCATCCCCTCCCTTGGTCCATCCCCTTTCCTCTGCTTTACCGGGCGCAAAACAGAGAGCGGGGGAAAAAGGGCGAGACCGTGCCACGGCCATCGATCGCCAGGGCCGCCTAGCAGGGAGGCACGATCGCGTGCCACGTCCACGATCCGAGCTGCAACCCGCTCCGCTCCGTTTCAAAATCGCCGCGCAGTGACGTCCCCGCCAAGGCCCACGACCGTGACGCCATGGGAGCCGAAGTGCCCCACTTTTTCTTTGTTGACCGGCCAAGCTCGCGCGAGGAGCACCACCGCGCCACGCCAAACCTCGATAAGCCCTAGCCGGAGCACCCGATCGCTGTCCACGTGTTCCCCCGCGCGCCTCTCCACCACCGATCGAGCATCGCCGCCGCCCGGGCCGCTTCACCTATAAAAAGGGCACCTTGGATGCCCTGCCCCTCCTCATCCACCTGCCGCCGCCTCTAGGTGGCAAACCACGCCCTTCACCAAGAACCGTAGGGAGGAATAGGAGAAAGGGGGAGAAGAGGGACGCAAGGACCGGGCGGGGGAGGGAGGACTTCACCGATGCAGGAAACGACGACCCGAACGGCTACGCCGACGCAGCCGCTCTACACGGCACCGCACCGCCTCGACGCTGCTTCAACTCGCCTCAGCACCGCCAGCCTATCATCACCAACCCCACGGTGAGCCCTTGCCATCCCGCTCGACCTCCGCCTCGCTACTTCCGAGAGCGCCACCGACACAGCCGCCGCCGCGCGCGCGGCCGGAGACGGTGCGAACCGACCCCTTTTCACCCCATGCACCTAGCACGCACCCATGCGCACCCGCACGAGCCCACTTGGGGTGGCACCAAGCCGAGAGAGCCAGGAACGCGGCCACGGACGCCACATGCGGAGCACGCCCGCCATGGCCAGAGCACGGCCATGGCGAGGGCGTTCTAGCTCACTGGAGTGGCCGGAGAGGGAGGGAGAGGCGCTGTCGGATTCGCCTTGGCGAGGAACAGGTGCCGCGCAGGTAGATGGGGAAAGAGAGAGGCCGGAGAGCCGCGGCACGGTCCTAGCTCGCTGGAGGCGGCACCCGCCGGGCACGGCCGTGGCGGCCCGTTCTAGAGGAACCTGGCCGCCATCGGTAGAGGGAAGAAGGGGATGAAGTTCGCGACGCACTGGTGAGACTAGCCGCCTCATTTTCCCCACCACCGGACCACCGTGTCGCACTCCACGGCGAGCTTGTCGCCGGCGGTCACCATGCGGGTGAGAACAGAGGGGTGAGGGAGGGAAGCAGTTGGGGACACAGGTGCACACGGTCCACCTGGACCGGGGAGTAGGAGGAGGGACGGTGGAGCGAGTCCACCGTGAACCAAGTCGTTGGCTCATGTGCTGCCTCTGCCTTGTCCACCATGCACCCGCCGCCCGTGGACCCAAGCCCGGTGGAGGCCCTGACCGCCACGTGGTCAGGCTCTCACCGCGACACGTGTCGGGGCCTGGGCCGGCCCAACCCGGCCCTGACCCGGCCCATCCAGGCCTAAGACCCGGCCCGGTCAACCTTGATCGTTGACCGTTGACCTGGTCAACGTTGACCGGTCTCACCTGTCAGTCTCACTGTTCACTGGACCAATCCGGATGCGCCACGTGTCAGCCCCTGGTTATTTGATCCTTTTTCTTTTTCTGAAAATGGTTTAAACCTTCAAAAAATCATAACTAATTAGACGTGTCCGGTCACCCTGACCGGTGCGTCCGGTCATCACGATTTTCACTACGTTGTCTTGTAACGGCTAGTTGCTTACCCCTTCGCTATAAATAGATGGTGGCCGGGTTTGGGGTGACCCTTCTTGACTCTTTGAACACTTGAGACATACTTTGAGCCAGAGAACTTCCCCTCCACTCATCTCCTTGCTTGGTTGCATACTCTAGAGATATTGAGTGAGATTCAAGTGTATAGCATTGAGAGTTGCATCTAGTGGCACTTGATTCTTGAGTTGACTGCGGATTTCTTGTTACTCTTGGGTGTTTCCCGATATCCTAGACGGCTTGGAGCAGCGGTGGTGTTGAGCTCGTGATTGGAGATTGTTTCGAGCCTCACCAAGTGTTTGTGAGGGGTTCTTGAGCCTTCCCCGTGGGAGTTCGCGAATTGGCTACTCTAGTGGAGCTCGTGGCTTGGAGGATCACCATCTTGTGAGTGGATGTGCGGCACCCGCTGAGGGTTTGACTCTTGATAGTCAATTAGCTCGTGATCCATCAAGTGGGTGCATCGCCACAACGAGGAGTAGCTTCCCGGGAAGCAAGTGAACCTCGGTAAAAAATCTTGTGTCATCTCTTATCGAGGATTCTCTTTATGATCGTGTGTGATTGATTCTTTGGATACATCTCATCTCTACACCGTTGGTACAAGAATCAATTCACTTCCACTTTTTTCATTCTTGCACTTTATCTTATCTAGTGTGCTTAGCGTAGTTTGTATCACTTAGGAGTAAGTAGCTTGTGACTTAGCTTTGTTGGTATGAATTAGAGATCTTAGTCTTGTTCACTAGAATTGTATAGGTGGCTTGCTTAGTATAGTTGAGCTAGTACTAGAATTAGCATCGCCATCTTTTATACTAACAATTGTTGATTAGTGAAGCTTGTAGATTTTTAAATAGGCTATTCACCCCCTTCTAGCCATTTGGACCTTACAACGACCGCACAGCACGGCGGATCCGGTTCTAGGGAGAGCGGCGGCGGTGTGCCTCTCGGGCGAATGGGGCAAGGGTGAACGGCAGAGGTGGAGCCGGAGGCGTGACGAGCGGCGACGGCGGTGTGGCATGGCTCTCGGGCGAATGAAGAAGACGATGGAAGGGGGAGAAGGCGAGACGGTTATTTAGGAGGGACCTTTAGTCCTGGGTGAAGCCACGACGCAGGACTAAAGGTCCTTTAGTCCCGGGTCGTAAATGGAACAGGGACTAAAGGTATGACCTACCTTTAGTCCCGGGTGCAACCACGGCCCGGGACTAATGGTCATTTTGGCGGGCCGCGAAAACGCAACCCACTTTAGTCCCGGGTGGTTGATCTACCCGTGATTAAAGGTTGGCTGTAGTTTCGCTTCCCGCCGGTTTTCATAGGTTGTTTCGTTTTATATATATTTCTTTTACATAAATATGCAAATAGTCATTAATTGCTTAGTAAATAAAATATTAGCCAAAAAATTATAAAAAAGGTTTCTGGACCTAGTTTTGCATTATTATACACAACAAAAATATGTAACCCAAACTCTTTTGTTTTACCCTATAAATATTTAACATAGTGTAAATAATAATCATAATTTGCACCATGTAAAAATGTACTACTAGATTAAAATCATTAAAACTATTGCTTTTCGACAGGAAATTAGTTTTTACATCCTATTAACGTTGATCATTTGGTTTTTCATTACACATTCTCTACAGGAAATCCACCGTTAAGTAGAAAATTCATTTAACATAGAAAATTTGAAAACACGACAAAAAAATCTAAAGTCACAATTATTATTACATAATAGGTCTAATACATCACCATATCAAGCGGGAATAGCAATGAACTTCTTCTTGACATATGATACTTGGTTATAGTCACGCCGTAACCATGGAGTGTCCTCATCACCTAACATGATGCTTGGGTCACTGTCTACTGTGAAGGGCGGAATTCTGTCATTCTTTTCATAATCTTCTGACATGACAGTCCTATCCTCAATTCCCACGATGTTTCTTTTCCTTGAGAGAACTATGTGACGCTTCAGCTCATTGTCCGAGCTGTTGTCGTTGGTTTTCCCTTTGTTTGGTTTGGTAGACATGTCCTTCACATAGCACATCCTTGGCTAAGATGAATGGTTCATTTTTATACCCAAAATTATTGAGGTCCACTGTTATCATTTCGTAATGTTGATCCACTGTTACCCCACCTCCTGTCACCTTCACCCATTGGCACCGAAACAAAGGGACCTTAAAGTTAGGTCCATAGTCTAGTTCTCATATCTCCTCTATGCGACCATAATATGTTTCCTTATTCCCATTTGGGTCTGTGGCATCTATGTGGATGCTAGTATTTTGGATGGTGCTTCTTTTATCTTGGGCCATCGTGTAATATGTATTGCCATTTATCTCATACCCTTTGAATGTCATGATATGCCAAGATGGTTCCCTAAACAATAAGTACAGTTGCACATCTAGACTCTCGTCACCCTAACATCGTCTTCGCAACCAACCACTGAAAGAGTCCATGTGCTGACGCGTAATCCAGGCTTCAGTCCTCCCCGGGAACTCGGATCGTACAATGTCCTTGTGTTCCTCGATATATAGCTCCACCAAAGAGGAGTTTTGCAGAATTGTATAGTGTGCTTTATGAAAATACTCATCCTCCTTGCCAATATATGATTTCTTCCCTAGTGTTTCCTTTTCACTTAGTCTCCCCTCATGCCGTGATTTAGGAACACCAACCGGGTCGAGGTTAGGAATAAAATCAACGCAGAACTCAATGACCTCCTCTGTTCCGTAGCCCTTGGCGATGCTTCCATCTGGCCGAGCACGGTGTGAACATATTTCTTCAGGACTCCCATGAACCTCTCAAAGGGGAACATGTTGTGTAGGAACACAGGGTCGAGAATACTAATCTCTTTGATCAAGTGAACTAGGAGGTGCGTCATAATATCAAAGAAGGATGGCGGGAATACCAACTCAAAGCTGACAAGACATTGGACCACATCCTTCTGTAGGATCGCTAGATGCGCTGGATTGATTGCCTTCTGAGAAATTACGTTGAGGAATGCACGTAGTTTCACAGTGGCTAATCGTACATTTGGAGGTAGAATCCATCTCAATATAATCGGAAGCAATTGTGTCATAAGCACGTGGCAATCATGAGACTTTAACTTTATGAATTTCTTCTCTGTCACATTTATTATCCCCTTTACATTCGAGGAGAAGCCAGATGAGACCTTGATGTTGTTTAGGCATTCAAACATGTTTTCCTTCTCTTCTCCGCTAAGAGTGTAGCTGGCAAGACATAAGTACTGGCGTCCATCATCTACCTTCTCAGGATGTAGGTTCTCTCGTTCTTTCATGCGCTGCAAGTCATGTCTTGCTTCTATCGTGTCCTTAGGCTTTTTATACACACCCATGAAGCCTAGTAGGTTCACACAAAGATTCTTCGTCAGGTGCATCACATCGATCGCGCTACGGACCTCTAGGACTTTCCAATAGGGTAGCTTCTAAAATATGGACTTCTTCTTTCACATGGGTGCGTTTCCATTAGCATCATTCAGAACAGGTTGGCTGCTAGGTCCCTTCCTAAAGACTACTTGTACATCCTTGATCATATTGAATACATCCTCACCACTACGGTTCTCGGGCTTTTCTTGGTGATCTGCCTTACCTTTAAAATGCTTGCCTTTCTTTCTTAGGGCGTGATTCGATGAAAGAAATCGACGATGGCCCATGTACACGACCTTTCGATATTTTTTCAAAAATATACCTTTCAGGTCATGAAAACAGTGCGTGCATGCATTATATCTCTTGTTTGACTATCCTGAAAGATTACTAAGAGCAGGCCAATCATTGATTGTCACTAACAATAATGCTCGCAGGTCAAAGTGTTCCTGTTTGTACTCATCCCACACACATACGCCTGTGGTGCTCCACAATTGTAGAAGTTCCTCCACCAATGGCCTTAGGTACACATCAATGTCATTTCCAGATTGCTTCGGTCCTTAGATGAGCACTGACATCATAATGAACTTTCGCTTCATGCACAACCATGGAAGAAGGTTGTAGATGCATAGAGTAATAGGCCAAGTGCTATGGCTGCTGCTCTACTCCCCAAAAGGATTCATGCCATCTGTACTTAAAGCAAACCTTAAGTTTCTTGCGTCTTCTACAAACTTCGGGAATTCTCTATCGATTGATCTCCACTAGGACCCATCAGCTGGGTGTCTCACATATTGTCTACCTTACGATCTTCTTTGTGTCATCACAGCAACTTTGCATGCTCTTTGTTTCTGAATAAACATTTCAAGCGTGGTATTATAGAAGCGTACCACATCACCTTGGCAGGGATTCTCTTCCTCGAACGTTTGCCCTTAACATCACCAGGGTCATCTCACCTGATCTTGTACCACGATGCATGGCATACCGGGCATGCATCTAATTTCTCGTACTCCTTGCCGCTGTAGAGGATGCAGTCATTAGGACATGCATGTATGTTCTGGATTTCTAATCCCATAAGGCAGACGACCTGTTTTGCTTCGTACGTAGTGGCGGGCAATCCATTTCCCTTTGGAAGCATCTTCTTTTGGATAGCCAGTAACTGCCTAAATCCCTTGTTGGATACACCATCCTTTGCCTCTATTGTAGCAATTCCAGTGTGGTACCTAACTTTTTTTTGCCCCTCTTCGGTGATTGGGTATAGCAATTTCCTGTGATCCTCTGACATGCGCTTGAACTTGATCTTCTCCTTTTCACTTTCACATTCTCTCTGTACATCACGGATAGCCTGACCAAGATCATCAGTGGGCTCTACCTCTTCTTCAGCTTCCCCCATTGCAGTATCATCAAAGGCACCGTATTCAGCAAAACCATAAAAAATCATGTTGTCATCATCCCCTTCTTCTTCATCTTCTTCCATTATAACACCTCTTTCTCCATGCTTAGTCCAATAAATATAGTTTGACATGAAACCAGACATGAACAGGTGTTCATGAATTTTCTTTGGACAAGAATAATCCTTCTCATTCTTACAAAGAGCACATGGGCAGCGCATGAAACCATTCCGTGTGTTTGCCTTGGCCACATTTAAGAATTCATGCATGCCACTAATGAACTCTAGGGAGCGGCGGTCAGCATACATCCATTGTCGGTTCATCTGCATTATAGGACGTACACCATATCAGGAACTTATAATGACCCATATTATACAACATGCATGGTTAGTAGTTGATTAAAAGATCCAAAATATCCATCAATCAATATGAATTTATTAAAGCCTTGATACAATGTAGACAATCTCAAATAGCACTAAACAAACTAAGCCTACAATGCACTTCAGCAGAAGAAGGATTTTGCGACCAATTCCAACTAAAACAGACAGATCATCGATGGCTTCTTCTGCTGGCTCACTGTCTCATCATCCACACTTGCACTCTCATCAACCTCCTTAGCTGCCTTAGCCGCCAGCTCTGCAAGATATTCTTCGACACGCGTAGCATACTCTTCCTCCTAGTACCAATCGCTACATGATCTAGTGCCATCTCACTGAAATTACAACACCAAATCAGAAGAACGTTAATCAAAATCATCAGGAAAAATGGCTACAAACCATAAACAAACATAACAAAAAAAACAACTCACGTTGCGATCCGAACACGTGTAGAAGATACGACCCTTGTTGGGACACTCCTTCACTCGGTACTCCAACACAATCTTCTTCTCACACTTGCCGCACGTTACGAGAGGGAGGTCCGGCCTCAGTCGCTTACGGACCCCATGCGAGGCCGAGGACACGGAAGCAGTCGCCATCTAAGACTCTCTATACTCATTTTCATCAACTACTATAAATTTCTCATTTTATAAACCATGAAATTAAATGAGCTATATTCTAAAAAAACCTAAAATTTCACTATTTTTAAACCATGAAATGAGGCAATAAAAGGTGCATACTAGTTTTCATGAGCTACTATAAAATTCCTTCATCTACATATGCAAACTATCAAGTAATTTTTGAGCTCACATGGTAAATAAAAAATATTCACCATTATTCCCAATCTAGAAAACCACAAGTTTCTCTATTTCAAGACCATGAAATGAAGCAATGAAACGTGCATACTAGTTTTGATGAACTACTATAAGCATCCTTCATCTTTATATTCAAACTATCAAGTGATTTTGAGTTCAAATGGTATATAAATCAAACAAAAATCCACCATCATTCACAATTAAAAAACCATAAATTTCTCTATTTCTAGACCACGAAATGAACCATGCTAGTGATGAAACATGAGAGGATGAAGCTGCTAACCTTTTAACACCGAAAATGGATGGAGGAATCGAAGGAGGTGTTGAAATAGCGGCTGGCGACGAGCAAGAACACAGGAGATGAGCAAGAACAGAGAGCTTGAAATGGCTCGGACTGGGGAGGAAGGAGAGAAAGTATATATATCAGGACCTGTAGTCCTGGTTTGTGGTACAAACCCGAACTATAGGTAGACTTCTAATCCCGGTTGAAGCCACCAACCGGTATTAAAGCTTTAGCCACGGCTGGTGGCTCTAACAAGGACTGGAGGGTAACCTTTAGTCCGGGTTGGAGCCACCAACCGGGACTAAAGGTCCCCTCGCTCCCCTCCTGCAAAAGCTGTGTTTCTAGCCATTGGGCAGAGGACTTTAGTCCCGTTTGGTATGTCTAACCAGGACAAATACTTTCTTTAGTCCCGGGCCCAAAAATGGCCAGGACTAAAGGCTCGAACCGAAAATCTGTTCTCTACTAGTGCTACATAATGCTTGATGTGCCTGAATCTGAGCTGCAAGTTAATTAATCCAAGGGGGTTGGCTAAGCCTGGCATATAGTTAAATTCCTACTTGGATGTTGTGGCACGTGCTTTTGCTAATAGCCTATTTATTTTTATTAGAGACCTACAATATTACTGCTGATCAGATGCCTTCTTGTATTGGATTTGAGTTGATAATATTGCATCCGTTCCATTTTTTCATGATCGTACCGTGAGGCATGTTTTTCGATAAGAGGAATTAGAGTTTGAAATAAGGACTCGCAGTAATCCTAGGATTACCACAACAGTCTCAAAGACACACTAGAGCAGCAAGAGAGAAGCAAAAGAAAAGATACAAGGACCCTAGGCCACAACACCCCCAACAGATTGAACCTAAGAAAAAAAGGCGTCAACGCAGTGGTAGCCTACACAACATCTGCCATAGAAAAAGACCAAAGTGACCTCGGCGGCAAAGCATCCGCCAAGGGGCAAAGCATTCGCCATAGAAGAACGGCGCCTAGATAGATATCCACCAAAGATGAGACACACAAAGGGAGCGGTAAGGATTTCACTATGAAAGTCGAACCACAGCGACAAAGTATCCGCCAGAGAAGAGTCCTGCAACGACAAAGTATCCACTCAGCGAGAATCAGCGACATCGGCGGCAAAGCACCAACCGGAGAAGAGGGGGCTCTAGAGGCTCGGCTGCGGTAGGGGGGCACGCGCCCCCCTCCTGCCAGGTGGTAAATCTGTCACTGATGAAAATGCTTAAAATATCTACAATACGCTCGCTCCTCTCTAGATCATTTCTTTTCCTTCTTTCTTCAGACACCTCCCTCGTTCTCTTTCTCTCGAATCATGGTAGCCACGACCACTACCGTTCCATGACCGCAACTCATGCGCCCTCACCTAACGGCCCGTGCACCCTCCTCGACATTAGTGCTCCAGTGGTTGTGCGCCTTGACAGTCGTGCGCCCTCTCGATGGCCCACACACGCTCCTAGGCAGTGGGGGTGTGCGCCTTGACGGACACGCCCCGGTGCCCCCACACTCTTCCTCACGTCGGCTGGGGCAAATGTGACATGTGCGCACTATGGGGTCCACGGGTGCGGGTTGGAGGCGGGTGAAGCTACTATTTACCTCCATCCCGCACGAATCATCTGTGAGAGCTCCAGCTTCCAAGAGCTAGTGGTGAAGCTCTGTCAGATAGGTCCTAAGTTTAGTTACTACTTACTAGGCTGAATACGACATGTCCACATCAGCGCTAAGTCAGAATGTCATGTTGTCTTGTAGAGCAATTTGAACTTGAAGGCCGTCAGAGCTAGTGCTGAGATCCGGGAGAGACCAAGAAATGAAAAATAAGAAGTTTTGGATTAGGATGACACCACCTCCCAAGTTTAGAGACCACCTCTTTCGATTTTATCATCCATTTGAACTCCCATGCGCTGCTCTAAAATCAGTAGCTTCTCGTTTTTGTGACCATGCCTCAATGGCTTCATTAGGGCATGTACAACCCACAGACAGCAGGTTGTCTGTAAGTTTTTGAAATCTGCGCAGAGACAACTAAATAGACAGCTCATACAATGGGTTGTCTATTTAACTGTCTATAAGTTATTTAATGCTTGCATATATTCACGATCAAGTATGAATATGATTCTTGTACACGAATGTGTTGCTAGTTGATACAAAACAAATCAAACATAATTACGTTAAATGTGATTATATTATTTTTTAGACTAGTAATTATGGCTATATGATAAAACATAAATATATAGACAAACCATCAATATAAATAGTATATTAATATATTTATATAACCAATATTCAAGGTGTAACGTATGTTTTATCACTTCTAGAATATAGTTCTGATCAAAAGAAACCTAAATAAATTTGAATAATATTTTTTGGATTTTATTTCGATTTTAAATGGATTTTATAAGGTTGAGCCGATTTGCACATTCTTCAGATAAGAGAAGAAGCTAATACGGAGTGTATATCCGCATGGGATCAACGCTGGCAGATCGATTTCTCGGAGCACGGGCCGAAGCCGTCGACTCGTGAGACGACGATGCTGCCTCGGCTATTGCGCGTGAAGGGTCTTTTTGCAAATTTTGTGCAATACAGACGGCTCATTAAACAGCGTTGTACGTGCCCTTAGCGTTTATTTTCATAAAGAAATATATAGTTATTATTCCACCATGCATGTGCCAGCGTTACGTCTTTTTTTTTTCTCCGTCATGCTCAGCACAATGCCCCCTGCTGCTTTTGCACGTGTTGAACGAAGATAGTGGTGTTCACCTTAATTACTGTCGCGGCTGGCTGGTTGGCTGGCTGCCACATTGTTTGCCTCCCACACATCGTCTTGATTTCTCCACCCTCAGAAGCCAAGGAGACTCCTGCAATTCGATTTCGATCCCACCAGCTCAAGCGATTCATCTTCATCAGTTCCCGCGGCTATAAAACCAAACAAACGCGCGCACTCGACGCCACCACCGTTTCCATCGTCTCCACCAGCGGGAACTGAGTAGAACTGAGGTCGACCGACCGATCGACCCATCCACTGATCCACCCATGGGGTCCTCCAAGATCTCCCTCAAGCTCCTCATCGACAACAAGGCCAAGAAGGTGCTGTTCGCGGAGGCGGGCAAGGAGTTCGTCGACTTCGTCTTCAGCCTGCTGACCCTCCCCATCGGCGCCGTGGCGAAGCTCGTCTCCGCGGGCACCATGCACGGCAGCGTGGGCCGGCTGTACGAGAGCGTGGACCGCATGGGCGCGTCCTACCTGCAGCCTGGGACGGACCGCTCCGACCTGCTGCAGCCCAAGGTGCTGCACCCGGACGCCCGCGAGCTCCTCCTCCTCCGCGGCCGCGGCGGCGACGGCGGAGACGGTGAGTCCCCGCTCGGCAGGTTCCGCCTCTACACCTGCGCGGGCTACTGCGCCACCGCCGCCGCCGAGGCCGGGACCACGTGCCCGCAGTGCAAGCTGCCCATGGCCACCGAGGTCGCCTTCGTCCTGCCGTACGCCGCTGCTGCGGCGGCTTCTTCCTCGGCGGCGGGCGGCGACGAGGGCGCATGACGGTACGTCAAGGGGGTTGTCACTTACATGGTGACCGACGGGCTCGAGGTCACGCCCATGTCGGCCATCTCCAGCATCACGCTCATCAACAAGTTCACCGCCGGCAAGGATGTCGAGCTCGCTGAGAAGTTCGTCACCGTCGGCACCGACGAGGTTCGTTCTTGGACTGGATTGTCGCCTGTGTCTGTCAATTTTAATTAACTCACGTTTTTTTTTACGGAATTGGCCGTCAGGGGATCGCTCTTCTCAAGGCCGTGCTGCGTTCGGACACTGTGCTCTCGGATGTCTTCCTGACGAGGAAGAAGTGATCGATCGATGCTCAACTGCCGATGCTTGTCGTCTTGCCGGGAGACGAACGACCCTAGTCGCTTCAGTTTCCTGAAATGCCATGTCTGCTTACTATCGTTTCTTCGCTGTATCTTGTTTCATTTCAGTCCTGGCTGCGTCTGTCAGTTTCAGATTGGTCATGCTCATGGTCGTAGGCACTATGAATCTAAAAAATGCTCGTATGCATTTAGCTTGTTTTGATTAAGTACTACTGCCTTCCAGTTTGATATGTTATTGTGTGCATCTTAAGCTCTAATCATTGCTTTGGCTTGATTTTTGCCCATAAGAAAATATGCAGTATCATTACATCGTTCCTAAAAATCGAAGAAAGAAAGAAAAAGATCAGTAACGCTTTCTGTTGAATGAAATCTCCAATGTTCAATGTACTTTACGATGTACTGTGGCCATTCTATGGGGTGCCAGTGCTGTACGCCTGTACCTCGAGATACAACTATGAATGTACACTCTGAATTGCTCTGCTAAATAAATAAATAAATAAAACTTGCTCGCAGGAGTCTACAAAATCACATTGCCTATAAGAAACACTCCCCAAACTTCTTTAGAAAAAAACCTTTCCAACGCAATGCAAATAACAGATCATATGCAAAATCATAGTAATATAAAGGTTCTCATAGAAGCCATTGCAGATCTTTACTAAGGAATCTTGTTAATTAATCTGTACCAGCAGAATATACATAGGGAAAAAAGTACCGAGTTTACTGAAAACACTACAATAAAGCTCTTGTCGAAAGTACTGAAAAACACCAATTTCTGTTTCACCTTTTCACTAAGATGTCTGTTGGAACTCCCAAGTTAAATTATAATTTTACAGATCACTCGATGTAGGCCAACATATCAGCAGCAGAAGAATCACATTGTGAGGAAGGTGTACTTTCAGTCTTTCAAGCCAACATTCTCTGTCAAAGCCATGTGCTGCCTGTTCTATGAATATGTTAAGTAACTAGTTTCAGTAAGATGTCCAGATCGTTGTCAAAACCATAGCAAAACCAACACCATCCTGGTTTTAGGACAAAATGGGCTCCGATGAGTAAAGCTGAGGTCAGAACATCTATTGGAAGTTATGTGAGAGAACTGAGCTACTCTTCTGCTCTTATTCAAGCGCTCCAAGAGAACTGAAAAAAAGAGTCCCCGGGATGTCCACTCTGTAAGATGTGTTCAGATTGGCTGTTCATTTGTCAGAGACCTTGCTGCTATCTAAAACTCTTGGAGCATGCAAATCTGGGTACCGCAAATCGTTGTCCGCTGAAATCATTGAGAAACAGTGGGAAACATCAGCATTTAATTTGGTGCAGCTTCTGAAAGACTGAAACATTTGCACAATCTCTATCAAGTGCTTAAAGGGACAACGACAGATGCAGATTATGAACCATTTGCACAACCCCTGTTAAACTTACCAGAAAGCATTTGTTAAAGACACATGCAGCTTATGAAATTCTATTTGCACAAATATGTAGGACTACAACTTAGCACAATCCTTTGTCATGTTATTGGCAGAAAGCACCGGGATGGGAAGGACTTCCTTGTCATGTAATTGCCTGATCTGATCTGAGAATTCTGAGCTGAAAGTGAACCTCACCCACCTGGTGTGCCGTGGTTGAGGATGACGATGTCGATGCGGTCGTTGCCGATGGGCAGGTCGACGAGCAGGGGGCTGAGGTGTGCGTAACGGCCGGCGCGGACGCAGAGGGTGGTGCGGGTGACGTCCCTGCTGGCGCCGAGGCGGCACGCCAGCGTGAGCCGCAGCTGCATCAGGTTGTGGGTGTTGAGCTGCATCGTCCTCCACGCTCCCTCGTTCACGCTCCCGTCCGTCTCGCCGCGCACGTACCGGATCTGCCGCGCCACCTCGCTCTCCGTCAGCGGCCGCCGCCGCGCATGCGTCAGCTGTTCATCGCATTGCCATCTGTTGATCATCCGATCGAGAAGGAAAAGGAAGCGATCCGTATGTACATACCTGGTAGGTGGGATCAAGAATGCAGGGGCGAGTCATCCGGATGGGCACGTTCTCGATGTCCCACTGCATCATGGTGCTGCCATTGTCGCCGGCGGAGGTGACGGCCCTGCGCCACCGGAGGTACCGGCCGTTGGCGCGGAGGTACCTTCCCGTGCCGCTGCGGATGACGAAGGTGGTCCGCCGCGGGATGGCCTGCCACAGCATCCCGGGCGGCGGCGGGGCGCCGCCGAGCCCGTCCTGCGCGGTGACCACGCCGTGGGAGGGCCCCGTGCCGGCCTGCACGCTGGTGGCCAGGAGGTACCGGCCGTAGGCGCCCCGGAGGAGCACGCACGGCCCGCCGTCGGGCCCCGCCGCGTGGTGCACCGCCCACACCGCGTTGTGCACGCCCCGCTGCCCCGTCAGGCACACGCTCGACCCGTCGGCGTCGGCCGCCAGGTACTTGCCGCGCCGCGCGCAGCACCGCAGGCGCACGAACCGTACCCCGTTGAACACGTCCATGGATGGTCGATCGCGTCGAAGCCGCGCGCCCGCCCCGATCGCGGGAAGGCGACCGGCCGGCCGCCGCCTCTTCCCTTCTTTCTTCCTCCAGGCGGCGGCGACGGTGGGAGCGGCGATCGAGCCGGAGCCGGAGCTGGGGGTGGCGAGAATTCCTCGGGCTCGTGTCGTGGGTTCCTGTTCCTCGCCGCGCGGAGCAGGGGAGGGAGAGTTCGTTAGGGCCCACGGGCCCGGCTCCTAGGGGCCCACATGTCAGTCACTAAGTCACCGTTACGCCACGTCAGAGACAGGGATCCTCTGACAGTTGGTCCGCACCGGGAAGGCGCGAGTATTTGAAGGCCGAGAGGTCAGGGCCTCCCCGCCTCGCTGACAGGGGGGGCCCGCGCCAGCGGCGGGGCGGAAGCCGCTTCCTCCCGACGACGCATGGCCGCCTGGTTTGGTCGCGCTAACCCTACCTACGTACGTGACGGCGGCGAACTCACCCACCGCCGCGCCGGGGAGATCGAGGAGTGGGCGGGGCTGGACTGGACGCGCGACCCGACGACGGCGAGGACGAGGACGAGGCCCGCGCCCGGCGCCTCGCGAGAGCGGTAGGCTGTGGACCGGAGCAGAGGAGCTAGCGGGCGGCGGGCTGTGGGCCCGCCCGGCGGCTCGCGCGGTGAGGTGAGGTGATGCGAATCCACCTCCATCTCCATTCTTGCTTGTGTGTTTGCTTTGAGGCTTCTGAATGTTGTGCAGTGTGAGATTGTCAGTGCCCGTGACATGTTGGTAATTGGTATATGCCACCTGCACTGCAAGCTGCTGAACACTGAAACCTGAAATTCTTCAGCTCTGCATCAACAGTGCTGAACCTGCAGTTCCTGATCTCTCCAGTACTTTTGAATCCTTTTATTTACATTCAGCACACATGATTGCGAAAATCAAAATCCCGAGGCGTACCATATGTGCGTATGAGCTAGTGTTCTGTGCCTTGTGGAAACAACACGTGTACATATTTGAAATGCCTCTGCTGATTCACGCAGATCAGCGACATGTTGAGAATGTAGTTTGATTATAGAGACGAATGTCCTTGGTGAAGTTTAGAGATTTACTTGTTGTCAGTCTTCACATACATTTACATTCCCTCATTCTGCATCAGTGGGTACACTGTCTGGGCGTTGCAGCTGTGTATACAAACACAATTTCATCAGTATCATCATATCTGACCATAGGTTGAAACAGGATCTGTTAGGCTTGTACCGCTGCACCCTTTAGCACAAAGGAGGCAGCAGCAAGCCCTGCTTATAGAAAACATTCCTTCTCCAAAAATAATCATCATATTCAGATTTATGATGCTGAATGCTGCTGTATCACCGTTACTGCAGCAAGGGTCTTTGGTTGGTTCAAGCATCAACAGATAAAAAAGTGCATAGTGTGTCCATCGAGAACTGATTAGGAAGGAATCACATTGCCTCGTATTGTATGGGCCAAGTCTTCAACATTTTTCTACCTACCCTCCAACATTACCAACACTACGAGAAGATATGTATCTTTTTATGGAATGCAGCCAGCATTTCTACTTAGGATGCACTAACTATCCTGTGAAATCAGTTAGTAGTTGTTTCTCAGAGTGTTTTATATATACTTACATTGGTGTAAATATACACTTGCACTTGTTAATGCTGCTGGCATGAAAAGCACATAGGATCATTCCTCTTATTCTTTTGACAAAATATAACATTCTGTTTATTCAGACAAAGAAACAAGTGACCGGTAGCCTGGAAAGGTGAAAACCAGCCTGTTCTGAGCTGATTTTGATCAAAGCTCTGTTGTTTGGTGGCAAATTATCTCATAACTCACAAAGCTTGGCTGGCTAGACGTTCACAAACCCTACGGAACACATAGTGACTAGTCATATTCAGGGGGTGATGCAGCATCACTAGTTTAGCTGTACAGAATTTGCTTCCAGCCTACTTGGCCTCCTCAACTCCTCAAGCACTACCAACAAGTATGCTATATTTTTTGCATCACTCATGCAAATGGCACTGGAGTTGATGAAAACCATGTAATCACTGCAAGCAAAGGCTTATTTGCACTCCACTCATCAGCCCGTACTAGCAGGAGCAGCATGCTCTTCCTGATGTTGCCTTGGCATGATTGTTCTTCAGTTGCTGCAGGTGCAGGCATCCAGATCATTACTTTGGAGACTCCGTAAAAGGTTAATGCAGAAAGCATCATTTAGTTTTAGTGGCGACATGATAACTTGTAAGTAGATTCCCTTTATGTTCATACAGCCTTTTTTTATGATAAAAAACTCATGATCTATGTGCTCAATCAAAAAGAGTTAACTTTGCCTCTAACGAAATGGAGGGTGTTTATTTGTTTCAGGGAAGAAGAAAATTGCTGTGCAACTCCAGGTACCTTATGAATTGAGCTACCGTATCTGCATTCCTTCCTCGTAGTATTTGTATAGTTGTATGTGCTCTGTCTGAGGGTATCAGTGTTCTGTTCCACAACATGCTGTGTCAGTTTTGGCTTGGAAATCTCAAAACGTACTTGCTGAAGTTTTGTTTACTAGCATTTGGATTTGTTTGCATATGATGAGTACTCCCTCCGTCCCAAAAAGAGTGTCGTTTTAGAATTTCAGACATCTTGTTTGGCCATCCGTCTTATTCAAATTTTTTTTATAAATATCATTTATTTTGTTATGACTTATTTTATCATTAGATATACTTTAATAATGATTTATTTATTTTATAATTTGCACAAATTTTTTGAATAAAACGAACGGTCAAACACGATGTCTAAAAGTCAAAAACGTCACTCTTTCTGGGACGGAGTAGTAGGAAACAAGGACCATTTCTTCCATCTGCTCATGTGAGACCTAGCTTTAGCAGGCTGATCTATCGAGATTAATAACTACTAGTAGTAGTATAAGACAGCAGTTAGGGAGGCTCTCTAAAAAAGAGTTGGCTTGGTCAAGGATTGTGGGTTCCTTGGAGGGAGTTCTTGGTGTTGAAAAGGTGTGTTGGGATGTGCAATGCATTTAGCCGCTCAACGCGTCCTAAATCCGGCGCCGCGGTTCGTCACCCATGTTCTGCCCAATTTACATAGATAATTTAATGAGGCGAGAACAAGCTTCGTGTCTCGAGGACAAGCTTTAGTAAAGGATAAACATTTGTCTCTTCTGCTTACTAGAATATTCTTTCTTTGTCAATGGAACACTTCAACCAAACTTTGGCACCTGCCTGCCATGGCATTTCTAGTGTATATATACTGGAGTATTTAGTAAACAATTGCTGATGAATAAGGCAAAGGTTGACACATACTCTTTGCTGTTAGAGAGCTCTGGTACTGTCCGGTTTTCATCTAGGTTTATGCTTTATTTATCCACTGTCATGTGCAGTTACTTTGGTTTGGAACATTGGACAAGTGTATTCATATATAAATCTCGAAACTTTGACACCCAGAGACAATGTAGTAGCATATACTGATTTGCAGAGAACATTTCAAGAACAAGCTCTCCACTAAAGTATAGATATATAGATAGATAAATTTGTTGACTCCAAGCCAAAGCCAAGCCATCGGCTGTGGGCATGAAACCAGCTGAACCAAGATCCTCACCACAAAGCAAGAAATGTTGGCTCTAATCATGCTCCCATGTCAAGCTATGAACAGCCTTAAGACGACACTGACATGCCCAAAAATGAAAAAAAAGGAAGAGAAAACCCTGCTATTCACATGGATCACATTATCATAATTCAGCATCTGACTATACTTAGTTACTTCTATGACTCAATAACACTAATATGCAGTTAGCAGCTAAACCACCATAGCTTTGTGGAAACATTTTCACTCATCATCATCATCAATTGAAGAAAGACGGCGGATGCTGCCGTCACTGGCGAGTGGGCCCACCCGTCGGCCGGCGACCAGGGGCTGTCAATGCAGCCTCTGCCGCTTGGCGATGAAGCCCGGCGAGCAGCTGGCGGCGGGCAGCATGGGCGTCAGCGGGAGCATGGACATCGGCCGCTTCATGCAGGCGCTGGAGGCCAGCGTGACGGCTTCGGCGGCAGCCACTGGCGTGGCAACGTACCCGGCGCGGGCGGTGCCGAGAGGGAGCGTGTCCGGGGCGCGCACCGTGGGCGGGTTGCGCCACCGCGGGAGCTGCCCGGCGACGAGCAGATTCTGCAGCAGAGGCCCCGCCTCCATGACGGCGGCCAGCAGGCGGCCCTTGTGCGGCAGGGGCCTCTTGCTGGCGAGCATGTCGAGCACGGCGTCGGCTGCCGACCCGACGCCGACGCCGCCTCCGGGCTGGCACTGCTGCTTGGGCGCCGCCGCCGGAGGCGTGGCGGGGCTGAGCTTGCAGCGCCTGTCGGCGGAGGTGACGGGGTCAAAGAAGGGGTCGACGGGGGACGAGACGAGGCTGCAGTCGGAGTCGGTGACGCTGGACGTGACGAGCGGCGGCGCGGTGGGCGGCGCCGCTGCTGCCGCGGCCGCCGCCGCCTGGGCGGCCAGGAGGCGGAGGCTCTTCAGCTGGTCCCGCGCGTCGTCGCGCTCCTTGGCCACCTCGTGGACCAGCTCGGCCAGCTTGGCGATGCTCTGCTCCTTGCGCTTCAGCTCCTCCCTCGCCGCCTCCAGCTCCAGCGTCGTCGCCAGTAGCGTCTGCTTCAGCTCCGCCACGCTCTGCTCCAGCACCATTGGAGAATTCAACAACAAAGGTTAGTTCTTTATCTCCTCCATTTTTGTTCTTGACTACACAAGCAGTTTGCAGCATAGAAAAAATCGAAATTGGAACAAATTTAGTGAAATGAAAATATGAAATCCATGCCATGGCTTGGAGATTGCAAGAGAGAGGGAGGAGACGTCGCGGAACACAAGGTGATGGGTGGACAGAGACATGGCAGCACGATCTAGAGAGCGAATGATTTGGATTCCTGCAAATGATTGCACCATACAACCACCACTACTCAAGTCCGTTGGGGACTTGGGAGCACAAATCCACCCCCATCCTGGGCTCCTCACCCTCTTCTCCCCCGCACCCAAAAAAAACAAAACTTTTTCTTATTAGAAAAACAAATAGGCATACATAGGCATGCTTCAATCAAAAAGGAGGAGGAAAGAAAAAGAAAAGCGTCTCAAATCAGAGTCACACGCAGGGACCCAAGGCAGAACAACACCATCATTGAACAGCATCTCGCCACAGTGCCCAGCCTTTTCTTTCTCTCTTTCTTTTCTTTCGGTTGAAAAAAAACAAGTGTGAACCAACCAACCCGAAGCAGACGGAAAGAGAAGTCTGGGAAGGTCAGGAGGGAGTGTGATTTTTCCACGAGGCGAGCCGAACATGCAGGACCATGACAGGCAGAGAGAGAGAGAGATTAGGGAGGGAGGAGAAGAATTCCACCACGGTAAACAAGTGTCAAGGCGTGTGCGTGGATGGAGCCGGAGCACCCCGCCCCCCTAATTCGCCGCCCGCCTGCCTAACCCCTCTTGACCACGGTAGCGGTAGCTAGCAGTAGTAAATGTGACACGGGCGGTGCAAGGACTTGAGATCCCCTGCGGCGGCCATCCATGCCGCATCCACGTCGACCCATCCCGTGGCGGCCGCCGGCTACCGGCCAAGAAGAAGAACAGGGAAATGCGGCGGCGGCGGTGGCAAAGGGAGTAATCTAGAGAGGGATTGATGGTCGGGTAAAAAAAAAAGAATACTACCTCTTGCGGTGGCTGCTGCAGATCGTCGGGGAAGGAGGACCAGAGGGAGGAGAAGAGGGCGGCGTCCGGGCCGTCGCCGAGGAAGAGAGGAAGTTCCATGGCCATCGCGCGCGCGCACGCTTGATCGCTGCTGCTGCTGCTGGCGTCCGTATGCAGGCTGCGGGGAGAGGAGGGGGGAAGGGGAAGCAGAGGTGAGGGCGAGAGAGAGATATATATATACATGTAGTATATAGCAAGTGTTGGAAAGGGAGGTTGATAAGTAAATATGGAAGGGGGAGGAAATTAGGGGTTAATTATATATTATATATGGGATGTTCGCCGACCTATCATCTCTTGCCATCTGCTATATACTCGCCCCAATTTTTTATTGTAGCCTTTGCCTTCTTCTCTGTGGAGTGGGGCCAACCACTTTTGTGTCTCTTGTAGTCTTGTGTTGTACTCGGTACTCCTAACCTTGGACAAAGTTTCATTGTTTTCTTCTTTTCTCCATTCATACAAGGAACTATGTATCTTTTGGTCGATTTTGCATATATGGTCAGGTACTCAGGTGGGGTATATTTTCCCTATGGATGGTATATATTGTAACAAACCAATACACAGTGGCACTCTCTTTTCTTTTTATGTACTTTAGTACTTCAAAAGGAAGGGCATGTTTGAGCACGAGAATCGTGTAGGAATTTCACATGAATCACTTCAATTTCACAGAAAAAACACAGGAATTACTCCCTTCATCACTAATTAACTCATCAATCACCCAGCCAGCCATGCATCTTCCCTCCAAAGTTTGCAATTTGAAAAATGATCTAGCAGTAGATTCAAATGTTAATTTGACCGGGTTAATTACTACACGCCCACCATCATTAGGCAATGACTTGGGTTTCTCTGATGGAATGAAATCATGCATGCATCCTTATCCTCTGCTCTGTCTTCGTCTACAATTAAATGCCTGGCTGTGGTTGGCAGGTGTAATTCTCTGGTGTCCTTTCCTGCTGTGAAATGCATTTTTAGTATTTCAAATGCTGATTGGGTTAGCTTAGCGCTGGCTGATTCCATGCATGCGCGCCCTGTTTTCCTTCCGTGTTTTCTGAGGGGAAGAAAATGGAACCTGTCCTTATACTAATTTACAGCTGTCGTCCCAGCAAATCCTTCGATGGAAAGTGGTGTGAACATTGACTGCCATGTGTACTGGCAGGAGAAAAAATGGCTTTTCGGTTGTTAAGCACACGGTTTATGTATCTCCGTTTTCGATTCCCATAGCTAGGACTAGGAGCATGTTATACTTATATACATATACATCAGCCAAGCTAGTATGAATACATAAAAAACAAAATGATAAAGTACATATTTTGCTAATCATATCGGTCCTATATTTACCTGTCTTTTTTAATCTCTGATAGGAGGTTTAATTATCTCTCAAGGCAGTAGAAGAGTAAATCGGTGTCGACATGATTTTTATCTATTTGTATTTGTGTATATATATATATATATATATATATATATATATATATATATATATATATATATATATATATATATATACTATAATATAACTATGTCTTAGCAGTTGGCATATCTGAAGGTAACTATTGGTTGTACAGATGCATAAAGGACAATGGACATCGCTGTCCATTCCCGGCCGGTTACGTAAAACTATAGAAGAAACCAGCGGCAAATTTAATAATAGACCCAAACTAATTAAACATGGAATATATATTATATACTCCATGCATCTTAAGGTAAAGTAGTAGAGCCAAAGTAGTACATGTACTATATATATTTTGTGTCCATGCACGAATATATTTATATTATTTATATAATGGGACGGAAGAAACTAAGAAATGTGTGTGACGTGGTAGTAGAACACACTGTACTAGCTGTAAGTATATGATAATCCTGGAGGAGAATGAGGGTGAGGACAATCATGGGGTTCGGTTGCCCCGTGTCCTCATCACACTCACGGTCGCCATTGGCTGGACATGCATCCATGTGTGTACTCCATCCATCCTAATCTAAATGTACTTTTAGCATTTGAAATTTGTTCCAAAATAAATGTACGTTAGGATATGGTCCATTTAGTCTTAGTAGGCTGTTTTCTTTTTTACATTCTCTACTTCCATTACATATATGCTAAAATAGTTTTCGATAGGATGAATATATAATTTTCAAGTAACATTAATTGCCTTTTAAAAATTCTACAAGTAGACTTCTTTTTGGAACAGAGGGTATTTTTTTGTTGAAACAAGAAAAAAAAATAAACAATACGGTGGATTTGACAAGGCTTTTTGTAGTCGACCAGAGAACTGAATGAACTGATGTGATCCAGTGTTACTGTTTGTCGACATTTTGAAGGAAAAAAAAGAGCTTAACTAGCCAATCGGTGCACAGAAATTTGAACAAAGAAAAAAACAATTATTAGTACTAGTATAGGACAAGAGGCGAGAGGAAAACAATGTGTTTCTAGAAAGAGAGAGAGGGGGGATTCACGGACGGAGAGAGAGGCTGTGAAGCGTGCGGGAAGCAGAGTTGACCTTGGACCAACCAATATTCGTTGGTTGGCTGCCGGTGCTGGTGCCTGGTGGTTTCGTTTCTTCTGTGGGTGCATGGACACGTGTGGTACGTACACGCTGCCTTTGGCCAAAGCCAAGACGGCAGGCAGAGAGCTCAATGGCGCCAGAAATGGATCAAATTCAATATAATAGTAAGGAATATATCTTCTCAGCTCTTATGCGTGATTGTATATGCATGCATCCATGCGTCCATCGGTTCATGGAGTAGTAACACGTTACACGTACTCTAGGAGACAGACAGAGGAATGGTGTCGAGTGTGCTCCGTATGTGCAGAAAGAAAAAAGAAACAAAGTGGCGAGGCGAGGGGAGGCGACAAAAGTTTGCATGGGAAAGGGCGCCATGTGGTGGGCCAGCAGCAGGACCTTGCTTTTGTTTACCGGCTGGGCTACGGCTATTGCACGCGGTCGGTTGCATGATCCAGGACTTGTTCTCAGCTCCACCGCCGGGAGCCGGGAGGGAGGAAGACGAAGACAAGAGGAGGAGGAGGGAAGCCGGCTCCGGCTGGGAAAGGTGCTAGCTACTGGCAACAAAGAAATATGCATGCTACGCGCCGCCGCGGCCGCGCCTACTAGAAACGACCAATTCTTCTTGGCTTCTCGCCTTACGCACCGGCATGCAGAAGCCAGCAACTACTCGCCAGCCACCAACGCATGCAGTACAGTTCGGCAGCAGTTACGACTTACGAGTAGTAGAGTACTCTATGCAATAACAACCTCTCCGTCGTCTACCCAAGACAAGCTACAACGACCTAATTTGTTTTTAGCTCGGCCACGGTTACTAGTATATATAAGCATATAGAAAATATAGGGAAATTATTTATGCATGCATACACCTTTACGCGTCTCCAGCGCGGCGGAGCCAAGCGCAATGCTCCGGTCCGCTTCCCGCCGGTGGCTAGCTAGCTAGGACGACGCCGACGACCTTGCAATGCTAGCTTAGCTTCCTCTTCTTGGTTTTATTTGGAAACTACTGCCGCTGCAACCTACTGCTTCCTTCCATCTCAAATGTTGTGCCAAGTCTTGTAGAAAGTAGTACGTTTTTCAACCTTTAAGTTGACAATATAAGAATTACTTCTCCATTTATATTGGTAGCTAAAAAAAATCTTTCATCACTGCTCTCTGTTCAAACCCCAGAAAATTCGCTCTAGAATCAAATACTGACCTACTTCCCACCCTGCTCCTCCACCAAAATCAACTAGAATCACTCCATCAGAGAATCAGTGGATTAGATCTCTACCACATAAGATCTTAAGCCCTAAGTAGTCCTTACAAACAAATTAAATCACCATTGTGAGAAATAACCACGAGGTAAAATGCTTACAAATGCAATTCAACGATACTCCCTCTGCTACCCTTATATAAATTAATTTGTCATAAGTCAAACTTTCTTAAGTTTGACCAATTCTGTACAACAGGGTACTAAAATCCATGACACCAAAAGCATAAGGTATGAAACAAATTTCATCTTGTATCTCAAGCTATACTAATTTTATGTCATAAATAACCATCTTTTTCCTATAAATTTGACCAACTTTAACAAGCCTGACTTAGTAGAACTCTACAAGTTGATTTATTCAGGGACGAAGAGAGTTTTATTATTATATATCTTTATACGACAAAAGTTACATTATCACAAGATTATTTTAATTAGGGTCACGGTGTGCATTCGGTTGCGAACGTCTACGTCTATACTGTGATTTGAAAAAGAAGGCCTTGATTGTTGATTAAATATTGATCGATGTATGAATCTTGAAACAGCTGGATATATATGCAAAGAAAATAGATCAGGGTGTACAAGCTCAATCAAAACACACAGCACTTGCAGTACAACGCACATAGGACGGCTGAGTAGCTACCTATAGCCTTATATATAACGTACTGCTACACAAATCGTCCGGTAGCAAGTTAATGCACAAGAATAACAAAAGCAAACAGGTAATATAGTTGGTAGGGGAAGGGGAGGGCCATGGCCATATGCATGCATGTCCGGGCTATATTCAATTTCCCTGTGCTGTGACTGCATCTGCATGAGAAAGAGTGAGTGAGAGAGGAGGGTGGCTAGAGGGAAGACGACATGGCCGTGGGGAACACAAATCTGGAGGGGTCATGTACCTTGGATCTCCTCCCCACCCCGTCCATCCATCGCCGTCGCTTTCTTTGGGGTTTTTTAGGCTTTCAGCAATGCAGCACGGTGGTAAAGCGACGAGTGCCTTTCTTTCAAGTTTCAACCTTGCTGCATGCATATGCTGCATTCGCTCTTTTCCTTTTTCTTGCATCTTCTGTCCTCTCTCTCCATGAGTGCAGCATAAGCTAGCTAGGGTTCTTGCATTGGGACTTGTTTGCTAGCTCTGGGTCCCAATAACCCATGGCAAATAATGCAATTATGGGGCCATGGCCAACAGGTAGTGGCCTCTTGGGCCCTCAGCAGCTCCTACTTGTTCTGCCTTTTTGCATTAGGGGCACTGTGTGAGTGTGCATCAGGGGGAGAAAAGGCAGTGTGAGTGTGTGACCCCCCTTAATAGTATATATGTTTACTTATGGGATCTTTGCTAGTTCCCATCTTGCTCTTGTCCCATGTTATCTTCCAATTCTTTATTTTTTCGTTTCTGGTGTGATCTCGAGGTTCAACCACACAGCAGTGCAAAAGCTAACCTAGCTATATGTTGAGAGTAGATGTGTAACACTATATGTGCATCATTATTTTCATGCTCAAGCAAGTCAAGCGCAGGACCAAAAAGGGTGTGGTGCAGTGATAGTGGGTACCGCATGTGTCACTGTCTATCTTTATTATTATATTATTAATTAGAGATCTTCATCGAATGAAGTCTCCATGCATTAATTCTTACGAGACGCATTTAAAATTTTTCACAATAACCAGAAACATCTTTACTTTTTTTTGGTAGACTCTAATCACTATCACCAATAATAACTATTGTGTATATTTAATTTTCTAAAAAAATAACCACATCTATCATTATGAAAATACATAAAACAACCTCTAAATTAACCACTACATATAAATTACCCACATATATATGCTATTATAAATGACAATTTAAAATAACTCTCTAAACTTGCATCAAAATTAATCAGCTCTGCTATTATAAAAGATAATTTTAAATTATCCTTAAAGTTAATTTTCAATTAGCCATATCTGCCATTATGAAAGATGACATAAACCCCTTTTAATTGTATCTAAATTATCCATGTCTGTCGTAATAAAAATAAACTGAAATATCCCTCAAATCTACATCAAAATACCAACATAAAGCTACTACGAAAAAATAATTTCATAACCATGCTACATACTCCCTCCATACTAAAAAATGAAGTCGTTTTGGACAAGGCTTGGGGTCAAACATTGATAATATAAATCATGAATAACTTTTAAGTTGTTGAGTTTGAAAATGTAAAAACCATCTCTATAAACGAATCCTGCACCAAAAGCGGGCTAGCAGATAGGGCCACGTCGCCCGTTAGCCCGCTGGCTGTAGGATCAGGCGAACATGTAACATTAACCTCCGATCGGGGTCGTCACGAGTCCTTTACCCGTTAAGCCACAAACCCGGGCAGTCGCGAAGGTTCGGCAACCCGCTCGTCACCTTCGCCTCGCCTCTTGCTCCGTCGATGAGAGGCCGCGCCGCTGTCGCCGCTGCCGCCACTGGGCCTTGATGAGAGCCCGTGCCGCCGCCTGCTACTGCATCATCTGGCAGCTGGCGCACTCTGCCATTTGCCCGCCCCGTCGATCGCGGATCCGCGCCGTGGGCCTTTCTCTGCCTGCCCCGTCCTCCCCAATGGCGCTCGCTTTGCCCGTGCTTGATCCGTGGCACGCCGCAATCCCCAATCAGCAATGGTGGCTTCCCTCCCGCGCCTCTCCGCCCTGCCTTGCCACACCCCGCCTCGCTCCCTCCCACGACCCAAAGCCGTGTTGCGGTCCCCTCCGCCCCACGCCCTGACCCCGCGTCTCCGCCGTAGCCACGACCGTCCCAACACCGCCACCGTAGCCCCTCGCCGTCACCGTCGTCCCCATCCTCAACGAAAGCCACTACTCACGAACCTCTGCGCAGCCACAACAATGGGGGTCCTCCCATATGACCCCCCGCGCAACAGCAGCCTCACCACCAAGCCAAAGGGGACGGCGACAACGGCTTCCCGTCCACCTACACATGCGTCCACTGCCCCGGCAGCACCAGCCACCACCTCCCATGCTGCACTGAAGGTTGACATCGATAGTGCACATTCAGGTGTTTGACGGAATGCCCATGAGGTAAATAACACATCCTTGCCTCCATGTATATGCCATGAATCAGTGCTTGTCTGGGCTGTATTTGACATGTTTTTTTTTTGCAATTTGCAGTACTGCTTCTAGCCAGTTCTCTTACATACTCACTGTGATGCATGTGCGTGTGTCATGAATGGTTAATCAATGGATGTCTGAAACAAATTGATCTGGCTGAATAATATCGACCAATGTGTGCAGAATGTCTTTGGTATTGTTTACGACTTAGATAATTGTCTATTATAAGCATGGCATATTTTGATCTTACTTAGAAGGCTGTACAAACTTGTTCCAAAATTGGTTTATTAAAATTGCAGGTAATTGAGTTGATATTAGTCGTCACTCCATCGAACTAATTCACCATCACTCCATCAGGAGGGTATGCTCAATTGCTCATTATGTTGCGCTGCTCTTCATTGCTATGGAGCTATATATGTTTGAGGGAAATGAGGCCAGGTGAGACATGTTTTCTGTGATATTACCTCATATCATTGACATGTTGAACGCTATTGTTTAGACTTCAGATATGGACAATCGTCTAGCAAAGACAATTATACAAGTATATTTAACTAAATTTCTTTAATTTTTTTTTCTCTTGGATTCTATCTCTGAATTTACACTTTCCATGCTTCTGTATAGGTGGATTAATTTGAGATGCATTCTATACAATTTATCCTAAGATCCTGTCCAAACATGTGACAAAAAATCCTGCTAGAAGTGCCATTTTCCAAACCTATGACCAAAAATATGGCCGACATATTCTCTCTGAAATATCAGATCTTGGAGAAGCATTTGTGCAATGTATATGCTTTTGACTTGAAAAATGTAAACATGCAAAGTATGTGTTATCTTAAGATAAACTTGGTACACAAAATCATCATAGCTTAAACATAGAAATCACGATATCCAAATTATGTGTGGTGCTCCAGTATGTTGTGTTTGTTATCCTTTGATCTGGTCGTTGTGAAATTCCATTTTGTGTGGTCCAAAACCCAATTACTCTATTGATCAATTGCTATTATTGTGCATGTATTACATTGCCAAATAGTTACAAGGGTTTCTAGCTAGTAAAAACTGGCTTTATTGCAGAAAAGATTAGACAATTATTCTACAGTTGCCATATTTTATTATAATCTTGGGGAAGTTTAACGGCTCAGTCCTCTAATCCTAATAACCATTTCTCTCTATGTTCTCTCACATTCAACTCGTTGTGAAATGTCCATTTGCATCATCTCGGCTTCTCTTCAAGCACCAAATTAAAAGATCTTGGCAAGAAAGCCATGTACCCTAGGCTAAGAGTGCCATTCGTGGATGCTTAATATACAACCTCATACTGGTTTCTATAATAGTTATAAAATAATTGAGTCTATGCACTTTGGCTGCACTATTTCTAAAAATAATGGTTACAACCATTTCATCAGTTCTTCCCGAATTGATTTCTGCAGTTTGATTAAACATTGTGTCATTGCCCATTGAAACAATCATTGTTCATTTATTGGCATTCATATTCATAGATGTAACTGGACCTTCATCACATATCTCAAGGCAATAACCGGTTTCCTTCCCAGTAGTAGAAATAGAACAATAGTAACAGAAGCTCGTTTAAATTTGTTATGTCTATATAAGAAAAAAAAAGTGTGCACCAAGACATACCAAAATTTAACCAAATTGAAACTCGCCTCATATTTATTTGAAACCTTCTAATTTTTAAAACTCCAATCTCCATAGTTCCAAACTCCAATTGAGTAAAACTAAAGTATGCTGCCATAATCAAAACTCAGTATAGGCATACATACCCAAAAGAGCATGTTCTGATTTTTCCCCTTTTACACAATCTTGCAAAGGATGGCGACATTGATGAAGATGTTAGGCATAGAATTTCAGCCGGCTGGTTGAAATGGCGTCAAGCTTCTGGCGTCCTCTGTGACAAAAGGGTGCCTCAAAAGTTGAAAGGTAAGTTCTATAGGACGGCGATTCGCCCGGCGATGTTATACTGTGCTGAGTGTTGGCCTACAAAAAGGCGACATGTCCAACAATTGAGTGTAGCAGAGATGCGTATGTTGCGTTGGTGTTGTAGGCACACAAGGAGGGATAGAGTCCGAAACGACGATATTCGGGATAGGGTTGGGGTGGCACCAATTGAGGAGAAATTGATTCAACATCGGTTGAGATGGTTTGGACATGTTCAACGGAGGCCTCCTGAGGCGCCGGTGCGCAGTGGGGTTCTAAAGCGGGCCGATAATGTAAAGAGCGGTAGAGGTCGACCTAAACTAACTTGGGACGAGTCCGTTAAGAGAGACCTTAAGGAGTGGAATATCTCTAAGGATTTAGCTATGGACAGGAGCGCTTGGAGACTGGCAATCAACGTGCCTGAACCGTGACCTCTTTCTGTCTTGTGCCTTTTATGTTCCTTTATGTGTCTCCCTGTTTATCGTCTCTTTTGGGTTTCATCTCTAGCCTACCCTAACTTTGCTTGGGACAAAAGGCTATGTTGTTGTTGTTGTTGTTGTTGCAGCAACGGCTGTTCAACAGACAGTAACATGGAAACAGAAGACAAACTTGGAAAAGAAGGATTATATAGCCATTACATGCTGCAGTAGTGCAGTCATTAGGAGTTCTAGCACCGTTGTGTATCTCCAAGTGGTGTGCCGTGGTGTCCGTCGTATATATTGCAATATATACAAAATTAGATCAAGAGATGTTGACATGTCTCCTTTGGTTATCAGGAGTCCTGGACTTATGTTTTTCTGAATCGCTATACTATCTAGGCTTATCACATATTCTGAACTTCTTTTTCTATCTTCAAGTTGATATAGGCCATCATCCTTTCTTGAGAATGATTTCCTTAATCAGGCTAAATACACCAATGTGTATGGAATCCGGTCCTGTTCGCCTGCAGCTGCTGGTTCAAGTATCGCAGGCTGGTGCTGGCCCTGACACAGGATCATCCGCGCGGCAACGCCGCGCATAATTTCTAGTATGAATAGATTTGCCAAAAAGTACTTTCATAAAAATATACATATATCACTTTTTGATAAATATTTTTATAAAAACAAGGAGTTAAAGTTATACTTTGGAGACCGTGTCGTTGTCCAAAACGACTTCATTTTTTCAGTACGGAGAGAGTATGTGTTTTAGGCCGTGCTTGAGTACGGGTCGCTCGGCTAATATAAACTAATAATAGTACTCCTTGCATTTTCTAAAAAATGTTTATGGCAAGCTAATGGTCATTATAAACTAACAAGCAAATGTGTCTATGCGTTGCAACCAAACTACATCTTGTTGCATGGTCACCTTAATATCTGACTTGTGACTCAGAGGTTTATATAATAGTCATGTCATCTATTATAATATGTATTTGAATCAGACTCCATACCGTCACTGGATGCACGTACAACACGTGCGGTTCTAACTCATATGAGCACGAGTTGTAAGCCAGATCTAAGACGAGATAAGGAGAAACATAAGGGCATTATGAAAAGTGAAAAAAAAAATACAAGAATCATTTCACTCTTTAATATTAGGTATATGGATTGGAATAGAACTTCGTACCATCCCTGAATGCTCACATTCGAACGGTTCTAACTCATATGAACATGGATCATGAGTCAGAGATAAGAAGAGATGCAAGAACATTGTAAAGGTAAGGACACACAAAAGCACCATTTTACTCTTTAGTATTTGATATATAGATATAGAATATCTAGTTTGTCCTAAATATCATATATTTGAAAACATAGTAAGTATTGTATGCGTATATATCTGAAACTCTTAGGTGTATATGTACCTATACACCGTCATTGACTTTTTTCACTCTAAATGTAAAACACGAGAAAAATTCTTCTATGAAGATAAGGTTTATTGTGATTGAGCACCACACCATTTAGAGGATGTAGTCATCCAAACAAGCGCAGCTTGCACTGCGGGGGCCAGGCTAAACAACCAAACACACGAATGCATGGAGATGCTGCTCAGTCTTTATGCTATATTCATCTTCGTGTAATGTACTATATGGATCATGTGTGGTAGCTTAATTAGATCCATTTTCATTGCAAAACTAGGGGTTCTCTGCTAGCTCGCTGTGTAGCTTCATTGAAGTGGTGGCGACGATGGATGATGATGTATTCTACACTCTCACCATGTAGGAATAGGATGAGAGTTACAGCTAGCACTGTGCCATGCATATATATGCACATCAGCACGTCATGTGTGTGTACTTATCCAGACAACCTAACGATCACACGTACAGCTAGGCTCGCGCTATATATGTATAGGATTATATGTAGGCTGCTATCAAGGTTTGGATTCAGGGCGACGAAGGATGCACTACCGACGCAGCCTTTGCCGAGAGCTTCCGGCTTTGCTGAGGGCTAAATATCGGGCACTCGGCAAAGGCCCTCTTTGCCGAGGGCCGGCCAAGGAGCCCTCGGCAAAGACAGGCCCTCGGCAAAGAAACGGCCCTCGGCAAAAAAAAATCTTTGCCGAGGGCCTCCCTATTGGCCCTAGGCAAAGAGTCTTTGCCGAGGGCCTACCTTATGACCCTCAGCAAAGAGATTTTTCAAAATATATTTTGAGACACTAAATTAACTCAAATAAAAAAGTTTTCTACTATAAAATTGTCTAACTTTTTAAGATCTACAAAGTATATATTGGTCATTTCTTCATTTAACAAATCAATAGTAATGTTGTTCACAAAATCTACATCTCTCTAATAAGTTTCATGAAACTACTAGAGAGGATATATAAGGATTGTGAAATATGTTAGAACCACCACGTCGGTTGAACAAATGACCAAACAATCAAAATAAAGTTTGTAGATCTTGAGAAGTTATAAAATGTTGTAGTTGAAAACTTTTTCATTTGAAAGCATCTAATTGCCGATAATTGCGTCTTAAGTTTGAAATTTGAAATTTGAAATTTTGAAAAAAGTCTCGGATGGAGAAACACTCTAAACGAAAGTTGTAGATCTCGAAAAGTTACGAAACTTTGTAGTTGACAACTTTTTAATTTGAATTCGTTTAGTGCCTCAAAATGTATTTTGAAAATTCTCTTTGCCGAGGGCCATAATGTAGGCCCTCGGCAAAGAGGGTCTTTGCCGAGGGTCTACGTTATGGCCCTCGGCAAAGAGATTTTTCAAAAATTCTCAGATGGAAAAACACTCTAAATGAAAGTTGTATATCTTGAAAAGTTATAAAACTTTATAGTTGACAACTTTTTCATTTGAAAGCATCTAATTGAGGATATTTATATCTAAAGTTTGAAATTTAAAATTTCAAATTTTAAAAAAAGTCTTGGATGGAAAAACACTCTAAACGAAAGTTGTAGATCTCGAAAAGTTATGAAACTTTGTAGTTGACAACTTTTTCATTTGAAAGCATCTAATTGCCGATAATTGCGTCTTAAGTTTGAAATTTGAAATTTGAAATTTTGAAAAAAGCCTCGGGTGGAGAAACACTCTAAACGAAAGTTGTAGATCTCGAAAAGTTATGAAACTTTGTAGTTGACAACTTTTTCATTTGAATTCGTTTAGTGCCTCAAAATATATTTTGAAAAATCTCTTTGCCGAGGGCCATAATGTAGACCCTCGGCAAAGAGGGTCTTTCCCGAGGGCCTACAGTATGGCCCTCGGCAAAGAGGGTCTTTGCCGAGGGCCTATCTTATGGCCCTCGGCAAAGATATTTTTCAAAAAAGTCTCGGATGGAAAAACACTCTAAACGAAAGTTGTAGATCTTGAAAAGTTATAAAACTTTATAGTTGACAACTTTTTAATTTGAAAGCATCTAATTGAGGATATTTATATTTAAAGTTTGAAATTTCAAATTTCAAATTTTAAAAAAAGTCTTGGATGGAAAAACACTCTAAACGAAAGTTGTAGATCTTGAAAAGTTATGAAACTTTGTAGTTGACAACTTTTTCATTTGAATGCATCTAATTGCCGATAATTGTGTCTTAAGTTTGAAATTTGAAATTTTGAAAAAAACCTCGGATGGAGAAACACTCTAAACGAAAGTTGTAGATCTCGAAAAGTTACGAAACTTTGTAGTTGACAACTTTTTCATTTGAATTCGTTTAGTGCCTCAAACAATCAATTTACACTCGGTTTGTTATAACATATGGGGAATCGAAATGGAATATAAATACAAGTGATAAAGGGTTGGAGTGGTTAGAGGAGGTAAGTGAGAGAGGGTGTGAGAGGTCATGAGTTCGAATCCCACCGACCACGACTTTACAAATAGGGTTAAAAATACTGTGTAAAATGCTACAAAAAAATCCCGCGGGTGGGGGTGATGGTTCGTTGGCACCTCCAAAAAAAATAAAATTATTTTGCTACTTTTTTTGGGTTTTTTTTCGATTTACATTTTGCCGAGGGCTTTTCTTTGCCGAGGGTTTTTTTTGCCCTCGGCAAAGGCTTTGCCGTGTGCCCGATAAAGGGCCCTCGGCAAAGACCCCTTCGCTATCTCAAAATTTTCCGAGGACTCTTTACCGAGGGCCGCCTTCGGCAAAGCCTTTGCCAAGGGTTTTTGGGCCTTCATGCGAGTCCAGTAGTGATGCATCACTCACCCAGAGGAATATATATACGCTGCCGTTATTTCAAAAGACTCGTGACTGATAAGCCGGCTAATACTAATTTGTTGTGAGAAAAAAAACATTGTATCATGATTCATGGTTAATAAGCAATTCAAGTGAACAGCATGAATAATAAATAAAATAATTGAGCAAAGGATAAACATATCCATGTCCCTAAAGCAAACATTTGCTAATAGATAATTGAACAAAGCATGGCACAGCAGCGATAATGGAAGGAAAACCGGAGTTCGTCGGGAACAAACCCACCAGGGGCGTGGACCTGGCTTTAGGTTTACGCCAACAACGACGAGACGTGGAGACGACGACGCTGCCTGCGGCTCCGATCCGGTGACCTCCCAACGGCTTTACCCGTCAAAACGACGAATCATGTGCGGACATTTATTGAGGCCACGTTTAGATTCCAAAAGACCAAAAAAAAAAAATTTGTACGGTACCCGTCACATCGAATCTTTGGGCACATGCATAGAACATTAAATGTAGGTAAAAAAACTAATTACATAGTTTGTCTATAAATATCGAGACGAATCTTTTGAGCCTAGTTAATCCATAATTAAATAAATTTTACCAAATAATAACGAAAGTGCTACAGAAATTTTGCCATCTTAACACGCCTCATAGTGGCCGGCCCGATCGACGCAAAACCCCACACCCATTAATACCCCTCCACTCTCCTCCAAAGTTTCAGTTTCAGCTACCTGCTGCCTACCTACTAGTACGTACTCCCTCCATGTCAATAAAAGAAGTCGTTTTAGACAACGACACGGTCTCCAAAGCATAACTTTGACTTTATTTTTCTATAAAAATATTTATTTAAAAGTGATATATGTGTACTTTTATGAAAGTATATTTGAAGACAAATCTATTCATATAGTTTTCACATTTCCAAACTCAATAACTTAAAAGTTATTCATGATTTATATTCCCAATGTTTAACCCAAACCTTGTTCAAAACGACTTCTTTTGCCAACGTGGAGGGAGTATACTACACTTGCCGTGTCTTCATGTAGTACCTGGGTAGGTATACCCCTGTTCGGCTGAGCTTATCAGCACGGCTTATCAGCCGTGGAATAGTGTTTTTCTCTCACAGCAAATCAGCCACAGCCGGCTTATAAGCCAAAAAAACAGCCTACCGAGCAGGGCCATAGTATAGTACTTCTCTCCGTTTTAATAAATTGTAAATCGTTTTAGGCCATGTTTAGATTTTCAAAAGGTCTAAAAAATTTTGTGTAGTACCCGTCACATCCAATCTTTGGACGTATATATGGAGCATTAAATATAGGTAAAAAATAACTAATTACACAGTTTGTCTGTAAATGTCGAGATAAATCTTTTGAGCCTAGTTAGTCCATAGTTAGACAAATTTTTGCTAAATAACAACGAAAGTGCTACAAGAATTTTTTCCCAAAAATTTTGCCATCTGAACACACCCTTAGACCATGTTTGATACCTCCAGTTTTTACCAGATTCTTGTAACCTAGAGAGTAATAAATGAAGTCATATTTTTAAAAACTAGGGATCCAAACACCTCCACAAGTTTTTGCTCAAAATCTAGATTTTAGAAACTAGATGTAAAAACTGGTTTTTAAGGATCCGAAATTGATCCAAACATGACCTTAGTTTACTAAGTCATGAAGGAGTGATCATGTCAAGACTCGAAGATGGAAGCTTACGGTCAAGAAATCAGAAAGCCTGAAGACAAGTTCGATGGTCTCCAAATCCATCACGTTATTCGACAAGACAACTTCGCAGCAGACATACTTGCAAAAGATTGGATTCGGTCATGATCCCATACTGAACATGATGAACTCCACAGAACCTCCATCTGGTTGGGAAGCCATCCTAAAAGGATGAGAACGAGGAGAAGCCAAAAAAACCAAGCAATAGTCACATGGGAGCTTAAGGAAGAGTGTCATGGTTATCAACCCCGAGTAGACTGAGGCACCTAGCCCATGTTGGTTTGATCTCCACCACACTTGGCCCAACGGCCAGGTGTGGGCCCTTGATCACGCGTCCTGATCGGGGACGCCCAGCCCAATGAAGTGGCTGGTGGGCCCCGTCGCGCAGTGCAATAAATAGGGGGTGGGGGCCAGTGGTTAGGGTCACGAGGTTCGCCGAGCCGCCACCCCACTCCTAACCCTAACCCTAGTCCGATCCCGAGGGTGGCACTACCAGCGGCGGGATGCCCCACCAGCGGCGCTCCTGTGCCACCTCGACGTCCACGCCGCCGCCGGGACGCCTCTACTCCACCACTGGACCGCGTCAACATCACCACAGGAAGCAATGGTGGACTCGAGCTTCTACACCAAGCTCACCGATGGTCAGATACCTCCGCCTAACCCCTCTCTACCCTTTTCTTTAAGTGATGTACGTATTCCAGTTGATCTACTCATTTATCCAGTAAAGAAAGAATCCACCCACTGGATCCACCTAGAACGATCCTAAGATGCAACAATGGTACCGGAGCCACGCTAGAGTATAGATCCAAGTGGGGAAAGAAGAAAACCGATTTGATTCGGAAAAGAAAGAAAAGATGTTGAATCGATTCGATCGGATCAAGAAAGAAGAGGATCTGATTTTGAATCGAGTCAAGAGGAAAGCCCAAACCCTAACCCTAGCACCAGTAGAAACGCGGGATTTAACTTGTTTTCCCGCCGATGTTACCACCGCCGGTGTCGGTTGACGCCACGCGGAAAGCCACCGCTCGCCGGAGCCCCACCGGCGTGCGAGAAGACGCACCTAGCTGCTCTCGACGTCGCGTCGCCGGCGCTCGGGGCCAGGAACGGAGCACCGCCATGAGTCCGCTCGACGGTGGCGCGTCCTCCTTTCGGTGGGCGCGTCCACCGGCGAGGGGACCGGCGGCGGCGCCGCCACCCTCCTCTGGTTGCCATGAGTGGCCACCGAAGCTGCGTTTTGCGCTGACAGAGAAGGGGAGGGGAAAGAGCAAGACCGAGAAAAAGAAAGGCGCTAGGGTTGCGGTGATGGTGGATGAAGGTGCCCCGCCGGCGGTTTCTTTCCTCAGCGCGTACGGCGGCGCCGGTCGCTGTGCCGACCGAGAAATGCAGTGGAGAGGATGAGAAATGAGGATTAGGGTTATGGGGTCTGGCCGCCTGGATGGGTTTTGTTCCCGCGAGGATCAAGGCGAACCGTCCATTTCTGATTGACGGTCGTGATCTCACGGGCGGCTTTAGGCCCAGGTGGGCGCGCCAAATGCCGGCCCAGGCCCAGGTTAGGGCCTGGTGCACAGGAGAGCGCGGCAACGAGCTGGGCCGCAGGCCGATTTCGCCGAGAAGCGTAAGTGAGCCGGCCTGTTTTTGCTATGTGAGCTGCGCGCTGCTGGGCTGCTCTGCCGGTCGGCCTGTTGAGCTATTTCACTGGGCTACGACAAGAAAAGACTGGGCGCGGGAACACCATGCACGAAGGGGCCTTGGGCCGAAAGCAAGCGTCAGGCCTTCGGGCCAAGCAGGCCTCCAGGCCAAATGAAGAAGAAGGACATGTTTTAGCTTATTATTTTTTTCAGAAGCAATTTTTGAAGAATTTTATTTTGTTTTCCATCTCTATCCAATTTTGAACCAACGGGAGAAATTGTCTAGAGAGGAGATAAGTAAACAAAATGATACTTCTGAATAAGAATTATTTTAAGAATTTTGTCACGTTTTCCGCTGCAAAGAAAAGAATATTGTCTTCTTATTAAATCCGAACCAACGGGAGGATTTAATTTGAAGAGCAGTCACAGTTGTTCAGAAAATGATGAAAAGTTTGTCCTCTAATTAAAATTGGAACCAACGAGAAAATTTTATTTAGAAGGATATTCACATTATGATTTAAGTGAAATTATGATATTGTTATTTTCTGACCAACGTTGATAATAACAATATTATAAGCTTATTTATGAGTTTGAGGTTGAAATTTAAATCTCTGATAAATTATGCATCAAAGTGATCAATTTTTAGAGAATAGATAAAGATCAAGAAATGCTCATGAAATAGAAAGATGTTTCCGCTGCAATGATGATGATGATGATCTTCTAATTAAATTCGAACCAACGGGAGAATTTTAATTTTGAAGAGGGTTAATGATAATTGAGTTGTTCAATATGTTAATTCCATTTATGTCCAACGGTGATGTGGAATTAATGTACAAGAATATTGTATTCATGATGTTGCTAATTTTAGCAAAAGTTATTGATAGAGAATTTTATAAGTTCCATCTATGAGCTTTATACATTTATTCTATTTCTGCCCAACGGTGATATAGAATTAATGTAGAAGAAGGTTGTTTTGTTCTATATCTGCCCAACGGTGATATAGAATAGAATATAAAGAAATCAGAGTTTAATGTTGATGACTATTGTTGAAAATTCTTCAGACAAAGATCTTCATGCTTTCGTTCTTGAAGGCAGAAAAGAAAGAGAAAGAAAAGCACTGGGTACTTGTAACTCAGATGATGAAAAGCCTAAGCACAAATTGTGTATAAAGTAGGCCATTGCATGAGAGATTGTGTCCTCTTTAAGAGTGGCTTGAAAAGAAATGTTTCCTCAAAGATTTCAGGGATATTGATCCAAGAAAAGAAATAGAACAATAAGAGTTTAGTTTGAGAAATGTCTTTTATGTACTCTCTATGAAAAATAAAATAATTTAATTTTCAGTTTTTATCATCATGATATGAATTGTAATGAGTGGCATGCATGTTTAATTTGACCAACGTCGGATTAAGCATGTGTGTTAAAGAATATCGAATTTATTCCTGAATTTGATGATTGAATATGAGCCAATCCTGTCATTTATGTCCCTTCAAGAGAATTGTCTCGCATGGCGGCATAAAATTTAAGAAAATACCCGCATTGCGGGATGAAGTTGGTATAGTACTTGTCCTGCATGGCAGGAGAAAGTGAGATGACGATGTGTATCCCGCACAGGGAGAGAAGTTTAGGGTAGCTTTTGTGCTATCCTAGTATGAGTTTAAGAACAAAAGGAAGTTGAAAACGAACCTCATGATAAGAATGACATGCAAGCATGAATTGCAGAAGTATTGATGAAAGGACTCTGTTGAGTTTCTGAAGTGAAATGAGGAAAAAGTACTCCTATACGAATTAAGAAATAATTTCATCTTCCATGATGTAATCATGTGGATGAAGTTAGTGATCAAAGTTTCCTCACTCACAAGAGTTATGAAGGTTTCGAAATTGTGGCAAAGAAGTTTGTTCCACATTTCGAGGGGGAGGATTGTGACATGAATTGAGAAAGATAGAAAGACAATTGAAAGAAACTCATAAAGATAATTGAAAGATATTCCCCATTGTATGCTTTGCATTTAGAGAAAAGTGATCTATAAAAGATGAAGGTGATCATTGAGGGAGTACAACGGTCATAATAAAGATACCCCTAAGTACAGAAATAGAAATGGCTAAATTCCTGAACATTTTACAGTTCAACAGGAAGATAGCAACGAGACTAAGAAATACTTAGACGGTGCTCAAAGCACCAAATGAGATAGATTTTAATAGAATAAACCCAAAATAAGAAAGATTGAAGATACGCTATCCTTACACGCCATGGTCCTGCTGAACTATGTCACGTACCCTAACCAGCAGAATGCTGCCGCTTCTTCTTGTACAAGCAGCGGCGACGACGACCATCTATTGGCTGCGACGTCGGTGGGGTGCGCGATCCGCTTGGGATAGTTCGAGGACGGCTACTGGTGCAGCGTGATGCCCACCTGCCGTCACGAGTTCCACAGGAGCTGCATTGCAAAGTGGTTGATGGCATGTAACAACACGTGTCCATTGTGTAGGGCTCAACTGCAGCGGGCTATTGCTCATGACTTGGTGTAGATAGAGAATGACTAAGATGCCCCCTCGATGCTTCAGCCATGTTAACAGTAAAAATACTACTCTCGCTAATCCAAATTATACGAGATGTGATGTATGGACTTCTTTTTTTCTTTTGCTTTGAGATTCACAAAGTTTTTTTTGTTAGGGCGTACCGGAGTAGAGCTCATGTTTGATAACTTTTTTTCCGTTGCAACGCATGGATATTTTTGCTAGTAATAATAATAAAAAGAGGCAAAATTTCCTATTATTTTTTTTTGTCCTTCATTTTTTTTTTGTCCATCTTCCTCTAACTACCGAACAATAGATGGTTTTTTTATTCGGACTTATATATATAACCCGTGCTCATACGAGTTAAAATAGCTCGCGTCTATAGACTAATATGGAGTAGAAATACTAATCTAAATATATTCATCGTACCTAAATAGAACTCTTAATAATTAAATAGAAAAAATAAGAATTATGTTTTTTATTTTACTCCGTTCTCTTTATTTAAATACGAGAATAGCTTACGTCTACGCGAATATGTATTTGTGGTCCGGACTCGACTGCGTGCCTCGTCGCTACGTGCAGCGACGCCAGAGGCCAGATCGAGAGTGCTATCGAAGAAAATCCATGTAAAAAATACCAGAAAAAAATTCATGACTATAACAAGACTCGAACTTGAACTCCATATCAACTTGAATCTCATGCCTCGTTTAGATTGTAAATTTTTTTAACTCTAGCTACTATAGCATTTTCATTTGTATTTGACAATTAGTGTCCAATCATAGACTGATTAGGCTCAAAAGATTCGTCTCGTGATTTACTACCAAATTGTGCAATTAGTTATTTTTTATCAACATTTAATGTTTCATGCATGCGTCCAAAAATTAAGGTGATGGAGAGAGAGTGAAAAAACTTAGAATTTGGAAGGAAACTAAACAGGGGCTCACTTACGATCACGGATACAACACACGCAATCCAATCGAAATTGACCATCAATCAGAAAATAAATCTGAATCAAACATAAAAAATTTCAGCCGGCGGCGCAAGGCCATGGGGCTGAAGGGCACAAAGCCGCGGGCCGCCGAGGCACCTAGGCGCGGAGCCAACAGGAAGCCTGGGCGTGGGAGACGCCTGCCGCCGAAGCCTGGTCGCGGGGAAGCTAGAACGGAGCCACCAAGGCACGGCGCCGCCGGTGCGCGGGCAGCGCAGGGCCATCGGGGCACGGAGCTACAAGGCTGCCGGGCACGGAGCCGTGGGCTGCCATGGCGCTTCAGCATGAAGCCACCTAGAAGACTGGCCGCGGGGGTGCGAGGTGGCGAGAGACGCCAGCCGCCGGCCGTCGGGGCGCGGGCAGTGTAGGGCCACCGAGAAGGAAGCCAGAGGGCCCTAATCTCACGCCTACAGCCCTCACCGTCGGACTTGGGGAAGAGGATTGAGGAATGGACCCCGCCAGAGCTCCTCCATAGACAGCCGCGCCGTCCGATTGCACGTCGATCCTGGCCACGCCGGAGCCGCTCCGTTCAGCTGCGCTCCGTCCTAGGGCACGCCGGAGCTGCGCCACGGCCGGTCGCGCCTCCCAGCCACAGTCCACACCAGACCTGCTCCGCGGCCACTCACGCGCACCCGGTCATCAGCAGGACAACGAGCAGCTCCGTCCATGGCCTGCTCCACCCCTCGCCTGCCAACTCCTCCCGTGGAAAGGAACGGATAAACAATAGTTACAACGGAGGTGAAAGGAGTACTCCCTACTTTGGAGGTGGAAGGATAAGGTTACAGAGGTGGTGGATGGATAAATTTATCCTGATATGTTTTGTTGGAATATTATTATTTTTCTAAAAAATAATATTAATATTGTTTCGTAATATATAATAAGAGCCATAACACCACTGTTAACTCTATAATCAGCTAACATTGCAAATAATTAACATCAACTATTAAATAACCATTTTGGCAAACCCTTTTCTAAAAGGTTTCGGCTCCATCGAAGAGTCCACTTCTCAAGAGGAGCCCGAGTCAGAACCGTTTTGTGAGGATCCGAAGCCCTACCAAACAGGCATATTTGTGCAACCGTGCGGTCCGCGGACAAGGAAGAAGGAAGATAGGTAAAAAAGGCAGGGAAGTAAAGGGAAGGAAGGAAATAATAAAGAAAAGAAAAACAAATAGAAAAAAGAGAAGGACATTGTGAATATATTGCCCTGTTTGTTTGAACTTATCAGCCCAGCTTATCAGTCATGGTACAGTGTTTCTCTCACAACAAAACAGCATCAACCGGCTTATCAGCCGCAAAAACTATCCGTCAAACAACTTGACAACGTAGAGCTATTTCTACCGAACGCTTTGTCAAAACAACTTTCACTCTATCAATGAACCCGCTCATGGAGCTCAAGCAAAAAAAAACAACTCCACGAGTGAAGCAGAGCTACCAAACATGCCTTAGAGCATCTCCAGCAGTACTACCTAAATGTCTGTTTAGGGACCCACCTATTTTTATAGTACCTAAATTTTGCTTCCAAGTCCAGCAGCACTACCTAAATCATGGCTCTCAAATTCAGTTTAGCAGCCAATGACATGTGGAACCCATATGTCATCTCCTTCCTTCCTTTGCCATCGATAAACTCGGCCAAAGTAGTCTGCGCCTGTGCGGAGGTGTCGTGCAGGCGCCGGGGAGAGGAGGGGAGCTAGGTAGAGGAGGGGCAGTCCACGCCAGGGACGAGGCTGTCCAAGCCAGGAGCGACAATTGGGAGCTCTGCCCATGCCGTCGTTGGGGAGGGCGCCACCGCGTGGATCTACTGCCGACATTGGGGAGGATGCCCGTTGACGGTAGTTATTGTTCATCATAAACCGTCAACATAACTTGAATAAATGCTTGAAATAGATCACCAATAGAAACTTAGGGGTTTAAACTGACAATTTCTATAAGTTTTGGAGAATCTATATTTTCAGCAGGGTTATTCTAGAAAAACTAAAAAGAGAGATCAAAACGTGAAAAAGAACTAAACTTAACAGCGACGAAAACTACTCTAGAAGACTCCAGAGGACTCAAGAGGCAACCCCTGAGGCAGACCCCGAGAGGCTGCCAGGTGGGGCCGGCCGGCCCCACCATGGTGCCGCCTGGCCCCCAGTGGGCCCCTCTAGTTAGCATCTTCTGGAATGTTCCTCCACAGTCTCTTAGGATTGCATCTACGCCGTCTTTCAAGTCGGTTTGATCTAAGGGCTCACGTTGCACCCCTTAGGCTATATAAACAGGCCCCAGCCCCCTGGAGGAATCAAGTCATTTGAGATCAAGTCATCCAGAGCCAGAAACCCTAATCTCCTCAGAGTTCCTCTAGTTTCTAGGGCATAGCTAGTTAGAATAGGTCTAGAGGAAGGCAAGTAGATCTTCACTTGGATTTCCGACATCGTCTAAAGCTTGGTTTGGTATAATTCTTGTACCCCTCTCTCGTTGTACCTCCATTATTTTTATATGATTTGGTATAATTGTCAAGACATTATAGTATTCATCTTATTCATGTTCAAGGTTGCAATGTTCATCGTCTACTTTGATTATATGCTTAGTATAGTTAGTTTATCAATGTATTTATGCATAAGTTCATATAGCGCTCATCCCAATGATCACAGGGTGGGTGGTAGAGATCATAAGCATGGTGCTTAGATGTTATTTACCTATGAATATACTCTATATTCCGGGTTATGTGGTAGATCGCGGGTGTGACACTATCGTTGAGTCTTTTGTAGTCCACTCCCCGAATATAGGTCATAGAAGTAGGGCCCGGTTGCAAAGGAAGGGAAGGCTCTGTTTTCGAACTTTCCGAAGTAATGCCCCTTGTGTGTAGATTCAATAGTGATCTTAGCAATGACTACTAAGTGTAATTGCACTAATCAACGTATGCTTTGACTTGTAATAAGAATAACTTAGAAATTATTTCTCTAATATTCTAACTTGACCATGCTAATGCTATAGATAGGAGTGTTCTGAGAGATTTATTTATCATTATTATGAACTTGATCAATGCTTATCATATACATCTTTTATCTTGTGACTTATCCCTTTATGAGTAGAGAGATTGTTATGGTTTATTTCTCCATTAATGTTATAAGTTATCAATACATGTCCAAAGCTACACCTTCCCTGTGGTAAAATATAAATAACGATACATGGAATACTCTTAGGTAAAATGCTACAATGGTATAATTATCAGTCTTCTTGCAGAATCCTTTTCATTCATATCTTTATATTCTTTCTAGTCAGATAAAATGATAAACATCTGCTTAGTATTATTCTAGTAATAATATTAGTTAGTACCAACAAACATTTCTGGCACCGTCACTGGGGATGACAACCTAGTTTAAGTAATGCTAGAGGTATAGGTAATTAATAGGTGGCTACTAAAACAAGTGACAAGTTAATAAATACCAACACCGCCGCCGTTGGGGTGCTAGAGCTGGCCACCAATGGAGGCCGCGCCGATGGAGATGATGGGGCGCCGGTGTTGATGGGGCACCGGGAGCTCACGTGCGAGGCCACGACAGCGGAAGGGTAGCAGAAGGATGTCGGGGAGGGCCGCGGGATGGGGAGGGCCTTCCATGATTATATAAACCACTCAAGTCAAAACACAATCAATAAATTACCAAATTGATTTTATTGATATAAATAGCCGGCATCAATAACAACAATGATTGGGATCTAGCACCGGCGAGGTACCGTAAAAAACATATTATAAGATTTCTTCATAGGCTAAGTAACGTGGAGTGTAGGATTTTTTCTTTTAAAAAAAGAGTGCAAATATACATGACACCGTGACCTTGTACATGTAGGACCATCAAATATTCTAACTAGTATTACTACTAGAATAATACTAAGCAGATGTCTATCATTTTATCTGACTAGAAAGAATATAAAGATATGAATGAAAAGGATTCTGCAAGAAGACTGATAATAATAATAATAATAATAATAATAATAATAATAATAATAATAATAAATAATTTTCTTCTCCCGTTGCAACGCACGGGCATATTTGCTAGTATTAATTAGAGCACCTTAGCACAGGCAGTGACAGAACAGGGTTTAGTTCATGTAATTGAGGTCTAAACACCCATGAATAGTACTGGCACTACTGTTTACTTAATGGAGTTTAAGGGCTTGTTTAGTTGGTGAAAAAGTTTAGGTTCGGCTACTGTAGCACTTTTCATTTTATTTGGCAATTTGTGTCCGATCATGGACTAATTAGACTTAAAAGATTTGTCTCGTGATTTACAACCAAACTGTGTAATTAGTTTTTTCTTTCGTCTATATTTAGTACTCCATGCATATGCCATAAGATTCGATGTGATAGGTACTGTAGCACTTTTTAGGTTTGCTTTTTGCAAACTAAACAGGCTCTAAGTTGATGAGCAAAGGGGCCATGGTCCACCTTGGCCTCAACCTCAACTAAGCTCCACTCCTAAGCACAGAGGCGGACCTAGTGGGCTTGTATGGTGTGCCATATACTCTAGGTCTAGTCTAATCAAATACTGTAGTTAGTAGTATACCTGGTAAAAAATATCTATCCTATATGCCTGTGTACATCCACTCCGCTTCGCTCGACCACTCCTCCCATCCGTGGCTCATTTTGCTCAGCCTTAGATTCATGAGTTGCGATGAAGGATAGGCGCCACGTCACCGGTGATGGAGGAGTGAGAAAGGACAATACCGGCGACTGTCCACCCGATGGCCGAACCCCAAAGGAATCCAAGCTGGTACACCCTGGTGATGAGTATCATATTGACCTCTAATCTCTTCAGCCTTGAAAATCCCCAATGAACCAATCCCTAAGACCCTACCCTAATATCCCTCTCTGGCTCTCTCTGATTTGATGTAGCAAAACATCGTAGAGGGGCTCCAATGTCTCAGGGTGAGCGTTCGGTTCTCGGTTCGGTTCTCGGTTCGGTTTCCTCGATTATTGATAAAATTTGGTTCCTAGAAAATGGGAACCGATCGGTTCAAAAAAATTTAGGAACCAAGCATTTCGGTTCTCAGTTATTTCGGTTCGATTCCGGTTCTAACCGAACTAATCGAATTTTTTTAGAATACCTCAAGACAAGAATAAATACACGTGTCCTAAGGCAAATTTATGCAACACTATTATAATGTATAAGAAAACAATAGCAATATAATAACACAAATATATAGCAGTACCAATATAAAACACTACACATAAACAAAACATAATCTTACAAAATATAAGTAAGTGAAGTATAATTCATGTACTTCGGTTCTTTCAGTTAATTTGGTTAACTAAGAGTAGGAACCGAATTTTCTTTGATTATTTTGGTTCCTCAATATCAGGAACCGAATAAGGAACCAAATATTTCAGTTCAAGTTCTTTCGGTTCAGTTTTCGATTCTCGATTATTTTTGCCAAGGGCTACCAATGCCTATCTTTCTTATCTCTTCGCTTCCCATTGTCCCTTGCCCAGTTGTTATGGAGCCATGGCATTAAATCTATTGTGGCTCATGAGTCGTCATGGTACAAACCTGATAACAACTCTAAGGCATGTATCAGTTTGTCCCCAAATTAGTTCAATTAATGTATCATGTAGATGTAGGCAATAGAAATTGGGATTTATTTGCGTGGCATTTGAACTATTTGCATTGTAGTTAATGACTTAATGTAACTTTCAAACTTGATGGTTGAAATTAGGACTTATTGTATTATTTAGTACATGTATACTGCATTGCGAGGCAAATTTTACAATAGTCTACCGAATTTCTAAATGGATTTTATCGAATTGCATATGAAAATTTTGGTTAGTCATATTGTAACACCCTAAAATTTGCTTCTTTGAAAATAGAGTTAAAATGATTTAATTATGTATTTTTGTGCTCATGAAAACATAGGAAAATAAAAATTTTGGTTAAATTAAAATTCATCTTAGGATGTATCAACGTTGTTGTGCATACATGCCGATGCATTTATGTTTTTGTATTGCTTGGTTTTGACTAAAGATCAAAATGAATTCAAGTTGTTCTTTCAAAATGCGTTTAGTAGGTCGATCTTTCTTCTCTAGCAAGCCTTTATCATTTTCTGCAATCAAATTCCATGTTTCTCAGCTCAAGTTTTCGTTTGGAGCCTCTCAAAATCTTTTCTTTGTAACCCGAATCACTCCTTTCAGTTTCTCGTCCACCAATCAATCTCTACAAACTTCTCGGAAATTTTTCCGACTTTTTCTGTAGCTTGTTTCCACTTGTCTATGAGCATAATCTAATTTTTAGATGCTTCAAAATTACCTTTTAGTGAGCTCCAAATACTTTATTTGGATTCCTCATGTTCCATAATGTCTCTGGAAAATTTTCCTGAATTTTCGGAGCTTTCGGAGTATTTTTCGCGGCTTAAATAATAATTCTAGACTTTTTTGGAATTATTTTATCCATAAAAATAATTAATTCCGAAAATAATAAATCTTTCATTTTTTTCCAACGCTCAAAGCCCATGTGCAATAATCCTAATAAATCTCAAAGGCCCATACATTTATTTACTAATGGGCTTAAATAATTACTTAGGCCTATTAGAAGAGGTGGATGGTGCAATGTCAATTAGCACCATATCGCTAGTTGATATGGAGGTGGAGAGTTTTCCTCACTATATATACGTACCTACCCCTTTGGGCAAAGCACACCAAAACTACCGTAAGAGGAGCCCCTAGTTTGGGAAATCTCTCGTGTAGTAAATTATATTTTCTCCTCCTTCTCTTGCTGCTGTCCGACGAAGCCACCAGGCTGCTTGCTCGTGAGCATACGTTCTACTCCAAGAAGAAGAAGAGATATTTACATGAATTCCACCGTCTAGATCACATTAAAAATCAGATTTTGATTTATTTTCGAAATTAAAATTCTAGGTATTTACAAAACTGCCACTATCTTGTTTAGGCCATATCTTCTACGTTTTAACTCCGATTTGACCCGTTCAAATTACGTTAGGTTCGTATTTGCGAGCTCTCCATGTTGGTAGTACTATACAGTAGGTTTGGAAAATTTAATTTTCGAGTTTATATTAAAGTAATTATTTATCTATAGGAAATCTTAGAAAATTCATAACTTTCACGTTTTAAATCAGAATTTCGTGATCTTTACGTCTGTGTGATCGTAGTAACGTGTAGAAGAGTTTTACAAACTTTTTATACTGTTAGTGTTACTGTTGGTTAGGTTTTCTACCTTTAAGATTTGATTTAATCTATTATCTTACTAAAGAAAATCTCGTTTAATTCATAACTTATTTGTTTTAATTCCGAATTAGTCCGTTCAAATTGCAATGGATTTATAATAACATGAACTACGTATTAGTATTAATGTTTTATTTATCAAAATCTCTAGAATTTCATAGTTTAGATCTAACTTGATTAATAACTGTGCAACTAGATTTATAAATAAAATATTATTGATTTCTCATTTAGTTTTCTAAATTTAAATGTAATTTAGCCTAAGTCACTTTTGAAAATCTATAAAAAGTATTTTATTCTATATATATGATTTTATATATTTAAAATAAATGAGACCTATAATTTTCTGTTTTATACAACAAAATCTTTCGGTAGATGTATCTTTTCAACCATAGCTTCGATTAGCGTGCTTTTCGCGCCTGTGTGTTTGTAGCAACGCGTAGAACATCTTTAAAACATTTTCACACGTTGTTTCATATGTTTGGTGTACTGTTCTAATTTATTTCTATTGTTTGCTTCGTGTATGATTGAATGGATGCTTGTGTGGTGCTTTTATGATCTTGTCTAGTCGGTGAGCTATACGTGGTGATCAAGAAGCAGTTCATTGAGGTTTGGACTTGAAGAAGGATCTAAGTTAAGGAAAATATAGCATGGGATCATTCTTGTTTCCTATTCACCTTTAATATACTTAATTCATGTGTATGTGTCTACCTTGTTACCCCTAAGGATATCCTAGCTTTTGTATCTTGTACCTTGACACCGATGGAACATTGCATTGGGTAGTATTTATGCTAGTGCTCAAGATAAATAACCATGATCTGTAACTTGACTAATGGTATATGTAATAAACGTTTAAAAGATGCTTTATAGAAACATGGCTCAAGAGGGCTAGAGCATATTTGATTGTTTTTATGGTGCTCTAGTTTCTCTCCATAAGGACTTATCTGTAAGCGAACATCCGGGACTTACAGTACAACTATGAGGGCTATATGGTTCTAGCTTTAGTCAAGTATGAAGACCTTTTCTAGCTTGTTAGAGGTTACCCTTGTGGCGCAAATGGGGAAAAGCAGACTGTGGATCCCTGGGACTGGTTGTATCACACAGACTGACTTTTAAAACCTAGCGGCCCTAACTTGTTAGACGAACCTTTGAAAGGCTTCATAGTGAACCCTGCCTGCTCACCTTGGGAGTGTTTTGGGGATTGGCCGCCCCAGGCATATGGGTAATCACAACTCATAGTGAAAGTGTACAACCTCTGCAGAGTGTAAAACTGTTATAACAGCCGTGCTCACAGTCACGAGTGGCCTTGGACCCTTACAGAATAAATGATGAACACTAGTGATAATGTTAATACTGATGATATTGATGCTCACTAATGATTATTGTTTCTTGCTATACATTTTTCTCATTTACATGATCATGAGGTTATTTGGGCTTATGTTAAACTTGTTGCTACTCAATTGCTAAAGGATGACTCACTAAAAGCTATTGTAGTAAACCCGTGTCAAACCTTTTGAGCCTCATGAACCCCATGATATATTTGCTGAGTTCGACATGGACTCACTCTTGCTATTTCCCACACCTCAGGATAGTCTCTGGAGTTTTTAGGCTTGTGATCAACCAGTCAGTTTGTTCCTAGAGTGAAATCTACACCCGGTGTTTGGAGTTGTCTTTTCGCTGTGTTGCTCTCTAAGGTATATTTTATACTATTGAGTTATGTATATTAAGCATTTGTCTCTTGATATTATACTTATCTGTGGCTATATGTGAGATTTGACTCCTTTATTTCACATATAGTGTATGTCTGGTTTTGTCCTTAAAACCGGGTGTGACAGAGTGGTATCAGAGCAATGCTGACTGTAGGATGCAAGCCTAGTTAGAAATTGGTCGTGTTAAGGTTTTGAAACTGCTATAACAATCCTTGTTCTATAAACCTTGGTATTTTCTTCCATACTGTATCCTTGCCCTTGATATTATCCCCGCCTTGTTGCTTATTTTAAAAGTCTTTGTTCTCATCTTCACTCTTTTATTTGGTATACTTTTAGAACCTCATCTTACCATCTTCTTGCAACATCGGAAGAGGAGCATTAGGATCTTTTCCCTTTATACGAAGAAAACGATAGCATCGCAAGTTGAGTCAATGTTGAGTTGTGCTCCTATATTGCCTTGTTGGATTGACTTTATGCCTATGCTTGTTTTGGATATTTGTAATGATTGCAATGAATTTGTGGATCCCACAATTTCATTTAGATATAGACTTAAGATATAAGGATTAATGAAATAAATAGTCGGGTTGGTTTTGTTGTTTCTTCTTTATCCTGTCTTTTCGGAGCAGTCTGTCTTCTTTAGCTTATACCTCTGTTCTTAGATGACCAAAAATTATGGGAATTTTCTAGACAATAGTAGACTTCAACATGTTTCTTTGACCGTAAGAATCACCCTCATAGCTATTTTGGATGGGGAGATACAAAAATTTTAAGACGATGCAACTGTGCTGTCTGGAAATTGGAACGGAATCTGTTATGTGCTGATTTCGACTAAGTCATCTACAGAATTTGGAAAAGTGTTCTATAAGAAAGTTTCAGGAAATTTCATAAGCTTTCCAACAGTGTATAGAACATCTCAATTGGATTTCTGGAACTCAAGATATTGTTATTTTACTAGACTGTTACTATCGGACTTCGCCCAGAAATTTTCTGTATTACTTCCTTATCTTGCATAAGAGAGTGTATCATTGGATATCTTTGAATCTCATTGATTTGCCTTGGAATCTTTACATTAGAGATGATGATGGTTATCTAGTCTAAAAGGAGATGCAAGTTACTTTGGTGTCTCCTAGTTTCTTTTTCTTAAGGGGGGTAGCCATATTAAAGAAGTTGCGAGACCAAGGTTTCGTACATTCCAGTGTTTCACTTGGAAGTATCAGTTATCCCAATGGTTACGAGATCTTCATCAAACGCGTGTACCCTTTGCTTAGAATTGGTGACTTGTTGGATCCACTACATGGAGCTCGTGTATTCATCAAGATTGATCTACTTCGAGCTATCATCTATTGAGAGTTCAACCGTCAACCAAGACAAGTTGGCATTCATGATGTATGTCATGTGAAGACTTAGAAGACCTCAATGTTAGACCAAGCATGGCTAGTAAGTTTTTGGATAGGGTATCTCTAATGGTAGAGTTAAGAAGAAGAGCTCCGGAAAGTAAATTATTTGGAATTCACCCAAAGAGGTAATTGTGGCATTTAAACTGTTTATAAGAGTAATGTCTATGTGGATCATGAGAATCTAAAGGACATCTTCGCTATGTTGGTTTCGAGATTGTGGTATCATCGCCGGTTTGATCCTTATCAAGGTTATGACCTGCAAAACTGTTCTCGCTTGGAGTAGTAATAGTCGTTGTCGATGTCTTCAGTAATGGAGAGTTATGCTGAGAAGATTCGGACGACACCATGGACTAAGAGTTATTCGAAGTACCCGTCGATGTCTTGGAAATAGTTGAGCAAGCTACTCGGAGTAAGATGATCAAAATATGTTGAAATATGGGAGTGACACTGAGAGGATGAGGCTTCTAGAATCAAGTGAAAAAGATCTATAGTCAAAGTTTTCATCTCTTCGATCACCGTCTTTCGAATCTCGGGACGAGATTCATCTTAAGGGGAGTAGAATTGTAACACCCTAAAATTTGCTTCTTTGAAAATAGAGTTAAAATGATTTAATTATGTATTTTTGTGCTCATGAAAACATAGGAAAATAAAAATTTTGGTTAAATTAAAATTCATCTTAGGATGTATCAACGTTGTTGTGCATACATGCCGATGCATTTGTGTTTTTGTATTCCTTGGTTTTGACCAAAGATCAAAATGAATTCAAGTTGTTCTTTCAAAATGCGTTTAGTAGGTCGATCTTTCTTCTCTAGCAAGCCTTTATCATTTTCTGCAATCAAATTCCATGTTTCTCAGCTCAAGTTTTCGTTTGGAGCCTCTCAAAATCTTTTCTTTGTAACCCGAATCACTCCTTTCAGTTTCTCGTCCACCAATCAATCTCTACAAACTTCTCGGAAGTTTTTCTGACTTTTTCTGTACTTGTTTCCACTTGTCTATAAGCATAATCTAATTTTTAGATGCTCCAAAATTACCTTTTAGTGAGCTCCAAATACATTATTTGGGTTCCTCATGTTCTATAATGTTTCTGGAAAATTTCCCTGAATTTTCGGAGCTTTCGGAGTATTTTTCGCGGCTTAAATAATAATTCTAGACTTTTCTGGAATTATTTTATCAATGAAAATAATTAATTCCGAAAATAATAAATCTCTCATTTTTTCCAATGCTCAAAGCCCATGTGCAATAATCCTAATAAATCTCAAAGGCCCATACATTTATTTACTAATGGGCTTAAATGATTACTTAGGCCTATTAGAGGAGGTAGATGGTGCAATGTCAATTAGCACCATATCGCTAGTTGACATAGAGGTGGAGAGTTTTCCTCCCTATATATACGTACCTACCCCTTTGGGTAAAGCACACCAAAACTACTGTAAGAGGAGCCCCTAGTTTGGGAAATCTCTCGTGTAGTAAATTATATTTTCTCCTCCTTCTCTTGCCGCTGTCCGACGAAGCCACCAGGCTGCTTGCTCGTGAGCATATGTTCTACTCCAAGAAGAAGAGGTATTTACTTGAATTCCACCATCTAGATCACATTAAAACCAGATTTTGATTTATTTTCGAAATTAAAATTGTAGGTATTTACAAAACTGCCACTATCTTGTTTAGGCCATATCTTCTACGTTTTAACTCCGATTTGACCCGTTCAAATTACGTTAGGTTCGTATTTGCGAGCTCTACATGTTGGTAGTACTGTACAATAGGTTTGGAAAATTTAATTTTCGAGTTTATATTAAAGTAATTATTTATCTATAGAAAATCTTAGAAAATTCATAACTTTCACGTTTTAAATCAGAATTTCGTGATCTTTACATCTATGTGATCGTAGTAACGTGTAGAAGAGTTTTACAAACTTTTTATACTATTAGTGCTACTGTTGGTTAGGTTTTCTACCTTTAAGATTTGATTTAATCTATTATTTTACTAAAGAAAATCTCGTTTAATTCATAACTTATTTGTTTTAATTCCGAATTAGTCCGTTCAAATTGCAATGGATTTATAACAACATGAACTACGTATTAGTATTAATGTTTTATTTATCAAAATCTCTAGAATTTCATAGTTTAGATCTAACTTGATTAATAACTGTGCAACTAGATTTATAAATAAAATATTATTGATTTCTCCTTTAGTTTTCTAAATTTAAATGTAATTTAGCCTAAGTCACTTTTGAATATCTATAAAAAGTATTTTATCCTGTATATATGATTTTATATAGTTAAAACAAATGAGACCTATAATTTTTCGTTTTATACAACAAAATCTTTCGGTAGATGTATCTTTTCAACCATAGCTTCGATTAGCGTGCTTTTCGCGCCTGTGTGTTCGTAGCAACGCGTAGAACATCTTTAAAACCTTTTCACATGTTGTTTCATATGTTTGGTGTACTGTTCTAATTTATTTCTATTGTTTGCTTCGTGTATGATTGAATGGATGCTTGTGTGGTGCTTTTATGATCTTGTCTAGTCGGTGAGCTATACGTGGTGATCAAGAAGCAGTTCATTGAGGTTTGGACTTGAAGAAGGATCTAAGTTTAGGCAAGTATAGCATGGGATCATCCTTATGTCCTATTCACCTTTAATATACTTAATTCATGTGCATGTGTCTACCTTGTTACCCCTAAGGATATCCTAGCTTTTGTATCTTGTACCTTGACACCGATGGAACATTGCATTGGGTAGTATTTATGCTAGTGCTCAAGATAAATAACCATGATCTGTAACTTGACTAATGGTATATGTAATAAACGTTTAAAAGATGCTTTATAGAAACATGGCTCAAGAGGGCTAGAGCATATTTGATTGTTTTTATGGTGCTCTAGTTTCTCTCCATAAGGACTTATCTGTAAGCGAACATCCGGGACTTACAGTACAACTATGAGGGCTATATGGTTCTAGCTTTAGTCAAGTATGAAGACCTTTTCTAGCTTGTTAGAGGTTACCCTTGTGGTGCAAATGGGGAAAAGCAGACTGTGGATCCCTGGGACTGGTTGTATCACACAGACTGACTTTTAAAACCTAGCGGCCCTAACTTGTTAGACGAACCTTTGAAAGGCTTCATAGTGAACCCTGCCTGCTCACCTTAGGAGTGTTTTGGGGATTGGCCGCCCCAGGCATATGGGTAATCACGACTCACAGTGAAAGTGTACAACCTCTGCAGAGTGTAAAACTGTTATAACAGCCGTGCTCACAGTCACGAGTGGCCTTGGACCCTTATAGAATAAATGATGAACACTAGTGATAATGTTAATACTGATGATATTGATGCTCACTAATGATTATTGTTTCTTGCTATACATTTTTCTCATTTACATGATCGTGAGGTTATTTGGGCTTATGTTAAACTTGTTGCTACTCAATTGCTAAAGGATGACTCACTAAAAGCTATTGCAGTAAACCCGTGTCAAACCTTTTGAGCCTCATGAACCCCATGATATATTTGCTGAGTTCGACATGGACTCACTCTTGCTATTTCCCACACCTCAAGATAGTCTCTGGAGTTTTTAGGCTTGTGATCAACCAGTCAGTTTGTTCCTAGAGTGAAGTCTACACCCGGTGTTCGGAGTTGTCTTTTCGCTGTGTTGCTCTCTAAGGTATATTTTATACTATTGAGTTATGTATATTAAGCATTTGTCTCTTGATATTACACTTATCTGTGGCTATATGTGAGATTTGACTCCTTTATTTCACATATAGTGTATGTCTGGTTTTGTCCTTAAAACCGAGTGTGACACATATTGTATGAAAAAAGTCTTGGATCTACCACTTCCTTAGCATTCATTTGAAAATTACTTGCATATATAGTATCTGTTTTTGTTTATGAAGCAAGGGTATATAGCTCTTGATTTAGGCCAACACCCTTCTAATTTTTGTTCATTTTCTAGCACATGGATGTAGATGCCCTGTCATATCTATTCAGTTGTGACATAACTTATCAACTATTGATCTATATGTTTTTCATCCATATATGTATAATTTCCCCTCTATAAGGTATCTATGTGTATCTTCAATATGCATTTAGTTGAAACCATATCTTAAGTTATGGTGTCTCTTGTTGTATCCCATGTATCATGATGCCATGTATCTAGATTTAAATTTTCAAATTTTGAATTTATTAGTTGCTATATTTTTTTATCCTCAAGTTATGTTGGAACTGTTGTTTTTACATTGATTTTCATAATGGCAAATGTGGGTAATTGTCAAGAAAAGAGAATTTTATCAATGGCGATTAGAGTTTAAGGAATTTGTGGCCTGATCATTCTAATTGTTGGGAGAAGTTTTAGTATTTAACTTGTTCTTCTAGCATGTCTTAGTAGCATTAACATGGAGACTCTCTTGGAGACCTCAAGATATGTGTTTCCATCTTTTTCATTGCACCATTGTGGGGCTTCATTATCTGTTTAGTTAAAACATAAGGTTAAATTTTATAGGTCTTGTTGCATCCGTTTCTGTGATATCATAAAGTAAACTAAATTTTAGCTTTAAACTTTTGATCTTTTAGTTCTTGTAGTATTTCTATCCACTAAAACTCTAATGCTTATTATATATCTTCATTCAAGGAATTTTCTTTTGTATTAATTACAAATGGTTCTAGATCACAGAAATATACTCATAGTTACTTGAAGGACATAAACAATCATTTTAGCCTAAATCATGGTCTCGAGACATTGGACTTGTCATTGAATTTGTCATATTGAGGGAAGGCTTTTCATAGCGTATATTATTTAATTTTTAGGGATGGTTTTAAAATTGTTTCTGAAAATAACTTATTTTTATAATCAATGACAAAGTAACGGTTTCTAAAGATCTTTTTTGATCGTCTATAAAAAACATTTGTGTAGTAGTGGGTAGAATACCTCCCACCTCCTAATCATATAAATTGGAGTGAATCTTTCACCTCAATCATCCCTCCCAACTCATGTGAATTGGGTATGTGAGTTGTAATGCAGCTAAACAAGCCCTAATGGCAGCAATCAACATCACACAGTGTGGCAGAACCACCCTAATTATATGGCCCATATGTACCTGTCATTATCTTTAAGACCTCTGACTACTGCACATGAGAGCCAGATAACTCGGATAGTCTGTCAGATGTCCTCGGGAAACCCTGAATTATCCATATTTTTACAAGTCATACAGGATCAACATGGAGTTACTATAACATTACAACATTTGGTACAAAAATATCTTACATCAGAGTGCGGAAGACTTATAACAATTACATAACATGTTCAAGTCATAACTTAACTTGAGTTCAAATGGTGAGTAGAACTATGGAAGCAACTTAGGTAAAACATTTAAGCCAGGAGAGACAACTAGATCATGTCGAGTCCACTGACATGACCTCCATCAGCACCTCAAGTCAGATCCTGCAACTGGGTTAACAAACCTTGAGTACTTGAGGGTACTCAACAAGTCTTACCCGACTAAAAGAAAAGACTCTAAGGACATGCTAGATTAAAGGAAAGTTTGAAGCAAGAAATACTTTTGCAGAAAAGCTTACTACAAGTGGATTCTTACTTTCAATCTTTCAGCTGTGTATTAAGTCATTATTAGTATCCAATTAGCACCTATTCTAGCTCAAGCACTTCATTAATCATCACATCTCTTCTCATCTCATTTCCACAAGTAACCATGTTCCATTGATTAACTACGATGCAGGGCAGTTGATCGAGTCTCCATAACCGAGGAGCACGACGATTCGAATCGATTAGGCCCAGCTGGGGTTTTCTTACCACATGACATATGCTGGCCTAGGACCAGTCCTGAACCTACATATATCAACCCTCACTCAGATCCTCCAAAATATGAACGGGTCTAGCGCTACCTAAGAGCACAATACTCCACCTCCTTGTGCCACTCCTGGTGGATTCACAAGATGTGTACACGCTACTCTCACCATCTCTCCACTCCCAGTGCGTGCTTGGCCTTTCACATAATGGAATAGCTGAGGTATTAGGCTTACCGGAGTATGTGGCCAGTACTGCAAGTTCTTGAACAATCAAGCCTACAACGAATGGTCCTCAATCAACACGGGTGGGGCACTACATCAAGACTCAAACTTGACGCAAGCCAAGATTCCACCTGGTCTCAATTTATATATCATCATTATCATGATATTCTCATGATCCATAAACGGAGCTGAGAAGAACCAAGGTAAACCTATTTCTCTCGAAAACATCATTCAACTTCTATTGAAGTTTAAGCATTACTAAGCATCAGAGGAAACGACCTACACATACTAGCAGGATACGACTAAGGATACCTGAATATCAAGGTAATCATGCAACAACAGTATATAACTAACTCCTAATTACTTAATGCACATCTCACAAGACTTAAGGTGTAATAAAGATTTGTAAAAACTAAAAGAGGGTTTATGCACCGGGCTTGCCTGCGTTGCAGAGAAGGTTAGATTCCAAAGAAAGGTCTAGTAGTCAGACTTGGCTTCTGCACCACTGGTGGATGGTCCTTCTTTGAAACTTGATCAACATGAAACTCCCACTCTCGTACACTACACGTAATAAAGGATGCTTGCTTAACAAGATGGACTACATGCCATGATGCATGATGAAAGGTACACAAGTGCATAACAGAAGTTAAACAAGATAAGAAAGTTGAGTACAACTTTCCTTCGCCAAAGGACTAGGGTTATGCTTCACAAAGCATCCTAATTATTTAGTTATCAAGTCAATCATGCTTACTAAGAAAGTAACACATATTACATTTTAAAAGTCTAGCAAACAAGGGCACTATTACCTTATATGATTTAAGCACTAGAAGACTAGCTAGTTAACTAAACATTTCATAAACCCATCACGCTAGGATAGCAAGGCACATCAAGCATAGGTAAACAAACACTTCATGCAACGTAAATCATTATTTAGCATAGCTACCCTTTGTAAGTTAAAGCTATCATGAATACCTTAAACATGCTTTAAACATGGAGGTTACATCTGGTGTTTATCCACTAACAAACTTGCATAAGCAACACACTCACTAACCATTATCTTAACAAGAGATCACACATATATATTACCCAAAAGATCATCTAGCATAAACACACCTAAGCAATCATATAGGATTATGATATACAAACAGTAAGCACAAGAATCACATACATGTACCTAATAACTATTTACTTAAGTAAATCATTTTAATTATTAAACAACAAGTTGATTATGAGCCTAGCATGATTGCAATCAAATTGCCAAGGAACAGCAAGGGATTATTGTTCCAAGGTCCACAATCAAACCCAAATTCACATCATGGTCATTTAAGGATTTATAGAAATCATTTTGTTATTTTTATTAATTCATAAAAGACATTTAAGCATGGTTAAATTAATTGACCAAGTTATATTTATCAAAAAAATACCAAACTTTTTGTGAAGGCAGATATTAGCATGTAAAGCATACACAGAATGTTTCATGATTAAAGGATTAATATTTTTATTTACAAAATCATGCAAGGTCAAAAGAGGAAATTTTAAAGCATATAAAAACTACTAAAAATGACCAGTTCATATTTTCCATAGTAGAGCATATCATGTCAAGGCTACATAATAAATTTCATGAATTTAGCATGCACCAATAATTAATTATGAGTTTTACAAGATTCAGCACATAAAAGCATTTTCTGAAAAAGGATAAATCAAATTCTGCGCGAAATACTTTTCTCACTCACCCCTCCCTCATCCACTATGGCTGACACGCGGGGCCGGGGTCAAACCCGACCCTACCCACATTGACTGCGCCCACGACGGGGGGTGTGGCAGAACCTCCTAAATAATATGGCTCACATGCACCTGTCATTGTCTCAAAGACCTCTGACGGCTATGCATGTGTACCACAGAACTTAAGAAGTCTGTCGGGTGTCCTCGGGAAACCCGAATCATCCATGATCTTTCAAGCATGATCACATTACAGAGGCATTGCAGTATTACAACAGTTTATATAACAAATTACATCAGAGTAAAAGTGTGGAAGTCTTACATAACATAATTTACAAACCATTTGTTCCAAACCTTACAAACCTTAAGTTTAGTTATTACAACCATAGTAGTGGGGTAGCATTAGTAACTTTATTACAAACCACCAAAACGTAGCGCTTTGCCCAAGAGCCAAACATTCTACTCATCGTCGCTTACCGCAAAGACGATCATGTAGCAGGGTCCGAAACAAACCTGCTCATGAGACGAACCTACAACAAGGGTTTAACAAATCCTGAGTACAAAAGTACTCCACAAGACTTAACCGACGAAAAGGGTGGAGAAGACTCAGGAATGCAGGTTTAGGGGAATCGAGGTGAGGATGTAGCAAGAAGCAAAGTTCTTTTGCATAAAAGCTACTAAAAGTGAGTCCTTACTATCAACCATTTAATTCATCGTTAGTTATTATAGAATGTAAGTGACCCTATTCTAGGTCAGGTAACTCATACAACTTCTTTCTTAATCTCTAACCAAAGTTTCACTTTGTTAACTACGATGTTGAACAGCAAATTGAGTCTCCATATCCGAGGAGCAACGACGATCCGAACCGATTATCTACCCAGCTGGGGCTTCCTAACCACACGATATATGCGGGACTCAAACCCCATACATCAACCTTCACTCGGATCCTCCAAAACGTGATCGGGTCCAGCGCCACCCGAGAGTACAGTACACCTCAATCCAGCCCTTGACCACGAGGGTACACGCTACTCTCACCATCTCTCCACTCCCAGTGCGCGGTCAGCTGTTCATGGGATAGAATAGACGAGGTAGGACTTACCACGGGTATGTGGTTAGTACTATAATGTCTCAACATACATAGTTCAACAACGAACGGTCCTTAACCGACATAGACAGGAGCACTGCATCAAGACTCCTTTCCTGATGTAAGTCCACCGACTAGTCTCAAATTACCATCATCATTATCCATCACTTTGTTCCACAACAATCCTTCAAACTTTGTTAAATATTTTTAAAGTTTTCTCATTACGCATGGCTAAGCATGCTAAGTATTTTCAAATAAAACAGTAACAAGGATAATATTAAAGTATCAAGGATGGTAGTGCAGTAATTAGGTTATCACTCAACTCCTATCACTGAATGCAACAAAGCATTAATAAAGTGAAGTAAAGCTTTTCAAAACACAAGGAAGGTTTAAATGCATCCGGGGCTTGCCTTGATTGACAGGAAGTTCAGGTTCCGGGTCAGTACCACAAATATCAAATCTCACCTCCACGGACGACTGCTCTTCTTTGGGGACGGGTTCGACCACGTTAATCTCCTCGTTTACGGGGACTACACGAGATGATAATGTATGCTCAATATGATGAAGTGCGAAACATGATGCTTGGTAGATGCATAACAAGATTACAAAGTTGAGTACAACTTTCCTTCGCGGTATAGTTGCAAGCTAACAAAACTAACTAACGAAGATCATTCGGGTTTTGATTGGTTTTTATTTCACATGAAATGTCATTAGGGTTCACTAATTACATGTTAAACATGAGCCCACATAACTAAATAAGATGCCAAAGATCATTAAGTGTGAATGACCCAAGGTCAACATTCAATCCCAAAGTCAAACAAACCCTAAATCATTAAGTACTAATTACTTGATTAACTAATTAATTAATAAAGCATAAATTAAGTATAAAATCAAATTTGTCCAATTAAGCCCAAATTTTTATTTTAGGAAGTTTACATCGTAACTAAGTGGAAAAATAATTTTCACAATTTTTGGATAATTATTTAAGCCTAGAAAAATTATGGAATAATCATTTATCAATTAATGGAGCTAATCAAAATTAGAATTTCATATTTTTCCTAAATAGTACACAACACAGGGAGGCTACATAAAAATTTTCATTATTTTTGGAGCTCTAAATAAATCATAATGAAATAAACAAAAACTGTTACTATTTAACATTTTTAGAAAAAAACAAAAATCTTCATCTCAGGCCGGCTGCCCTCCCCTTCTCCTCATTCGGCCCAACTAGCCCACTCAGACGCGCGCGCGTCTCTCTTTCTCTTTCTCCCCCTCGGCCTGCTTCTCCCCTTGCCCGGCCCAGCTAACCGGGCCGGCCCACTTCCTCTCGCCTAGGTCCGGCTATCGATCATGGCCGACTCCGGCTGGCCATGGTGGCCACGGTGGCGACCTCATCGCCGGTGAAGGCAACGACAGCGAAAAAACAAAATCAACTCGTGCAACATAACCACGCGCGCACCCGAAAGTGTTTTGCCTAGGCGCTATGGGACTCTAGCGTGCACAGTGACGACTTTGGCGGCCGACGGCGACCACGTCCGGCGGCGCATGGCAATCGGGTAGCTCGGAGATGGTAGAGACGAAAGTGAAGCATGGGGAAGCATCAGGGGCATACCACGACCACTAAACCGTGATTGGTTGAAGCGGAGGAGTACGGGAGACGGCTGGCCATGGTGAGGCACCCGTGGCGGCTCTATTGCCGGCCGTGGAGAAGATCGGGGCATGCGGGCAGGCTCGGACGGTTCGAGGCACAACAAAGGGTTCCAAGGGCTACGCATGAGGATTGCAGAGCTACGGACGAGAGCAATTGAGCTGAGGAGCATTGGCGATGGTGAATTGGTAGCTGGCGGCAAGGTGACGACGACGGTGAGCGATGGAAAGAAGAAGGTGGAGGCGGCCGGTCGGTCCAAATAGGAGCAAGCTAGGCGGTGGAACGGTGCCAGCAGCTGCTTGCGCGCCTACAGACAAGCTGCTACGTGCCACTATGGAGAAGGGATGTGAAAGAGCAGACGGTCACTGGCGGCGAGCAGGCAGAGGCGTAGCTCAGTGGCGCCCGGCTCCCAAACTGGATTTTTAATTATTTATGAAAATGCCACTGAGTTTAAATCCCAAATTACTTTCAAAATTTATAAAGAAGTTGAAAATCTCCAAATACAAAAGTTTATCAAAAAGAAAAGATCTACAACTTTCATGTTTTGATTTTTTTTCAAATTCTGCTTAAATTTGGAAATTTGAGTTTCAAATAAAAAGGGGACATTTTTTGGAATTTGGTAAATTCAAAATTAATTTAAATTTTTTGTTGAAACTTTAAAAATTCAAAACACCAAATTTGTATATCTAGGTTAGACCTACAACTTTGCTATTTAAACCATCTTCAAATTATGCCTCCATTTTGAAATTGGAATAGGGAAATGAAAAGGGGTCAAATTTGGGATTTGAATCTTTTCAAAATTACTCCAAATTTTATACTAAAACTTTGAAAACTCTACAAACGAAAGTTGTACAACTTGACAAGATCTACAAGTTTGCTTTTTGGCTCACCCTCAAATTCTTTTTAGATTTTGAATTACACAAAAGGGGGTAAAACGGGGTTTTTCGGAAATCAGGGTTTTGAATCAAATTCAAACTTGATTTGATTTCTACTTTAATTGGTGATTAATTAGTGATCACAACTATCATCCAAATGTACCATTGGGTCAAATCACATGTGACCTACCCAATGCCACATTTGTTTGAACCAATTTTGAATTATAAATTCATTTTAATAAACCCCCAATTTGAATTCGAAAACTCGGAGCAAGTTTTGGAACTCAAATTCAACCTCAAACTTGGAGTTCATTTTTAAATGTTGCACTTGAATGTATCCCCTACACTTGACACTAGTGTAGAGCACAGCTTTACACCTCAAATTATATAGGGCATAATCCAAGTATTTGAAATGCCATTCAAAACTAGGGTTTTGGATTCCGGTCAAACATCACAAGAACTCAATCAATCTAGGAATATAAATTTGTTTCAGTTGATGCACATCTGAGTTGACTAAAACATGAATGTTTTGCAATGCATATGATGACATGGCTAGTTTTAGTTACCATAACACCAGGGGTGTTACAGCGATAAGCGGCGCATCGCGCCGGCAGCGAGCTGGCCGGCGATGAGAGTGGCACCTACGTGTTCCCCATCAACCCGCACACCTATCTACAGTACCAGATGAACAAGTTAGGGCTTCAAGCGTGCTCGGCCATGGCCATGGCTGCACGACGGCGCACAACACGACAGAGATGACCGACGATGAGGTTATCAGCGATAGGAAGGTTACCAGTAGCCTTCCCGTGCTCATGCGAACACGTCTAGCAAGCTAGTTGAGCGGGTTAAGGCCAACAGCGTGCAGCCATGGCGGAATGGAGGGGCAGAGCATGGCGATGCGACGCGTTCCGGTCACTACAACCCCTAATCGGCCTAATTCGCGCTTGCTACACGATGCAGGAGCTCACCATGACTTGCCAAACTAGCTGGTTGAGGCGGAGGTAGAGCCGGGTGGCTGTCATCGGGAAGGGTGACGACGACGGAGTGGACTGGGCGGTGGGCTTGTTTTCCAACGCGTCCAGTGGATAACAGAGAAAATCGACGAGCCGATTAGCATCACGGTATCACAAGGAGTTCAAAACAGCAAATGGCATGGCGAGAGGAGCTCTGGTGGAGGCTAGCCACGGCGGCCATGACAGCACGGCCGCGATGGAATCCCAACGCATGGCCAATTTCGGTCGAGACAGGCGACACAAGCTAGTCTATGCAAAGCACAAGGACGAGGCGATGATGTGGGCATGGGCTATTGGGTTGGGGCAGAGCAGGCACGGTGAATTGCACCGGCGAAGCGGAGGCACACGACGGCGGTGGAACAGAGGAGAAGACGAGCATGACGGCGGCTCGGTGTTATAAGGACGCAGGTGCGGCTTCTGGGCGTCCAGCTCCTGCTCATGACATGCCCGCAGAAGCAGCTACATGTCAACAAGCGCGAGGGCGGTGGAAAACGGTCGGCGACAAGCAGCTGCATGGCAGCGAGGCTGCTGCCGGCGAGGCTATTGTAGCGACTAAACCCGGCATAAAAACTATGCTTGATCTCCAGATTCTGCTAAGCAACATCTTGATCCACCTTAAGCAAAGTTGTTCATTGATCAAAGATCTCCAAGTTTGCTTAAAGGATCCACCCCAAAATCTTGTCGGTTTTGAAGATTTGAAGGATCAAAGATGAGTACAGTGTCAGGTTTTAAAGATTTATTTTAACTAAGCATTTTTGGCAATTTATTTAAGAGCAATGATTAACCCAACATCTTAACTAATTACACAATATCACAACTCAAGCATCACATCAAACAATGGAACAAGATTTGGACCAATTTTAGTTATGAAAATTGTTTTAATAATTCCCCAAAGATTGAACTTAATGATTACATTTCAGTGACTTGGTCAAAACTTCCGAAGTGTGAAATGCAGTATTGAATCCACTCTTTGGGCTCCATTTTCAGCATGTTTGACTTGAAATCTCCAACAACCTTTTGTTCTGTATCACAAAACATAATTTATATTACAAAGTTTATTTTAACAAAATTTCATTTGTTTAAGCAAAATCACATATTTAAATAAACATAGTTTCTTAATTGATATCAAAGGTAACCTTTCATGCAACAATTAGAACATAGCATATGCAACATATGAAACACCACATTTGCAACATAGCAAAGCTATAAATGAAACATCACTTATGCAACATATGAAACACTATAAATGCAACATATAAATGCTATAAAGGAAACATGGAGTGTATATATGATATGATACTTGGTGATTATGCTTGATGATGCTCATAATCAAGTTTTAGTTGATTTTTAACATCTAGAATGTTAGGGTACGCACATTAATTTCGTGTCAAATCGTGGCATCCAAATCAACGACCCACCAAATGCAAAATTGAAAGGAAGAGGGTATGTGCGCCGTGGGGCTCTCTGTCACACCCATTTTTAAGGACAAAAATAGGATGCATAAAATACTCATGTGCGCCCCAGGACATGATCGCACACACAAGTAGACAAATTACATAGTATCATCACAGTGCTTATTACATAGCGAATAAATATTTAACACATAGTCTTGAACGATAAATAATAATGACTAATAGTAGATCTCTAGCGGAAACTCCAAACACAGGGACACGGTTGACTAGTTGACACCAAGACTAGTACTCATTACGATAATCTTCCTCATAATCTTCATCTGTTATGGTGGAAATAGCAAGGGTGAGTCCATGTCGAACTCAACAAGTACAACACAGGGTTCATGAGGCACAAAAGGCTAGACACTGTTTAACTGCGTTTAGCTTTTATTTATCATGTATTTAGCAATTGAGTAGCATCAAGGTAATACACTTCCCATTAATGAGTCAATGATCAATTGTAATAAGAATAATGAATAGCATTAACATGAGCATAATAATAATCAACAGTAATTAAACATGATATAACAATTATGATCAACTATTCTGTAAGAATCCCTAAGGCCGCTCGTATCCGTGAGCACGGCCAGTATAGCAGTTTTTAACTCTGCGCAGAGGTGTACACTTTCACTATGAGTCATAACTTCCAAATACATGGGGAGGCCATTCCCAAAACACCGGAAATCATATAAAGCCACTTAAAGGTTCGTCTAACAAGTTAGGGCCATTAGATTCACTCGGCAGGCAGATGTAGGAACCCCCCTTTTCAAATGGCACACTTCCTTCTCGGCTCTACTCATTGACTAGAGGCTGTCCTACACCTAACGTGGCAAGCCATTCTTATGCCATTTAAGGTAACCACTAACAAGCTAGAAAAGGTCCATTAAGCAACTAAAGCCAGAGCCATATAGCTCTCACAGCTGTACTGTATATCCCGGTTATCACTTACAGATAAGTCCTTATGGAGAGTAACTAGAGCAACAACAATCAACACAACACAATGCTCTAGTCCCCTTTATCAACAATAATAAAATCATCTTAATGGTTGATTACTTAACCCATTAGTCAAATTACAAGATCATTGTTTATAATTTAGCACTAGCAACAACTACCCAAATGCATAGCCCATAGGTAACAAGGAATCAGGATATCAATCACTAAGTTATAATCTCTAAGGTTGTCAAGGAAAGCACATGCATATGTATGATAATTTCAGTGAATAGGTAACAAGGATAGTCCCATGTTATACTTGCCTTGATCAAAACTCTCCGAATGATACTGCTGATCTGGCTCAAAGTAATACTCCTAATCGTCCAAAAACTGCTCACCTTCTATACTCGATCATCAATCAACATCATACATACATCCAATCAAACATACACAAAGCAAACAAAGAGATATAATTAGAACAGTACACCAATAGTAACAAAACAGTAATAAAAGTTTATAAAACTCTTCTACACGTTCCTACGATCACACAGACGTAAAGATCACCAAACTCGGAGTTAAAACGTGAAAGTTACGAATTTTCTAAGATTTCCTATAGATAAATAAATACTCCCTCCATGTTAGTAAAAGAAGTCGTTTTGGACAAGGTTTGGGTCAAACATTGAGAATATAAATCATGAATAACTTTTAAGTTATTGAGTTTGGAAATGTGAAAACCATATGAATAGATTTGTCTTGAAATATACTTTCATAAAAGTATACATATATCACTTTTAAATAAATATTTTTATAGAAAAATAAAGTCAAAGTTATGCTTTGGAGACCGTGTCGTTGTCTAAAACGACTTCTTTTACCAACCTGGAGGGAGTACTTAATTATAAACTCGAAAATTAAATTGTCCAAATTGACTATACAGCTACACTAACATGTAGAGCTCGCAAATACGAACCTAACGCAACTTGAACGGATCAAATCGGAGTTAAAACGAAGATTTTATGGCCAAAACAATCCTAGTGGCAAAACTGTAAATATCCAAAAACGTATTTTTGATTTACCGCGAGAGAATACGCTTTCAAAACACGAAAACACCTTTCGGGGTTTACGCCTAGGGACTGCGGGTTCTAATTTGAAAAAGTTTAGGGACTCTTTATGAAATCTACCCCCGAAAGGGTATCTTCTTTTCTAGGCCGTTGATCTGAAGATGGACGGTCGTCAACGTTTTCATCTTCACAGAGAGGGGCGCGGCTTCCTCCTTCATCTCCGGCCGGCGGCCGCCATGGCCGGCGTGCTCCACCTCGCCGGAGATAGCGGTTCTCCCTAACTAGACCACCAATCGGCCCGGGACTTGTTCCAAACGGAAGAGAAACTCAATGCGAACTCATCTAGGCGGTAAAAGTTTGCTACGATGGATCGAGCAAGACGCGCTATGAGAGGAGAACGGCGGCGCCATTGCCGATCCGACGGTGAGCTTCAAAAGCTTGCTTCGAAGCCTCTCCAACCAAAAGAAAAGCATAAGAAGGTAGAGGAGACGAGTGCGGACTCACCAACGCGAAGAAATTGACCTCCAATCCACCCGAAAGCTCCCCAACCGAACAACCGAAACCTTCAACACCCCCCAAGCCCTAGAGCTCGATTTCACGTGGTTTGTCTATCGTTTTAGATGAAAAACGAAAAGAGGGGGTCATGGCTTCTCCTTTATAGCTCCATATCACCGTATTCGGGTAGGGAATCCCGGGTTAATCGGTAAGGGTCGGTGGCGGCAACACTCGAGTCTGGCTCGGTCACGGCACGGGGAAGAAGAAACACGCTGACATGTGGGTCCCAACGGTCAGCGACCGCAAGAGAGAGGAGGGCGCGACTACGGTACTTGGGCCGGCCCAAAAACGCGCGGGGAAGAGGGGCTCGGCGGCTTCGGCTCACTGAAGCGACTCAGCCCACCAGCGCGGGCGCGGGAGAACAGGTCGAGCGGCCTCCAGGCCGAACAGGTAGAAGGTGAGTTGTTTTCTTTTTTTTCTTTCTTTTCTTTATTTGTTTATTTTCCAAAACCTTTTTCAAATAGAATTTTCTAAACCAAAACAAATAAAATAAATTCCACACCACAAAATAAAATAAATGCAACAGCATGAATGCATCACCAAATATTCTTTCTAAAAATTTTAAATCTTAATTCCCCATTAATTGTTATCTAAATTATTTTAACCCACTAATTCTAATTGTTTGAAATTTTTTGGGTGTTACAGATTCTACCCCCTTAAAAGAATCTCGTCCTCAAGATTGGACTGCTTACTCAAATAACTGCGGATATGATTTTCTCAATTCATCCTCTCTTTCCCATGTTGCCTCTGCCTCTGAATATCGATTCCACTGAATCTTGCACATCTTAATAATCCGACTTCGGGTAACTCTCTCAGCAGTTTCTAAAACCTTGATCGGAAACTCTTCATAGGTAAGATCCTCTTTAACAGTCAATTCATCTAAGGGTATCTGCTCTTCAGGCACACGCAAACACTTCTTAAGTTGTGAAACATGAAACACATCATGTACTCCAGACAAATTCTCAGGCAACTCTATTTGATAAGCAACTTCTCCACGTCTAGCAATAACTTTAAATGGCCCAACATACCTTGGTGCTAATTTGCCTTTCATGTTAAACCTCTTCACACTTCTCATTGGTGACACCTTCAAATAGACATAATCACCTACCTCAAAAACTAAATCTCTTCTCCTATTGTCAGCATAACTCTTCTGACGAGATTGTGCCACTCTCAAATTCTCACGAATCATCCGCACTTGATCTTCTGCGTTTCTAAGAACATCCGTACCAAACACCTGAGACTCACCTGTCTGATCCCAAAATAATGGAGTTCTACACTTACGTCCATACAAAGCCTCAAACGGTGCCATCTTAAGACTCTGTTGATAACTGTTGTTGTAAGAGAATTCTGCATAAGGCAAACTCTTATCCCAACTGGTTCCATATTGCAATGCACAAGCTCTCAACATGTCTTCTAATATCTGGTTGGTCCTTTTAGTCTGTCCATCTGTCTGTGGATGGTATGCTGTACTAAAATTTAGCTTTGTTCCCAGAGATTCATGTACAGCTTTCCAAAAGTGTGACGTGAACTACGATCCTCGATCAGATACAATCTTCTTTGGAACTCCATGCAAACATACTATCCTCTCCATATACAACTCTGCCAATTTTGGTCCATGGTAGGTAGTCTTAATTGGTATGAAATGAGCAACTTTAGTTAACCGATCTACTATCACCCAAATAGAATCATAACCTCTCTGAGTACGTGGTAACCCCACTATAAAGTCCATACCAACCTCCTCCCACTTCCATTCAGGAATCTTCATTGGTTGCAACAATCCAGCAGGTCTCTGATGCTCAGCTTTCACTCTCTGACAAGTGTCACACAACGCCACATACTCAGCTACATCTCGTTTCAGTCCAACCCACCAATATTTCTGTTTGAGATCCAAATACATCTTAGTACTACCAGGATGAATAGAATAAGCTGACTCATGAGCTTCACGAAGAATTGCCTGTCTAATAGCTTGATCCTCAGGTACACACAGCCTCTTTCCAAACCACAAAATCCCATTATCATCCATTCGAAACTCTGATGACTTACCAATCACTATATCTTCCGCTATCTTCTTTAGTTTCTCATCCTTCAACTGACCCTTGTAAATTTCTTGCTCTAAGGTAGGTTCTATCACTAATTCCATTGTATTAGTAACAATTCCCAAATTCAAATATTCAAATTCAGCACATAACTCACTAGTCATGGACAACGTTCGTATCTCATTGGCATAACTTTTCCTGCTAAGAGCATCAGCTACTACATTAGCCTTACCAGGATGATAGTGTATCTCTATATCATAGTCCTTAATCAACTCTAACCATCTACGTTGCCTCAAGTTTAGATCAGACTGAGTGAAAATATACTTTAAACTCTTATGATCGGTGTATATATCACTCTTATGCCCAACCAAATAATGTCTCCAAATCTTCAAAGCATGAACTACAGCTGCTAACTCCAAATCATATGTAGGATAATTTAACTCATGCTTTCTCAACTGTCTAGATGCATAAGCAACAACTCTGCCTTCTTGCATAAGAACACATCCCAAACCTTGACGAGAAGCATCACAATAAATAGAAAACTTCTTACTCAAATCTGGCAATACCAAAACAGGCGCTGTAGTCAATCTCTTCTTCAATTCTTCAAAACTAGCTTGACATTTATCAGACCATACAAACTTGGCATTCTTCTCTAACAGAGATGTCATAGGTTTAGCAAGTTTAGAAAACCCTTCAATGAACCACCTGTAATATCCAGCTAAACCCAAGAAACTACGAATCTCGCTAACATCAGTAGGTGGTTTCCAATTCAATACATCCTTTACTTTGCCTGGATCCACTGATATTCCCCCATTAGAAACAATATGACCAAGGAAAGAAACTTTCTTCAACCAAAACTCACATTTACTTCGCTTAGCATACAATTTATGCTCTCTAAGTTTCTGCAATATCAGCCTCAAATGTTCAGCATGCTCTTTCTCTGTCTTGGAAAATACCAGTATATCATCAATAAATACCACCACAAACTTATCCAAATATTCCATGAGCACCTTATTCATCATGTACATAAAGTAGGCAAGTGCATTGGTCAAACCAAATGACATAACAGTATACTCATGCAACCCATACCTCATAGTAAAAGCTGTCTTTGGAATATCAGAGGCACGAATCTTCAATTGATGATAACCAGAACGCAAATCAATCTTAGAGAACACACAAGCACCTCTCAACTGATCAAACAAATCATCAATTCTGGGCAAAGGGTACTTATTCTTGACAGTTACCTCATTCAGTGACCGATAATCAACACACATCATCTGACCACCATCTTTCTTATCAACAAAAATAACTGGTGCACCCCACGGCGAAGAACTAAGACGAATAAAACCTTTGTCTTGTAATTCTTTAATTTGTTTCTTAAGTTCTTCTAATTCATCTACTCCCATTCTATATGGTCGTTTGGCTATAGGTGCAGTTCCAGGTAATAATTCAATAAGAAATTCAATGTCTCGGTCAGGTGGCATACCTGGCAAATCATCGGGAAAGACATCTGGAAACTCCTCAATAACTGAATTCTCTTTGATAGCATCTTCAAGCTGATTCACCAAAGCGGTTGGCTGCTTCTGCACTGCTACATCCACGTTGATTTTATCCCCATTAGGTGCAGTCACAACTACTACTTTCTGTTGGCACTGAATCACTGCCTGATTTTGTTTCATCCAATCCATACCCAAAATCACATCAATACCAGATGTCCTCAACACTATAGGAGTTATCTTAAACTCTACCCCCCTTAAAATCATACTAATTGGAAGACACCGATTAGTAGTTTGCATGGTACCTCCAGGTGAGTTTACTAAGAGAGGTTCTTTCATGGCAAGCATGGGTACACTATGCATTCTAACAAATATGTTGGAAATAAAAGTATGCGAAGCTCCAGAATCAAAAAGAATGGTTGCAGGAGTAGAATGGACATTGAACGTACCAAGCATAACTTCAGGCTCCGTCTGTGCTGTTTCAGTAGACACATGATTCACCTTTCCAGTATTAGATGATCTCTGCCCCTGTGGTGTCTGCGGATTCTGCTTCTTAGGACAATGATTAGCATAGTGTCCAGGCTCTCCACAGCGATAACACAGATTAGGGGTACTAGGTGCACTGGTCTTCATTGGAGTAGAGTTAGAATTACCCTGGCGTGGAGTTTGCTGACCACTCTGTTGCTGAAACTACCTCTGCTGATACTGAGGTCGTTGTTGGAACTGATTATTCTGGCGATTCTAAGACCACTGTTGATTTGAATTACGACTCCACTGACTAACTGGTCCCTAGAATTTAGAATGAAACCCATGTTGAGAATTGGTACGCTGGCGGTTATTGTTTCCAACACCTTGTCCTTTCATCTTTCTTTTCCTATCCATCTCTCGACGTTCATTATCCAGCACGATAGCCTTATTCACAAGCTCTTGGAAACTGGCATAGTTATTACCCTTCAACTGCAAACGAAGATCATAATAAATCCATTTTAGGAAAAGACGCTGCCTATCTGCATCGTCCCTCACTTCATTAGGAGCATAGCGAGCCAACTGCGTGAACCTGTCATGATACTCACTAACGCTCATATGTCCCATCCTGAGATTTCTGAATTCTTCCTGCTTCAGCTCAATTATACCCTTAGGAATATGATGAGTTCGAAAATCTCTAACAAACTCATTCCAAGTGATAGGAGGAGCATTGTTAGGACGTGCAGCTTGATACGACTCCCACCAAGTCTGAGCTGTCCCCTGTAACTGACCAGATGCATATAACACCTTTTCCATATCATTGCATTGAGCGATGTTCAACTGTTTCTCAACTGCTCTTACCCAATCATCCGCCTCCAAAGGATCAGCAGCATGAGAGAACACTGGAGGGCGTCCCATCAAAAATTCCCCATGTTTGTCTCTCACCTGAACAGGTGGTGGTCCTCCTGCAGGGGGATTGTTCTGCATGTGTTGCATGAACATCTGCATCATCTGATTCTGGGTATTCATAAGTTCCTCCATAGTAATAGGTGGGTTAGCACCTCCATGACCCCTGCCACGGCCTCTGCCTGACATCTATTTTCAAAACACAGAAAATGAAGTTCCGTATTATCCAAGATGATGTATTTAACAGATAAGCAAATCTGATTTCTCTGGGCGAATTCTAATTTGAGCAACTCAGTAAAACTGCTATATCTCAAGTTACAGACGTCCAATTCAGATGATCTTTACATGGTTGGAAAGCTTACAAAATTATCTACAACTTTAATTCACAACACTTTTCCTAATTCTGTCAATAAATTAGTCAAAAACAGAACTTAACCGAAACTATTCCAGAATTCCAGACTGCACAGTGACCCCAACTTCAAACAGGTATATCTCTTAGCTCATAATAGATAATAAGGTGATTCTTGCGGGGTTAGAAAGGTACAGAAGTCTAATTATTCTCAGTAAAATTTCTTAAATTTCTCACTAACGGATTTTAAGTTATTTCTAAAACATCCCAGACTGATCTAGAAATCAGCAAAGAACAGAACTAAGTTTACCTCACACCCAACTAATATATTCTTGATCAAACTTAATATTCTTAACTATGGAACTTGTAGACATGTCTACAAAACTCCAGCACACATTACAAAGATCCAAATCACACATTATCATAATAACAATCCATCAATCACACAATTGTTCACACCACAAACTGACTCTCAACACAACCAACTCAAATTAACTCGTAACTACTATCGTTCTTATTACATAGGGATTTTTCTAATCCTAATTAAGCTTCTCATAAATCTTGGGACGGCCTAACTCTGCCCTTAATTGGTCGATCTCCTTATAAGCTTGCTCCTTAAGTTCTTTTTCCTTTAGCAACTCATCCTTCAAATCCACCTCATGGAGAGCCAATTCACGAACCAGTCTCACTGTAGTTTGTAAAGTCAAGGATGAATCATCTGCAACCGGCACGGTAGACACCCTTGTCATGTAAGAAACAAGGAAAATGCCGGAGTGCACCCTGTAATGTCTTGTCCGAGCGTAGACCATGGTAGTAAACAAACGCATTGTAAGCGACATCCTCCATGCATGTTTCTACAGTTGCCTGGCTCACTCGGGTAATGAACTTCGACTCCACCTTAGACTCCTTAGTGGTAGGATCCCTTATCTTGACCCATAGCTCAGTCTCCCAGTAAGAATCCATCCATGGATGACTATACTCCGTACAGCGATACTCCAACGTAGCTTCCCAATCGTAGTAGTAGTTGTCCAAGGTTCTTGTCAGCATGTCATGGAAGAAAGCATCAGCTTTAGGAACCATGATCTGAAACTTCGTGGTCCACCCTATAACTAAATTCTCCATTGGTGTGTCACCAACTCTTGATTCAGCATCAGATAGCTCTTGTTCACCATCTACATGGGGCTCCTGGGGTTTGAAACGGGCAACGTACTGTGCAGCCGACAGACGGGGATGAGGAGGCATCTATAAGATTTAGACATAGATTAGATAGAATCAATGTATTTTCGCAATAGAATAAGGTAGAGGAAGCATAAAAATTTAGTAATTAACAAGGTGAAAGAAATAAGCATGAAATAAGTGAAGCATGAATGCTAATAACGACCACTCTAACTAGGCTTGCGTCCTACAGTCAACACGGCTCTGATACCAATTTGTCACACCCATTTTTAAGGACAAAAATAGGATGCATAAAATACTCATGTGCGCCCCAGAACATGATCACACACACAAGTAGACAAATTACATAGTATCATCACAGTGCTTATTACATAGCGAATAAATATTTAACACATAGTCTTGAACGATAAATAATAATGACTAATAGTAGATCTCCAGCGGAAACTCTAAACACAGGGACACGGTTGACTGGTTGACACCAAGACTAGTACTCATTACGATAATCTTCCTCATAATCTTCATCTGTTATGGTGGAAATAGCAAGGGTGAGTCCATGTCGAACTCAACAAGTACAACACAGGGTTCATGAGGCACAAAAGGCTAGACACTGTTTAACTGCGTTTAGCTTTTATTTATCATGTATTTAGCAATTGAGTAGCATCAAGGTAATACACTTCCCATTAATGAGTCAATGATCAATTGTAATAAGAATAATGAATAGCATTAACATGAGCATAATAATAATCAACAGTAATTAAACATGATATAACAATTATGATCAACTATTCTGTAAGAATCCCTAAGGCCGCTCGTATCCGTGAGCACGGCCAGTATAGCAGTTTTTAACTCTGCGCAGAGGTGTACACTTTCACTATGAGTCATAACTTCCAAATACATGGGGAGGCCATTCCCAAAACACCGGAAATCATATAAAGCCACTTAAAGGTTCGTCTAACAAGTTAGGGCCATTAGATTCACTCGGCAGGCAGATGTAGGAACCCCTTTTCAAATGGCACACTTCCTTCTCGGCTATACTCATTGACTAGAGGCTGTCCTACACCCAACGTGGCAAGCCATTCTTATGCCATTTAAGGTAACCACTAACAAGCTAGAAAAGGTCCTTTAAGCAACTAAAGCCAGAGCCATATAGCTCTCACAGCTGTACTGTATATCCCGGTTATCACTTACAGATAAGTCCTTATGGAGAGTAACTAGAGCAACAACAATTAACACAACACAATGCTCTAGTCCCCTTTGTCAACAATAATAAAATCATCTTAATGGTTGATTGCTTAACCCATTAGTCAAATTACAAGATCATTGTTCATAATTTAGCACTAGCAACAACTACCCAAATACATAGCCCATAGGTAACAAGGAATCAGGATATCAATCACTAAGTTATAATTTCTAAGGTTGTCAAGGAAAGCACATGCATATGTATGATAATTTCAGTGAATAGGTAACAAGGATTGTCCCATGTTATACTTGCCTTGATCAAAACTCTCCGAATGATACTGCTGATCTGGCTCAAAGTAATACACCTGATCGTCCAGAAACTGCTCACCTTCTATACTCGATCATCAATCAACATCATACATGCATCCAATCAAACATACACGAAGCAAACAAAGAGATATAATTAGAACAGTACACCAATAGTAAAAAACAGTAATAAAAGTTTATAAAACTCTTCTACACGTTCCTACGATCACACAGACGTAAAGATCACCAAACTCGGAGTTAAAACGTGAAAGTTACGAATTTTCTAAGATTTCCTATAGATAAATAAATACTTAATTATAAACTCGAAAATTAAATTGTCCAAATTGACTGTACAGCTACACTAACATGTAAAGCTCGCAAATACGAACCTAACGCAACTTGAACGGATCAAATCGGAGTTAAAACGAAGATTTTATTACCAAAACAATCCTAGTGGCAAAACTGTAAATATCCGAAAACGTATTTTTGATTTACCGCGAGAGAATACGCTTTCAAAACACGAAAACACCTTTCGGGGTTTACGCCTAGGGACTGCGGGTTCTAATTTAAAAAAGTTCAGGGACTCTTTATGAAATCTACCCCCGAAAGGGTATCTTCTTTTCTAGGTCGTTGATCTGAAGATGGACGGTCGTCAACGTTTTCATCTTCACAGAGAGGGGCGCGGCTTCCTCCTTCATCTCCGGCCGGCGGCCGCCATGGCCGGCGTGCTCCACCTCGCCGGAGACAGCGGTTCTCCCTAACTAGACCACCAATCGGCCCGGGACTTGTTCCAAACGGAAGAGAAACTTAATGCGAACTCATCTAGGCGGTAAAAGTTTGCTACGATGGATCGAGCAAGACGCGCTATGAGAGGAGAACGGCGGCGCCATTGCCGGTCTGACGGTGAGCTTCAAAAGCTTGCTTCGAAGCCTCTCCAACCAAAAGAAAAGCATAAGAAGGTAGAGGAGACGAGTGCGGACTCACCAACGTGAAGAAATTGACCTCCAATCCACCCGAAAGCTCCCCAACCGAACAACCGAAACCTTCAACACCCCCCAAACCTTCAACACAAGGACGCATGCATGGAGCATTAAATGTTGGTAAAAAAAACTAATTGCATAGTTTATCTGTAAATGTCGAGACGAATCTTTTGAGCCTAGTTAGTCCATGGTTGGACAAATTTTGCCAAATAACAACGAAAGTGCTACAGGAATTTTTCCCCAAAAATTTTGGATCTGAACACAGCCTATATAGGGAGAGGACCGAGAAAATCAAAACCTAGCTACTACCACACAATAGATTTATTTATTATTTTCTGCACTTTACTGGGTTCTTTTTCCCTCCTTTGCTCCTTCAAAAGTCCTTGTGTTTTTCTTTTGATTGTACTGCCTTGCTCCCTCCCCTTATTTATTTCATTAATCAGATGTCCTCCTCCTTGCCTTACTCACATGATTTGTTTGCTATTTTTTATTACTATTCTAGGAATTACTATTGCACTACTTATTTTTCCCATGTTCGTTCTAAACTATAGGTTATTTTGGTTTTTTTATACATAACTTTTATTATATATCTAGACATATCGTATATCTAGGTGTATAGAAAAGTCAAATCGACCTATAATTTTAGACAGATGTTATTAATTACTTATCACACAAGCATGCATGCTTTTAGTTACATATGAAGTGTACCTTATACTCCCTCACTTTAACTTTGTGCTAAGTGAAACTTATTTAACTCTGACCAATTTTATAGAAAAACAGACCAACATTTACGACGTCAAGTTAGTTCTATTAAACACTTCATGAAATAGATTAGCAAAAAGAATACTCCATAAAATATGTTTCAGTTATAGATGCCAATATATATTTTAACCAAAGAATTCGTAAAAGTCAATTTTTTAACTTAGGATAAATCTAAAGTGAACTATAATTTGGAATGAATGCGGCATTATACTTTGTAATGCACGGAGAGTATATTCGTGGTCCATGCATGCATTCTTCTTGTGGCATTATTGAAGCCTGTTGAATGAAAACCAAATGATACCAGTCTAGCTACAAGATAACTACATATGCTTGGACCAGGGATATGCCCCACATATTTAAACTCGTTATTTATTTATTTTGGATAAGGGTCAGGCTGAAGATCGATACGGTGTGTTTAGTTGCCCTGTAAAATTTTTGGATGTACAGTAACTCTTTCGTTTGTATTTGACAATTAGTGTCCAATCATGGACTAATTAGGTTCTAAAGATTCGTCTCGTGATTTACAACCAAACTGTGTAATTAGTTATTTTTTTTACCTATATTTAATGCTCCATGCATACGTCTAAAGATTCGATATGACGAAAATCTTATAAAATTTTTAGAATTTTGAAGGAACTAAACACTGAGAGATGATATGATCACGTACTAGTACGCATGCATTAAATGGAGTTCTTCATCTGCTCCATCTCCTGCACGTCGCCTTGTCTGCTCCCACTGCTGGACCACCCGGCCGGCACCCAGCAGCCGACTCCGGCTGGTACTACACAGCAGGAGTTGCTACCTCTAGCTTCTAGCTATAGGGCAATTGTCCATAATCCAATTGCATCTGTCCTGAACCCTTTGCATTGGTTTTAATTTTATTGGTTAATTTATTTTTCTCTTTTATTAATTTTGGCGGAAGGATTACTACTTGATCTTTTTTTACGAACAAGCATGGAAATAATCCTAATTTTGTTTCATCGATGAAAAAGAGTTCTACGATGTTCACCGGCAGATAGAACAGGGCACCAGAGGCCACATGAGAGAGGCCCAAGAAAAAATCACAGGAACAAAAGGGTATTTTGTTTCCATCGCAAAAAAATAGTATTTTGTTTAATCAAAAAAATGGTATTTTGTTTCTTCGCAAAACGGTAGCAACACTGTTTGCAGGAGTTGTTTTTCTCTCTTCACGAAATGAACGTAAGGGCGGAGGAAGCAACGTCTCCTTCGGATGATTGTACTGTAGCACCGCTATATGTTACTGTAGCAAGAGGTTTTTCCTCTCTATCAATTTGGTTTGGCTTTTGGAAACTGCTTCTACACTATCAAAAAGTCCAACGCTAACCAAAGGGATGCAGCCTATAGCTTACATTAGTTTTTCCACAGGCTCGTCTTCTGCTACAATGCACTACAGTACCGCACAGTGTGAAGCTGAAAGCCAGCATAAACCTTGCCAAAGAGACCATTAATAGTAATGACAAAATAAAACATGCTTCCAACAGTCTATTAGCCTCAAATGCATGCACACACGCGCAGGTATCAATCTGGCCGGGGAGCAGAGGACCACTGCGTACATGCACACCGTACCCAGGGGGATTTGAGAAAGGATCTGAATGAAAAGGATGCATGCTGTGGACTGCAAATAATGGATGCGTGCATCTATCATCGTCTATTGATATATACATCCATCCACAAGATTTGTGGCGTATGTTTCTCCAACGTACGTATATCATACCCCTATTGCATGTATGTATATACACACATTATTCAATTCCATCTACATTTATTCAAAATTGTACACATGCACCATCGTAAACATCTCTTCGATCACTTGGTCTGCACTGCACCTCCTGTTGCCATTCATTTGTCGCGCGCGTGCCCACAATGGTCAAGCAAGTCACATCTCAGGTACTATTCCGCTTCCCCTGGAAACTAACGTTATCCGCACTCGTGGTACTCTAAATTCATCATCTATACATCCTAGTCATCAAGATTCTCTCCTCTATACCTGATTTTTCCGCACCCATCCATCCTCTATTCACTGTGGGCCCACTTGTCACTTTATCTAAATATATCCATGTGAGATCTTGCTTTGAAGTATTTATTGAAACAAATTTAATGGTGTAATCGAAATTTAATTTGGTTTTATGGTTTGTGAGTTATAATATTTTTTTAAGTTGAAAAAGTGGGGCTCGCGTCTGATTCTTCCCTTGCATGTGCTCTCCTGCTCGGGCGTGGGCGCATGGTGGGGCCGCAGGCCTGGCACGTCGTATAGAGGAGGAACGGTATCGCGCTGTATTTAGAGGAATCGCGTCGGTTGCGGATCATTTGCAGTACACCACTGCGAGTGATTTTTACGCCACACGCTATTGCATCCGCTTTACAGGATCCTTTAGCGGATCCAGTGCAGAGAGCCTAAAAGTTCCAATTTTAATCGTCCTAGAATTTGGGTCTCTCTTAATTAATGTCTGATGGTTGTGCAGAAAAAATAATTCACAAGGCTATGGCCCCATTCGGCTGAGCTGATAAGCCGGCTGAAAAATACTGTTGGCTGATTTATTGTGAGAGAAAAATACTGTTCCGATTGAAAATACAAGCTGAAAAAGACGGATTATAAGCCGGGTGAACAGGCTCTATATATCAACTGGAGTACGTAGCTTTGAAAATAAAGGTGAAACCGTGAAAGTTTAGTTTCTCCAAGGAGTGACAAAGTCTTCTCTTTTCTGACGTGCTACAAACTACTCTTTCCGTCCTAAAATACAGGATATCAGAGATTCAAAATTTGTCTCGAATTATTATAAGTTGTACCCAGGCGCCGCGCATGTTCGCGACATCACGGAGGACCCGATGTTGGAGGAGTTTGCAGCCTCGACCACCAGCACTTGGCTCATCACGGGCCGTCCTTTGAGCGTGCGACGTCACCTCCCGTGCCCCCCCCCCCCCCCCCCCCCCCGCTCCAGGATGAGGCCCCGACAACGGTCGCGGATCCAGCGGCAACGGACTCCTGCGAGTTGAGGACTCCGCCTCCGCGCCCCATCAAATGGGCGGGGGGCTCACCGACGGAGGCTGACCCACCCAGCCCGGAGCCGCTGGAGACCCCCTCCAGTGAGGTCAGTGACGACACCTTCCAGCGCCGCCTCGACTGCTTCGTGAGCGATGTGTTGATTAAGAGGGACTCTCCTCTTATTCGTGAGCCTCCAAAGCAGCCCCCCATTAAGCCTAGACTGCCAAAGCGGAGCAGACGGTTGGCGGCTCAGCCCCTCTCTCGAGTTCCTGCCTCCAAGCGAGGGGAGGTCTTGATCATGCAACGTATGGGCTACATCAAGCCGGGTGAAGCTCCTTCCACGTCGGGGATTGAGAAGTACGAAAAGCTTCTTGGTGGCGACATGACTGCGGAAGAGGCCGAGGCGCCGGACGCGCTCCTCCCGGCCGCTCAGCCGCGAAGGCGCAAGGCCAACTCCTAGGTCGTGCTTTGGCGTCAACTTCGGTTGTTTCTTTATGTAATATCGACCTAGAGATTCCTCGTTAGGATGGTCCAGCTACGGCTGTGTTGACCTCCGGCGCTCTTGCAAGCGCGTTGTATGTTTGTCAAACTCTTCTTCTTAATACAATGATACGCAAATCTTTTGCGTATTCGAGAAAAAAAATTATAAGGTATTTTGAATTGCTCAACCTCGTCCATGCATGCCTGCAGTGGCAAACTCAGGACTCAGCATGTCAGTTTTTTTTTTTTTTGCTAACTGAACTAAATAGTGAGGGGCAAGTTTTGTTCTTTTTTTGTTTTTTATGCTAGACTACTCCTTATCTGGCCTTAAAATAACTTGGGTATCTTGTATTTGAGGACGGAGAGAGCAGTGATGAAATATGTTCAGTTTGGGGCCAACAATAGTCTACTGATGGTCCACATCAGTAAAAAGTCACTGTCTACCGAGTGATAAAAAATGGCAAGTCAGAATAGTAGAGTTGCCTGTTTTAACCGCTCATGCATGCACCTTTTTAATCTCAGTCGATCATGGAATAATGATATGATCTCGCTTTCAGCAGCATGCATGACGCAGCCGGCAGGCAGGCCTCGTTTCCTGTCAAAGCTGATTATTACTACGCGCTGCTAATTAAACAGAGAGACTGTTCAAAGCAAGCAGGTGATGAGGTCCAGATCGACCAACCTGCAGGTAGACGAAGAAAGATCGACCATCAGTCAGACAGAGGATCTTATTTCTTCTTGTCTTTGTTTTGGTGTGTGCTGTTTTTAGGCAGCAGGACGACCTTGCTAGCTGCTGCACAAGGTGAGGTTGGGTAGTAAGTTAGAGACTGCTGACTCACTCATGACTTCTTCAAGTCTCTAGAAGCGCTAATATAAGGGCATGCTGTGTAGAGCCAAGTTGGACTCTGAAGACTTCCAGCCATCTTCCAGCCAGTGAAAACATGCATATAATTATTCTGATTTAAAATAAGACTCTGATGACTTCTTCCAGGCCTCATTATTCAGGATGGGTTGCATAATAAGAATAGTCTAACTATGCCATCACAAGCAATGCCATTACTGTTAGGCCTAAAGCTTAGTTTAGTTTACTGAATTATACATCTGAGAAATCAGAGTGTTGGTGTGTGCAAAGTAGCAGGAGAGGATGATTTAAAATAGGACTCTGATGACTTCCAGGCCTCATTATTCACGATGGGTTTGCATAATATAATATGAAAAATTTTACATCTCAGAAATCAGTGTTGGTGTGTGCAAATTGGCAGGAGAGGCCATATATGCATATGCATATGCCCCCCGAATGGTCCATCCATGATGCGGGGTTCTTTCCTTTTTTTTTTTTTGAGGGAACATCCATGATGCGGGTGGGATGCATGCGATTGAGTGGCGGCGGCCCAGAGGATAATGCTGCTGCACTGCTTCACATCAACTTTCTGGGCCAGCGGCCCAGCCCAAACTGATGTTTCGAAATCCTGAAGGCCCAACCGGCAACCGCCAAAGTAATAATAATGATTATAATACTACTGTATGTATATGAAATGAATACTACTTCTGAGAGCATGCGGAACTATAGCGCGACAAATAAAAACAAATGAGAGAATGCGCAACGAAAAGCTAACTAAAAACTATCAGTTAAAAGTTTAACGACGGCACATAGACCTGATAAAATATGAACCACCACATACTCAACCAAACAATAGGTTACATATACACACAATATAGTTTCAGACGTATAATAATTCGTTACAAAAATTTATTCTCGGAAGAGGCTCTCTACACTTCTCCGATGAAGAAACACAACAACTCCCCAGGATTTCGGTTTGCTCATCTAGTTGGTGCCATACATGTGGCGGATCAGGTCGATCACACGGGTGCTTGAAAGAGATGAAATGAAAAACAAGTTAGGATTTAGAAATTCAAGTGCACAGACAGAAGCCCTAGCCAATGCCAGATATATAACACTCAGTAGAGGCTACTAACCTATATCCCCACTCGTTGTCATACCAGGACACAAGCTTCACGAAATTGCCATTCAAAGCAATGCCGGCCTTAGCATCAAAGATGCTAAACCTGTGATTGAGAGAGACAATTACCCAAAAAATATTGTAAGTGGGCCGAGGACCTAATAATTAATAGTTAACAAATGATTATCACAAAAGATTATTGGATCATAGTATGTATAATACTAATACCTGTTGTCACCCAGGAAGTCAGTGGAAACAAGGTCCTCGTCAACATAACCCAAAATGCCCTTGAGGGTACCCTCTGCCTCGGCCCTAGAAGAATATTGGAGATGTTTGTACACGAGCATCCGAATGACTATTTAAAACAAGTCAATGTGCATTTGAATGTTGGCCAAACACTGGGCATTGCATAAAACTCACTTGATCGCAGCCTTGATCTCGTCATAGGTAGCTGACTTCTCAAGCCTAACAGTCAGATCAACGACAGAGACATCAACGGTAGGAACACGGAAAGCCATTCCAGTCAACTTCCCATTAAGGGCAGGAAGCACTTTACCAACAGCCTGCAAGAAATTAAGTAGTCACAAACTAAAATACAATAAATCCACAAAACAGAAATGATTTTAACAAAAATGTAGGAAGATGTGTTTCTATTTTAGAAACTTAAACTATATATACACCATTTTACATTACCATACTTTCTTTTATGCAAATTAAAGCATGAAGGTAATAACATTGAAGCATATTGTGTAGTACACAAGCAAAAGAAACTAGTTCAGTTTCCTAACCTTAGCAGCTCCGGTGCTGCTGGGAATGATGTTGAAGCTAGCAGCCCTTCCGCCCCTCCAGTCCTTAGATGAGGGCCCATCAACAGTCTTTTGGGTAGCTGTAAGAACCACATGTGCCCCATTACTCAAAGACAAGAAATATATAACTATATAGATTTTCCTCTTAACCTATTTAGAAATAAGCTTTACCAGTGATGGCATGAACGGTGGTCATTAGACCCTCCACAATACCAAACTTGTCATTGATGACCTACATGGAACAAAAACAAATGACCAAGGTAAGATGATATATAGGATCCCAATTAAATAGCAGTTTATGTCAGCGGTAAAACAACATAACAAGAAGCACCTTAGCAAGAGGAGCAAGGCAGTTGGTAGTGCAGCTAGCATTAGAGACAATGTTAATGTCAGACTTGTATTCCTTCTCGTTGACACCGACGACGAACATGGGCGCATCCTTGCTAGGAGCAGAAATGATGACCTTCTTAGCACCACCCTGTAAAAGAACATAGAGAAACCACCAGATCCTTTCAACACTTTGGAAGAACTAATATATAAGAACCTTAGAGTCACAAAACATATAAGAACCTTCGAATAACGAAACACTAGGAATAAAGAAGAATGTACCTTCAAGTGGGCCGCAGCCTTGTCCTGGTCAGTGAAAACACCAGTAGACTCAACAACATAATCAACACCAACCGAACCCCATGGGATCTCCTCAGGGTTCCTACAAACATGTCGTCAGTGATTAGCCCACAATGGTTGAATTGGGTATGAAATACATTAATATCAAAAGGAATGGTAGCAAACCTGCAGCCAAACACAACAACCTCATTGTCACCAAAAACAAGGGTCTTTGAGTCCTTCACCTTGACATCATGGTGCTTCCACTGTCCATGGACAGTGTCATACTTGAACATGTAAGTCTGCAATAACAAGATGGGACTCAATTGGTGTAGGTAAGCTAATCAAACTTGCCAAATGTAGGAATAAAAAGATTCAGAGAATTCAAGATCTGCACAAAAACATAGATTTAGATGCTTTGAACCAATAACATCAGCAATGGAATATATCTAATGTAATTCGTTCAGATCATAAAATTCAGATGAACCTTAACATGGATCAATATAGTGCATGACCCCATATATACATCCCATCCAACAAGGTCCAAATCGTATAAAATGTACGTATATACTACCATCGAATAAGCATGTAGGTTCAACAAAACATACTGCATGCACTCCATAAGTAACAAAAGAAGCAAAATGTTAGAGAGACGAAACATATACCATGTAGTCGGTGCTGATGAAGGGGTCATTGACGGCGACGAGCTCGACATCGTTGCTCTGCAGAGCCACTCTCGCCACAAGCCTACCAATCCTACCAAACCCTGCATAAACCAAAAATTCACACCATCTAAGAACTCAAATAGACCAGACCAGATCAGATTTGTAAGAGGTTGTTAATAGAACTCACCATTGATCCCGATCTTGATCTTCGCTGCACATTGGACGGAGCAAATTTAAACAAAACCAACCAAACCAAGAAACACATTAGATCAACAGAAATCATATCACCACACCATCAACCCACTCTCAAAACTAAAACACAACAACTAACTTTTTTTGCGAGAACACAACAACTAACTATGCTTGCAGAATTAATGACGACTGCATTACCACCCATGGGGACGACAGAGAGTGACACTGCGCGACGGAGGGGAGACGAAGAAGGAAGGCTGGATTGGTTTCAAGTAGTAGGATATCGAGATGGGGTCATAGGAAACGACTATATATAGGTCCACCACCCCACCTCGCGCTGCGGATTGCTGAGCCTTTGTTTTTTGGCTACCGATAAAAATAGTGTTGCGAGGATGTGAGGGTGTATGTATGCCAAGTGGGCTATCTGAGAGGCTCAACTGCTCTGCTCCCGAAATCGCAAGAACAAAAGGGTATGCTCTCTTTCACTAATAATACAATAATACCTAAACAGCCTTACATGCTAAAAACCATAATACACACAAAAAGAGGTTGTATATTAATGACAAAATATGCATATATTTACATTCTCACATGAAAAATGATGCTATCTAGGTACATATGTAGGTTATGGATGTATTTGGTTCAGCTTTTGGAAAAGTGTTTCTGCTGCTAAAAAGCAGAATGTCAAACCGATCGGTAGAACCAGAAGCTGCTTTTCCGAAAGCAGCTACTTTCATGCAGTACAATTTTCGCTGCACCTTGGACCTTGCTTTTGGTGGTTGATTTTATGCTTTTCCAAATGAGTGAAAATAGAGTGATGTTTTATAGCTGTTTCAAGGGAGATAAAGAGAGTGGACAGTTTTCGTAGTTGTTTTAACCAAACAATTTACAACTTTTTCCTAGCATATAGCTCACAATCATTTTTTCACAGCTCATAGTTCACAATATTTTTATTACGGTTCACAGCTCAACCAAATAGACCTTATATTAGCCTTAGACAAGCATGATGCTTGTACTCCCTATATCATTCTGGCCACCACCCATCGATCCGCAGCAGCGAGCATTGCATGCATATATGCACACACCCAAGATATCGGAGGGACGTAAAACTGTGTGCACACGTCGTGGAATTTGATTTTAAGACAAATTGCGACGTATGACACGATCATTGAATAAACATCGAGCTGCAAACCCTAAGATGACCATGCAACGAGATTACGACAACAGGTATATTTGCTTTGCTAGTATGACATCTATGGTCTACACGTCATAGGCAAGGATAGGCCGAAATTCAGGATTTTTTTTTGAAGCAAAGGCCATGCCTCGAATGGCCCAGCCCTTCCTATGTGGATGCATGCGATGCGAGTGCCCGGAGGATGATGATGGGGCTGTCTATCGATCCATGGCGACGTGTGGCCCAGCCCAAACTGACGTTTCGAATGGAGGCCCAAGTAATAGCTTTCAAATACTACTCCCTAGTCTGTGCATAGTTTTGCTGCTTGAGCCAGCGTTTTGTCTCCACTAAAAAAAAAAGAGCTAGCGTTTTGTCTCCTTTTTCTAATCTGCTTACCCAAATTGACTTGACGCAATTGCTTCCATTTTTCATAAATATATTTCAGAATTTAACAACGTTATTCTTCTAGTAGTTGTAGATGACATGTTCATGAATATCGAGACAAGAATGTAACTTTATTTGTCAATCTCGAACGGACCTTGACCTTAGCCTTTTGAAGTTGTTCAAAAGAGATATAGTAAGTATGCGTGCACGTATGTGAGTGTGAGTATCTACATCTGTGCTTTGCAAAAAAAAATAAAAATTAAAAATAAAAAAAAATAAAAATAAAAATCGAGCTGAACCTTTTTTTTTTATCACTTCCCAGTACCACAGAAAGTGGCAAGACGGGAAAGATGGAACTTATTCAGCTGCTGTGTGAATTGCATTTGAAGAATATACAACGTACGTGGCCGTATTTTTCACGCTTTACTTTTTTATATTAAATGACGCATATGGTACACTTGCTTGTGTGCATTCAACTAGAGGAAACATCGATTTCTCGCCATCGACTCGGCCGTTGCCATCTGAAAGAAGAGAAAATGCCAATTAAATTGTTTCATATGGAAATGAAAAAACAACGGTCGAGAATTCAAGAAGAGGTGGTGAGTGGGGAACAAATATTTAACGAATGTGATGTGATGAGGTCACCATGCATCCGTGTCCCGGCCTGCTGTCCGTGTTACTAGCTGCTATACCACACACACTAGCGCTACAACCTACAAAGAGGGCCGGCAGGCATCCATGCACTCACGCGCACTAAACAAGGCTGTGTGGTGAATCGACCACTAACACTGGTGACTGCTCTGCTAGCTAGTGGATGCAAATTTTTTTACGATGAGATAATGCTAGGTTAATCATATCGGGATTGGGCCAAAAGGTAGCTAGGCATGCATGTAGATAGTATATATGTGCAGTTGCACAAGAAGAAGAAAGAAAAGGTGAAAGCATGCATGCATTGTTTGTTTGTGACTTTGTGCTCAACCTGGAGAGAGAGAGCCTAGCTTCCTTATCACCACCAGCTTTATTTAGTTTATTTCTATTCCATTGCTATTCTTTTTAATTCATTCAACCCCCTTATCACAAAAGCCACTTGGCCTTTTTAGTTACCTTCCATTCACTGACATGTGGGGCCCACATGTCAGCTCCATCTTCCACCTCTCTCCTGTCCATCTCAGGGCATGGACGGGGACCTGGATGAAACCTCAACAATAGTTTAGGGACCTAAATGACCGTTTTGATAGTTTGGGGACCGGGATGAAACCCCACCAATAGTTTAGGGACCTAAATGATTGTTTTGATAGTTTGGGGACTGGGATGAAACCTCAGTAATAGTTTAGGGACCTAAATGGTCGTTTTGATAGTTTGGGGACCGGGATGAAACCCCACCAATAGTTTAGTGACCGCCCATGTAATTTACTCTTTTTTTTCTCAACCCCGCGAGCAAACTCATCTATGCTGCCATGACACGGTATCCTCCTCACTGTCATTGGCAGCTACAGTCACACTAGAACCCCTCTCAGCTCGATGGCCCTGCCTACCCTATTCCACTTCCACCGTACCAACCGATGATGTACCAACGCAGCCTTGGCTTGCCTTTGCATTGTTGGCTCTATGCCCGCCACACCACCAACCTGCTTGGAGTCAGCGACCTTCCTTCTAAGGTTGCCACCTCTTAGAGCAACTTCAAGTGTCTCTTTAATAGGAATAGAGATTTTAATTTGGTGAAACAAAACATTTCAACAGCTTCTTCAATTAAAACTTCAAATATTGTCATCTTATAATTCTATTCATGTTTTCTCACTGGTTAAAGATGAAGAGCGGGGATGGCTCTCCAAAGTGCAGACAAGATATAGCGAAACCGTTAGAAGGTGGAAATAAATAGAGAATAATTTTTATGCAAATGACTCTCCAAATGAGGATTTAGAGAGTGATTTTAAGAAAAACTCTTGGAGATGGTCCTATCGATGAAACCCTAATCTTTGAATCCTAAATTTCAAACCTTAATCTCGTTGGATTTGGAGCCTGAAAAAAATATTGATAGGCTTCAAAACACTCATCTGCCTCTAAGGAGTCCCCTTATTATAATACGGAGATCATATATAATGGTTATGTCACTTAGGTGTTGCTTACTTAGTTACTTGCATGTGATTGAAAATTAGATGTTCCTAAGAAGTCCATTTAAGTTTATTCCCCTAAATGATGCCCGGATTGTGACCCTTAATCTTTGATTTGGTCTCCTCACCCTTGTTTATGAAAATAAGGTCATTAGAGCAACTCCACCAGATTGAGAAAAAGCAATCTTCTTTTCCTAAAAATTGTCATAAAGGGAAATGAGGTGAAAAAACTGCTCCAGCAGATCCCCTTTCTCAATCCCCTTTCTCTATATTTTTTCTCAATCCCTCAAAGTCTCCCCTCAGTTCCTCAAATAGAGGAGAGCAAGCAGCCTTTATTTTTCTCATTCCTCTTTCCTCCCCCATTTGTCACTGACATGTGGGTCCACATAATAAAGGTGATGAAGTTTCCTCAATCTGCTACAGCAGCCCTTCCCTATATCCTGCAATGCTGCAATTCAGTTTCCTCAATCCCCAATAGGACATTTTAATATAAGGGAAAGAGGATAGAAGAAATGGTGGAGTTTTATCCTTCATTTACAATCTAAGGTTACCATGGCTAAGCGTCGGCAACTACAGTTTTAGTATACATGCAGTGTTTATTGACAGTAGTCACACCAGTTAGTCTACCAAACTTCTTATCTTCCTAGTCCACTGATGATATTGGATGCACATTTGTCAGTTCAATCTTCCTACCATCGCTGGGTCTGGGAAGATGGAAAAGCTCATCAATACCGATTACCCTCTGCTGGATCTGATTCCAGCAGTGATATATGTTGGGACCTGCAGTGATCCATGAAGACTAATCCAAGCAGGTGAAAACGGGAATTGGCTCACAAGCAAAGGTGAATATTGATCAGATTTTAAAAGAAGTCATAGGATTAAAGTAAACAAATTCCTGATTACCGACTCATGTCGGCAAATTCCTCATGGTTTGCAGTCTGGAATTGCATTCCTATATGCATTTGAGTAATTCCTGATGGTTTTAGCCATCATATTGCCAAAAGTTTAGGAGGTCAGGTGGACATTTTTTTTTGTTCCAAAAGGACTACAAGAGATTTGTCGTGCTATAATTATTAGAAAGGAAAGCAAACAAAACACTAGCCAAAAACAGGAAACAAAAGGAACAAAAAGGCTGATATTAAATGGACATCTACCAGCTAGATACTATTTTCCTGTGTGTGTGTAGCATTTTCATTGTCCAGGATATGGCCCCACGTACAGGGGGATGTGGATCACCCACTAATCTCCATCGATCACTCTCACACATACACTTGCTATATTATTAGAAAGGAAAGCAAACAAAACACTAGCCAAAAACAGGAAACAAAAGGAACAAAAAAGCTGATGTGCCGTAAATTAAATGGACATTTACCAGCTAGATACTATTTTCTTGTGTGTGTGTAGCATTTTCATTGTCCAGGATATGGCCCCACACGTACAGGGGGATGTGGATCACCCACTAATCTCCATCGATCACTCTCACACATACACTTGCTATATAGTATCAAATCTAGTGTTAGTTTTGCGATGGGGCTTGGAATCTGACACGATTGGAGGGATGGAAAGGTGGCAGCACTGCACACGCAAGGAAAAAGTTTGGATAGGGACCTGCACTAACAATGGCGCTAGGCTAGCCTCCTGCTGCTCTTCCTCCTCCTCCTGCTGCCTGCTGGCCCTCTCTTTGATCTCTCTCTCTCTCTCTCCAAGCATCTCTGCTTCTCTCTTTCTAATCACAGATGCTGGAGCTAGAGAGGGTCCCATTATTAGATTCCCATGCAGATGCAGCAAGCAATCAACCACTGCCGCCATGCATGCATGGATGCATCATGCGTGCACTCTCTTGGAATATGGGATTGGTATAAACTTCAATTTCCCTGGTGCAGATTCTGTACTACTCCTAGCTATTGGTATACATTTCAATTTTCTTGGTGCAGATTCTGTACTAGCTAGCTATTTTTCGTGATCTACGATTCTGTTATTTATTTTCTTTGCAAGTCTGTATATATATATTGACACGCGTCACACGTACGCTTGGAACAGTTTGTCTTTTGGCTTCGTGTTCAGGAGAGGTCAAACTGAAATTCCATGAAGAGAACGCTTTGGTTTTTAGCTCCTAATGATGAATATATACCGTTTCAGTCAAGGCAAGCTTTAGTGAAGTTTTGGTGGATCAATTAATAGTAATTTCTTTTCCTTGTTGCAAGACATAAATATATATTTTCACTTTCGTTTTGTGTGTTTCTTCAGTGGTATGAACTTATGATAAGTAGCACATATATACTCTGCAAAAGTTAATGGAGTGAGAATCTGTCTATATATACTCTGCACTCGCTTTGGGTGAAATCACAACTGATTATTGTTCTGCTTGCTCTCAGCTGATTCTTTTGTCACCACACCAGGGTCCTGCACCACACCTAACACTAACAATCAAGAAGACTGCAACAACATATAACTGCAAATGCACATCATGGTAAAATTCACTGACCAATAAGTAGAGGAGGCTACACAATATATAAGTATCGAACAGGAGATCGATGGATCGATTCAGACAAATGCAAACTACATATATTCAGTCGATCACACTACTCTGAACCACCATTAATACACAGCGCTCTCATCTCACCACCATGCATGATCTCTACTTCGCTCATCATAGATTCATATATATAAGCTCTTACTAAGATAGATGATGATCTACCATCCCTACCGTTCAGTAATTCGTTCCTCGATTCGATATGAGCTAGCAAATTCACAGAGCACAAGCGTGTAGATGATTGATGGATATGCCATGAATCGGATCAGGAGGAGTTGAGCATCTTCTTGTAGTACTCTTGGTCGTCGATCCTCCAGAGAGAAAAATCTGAGCCGCAGTACTCCCACGGCGGCGACGCCGGCGGCGGCTCAGCGGCAGCGCCATAGTAATAATGACCAGCTCCGCCCCAGCAGGCGTCGCCGACAAGGTAGCTCATCGCCGCCGCATCGGCTGCCGCGATCTCGTTCCATAGCTGGTCCATGGTGGAACAACCGTCGTAGAACTCCTGCGGCTGCGGCTGCTGTTGCTGTTGCTCATGCTTGGTCGCCGGCGCCGCGGTGGGCGTCCACTCCTCGAGCTCCGCGTCATCGTCGCCGTGGCCGCCGCGGCCTTCCCGCAGCGACGACGACGAGGAGCCCGACGAGGTGGGGGATCCGGGGCGGCACTCAGATGTCGTCACCGAGGACGAAGGGGACGACGACGACGCCGGCTCCGCCGTCGCGGCCGCACCCGCAGCGGCTCTCCTCTCCTCGAGCGCCCTCTTCCTGGTCCGCGTCCTCCAGAAGTTCTTGATCTCGTTGTCGGTGCGCCCGGGCAGGCTCCTGGCGATGCGCGACCACCTGCTTCCCCACTGCGCGTGGAGCTCCACGATGCGGCGCTCCTCGTCGGCGGTGATGCGGCCGCGCCGGAGCCCCGGGTGGAGGTAGTTCACCCACCGGAGGCGGCAGCTCTTGCCGGTGCGCCGCAGACCTGCACGTAGCACCACGCACGTCCATCCACAAGATCGAGCCGCATGCAGATGCAGAGAGGGAGAAGAACAAGACGAAGAAGCAAATGGTTAACGACACTGCTCGATGGAGATCTCACTGGGTCGACCGATCCTCCTCATGCATGCATGCAGAATTGCAGATGGCAGGCATGGATGGAGGGATCGATCGACGCACCCGCCACCGCGCAAACCTGACACCTTTGCTAAGAAATCCCATCGGCGTTCGCCGAACAGGCGCACGAACCGTACCAGCTGCTCGTCCTCCTCATCCGTCCACGGGCCCTTCCTCATCACCGCCGCCGCCGTGCTCATGATGACCTGGACCTGCTCGCCATCTCTGTCCTTCTTGTGGTTCCTGCGGCTACACAACAAGGACGACGACATAGTCGATCGGTTGCTAGCTAGCTTGCTACCTCCGTAGTACGTCCAGCGACAGAAACAAAGACCAAGCTTGGAGGCTCGATCGATCGAGAGGAGGAAGGAGGAAGAAGAAGAAACAGCAGGCAGCTTGCTTGATTCCCTGGGCTCAGCTGGCCTCCCGGCCCCTTTATATGAGGTCCACTTGGGTAGTTGGGCTAGAGGGCGAGATTAGAGCTAGTAGAGCATAGAGCATAGTATAATGCATGGTGGTGGATATGGCGTATGATGGATGGCTAAGAGATTGAGGAGAGAGAAGCAGCAGGTGAGCTAGTGCCGAATGGTGCGTGGTGACGCTCGTCGTCAGTGCCGCCCGCATGATAGAGGCCGTATATATCACATCTAATAGTAATAATTGTCGTATTTATTAAGGATGAAAACGGAACAGAAATATCCCGAACCGAACCGCATCGTTTTCTGTATTTTATCCGATTGAATTCGTATTTTTGTGTCCGACTTTACCGTTTTCGTTTTCGTTTTCGTATTTTAAATGTAAAAGTAGAAAACGGTTTAGACATTTTCCGACCGTTTCCGACTGTTTTCTACTTTTCTACTTTTTAATTCGGAATATCCCGAATTCAAAATTCAGTTTAAACCGAATTTTGTTGTCAATCATTACTGTCAAAGCAACTAGGCAAAGGCAACTGATGCCCATTGGCCACATTATATAGGCAGCTCACCCCTGTCGCGCCTCCCTCAGTCGTCGAGGTAGGACTAATCACCTCGCACGGTGTTGTATGCTTGCATGGCTGCATCTGGCTTCATGCGGCGCTGTTGTTGCATTGTATGTGACTGGGCCGACCAAAAGAGAGAGCTAGATGGGCCAGGCGTTGTTACTATCCTTTCTAGTCTAGTACCGATGGCATCTCAAATTTTCCTCTGTTTTCTTTTTTTCTTTTTTTTCTCTTTTCAAAGAAACCAAATTGATAAGTCTGCTCTCTTGCACTCGAAATTTGCCACGATGACACTTGTTAATTGTTAAGCATTATGGATGAGTATTCCGTATTGAATTTTCGTATACCAACCGTGTTCGACATAATTTCGCTCGAATGGGTTCGTTTTCGAAATTCTCGATATTCCGTAAGTTCGCGTTCGTTTTCGTGTCCGGCTTTACCGTTTTCGCTTTCGTTTTCGTATTCAAATGTAAAAGTAGAAAATGGTTGAGGAGTTTTCCGACTGTTTTCATCCTTAGTATTTATACATCTAGCATTCTAACGTACTTATTCTCAGTAATACATCCAGTATTCCACTCATAAATAAGTGTCGATTTTGGATGGCGATACAATCACAAGACACTCATTCAGAGTGTTGGAGGGTGTAAAGATATATATAATAGAACGACTAGCGCCCGGACGTCCATCCGGATGCCCGTGTCTAGACACCCCGCGGCTGCTCTGTTTCCCCTTGGGGCTGGCGACGACACAGAGGATGGGTGGAGCGCGGCTGCAGTGCACAGAGGACAGGAGCATGTGCATTTCGGGACGGAGCGTCCGGGCACGGATCTTAGCGGCAAAGTGGAGCTCGCCGACGACGTGGATCTCCGCAGCGTGCAGAAGGCGGCGTCGCATGGAGCTGGGCAGTGATGCGCTGATGGCAAGATGGGACGCGGCGATGGCGCAGAGAACGGGAGGGGGAGGGCGGCAGCGGCACGTAGAGGGCGGGTTGGGCGCACGGCGACGACGCAAAGGACGTGTGGGGGCGGCAGTGCGCAGAGGATGTTGGCTTCCGCGCGGACGCCCTTGGGGCCCACTACTGCAACATCAGTGATGTACTAATGAAACATGCTCGGTTTACTATTGAAACATGTACAATATCGCTGCTGCAACATCAGGGATGTACTATTAAAACATGCCCAGGTTATTGTTAAAACATGCATAATATCGTTGTTGCAACATCCGTAAACACAACCTGCAACATTCGCCTGAAGCACCTGCAACATGCTCTCGAAACACTTGAAACAATTAAAACATAGGCTTTTAAAGCAAAATCTCCTTATAACACAACACCTGCAACATGTCCCTAAAGCACTTGCAATATGCGCTCGCCTGAAACGTTCGAAATATAAGCTTGCAACATATGCTTTTTAGAGCAACATCTCCTTCTGCTTGGGCGAACAGAGGCTCATCGGCACGCAGAGCTCGACGGCGGTGCGCGGAGCTCACCGGTTGGCGGTGGCACAAATATCGGTGGCGTGGATCTCTTGTGGCATGGAGCTTTGCCGGCAACATGGAGCTCAGCGGCGTGCAAAAGGCGACGCCGCATGAGTCGCATGGAGTTGGACGACGGCGCGCAGAGGGTAGGGTGGGCCAAGCGTGATGACGTAGAGGACGGGTGGGGGCGAAGGGGGCGGTGCGCAGAGGGCGGGGTGGGGCGCGGCGACGACGTAGAGAATAGGTGGGGCCGGCGGCAGCGGCGCTCAGACGACACGTGCATTTTAGAATGGAGTGTTCGTCCGAACAGACGCTCGGACCATATCATTATCGTATATATAAAAAACATTTTTTTTATTCAAATGGTTGTCTAAATGATGACGTAGAGAGTGGTTTACGAGCTCTTAAGGTCTTTAGGGGTCTTTATCACTTTGATGCCCTTAGTCAAGTCATACTCCCTCAGTTGAAATTGTACAAGACTTATTTTATTTGGTCCGGACAACGCAAGTTCTGATTTGTTCTACCAATGTATAACTTTTGCAACAAAAATTGATGCCATTACATTTTTCTTAAAAGTGAACTACTCATTATCATAATTTTGTATGGCATGGATGAAATATTCCTAGACTAATTGTCGATCCAAGAAGTCTTATCATAATAAAACAAAAATTCTCCTTGTAAAAAAAGCGGAGGGAGTACTATTTGCAACTATTTTCCAAGATAAATCTAGTGATACCTTTTTTTATTACGAAGTTTAGTATTAGACTAGACAAAAGGGATATTACTGGTCCAAGTTTAAAGTGTACATAGTTTTTACTGTATTGAGTATCAAAACTATGAACATCAGCCGGTGAGATTGGGGACAACTGTTTCTATCAGAGGACAATAAACGCCTACACGGAACAATAAGGAATAGTTCAAGATATGACACTCTATTCAGTGTCGATTCAGGATATATTCGTGACGTTGTGTCTCCACAATGCTAATAAGTTACCATTGCTTTGAGAGTCATGGCAATTAATTATCATGAACAATAAAAACACACTGATAAGTACTGATAATTATGCAAGTAACAAGAGCTACTCCATGCATGTCAATATCTGATAGGAAGTGAAAAGAAAGGATCAGACGGTAGACAATCTTAATCGCTTAACGACTGAGTAGTTCCCTCATCATCATCAGATCCATCCATCCTTGCTAGCCCCCTCATCATTAAAAAACATCGATGTGATTCTTTCAGACCTAGACGATTACTGAATGATGATGTCTAGCTTATCACTAAGCATATTCACTGATGAGTGATGGCTACAGCTGAAACAAGCTATGGTTATTAATCAGCATGTTGCAATTGGTAAGCATATCCTTGCATCTTTTTGGACGAAAAGAAAGAGGGGGGGGGGGGGGGGGGGGGGGGGTGGGATCTGTTCTCTAGCTAACTATTGAGTGATCAACCCTAAAATAGAGCTGCAAATCATGCATATGCTGGCATCATGCTTTGGATGCCAAGATATATGATGACTTTCTGCCTTCTTTTTAACACCCATTTACATGTTTTTCCCCTCCATTTGATGGTTACAGAAGTGCTCAATTCAATTTCGTCTCCAAACCATTCACGGTGATCAATTGCCTTTTCAAGGGATACTAGTCACAAGAGGCATTCTGAAACACAACAAAAGGGCCTTGGGTGTTACAAACTTACAATGATGCATTGGAGAGTTCTCTGGCATGGTCAAGAACATACACACAGCTTTTCTCATTCAAGGACAGGATGCAGGAAAAATGTCCTGATATCAAAGGCCGTGACAACGATCTTGAATACATTGCAGAAGGATCAAGTATCATTGAACCTAGGCTACTCGGGTATGTTCATCGGAGGTTCCAGGCTCTCCACAAGAGTTCGCAGGTCTAAATCTTTACCCTCAAATTTCTTGATAAAAGGGTGATTCTGCAACAACAGAAATAGCAACTCAAGACAAGTTACCAAAAGGAATTGTGCAACAATAATGGCAAATAGTTTATTTAGGAAACTATTCAATCAAAGGAAAGCATGCTGACCAAGAGTTCTGAAGCAGACATCCTTCCTGCTGGATCCTTTTGTATGCTGCAAAATAATATAGCAAAATATAAGACTGCAGTGCAGCATACACTGATGACATGAAACACTAACGATATTTTCTTATCTATGCGAAATTTAACACTGCAGGGCAGAACTGGAAATATAGTCAGTATTACAAGAACAGAAGTTTTGTAGGGTAGATTCTATCACAAGTTCACAACCAAAGTCATGCTTTGTTAATCCAGAAACCATGTGAATAGTGGAATGGCTGGTCTCAATCAATTATTATTTTTTGACCTCAGCCATAATGGTCAGGCGCAGTAAGAGCAACTCCAAGAGCTTATGTAAAAAGATATTCCAAATTACATGATTTAGCTATTATCTAAAATACAAAAACCACTTCAAAAGTTGGGTACCGCAACAGCTTATCTAAATTCTCTTGTCTATATTTTTGAAATAACTGCCGTGTCATCATGTTTCTCTCATCAAAGATCCGATCGGCAGTCCTTCATCCGTCGCCTGCGCATGGTCTCTCACACGAATGGAGCAGCCAGTCTCTGGCCAATGCATTCGGTGACAAAGTAGAGCTCGCCGGTCATGGCCAGGAGAAGGCCCCAAGCCAAGGCACTCGGTCCGCTCAGTCACACCAAAGCCTACCATCGCCGCCACGGCCATCATTCTGCTTGGCATCACAGCCTTCGTCCTTGCTGCAGTCGTTGATGCCACAGTTTCGTAGCAAGCACGTGCAAGAGCTCCAACAACCTGCAGTGCATGGCGGTCCTGGGCACGGACCCGCGGAGCGTGAACACCACCATGGTGCGCGAGCTCGCCTGCATCGCCACTGCACCTGAGTGCCATCACGCACGAGCCCATGTCGCAGGTCCCGTTCCCGGCAGTCAAAAGTGTAGCCCGTGCAGCCCCACCAGTCCCGTTGAGGCCAACAATCGCCGGGGAGGCCGACAGGCGCTACTGTTCCGACGAAAGACCACGCGCTGGATGACCGCGTCCAGCACTACAACACGCCAACGGGGTGCTCACTGCTCACGGCGGTGCGTGACAACTTCAACAACAGCACAACGCGCGAGGCCAACCGGCAGTCCAAGCGCGCCGAAGACGCTGGGGCCCGCTGCGAGCAAACGTTCACCGAACATCAAGTCCCTCGGTGGCTGTAGGGACCGATGTCTGGTCACATCCGCGAGCGGCGGCAGCAAGCGGGAGAGGGTGCTGGCGTGCAGGACTGGGCGAAAACGCGCGGGAGGAGCTAATGCTGCGCGCGCGAGCGGGGTTCATGTGGATATGGCTAGCGAACGCGGCAGCTTTCTTTGCCAAGCGAAAATTGCGGAATAGCCAGTGGCTATCTTTCGACAATGAGATAGATAGTCTGTTGGAGGTCTATTTTGCATTAAATTCTCTAAATCAGATTATAGAATGGGAAATAGCAACTCTCTTGGAGTTGCTCTAAGGACCTGCAAGTAACCAAATTGTCAATGACCCAGAATTCAAATTTTAGCTAAAGTAGTGCAGTTTCGTGTATCAAGGGCTGAAGGGGTAATCTACCTACCTTTGTTAAAGGTTAAGATATAATTTCAGTGTGCTTATTCAAAATTTTAGCTAAAGTAGTGCAGTTTCGTGTATCAAGGGCTGAAGGGGTAATCTACCTACCTTTGTTAAAGTTAAGATATAATTTCAGTGTGCTTATGTGCATGGCAAAAAATTAAGCCAGAACAACAGAACCAATGAGCAGAAGTGTAAGCAACACATTGTATTCACAGCATTGAATCCTATGTTTTCCTTGCTTAATCCACCAACTACAGCTCCAGAGTGAAGCAGCTTAAGCAATTATGTGTGTTCCCAATAGTTACATTGCAAGATCAATTTAAACAAGATGTTTTGATTCAAATTAACCCGGCAAGATAGAAGACAGGAAGGCACTGACTCGGATGTATTTCGTACCAAGAGGAGATAAATGAGCAGAATTCTGGAGAGAACTGATCTGCAGGTGCAGAAGGTGGTGGCTGATCAACAATTGCTTCCAGTAGTTCATAGAAGCTTAGCCAACCTTCTCCTTCTGAAGGAATATAGGGGAACCGACCAATGGCACACTCAAGTATTACTAAGCCCAAACTCCATATGTCACTCTTGTAGTCATAAGAGCTTCCGCTAATCCTCTCAGGCTGAAGAAGGAATCAAAACAAAAACTGTCACCACAACTTTAAGCATTCCAATTACTAATGAAAGAAAAAACAACAATCACATGAAACAAATAACATATTCAACATACCGCCATATAGTTGTAGGTTCCAACAAATGTATCCCGCTGACCCATCGAACTTGCTAGCACTGCACTTACCCCGAAATCAGTAATCTTTACTTCACCCTTACGGTTGACTAACAAGTTAGATGGCTTCATGTCCCTGTGAATCACATGCCTTTCGTGATGAAGATATAGCAAACCCTCCAAGACCTGAATTAACCATAATACTGTTCGATATTAGCGATGTGAGAATGTGGTTTCAAGTTTCAACATATGTTAATGACAGGACTGCCAGCTTATTCTAAATAAATAAATTACAAAAGAAACAAAGGCCAATTTTGTTCGTACCTGCTTGCAAAGTACTGCAAGGTATGGCTCAAGAATAGTCTTTACTTGCTTAATGATGTCTGCAAGAGATCCACGATCCATGTACTCAAGAACGAGATATATGACACCATTGTGGTAAAAAGATTGATGGCACATAACTATATGTGGGCACTGTGTTGCTTGATTTATTTTGAGCTCTTGTACTATTTGTTTGCGCACTGCTTCCTGAATATTCATTTGAATACCCTGCAGAAGGAATTGCGATACAGATTAATAAACTGATTAGTCTCATGGGTGAAATGCCACAGAACCACTATCATCAGGGACAGTTCTCAATTTTTCGTTGACCTGAATACATTACCTGATGACTTATCATCCATTACCATCAGTACTCATTAACTACTAGAAGTTTTTCAGGGATTTCATATGTAAACATAAGTTAGTACTAGATGTCGCTTTGACATTCACTTAGCATCCCCACATCTTATTTTACTAGAACGCATCTTTGTGTACCAAAATTAATGCTGCCATGCCAGCATACTGTTACAAAGTTGACGAAACAAATCAAATCATTAGGTTCCAAGAGTTTACAAGACAGAACAAGCAGTAAAACTGTTTGAATAAGTTCAAACATATAGATCCCATGTCCCATCTAAAAAGGTAAAATTGATTTCCATGCCAATAAAAAATAAAGTACATATACATTGTAGGCAAAAAATAAAGTAAATATCCTTGTGCAATGATTTTTGTGCCTGAACTGTGACTAGGGGCTCTTGGTGGGTTTAACTCTAGCCTACCCCAACTTGCTTGGGACTGACAGGCTTTGTTGTTGTTGTTGTTGATACATGGTAGGCAAAATACATAGTTTCCATTGCAATAGTGAGTGGTGTGCACCAGAAGAAATCATTGCACTGGAAATTACCTTCAAAGCATATAATGTCCCCACCCACTTGTGCCGCACTAGCTGGACAACACCACCACTTCCTTTGCCAATGACTTGAATCATCTCAAGATCATCCATTGATAACTGCACATCTTCCACCTTCAGGTTTGTTGATTGCTGAGAAAAGGTACAATACAAGTTCAGAAACAACTTGATCATTAACAAAATACTAGCAAACACTAATGCAAACTGTTGACCAAGATAGTCCTATAGGAATGGGTTTTAAATATGGCAATCATTTGGGGAAATTGAAAAATATGCTGTTCCCACTGACTGGAAAAACTTCTTACAGTGGCACCTAATAACCAGGAACAAGTAACAGTGTCCAGAGTATAAATTACATGCATGTCAAATCCACATTTGTTCTTCAACGTTTACCAGAAATGGAAAATCAATTTTTTGAAAGATAAAGGTCCCTTGTATGAATTGCATGGGCACAATGCATTCCATAAAAAGGGTAATTCAAAAAAGTAATTACAAGGTTTACCAGTGAACTGATACACACGCTTCAATGCAAATCAGCAATGCAAAAATAAGGTACATTCCACAAGAGTACAGGAACGAACAGCAAAAGCAGTAGTTGCCCATCCAGGACTCACATTTTCATCTCCATTTTCCTCTGAGATAAGCCGCAAACCTCTTTGATTAAGCCGCAGTTCACCATCCTTGAATGTACCACTCGCCGTCCTAAAATGGGACCAGCATAGAAGACATCATCAATTCAGACAGCTGTTCAATAACTCTCAAATACTAAATTTGAACTCATGATCAAATCAAGGGGGACACAAAAATTATGCATGATCCGGAACTAGATTGTACTAGTACTTGCAAATCAAAAGAGGAGAAAATTAAATAAAGAGGGAATAAAAGATGCTATTTTTAGGCTAAGGAAACAAGGAAACGACTAACAGGAACTTGTCGACGGGGGTCTCCTGCGCCGGCACGGCCAGCTTCAGCTCCGTTCCCGGCTTCTTGCCCCTCATGGCCTCGCCGTCCCTCAGCAGGAGAGTTAGGGTTTCTCGGTGGGAGATGGGACTAGCCGCTCCGCGAGGATCAAAAAGAGGAAAGCTAGTCCCTGTAGCTTTCCGGGAGTACCCCGGAGCTGGAGCGGCACCGAGGAGGAGATGCGGCGGCAGGTGGGGCAGCGGGATCGGGTGGAAGCAGCGGCGGCGGCGGCGGCGACGGGGCTCAGGACTCGGGAGGAGTGGTTTGGTTTGAGATTTTTGTTCTTTCTATTTCGATCCTACCAACGGTCACTGTTACGGACTAGTGTACACTCGACTGTGTTGTTATTATTTTGTAACTCCAAAAAGTCTCGCTTAACATACTGCTCAATGAAATAATGTACCACACAATCAAAGGTTATGATTCATTTTATTATGTGGTTTTTTTTGCACTTACGCTTACTTCAGTTCAACAAATAGTCATAGTGATGAGAGCTGTGCGTCCATGTAAGAGCGTGTTTGTTCGGGCTCCGGCTCCTCGTTACAGTACCAGAGGAGCCGGAGCAGGAGGAATTACAAATCGTGGCTTCTTCCGGCTCTCAGTTCATTTTGACTGGAGAGAAAAAAGGCTCCTATAAATAGTGCTGCTAGAGTACCAGACCTAGGATGAGCCGAAGCCACGAGAAGCCCTGCCAAACAAGCTCTAAATGTAGTTGAAGAAAATTTCTTATATACCACTGAAAATTATATCCTTTTTCTTATACGATATTTCAAAACTTAGATTCAATCATGTATCATCTTTATTGGAATTGGAATTTTGCCCTTCTACTCTATGACAATGTGGACCCTTGTTTTACTAAGACCCTCGTTTTACTCTAAATGACGATAAAACCCAACAGTTGATCCCCTTACTCAAAACAAACTAAACATAATCTACACATGTATATATCAAGACCAACGAAAATATAAAGCCTTAATCGAATCAGATCAAGGGAGGAGGAGAGACTACCATCAGAGAACAATTAGGACAAGAACAATTAGGATGACATTGTTGAGAGAGACGCACAACAAATCAGTGCGACAAAGGAAATATATAGCAAGGGCAACACAGAGGAGCAAGACAAAAACAGCTCATGAAACCATAACATAGGGAAATGGAGAAAATGTGCTTTGGGCTGGGCTTGAGCCAGGCTCAATTTGTTTCGAGCCTACTAGCCTAGCTTAGGCATGTCTAATATTTATTTCGAGTGAGCCTACCTTTTTTTTAGCATGGGCCATGGGCTTTGGGGCATATATGAGCTAGGTTTAAAATGCTTAGGCACAATCATGACCAATTTTCTTCCATTTGTGTCACTGTCAAAGTCCTTGGTGCATAGTAGAGCATCATTGTTGCGACAACCAAATTATTGGCAACATGAGCTTCCCAATAGCTTAGAATGGAATTAGCTAGGATTTCCCATAGCTAATCACTATACCACAACCAATCTTTAGCGTTGGACAATAGTGGCTAAAAATGAACATTAACGACCAACAATCAGTCGCTACAAATTTCTAACAAATCATCCGTCGCTATTTTTGTTTCTACCATCCGTAGATCGATTAGAACATCGGTCGGTAAAGCTATATTTTAGGGTCGAAGCATCGGTTGTTATAACTTATTTTCATTTTAGCATGCGCAAATATTTTCTAGTGGCCCCACCAGTCAGTCCGTTGCACCCAAACCCTATCTACCTCTTGGATTCGATCCTCCAGCTACCAGACACGCCGCCGCCGCCGCACCCTCCCGTCGCGCCGATCCTCTCCCACCGCTGCCCGAGGGCCGCGCGAGCTCTGGGTCAAGAGGGGCTGTGCGAGCTCGGGTAGGAGGAAGCGCCCGTCGTCGGCAGCTGGTTACACGAGGAGCATGCGAGCTCTGGTCCAGACAGGGCAACACGAGCTTCAATAGGATCAGTCCCAGCGACGCTGCCCCTCCAACCCTCAACACCCGCTCACACCTGTAACAGAACCGACCAATTATACGAGATTAAGTAAGAAAACCTTCCGCCGAAGCAGATAATTTAGCAAACTTAAGCCCGTATAACCCGGTAGTCAGTGAAACCACGAAGGATTTCAAACCAACCAACATACAAACCAAGATCGTACAAGTTTAGCAATCACCATCACATATTACATAGAGTTCGCAACAACAATTGAATACATCGGAGTTTAGAACATAAAGTTATTACAACCCAAGTTCATAATAAAGTAGCGGAAGCAAATAGTTTCATAAAGCACACACACTTTTGGTTCAGATACAGTGCCAATAGGTAGCTATTTCCAACAAAAGCATCAGATAAGAAATACGGAACGACCATTGCCCTTGGTCTCAATTGTCGCCCATCACCGGATACAAACAGTTGATGCAATAGCCGTAGTACATTTGACCATCTGCAACAACAATGAGAATAACGCCCTGAGTACGAGAAGGTACTCAGCTAGACTTACCCGTCTTAAACCAAAAATAAAGTGACACCAAGGAGTATGCAAAACTTTCTTTAGTGGACTGGCTGACTCATTTGCGAAAAGCATAAACTATCATGAAAAAACCATTTAAAGTACTCTGCATTATTTTTATTATAACTAGTAATCCAGGAAGCACCTATATTATAGCAATCACTTGATTAAGTAATAACATCCAGTTACCAACTTAGATTTAACATTTTTAATACCATCCATATAACCATCAGTGTTCCATCATCATTACTACGATGCCGTAACTCGAGTAAAGTGCTCACTATCCAGGAGCGATGGCGATTCGAATCGATTCCTAACCAGCTGATGATTTATTCCTCACACAAACCATATTCACCCGCTAGAGTGAGCTACAGATCACCAATGACACGATTCCGGTAAACGTCGCGGATAAACTGGAGCGGCAGTACCCAGGAACCGCCCGACTGCTAGGACGCACCTTGGGCTCACTCTTCGCGTCCCTGTCATACCCCTTTAGCAACAGTACGCGCACCCGTGTAGGTTCCGGCCCGAATCATGCCACTAGCTTCGCGGTCGAAAGGTACTTTATTCGGCCAGCTAAATGTGAGGCATGCGTTCAACATGACAAGAGGGACGAGCAACGATCGGTCCTTAATCGACACAGACAGAAAATTAATAGCACCCCAGAACTCTGTCTGATTGCCTCCAACTTTTCCGTCCGGTCTCCGGTTATTCCCCAACACATGGTTATTTCCAGGATATCCTTCACTTTATAGCTAAATCATTCCCGTAACCACCTATAAGTGTAGGTGACTGGAAATCACCGATCGCTACCAGTCTAAGCAGGGCTAAGCAGTTATTCGATCGTGACCTAACATGGTAAGAATGTAATAAGGTAGGCAAGAATAGTAATAAATGCATCAACGGTTTCAATCAACTCCTACAATTTAATGCAACAATATATATACTCATATATAGAAAGAATTGCTTTTATAAAGTAGGAGACTTAGAATGCTCCGGGGCTTGCCTCGTTCAAAGGAACTGGGTTGGTGGTCCACACACTCAGGTAGATCCTCTTCTTCCTCGTCTACCTGGGGCACCTCCTGTGCCTAGGTTTCTTGTGGATCGAACCTGGTCTACTCCTCCTGAACTGCTACTGGCAACTCCTCCTGTGATCCTGTATGATGCAATTGCATAAGTAAACATGCAAACGATGTATTGGATGTGGTGGTATGTTATGCTTATGATGACATGATATGCAGATGAACACATTGAGACTTATGGTATAGACTAGAGGCAAAACCTTTCTACAAGGTAGTCAACATCATCCCATATCAGTTACTACGAATACATGTCATCTACTTCATTCTCTTCTATTACAATCCCCGTTACTTTTACATTAACTAACATATAACCCTAACATAAGTGCTACTACACTTTATTAACACAACCACATTAACTTGTCAAGTAACATCAGCAAGTGATTTGATACTTCAAAGATGCACCAAAGCTTCATTATTAAACTAATTATCCATAAAGAATAATATTTTATATTCAATTTAAACTAGGCTCACAACAGCAACAAGTATTTCTGATGCATATAAAAATCTATAAAAATTACAGTAGCATAGTACTACTCTAAGTAGACTACCATAAAATTTTTATGGCATTTGAATAAGTAAAATAGCTTACACAAAAATGTCAAGCTATGACACAAATATGAGCATGAAAATACTTTGTATTATAAAAAGTATCAAACAACAGATTTAGTATTTTTCCCATGTTCTATACAGTAAACAATCACTGTACAAAAATTATCATATGCATGTTTTATATAAATTTCCCTCTCTAGCAAAATAACAAAAATCAGCCATAAATAGCACTTGAACTAGACATCAATATTTTTCTACCGAACACACATGACATATATTTTTCATATAAAGTACATCACACAAGAAGAATAACAAACTTGGAACCATATCTTTCTAAGCTTCCTATGAGTTATTATGCATTTCTTAAGAAAACAGCAATTACAAGAATTCAATAAAGCTCCACATAAAAGTATCACAAAATCAACATGCAACAATTTTAAGCTATAGATCTAGTCATGAGGATCACAACAAAATTTATTTTACCATTTTTGGAGCCAAAATGAGCAAGTTATGATTTTCGAAAGCATTTACATAATTTCTGAAAATCCAATTTTCAAATTCCTTTTAAAATCAGCCGCTGAAAATGCTGGGTGCACCCGGTGCAGTGCACCCGCAGGCGCTGGCAGCTGGTGTCCGCGGGTCAACCGGCCCCACCCGTCAGCCAGGCCGAGACGGGGCGGTGCTGACCAGCGAAATCTCGCTGACGGCGAGGTCTCCGGCCAGGCCAAGGTCACCCAGATGACCACCTTAACCCCGCGAACTCGATGGTGCACGCGCGGTGGCCAGTGGAGCTCGGAAGACCGGTCACCGCCGTGCATGGCGGAGCGGCGGTGCGGGTGGTCGCCAGCCGGCCATTCCGGGCCAAGAGATGGTCACAGAAAGGGTGCTCGAGCACCGGTGAGCCGAGGCGAGCAAGATGCGCGCAAGGAAAGGCGAGAAGGTGGGGCGGAGAGGAGGAGCCCATGGAGCGGAAATCTCCGACGAGCTCGGCCATGCTCCGGCGAGCAATGCCCGTCGAAGGGGGCCTTACCACGGGAAGCTTATGCGAGCGTGGGCTGCGCGAGGAAGAGGCGAAGCTCTGAGGAAGATGGAGGCGCCGGCGGTGAACTGCGGTGGCCGGAACGGGCAACGCCAGCGAGCGTGCATGCGGCAGTGGTAGAGGAGAGCCGCTCGGCTTGCTCTGCTGCTGCGGTGGAGCGAAGGAGGAAGAAATGGAGCGAGTGGGGAGGCAGAGCGCGGCGCTGGGTGTCTTGAGGGCGCGCGTGGGGGCCACCGAGCGGCCATGTGCCGCCGGCGCCGGCGCATGGCAGCCACGGGGCGCGCGACGCCTGTGCGCGGTCGGGCGCGGCGCGTGGCGCGCGGGGTGAGTGTGGAGGCAGGCGCGCGGGAGGGAGCGGGCCGGCTTTGGCTGGTAGGCCGAAAATGGAGCGTGCGGCCCGGTAAGCAAAGAAAATGTTTTTCTTTTATATTTTCAAATCCAAATTTTATTAAACAGTCCTAAATTCAAATTTTGAAGTAGCAAATGGCATTTTCAAAACTTGACCCCAAAACAAAAGTTGTTCAAAATTTAATTCTCTACAACATTGTTTTAGGGCACAATTTGAAATTCCAAATGGATTTTGAATTAGAGATTCAAAGTTTATTTTAAATCAAAATTCTATTTTTCTAAATTATTTTTTAAAACAAAATTTGAGGAAATTTTGAATACCAAACTTGCTCCAAATTTTATGCTAAACCTTTCTAAATGATTTGCATTTATAACCAAACATGTTTTAATGGCCTAACAAGCATAACCATGGCAAAATTGTATTTAAACAAGCACATGCAACATTTAGGTTACGAAGTCATGTTTCGCATGTTTCAATTCCATGTTTCACGTATTCTCACATGTGATTATGAATGCAAGATAATGCTCATGGGTATGATTTGAAATGCTTAATGCATGCTTAACACCTAGGGTATTACAACACCCCCACGCATAGAAACGCTGCCAGCCAGCAATCCTCTGTCGCTCGCCCCGCACCCTCAGCGCCTCCCATCTGCAGATCCAGGTTATCGTCTCCGTCACTAGGGAGGGCATGCAGCGAATGGCGCTCCCAGACCCAGCACCACACGCGGCCACTCCTCCGCTAGTGGCGGCACCTCTCCTCCCCAATCCTGCATCGTCGCAACAACATCCTACTGTCCTGCCTTGACAAGCATGCCCTGCCTCAGGTGGGCACAGATCAGGTGTGGGATTCCCTTGGTCTTCACCACGGATCTCTAGTTGAAGCATTGGTTCCTCAATTTTGATTTGGTTCCTCTCCACTTATCAGGTAACAGATGGATGGTGGACAAGCTAGTGGGTGAGGACAGTGCGCTCGACAGCGAAGGTAGGTTCCACAACAAGCTCGTCAGTGGATCTGTGTGAGTTCCTTTTCCACCTTGTTCTCTCCAATCCATTTAAAACTAGATCTCGTTCAACCCATGTAGTAGCCGGTGGCAACTTGTTTCTGTTTATCTTGAATGTCAAATGTTGATTCAAATGCTTAACACAATCTATTACTAGGGTTGATGGAAATGTTATAGGATCCATAATAATCTGCTGGTGATTTTTGTAAGTAAAATTGACTGTTGTTCAGGAAACTATAAATCTATGATGCGCCAGTAATGCATTTTTAGGATGGTCAAGAAGAATCAAATAGACCAGTGCATTCTTTCACTTAGGAGTTCATTTCAATAATAACTAGTATCTAATTGTCATTATTGTTCCTAGCTCTTCTACAATTAACGTTGTAGTGCAAATGTAAGTTATTAATTCACTCTTTTATGTGTTCATCCTTCTCACAGGCAAATTATAATTTAATTTAGCTTTTCTAACCTTTTGTATTTCGTTGTAACTTAATTTTATATATTGCGCTTTTGTATACATCCAACACCAACATATTGCCATTAAACTTATGTTTAATATACTTTACTGGCAATCCTTTCTTTTCCATGAGCTATTGTGTAGGTGATATGGCATAACCAAAATTTTTTTAGAAAGAAATAATGGCTAGTTCTGATATCAGCATAATGAATATGAGAATTGAACAAAAGAAACTTGCATGCTCTGCTTCATCCCATCTCATACAGTCATACTAGACTACTTCTGTTTCTGAAAATTCAAGTTTCAGATTTTAGAAATAAATAATCTAGAATATTTGCTTATCATTATTTGATAATATGCTAATGCACAAATTCAACTTGGAATGTGGTTCAAGAGAACACTGCTTTTTTGGTTGGTTAAAAGTATGTCGTTGTGCTCTATTTGAGACTTCTTGCACTGTAATAGAACCAAAGTAGTTAAATAGTTTGCTATGGTACAAACTATAGTCTGGACTTGTGATTTGTAAGTTTGATGTTCTGTACTACTCTGCTATCTACTTCAGTACTCCTATACTCCTGTTCCTGACTGAAAACTAGCCTAGAAAGTGATGTATAATCATCCTATCATAGTATCATGTATATGTATGTATTGAACTACCAACTAGTGATTACTCAAGTCTTAGTACTATATTCATTTGTATTGGGTTCTTATTTGCAGGTTCTGGTCTTCTAGAATTGAAGAATGGACAATTTGAGTTGCTTCCAATCCTGCTTTTGTCAAGTGCATTCTTCTTTGATCCATATATGTCTAAATCCATGGTCCATCTCTTGCTGAAAAAAGTAATATCTTCATAGTGGATTCTCATTTGTTTAAATTGATGTACATGTGTAGCCAAGTGGAAGCACAATGGAGCTTAGCAAGCTCAGAAGGTATGATAACCGATTTTGTATGTTCACCTTTTGAGCTATTTATGTCTTCGGTCATGAATCGAGCTATTTGCAATCTAAGTTAGACATTTTAAATGCAAGTTTTCTTCAAGAATGAAAGAGTTTGAGAATAGAATAGGGGATGTTAGGATCCACATCCACTTATACTAATGCTCAATGCAACTCCTAATGACACAGTAGTAGTAAAACTTCTAAAATTTTGCTCAATTCTCGATGATATTTCTAGTACATGTTTTGTAGCAATTTTTTAAAACAATTTTTACGTTTTGACTTTGATCAGGTGGGAGGCCCTAGAGGGAATGTGATGCTAGATCTTGTAAACAGCAAGCAGATTAATTGAAGTGCTCACTGATGTTATTTGTTTTGGAGTAAACGGAGATGAGGCATTTTGTATTGACTTTAATTAGATTGTGCAAGGCAGTATGCCATGTGGACTTGTGGTTGCCATATTACTTAGGCTGCCTATGTATTTTTGTTCCTTTTGTAAAGATGTACAAGTAAAAATGTAGGGGTCAATGAAAGTTTGAGATATGTTTATCCAATTCTGTTGATGAGTAATGTGAACTTCTATGGATGTTGATTAGGCTTGAAATCATATGGTTAATAATGCAAAATTAATTATATATAATCGTATCAGTTCATAGCGACGGATTATTGGTTGGTAAAAAGTGTAATATCATCAAACTATTGGTCGATAAACCTTGTAACTAATCATTGGTCAGTATCAATATTAGCGTCCAAGTATCGGTCGCTATAAATCATGTCGGTCGTTATAGATTTATAGCGACGATACTTACCGCGATTGTTACATCGGTCAGTATAGGTCTATAGCGACCGATCATTGGTCGCTATAACGACTTATAGCGACTGATTTGGAGTCGCTGTAGATTGGCTATGGTATAATAAATTTAGAGATATATAGAAGCATTTGTCAATAAACTTAATAGGGAGAAAAGGCGATAAGTTGATGTCCATGATACAGTCTCAAATCTAAGTACTAAAAAGGACCAGAACAACAAAGTTTTATGGTCATGTTTGTTTTACAAATCATGTGCCAAGGATGAAGAAAGACCGCCTATTAAGAAACAACCTTGGCTAGTACGTCACCATGAGCTAATGAACTCTTAAAAAATGGTCATGTTTGTGTATGAAAATAAAGGTTGTGATGAACAACTAGTGGATGTAAAAGGAAAGCGCAACGATAATGCTAGGTTAATTAGGATTAGGAGGTGGGACAACAAAAGCAATTTTAAAAAGGAAGAAACAAGGTAAGATACATACATGTGGGCATTCCTCTTGTCACTAGCTTTCTGCCTCTGTTTTTCCTATATTCTCCTTGCCATTATAGAGCTCCAACTTGTAAGGCTACTTACCTACACTTGTGGCTGACATGAGGGTCTCCGAACACATAGAAAACTCATGCTATACACTGTGTGGTTTGCTTTAGTTTACTACTCTCTCGGTCGTGTAATATAATGCATTCAAAAAATTTTAAGACAACTTAAATGAACACTCAAATGTGAATGTAGCCATGGGTTAAAGCCAATTAAGAAGTCTCTTCTTAAATTATGGTTTTCTCTTTAACAAACTTTGTCAAATATGAGTATAAGCACCATATAGAATGCCCTATATTTTAGTACAATTTTTAGAAATCATCATATATAATGCACTACATTCTAGGATTGAGGAAGCATTTTATATAGTATATTGAATGATCCACTTAGTGATCGTCGTTGGCTTGTTGTCAAATGGCAAGTACTATTTGGGATATTGAAAGGTGCATGGTGGATGCGATCGATGCACGGAATAAGCTGGGATTGGGACCTGCACGTACGTACGATGGCATCGATTGGCACGGCGCACGGGCCACGGGGCTACCATTTGTCTGAAAAGTAAGAAGCTCTCTCTCTCCGGCCAATGGCCAATTGGCCATGCTTTGGAATGGAAATGGATGGTTTATTTTGACGATGCTGCAATGCACGGGCCTAGCTTGTTTCCTTCCATCATATTCATTCTCCATTCCATTCCATTCCATGGCATCAATCAATTTAGATATATAGATTCCTATGCATGCACATTGCACCTGTTTGCAGTGCTCGCTATATATAGGATCTTTGTTTTTTTGTTTCTCGGGGTGGGGAAATTGAGAGCTTGGAGTGTAAAAGTTTTCCGAGATGCAGATTCTGCATTGTTATTTGCAGACCTAGCTTAGAGAGCCAGCGGACTTAGAGCCTGGGTGCAGGGGCGGAGTCAGGATTTAGATATAGGGGGGCCGGGTCATCGAATGTCCATAGAAAACTATCAAATCTTGATGTCAATTTAAAAATTATCATTTTGATGTTGGCTTAAAAAATTATAATAAATTGTCTTTAAAGCATGTCTAGAAGTTTTGTAAAACAACTCCCATTTTGGATTTTTAGAAAAAGAAAAAAGGTGCCCTCCAACTGCTCGGTAAAAGAGCTCCTTAAAAATAAAAAGTTACTAAATATCCTCTACAACGTGTAAGTTTCTGCAGTCAAGTGAAACTCCATATTCGCTCCCTGTTCAGCATTTTTATCTGGAGATCGACGTAAATTGGACGCATGAGAAAGCGGTAAGAGACAAAAAAAAAACTATTAAAAAAGGGTTTAGTTCGTAAAAAATAGTCTGGGATTCCCATGCAAAATCGTTTAGAAGCTATTATAGGAGACTGTTGGAGAAGGACAAAATTTAAGGTTTCTATTTTTTCTGTTAACTTGCTAGATCTATTAGTTTTGCAAGTAAACTATACCAAATTCATAGAGATGCTATTAATCTTTTTATTTAGAAAAATGCTAAATGTCTAAATTAAAAATAAAAAGGTTGTTCATAGGTCCACGATACCATCATATTTACTATATTTAGACACTTAACATTAGACAATTAAGAGATTTATTTGAAAAGACATTTTAGAATTGACTAAGAAAGCTTGTTTATTTAATTTCTAGTGATTTGTAAGAACTAATGAGAGGTACTAATGAAAATTATGCATGATTAGGGGGGCCAGGCCCCTGCCCGCCCCCCTGTCTCCGCCCCTGCCTAGGTGTTTTTGGTTCATGGCTTGCTGGGCAACTCAGGATTCAGGCATTCATCTGCACCCTATAGGCACAAGAAAATAGAATGCCCCAGGTTGCACACAGCACCAGCCAAACCAAACAAGTCCTTATGGCATGTTTGCATCATCTTTGTATTATTAGGATCTGATGAATAGTGAGATGGCTTGTAATAATCTGGGTTTTTTTATCCTAGATTATAGGTACTAGGTTATTGTCCACTCATCTATAGTCTCCTGTCAGGACTTAGGAGTAAGTTTTAGATGGATTTTCAAGGATTACAACAGTCTATAAGTTAGATTATTATAATCAACCTCCTAATCTTGTATGTTTGGATCACCTAGGAATTATTTTATCTGATTATAATATCGAGGATGATCCAAACATGTCCTTAGCTTCATGTTTAATTTAATTATTTGGTAGTTAAATTGTTGGGTCAGTAACTCAGTATTGAAGCATATATGTGCAGTATTTTCCTTCCACCATTTACATATAATCAATCCTCTGGCCATCAGTTTATATATGTGGTCAGTCATAATACAAAGCAGAAACTAGTAAAAAGACGTGATATATTGTCTTAGTGAACTCATTTCACACCTGAAAAAACGTACGGCGTACTGCAACACAAGAGGTAAAATTCAATTGCAGATCACCATCTTTTTTTAGGCTATATATGCAGGCTAGCTCTGAAATAAGTAGAGAGGTTGCCCAGGCATCAAGACATTCAGGGCAAACATAACTCAGAAACTACTGAAGAATGTACTTGTCAATCTCATGCATATTCAAACTCATCATCACTTGTAATCTTATTACATGAATATACATATTATATATACAAATATAGAAGCAGCATGACCCTACAATTGTTGTCAAGTTTCATCTGATTCTTTCACAAATCACAAGACAATAATGATCTACATGTATGTCCTGATATGATACAATATGATCGAAAGTAGTATCATACATATATACGCGTAGTAACGTGTATATATATGCTATATAGTTACAGTATGCAGATGCAAATACATATATAACATACGAACAGATGTAACGAAATTAAAGGCGAACCCTTGAATTCATAGCTGCTAGACTAAATAAACAGCAGAAAACAAATAAGCTAGTGATCGATATGCATGCATGATGGCTCCTGATCAAATCAGGAGGAGTCGAGCATCTTCTTGTAGTACTCGTCGTCGTCGATCCTCCAGAGCGAGTAATCCGAGCAGTACTCCCACGCCGGCGACGAAGGCGGCTCCGCGCCCGCAGTGGCGGCGGGATGACCGGGACCGGCTCCTGCCCAGCCGTCGATCAACATGTAGCTTGCCGCCTCCGCCGCCGCGATGTCGTTCCAGAAGAAGTGGTCAGAGGCGTAGCACTCCTGCTGCTGCTGCTGGTGATGGTGTTGATGTTGGCTTGCCGCGGTGGTGGTAGATGCCTCGTCGAACTCGGCGTCGTCGTCGCCACTGCTTTGACGCAGCGCTGACTCGGTCAGGGCGGACGATGACGTGGCCGTGCCACAGCCGCCGCTGCTCGGAGTCGGAGAGCCAGAGCAGCTGGACGTGGTGGTAGCCGTCACGGACGACGATGACCCCGAGAACGCCGACGCCGACGCTGACGCTGTCTTGCTGCTCCGGTTGTCCTGCTGCTGCTGCTGCGCCGCCGCCTTCTGCTTCCTGGCGCGCGTCCTCCAGAAGTTCTTGATCTCGTTGTCGGTGCGGCCCGGGAGGCTCCTGGCGATGCGCGACCACCGGCTGCCCCACTGCGCGTGGAGCTGGAGGATGAGGCGCTCCTCGTCGGCGGTGATGCGGCCGCGCCGGAGCCCCGGGTGGAGGTAGTTGACCCACCGCAGGCGGCAGCTCTTGCCGGTGCGCCTCAGACCTGCATAAGTACGCCGACACATGCGCATGCACAGAGAAGAAGGAGAAGGAGAGAAACTGGTTAATTAACACCCATCGCCATAGCCCATTCTACATCAATCCCCAAGCATGCATCTATATATACATATATGTATATATATGTATATATGCATGCTTAGGGATGCACCCGCCACCGCGCAAACCTGAGACCTTTGCTAAGAAATCCCACCGCCGTTCACCAAACAAGCGGACGAACCATACCAGCTGGGCGTCTTCCTCCTCCGTCCACGGGCCCTTCCTCATCGCCGCCGGGGGACTGTTGCTGCCGCCGCTGCCCCTACTACTACGCTCACCACCGCCCTGCAGCTTCGTCTTGCTCTTGCTGCCGCACATGCTTGCTGCTGCCGGTGTCGCCATCGACTGAAGATGAGGATGATCGTTCATCGGTCGGCCTCCTCGATCTTCCCTCCTACGGCAGCGGGCAGGCGTTGATGGTGTCCTTCTCCTCGCTCCTCCCTCCGATTTGTCCCCGTCGTCGACCGATCTGTGAGCTGCTTGGCGCTGGATGGACTCAATAGCTTGGCTGCTGGCCGGCAGACAGAGACAAAGGCCACCCAACGAAACAAGCTTCGATGCACCTATCAAGTATAAATTGAGAGGAAGAAGAAAGAGACTGCCGCAGATAGATGCCTCCACTACTTGTGTACTTAATATAGATTCTAGTACTAGCTGCTAGCTGGAATGCTGGATGCTTTGCTGATGAGTACACTTGCTTACTTATACCAGATCCTCTCTGTACTGCTAGCCACACTGCATGGTTATATATATACACATATACAAAAGAGAGCTGGTTGAATTGCTAGCTAAGAAGAGAGGGAGTGTAGTATAGTACTACTACTGGTGGGGTAGATCTGGCAATGCAAAATGCAAGGGTAGCAGCTGGATCGTGGATGAGTGCTGCTAAGACGACGATGGCAAGCTAGTGCGAGGTGAGGTCAGTGATGGGCACCCCGCACTGAGAAATGCTCCTATTATGTGTTAGCACTTGCAGTTGGGGACTTTCTAGAGTCACCTCACCTCACCTCATCACCTCACCCTCTTGGTCTTACACTCTTGTTTGTCGTTGCACACATATGTGCACTAACAAATCATTAAGTTTTGGAAACTTGTTAACCACGATTGAAGTTTTTATTTTGTTTGACCAGCGTTTATTCGGTTTCGTGACATATATTTCTTTAGAAAAAAGTCCATCTTTGCCCATGTAACTATCTCTAGTATTTGACCATCGAACTATTGAAATCGGACAAATTAAGACATTAAGATGATTTTAAAGGTGATTTTTTTCTTCTATATATGCCTTCCACAAATAATAAAAATTGGTTTATCTTTTAAAATCCTTATTTAAATCAGATAAATATGAAACATGTACCCATTTTTTTCAAAAAAAACTCTATTAATTGATGCTCTATTTATAATTATTTGGACCTTATTTGTTCCTTTAATTTTCTCGTGTTTCTTGCTCAATGTTGTGCCTTTTATTTATTTAAATTATATTATTTTGTTGCTATATTAGATCATGAGTTTGTCTAGAAGGCCAATAGACTCGAGTGCATGGAGATCTCAGAGATGATACCAACCTCGTGAATGCCATGATCCACCACATACAAATCCTATTTAGATATTGCACGACTAGTGTTTTACTTTATTTTGATTGCTTGAGTAGCTAATAGGTTTAAAAAAAGGCAAGAGCTCAAGCATCATGCAATCAACTAATTTTGTGAACAACATAAAGTAAAGTGCAAAACGGTAATTTAAATAAATAACAATCACGGCTATGAGCAATTAAAAGACTAGCAGCTGAACAAATAAAGATCCAAATGACTCTAAAAGGAGCATAGAAAAAATATTAAATTTTGAGAAAATAAGATTATTGGTTATCATTTTTATTTACAAAGAATTAGTTGAGAAAGTTTAGAGATTAATCTATGTTTTATTATTTTTGGAAAATACATATATAAGCAAATTCACCTTTGAAACCAACTAGAGGACCGGCCGGATTTGTTCAGTTTCCATAGTTTAATGGTCAAAAGATATCTAGTTTACGAGTGGCCAAAATTCGAATGGATTTCTTTGTCTTATCTTTTTGAAACACAATCTAGAGGCATGCCTATATGCATGTACATTTACCTTGCACACGTGTACACTCTCTCTGAACCTTCAAGAGGCTGAGTTTGTTATCGCGCACTATTGAATGAATATCATTGTTTTTCCTTAAATAATTTTAGAAAAATACGAGCACATAACACTAGATCTAGGACTTAAATTTAGGTGGTCAAGTTCTACTACAAGAAGCATAACCAGATAGCTGCAAGCAAGTTTTGGATTTAACCCTGAGTTTGGAGGTCATGAACTTTCTATATAGAACATACAATCAATTCCTCATGGATTAGTGGTTAAAAGTTTTAATAGTGGATCAAAGTAATCTCTATGTATATCATGGTGTTAGATTGTCTCTACACAACATACAGGATGTTTAACGACATAATCTTAATTGCTTAACTGTTGATGAGTATAAGTTTTAGCTAAAGTGCAAAATATCTTCTACTTTAGCTGCTAGCTTGATTGACCACATGGTGTCATAATTGTTGATCTGATACTCTTCTGGCCTTCTAGCCGATACGGTTCTTTCTAGGCTTATATTAAGCGCCATCTGCAGTTCTTAAGCATATCCTTTGCTATCTTCCTGAAGAAAAATAATGAGGGAATATGTTCTCAAATGACAACCAAAAGTAGTGAATGCAAGTTGCATTTGCATAAATGCTTGCGTCATATCCAAGATGGCCGGATTGACAAGATAATCAACAAAAGAAATGGATTATTCCACTCACTACTTAGGGTGTGTTTAGTTCCCCATTTCACCCAAAAAATTTTAGGTCTTGGTCCATCATTTTATAGAATGGAACTAAACACCATGTAAAATTTTTGGTAAAAAGGTATCTATTCTCCATTTTGGATTTTGGCCTCAAGAGGGCAAAAAAGCCAAAAAGCCCTTACCCACTCCATGAAAAATTTCGCATTTTGGATGTAATTAAACACACCCCTGAAAATTTTTGCGTTTTGCATTTCATCATACCAAAGTAGTTAGTATTTTGCATTTTGCATTTCATAGGGAACTAAACACAGCCTTATTGTGATCTCCTGTTTCTCAAGTCATCATATTTAGCACACGACTCTGAAAAGCAGTAATTTCTGAGGTCATGATCACCGGAGAGACCGATTTAGCTCGTGCGCAATAAAACTAACGATCAGTGTATTAAGGATGATGCTTATACGATTCTTCTGAAAAAAAACTTGCAAAAAGCAAATACTCCTACCCATTTAGGTTGATACGTTAAAAAAAAAGGAATTTAGGTTGAATTGATCCGTCAGGGGTGAGTTTTTTTATGAGAGATGTGCAGTATGAGGTCATACCCTGCTATTTGCGGAAGTGGTCCACCACCAGTAAACGTTGCTACTAGTGGTATTCACCGATTATATAAAAAAGGCAGAGTCCACTATCAGATGTACAAATTCACTACACCTGGCCTTTCTCAAACGCATGCAGGAAATCCAAAGGTTTTTATCTTCTGTTTGCCAGAACAAGTAGTTAGTTTCATATACACAGAACGTATTCAACTGCTGTATGAATTCTGAAAAAGAAAGTGAAAATCTACAGTGTTCCAAATGAATTTCTATGGATCTTACTCTGTTCCATAGAGTGCTCAAAATAAAGAGGGTATTACGTGCTAACCCAAAGAAAGAAAAAAAGGATGTTCAGAAATTGCTGATTATGGTGATTCATTAACTATGTCCATCTCTGGCACTGTATAATAGTAATGCTGAAGCTGCACTAACTCTTTAAAGATCAGGTTGATGTGCTAAACAACTGCTTCTTGGTTAGAGAAAAAGCCTCAGCTCTTGGGGGTCACTGTTAGTGTTGTGCCTTTTCCCATCATTCCTCCCAGGAAAGAAAGGTAAGCTGATAAGCGATAAGATAGGTGATGTGGCAGTGCACCAAAACGTCGTGCAACCTACGGCTCAGATTGCACAACAGTGCACGTCACCATGATATGTACTCCTATATTTATATATTTATAAAAAATGGAAAGAAAGAGTTAGCAGCAATTCAACTTGTCCAGTCCGTCTTGCCAGCACCAGCAGTTAGTGACCGTCAATTTTTACAATTCCACTAGTAAGCTTGCTGTTACTGGACATTGCTGCACCACCATGCATCAGATTAGTAGTCTTCATCAAAGGATGATGAAGCCAGTAAATCTGAACAAGCGAGCATCTGGAGATTAGCACAACAATCATCTGATTAGCACTGCTGTGAAGAGTTCAGGAAGGAGGGTTTTACTTAGAGGAAGCTAAACAAGCAAGCATCTGGAGATAGAATTTCTGCTGACATGAAAGCAGGGAAAGGTGACGTGGACAGCACCATGTTGGATTAGAGGATAGCCCCACTTGGAGTATAGTCATCTACCTCCAGCCCCTTTATCCTACCTTCTCATCACCATACTCGCTTTTTATCAAAATCGATATCTTCTTCTTCTCATCCTCCTCCTTATCCCGTGCATTGTCATTCAATCCGCGTTATTCGTCATTCCAGCGGCAAGCCTCGGATTGGTTTTCGCCCGAGTGCGAATCCTCTGTCGCTTTTCTTGAAAGATTTGCAAGGCTTGGTAAACGGTGGACAGGCACGCGGTATCCCAGAAAAGAAGATGGTAAATGGTGGACAAGCAGAGGTTGTCCCAGAAAGAACTTGTCTCACACTTATCATAAAAGGACAGTACGAATTTCACCTGAAACAAAACAATTGGTCAAGCAATTCCACGTGAATTTCAAGCAATAGCAGCACGATTTCATCTCAAATTCGTCATGGAAAAAAGAGCAACTTTTCAAAGATGGAAATTCTAGAGAAGCCACGAGCCCCATGCGTGAGCTTTTGGCGAGTGGACGAGCTGAAGTAGTGAGACGTCCGTCCTTCTGGTCCCTGGAAAGCCAAGCCGACCCCCCGTTACTAGCAGAGAGGCCTCTGCCACATCCTGCCAAAAACGTGTTGTGCTTTCAAGCAGCACGAGCATTAGCATAGCATATCAGCAGAAAGATAGAGCAAGTTGGCAGCAAATAGTGAGCTGAGTGGAGCAAATTCTGTGCAGGAAAGTATTCAGATTTCCGGCAACAACTGGGGGCGGTACTAACCATTCTCCACATACTTTCCTTCTTATCTTCAGAAAAGGATCTTCCATTCTTCCGTCGGTAAATAAAAAAATACAGCTGACTGTGCTACAGTAGTCTGCAGTTTTGAAGCTGCGGCGGCAGCCGAAAGTAGCTAAAGCAATGATCTTACACAAGGACAAGCTTATCGGACAACCATTCTTCTGCCGGTAAGGGTAAACAAATGCAAACACAAACTCAAACAAGACTAACAGCAATGATCTTACATGATGAACAGATTTATTGGACACAAAGGTATGCTTATAGCTGATTTGTCTCAACAAAATACTAGTTCTGCAGAAGTTGGGGCTCACTGAAATCATTATCCAGTGGCACAAGTGTTGGAAAGTATTACAATCAGGATTGCGCATCCAAAGTTGCATCACAGGAGAGAAGGAATCCACCAAAGAAATGATGCGTCAGAATCTAGCCATCCTGTAAACCTCCTGAATAAAGTTTGAACCTTATTTAGGAAGAGCAGCATCGTCCATGAGCTGTTTGATATCAACTCTTGCCGCTCTCCTCCTCTTTCATCTTTTTCTCCCACCTACGTTTCTGGTGGAAAAAAGTTTCAAGCACAAACAGACAGATGAGCCAGTCAGATCTTTTTCAACGGATGCCTTTGTTCAATCACTATCATAGCTATCATTACATTTGGTCTAAAAACACAAACATGGCATCTTTGTGCACCAAGGTCAATGCGGGATAAAAAGCTGGATCACCGACAACAGATATTTGACTATTTGAGTGGCCGCTAGACGAAACTAGTACCACAGTTTTAGAAAATATTTCCCAAAATTATGTCATCATTATTATTAGACTAGCAAAATAGGTAATGGCAAGCAACCATCAGGAAATTTTGCCATCAGTGCAGTAGAATTGAAGACCCTCATATCAATGCACCAACACAATCTATGGGTCTGCTTTACTGTTTTAGGTATTTTTCTGTTTATTTTATAAGCTGGATTGTTGACTTTATGGAAATCTTGGATTAAATTTAAACACATACCTAGCTACCATTGTCAGTATGTTCCAATTGGGATCTTTAATTTTTTTAGAAAAATACTGCAATCTTTCATGTCAGCCTTCTGTTTGACTCACAAAGAACATTCGTTGAGTGCTTTGAACCAATGTTATCAAGTCATCTAGTCGATCCTAGTCGTCCTATATATATATCAGGACTAATATACCAAATATACACTAATATACTATATATGTTCTACAGTACAAATCAAGCATGAAGATATACCTCTAGGTGGTGGCTGCATGTAGGGTTGCAATTGGGCTAAAAAACATGAGCCCACATGGCCTAAGCCATCCCAGATGCAGCCCATGTCCTAAGCTACCCAGCAATTCCATTTTGTTTCTGGTCATCCACCCCCTAGTCGTCCAACTGATCATGATTAGTCGACGACTAATCGGAAGACCAGAAAACTCATTGGCCTAATCGAGTCGTAACCCCTAGTCGAGTCAAGGATACCGACTAGGACGACTTATCGTGGTTAATCGGATGACTTGATAACTGCTTTGAACTAGAAAGTTGATTTACCCTTGATGGCATGAGACAAGCTAAAGTTAATTGGTTGATGGATGGCTGTAGGTGTTAGGATTCTAAAGACTGATAGGGCTCAATTACATGTGCAGCAGTAAGACTTTGGTTTCACTGATTTCATAATGATATGTTAGCTGTTGATCCAATTGAAACCAGTAGCTTGATGCAGATTATCATTATAGATGGGATCCAGTTATTTTAAACACAAATGCTTAGCTGTTGTTAAATTATGGTATCACTGAACCAGTCCACCAACACAAGCCTCTCTTTTCTCTTTAAACTAAATAAAGATTAGACTTAAATCTAGATCCCAAAATATATTTGGTCCAATCTAGATACTAAATATATTTGGTCTAATATACGGGATAACCAAATTATGCTAATGCCAACATCGTGACGGTAAGCCATTAAGGGCTTCTGTTGCCCAAGTACACCTCTACCTGCATAAGCTAGCATTCCAGCCAAAATATAGCAGCTGAAGAAAATTATCAGGGGAAATACCAAGATAACCTTCTGGCTTGCTGCTATGAAGCTAAAACAATTGATGCTCAAGTCTTGTGGCTTGCCTAGATCAGTGGTGGATTCTAAATATGACTATGTTGAACGTCGATCAAGCACAACATTGGTTTCGAAATCATACAAAAGATCAGCCAACTAGGTTCAGCATAACCTCAACATATATTAGTCATTGAACCGGAACATTACAAAACAATAATCTGCTTTCGTAGATTCTGAGATACAAGAATTCAAAAATTAGGCCTAATAGATCCCCATCCCCCCGATATAAGCCAAAAAGGACCTAACTGGTTCTCAATTAGAGTAGCATACATTAGAATAGAACAGAATGACTATGAAACTTTACTGCTTCTCTGTTATCTACCATGATAAAAGGAACCCAATGGAATTTGGATTATGGTAATATGAAGATATCAGTTTGAGCAAATGTCACTGAGAAGCTTTACGCTATAGGCTAAGTAGTGTCCAGCACAACAAAAACTTAATGTGGGAGGCTATTATGTTAGGATAAGTAGTCTTCAACAAAAAAAGTCATGTTAAGTATCACGAAGTTTGCTAGATTCTGAGCAATCCAAAAATACCAGCTAAAACAATACATCTAAACCATCCCGGCTTCAAATTGGCATGGTTTCACTTTCACACAAGGATCACTAACATCAGTGCAGGATGTATGTGCACACTGGATTGCAATGTAAACGTACAACAGGTAGCAGAAGATAAACTAAGATGAGGCAGACGCAAACCTTGTAGTCGAGCAGCATCTGGGGCATCTTCTTCATCAGCTCAACAGTATTTGCTCGCCTGAGAAACGGAAACGAAAACGAAAACGAAGCGCCAATCAACTGACCCAGTGAGCAAACCGAACACACAAATGGAGGGGAGGGATGCAGGGGACGCGCGCGCTTACTTCTCGGCGGAGATGCGGTCGCACTTGTGGCCCTTGCGCTTGGTACGCATCTCCCCGCGGGGCGGGTCGTAGGTCCAGTCCTCGCCGGCGAGCAGCACCTCCTTGCGGAGGCGGGCGCGCTTGCGGGCGCTGATGCCGAGCGGCTTCCACGCGCCGAGCTCCCAGTACCCCCACACCCCCTTCCCGAGCTCCCCGTTGTACTTGGCCAGCTTCTCCCTCCACGGGTACCCCTCCGCCCACCTCGCCGCCGTCGCGGCCGCCGCCTTCCCGGCCATCGTCGTCAGCTCCGATCGCTCTGGGTCAATTAGGGTTCAGGCTGCGGCTTTGGGTAGTCGAGTGGCCACCTAATGGGCCTTTTGAGCCTGGGCCACATTGAAGCTCATGTACTGGGCTTTAGTGGCACATAAGTGGACGAGTGAGAGATCAGGCCCAGTTGGGCCTTTATAAAGCCCAACAGGCCCACTAAAACCCTTTCGCTTCGGCCATCTCCTCCTCCCTCTTCTTTTCTTCTCCCACGAAAACCTCGCAGCCGCCGCCGAACTCGAAGCAGCAGCCATGGTGCTCGCGCGCAAGAAGCTGAAGCAGAAGCTCCACGCGCTCCTCCCAGCCGGCGAAGCCGCGGCGGAGGCGCATGGAGAAGAGGTGGAGGCCGTGAAGGAGCGGCTCTTATCCTCCAAGCGGCCGCGCCCCAAGAGGGAGCGGAAGCCCAAGAAGAAGTCGCTCCCCGAGATGGTGCGGCAGACGGAGGAGGAGATTAGGGAGGAGGTGGAGCGGAGGAGGGAGGAGAGGAGGAAGGAGAAGAAGGAGAGAAGGAGGATCAGGAGGTTGATGGAGGCCGAGGCCGCCGCGGCGGCGGCCGCGGGGCCAGAGACGCAGCAGGTGGAGGGGGAGACGGGGGCGGAAATGGAGGGCAAGGAAGAGGCCGATTCTGCTGCCGGGTCTGAGTCTGACCAGCCTGTCGAGGCAGAGGATAGGTGAGTTAGGGCTTGGAAAGTTGGTTCTTTTGCCCAAAAGGATTACTGAATTCGTGAAATCTTCATAGCAATACCATGCTCGCATAGTGTGAGCTCAGAACAATAGTATAAGATATAAAATCAACAAATACAGGGGTTAATACTTGGTTTTGGGTCAGCCATCTTACTGTACTGTGATCTAATTGTGTGCCATTACATTATTATTGTTACTGTTGTTAAACGAAAAGAATTCACTATTTTTTCTGTCAGCTTATAGTTGTATTAGGTTGCTTGATGTTGTTAATATCTTTTGAAATATTTGAGTGTGCTGAAGCTACTTTTAGTAGTTGTATAACGTTTTGTTGGCCTTGTACACTCTTGTTTCAGCGAGCAAAATATAAACAAGGTGGAAGTGACCAAACCTGCTGTTGGGTCCAACAATCACATTGTTGCAGATAATAGGTAAGCCAGGGTACAATATAGTGATGCTCTTGTACTTGTAAATAATGTAGGTGATGGAGCAATTCTGCAGTCGAAGCTTGTACGGTGTGATCTTTGTCGGCACTAGTTGTGTAATGCTTTACATCTTTGTTTCAGGCAGCAGAATCACAAAGTGGAAATGGCAAAAACTGTTGTCGGGTCCAACAATCCTATAGTCGCTGAGCATAGGTGAGTTAGGGCCTGATAGATTGGTGCTTTTGTGCTCATGAAAACAACCAGGAGTCCAGGATCTGTTTGGATATCTTAGTTTCTACAAACATGATATCAAGAAACTATAGTTTTAGAAACTATGGCCATATAATATCTGGGTTTATTAAAGAGGTCCTAGATGAACTTTCAAAAACTTACGGGAGTCTATTGCAGCAATACTGTGGTTTTCAATCTTCATCATTTGTTACATTCAAACACCCCTTAGTACCAAAAACTAAGTTATTTTGTTAAACTTAGCATTTTCCCAAAACTCAAAAAGAACTTCATATGCGAATATGTCCCGAGCCCCATTCTTGTTTGAATGTTTGATTAACATGTCTGGGCATGGAAATAGGAGAAACATTGTTAAGATGCTGTCTTTGTGAGAACCAATAAGATCAGACACTCTTGTAGAGCATGCTAGTACAATGAGTTTGCTTACTGTGTAGGTCATGGACAAATCCAGTAGTTTAACTTGTACTTGGGTCTGTGCTGTTTTGCTATTATATTACTAAAGTAGTGTGATAGTGATAATATGATAAAAAGAGCATACCCATTTCTGGCTGCGATAATATAACACATAAAGAGTTAAGTCACCAACTTATTTGACTGTAAACTTGTTTTCGCTCATAGTAGGATGCTTCCTCTCTTCAATGTTGTGTAATGTGTCGCGTCTATATTTCAGGGAGCAAAGTATAAAGAAGGTATATGTTGGTGGCATCCCATACTATTCATCTGAGGATGACATAAGAAGTTTCTTTGAAGCATGTGGCAGTATCACAGTGATTGACTGCATGACTTTTCCCGAGAGCGGGAAATTCAGGGGTATTGCGATTCTCACTTTTAAGGTCAGTTTCTGAGCCAGTTTTGCTTCTTTTAGTTTAGCATTCCTGTTTGTTTGGCACATCAAATTCTTATCCCGTATGCAAAGTTTGGTCTGTATAATGTTCAAAGTTCTTATTCCTTAATTATATCCAGATGTCAGTTTGACTTGTTAACTGACCTGGAATTAGAAACTGTATGTTCAGCAGATACGTTAGATGCATCAGGTTGCAACTGTATGATCTTAACTTCCGTGTTAATTCCACAGAATCATAGAAATCAACTGGAATATCTGCATTGGCTGCCTCTGCAATTCTTTTCATACGGCTTGCTATAACAATGTGTTTCACTTTTTATTTTTTGGAAATTGTAATCTGAGGTATCTGACTAACTGTTCTTTTTTCAGACTGATGCTGCCGCACAGAGGGCATTAGCTATGGATGGTGCAGATATGTAAGCATACGCCTTCTGTGTGTAATCCCTCATTGTCTTAATCATGGGTAGTGACATTCTTGATAACCATTTCAGGGGGGGATTTTATCTGAAAATCCAGCCTTACAAACTTAACCGTGAGAAGGAAGATTTTGCACCAAAGTTGATAGAGGGATATAATAGGATATATGTTGGAAATCTGCCATGGGATATAACAGATGATGATCTAAAAAGGTTCTTTTCTGAGTGCAAAATTTCGTCCATCCGGTTTGGAACAGACAAGGAGACAGGTGAGTTCAAAGGTTATGCGCATGTTGATTTTTCTGATGGCACGTCTCTTGCTGTTGCTTTGAAGCTCGACCAGAAGGTGCTCAAGGGGCGCCCAATCAGAATCAGATGTGCTGTTCCGAAAAAGGATAACCAAAAAGTCAATGATAATGGGAACTCAGATCAATTGAAAAGTAAAATTCGGACATGCTATGAATGTGGAACTCCTGGGCATTTCTCTTCTTCTTGCCCAAATAAGAAGGATTCTGAAGCAAGGAAGTGCTATGAATGTGGCACCCCTGGGCACCTGTCTTCTGCTTGCCCAAATAAGAAGGATTCTGAAGTAAGGAAGTGCTATGAATGTGGCGCCCCTGGGCATGTGTCTTCTGCTTGCCCAAATAAGGATTCTGATGTAATTTCTGATGAAAAGGAGGCTAATGCTAACTCTGTCATAGCAGCCTCAAAGAAGAGGCGAACATGTTATGAATGTGGCATCCCTGGACACCTCTCTTCTTCTTGCCCAAATAAGAAGGATTCTGAATTTATTTCTGATGAGAAGAAGACTAATGTTGACTCAGCCACGGCGTCATCGAAGAAGAGGCGGACATGTTATGAATGTGGAACTCCGGGCCATCTCTCATCGGCTTGCCCAAACAAAAGGGCATCAGACTCTGTTCCGAACAACAGAGAGCCTGTTGATGATGCAAAACCTGCAACTACCATCATGTCTGAGGAAACAAAAGTTGGCGATGAATTAAATTCAGCAGCTTCAAAGAAGAGGCGAAAATGCTATGAGTGTGGCATCTCTGGTCATCTCTCCTCAACTTGCCCCAACAAATCTGCTGAGCCTGTCTGCAATGAAGAGAAGCCTGACAATCACTCAAATACTGTACTATCAGTCATTGATGAAAAGAAGGCCAGCGAAGACACAAAGTCTGCACCTGTGAAGAAAAAGAAGAGGCGGACATGTTACGAGTGCGGCATCGCGGGCCATCTCTCGTCAGAGTGCCCAAACAAGACAGCTGCTAAGGTCTAATGACAGTGGGTATCGACGGTCATCTCTTGATGGAGGGCCTGAGGAAACCAGATGGATTGTAGCATCTTTTTTTTTCTTTCATTGTCCAAGATTTAGTCTGATTGTATTCTATGGTCTGTTCCTTGATATGAGCAGTGAAGTTGTAATCTCTGGAGGGAAAATGAAGTTTTGTAGCAGGAAATGTACGCATACTAGACAAGGATTATTATCTCATTCCCGGTCAAATTTTGATAGCATGATATCACGAGATTCATTAGTCGTTGGAAAAGAGTCATTATTGTCATCATCTATATCAACTCTTTTGTTTGAAAAAACTGTGTAATGGGCTTCATGAACTGGACTGGGCGGCAGCGTCTCTGCCTCCTGCACTGCGGACTGTAAGAGCTGGTGCCCTAATTCCCCGATATCTGCTGCAGGTAACTTCTGCTATTTCTGCATCAGTTTCTTGTTTGATTTGACAAGGGGACTTTTGTGCCTCGAGAGGTGCAAAGAAGCACGAACCATGACAACCAGCCACGGTTAGACTACCCGCGGTGGGTATTCTAAAACGATACTCTAAAGTTTTAGAGTATGAATATAGAGTAAAAACTGCTGCACTGGGTACTCTAAAACGATACTCTATTCTTTCTCTCACTCTATATTTAGAGTAGTACAGTGCTTACTCTATACTCTATAGTGGCGGGCCCCACTAGCTAAACAAAGAGAAAAAATGCTATAACTCACAAACCAAAAATCCAAATTAAATTTCGATTGCACCATTAAATTCGTCTCAATAAATCCTTCAAAACTAGATCACACATGGATATATTTAGATAAAGTGACAAGTGAGTCCCACAGTGGATAGAGTGGATAGAGGATAATATAGAGGATGGATGAGTGCGGGAGAATTGAGTATAGAGGAGAGAATCTTGCTGACTAGGACGTATAGAGGATGAATATAGAGGTCCATGAGTGCGGGTAGTCTTAAGGGTGAAAGAAATGATACCCAAAACCATGACAACTAGCCAACAAGAGATTCGTTGGGGCGTAACCCTCTTAGCGACGCGCTACATCGGAACCCGGGTGTGGTGTTAAATGGGCAAGGGCCGGGTCGTCATCCCCTTAGTGGCGCGTCGTATCGTGACCCGGGTACGATGAAAAATGAGCAAGTGTCGGGCCGTCGCAACCTTAGTGGCGCGCTACATCTACGCCCGGGTGTAGTAAAAAATGAGCAAGGGTCTTCGCACTTTCCTCGACGGGTGCGAAGGATAAGGAAGCTAGCCGAGCCAACTAGGATTCGTCTAGGTAGCTGGAACGTAGGGTCCCTAACGGGTAAGCTAAGAGAGCTAGTCGATGCAGCAATTAGAAGACGTGTAAATATTCTATGCGTTCAGGAGACTAAATGGAAGGGCCAGAAGGCGAAGGAGGTGGAGGATACTGGCTTCAAACTTTGGTATACGGGGACAACATCGGGTAGGAATGGTGTAGGCATCTTGATCGATAGGAGCCTTAAGGATGGAGTCGTTGATGTTAGGAGGCAAGGCGACCGGATTATCTTGGTCAAGCTGGTAGTTGGAGATTCGGCTCTGAATGTGATCAGTGCCTATGCCCCTTAGGTAGGTCTTAGTGAGGGCACCAAGAGGCAGTTTTGGGAAGATCTTGATAGCATGGTTAGTACCGTGCCTATCAGCGAGAAACTCTTTATAGGAGGAGACCTCAACGGCCATGTTGGTGCGACTAATGTAGGTTTCGAGCGGGTGCACGGGGGGTTCGGGTATGGTAGTAGGAATCAAGAGGGGGAGGATGTTCTGAACTTCGCGCTGGCCTATGACTTGTTGATAGCGAACACCCTCTTTAGGAAGAGGGAATCTCATCTAGTAACCTTTCGTAGTGGACAACACTCGAGCCAGATCGACTTTATCCTTGCAAGGAGGGAGGATAGACGTGCTTGCTTTGATTGTAAGGTGTTACCTGGGGAGTGTGTTGTCCCTCAACATAAGCTTGTGGTGGCGGACTTTCGCTTTCGGGTACGTGTCCACCGGGACAAATGGGCCAAGATTGCGAGAACGAAGTGGTGGAAGCTTAGAGGGGAAGCAGCGCAAACATTTAAGGAGAGGATGCTAGACGAGGGGCCTTGGGAAGAAGGAGAAGATGCCGACGACATGTGGCTAAAGATGGCAACATGTGTTTGGAAGGTGGCTTCGGAAGTGTTTGGCGTGAGTAGGGGAGGCAAACGGGAAGCGAAAGACACATGGTGGTGGAATGACGAGGTGCAAAGGGCTATTAGGGAGAAGAAAGAGTGTTTCAAGCGTCTCCACCATGACAAGAGTGCAGCCAATATCGAGGGCTATAAAATAGCGAAGAGGGTTGCAAAGCGAGCTGTGAGTATAGCAAAAGGTCAGGCGTATGATGGCCTTTATCAGCGGCTAGGCACGAAGGAAGGGGAGAAGGACATTTATAAGATGGCTAGAATCCGCGAGAGGAAGACAAGGAACATCAACCAAATAAAATGCATCAAGGATGGGACAGATCGACTTCCGGTGAAGGATGAGGAGATCAAGGACAGATGGAGAGAGTACTTCGACAAGCTGTTTAATGGGGAGAATGAGGGTCCTACCCTTGAGTTGGACGACTCATTTGACGATACCAACAGACGCTTTGTGAGGAGAATTCAGGAGGCAGAGATCGGAGAGGCTTTGAAGAGGATGAAGGGAGGTAAAGCGATGTGCCCTGATGGTATCCCCATTAAGGTGTGGAGATACCTAGGCGCCAGAGCGATAGTATGGTTAACTAAGCTTTTAAACCTTATTTTTCGGTCTAACAAGATGCCTGAAGAATGGAGAAGTATATTAGTACCTATCTTCAAGAACAAGGGAGATGTTCAAAGTTGTACTAACTACCGTGTGATTAAGTTGATGAGCCATACGATGAAGCTCTGGGAGAGGGTTATCGAGCATCGCCTAAGGAGAGTGACACATGTGATCCAAAATCAGTTTGGGTTCATGCCTGGTAGGTCGACCATGGAGGCGATTTTCTTATTACGACAATTGATGGAGAGATATAGGGAGCAGAAGAAGGACTTGCACATGATCTTTATTGACCTCGAGAAGGCATATGACAAAGTACCGAGAAATGTCATGTGATGGGCCTTGGAAAAGCACAAAGTCCCAACTAAGTACGTTACCCTCATCAAGGATATGTACAGGGATGTGGTGACGTTTGTCCGAACATGTGATGGCGACACTAGTGACTTTCCAATTAAAATAGGACTGCATCAGGGGTCAGCTTTGAGCCCTTATTTATTTGCTTTGGTGATGGATGAGGTCACAAGGGACATACAAGGTGATATCCCTTGGTGTATGCTCTTTGCTGATGATGTGGTGCTAGTTGACGACAGTAGGGCAGTGATTAATAGGAAGTTAGAACTATGGAGGCACACGTTAGAGTCGAAAGGGTTTAGACTTAGTAGGACTAAGACCGAGTACATGAGGTGCGATTTCAGTGCGACTAGGCATGAGGAGGGAGACGTTAGCCTCGATGGGCAAGTGGTGGCCAAGAAGGATACTTTTCGGTATTTAGGGTCGATGCTACAAAAGGATGGAGACATTGATGAAGATGTTAGGCATAGAATTTCAGCCGGCTGGTTGAAATGACGTCAAGCTTCTGGCGTCCTCTGTGACAAAAGGGTGCCTCAGAAGCTGAAAGGTAAGTTCATAGGACGGCGATTCGTCCGGCGATGTTATACGGTGCTGAGTGTTGGCCTACAAAAAGACGACATATCCAGCAATTGAGTGTAGCAGAGATGCGTATGTTGCGTTGGTGTTGTGGACACACAAGGAGGGATAGAGTCCGGAACGACGATATTCAGGATAGGGTTGGGGTGGCACCAATTGAGGAGAAATTGATTCAACATCGGTTGAGATGGTTTGGACATGTCCAACGGAGGCCTCCGGAGGCGCCGGTGCGTAGTGGAGTTCTAAAGCGGGCCGATAATGTAAAGAGCGGTAGAAGTCGACCTAAACTAACTTGGGACGAGTCCGTTAAGAGAGATCTTAAGGAGTGGAATATCCCCAAAGATTTAGCTATGGACAGGAGCGCTTGGAGATTGACAATCAATGTGCCTGAACCGTGACCTCTTTTTCTCTTGTGCCCTTTACGTCCCTTTATGTGTCTCTCTGTTTCTCGTCTCTTTTGAGTTTCATCTCTAGCCTACCCAACTTGCTTGGGACAAAATGCTATGTTGTTGTTGTTGTTGTTTAATCCACTGAATTTTGATCTAAATGCCCCTCCACCAAACATACAAATACAGTGATCCATGTCATAAGTATCGTGATTAGTGCCCTAACCATTGTAGCAAGCACTACCAGATGCTAACCCCGGCCCTTCTCTCCGAATCCCTGTGCTGTCCCTGTCTGATTCAGTCAGCAACTGTGTGTTGTGTGATGATGTCACTTGCCCTGCCTGCTGCATATTCATAGTGGATACTACTTCAATTCAATCCGCGGAAAGATCCGTTCAGAAAAAAGAGCAGTCTGCATCATCACAGTGGACACCTACGTGGAGACGCCGACCAAAACCATACAATATTTGGGACGAGTTTGGTGCGTGCAGAGGGACGCAAGCAATAGCAAGCATTGGATCCTAACAAGAAGCGCTAGAAGAGGCAGGGACAGTGGATCTCCAGCCTTGAACGCAGAAACTCGTTCGTGTTCTGTCACCTGACAGCGACTCGACTCCCTCTGAAAAGCGGCAGCAGAAGGTTTTCTTAGCTCACCTGCCCTTTGACAGAGAGCAATGGGCAATTCATGAAAGAACACCAAATTGGCGGTTCATCACACCACAATTTTCATCATGCCACAATTGTTTATCTTTTGTCCATGCCAGTATGAAGATACTGTTACACTGTGCATGAAATGAAAGAGTAAGTCGTCGTTAAGGGAGGTTACAAACAAAGAAAACCCGCCATATGGCCTACTGCTGTCTCTGCTGAAAGTCCTTTGTTAGTTCATCACTTCATCTCCATTACATTTCTCATGGACTGCTTTTTTCAACAACGTTAAGGGAGGTTACAACTTACAAACAAATAAAACCCGCCATGTTCTACCACTTATCTCATGGAGTAGTAGTGAACAGATATTTCTCAATGGATAAAGATTTGCTGTTGATGGGTAGCACCATCACAGCAGCATCACCTCGTAGCATAAACTATACAACTCACACTTGATTTTGAACTCCACACTTAATTTTCTGTTTGGGGCCGCCTGTAACCGCACAAGCACCGCATGAAGAGAGAAGTGGCAGAACATGGCGACCAAACTAAATCAAAACCAGCATCTTCTTCAGGGCCTAAAGAAAACACTGGACTCCCATGGTCATTGTTTTTCTGATCCAATTTTTACAACTTATATCTTCAGAAAATCATGTCAGTACTCAATTTGAGAGTACGCACTGGTCCTGATTCTTCCTCGTTTCTTCAGAAAAAATCAGCATGCTGGCTCTTAAGCAGCAGGGGATGCTAATCTGCCCCCTTGATCCCCAAGGAATATTCTGGCCTTTCGCAGTCTGAAATCGCACCTTGAAGACCATGACGAAACACGCATAGTATCATATTAGTGTAAATATATACAATCAACCTTTTGAATCAGCAGTAGCTAGCTGAAGTAGTGCTGCTCGTTGAAGGATTCTTCTGCAGACAGTGGTCGGCACACTGCATTGCCACAAAAAAATATTCAGAGAAGGAAGATGCAGAAAACAGAAACAGCTCAAGCTTCCATTACTTTCTTTTCACCTTCTTTTTTTTTTCTCTCGAACACGCAGGACAACTACGTGTCGGTTTTTAAGAGTACATGTCATTTCTATCTTTTCTCCTTCTTCTCTGTCAGAAATTATACTCGTAGACATAATGGATGAAGTATGCATTGATTTTTCTAATCTCGTTAATTAATTTATTGGAGTTATGATCAGCAAGTTTCACGAAGTGGCAAAAATGATTATTTTTCACTAGGAAGTAAGGAACCAGATTTGTTCTTTGATACTGCAGAACCAAGAACTCTGGTTTTAATAACTATATAAGTGACTAGCAAGCAAGTCAACACAAGCAAAATTTAATCATTGGGCCCCCGAAGGCCGAGCCAGTGTAAATAATTCCCTCATAGGTTTAGGTTTGACAAACAGATGGATCCTGGGTTTCTGATGCGGTGCTTGCGGAAGCATGAAGCAAATCACGAAGCAAAATTCTTCTTTTGGTCTCTTATATATCTCTTATATGCGGAGAACGGCAGGCGCAATTCAAGATGCAAGCTCAGATTGAGAGGGACAGGGGGAAAAAAGGCACTTTTATCCATGCAGTGTCCATGGCCTGTCTCCTGTTGCAAGTTCATCATGAGCAGGTCTAGGCTAATGAGGTGAAGTTGCAGGGGCAAGTAGAACTCTTGAGCACCAATCATCAGCGACCGCTAAAGAATAATGTAGCATCTGTGTCGCTGCTGAGATGAACATCATGCCACGCTCAATTTGTGCGCATCGAGGTTTTCTGAATCTATTACAACAACTTGTGGAAATGAAGACATCAATTTCCAGTTTTATATTGAGTTGAGAGAAGAATCGTTGTGAACTGGTGAGGGGTTATGTTTCTTCAGGCAGCAGAAGGGACCATCTTGCCAACTGTCCTTCGCAATTTTTTTGATCCTTGAATGTGCTTCTACCATGATGAGAACTGTGAGATGCGGCAAAAAGTTATGCATGGTCATATATCTACTACTTACTGACTGAACTGATATAAACTTGATCCGATGAATTTTATTTTCCTTTCGGTACTGATGGGATCTTCAGTACTGTACTTCCTATATTGGTTGACTGCAGTGTGATACAGCTGACAAAAAGGTTGGTTTAATATCTTCTTTCTGAAATGTGAATAGGAGCAAGATTCCATTTCATCCCCATCAAACACTGCCACCGTGTGGCGCAGTTGGAGACGCCATAAACTCCTAGATCCTAATCCATGCATTGAACACAACAAATGCCTCTGCTTTAGCACCACCATATGATACCTTTTTATGTTTTCACGTTTGCAAGTTGCAACAAGCAGAAGTGAACTATATATAAACTAGACCAAGTTCCTTTCTGCTTACTCATCAAACTGGCAATAATTGATGTCCTCAGTCCAATCAAGCAATGCGACGTCGGCACACAACCAATGCAAGAATCAATCATCGTCAGGAACCTGCTCCGTTTGATTTTGGCCTCAGATCCCACTACTCAGATGGTTGTTTATGTGGCCATTCAGACGATGAAGTATCAAGTAGGTGCAAATCGGAAGAGGCATATTTCTTTCTGATACTTGTTACAGAACAGCAGTCGTAGTAGTAGTACACTAGTACTAGTAGTCTAGTACCAGCAGCAGCAGCTTTATGAGGTCAGAAACTCATAACAAAGGGGATCAAGCGACCAGATGCAAGTCACTATTTATTAATGCGTCATTTGGAGCAGCGATGAGACGCTTAGCGATCTTTTCATTGATCAAGCTGGATAAATATATATACACACACATACATATGTGCTTTTGTAAGCATGGCGATGTAATATTTTTGTGTTTTCTCTTGGCCTATTGGCCTAGTTGTCTTTAAAAACCTGAACTAACAGAGGATGTCTGCAGGGTTATTGTAAGTAATAATTCAGTGGGACACGGTATGTTCGCAGCAATATAATGCTTCCTAGTTGGCATAAAGATCCATGCCAGTTTTCTATTATTTGGATTTTGGAATGAGATCAAGCAAGGGCTTTAAGTAATTAAGTGTTCAGCTTCAGCACTATAGGATTCTAGAAGTGTTAGATACGGGCTTAAGAAAATAACCATCTCATCATTGTTTCTACTCTCTGAAATGTGAATTGAAGCTTTCTTGTTGATAGTTAGTTGCCTTGTATGTATACATATATATGAACCGACTTTTCTTGTACTAGATTGATTTGTAGTATCATTTTTTAATGGTGATTCAGACTAAATATGAAAGCTATTGGTTATAAAACATAGAAAGAGAGATCCCTCGATCAGAGTATCTTTTACAAAAGATTTCAGAGGATTAGTTTGTACAAGAACAGGACAGGTTTCCAGAGACGAAGCCATTGACCAGACGGGATCTACAAGCCCTCATAGAAGTCGTGAACTGCAAAAGTCAGCAGCTGAGTCAGTAACAGTCCTGCTCTGATCCCTCAGCCGAAGATTCCGTTCCGTCCCTCCAACTGAATTATATTTACCCACACACACATGTTATCTTCTTGTTTTTTTATGAACAGTTTAAGACTTTAAGCACAAGCTCCAAGTTGTTTTGGTTTACCCCTGTAAATAAATCTGTAATTACTATACACACACATTACGTATTCATCAGTCATCAAAGTTTGCAAGGCACGGCGTCGACTCGGCGAGAATCGACGCCGTCTGCACATTTGCCTCTGTGCCCAATCATCGTCGCTACTGCAGCAGCTCATCTTCTGTCAGAGCTGAGATTCGGCATAAAACTAAGCAAAAGCCAACTGTTTCTTCGTCTCCTTCGAAAGCCAACTTGTGATTTGTTTATTTAATCCTTTCTTTCAAGCTAGCTAATAGTTATAGAAGTGAGTAACTGACACCCATTGGTGGTTGGTCTATTAGTTTATGATTCGCAGTTGCAATGCTCAGCCTATAAATACGCCTGCTCTGTGATCTGCTTCTTCTTCATTCAGATATATATATCTTGTTAGCTTCCAATCGAGATCGAGTAGCTCAGCTGATTCACCGGCAAGAACGAGCTGATTGACAAGTGCAAGCATTTGATGAAGAGGTTTGCAGTGCAGGAGAGCGAGATGGCGCGCATGCTGATGCTCATGTCGCACTCGCACGGCCAGGACCAGGCGCTGCCGCTGCCGGTCGTCGTCGCCGGCGGGCGCGGTGGCGACCGGGCGGCGCCGGAGCGGGTGTTCGTGTGCAAGACGTGCAACCGCGTGTTCCCGTCGTTCCAGGCGCTGGGCGGCCACCGCGCCAGCCACAAGAAGCCGCGGCTGGACGGGGACGGCGACCCCTCGCTCGCCAAGCCCAAGCTGCACGGCTGCTCCATCTGCGGCCTCGAGTTCGCCATCGGCCAGGCCCTCGGCGGCCACATGAGGCGCCACCGCGCCATGACGAGCGGCATGCCCATCATGCCGGTGCCGCCGGCGACGACGAGGATCGTCGTCGACAAGAAGCCGGACGGCGACGTCATCATCCACCACGGCCACGACCACGGCGGCGTCAGGCCCGGCGGGCTGTGGCTCGACCTCAACCATCCGCCGTGCACCGACGATGGCTGCGACGCCGAGGTGGAGTGCGGCCACATTAATGCCGCCGCAGCCGGGATGACGTTCCATCAGTTCCTCGACACTGGCACCATGGCCGTCGACTGCCTTGGCTACTAGATACCACCAAGCTCCATGATTCTTCTCCCTGGCACTACTGGTGTGCACCGGTCTCTTCTTCTTCTTTTTTTCTTTTCTGGAATCTTCTTCTTCATTTGCTTCTTCGTGGAGGGGAGAAATCCACATTTTGTAGCAGTAGTAGAATGAAGGTGCCTAATGCATGCATGGATGATATTGTGCATGAAGGTTTTGGGGTGTCTTTGAGCTGCTTGGTGGATAATTTGGAGGACTAATTGACACCAAAGCTAGCTGATTTACTACCTCGGGTTTCATGTTATTATGGATAAAAAAACCCTTTGATCAAATGCCTTTGATCGATGTAATTATTTAATCTGAGTAAGATAAATAGTATATATAGAGCTTGTGGCTTTCTTCAGTTGGTAATCCTGACCCTGTATATATGTCAAGTTGCCAATTTTAGTATCTTAGCTGACATAACACATGAGTTGAATCTGCGATACTTGACGTCGAAATCGATCAAAGATCTTCTCTTTAATTTGCTTTTATCTGTGAGGCTAGTATTTTCTCTGCATATTATAATGTGATTATTATCGTTAAGAAATAAAGTTGATCTGATTAGTTTCTCCAGAAAGAGACTGAACTCACATACACTGTTAGGAAAAAACGACTATATTAGTATATTGCTTCTAGATAGTGTCCTGAAATCCTGAATGTTTTTTTCACGGTAGTAAAGAGAAGGATCTTCAGAGTGAACTCTTCAAACCAAGAGATGCATTTTCTCCAGGCTCTACATTTGAGCAACCAGCTGGTGTCGGAGTATATCCTTGACACAACCTAAAACAGGTGTTCCAAGTCAATGTCCTCAAAGCTCAGCTATTTTTTACTGATGCATGCAATCAATTACTCCATCCCTTCCAAAATGCATGTCAATTTAGTTTTACCATAAGTTAAACTTCTGTGGCTTTGGCTAAATTTATAGAAAAAATATATTAATATCTATATACTAAATTAATGTACTATAAAGACACATTTTAGATCCAATTGAACTAATACGAGTTTTTAATATTGGTGTATTTTTTTCGTATAGGATTGGTTAAAGTTAGGGAAGTTAGACAAAACTAAAACTAACATTTTGGGATGGAGGGAATAATTAAGACTCCACAATCAAAGATAGGGCCGGGCACGTTGCCTAACAAGAACCATGCATCTGACTAGTTATGCATGCATAGGGCATTGCAAGAAGATTGAAGGCACTGCAAAACAAACCCCCGTATTGCCACGTATATCTTCCAACGCTAGTAAAATGTGTTGCAGGAGTTGCCACCTCCTCCCTTCCGCATAACCGGTGATTATAATATACCTTCCCATATCCTCGCCGTGGTAGTTCCATCTTTTATTCTCCCCCTCTGCAGCAGACAACTATCTCCAAGATCTGGAACCCCTATCATGCGCGAGGAGATGTGGCCATGGCGACCAGGTTAAGACGAGGGGGAAGAGCGCAGTGCGGTGGCCGCTGGGATGTGGTTCTGCCGGCTAGAGGACCACGACTGACGACTCCACGAGCCCACGATCCATGGAGTTTGCCCCCGCTAGGGCTGTATCAATGGCGAGTGTACACAGAAGGCCGTGAGTCCCAGGTAATCATATCTGCTAATTTCCAGGTTCCGATCTCCTCAGGCCTTAGCGTCCCACGCAAGATCCATATTGTTGCCTCCATCTGGTTGGTTCCTGTTGACGATGCTCCTCCGATGAATTTCCCATCTAAGATTTGGCAGGCCACTTATCTCGATTCCATAATTTTGCCTTTTCTGTAGATGATTTGGTCTCCCGTAATCTATTTTGTTTCTGTAGATGATTTCTTATTAAATTGCTGATTTTACCTTGTGATTATTTTAAGCTTCAGTTACTTTTCTAACTTGTGCAGATAAAGGCAAATCTTCTAATCTTTTGTACTAATCCCATTAGGTTTAGGTCTAGCGGCGACCACACACTTTTCCTGGTCCTGGTCTCATCCACTCCATCACGGCGGATGGCGGTGGCTCATGTGGTTGGGCATGACGACAGCTGCTGCTCGCTAGAGGCCGACGGTGGTGTTTATTTGGCAACGGAGGCTTAGCATTTGCCAGAGCAGGACGCTCTACTGTATTCCTCTCCCTACTTTAGATCAGGTTAGAATTTCACAAGTCACACCTGTGAAGTTCTTGATCAGTAATATTTTAGTTTCTTATGTTCAGGTGGATCAAGAAATGCGATCATATCCAGGATCCGCAATGCTAGATCAACACAGGTACTAGCATTCTTGTGGTCCAGATAAAATTTTCTGGATGCTTTTTTCTTGATCAAACTGCATCTTATCCGTAACTAGGTGCCTGAACAAATCATATTAACCATATATAATTTGCTCTATCAGTTAAATTAATTAATGCTTTTGGATTGACTATCTGTTTAGTTATAGCCTAATATTGCTAAAGAATTGTGTTGCAGACCTGCTGCTGCTATCAATCTGTGAACATGGTTTGTCAACAAGATCAAGGATGTGAACTATCAACTGTGTACTAGTACATTTAAATATGATTTTTTTGTTTACACTCATCTCATTTTTATACTTGAGCTGATTCACTAATATTCTATTAACTTGGAACTTCTTTGGGCAGAACCTGCAGAATGTATGAATGTTATAGAATTGACAGTTTGTAACTAACTAAAAAATGACATCCTTAGCTTAAGTGGTACTGGTACAAGAACTGTAGACATGGGTGTGGTCACTTTAATTACAACGAGTTAAAATTGTACTGCATATATTCGATCTGTCAATGGTTTTACTCATTTGTCATTTGAGATATTTGAATAATATAGAGTTTCTTCTTTTGTGCAGAAGTTTGCATGGACAGTGTTCTGTAGGTTTTTTGGTGTGCTACTGCAGTCACCAGATTTCAGCACATGTCTTAAGTTTCATTCCATTTGGCAGATAATCCTCAGAGTTAAGAGTGGTATGAACAATACTTTTTACTGATATTTCATTTTTGGCAATCAGGCAATATTTTTGGTGATCTATTGCGTGCTTTTTTTTGCACGCTTATATATGTGAACTAGATTAGCACCAAAGAATTCTTAAAGAGCTGAAAAAAATAAAATAACCCTCTTGCATTAGCTATAATAGTAAGTTGTGATCTAACACAGAAATTCTATGGTGTTCAGCTAGACAAGGAAATTTTTGATGGTGTGTAACATGATTTTACATCTCCTAAGTGTCATTAAAGTAAGCCAACTTTTATCTGTAGGCCAGGAAGATAAATGGATCATCAACTCAGTGGATTGCTAGACAAAATTGAAGAATGGAGAAAGGAGGGCTGCTGCCATTCAAAGAGGGATTCCTTTATGTTTTATATTCTATTGCTAGACAAAATTGAAGAATGGAGAAAGGAGGGCTGCTGCCATTCAAAGAGGGATTCCTTTATGTTTTATATTCTACTTATATAGGAACTTGTACTTAGAATAAAAAATGTGCCATAAATTATGTGGATGGTACTCATTGTAATGCAATAGATTCTATATATATGGCTGAGTGTGCTTATTTTCTGTCAGATGGTCTTGTATTTCTCATTAAATTTGTACATGCATTATCTCTATATTTGTCTCCGAAATTAAATAATATGATATTAACGGTTGAATGGTTGCAATATATGTAAGTGTTGCAATAAACTAAATTTATATGTTGCAACAACCCATAAAAGTTGTTCGCCCATGGTTTGTATAAACACATATAAGCGTTGCCACAACCCATCATTTGCGTTGCAACTTTGCAACGGTTATTAGAATGTGTTAGCAACATATAAATAAGTGTTGCAATAGATCCTTGCAACGGCACTTTAGGCAACACATAAACATGCATTGGTATAGACCCTGCCAACACATATATGGACTTTTAGCAACGCATATTTGCGTTGCAAAAGGGATGTCATGTTGTAGTGAGGAAGGCTGTATTTGTGGTCTAGTTCTGTATTAATTATCACCCTTTGAGGTTTAATTGGGTGATCTCATATAAACTCAAGGTTGTCACTTTAGTTTGCAGCAGCTAGCAGTACGTACTGTGATACAGGGCTGTAGCATGCATGGTGCCCTACTGCCCACGCAGCTTGTAATTAGCTCTTATTAATGCATGCATTCCGTATGTATATAAAAACAAAATGCATTGAGATTCACAGTTCACCTGATGAGTATGTCACGTACGCAACTGCTAGCTTAGCTGACGGCATTCAGCAATGCAATACAATGCGTCAATGTCGACATAGTGTGGTTAATCATATTAATTATACTCTACTCCTACTTTGCAGTTAATTTCTTGTTTAATGAGTGGGTTTTCTTCTTCTTCTTCGTTGAGCAACATAACGTATTAGTAGTTCGTCTCTTCAGATTTTGTATATCTTTCATTAAATTGGTTTTCTACATACTGGAAAAAGGAAAACATATGCAATATCGTTTGGCTTTGACTGCACGGAATGAAGCACATTTTTCTCGAACAAGCAAGAGCATTGCGTATCTTTGTATTAAGAAGATAGAAATTTTGAAAATACAAAAGAGACCATTCCCGGCCCGACTGATATCTCCAGGGGCTACATTTTGGCTATGACATCTATGAGATCCATTCGGATCAACCTAAACTACGTGCGGGCCTATGGCGCCATGGCCGAAGACCAACGAGCTGCTCCACTATTCATCGCCCTGGATGCTGGGAATAGCTCATCAAGAGCCTCAATGTCCGCTGCCGAAAGGTTGCCCTTGAAGTAGGAGTCATATGAGCGCTTGGCTGCAGAGGAACTCGGCGCTAAAGGTGCCATGAACCCCATCTTCTTCGTGAGCAGAACTTCACTGCGTTTGGACGCCGGGATGTGGTCCATCTACTGAGCAGTAATCCGCCCGCTCCTAAGGGGCAAGGTCCACTTTGTCGCTGATTTCTGCTTGGGCGGGGTGTTGATGAGAGGTGACAGCCTCGTTACTTGGACCTCCTCGGTGAACCTAGCCAGTTGCTTGACGGCCTCCCTCGGTGTGGGCGTGTCCTTGGTGCTGCCCGTTGCCGTGCCATCGGCCGCCTCAGCTTGCGGTCCGGCCACCATGCAATGGGCTGAAAGCACAGCCGTGGAGTGTTGCCTTCGTTTGGGTGGAAGGTGGGACCTCCATCCCACCTTGGTTGACAGTACGCCTGCATGATTGACCTGGTTGGAGGTCACCTCCACCGGATCGACCTCCACCTCCGCGATCGTGGGATCACAGAGCAACGCTGCCTCTAGAATCATGGGATCCGAGGCGGGGTGTCGTCCAGCATCCTGGCCGCAACCAGGAAGCGTTGCGGAGGCAGACTCGAAGTTGTATGGGTCCCATAGGTCAGGGACCGCAGGAGGAGCTGTCGATTTGTCCGCCGAAGGTGCCATGGTGACAGCTGCCACCGACGTCTGCATGGCGGCCGAAGGTGAAGAGGCTGGAGGGGTTGTGTCGCTCGCCTGTGAGCTCGGCAGCATGGTAGGGCTGCCCAGAGCCCGGTTCACCCTGACGGAGCAACATTTGCCAGAGTCCGCAGCGCCGATCCCGCCATTCCCCGGTGAGCGAGAGCACCTGCAGACCCTCAACAACGAAAACATCACCGCGGCAGGCGGCAGGTGGCGATGCGGTGGGTGGAGGACAAGCAGTTCAGGCAGCTGTTGTGCAATGGCTCCGGGATGCCACGCTGGCGTGGCCGCATGCTTCTAGTGACGCAAGTGGCCACCGACGAGTCCGCTTGCTGGGGCAGCATCTCCCTCCATCCCTCATAGTCCAGTGGTGAGTAGCGTCGCCGTCTTCATGGTGGTACACGTGTGACCCGGCGTCGGTGGACCAGGATGCGCGCGGCAGCATGGCCGCGTTCACCTAGTCCCTGGTGAGCTGGGACGCGTGTAGCGGCGCCGCGACCCACTGTGCTACGGTTGCCCAGTCCGAGCACAATGGTGGCATGAGCATGCCCATCCTGCAGTGTTGTGCGTTGTGGTTTCCTCCTGCACCTGCGCCGTTGCCGGCCAGATCGCGGTGCACCTTGGACCTCGCCAGAAGCCTTCGCTGGCAGCTCGACCTCAGCGTGGGTGGCCGGTAGGCAGTGGCGGACCTAGGATTTTTGCATAGGGTATGCCACACAAAAATTTTCACATGCAATTCGATAAAAAACCGTTTACCAATTCGCTAAACAATTGTATAAGTTACAACATAATTTATTATGCTAGCATTAAATAACATAATAAATCTTAAATTTAGCAAATTACAATATAAATAGTTCAAATGCAATATTGATAGTTTGAAATATAGGCATAAAAGAGACTTAATCATCCGACTTTTGTGTGATATGTCTTCTACTATTAATCTTGGCAAACTAGGAACCAATCTCTAATATAGCGATGAGTGATCTTGCCTAATCTCCCTGATAAACAAATAATTATTGATAAAACAATTATGTACGTAAGTTTTTTATCTATAAAATTGGATGATTCAAACACAGCGCGACAAGGCAACAAACTGCAGCGGCCAGCAGCGTAGAGGCGCACAGTGCAGCCGGCAGGGCGGTAAGGGAAACCAAGCGGAGACTGGGAGACGTGCCTGCTTCTCACGTGCATGCGGCCATGCGGGCTACGTTGCGTTCCGAAGCGGTGAAGCATTGTTAGCCAAGTACTTCTCAATCTAATCTTTGTATTTTTTCTGTTGTACATACAGTATATACCACAGGGGTTACTTGAGCCCAGGGTATGCCGAGGACCACCCGGCATACCCCCTAGGTCCGCCCCTGCCGGTAGGGGGCGGACCACCCGTACTGGGGAGCTCTAGCGGATGAGGTCTGCATAGGAGCGCGGGGTGGTAGTGACGTCGAGGTCTGAGTCGGTGGCGAGCTCACGAGGAGGGGCACGCTCGTTCCTGCCTGCGCAGCGTCCCAAGCGCTGTGACACCAAAGGGCACCTATGCTCCGGAGCCTGCTCGTCGTGGCACACAGGCTGCCTAGGCCTCCGCAAGCGCTTCCCCCTCTTGCGCTTTGATGGGCGCTGAAGTTCCCCCGCATCCGCAGCCTCCAGCGGCTGCTCCTCGATGACACAGGTGTGCTGCTAGGAACTAGTCCCTGCCACCAGGCCTGCTTGTGCCGGAGGGCCCCGACGAATGGCGTCGAGGTAGGACCCCCGAGATGGCTGTGCGAACTCGGTGTCATCGTCGGTGTCGGTGTCGTAGACGGAGATGTCGGACTCCTCGACCCACCTCATGGCCTTAGAGCACCCTAGGGTCCCGGTGGGGAAGAAAGGGGTGGCGTTGGGGGAGAGGGAGGTTGGCCCCTTACCAATGGAGGAGCCCGAGGGTGGCTGGGTGGCCGCAAGTGCCGGGGCGGTGGCCGGCGGGCTAGGGGAGGTGGGTGATGGGGAGGGCTGGGGGGAGCAGAGCGCTTCCATCCTCCCGGAACTGGCGCCAGATCCCACGGCTTTGGTGACCAGCGATTGTTCTATCCCTTCGGTGGAGTCTAGAGTGGGCGGCGGCGACTGAGCCACACCAATTGAGGCAGTGCACACAGCCTCCGTGGTCGCCCCGGACCCGCGGCTGGCCGCGGCGGCATCGGCATTCGACCCTGGCTGAGCAGGGGACAGGGGCGCGCTGGATGTGGCCCCCGCGTGAGGCTGGCCGCCAAGTAGGTCCGCTCGGCCCTCGTCGGCATCATTGTTGTCGGGATCCGATGCAGGGGAGGCAACCGCCAGTGGAACGGGTGATTGCGGCGGGGGCGGCGCACCTACGCCCACGGGTGTCCAGGGAGTGGGAGGACGGGAGGACGAGGTGGATCTAGGGCGGGGGAGAGGGGGGCGAGGTGGAGGCAGCGCCGGCATCGGCATCTGCCGGCGCCGTCGGTGGTGGCAGTGGGGAGGAGGCCAGGGGTCGGGTCGAGCCCGCGCCTGGCTGGTTGGAGCGGTTTGCTGGGGGGAGGTGGGAGAGGTTGCAGGAGGGGGAGGAGAGGGGGTGGCGGGGGAGGGGGAGCCGGGCACCGGCGGCAGCGGCGGCGGCGCGGGAGAGCCCGCCAGGGGCTAGGGTTGGGCTCTCATCCCCTTTACACACCCCTCCGTCTCACTTAGCGACTCTCTTGTGTCCCGGAATGAAGCACCTCAATCTGAATAGTGGTGCAAGTTTTCTCTTTGGACAGTTTTAGTCCAGCTGTGACCTTTAGACAGTTTCTGTTCTACTCGGTTTATTTTCTGCTTTCAGTAGTGGTCTTAGTTGTTTCTAGTGAGGGATAGACCGGAGGAGTGTTATAAAATTTTGTACGGTGTTTTTTCTCTCTTTTCATCGTCTAATAAAACTTGCGGCAAAGCTTTTGCCCGTCCTTTCAAAAAAACAATGCTATCACACTAGAACTATAAATATGATGAAATAATAAATCCTAATCTCCAATTTGGGTAATCATATTATATGCTGGTGCCTACGAAAGTTGACAGTACTACTGCTTGCAAAAAATTAAAAAAAATGTAGGGTTGGACCTTGCATTGATTTGGTTCTTGTACGTTTACCATCTATCGTCAATTTTTTATTTGCTGTGAAATGGTTGGTGAGGTAAAGATGAGCACATCTGTTGACAAATGCAAAGCATCCCTAGCTAGTTTTCTAATACATACAACAGTAGTGTGAGTTCAGAGCTCTCAGCTTTTGTCAATTCAAACAAACTTAATTACACTAGTTGAGAAAGAGATTCCTCACTCATGCATGTGTAGCTCTCTCCGTGTCATCGCGCGCTATATACTCCCTCTGTCCCTTTACCAGGTCCGTTTTAGCTTTAGGCCCTGTTCATCCGGCTTATAATCTGTACTTTTCAGCTTGTTTTTTCAGCTAGAACAGTGTTTTTCTCTTACGACAAATCAACCAATAGTGTTTTTCAGCCGACTTATTAGACATGATTCAGCAGAGATTCAATGGATATGGACGTGGACAGAGGAAGCATCTAGGTACATGTCATAGGCTGGGAACTTGGACAGAGCTACTGGTGGCCAAAGCGACACACAAAGCGGGACATAGGGAGTATATATTAGGAAATGGATCAGCTGCTACGGCGAATCTTGAGGCCTGTTGGAGTTCTATAGTTTAGATGGTGGTTATCATGCTGTGTGCTATCACCTCTTGCTAAAATAAAACAACTAGTATATAGGGAAGCAAAATCCTAGTGCAACTCTTGCAGTTGCAGATGTAGAATATGCATGCATGCATGTAAAGTATAGTGTATGTACTATACGGAGAACTGCAGCTGTTTTTTTTTCTTTGCTGCCAAGTCATCGAGCAGCGAGCAGAGAGACACAAATTCTGTTTAATCCATGCGTGATGTGTTCTTGGTTTGCTGAAGCCATCATACCGGCGCATTGCTACAAGTGCAGAGAAACAGTGGTAGAGGCAGGAATATTTTCTAGGTGTGGCAGGTTTATAAAGGTCAAGCATGTATAATCTATATCTATATCTATATCTAATAATAAAGAGGCAAAATTTCAGGCTCTTTTTTTCGTCCATCCATTTATTTGGTCCGCCTCCCTCTAACTATCGAACGATAGAGAGTTTTTTCCGTCCAGATATATATATATATATATATATAAAATACATGATCATACAAGTTAGAATAGTTCTCGTGTAGGGCGATACGGAGTCCGATCTGGATAGATAGGAATTCTAATCAAATAGATCTCTTCAATCATGAATCTTAATAGAAATCCTAAACTAAATAGGAAATGATATATTTGTATATTTCTTTTGCCTATTTTACCTATGTCTTTCCCGAGTGGAAGAGGGGAAAAAAGACCTAGAGCTGGCGGCCATGGTTTGGGAAAAAAGTACTAAAGATACGACCTAATGAGATGGGGATCATGATAGGGAAAACAGGAAAAAAAATAGTAAAAAGGCCACGCAAGCCAGAGCTTTGGCCGGTCACAGTAACAAGAAGAGCCAAAAAAAAAGTTTGAACTCTACTCCACCCCACCTGGCACTGTTCTGGTATTGTAGCTTACCAAATTTTTTCCCTAAAAAACTTGCGGCAACCATAACTTCGTGAGCCATACTTCCGTATCGCTATTCCAACGCAATGTCGACAAGCTAGACCACGTCTACATGAAAACGGATAGTAAAAGCAGCTAGGGTACTTCTTCCGTTAGTTTTGATCAGTTAATTTTAATATTTTTCCGTTCATGTGAAAAGAGACTCGGTCAAACACGTTTGCCTCCGGTCCGAGTCATGTCATGAATATATATATCTACAAATAATTATTTGTTTCGGTGCATCATCAAGTAAAAGTGATTGAAACTCATAAAATCTTAGAGCCGCCCACGCAACCAGAGCCGTTGCTCTAACTTGCTACATGGCCACCCATCAAAGCCTCAGCCCCTGTGGTGGTGCACGTTGGAGAAGACCGGTGGTGGCACATGCAGCAGGTTGTACAACGATGGTGGCATCACAAGAGCTGCTTGCAGAACGGTAGGCGGAGGAGGCGGCTAACATTAGCGGCTGCGACTGTGCAGCTGGCTATGGACGACAAAGAGGAGTTATGTTGGACAGTCCGGGCGTCCATCGCGTTGGGCCGCCGGAGCCTGTTATCTCCTGCTAGCCCCTGCTGCCTATGGGCATTACGCCGAAGCCAAGCGTGTGCACTACGAGCGCTCGACTAGATGGCTATGGTCCAACCGTTTAGATCATGCAAATATAAGGTAGCTAGCTGCAATAGTCGACTGAATCACATTAGATGAGTTCGTGTTTATTCGTGTCGTTGGCTTGCTATAGTGAAACATCTACCAAGGTCGTACTTGCTGCTCCCCAATGAAACCAATGGCACCGGTACTGCTGGGTCGTGGTTGGTGACACTGTCCGAGCGAAATAAAATTGTATGGACCCAGAGTCCAATTCTCTCCCATGGACTCCTACCATGGATGGATGACACTTGTCATGGGGTGGAAATCACACGGCTGAAGGTGGTTGGATCAAGTGAATGCAAAATCCGCACAGACCTGTGACCGACTGCTGCCTGCTACTGAGGATTCGTCAATTGGGTGACGTCTGATTTTTTACAACGTCATATGGCAGTCATTCGTGCGGGGCTTGTATAACAACGGGTTTGGACCCAGGGTCCACTAATTTTTATTCCGCGCAGCGTGCTGTTGTGGCCGCCATATTGCCAATTCAAGCGGCCACTCAGCAACCACAAGAGCTGTGCCCGCACGGACGTCGTGGAGGTCTAATTCTACGTGATGGTGCAAATCATTGTTGTAATAAATCGGTGTTCTTGGCAAATCATTGTAGTTTTTCGGTGGCCGTGTGAACTTTTGTCTTTTTGGTTGCTTGACACAACTGAAAAGGATCCGCAATACCTTATTAATGCTAGCTCTCGAACTTTTGTGTGAGGTTGAATTGCGTGAGAAACCTCTCAAGTATATATGTGACAATCATATATCTCAAAAAAGGAAGCAGACAAACGTTATATATGCTGGTTTGCGGTCGCCGTTCTTCGCTGACGTTACGTACGTGATTATGACTTATGGAAAGTGGCTTCTTCATGATGATGCTTTGGCTTGTGGAAAGTGGCTTCTTCACCCTACAAAAAAAGGTTTGTGGAAACTTCTCTGCAGTGATATTCAACGAATGAGCTATCTTTCTAATTGAACTAATCAATGGGGAAAAAATTCGTCAATTGAGAGTAGGTGATGACTCATTTTAAGATTTGGCAAAATAGATTTATACTATTGTTAAAAACAGTAAGTAAGAAATACCCTAGAGAGAGCTAGCATAGCAAGCATGCATATTGTTGACAGCCAATTAGGATCTGGGCTGTGTTTTAAACTTTTTCGGTGTGATGGCTCGTTCTAGCGCTAGAGAAAAAATTCACTGGTCATTTGGTCAACGGAGATGCTGGATCGAGCTGAGTAGCACAGCGTTTCTTTCATTAATATGTTGGCTAGCCGGAACAGGAGCAAGCCACAGACACGGACTGCAAAGTGGGCTACCAGAGTCCTCGCCACATACAAAGACACAACGCAAAACGGACGGCCCACAGTGTGACAAGAGGCCCAACGGAGATATGGAGACCGGATTGGCCCATCCATTTTCAATCCTTTCCCTCCCGCGCGGCCTTCGAAGGGGCCCTCCGTCTCTTTTTTAAGTGAAGAAGAAATTATATTAAAATTTGACACAGTACATCTCCAAATTATATGAATGAATTTGAAATAAAAAGTATACAATGTTCTATCTAAATTCTTCCATTATTTTCTTTTCTAGGTTTTTCTCGGTGCAGCCGATGATCTAGATGAATAGTAGGGATGAAAACGATAAAAAACGATTAATAGGAGGCCAAATCACTTTCATTTTCACAGTTTTTTCTCGAAAACGAAATCAATACGATATTGTCGGAAATGAATACGGCACCGATATTCCGGTAATTTCGAAAACGACAGTAGTCGATCGAAAAATACATCGATAACGATCGGAATCCATGAGAACGATATCCTCCAAAACAATAAACACGCCAAATCGTAGAACATGAGAAGATCTATATAGCTCGACTTATCTCATATGACAATGATAAATAAAGCCATAATTGACAAGATCACAAGCCAAAACCACACAGTTCACACCATCTTAGGTGCAGATGCTCGCCGCCCGAGTCTGTTCGCGTTCGTGGCTAGAGTTACGGGTGCAACAAGTGATTGGGTGATTAGCTAATTGCCTTCTTGTTATACAAATGAAATACTTCCGTATAGATAGTTCCTTTCAAAAAAAATACTTGTCTTATGTGTTTGTGTGTGCAGATGGATTCCTTTCTAAAAAAAATATTTGCCTTATTAGTCTATAAATAAATTAGGATTCATTAATTAAAGGTCTTTGAATCAGTAATTACCGATGGTAAATTACCGGTTAAATACGGGAATCTTCGAAAATGATCGGAAGAGGGCAAAATCATTTTCGCTTTCATTTTCGATTATTTTTACCGTTATCGTTGTTGTTTTTTCAATTACCGCTACCATTTCCATTTAGGCCTAAAAATTGGAAAAAAAACTCGAAAACGATTTCCGAAAATCGGAGATTATCATTTTCGTTTTCATCCCTAATGAACAGTCTTGTTGAATACGAGAGTCAAAGTGCAACCCTTATACCGAATTCAATGTCAACCCCAAAGACATGTCTTAAGATCTAACATTCTAGAACCAGACTAAGATGCATCTGAATAGATGAAACAATATCTACAATCGCATCACGTTGGATACAACATAGATTGCAGATTCATCACCTCTAATCCTGGATTTTCTCTTCGCAGCCATTGACGAGATTGATGACCCGAAGTAATTGTCCTCGTTGGAAGTGCCCAGTAGCGCCCCCTTGCAGATAATGATCACAAATTGACTGTATGCTGATAAAATTGAGGCCTTCAACGGTGGCTTTGTCATGGCAATCATTGAAATCATCACGGGTAATAAGATCCTAACCATAAATCATTTGCATTGCAGGTAGATTTATTTGGACAAAACCTAAGGAAACTAAGGTCTAAAGAACTATTGTAAACGAGAAATGGGTCCCTTCTCCTTGCCATCGATGGACTCGCTAGAGAGGAAGGAGGAGGGGGGGCCTAGGCAGCGGTGGCGTCAAGGGGCAAAGGGCGTAGTGGCTCGTGGCAGCGGCTTGTTTGGCCAAACCATGGGGCCCTCATCTATCTATCTATCTATCTATCTATCTACATATATCTTATTATCTACAATATAAGAATTTAAAGAGGATGAAAGAGTAGATAAATACTTATCATCTAATAGATTCCTATCCACCTTATAAATATCCTATGTAATAGAACACATCCATCTAGAAATCTATTAGATGACAAGTATTTATCTACTCTTTCATCTTCTCTATATTTTATTACAGATAAGATAGATAAGCTAGCCAATATTTTTAGACTCAAGCATAAAACTAGCTAGCATGTCCGAGTAAAATACATCTACGACTATTCTTTTATGCTGAAATAAAGTCAATTGTTATCAACCTATATACTTGCATATAACAGAACTTAGAAATAAAATTTGTTTCTGGCTAACATCAGGTCTAATTCTATGCAGGCTACCCCTGTCTCCCGTCCTCTTTCCTTTTGTCATGGCCAGCTAGCAAATTGTATCGCCCATCCCCACTTTTTTCATTACAGCATGCATGGCGCATATAGCATGAATAGCATATGAAGACGATGCTTTGTTTATTACTCCTTTTCCTGCATGACTGTCAACTGGTGCTGCGAATACCTGTCCGTTCTAAAAAACAACTAGCAGCACTTGCAGAGGCGGAACCAGGGGGGCTAGCAGGGGCCGTGCCCCCCCACCCCCAAGCACAGTAGATTCATTTGATACATATATAAATATTTGTATTTATAGCACAAAAAATATCAATTTCACTCTTTTTTTTATTAAAATATGATGATTTTGGTTAGAAATAGTGTAATTTTTTTTGAAAAGTTGTTGAAACATGTAATTATGTATATTTTATCACACTACAAAATACGATCATATTTGTCCGGCCCCCCTTAATCAAAATCACTGGTTCCGCCTCTGAGCACTTGTATCAGAATATGAGATACTGCGTAGCATATTTTTTTTTTGAAGGATCGGCAAAAGCTTTGCTGAAATATATTAGTAGGAGTAAGAAAAAAAAGTATACACACAAATTACAAGTCTTCAGCGAAGGAAAAAAAACTGAAGAGGCAATAACTGGAAACCACAGGAGAGAAGAAAACCCAAAACACCGAGAACAAACACAAAGGAAGACTCTGCTACTTTAAGACCTGAGCATTGGTTAACATAAAGTGTAGGCAAGACTAAAAACACAGCTACCACCAATTGTTGACAGCAGCAAGCTCACATTCCTCAAGCTCTCCTCTAAACAAACTTCAATACCACAAATTAACATGAAGACATTGTGTAAATCCAGCGCCAATCTTCTTTCCCAGATTTTTCATATTTAAGGGGTTTTAAGTCTCATGATGAATGTTTGTTCCCCCAAGAGAGAAATCGTTATTATTCCAAGTCCAGTCATCGGAATCACTGTCTGTCGCCTCGCTCACAACATATTCCTTTGCTGCATGGATGGCTTCGAGTGTCATTTCCACTTGTCTCGTTGTTGGTCGTTCCTCAGCGTTAGACTTCACACATATTGCTGCCAATAGAGCGACATCAACAACCTCACCACCTTCCTCTCGAGTGACTTACGGATCTATTATATGAACTAAGTTGCTTTCAGAGATGAGAGTCACAAAATGCTTTACAAGACCCCTTGAGTTGATCTATAGGAAACAAGCTTTTTTCTTGTAAGCAATTCTATAAGAATCACACCGAAACTGTAGACATCACTCTTTTCAGTAAGATGGCCTGTGCTAAAATACATAGGGTTAAAGTATCCAAATGTTCCTTGCACAATAATATCCACCCATGTTTGTTCAATTGGAATGTGTCTAGAAGCTCCAAAGTCTAACAATTTCAGAATTAAGTTGTCATCAAGAAGTATATTAGGAGATTTGATATCCCTATGAATTATTGGCATTGAAACCAGTGAGTGGAGATATGCTAGTGCCCTAGCAGTTTCAACGGCAATCCTCAATCTATCTCTCCACGTCAGTGATGCTTGGTATTCCACATGAAGATGATAATAGAGAGTCCCATTAGTAATGAACTCATAAACAAGTAGCGGAACTTCTGTCTCAAGACAACATCCAAGTAGTTTCACTATATTTCTATGGTTTATTTGAGAAAGGATAGCAACCTCATTTATGAATGCATCAATTTCTCTTTGTACCACAATCTTCGACTTCTTAATCACCACAACATGTAGACTTGATAGAATTCCCTTGTACACTATGCCATGCCCTCCTCCACCAAGCACACGAGCACTATCGAAGTTGTTAGTAGCTTTTTCTAGCTCTTTCAAAGGAATAATCATTCTTTCAGCTATATCAAACCTTTGACATACCAATTGTTGTAGTAACTGCCCACGATTTTGCTTGAAGAATCTTTGTCTTATTTTTCTCTTTCTTTGTTTCTTGATTTTACGCAATACAAACATGATCCCTGTGACTAGAATGAGAAGTAATGCAGCACTTCCAACTCCTAAGCCAATACTTAGGACTGAGAATATGTAGACAAAAAGAAGTGTCAACTTTAGAAGCATGGAAAGAAAGCACAATAAAAGATCTTAGTTATATGTGTTACAATTTTATGTCTTTGAATCTCATAGAGCGACTTCGATTGACTTGCGTGGGTTGCGTCAACTAAAGCTTTACAAACAAATGGTGAGTGGCTTAACTTTCCATGTACTTCATAACCAATTTTTTCCTTGGTTTTTTATATGATATTATAGTTCTTTCAAGTTGCTACTAGGTTTTGGAATAGGATATAATGTAATATTTGTCCATATTTTGACTTATTGGGTATGTTCATTATGTTTCTTAAAAGGGGCACATGACTATGCCATTTCCATTAGTACAGAAGGGTGGTGCACGAAAATCAATAAAAAGGAAAAATAATATACCAAGGGATTACACTCTTGCTACTCCCTTAGTCCACAAGTGTAAAGACTTATGACCTAATACACATTTATAGGTAGGGTTTAACAATGTTGTTTATGACATTATTTACTTCAGGATTGAATTGCATCACTATGATTTTAGGCACATGATTGAGTGACACATGCTTCCTTTTCCATCCCTACATAAGTTGTCTTAAAATCCCCATAGTTCCTTACATTTGGGGATGGGGGAGTACCAAATCGGCCAACTTCTTTGAACTTGCTAAAAATCAAGCTCTTAACTTCTTTCATTGGAAGGTCTTTGCATTACGCTCATTTTTTTAAAAAATCTAATATCTATGAGGGAGCCAGAACTCCAAGGTTGTGGTTTATTACTTCAAGGTGGAGTCATGCGAGTTACTCCCTCTGTTCCAAATTATAAGACGCTTTGGCTTTTCTAGACACATTGCTTTTACTATGCATCTAGACATAGTGTATATCTAAGTGCGTAGCAAAAGATACATATCTAGAAAAGCCAAAACGTCTTATAATTTGGAATAGAGGGTATACTTGCAAAGGGCAAGTAATTATGAAAAGTATCTGGATTAATAGAGGATACCGAGTGATGGGAAATATTAAGAGTAGTGCAACCATGGGGAGATTTGGTAAAAATCCTAATCTGGAGAAGGAAGTCGTCTTGTCAACGGCAGGTACAAAATCTAATAGTTGTAGAGGTGAAGCTGCAAGCTATTGGAAGAAGGGAATACATGGTAGGACGAACCATACAGTACCAGCGAGCAGGTGGAGCTCAGGAGGCGGTACAAACCTATGGCCTGGAGGGCCATAGGAGAAGGTGGTGTGGTTAACCAAACTACACAACAAAGGATTTCTCAGGTGGAAGGTTTATGCATTCGAGGTACTCTCAAAGTGGGAGTATAAACAAAAAAGGAACCGGGAGCGAATTTTCGCAGGAGCATGGTGACTTCAAAGGATTAGAATCAAGGTGGAGATTGTTGTATAGTGACTCAAATGGTCTACTTGTAATAGGATTCAATATAGGTGTGCTATTAGGACTTCTAGTTCTATAAGGATTTGAGTACAGAATTCTACTAGGAGTAGTACTCCTGCTACTTGCATGCATGGGAGTCTTGGAGGGAACTATATAAACAAGGGGGTAGCGGCTATATAGGCATCAACCAAGCCAATACAAGGACCTTATCCAAGGCTTGTAAGGAGCAATTAGGAGTGCTCCAGAGGATTAGACTAGAAGTTCTATTGCAATATATTCTTGTAAAGAGCGAGAATCATAGGGTCCTAGAGGGTCAAGCAAGGTTGTGAGAGCGATAATTGATCACTTGTACTATTTTGGAGTTATGCTTATAGAATTGTGGTCGGCTTCGCTAAAATTCTAATCTCTTGTCATGATTGCTTTAACGTTGTCAATCTAGGGTTTCCACGTTATTCGACTACATCATTCTTAATAAGATGCAAGCATGCATGTGTCATACTCGCAAATATCCTTTCAAAGATCTAAGAGTTGTTGTGCATAACTAGGTGTACCAAATTCTAGCAATGTTGAGATTTGAGCATATATTCATTGGATATAGAGAGAGTAAGTAATTAGCTAGGATTACCTGTATGTGATTTTACACAACCATGTGGTATGGTTGGATCACACCACTGGTTCCACGTGGGCATGTACATGTGTACGTGCCAGGCAAATTAATACAACGACCATAGCACTTCCGAAGTGCACATTCATCGATATCTAGTAAGGAAAAAAAGTAGATATATTACAACATATATAAGAAGAATGCTGTCCAAGAATTTCGATACTACTGCATGCTCCCATATATAAATTTAAAGAAGACATGCTTACCTTGGCATCCATCGTGAAGGTAGGGGTTCCCTTGGTACCCTTGCCAGCATTTGCAGGTGTAGCCGCTGGCGTGGTCACAGTTTGGACGGACAACACGTGTGCAGGAGCTGAAACTGCTGTGGCACCCAACGTCTTGAGGGCACGTCGCGTTGCCGTCGCGCGTCTGATCGCTTGGCTCTTGCAGCGCGGCGTCGTCGGATCCGACGACGACGGCCCATGCAAGCACCACAGGAATCCTCGTCTTGTCGGTCTCACGCAAGGCCATGGATAACGTGACGTTTAGGTGATGGAACCAGGCTTCCTCCGCGATGAGCACCGAGTAGTTGGAGTTGCCGGTACCCTTCACACTCACGTCGTAAGAGTCGCAGCCCATACCCAGAGGGATGGGTGCCTTGCAGCAGCCGATGCCAAAGCACCTTTCGCAATGCTGGCCACCGCGGTTGCCGATGGCCGCCGCCGTCTGTGACGACGAGCGGCACAGAAAGGCCTGCTCCTCGTCCACGGGGACTCCGTAGTTGCAGACCGAACCACAGCTGCTGATGGCTCGAGTGCCCCTGCCCTCACCCCCAGGCAACATAAGCTTGGCAAGGAAGGCGCAGCCCGAGAGGAGGAGCACGTTTTGCGACTCCGACAGGACGTAGGGGCCGCCGGGGCCTCCCGGCCGGCAGCCCCCCCGATCCAACGCCCCATGAGCCCCAGGCTCCGTAAGTTACCATTAGTATTGGCGTCGCCGGCATGTCCGTGTGTATGTCTGGGCCCAGGACGCACACGGTGGAATTGTCGAGGGAGATGTCAGTCACCTGGAGGGTGCCTTTGCCGAGGAGCAGCCGCGGTGGCGTGTGGCTGGTGTCACAGGTGAGGTCGAACCCCGGCAGGTGGCACCCGGGGCTCAGACCGAACGGGAAGGGCACGCTCACATCCCCGCACTGGGTCCTGCAAGTCCCCAGCCCCATCGCCGCCGCCGCCGCCAACAACAACAACAACAACAACAACGTCATCTGCGACACGGCGACAACAGCCGCTGTTGGTGTAAGCCTGCTGATGTGTCGAGGATGGTGATGTGGAGAGCAGCAGAGGCGGGAGCCGAAGCATTTGAATCCAAGGCAAGGACGCGGGAACAGTTGGAGCCGAGGATGGTGACCACGCCCACGACTGCGATGTCAGCAAGCAGTTGCACTGACAGCAACTTGTATCACGTTTTTAAATTTCGTGTGTGGGTTATTGTCTTTGTTAGCTATTGGTATAAATAGCTGGATGTTAGAGGTGTGAGTTAGCGCTTTGGATGTGTTGTAATAATTACTGTACTCGAACTTGTGTGAAGTGAAAAAGGGCACTGTCAACCCTGTCGACAGTTGCCAGTTCAGGGTGTTCATGCGTGTTCTTGTGCGCGATCTTGATTCTTAGGCCTAGCCACGTGTGAATTGTGCGTGATCTGTGATCCTTTTGCCATCATCTGGTATCGGAGCTTCAAGATCACGTAGAGTTGATCCACCATGGGAGATCGGGGAGCCGGGAGCAGCGGCGGAGGCGACGGTGGCCGGATTCAGTATCCGGCGCTTACCTCCACCAACTATACAAGTTGGAGCATCCGAGTTCAGGCGATTATGGAGGATCAGGGCATGTGGGAGGTGGTTGAGCCATCGGGGGAGACGTCGGATCAAGGTGCGGCGGCGGTTGCTGCAAGGAAGACCAAAGACACAAAGGCAAAGGCGCATCTGCTCCAATGCCTGCCTGATGACTTGCTGATGCAAGTTACCACGAAGAAGACTGGGAAGGAGGTCTAGGAATTGCTCAAGGCGAGGTTCATGGGAGAGGAGCGTGTCAAGGAGGCAAGATTGCGGACGCTGAAGAGCGAATTTGATGCTTTGAGAATGAAGGAGGAGGAGTCGATCGATAGTTATGCGGGGAAACTGACAAGCATGTCAGTGCGCTATGCTAATCTAGGTGGATTGCTTGATGATGCAGCATTGGTGAAGAAAATGTTTGACACCGTGCTAGATCGCTACATCAATGTGGTGGCCAGGATCGAACAATTCTTTGATCTCAAGAAAATTGCTTTCGATGAAGCAGTTGGTCGACTGAAGGCTTTTGAAGAGCGCACGAAGCGGGGAGCAGGGAGTGCGTGGATAGACACCGGCCAGGTGCTGTTGACTCAAGCTGAGTGGGAAGCTCGATAGAAAAGAGTGACCGGAGAGAGCTCTGGTGGTGGGAGAAGTCATGGCGGTGGCCGTGGACGAGGTCGTGGCCGTGGTGGTGGTAGCAGTGGCTGCGGTAGTCATGGCGATGGAGGCAGAGATGGCGCAGGGAAGCGTGACAAAAGCCACATCAAATGTTTTAAGTGTCACACCTATGGACACTATGCCAACAAGTGTCCAGGGGAGAAGAAGAAGGAAGAGGAGGCACATCATGTCAAGGTGGATTATGAACCTGCAGTGTTCCTTGCTGAAATGGAGGAGCCGGGACAGCTCAAGCACCTGTTGTCGAAAAACATTTAGGTTCAGGAGAAGTGTTGTCTGAATGATGGTGAACGGTGTTTGCAGGAAGAGCTGTGTCTGAATGAGATTCATCTCGATTCAGAGTTACACTTTGCAGGTGCTGACCAGTCATGTGGAGATGTGTGGTACCTAGATAATGGTGCTAGTAACCATATGACAGGAGACCATCAGAAGTTCAGAAACATTGACACCACCATTGGTGGCATGGTATGTTTTGGTGATGGTTCTGCAGTTGAGATTCATGGTAGAGGTTCAATTTTGTTTCAATGCATTTCTGGTGATCAGTGGTTGCTTTATGATGTTTACTTCATTCCAAAACTTAAGAGTAATCTCATTAGCTTGGGTCAGTTGACTGATCTAGCTAATGTTTGGACATGTCCAACGGAGGCCTCCTGAGGCGCCGGTGCGTAGTGGAGTTCTAAAGCGGGCCGATAATGTAAAGAGCGGTAGAGGTCGACCTAAACTAACTTGGGACGAGTCTGTTAAGAGAGATCTTAAGGAGTGGAATATCTCCAAGGATTTAGCTATGGATAGGAGCGCTTGGAGGTTGGCAATCAACGTGCTGGAACCGTGACCTCTTTTTGTCTCCCTTTATGTCCTTTTTTGTGTCTTCCTGTTTCTCGTCTCTTTTGGGTTTCATCTCTAGCCTACCCCAACTTGCTTGGGACAAAAGGCTATGTTGTTGTTGTTGTTGTTGAATGTGGATGATCAGTCTTGGCATTGGCATGGCAGATTGAGGCATGTCAACTTTGAGTCTATAAGAATGTTGGTTGAAAAAGAAATGACAGGGGGGTTACCTTTGATCAAGCATCCAGACCAAGTGTGGCATTCTTGTTTAGCAGCTAAGCAAACTAGAACATCATTTCCTAAATGCTCAAGGTGGAGGTCAGATGAACCATTGGAATTGATTCATGTTGATTTGTGTGGTCCCATTACTCCTAAAACTATTGGTGGGAACAAATACTTCATGTTGTTGGTAGATGATTGTAGTAGATGGATGTTAGTCTCAATTCTGAAAACAAAAGATCAAGCATGTTCTGCATTTGTTAAGTTCAAGGCAGACGCAAAAAATTCTTTGGGTTAAAAGATTAAGATGGTGAGATCAGATAGAGGTGGTGAATTCTTGGCAGTAGCTTTTAGTGATGTTTGTGAATCTGCTGGCATCAAAAGGCAATTCACAACACCCTACTCACCAAAACAGAATGGTGTTGTTGAAAGAAGAAATAGGACTGTCATGGAGATGGCTAGGTCTCTACTGAAAAGCATGAGTGTGCTAGGATGTTTCTGTGGTGAAGCAGTGAGGAATTCAGTGTATTTGTTGAATAGATTACCAACAAAGGCTATGGGGTACAGAACTCCATCTGAGGGGTGGTGTGGTAGAAAACCACAGCTTGGTCATATGAGAGTGGGTGCAGAGCTAATGTGAGGCCAGGAGTGCCTCATCTAAAAAAGTTAGATGACAGAAGTATGCCTATGATTTATTTTGGAGTTGAGGATGGGAGTAAAGCTCACAGGTTGTATGATCCAAGATCCAAAAGAATTGTAGTTAGCAGGGATGTTGTCTTTGAAGAATCAGTGGCATGGAAATGAGATTATGAATTTGATGAAAATTCAGAGTTTATTGTGGAGGAGACTGTGGAAGTAACAGTTCAGTCAACTGGTGGAGGTGCTATACTTGAGAATATTCATCATGATGGAGTTGAGAATTCAGGGGGAGCAAATGAAGCTGGTGAAGCAGATGGTAGTGTTGATGCCACCGGTGAAGTGGTGGAATCAGTTCAGCAGGGAACTAAAACACAGATAGGCACTGTTGGTGGTCAGACAACAGATGCTAAATCTGCTCCTTTTCTGAATGAAGACATGAACCATGGTGATGTGGACATGGTTGACTCCAGTGACTATGATGAGACTCCTCTGAAATTCAAAAGCCTTAATGAAGTATATCAGGACAGTGTTGAGGTGGAATTGACTTCAGATGATGAAGTGCAAGCACTGTTGTCAGTCATGGAGGAACCAAATAGCTATCAGGATGCAACAGGTGACTTGGACTGGGAGAAAGCTATGGAGAGTGAGATCTAGTCCATTAACAAGAACAAAACTTGGGAGTTAGTGAAGTTGCCAGCTGGACACAAACCAATAGGACTGAAGTGGGTTTTTAAGTTGAAGAAAATGCAGAAGGAGAGATTGTGAAGCATAAAGCCAGATTAGTTGCAAAGGGCTATGTGCAAAAATAAGGGATTGACTATGAAGAAGTGTTTGCTCCAGTGGCAAGGCTTGATACTGTGAGATTGCTTCTAGCAGTTGCAGCTAATAGAGGCTGGGAAGTGCATCACTTGGATGTAAAAACTGCTTTTCTCAATGGTAAACTTGCAGAAGATGTATATGTCAGTCAGCCTAAAGGGTTTGTGGTGAAAGGGAAAGAGAATATGGTGCTGAAGCTTGGCAAAGCATTGTATGGTCTCAAGCAAGCTCCAAGAGCTTGGAATATTAAGCTTGATAGCATTCTGAAAAAGCTTGGTTTCAGAAAGTGTGTGATAGAACCAGCAGTGTACATCAGGGGACAGGTCAGTCAGCTCTGATGGTTGGGGTGTATGTGGATGACCTGATTGTAATAGGTGGACAGTCAACAGAGATTATAGCTTTCAAGAAGCAGATGACTTCGGTGTTTGATATGAGTAACTTGGGAAAATTGTCATTCTATCTTGGAATTGAAGTTGGGCAGGGTGAAGACTGCATAACAATCAAACAGACTGGATATGCCAAGAAAGTGCTAAGTCAGTTTGGAATGGCTGATTGCAATGCAACAAAGTGTCCTATGAACCCAGATACAAGACTTGATGCAGATAAACAGGGAGAAAGAACTGATGCAACACAATATAGAAGAATTATTAGTTGTTTGAGGTACTTGTTGCATACAAGACCAGACCTTTCTTTCTCTGTGGGAATAGCAAGTAGGTTTATGGAGAAGCCTACAGTCAAGCATATGAGTGCAGTGGAACAGATAATGAGGTATTTGCAGGGCACTTTGAATTATGGACTAGTGTATACCCAGGAGAACAAGCAGGAGCTATTGATGGGCTACAATGACAGTGATGTAGGTGGTGATCTTGTTGGGAGAAGGAGCACTAGAGGAATGGCATTCTATGTCAATGATAGTCTGGTGACCTAGAACTCTCACAAAGAAAATATAGTGGCATTGTCATCTTCTGAAGCTGAGTTTTTGGTAGCAACAGCAGCAGCTAAGCAAGCTTTGTGGCTCAGAAACTTGTTAAGTGAGCTCACTGGAACTCAACCAAAGGCATTGACACTAAGCGTGGACAACAATTCAGCTATTACTCTAATGAAAAATCTTGTGTTTCATGGTAGGAGCAAACACATTGATATCAAGTATCATTTCATACGTGAATGTGTAGAGTGTGGACAGATTGTTGTGAAGAGGGTTGGCACTTGGGAGCAAAAGGTCGATGCTCTGACAAAGCCACTTGCAGCAGTGAAACTTGCTGTGATGATACACCTGATGGGTGTTCGTGAGCTTGAGGTTCATCAGGCTTAAGGGGGAGAATGTTGGTGTAAGCCTGCTGATGTGTCGAGGATGGTGACGTGGAAAGCAGCGGAGGTGGGAGCCAAAGCATTTGAATCCAAGGCAAGGACGCGGGAGCAGTTGGAGCCAAGGATGGTGACCGCGCCCACGACTGCGACATCAGCAAGCAGTTGCACTGACAGCAACTTGTATCACGTTTTTAAATTTCGTGTGTGGGTTATTGTCTTTGTTAGCTATTGGTATAAATAGCTGGATGTTAGAGGTGTGAGTTAGCGCTTTGGATGTGTTGTAATAATTACTGTACTCGAACTTGTGTGAAGTGAAAAAGGGCACTGTCAACCCTGTCGACAGTTGCCAGTTTAGGGTGTTCATGCGTGTTCTTGTGCGCGATCTTGATTCTTAGGCCTAGCCACCATGTGAATTGTGCATGATCTGTGATCCTTTTGCCATCAGCCGCTACAACCGCAGCTACAAGCACTAGCCGCTCTAGTTCCGAGCAGAGCATGACCACTGTGAACTCGAGCTCACCCATGGAGGGCGGCCGGGGCGGGTTGGTGGTGGCCTGCTCTGTTGGGCTCGGGTGGCAAATGACACCTTACCTCTGCCTGCCGCCAAGCCAACAACATACAATTTTAATGTGTGCTGGCCGGGCTAGCTAGCTGGCGGTGCATATTCTTAGGATCGGAGTAGTTTTGAAGTGACGGACAAACCCATGCATCAAGCAATGCAATTAAGAGGAAACGCTTCATTAATGCCACCGTCATCAATTACGGTGTATTACGCGCGCGCTGACAGCAGAGCAGACACACACACACGTTCACACACACACACACACACAAGCACCTGAAAACACACAGAAACAATGACACACAAAGACCAAAGCTACAAAACACATGTAAAAACCAGTGAAAAACAAAAAAAACCAAAAATATTCAACACAAACAACAAAAGTAACTTTGAAAAAAATAAAAACCAGTGAAAAACAAAAAAAAGTTCAAAACAAACAACAAAAGCAACTTTGAAAAAAAACAGTGAAAAAAAAGCACAAAAGACACACACACACAGAGAAAGAGAAAGAGTGTAGCTAGCAAACAAAGCAAAGGTAGCAAAAAACCTCTGAACAGAAAAACTAAAAAAAAGTCACATATAAAAACACCAAAGAGCAGCTACAAATATAAAAAAAGCTCAACTAATGTACACAAAACAAAACTCTAAAAATTACAGCTAAAGGCAAAAGAAAAAGAAAAAAACAAATCAACAAATCTAAAACTTAACAAATCAACTCTAAGCATCAGTGGAGATCAAAAAAATTTTGGTTTGAGGCACTCAAAAAGGCCAACAAAACAAAGATAAATTAAATATTGACTACAGACGGGGCATTCATGTGGCTTGCTTTTCTCCAACCAAAACCACACCACATCATGTTCATCTTCTGGGAAAGCCAATGAGACAAGTTAGATAGCTTTTACGAAATGAATATGTTTTTTCTTCACAAGATACATGCAAGGATTCAAATTCTGGAAAAGACTAGGAGGGATATTTAGCAGAGCAGTAGTGTACCTCCTTCACCACCATGGCAACCAACAATCCTTTTGTTGTAGTATGACTGAATCACAGCAAGAGCTTCCTATGGAGGGAACAACATATAGGGATATTAATCCAGAAGAACCACACAAGGATCAAATGAATTTAACTGAATAATATTGCGAAAGACACATGTAAGCAAAATCATGATTCATATAGTAGTCTATGAAGTGATCATCTACAGGCTGAAGCTAAATGGAATAGGTGGTCAGCTGTAAACCTCACTGGATTCCCAACTGATGTAATAAAAGGACAAAGTCACTACAATAATAAAAACACATAGATTTAGTCATACAAAAAGCTAGCTACATAGCACATTGCCCAAAATCAGGATAACCATCCTCAGAGTCAAAGAATGCAAATGAAAGTCAATTAAGAAATGACAAATTCTACTTGAAGCAGAGCAATTTATATATTGTTTATTCCACCACAACGAATAGGGGAACATCATGGGTGTGGTTGAACTAGAGCTCTTAATAACAGCATGGCTCACATGGACATGGAAGACGACGATGACAACAACAAAGTCTTTTAGTCCCAAACAAGTTGGGGTAGGCTAAAGTTGAAACCCAACATGAGCCCCTAGTCATAGTTCAGGCACGTCAATAGCTGCTTTCCAAGCACTCCTATCCAAGCAAAGATCTCTAAATATATCTCAACCTTTCAAATCTCTTTTTATTGCCTCCCCCACGTCAGCTTCGATCTTCCTCTACCTGTCCTCACATTGATATCTCGACTTATGACTCCACAATGCACCGGTGCCTCTGAAGGTCTCCTTTGGACATGGCCGAACTACCTCAACCGATGTTGAACAAGCTTTTCTTCAATTGGTGCTACCCCTAGCCGGTCACGTATATCATGGTTCCGAACTCAGTCCATCCTTGTGTGACCAAAAATCCAGCGCAACATACGCATTTCCGTGACACTCAATTGTTGGACATGTTGTGTTTTTGTAGGCCAACATTCTGCTCCATATAACATAGCGGGTCTAATCGCCATTCTATAAAACTTGCCTTTGAGTTTTTGTGGCACCCTCTTGTCACAGAGAATGCTAGATGCTTGGCACCACTTCATCCACCCTGCTTTGATCCTATAGCAAACATCTACATCGATATTTCCATCCTTCTGTAGCATTGATCCTAGGTAACATAAGGTATATTTCTTAGGCACCACTTGACCTTCCAAACTCACCTCTCGCTCCTCATCTGCAACATTGCTAAAGTCACATCTCATGTATTCTGTTTTAGTTCAAATTACTCTAAAACCTTTGGACTCAAGGGTGCCGCCACAACTCCAGGCTTTCATCAACTAGCACTACATCATCTACAAAAAGCATACACCAAGGGATATGATGTCCCTTGTCACTTCATCCATTACCAAGGCAAAGAGATACGGGCTCAAGGCTAACCCTTGATGGAGTCCTACTTTAATTGGGAAGTAGTCTATGTTATCATCATTTGTTTGGACACTAGTCACGGCATTGTTGTACATGTCCTTGATGAAGGTAACATACTTTGTTGGGACTTTAAGTTTGTCCAACACCTACTACATAACATTCCTTGGTATCTTATCATAAGTCTTCTCCAAGTCAATGAAAACCATGTGTAGGTCCTTCTTCTACTCCCTGAACCACTCCATAACTTGTCTTATTAAGAAAATTGCCTCTATGGTTGACCTTCCGGGCATGAAACCGAATTAGTTCGTAGATACCTGCGTCGTTCCTCGCAGTCGATGCTCGATAACTCTCTTCCACAGCTTCAACGTGTGGCTCATCAACTTAATTCCCCTGTAATTAGTGCAACTTTGGATGTCTCCCTTGTTCTTGTAGATTGGTACCAATAAGCGTCTTCTCCACTCCTCAGGCATCTTGTTCGATTGATAGATATTGTTGAACATCTTTGTTAGCCGTACTATAGTTAAATCCCTAAGACATCTCCACACCTTGATCGGAAACAAAAACTCACACCCATACACACATACAGAGAAAAAGACATACACACACACACACAAAGAGAGAGAGAGAGAGAGAGAGAGAGCAGCTACCAAACACAGCAATCTCAAAAGGCAAATGCAACTAAACTAAATAAACAATCACAACTCACAATCACACTCACTCACACACACAGAGAGAACAAACACACACCCAAAAACAATATGACATATAGAGGTAAAGTTATTACATACCACTTGGCTCTCAGGTTAAAGATGGTAAAAAAAGTAGGTAAGTTTTTTAAAAAAAGAATGATTTATATTACTTACAGCAGCTCCTGCATTTTAGAACCATAGTGCTTAGCATCGAACTGAGAACCCCTAGGCGCCATTCCTGCCATGACTGTACTCAACAAAAAAACATGTTAAGACACAGAAGTTATAGTACATGTGAACAATATGACAGGCAAACAAAAAAGGTTCAATCAGGAACCTAGATCAAAAGGATGTATACAAAATCATGAACAGCGGCACAATTTAAGCTTATAACAAAACTTGCCTAAAAGAATACATAAGAAAGGTGTTTGTGCACAATACAAAATTTTAAAGATACAAACGATGACATCCTTGCTATTTAATCTTGAATGAGAGCCTAGCTTCGATGACAAGTAATTAGCATGCTCAGTAAAAAAAAGAGGAAAAAAAGGAACCACTTGCTATTGAAAAGCTTTAGAGTCTCGGAGAAAAATGATAGTCACTAAGCAATGTCACACTCACATTAGACCAAACATCAGCTAAAAAATTGACACCTAAGAGTAACAAAAATATTTAACTGAATATTTAGCAAAAAAAAAGCTCTATCCAGTGCTAATTATAGCCGTGGAAAAACAAATGCTAAAGTTTAGTGTGCAAATGTATTTATAGCCAACTCACCTACTACTGGTAGTAGATATAGATATCTCTACAAACTAGCGAGATAGGGTGATTTTTTTTTTGAAGAAACTGGAGGGGCTCGAAGCCCCTACAGGCCTTTATTAAACAAAAACCATTTCAGCGAGCAAAAGCAGGTAAACTAGCTAGACAGGTGAAATTGGTTAGACAAATTTATTAACCGCCATTTTTAGTGCTCAAATATATTCGTGGTCAAATTTCTAGTAAAAAAATAGCAAACTAACAATTTGTACAACATAGGCACTGACTATCAGCTAAACCAGAAAAATTCAAAGAAATGACTCACAACTTCGTTTCAGGGCAACACGTGAACAACAAGCTTAGAAACAAAGTCTGAAGGATCTGTAGTGTCAAATACATTTTCACATCTCACGGCTAACAAGCAAACAAGGCAAACAACTCAAACAAAAAAAATACAAGTTTAGAGATATGAATAACAAGCTAACAAATAGCAGGTTCCTATTCCCAATTAAGTACTGTCGTAAATTTGAATTCAGTTAGTATACTGCACATCCAGGTTATCTTGGAATGATCAAATAATATCTTCTATCTACTGGACTCAAAGAAGTCAGAGAATCAACACGTATACTGCACATCCAGGTTTTGGCTTGCCATAATTTTGGCTGGGCAAAAATTGGTAGCCAACCAATCAGACCCTAGATCTTCACAAATATATTATACTATCATCTTCTACAAAGCTAGGGGAATCAAACCTAAATAAACCTTGAAAAGCTTACAACGCCGAAAGCCAAACTAACTTGTCCACACATTTAAGTTACATGACAGCTAACAAAAATGGTATTTACCAACTGTTCTAGCACAACATATGCATCAATTTTAGAACATAAAACTGGCAACAATAACAAGGCGTGAAAAACGACAATTCATCAGTATAGGCTATGAGCTAACTATGATGCCACTGCAGGGAAGGAGCTCAATATGGATTCAGTTATCAAACTACACGGCTCCAGGCTGAATCACGTGGCAAATTCAATCACAGGTCTAGTATTAATTGGTATTTAGTTACCTTGGCATCCATCGTGAAGGTAGGGGGTTCCCTTGGTAGCCTTGCCAGCATTTGCAGGTGTAGCCGCTGGCGTGGTCACAGTATGGATGGGTGACGCGTGTGCAGGAGCTGAAACTGCTGTGGCACCCAATGTCTTGAGGGCACGTCGCGTTGCCGTCGCGCGTCTGATCACTTGGCTCTTGCAGCGCGGCGTCGTCGGATCCGACGACGACGGCCCATGCAAGCACCACAGGAACCCTCGTCTTCTCGGCCTCAGGCAAGGCCATGGATGCCGTAAGGTGTCGCTGATCGAACCACCCATCCTCCGCGATGAGCACCGAGAAGGTTGGAGACGGCACGGGCGCTGTTATAGGGGTAGCTGCTACGAGTACCCTTCACTCTCACGTCGTAAGAGTCGCATCCTCCCACAGGGATGGGTGCCTTGCAGCAGCCGATCCCCAAAGCACCTCTCGAAATGGCTGCGGTTGCTGGCCGTCGTCTGTGACGACGATGACGGCATGGTCTGCGCGGAGATTTCGCCATTGTTGCAGACCGAACCACAGCTGCTGATGGCTCGACGAGGCCACGAGGGGCGCCCCCGCCCTGGTCGGGCAATAGAAGCTCGGCGAGCAAGTGGCAGCCCGAGAGGAGAAACACGTTCTGCGATTCCGACAGCACGTAGGGGCGGGGTTGCTGGTGCTCTGCTGGGGTGGCAAATGACTGAGCCGCCTGCCGGCTGCCGCCAACCCAGCAGGATTATATTAATTGCATTACTGGAGTGTGACGGCCAAACCCATGCATCAAGCGTGACAATTGCATTACGGGGAGACGCTTCATTGATGCCACCGTCATCAATTGCACCATGCGAAAAAAAACAAAACAAACCTTGGCGGGCACCACGTAAAACTACTACGGATACAACAAGTATGGAAAATGTATGAATAATTCAATCTTGTGTTTTTAGGTTTTTTTTTTAAAAAAATGATCTTGTGTTTTTAGGTTATGGAACAAATTTTTTGTGTCCACTTATTAAATGTGTCTAGAGCTACAATCTACAAGTTAATTGTATGACAAGGTCATAAGGAAACAACACACTACTACCGAAATTCAGAAAACTTATCACCGATGGCCTTAAACACCTTATCACCACTGATTTCATCCCTCGGTGGTAAAAGTAGGCAGTGATGAGGAGGGTTATAACTGCCGGTTTAAACTGGCGGTAAAAATAATTATCACTGCTGGTTTGTTAAAGGAAATGGTAGTGATCATATAATTAGAGTTTTTAGTGAGATACCAACACAACATTCATCAAGCGCAGTGGTAAAGACGTTCTGTTGCTCGATCTAGATCCTAGGATTGATCCCAACGTAGGACACTTTCTTGAAAATTAAATTGCTACGGGACCCATAAAAGTGGCAACCACGCAAGCCGTCGGGCCCCACAGAGACACGATAGTTTTTAATAAATGTCACCAAAAATTTGTGTGTTCTATTCAGTGTAACATACTGGCTTCACTTTTAGATGATCGCAAACATCGGATGATTGAAGGCGTGTTAGAACCCTGTGCTGCGGAGTTCTTCGCATCTATTGGATGGTTTTTCATTTTTTGTTTACAATAACGATGTAGAACTGCTGTAAGCTTTTAAAGTCGACGGTTTATTTAACTTTAGACTGCTTCCTCTTTTCATAAGAGAACTGAAGCCAGAATTTTCTATGATCCTAACAAAAGTGTGGTTACAGATTATGAAATGGCCACACAAAAGAGCTAGCATAGTCGTAGGCTCGTAGCAAGCACGTTTTTTTTTAACATAGCAAGCACGTTGTTGACAGACCAATTTGGGTCTGGTGGGCTGCGTTTGCTATTTTCAGCAATTATTATGAGTACGTGGGCCGACACTTGTCAACAGGTTGGATACGGCCCAACAAGCAAAGCAGTGGCACGGGCACGGCAATAACCGCCTACCCCCGACCCCACCCCACCCCCGAGCAGAGCTTATCCCCTCCCTCTCGACTCGGCGACTCCTTCCGACGACGACGAAGCAGCGGGAGCAGCATTAGGGCGCCGCAGATCCCGAGCCTCCGACCCTCCTCCTCCCCTCATCCTCCGCCTCGTGCCACAGATCCCGACTTACGCCGCCAGCCACCCACCCATGGCCCGCTCCTCCTCGCAGTCGCAGTCCTCCGTCGGCGGCGGCGCCGGCGCGGGCGCGCGCCCGGCCACCGTCGGCCCGCGCGGCACGGCCGCGGCGGCCGCCGGGATGCGCCGCCGCCGCGCCACCTCGTCCGCCGGGGGAGGCGGCTTCTCGGGGGGCGGCGGGAGCAACATGCTCCGCTTCTACACCGACGAGGCGCCGGGGCTCCGCCTCTCCCCCACCATGGTGCTCGTCATGTCGCTCTGCTTCATCGGCTTCGTCACCGCGCTCCACATCTTCGGCAAGCTCTACCGCTCCCGCACGGCCGCGGCCTCCGCGTGATCCGATCCGGTCCCACCGCTCTTGTGGATCCACACATCGGATCAGATCACAGTACCAGATCAGACGGTTTTTGGGTGGTGAATTATGTATGGCGAGACGCCCAGCTTGTTGTGTTGCCTAGCTTTTGCTTGATCCTTACTTTCTCGAGTTAGATCTCAGCTAGATCTGCAGATGAATGAGTGAAAACCCTACATGTCAACTTAATGGTGCCCTTTCTGTTATTTTCTTCTAATTCTGCTTATGAGAATTATTACTGGAATAATTATGCCTAGTTTCTTCTAACTCTGCTTGTGAGATCACTAGCTACATGTGCATCTTCCTAACTTAGATGTGCTCCAGTGTCTGTTGCTCCATTAATTACTTTCTGCACTTGCTAGGTATGCTTGGTATTATTACTTAACTGGAGAGTTTGATTGTCTGTCTGCTTGTTCTGGTAATTAGGTCACTAAAATTTTGCTTCACCTATCACCTTACCTGCTAGCCTGCTACCACCATAATTCTACATCATGCTGTGTGCTCCTGTAATTTGTCAAGTGCTTTATTGTCCCAGCAAGCTTTTGTTCTGAAATTATAGCTTGGGTTTCGGCTGTTGTCTATGACTTGTAACTTGCTTGGTGGTACTAGGGAGAATATGTATATAATGTTACTTTGAGTGATTCCCTGACAAGGAACATAGGTTATTCTAAATTTGTACAGGTAGTTATATTCAACATGATGTTAGCGTGCACAGGATTCTATTCAGGGTCTATTTGGAAATGTAGTTCTGAGATGCAAATTAGTCCAGTTATATTCATCATGAGGTTATTCCAACATGATGTTGGTTGATTTATAAACCTACAAGTTAGAATTAACAGGCATCTGACAGCTCCAGGTGATCTGAGATCCTTATCGCATTAGGCATGAACTGATTGCTGATATGAGGTGATCTTTGGAGTACACAACAACAACAACATAGCCTTTTGTCCCAAGCAAGTTGGGGTAGGCTAGAGATGAAACCCAAAAGAGACGAGAAAACAGGGAGACACATAAAGGGACAAAAATGGCACAAGACAAAAAGAGGTCACGGTTCAGGCACGTTGATTGCCAATCTCCAAGCGCTCTTATCCATAGCTAAATCCTTGGGGATATTCCACTCCTTAAGATCTCTCTTAATGGACTCGTCCCAGGTCGACCTCTATCGCTCTTTACATTATCGGTCCGCTTTAGAACTCCACTACGCACCGGCGCCTCAGGAGGCCTCCGTTGGATATGTTCGAACCATCTCAACCGATGTTGAATCAATTTCTCCTCAATTGGTGCCACCCCAACCCTATCCCGAATATCGTCATTTCGGACTCTATCCCTCCTTGTGTGCCCACAACACCAACGCAACATACGCATCTCTGCTACACTCAATTGCTGGACATGTCGCCTTTTTGTAGGCCAACACTCAGCACCGTATAGCATCGCCGGACGAATCGCCGTCCTATAGAACTTACCTTTCAGCTTCTGAGGCACCCTTTTGTCACAGAGGACGCCAGAAGCTTGACGCCATTTCAACCAGCCGGCTGAAATTCTATGCCTAACATCTTCATCAATGTCTCCGTCCTCATCGACCCTAAATACCGAAAAGTATCCTTCTTGGCCACCACTTGCCCATCGAGGCTAACGTCTCCCTCCTCTGCCTAGTCGCGCTGAAATCGCACCTCATGTACTCGGTCTTAGTCCTACTAAGTCTGAACCCTTTCGACTCTAACGTGTGCCTCATGAGGTGATCTTTGGAGTGTTTTCATGAAATTGGGCAAGGGTATGGACCATCACTTATGTTTGGTCAAGTGTTCACACTGTTTTTCATGATAACGGTACTACCATAGCTAATATTTGCATCATCAAATGGCTTAACTGTTTCCAATGGGTTCAAAGTTAAAACTTAACGCTACAAGTATTGATGGTGTTTCTCCCATTGTGGAAAGCCCTTTTCAGTATCGACCTTTAACGGAACAAATGATGAATGGATAATGATCCATTCGGTTCACTTGACCTAAAATGTCATGGCATCTAGTAGCCACCATCTGATTGTTTCACATCTAGCTGTCCTTGTTCGAGGTGTTATATGTTTCACCCATGGTATTGAGTAAAGTTGTGATGTTGAACAATAGTGGCTCTTAGCTATTAGTCCAGAGGCTGATGTGTGAAGTGTGTTCACTGGTGAGTGAAGTCTGTTGATGGTGCTGTGTATCAGTAAAATAAACCTCAAGGTAGTTCCTGCCTAGTTGCCTGGGTCACTGTGAAGAAAGAGGAGGTAATCAAAATTGTGTTCTTTAGATGTTTGATGATTAACAGGGCACTGGTTTTGTCGCTTGAGCTTAATCATATATCCGTACTTCCATCTGGTATGACAAATCAAGTATGTTATTATAATGATAATTTTGTCCTCTGAGGTACTGTGATCTGGTAGTATACAAATACAGATATAACATTTAAACTCTTCCCTCATCTGGTTATCTGGTAGATGTGTATATCATTTTTAAGTCTCGTGGATTGGCATTGGGTAGCATCAGTGTTGAAGTTATGGTGTTTGTGTGTTGACTGATAGAGCAGATGGAAATTGAGAGCAAATGGTGTGTTTCTGCATAAATAATTATTAATTATGTACTACTGTTAGAGAGATACGAGCGGAGGGTTTGAATTTGTCTGAAGATTTTATAGGAGAGGAGAGGGTTATTTTCTTGCTTCAGTCTCCTGATCCTCCTGTTAATACCATGACCCATGAAATTTGTGACGAATGGTCCAAATAAACATGGATGGATATACACGACACGTGTTTGTTTAGGTTGGCATGTGCATTGCTACGGACAATACAAAATTCAAATGAAATAACAATTATTCCAAAAAAATTCGTGCAGAACACTTCATGAACAGGTCACGGTGGACACAAACACAAAAGTAAAGTGTTGTCTAATAGGCTAAATTTGTGCATGGCAAAAAAAACAAAAACAAAAAAAAAACCACTCACGCAAGATGTATTTCTAAGATAAGAAAATTGTCACCGTAGCTCAAATTAACCCCTGATGTCTATCACATTTCAGAGTTTAAACTTCATAGTAAAAACTATGCATCTAGAATAGCTAGAACAACTTATAATTTGAAACGGAGAGAGTAGTGAACAGAGATTTCGAGTTGTTGTCTGTTCAGTCTAAATAATATGTTCCTGAGCTACACACATGCACGATGAGGGCCATCACATGGAGAGTTGAGATAGGTTTTCTATCATAATCATCCGCGGACGAATCAGTCCCTAACACATCGACAATAAACTCCTTGGCAACTTATATCAAAGATTAGAACTATAATTTTCTATGGGTCTTCAAAGGAAGTCATGGAACTCGATGTTTAATTGTGCCAACGTAATACTATAGAAATTAAAGATATGATATATTTTCAAGCAAATATATTTGCTGGTCGCAAAAGAAGAAAAAAAGTCCCATAAGAACATGTTTTAATGTTTTAATCTGACACAGACTTAATAGGACACTTCTATAATATTGCCAATATTAACTTAAATCATAGATGTTATATTCATTATTAAAAATGTTAATCAAAGATTAATTGATAAATTATAGCTCTTAAAGCTATAGAAAGGGAAACACATGAACCATATGTAGGTGGTAGCATTCTCAATTCCTGTTTTTCATAAACGTTTAGTTGATTTTTTTTCTTTTGTTGTAACGCACGAACATGTTCGTTAGAGCAATTCCACCAGATTAACTAAAAGCAATCCCCCTTCCCTATACTAAGCAATAAAGGCAAAAAAAACATGCTCCAGCAGATCCCCTTTCAATCTTCTTTCCCTTGGTTGCTCATAGCGTTCAAGCCTGTAGCAGCGGCGCCTGGCCCCTTGGTTGCTCATGCATCAAGGCTGCACCAGTGGCACCCGCTGCCTTAGCCACCCGCACATCAAGCCAACAATAGCGGATCCGGAGCGACGAGCGTGGACCCAATAGCGACGGCATGGATCCGACCACCGCACTGATGCTCACGCGTGGATCGGTGCTGCTGACAGAGAAGAGAGAGGTGAAGGAGAGACGAGAGGATGCAGTTGGGATGGCAACTCCCTTAGGAGATCGAGAGGGAGGCCAGGCTCCAGCAGGCAGAGATTGGTGGGATGGGGTAGGAGTGGCGCTTGGAGAGAGAGAGTGGGGGCACCACTGGGTCCGAGAAAGAGAGAGGGGGCTTGGGGGTTGCACTGGATCTGATGAGAAGGGAAAGGGTGCATGCATGAGGAAGAGAGAGGGAGGTTTTGCATTTGCGGCAGTGGCTGAGACTTAGGATATATTGTTAGGGTTTGCAGCCTGTGTCTCCTTTACGTAGGCGGGCCTCTTAGGAGAGCCACCTCTGAAAATGACTCATTTTTTGCTCTATAAATTGATATTTAGAGGCGTGCTTCTCCCATTTGGCCGTTAGATGATTTACAAAGGCGGTAGCAAAATTGTCCGCCTTTGTAAATAAGATCTAGTGTCTATGAAAATCATTTTTGTAGTAGTGATATTTAGTTTCAAAAACGAAATGAATTTGAATATATCTAATGATTATCCACGCATGCCTCTTCTCTTTTCTTTGTGAGGGTTGCTAACATCTTTTGCCTTCTTCATGGGACTAACTAATATCTGCTCATAAGAGGCTTACTAAATTTCATTAGCCTCTTAATCGCTTGTCATCCAATTATCCAACACCGACATAGGGCGCATAGATGCCTTCCTTTCAATTGGTCATATATAACATCATGGATTTGTTTATTACATATAATTTTGATATGAAAATATGATAAATGATATTGGCCCACATTCTCTGGTAATTTTTGTATGTATAGAAAAGCTTATTATTTTATGAAACTATTATAACGACAAAAACCTTACTCAGGCCAATTTCATATTCTCAACCTCGATATGTAAAGTTACATTGATGGTCTTAACACTACGGAGAGAAACTGCTTTCAATCCCGGTTCCCAACCCCCTTGGGACTAAAGGTCTTGATTTTTAGTCCCGGTCTGCTATGTAAAAAAAACTCGGGGCTATGGATACGGAGAGAAACTGCTTTCAATCCCGGTTCCCAACCCCCTTGGGACTAAAGGTCTTGATTTTTAGTCCCGGTCTGCTATGTAAAAAAACTCGGGGCTATGGATATTCGAACTCAAGACCTCCCACTTTGGCCCTTGCGCGTGTTGCCATCTCGACTCCACCACACATCTGACTTAAATAAGGTATGCTTTCTTTTTAAATTTACTCTGGAGGTATTTTTAGTCCGGGTTTGAGACACAAACTGAGACTAAAGGTACCTTTAGTCCGGGTTCGTGTCTCAAATTGGGACTAAAAGTCACACTTTTAATCCGGGTTCGTATCTCAAATTGGAACTAAAGCCTCCCGCACTGACATGCCTTGGTGACTGATACAACTGGGACTAAAGGGTGGAATTAGTCCCAGTTTGTATTACAAACCGAGACTAAAGGTCCCAGTCCCCTTTAGTCACGGTTTCAATTTTAAAACCGGGACTAAATACTTTTTGGCCATGGACCAAAGGTCGTTTCTCTACTAGTGTAAATAGATTATCTATCAGTTTTTCCTTGTTTTATTTATTGAAGTATGAATCTATTGCTCATTTCCTCCCCCACCCCACCCATAATTATATTAAGCTTTTGGCGAATTATTAGATATAAAGCTTTTGGCGAATTATTAGTTAGTGCTTGCAATTCATTACTACTAGAGAATAGATCTATCTCTGCAGAGCAACACTTACATTCATTTTGTGCGCATGTTCATCAGTTCATGTGATGAGAAGACAACGAGGACGACTAATAATTAAGAAGAAAATAATTAATTAAGCAGGCGCACATCTCTGCACGAACTGATCATGATCATGAACGAAGTGCAAACTAAAGCAAATCACAGAATACTCCACGATAATTCTGACCGAAAGGCCTTAATTACTAGCGTTGACAGTCAGTTCTTGACGATGATAAGATCGTTGACAGTCAGTTCTAAATGCGTGTATATTATACTTCTAGTTAATTAATCACTACCGAGTCAGTAACCACCGAGCATGCATATATTATTACTTCTAGCAAAGTGACTGGGAATTGGGGAAAACGTTTATTACTACTACTTGACGAGCCAAAGATACCGATCATATATTCTAATAAGTATCTTGCTAGCATTGCCTGCCCTGCTTTTTTTGGGGGCCATGGGCTCATGGCTTTGTCCGGGCGGCGTTAGTTTTAACGAAAGAGCCAATTGCCCTGTTCGTTTGAACTTAATTAGCCTAGTTTATCAGTCATGATACATTATTTTTCTCTCACAACAAAATAGCATCAGCCGACTTATCAACCGCAAAAACCATCAATCGAACAGGACGATAATATTTATCAATAGATACATCAGCCCACGTAATCCTGAGTGTATTGTATACATATATATTATATACGCCTGGACGGTGGTCGCGGCGCTTCGTAAAATACAAGGATCAGTTTGACTGTTATGTTACTTGGAGCCGATCCCATCTTCTCTCTGTTTCTCTTAATAAGAAATACTACTACAAGCAGTAGTGATAGTTTTATGTATGCATGCAAGGGTCGTCACCACAAGGCGCTAGCTAGCTGCCACTACGGCCGCACTAACATTTACTAGTGTGTCTTGCGCGCGCCCATACGCGCGTAGGATACTTGCAATCCTATTTGATGATTTCAATAATTTTTGGAATGGATATGATCATGCTAGGATATGATCAATGGCTAAGGTTGAGATCGTATATTGCAGGTGAGATCTCATTATCATTGTTGATGATAAGTCAATAGACACATATAATATGTTACGGTTGACAGTCCATTGTTGTCCAAACAGCTAACAAAGTAGGCCTTTTTTTTTATCATAAGGCAGCATGAGCACGCAAACTGAACTGCGTTGCAAGCTAAGCAAGGCGACCAATGGGAGTTGTAAATAAATGGAGGCAGGTCACCATGGTTTAGGCTCACGGTCAAGAGTCATAGCAGCCATATCATATGCCAAGGCTATTCCCAACAACTGATTCTGCACAAAACATTTACGGTGTTAGACTAGATGAGGATATAAGGGGGTCTCAAATATAAGAACTCGCAAAGTGTAAGCACAGATAATAGATATGTATATACCTATTATTTTTCGAAAGTAAGCAAAGTGTAAGCATACCATATATGTATACATTTTATGACTAACAAAAACGGTTAATTTTAAGTTGCATGCTCTCATGATAAAGAGCAATACCTCATGAAACTTGTGTTTTTTTTTTGTCACAGATAAGATAAATAATCTTCAGGTCTGTTCCAATAACAATTGTTTTTTTTAAAAAAAGGAGATTCACTCTGCTTTTTAAAAAGCAATTAAGAGTCTTACAAGCTGGGGTTACTGCCGAACAAAACAGCACCAACATCCTCCAAAGGAAAACCCACAGGACATGAACTACTAAAAGGTAAAGTCGAAAATCACAGGACCACTATACCAGAACTCATGTCTGGGTGCTTCTCCTTGTTCAGCCAATCAGATAAGCATCTGACCACCTTCAGCATCTTGCCCTTGTCGACCTCCTTAAGAAGCTCTCCCCACATCTGCATAGAGTTGATAGTCGCGTAAATTACAACATCCAGGTTAGAGGGGAAAATCTTTTCAATGGCCATCTTGTTTCTGTTCTTCCAGATTGCCCACGCCAGACCTACAAAGAAGAAAAAAAAAACCATTCTTTGAGGGATTCCAAGCCTACTTGGAAGCCACTTGGACAGGACGTCTTGAACCGAGATTGGGAATTACGTCCAGCCAAAAGCATCACGAATACAACACCATATATATTGGGCAAGCACACACTCAAATAAAATGTGATGAACTGTCTCAGGTTTATTGCAAACACAGCAGAGATTACTTCCATGATAACCCCTCCATTTCAAAGATGTCACGTTTTGTAGTTTGGGGGGAATCTGAAGAAGAGATCTAGGGTTTAGTGTTTTGAATCTTACTTGCACAGCCGGAGCCCAGAGCCGGAGAGGTGGAGATGAAGACGCGCTGCGGCAGGAGCACCACCCCGACTGACTGCGAGCGACGAGATCAATGAGAGATCTAGGGTTTGGGGGAAGATGAGAGTAAGAGAGGACAAGAGGTGAGGAGGACGAGATGAGATCTACAAGATCTGGCAATAGAGAGGTCGCCGAAGACGGGGAAGATGATGAGAGAGGCGACGACAGTGGCAGGCGTCGGCGAGAGAGGCCAGGAGGAAGACAAGGGTACGAGACGGGAGGAGGGCGAGAGGAGATCGGCAAGATCCTGTGGTGGAGACGTCGCTGGAGACAGAGAGGGCGACGAGAGAGTCGACGACAGTGGCACTGTGGCAAGCGGAGGCTGCAGAGGTGGAGGCGAGAGCGTAAGAGTGAGAGAGAGAGAGAGCTAGAGAGGCGCCACGGCGAAATGGGATTAGGGTTAGGAGGGGGAGGGAGCGGCCGCGGCGGGGGCTTATATATGCCCCCTGGTAGCGGGGTGGGGTCGTGCTTGCCGTTGGCTACCGTCCGCTGGGCTGAGGGAGGGGCCCAGGCACGGCCTGGTGCCCTAGGCCAGGCTTGGGCCGGGCCAAAAAAGGGGCCTCGTGCTGGGCCACCGGTACGGGCTGCATGCTCAAGTATACTTTTGATAGGTCCTCCACACTTTGCGAAGCATCTGCCTCCATCAACTCTTCCTCCTAGGTAAGACCCTCAATATCAGATCCCTTTTTAGTGTCCATCCTTTCTATGTTTTTCAAATCCCCTACTTCTTCCCCAATTATCTCCTCATGTTTATTAGTCATCCCCATCCTGGCTCATCCTAAGATCTAGCCACTTGAACCTATCCATTAAGTATACACCTGAACTACCATGTACCACTATCTTATCCTTAGAAATGTGGTCTTTTTCCTCTCCAAATTGCTCCTGCTCTAACTCCACTCTCTCCTTCTGAATCTCATCATTAGTAGCCCCACTTGTGATCTATTTCGCAATGCCATTTTCAGCCACAACTTCTCCCTCTCCTCCCAAAGATCATCCTCCTTGGATGTGTTACTTGACTGGATCTCGCCTATCATCCGTAAATCCAACTTTATCCTGACTCCCTGGCCATTCTTGCAGACCTAAATCAGGATGAAACATAGCTAAAGGCTGGTTGCTCTCTTTTTGAATATCATCATTAGTTCGGAGATGATCATTCGAGCATTCTTCTTCAATGGCCTCTTGGTTGTCCCCATGGCTAGAATCCTGTTCTTTATCTATCTTCCCATGTCTATCAAATTTATCAATTCTCTTTTTACCAGTCAGATCCTCCTTCTCCCGAGAACCCTTCTTTCCCTGCTTATCATCCTGTCGCCCTGGCCTAGGAGGACCTCCCTTGGTCTCCTGGCTCTTCTCAGCAAAGCCCTCAGCAATAAACTTGACTTCATGTCCCACTTTGTTGAAGAAAACTTCAATGATGCATCTGATAGCAGAAGGCTCTCTGCAACAATTGCTTGTCTAGGCCCCTCTGTGTATAGTTTTTCACCCTACACAGTAAATCATCTGAATACCACATTGCATTGTTGCTTGAAGAAAAATTTGATCAGATAGCAAGCTAAAACCACAATATGTATTTGTTGTGTACTGCAGATTTGTTTGTACAATAGTACATAAACAAATTGGAAAACTATAATGTAATTTACTATACCAGTTTGAAGAACGTGAAGTTCAATTCGCCGTGTCCAAACATATCACCCCTTCAATGTGTGCATAGTACCTGATATTCAAAGCAAATAGGGTATCTGTCATGGATAGAATGGTGATTCATGCATAAAACTTGATACCAAAGTAAATTGCATACATCGATACAGATAACATGAGCACATATAGTGTTACGGCATTTAGACATCAGGCTTGGATATCTTAAGGAATATATTTGAGCGCTTGATGGTTCATACCAAGTTGTTACAGGCTGAGCATTCTTTCTTTCTTAATAAAGGAGTCCTTGTGTTATTTTGAACTGGCCAGCTGAAATGAAGGGACAATAAGACAATGTGGACAAAAAAGGTAACTCTATGGTATATGGAATATAATGTAGCTTTTTACCGAATTGCAAGGCTTATAATTTGTAGAAACATATCAATATAGTCTGTATCTAGAGAATTAGAATAAATCACTATTGAAAATGAGGAATCTCACTTTGTTGACATTCTAAAAAAAGATCCTCAATATCATGTGCTTGGAGAAGAGAACTTTTAATGAACTTTACTAAACCAATTATGAAAATTATTATTAGTGACGAGAGGAATTTAAATGCTGCCCACCTGGGCTTGATAGTGGGTTTGCTGGGTCTAGCTATGAAAAAATTATTGTGTTTAAGAGACATATAAAGTCAAGATTTTTTTCTTACTAACCATGGATTGCACATAGCCATATACGTAGTTATTTGAATTTGACTGCACAGAGCCATATATACTCAGTTTCATTTGGTGAAGAGGTAAGAACATGTTGAAAGGTACCACGATGCAGATCATTCAAGTCAACGTAGATTTGCATACATACTCTCGGGTAATGTGAAACAGTTACCAATAAAACCATGTAAATAAGCAGAGAGACAGATACCTTCAGGGCTCTTATCAAATAGTGGCATACAACCAAACACACCCAGGGCAGATGTACCACGCACTATTGCCTCTGACTTTCACATCAACACCCAATAATACAAGCAGGGCAAATATGTGGTACCTGAGTGTGGTTCCTAATGCATCCATCACTTTATAGACATTTCATCGAACATTTTTCAGGGCGATGCTTAATATACTTTTTTGCACCTGGTCGGCTTCTGTGAAATGAGAAATTGTGGATGTACATGGCTGCTAGCTACTTCATGGAAACACTAATTTGAGTGTCACCTTCCAAAATATAAGTGAATTGTGACAGAGTATAATGCAATCCTTATTTAGCATATAAATTTGCTGGATAGAGCATCAAAAACTGTGGCAGACTATGTTTGTCTCTAGAAGAAATGTTGAAACAAATCAAACTGAGTGTGCAATTAATTAATCCATGTGCTAGGATCATGTCACTTCTTAATTTAGTAGGCTTAGCTTACTGATTTATTTGCCGAATCTCAACACAGGTCCAATCCATTGAACATCTGAAAACTTGAGAGTACTTATTTCAACTAAACCTAAATATAAACTGTCTAAAGACCTTGTCATGTGCATACAACGCGAGAACAAGCCTGGCCTTGTCTAAAGAGGATGCCTTGTATTATATCCGGTGTTCCAATGATACAAATTCATAAATTGTTATCATACGACAGAATTAGGAATTGAATAATAGAGTTCTACGGTGCTGTTTTCATACAAATTCACCTTATCAGAATTTGATCAAACACCATGGAGGCATGGTGACGTTGGCACAGTGGTGGGCGCACATCGTGAATTCCATCCATTAATCAGAAGCAAATTAGAAGAGCATGCAGATGGTTGGTTGCGAGATTTGATTTTTCGCTATAAAGGCAGCATCCAGCCGCCCTCCCACACCACCCTCCTCTCTTGTCTTCTCCCACCTCCCTCTCTCTTGTCTTCGGTTTTTCCCTCTCGTCTCCTTTCCCCTCTTCTCCTCCGTTCCCCGTCTCCGCCGCAACCGCGTCTCCTCCCTGCCCGGTTTGCAGTTGCAGCATATAGTACAGATCGTCAAGGTGAGTGCTCTTGCACTATCAGGCCTATTCTTTCTTCCTCTCTTTCTTGGCGGGCGAACCCAGGCCATGAGCAGAGGCTGTATGCAGCAGCGCCCGTTGCGTGCGCTGCGGTGATTCCCCCAAAAATCCGTTTTCGATCCTGTTCAGTCCATGCTTGATTGTCGAGAAGGAGATCCTCTGCCTGCTTCCTTTGTTTTTTTTATACGACTCTGTCGATTGTTAATTCTTCAATCAAAGAAAAAAAATTGCGAGCAGATTTACAAACCAAACAGATTGTTGGCGCATGTGCACCGCCCCACTCTGCTCTTACTTTTCTCCCCCCTCTCTCTTCTCCTGTTCAGCCTAGTTTACTCTTGGAAGATCGGACGACAGGTCCGTCCAGCTGCGCAACCGCACTAGCTAGCAGCGTCCTCGCGTTCAGTCTCGTCCGTTCAGTCTCGTCAATAGCTTACATTACTTGAGATTCAGTAGCTTAGCTCCCTTTATGCCTACTTTGCTGTTCTTGTTCCGGCCGGCCGGTCTTTCTGATCACATGACCTTTTCTGACAGAGAAGAAGAGAGAGGAGAACAGTTCAGGAGGCCACAGGGACGCAAGCAATGAGGACAAGGAATCTGGCGATGTCAAAGCAGGTTGGTCGATCGGGGCGACGAACATTTCCTTCTTTCTAATCTCTCTGTATGTGTGTGATATATATTAACCGAGATCGATCTTCCCTTCTTTCGTGCAGTCATCGTCGTGGCCAAAGGCTAAGACTGTGGTGAAGAAGGAATGGCTCAACCTGAAAAACTCAGAGTTCCATTCTGACTGCATCGGTAATCTAGCCTGCCAAGTCTACTTAAAGGGGTGTTCCACTGATGGTTTCTGCGGCTGATAAACTGGTTGATGCTGTTTTGTGTGAGAGAAAAACACTATGCCGGGCTGTTAAGACAAGAGAACAGGGTGTAAAACCTCCTTCCATCCTCTTCTTGCAAGAGATGACACGACGCCCTTCTTGCAAGTACAGTACAATGACCTCTACAGAGTACATGCAGTGCAGGCTAGCTGCTGCTATGCTTTTACAATTTACACTAGCAGCAGAAAGAGAAACTAGCAAGAGATATCTGTTAGGAGTTAGGAGTTAGGAGTAGAGCTAATAATATATATATGTTTTCGAGCCAAGCAATTCGTTCTTGTATGAATCCTATTTCTTCCTCACCGTGGTTTTGTTTTGTCTCCCTCCCATGCACATCGCACGTCGGTCGCTGTTGTACTGTACTCCAGGTGGCTGGCTGGAGGAGGAGAGCTCTGACGACCTGCGGCCGCCTCCTCTCCCCCACCCCGACGTCAACCGGTATGGCTCCCCGACGCCGAGCTCGTCATGGCGGCCTCCCAAGGAACTCAGGTAACACGCCTCTGCGTCTTGGCTTACGTCTTCCGCCATGGGCAGCAACTTTTTATACCGTACGTTGCAATGAAAAAAAAAACTATCAACCATTTATTGAAAATGAGGATGGAAATGTTATATATCTATTTATTATGTTTTACGCTTCCTATAAAATTTAAAAACTATATAATTTATTATATGATGACCATGATATCCATAATATAAGTTAATATTGGCAAACAATATGACAATGTCCTATTAAGTCTATATCAAATTAAAATACTACCATGATAGAATTTTTTCTCTTGTTGTAAGGCATAAAAATATCTACTTGTAAATATATCTTTAATTTTCATTATATCCATGTGTTGGTTGAGTTAAATATTGAGTTGCAGCCCTCGTCAAGGATTACACTGGTACATACATACAACTTGGAGACACATTTATTTAGACTAGATTATATTAGATAACAGACTATATAAGATTTCAGCTCATGGTTTGATTATTTGGACCATTTACTTCATGTTCTAACAAAAAACTTTTAATTCTAGAATTACATCAACAATTTAGTGATGACAACATTTATTTGTTAGTTTCATTTAGATTAGATTATATAACAAACTATATAAGATTTCAGCTCATGGTTTGATTAGTTGGACTATTGAATTTATGTTCTAACAAAAAAGTTTTAATTCTAAAATTACATCAACAATTTAGTGATGACAATGTTTATTTGTTAGTGAAAGATAAAAATTCATAGACTTATAATACTATATTTATTATTTGTTTATCTTTTATATAAGAAAAAGTAGAGACAAGTAAAAAAGACAAAAGACGGTGGAACAGACAGAGGGCCGCCGAAGGGACAGAAAAAACAGGATCGGTAAAAAACAAAAACAAAAAAGCATGGACAAAAAAAGAAAAAGAAAAATAAAAATGAAAAAGTGGCGGAACAGATGGACACGGAAAAGACGGGGAAAAAGAAAAAACGAAAATAAAAAAGTTGAAAAACATACGGACATGGGACAGAGCGAAAAAAAGAAACAAAATGGAAAAAGAAAAAAAAATAAGAAAATGAAAAAGCAGCGGAACAGACGAAAAAAAGGAAAATGAAAAATGAAAAAAAAAGTTGGAAAAACAGACGGACACGGAACCGATCCAAAAAACGGAAAAACAAAAAAAATAGAAAATAAAGAATGAAACCAAGAATTTCTTCGTGGTTTAATATTAATGTAAGATTTATATCACAAGTTCAGAGCAGCATGGGGCAAACAAAAACCACAGCCTCCGTCTTTCCTTCTCTGGATGTTTTTCTCTCGGATTCTCGCTGTCGTATCACGTCGTCGACAAGCTGCAGCCATGAGTGAGTCAACCAATCCAGCTCATGTTCCAAAGTCAAATTAGTTCAAACGATTTCATCGAGCTGGTGAACGTGAATGTTTGGCTCACTCACCTAAAGTTTAGTCCCTATCACATTAAGACATATGCATAGAGTATTAAATATAGACTATTTACGAAACTAAATACATAGATTGAGACTAATTTACGAGACGAATTTTTTAAACCTAATTAGTCAGTGATTTGACAATGTGGTAGTACAATAAACATGTGCTAACGATGAATAAATTAGTCTTAATAAATTCATCTTGCAGTTTACTAATAAAATCTGTAATTTATTTTTTTATTAATATCCGAACACTTCATAGGATATCTCCACTAAACTTTAGTCCTACCTCAAACACCCGGCTGCTGTATAAACAGTGCCGCGTGAGGGAAATTTCAGCCACAGCCGCACAGCAGCGCTGAAAAGCTCAAGCGATGGGAATACTTTGACTGCCGACCTCTGCCTCTAGTGCTGTACCTTCCTTTTGTTTTCCCCTGGTGTTCTCCTGGTCCTAGAGACGAAGACTTGTAGTCGTAGGCGATTGTATAATCTCGTAGCTATGCCTAATGATGCTGCTAGCTATTAGAATAAATTTTGGATTACTTAAAAAGAATAATAAATTTTAGAAAGTAAACCGTAACTAATCCAATACTGTATGTGTTGTAATACAAGGATGGGTCTTACTAAGGTACCCCCATTATCTTATAGGAGGTAAGATCTCAAATAAATCTCAACCATTGATTTTTAAAATGCATGCAATAATTATGTAATTATTAATTAATTAAAATATATAGAAAAAACAAAAGGCAACAAACTAAATCAACGCCAAAAGCTTGTTTGTTGCCGTACATGGGTGCACCTGCACAGCATGCAACGGCGGCATATACTCCTGTACGGGTGTAGCGGCTTTGGCAAGGTAGAGGTACACCAACGCCACGTACGTGAATACATCTGGTGGTATGAATGAATCTAATAAATCAACATGAAAAGTTATGTTCCGATGACTGACAGTAGAACTTATTACCAACATATACATACATTTGCAAAATACTAACGTTCCTAAAATACTAATGTTAGGATTATGAATAAAAATAAATAAATAATTTAAATACCAACACGTTCAAGGCAGGTACGTGTTCTCATTACCAATAATTTAAATATCAACACGTTCAAGACTGTTCTAGCTCGTTACCAACACGTTCATGATCCAATTTTTAGGTAATAAATAGCTAAAACACACCCCTAATTTTGTCACATTAGAAAAAATGCAACTCACCTATAGGTACACCTCCTAAGAGCTAATAGCATCTCCGAGAGACTCTGTATACCAATCCGTGAAATCCGATTTTCCGAGCGAGGTGAAAAAAAATGCGTTCAACAGGCTCTGTATCATTTTCTTTTTTTTACCTCCACGCTATCCCGGTGATCTCGCTCTTCAACTCAAGCTGTTGCATGCATGTTAGATCTAATTGATAGATATTTTACTTATTTTCCTATTTCTCAAAATAAAAAATATATTTTTCCTATTACTTCTTAAATATGTGATTATCGCCATCCAAATCGACTGTCCATGATTATTTAGGGTACCGTACAATTTTAGATGGATGAAGGAATATATGGTCAGTGGCTGTAACTGCTTCATGTCTTTTTTGTCTGTTCTTCAGGATGTTCGTTGGGACATGGAACGTAGGAGGGCGAGCGCCGCACGGAGGGCTGGATCTCTCGGACTGGCTCACCGACGGCCCTGATTCCTCCTCTCCTCACATCTACGTCCTCGGGTATGTATCTGTAATACTCCAACATGGCATGTATAATGTGTTTGCCATCTTTAACATGTATATGTTCAGTTCTTGTGGACTCCTCAACACTTGGCAGTGCATTCATCATCTCTGAAACTTTTTTCATAGAGAAAACAAATCATATTGCTAGTCTAAATACAGCATGTGGTTGCTAGTTGCTACTCCCTCCGTTCTAAATCGTAAGATGTTTTGCCTTTTCTAGATACATTGCTTTTATTATGTATCTAGATATAATATATATGTGAGTGCATAACAAAAACTACATCATGGTCATGCATTTCAGTGTTGCCTTAATTTCTTAAGCTAATCATGATGATTACTCCGGCATTTCTCTTTCAGAGGCTATGAGTGTTGTAGGCTGCAGTACATGCTCACGCCTCGTAGTACACATAGGAAATGGTAATTTTACACTTCATTGGTTTTGGTTTCTTCTTTCATGCCACAGGGCCTGTTTGGTTGGTCCCCGCCAGGCAACGACTTCAGTTTGAATCGACCTGTCTGGACGCAAGCCTCAGCCCAGGGCGTCAAACAAATGGTTGGAACCCTCGCTTGAGAACCTCCGCCATGTGTTTGGATTAAACCCTGGATGAGCTGTCTGGGAAAGTTGAAGGCCTGATAACTGCCTGTCAAGTTGCATTTTTCTACCTGATCAGGCATATGAGGTGCATCGTTGTTTAGTTGGTGACTGGGCTCAAGGAAGCCTAGAAAAAATAAAGCTGCAAACATAACCGTACGTCTGACATACAATATGTTTTGGCGTCTCGTGATTAACAGCTATGCAGGTAATTACAAAGAGAATCTTTGCAGGTAAAAATATTTGACTTCTCAGGAAGTGAGAATGACACTCTTTGTGGGATGGAGGAACCCTCCGTCCCAAAAAAAATATCGCTATGGGAGTCATGCTGGTCAAACTTACTTAAATTTAACTAGGTTTGTAGAAAATATTAGCAATATTTATATCTCCGGAGAAGTTTATTATAAAAATATATTCAACAATTCTTTTAATAATAATAATTATGTACCATAAATAAATATTAATATTTTCTTATATATATTTGGTTAAAGTTAAAAATATTTGGCTCCTCTGGAAGCGAGAATGACACTTTTTTACGTGACGAAGGAGTAAGAGCATCTCCAACAACTTGGTAAAATTGACTTGCCAAATCTTATGATTTGGCAAGTTGCTATTTTTTTTGGCAAGTGAAAAAAGTTTTCTCTCCAACAATTTGCTATTCCAACTTGGTAAACTTGAAGAAATCCAACTCCGCGATGATGTACTTGCAGCCGGACCACTTTGCGAAAAAGCCCCTATACTTTCGCGAAATCAAACAAGGACAGATCTGTAGTTCTATGAGTCTACACACTTTGCAAATAAACCCGAGAAGAGTAATCTATTTCTGTATGAGCCCTTGCTCATCGTCTACCTCCGTTCGCGGAGCAGAGGACCGGCCGCCGGGCTCGGTTCCCGGCCGGTGGTCGGCGAGCGGTGGCGCTGGGGATGCAGGGCGGCTCCTGCGGCCTGCGCCGACGGGCAGTGGACGCGGTCGTGGCTGCTGCAGGAAAGCGCAACGACAACGTCGAGGGAGATGACAGGAGGCAGGCCGCCACCATCGCGGGGTGGCGGTGGCAGGGTGCAGCAGCACGGCACACCGGTACGTGTGGATGTGGCCCATCCCCGAGGCTGCACGCTCCGCCACCGTCATGGCCGCCGGCTCCTCGCGGCGTAACCTTATCCCGGCCGTGGGGAGGGCGCGGTAGTCGGCGAGCGGCGACGCAGGAGTCGCGGGGAAGGAGACGCGCCGTGGGAAGGGCGCGGTGGCCGCGCGGCGGGCGGGCGGGGGCGGAGGCGCGGGCGAGGCCAGCGAGCCGCGCGGCGGGTGGGCGGGCGGGAGTGCAGGCGGGCGGGCGTCGCGGACTCGCGGCGATAGCAACTCCACCCGCGCGTGGAAATTTACACGCGCGACACTGATGGATACGCAGTTGGAATAAATACCAAGTTGATTTAGGGAGTTGTTGGAGATGGATTTTTGTGTTTTTGCCAAGTTTATAAGAATACTAAGTTGATTTAGGGAGTTGGTTTGACAAGTTCTTACAGAAAAGTCCAATGATGTCTGCAAACTGCGTGTTTCAAAACTCCTGTTGGCCTGAATTCTCGTTGGTCGTTCACGCAGGTTCCAGGAGATCGTGCCGCTGAACGCCCGGAACGTGCTCGGCGCCGAGGACAAGGGCCCAGCTCGCAAGTGGCTGGACCTCATCCGGCGAGCGCTGAACCACCCTCCATCTGACGCCGCCTCGTCGTTGTCCTCGTCATCGAGCAGAAGCCACAGCTCTCCCTCAGACGTGCACCTGCTCCAGAAAGGCCGGGTGAGCTTCGCGGACCTGCTGGCGGCGGCCAGCTGCAGGCCGAGCACGGACGACGACGCCAGCGAGCCGTCCACGCCGTCGACCCTGGAGTCGAGCAGCGAGGAGGAGCCGGTGTGCGCGGAGGCGCGGCGGCACGGCGGACGATACCACTACCGGCTGGCGGCCAGCAAGCAGATGGTGGGCATCTTCCTGTGCGTGTGGGTCCGGGGCGACCTCGTCCCCTGCATCGCCGGCGTCAGGGCGTCGAGCGTCGGCAGGGGCGTCATGGGCTACATGGGCAATAAGGGCTCCGTGTCCATCAGCCTCACGCTGGGAGCCCGCGGCGGCGGCCGGACGCTGTGCTTCGTGTGCACGCACCTCGCGTCCGGCGACAAGGACGGCGACAGGGCGCGGCGCAATGGCGACGTGGCCGAGATCCTGAAGCGGACGAGGTTCATGCGGCGGAACCTGCCGTGGTTCGCCGCCTGCGGGGCGTCGTCGCCGGTGACCATCTTGGAGCACGAGTAAGTAGTAGCACTAGGCCTCCCGTCCCGATGGACGTACGTCGTCCACTCCAACGCCATTACTCATGACCAAAGGGAACGTGCGTCGGTGCGTGCAGCAAGGTAGTATGGCTGGGCGACCTCAACTACCGGCTGCTGATGGCGGGCGGCGGCGGAGGCACGCGGGAGCTGGTGGAGCGGCACGAGTGGGCGGCGCTGCTGGAGAGGGACCAGCTGCGGGCGGAGCAGAAGGCCGGGCGCGTGTTCGCCGGGTGGGAGGAAAGCCGCATCGGGTTCCAGCCCACGTATAAGTACGTGGCCGGCTCCGACGCCTACGCTACGATGAGCATCGCCGACTCCGCCGACGGCTCCCGGTCCCGGGACAGGAAGAAGCGCACGCCGGCATGGTAATTAATTGCTCCGACTGAGACGCGCGCGTGCGTGCTGTTGTTGCATTTCAGGTGCGACCGCATCCTGTGGCGCGGCGAGGGGATGGAGCAGCGCTGGTACGCGCGCAGCGAGTCGCGCTTCTCTGACCACCGCCCTGTCGCCGCGCTCTTCTCCACGCGGCTCGGCGGCGACGGTGACGGTGACGGCAAGCCGGCGCCGGCACACTCGTCCAGGTTCTGATGTTGACACGATGGATCGGAGCCTTGCATGGTCGGTGAAAATTTTGCATTTCAACCCTTTTTGAAAACTTTTTATATAAATAGACCCCAAAAAACTTATCTAAAAATAGACTCGAATCTCGACGTCATAGGATGCAACGCCGAGATACGAGGCTCGGCGTGCCTTCAGACGACGCCTACCCCTGCCACATGGGATCCAACATGGCGACTGGGCTAGTGTGGCGTCGAGGCCTCGACGTTGGGCCCTTTAACGCCGAGCCACAGGCCTTGCCGTGGCCCAACTCAACGCCGAGGTCTGAGCACTTAACCCACGCGCCAGCCCATTTCTTCCTCCCTTCTCCTCATTTAACCGGCATGCCCTCTCTATTCTCTCTCCCCCTCACTCCCCATGAATCCTAGCCTCCAGATGCGGCTCTATTGAGCTCTAATCTCGCGTGGCATTGGTTCCCCGAGGTAATCCTCCTTCCTCTCTTCCATTCTACTATCTGGTTAGATTTGAATGCATTGGTGGTTTATGGGTGAAACCCTAAATAGAAAGGTAGCATGCTTGTGCAGGAGGTAGTGTAGGTTAAGAAAAGTTGAACATTTTATTGTGGAATTTTGAAATCAAGTCAAATGTATGGTGTTGGTTAGAATGTTACTTCTCATACGAATGTTACTGATCTGCCATAAAGTTTTACTTACACAAACAAGTTTGTCGTATGACCACTTCAACATGTAAGAGCAGATTTATTTTCTTGATGAATAGACTTTTGTCAGGCAACGCCTTGCTATATAAGGTTTACAAGTTAGATATTAGTGCTTGGATTCTAATATATATATAGACCGTGCGCAATGTTGGAATTTATATGGGCTTGGCCCAATAACCAATTGTGAAATTCCTAATAAATCTCAAAGGCCCATTCATGTGAGCAAGAGGGATGTGAGAACTCTTTAGTACCACCATGCTTGTTGAAGTGGAGGTAGTCATGCTTAAATATGGAAGTCCTCTCCACTTCCTCAAGTCTAGTGTGAGGAGGAGTAAGAGAAGTCCACACGCGCGCGCTCGCCTCGCCGGGCCGGGCGAAGGGCGCGGGTGCGCGGCACCTGCGTGAATGGTCCGCCGAAATCCGGCTCGTCGCCTTGAGGGAACGCGATCTCCTTTTGCTGTTTTCGTTTTTTGGTTTCTTGGCCTTCAAGTTGCATGAGTCATAATCGGTTACAAATTAAGAGTTCTAAATCAATTTAGATCGTGATCGCGACACGAGATTGGTTGGACAAGACTATATAAGCAACCTGCCGGCCACGCCAAAACGTATCCAGTTGAGCTAGGGTTTTTGCCTCTTCTCGCTATTGCGCCGCCGCTGTAGCTACTCCAATCCGATCGCTTGCGTGCACCGGCGACCGGATGAGCGGGTCTCCGGAACCCTCGTCTTTGCGATCCTGCACCGGGAGAAGGCGAATAAGGTTTTTGGGAAGCGTTCTTCGCGCGACTGCTCCCAAAGCTTCCACAATGGCTCGTCTTCCAAAGGGTGCATCGGTGCGTCGGCTTCGTCGTGCTAGAGCTCGCGGGATCGTCATCAAGAATACTCCTCCGCCTCTCATCGACGACTTCAACATCGACGACATCGACATCAGCGATCTCGCTCCATCACCACCGCCAGCCACATCTTCAACACCATCTACTACTACTATAATCGAAAGGTATAATTCTCTTGATCTAATCTTGACGTACGTACAATCTAATCTATCTGCTGGACTATCAATGCTTGCCATGTTGATGCTGTGGAATATGCTGATCTGCTATACTAGTATGCCATACATGTTTAATCTAGTTCATATATTTGCCATGATTTATGTTCTACATTTAATCATGCTTTTAATCTGGAAATTGCGTAATTCTTTAACACGCAATGCCATCTTTGTGAAAAAGTATCATGTGCAAAGTACAAACCCATCTTTTTACAAAGAATCATGGTCATATTTATTTCTAACTTTAGTGGCAGGTTTTAGTACTTTGTTACGTCAACTCCTAATAATTAAGCATGTTTTCCATATACATATACACGCCGCCATGCTAATAATTTGTCTTATGTTTGATCTTGCAGGATGGAGCGGTACACGCTGCTGGAGGAGAGGTACGATTCGAAGCACCATGCACGGAGGATCGAGCAAGGAGAGGTACATGTTCTTTGTTCACTTTACTCATTATTAGCAACTAGCAAACATGCATGTGCGTTGCAACGAAACAGGTTGTTGTGCTATTATTAGCTGAACGATTTGCATCTCGGAGATTTATTGTGCGGCTAGCTAGATGATTTGCTGCTCGAAGATTTATTTAGTGATAGTCATATGTTCTAACACGTCTTGGAATCCAATTCCATACCGTCGTTTGATGCGTCTTAGAAAAACTCTATAACGTTGCTGGATATGTGTTATTCTTACTTGTATGAGCATAGACCATGAGTTTGTGTCATATACGGGAGAATAAAGAGCACGAGAATATTGTAGGAAATAAAAAATGATTGTAAGAATTTTCTTTCTCTTTAATATTATGGGTCATAAAGAAATATACATATAGACATAGTGTCCCATATACGCATAGCACCTCGTGGATATATATTATCACTATATTAGTTGTTTTGGTTTGTGCAAACAATATACGGCACTTAGGTGTCACATGTATTTTTTGCTAAGAAAAATCTGCCATGCAAAATACATGACATATTATTATATTATAGGAAATAAGTATGTGTGCCGTTGCATAAAAGAAGAACACGTATTCTAACTTTTATATTTGAGACACTCTATTAGTAAAAATCAAAGTAGATAGAATTAAACAACATTGAGGTTCTGAGGAGAATTCTTCCTTTGTCCACGGATCGGTCTCTCATTTTTGTCTCCAAAAAGTATATAAGTTGGAGTCCAATTCCATATGTATATATGTACTCATGTATTCCTATACTTATGACACATTAAACATGGCTCCACGTATTATATAGTTCGTACGTAGTCTATGCCCCTAGGGTAAAATTGAGCACACCGCCTGGAACTCTTTTGTTGTTCAGCACTTATGACACATTAAACATGCCTCCACGTATTATATAGTCCGTACGTAGTCTATGCTCCATTGAGCACACCGTCTGGAACTCTTTTGCTGTTCGGCACCATGGCACAATTCTACTCGTATTTATATTATATTAAATGGTATCTTTTCCTATTTGAATTATGATTTCTATTCAGCTTTTCATAATTGAAGGGATCTATTTGGATTTGGTTTTGGATTAGGATCAGGATTTCTAACTATTCACATTCACGGAGTTAGTTAGAAGAGGTGAATCAAAACATGAGCTGAAATTTTGGCTCTTTAATATTAGGTATAGATACATGTTCTTTGTTCAATTTACTTATTATTTTGGTTGATGCAGGTACTGCACGTACTTAGGCCAATGACCCATGACTCTGCTACAGTCATGCGGTACGACGAGCGGTACACGCCCCTCCTGAAGCGTGCGAAGCTTGCAACAGTTGCTTGTGTTTGTTTGTGCGGGGTGCCACCATTCAACCCAGCAGCTTTGACAGCGATAATTGATAGGTGGCGTCCTGAGACACACTCTTTCCACCTGCCGTGCGGCGAGATGACGATCACTCTCGAGGATACAACCATGATTCTTGGGGTTTCAATCTGAGGCAACCCAGTGACAAGTGACGTGCAGTCAGCGGGGTGGGTGGGACATGTGGCTCAGTTCTTTGGACGTCCTTTTCCAGATGTTGAGGCGGGTAAGAAGCGGCGCACCAGCGGTGTCCCATTGAGGTGGATCCGTGAGCAGTTTGGAGAGTGCCCACGGGACGTGGATGAGGTAACCGTTGACTACTATTGCAGGGCTTGGGTGCTTCACATGTTCGGTACGGTCCTCTTCCCGGACGGTACTGGGGATACGGCCTCGTGGATGTACATCCCCTGCCTGTGGAACTGGGATGATGCCGGGAACCTGAGTTGGGGATCCGCGGTGCTTGCCTTCCTTTACCGCCAGCTCAGTGAGGCTTGCCGGCGGCCTGGAGGCACCCACTCCACTCAGTCGGGCTGCACCACCCATTTCCAGGTATTACGGTATTCACATGAGTAGACATTATCTATTCATGAGTATTGTTATGTCTAATGTAATGCAACTTCACCTACCAATTATATCTTTGCAGATTTGGATGTGGGAGCGGCTACCGGTTGGTAGGCCACACACTTTGGCCCCACCTCATGCATGGTTTCCAGAAGGAGACCCTATGGTGGCCCCCACTGTGGCACACCTCTATGAGCGTGCCTCGGGTATGTACCACGTCTCCTGCCAGGCATACATCAGCTACACCAACGAGCTACACATCCTGCAGCCTCAACATGTAAGAACTTCAGCTCCATGTGTTGTGCGGATACTTGAGCTCCATGTAAGAATTAGTGCTAATACTTCTTTTGTAGGTTCAGTGGTGCCCTTATACCCGCGACAACATTCTGGCCATGAACTTGAGCTCCATGTGTCGTGTGGACGAGGACGTGTGGACGATGAGGTGCCCCTTGATTTGCTTCTACGCTGTCGAATACCATCTCCTTCATAGGGTGGCACGTCAATTTGGTAGAGAGCAACCGTGTCCTCTGGAGCTCTTCTCCACTAGTTGGGATCTGCACCAGTGAGTATTCTTTGTTGCAGTCTACATCGAATGGAAACAGTTGTTCACATATGTCAATATATGATTTGCAATTCCTTGCAGGTTTGATAGGAGACAGCAGAAGAAGGTGACTAACTTCCAGCACGAACACCAGAGGTACATTGATGAGTGGCAGCGTATGGAACAAAACAATATGCCTATCCATAACATGCATCGCGAGAAGAGATTTCAAACATATCTCGCTTGGCTGGCGGAGCGAAGTCGGTTGCACTTGAAGCTTGTATGGATGGAAGAAGATTATGTGGACATTGCAACTTGCGATGAAGGGGAAAACCTATATGACCAAGCCACTAGAGCAGGAAAGCAGGTCGAGATTGCTCCAGTCCGGACTCGAGCGTTTAGTGGTCTTTTTTCTTAAACACTATCAATTGAACGATCTTGGAATGCTACACAACTAATGTACTTCTCATTAAGGGTAAGGAAATCATGCTGACGATGGCCGAGCAAGGACAGGAGTTGATGATCCTGGAGCTGGAGGGCAACCCTGACGAGGCTCGCAAGCTCCGCTCTCACATTCAGGTGTTTTTTAATCATTGTGGTTGAAGTAGAAAAATTGAATAAAAAACCCTCGAGTAAAGCAACCCTCTTATCATTTACTACAATTCATGTTTAGCGTGCCATGCAGCGCCTACGCAGGATAGCTGGGCAGCTTGGCTATCGAGCACAAGATGTGGCGCTACCAACTAGGCTGCCCAAGTCATCTTCTCGCCGATGTCAAGAACAAGAAGAGGTTGAAGGACATGCCGACGACGAAGAACTAAAGGACGAGGAAGAAGACGACGATGAGGAAGATCAGGGCAATAAAGATGACGCCGACTATGATGAGATCAACACTTCGCAGCTTCCTGATGCTCTGCTCCCTACTCAAGCATCTCAGGGTCACGGACGTCCTCCGAGGACCTCTCAACCCCCGAACAGGTATACTCCGGGTACCTCAGCCCTTGACAAAGGAAAGGGCAAGGCTAGTCGCCGTTAAGGGCTGGGCAATGATTGGTTGGTTGAAGAAAGCGGTGATTGGTTGGAGAAGAAGACCTCCTTGCTGTTGACATTAGGTAGTAGTGGGTTGTATATGGTTCAAGCAAATTAAGACAAGTATGGTCTTGTGGACATGACTTAACTATGTACAGTGTGCACATAACTTTATATGTTGTCTTCTGGACTTGATTATGTGATGTATGATCTTCTTGACTTTCGCGCTATGTGATGTCTTCTAGACTTGATTAACTCTTGTGCATTGGTGGTCTATGTGATGTCTTGTGGATTGTGAGTAAAATCTGTTGAACGTACCTCGGCGTTAATTAGTTCGACGCTGAAGCACTAGAAAACAACGCAAAGGCATTTGACGCCGATCACTGTTTCTCTCTGAAAACAGGTAAAAAAACTCGGTGTAAAATAATTTCACACCAAGCCTCAGAAGTCGGTGTACAACAAAATAACACCGAGGTCTCCACAGTACCTGAGCTTACTGCAATTGCAAGTCCCGAAACGAGCCACAAAGCTCAGCGTCAAGTCATTTCGCTCCGAGTCTCGTACCTTGGCGTTGGTTGATTTCATGTCAAGGCCTTGATGCCTCCATAGAGCACCACCAGCACCACCACAAAGAGGGAATTGATGCCAACACAAACGGGGGCCTTAAATCCAACAAATGGGTTAGGGATTCGCCAAGGGTGAGAGGGGCACCAACGGGCTTGTGCACAAGTGAATGGGAAGAGGAAGAAGAGGCTGGCTCGTAGTTAACTGCCTAGACCTCGGCGTTGAATCGAGCCACGCCAAGGTCTGCGGCTCGGCGTTAATTGGTCCGACATCGAGGTCCATGAGGCCCAGCACCACGCCGTATCCTGCGTCGCAAAGGCGACCGGCGTTTGCGTTGACATGGCAGGGTTGGGCATTGTCTGACATGGCGCCGAGCCACATACCTTGGCATCAGTTCCTATGACGCCGAGCCTTGGGTCAATTTCTAAAAAAGGTTTCCTAGGGTCTATTTATAGAAAAAGTTTACGAAAAGGGCCAAAATGCAAGATTTTCACGCATGGTCGCGAATTTGCGACACTGGTGGCATGCACTGGGTAACTATTGGACGGCCATGTCATGCATGGATGCCATGGCAAGGAGAGGATGAACAAGCGAGTTCGATGGAGGCAACGGCAACGCCGTCATGGACAGACATGTAACACGTGGGTCCGTTTAAGTTGGCCGTGCGCTTGCATTGCTTTATTTGTCAGCCTGAAATGAAACAGTTGAGAGGATGGATGGCGCACAACGCGGCCAGCTATGAGCTGAGACGAGACGACGGAGGCGACACCGACCGCGGTCCGAGGCAATGAAGGATGAGCGACGCCGCCAAATGCGTGCGTGCTGAGTAGCTGATGGGGCATATATGATGATTGGGTAGCTGTAGACGACGACATTCTCCTTGGGAACGCCGAACGCGCAAGCTTTTCAGGCCTGGGAGGAGCAACAATCTTGGTAGCCTCGACCTCGATCGCAGGCACGCATTAATTAATTAATTCATTCATTTCCTTGCTCCACCCACTGTTGGTTAAGTTTTGTTCATCGCTATCCTTCCGTTCCGTCCTCTGGCAACAGAATTGCTGCAGCTGCACAAATTAGAAAGGTTCCGCTGTGTGTTTTCGATTTGGATGAGCAGCAGCTAGCTTCATATATAGTCAATGGAAAACTTAACATCCACATGCACCTTTTTGCTCTTCCTGTTACATAAGTAGTACATTTCATCGTAGATACAGTACATTATCAAAACCACTCCATAATTGCAGCAGCACGCAACGCAATCGGTGATGGAGACGTGTTTGGGGAGGTTTGCTTTCAGATTTTTTTTTCAAGGCAACAATTGCTTCAAATCAAAACATTAACACGGATAATGCTCTGATTTGTTTCTCTGCTCTGCTGTGCTGTGGATGCATCATGCATGAGTTACGAACTCGGAAGCAACACATACATACCTCTGTTGACACGCAAAAATATACCAACATGGAATGAGGGCAATACCAACAAGTTCCTAGCATCAAGGAGGTGTTAGAATGTTGTCAAAAAAAAAAAGGAGGTGTTAGAAAATATTTGGCGCAACAAGCATCAAAGAAACAAGCAAAAAAGGAGAACGGCGCCTGCCCGAGGCCGGTTTGCAAACCGGCCAGGCCAGTTTCATTGCTGCTCACCAGCCGGCCACTGTGCCAGGCCCGAGGAAACCGGCCAGGCTGGTTTTCCTATGGAGTCCGAACCAATTTGGTTTCCAAATTGGTTTTGCATTTTTTTCACATGAGAACTTAGAGAATGCATTTTGGATTTGTTTCTTACTGGGATAAGACCAACTCCTCTATATAAACAAGAGGATCACGGCCGATTGAGGATTCCAACTTCCAATCGTCAAAAACACAACACATACCCTCTTTTGTCCTACTTTCTCTCTACCTTGATGTTCGTCACGTCTCCCGGCGAGATTTGGCGGCATTCTAGGTGGCCTTGCCGACCCTAGGACACCCTCCACGTGCTCCTCCCCGACGGGTCTTCCCGGGAGGTGTTCGGGAGTCTACCACGCGAAGAATGGGCTTAACATCGGCCTAACTGGTCTCTCAATTGGTTACATCGATCCGCTGCGTTCTTGCTACGCTATAGGTTGTTTACAACCTCGGGCGTGCTAGCTCTTGCTGGTGTGTAACCCAATTAGCGTCAACACACTTTGAAGAATGGGCTTAGCATCGGCCTAACCGGTCTCTCGATCAGTTTCATCGATCCGTTGTGTTCTTGCTGCGCTATAGGTTGTTCACAACCTCGGGCGTACTAGCCCTTACTGGTGTGTGACCCAATCGGCGTCAACACACTTTTGACGACTCTGCTGAGGAAAAAGAAGAAGAACAAGATCCAATCTACTAGCAAAAGGTCGGACAATGATAAGACCAAGGAGAAGGGGAATCACACCGATCCCTTCAATCCAAAGAACATCAACCATTCGACATCGATTGAAGAGCTTCCCGATGATCTTCATCAAAAGATTGAAGCCAATCTTCATCAAAAGATTGAAGCCAAGTTTGCTGCCGATCTGAAAGCTTTCCTTGAGAATTGCACCAAGGATCGGCAGGACAAGGTTACTCAATACCGTGAGCCTAACTTTGGTGATTCTGTTGCTTCTACATCTACTACACCGAAGGTAAAGGTTGATGAAAAGGTAGATGATCCTTACCCTACTCATGCTGATTATGCTAAGATATTGCAAGATCATAAGACGGTTAATGACAACAATCTTATGACCGCTGTTAACATGATTATGTCACGTTTTGATAGACTAGAGGGTAAGACAGCTGATTATGTTGATCTATCCGCTGACGAATTGGCCTCCAAGTAACCTCAATATGGCATGCCTTACAATTTTTATGATAATCAAAGTCTTTATGCAGCGGCTAACAAAGCCAAATTGGCCTCTTCGGCAATTGAAACCGATAATGCCAATTTAGGTGGTGTTGGCACATCTATGCCAATAGTCACCGTTGTTCAAAATTCGGCTCGTAACACATGAACCGATCATGGACCAACGGTGAATCGAGCTTCGGCGGGGTATGATACGGTTCTTCCTAACCCACCGAAGTCACAAGTCAAATTCTGATGCTTACCGTCCATGCACTGCCTCTTTTTGCGCTCAATTTTTTTTTCCACGTAGTGATAGAGATGCGGCGTTCTTGGTGTTTCCTGTATGGTTATGTCAACTCAAAGGTAGACTTTGTTTCTAAATTTTGAATTGTCTTCTTTGCCTTTCTAGGTACAATAATCTGTTCTTACTGATGCTTATATGAACCAATGATAAGATAGCAAATTGGCTGTGTTTTTGACTACCAGTATGTTGGTGTCCCCTTGGTTATGTTCCAGTTATTTGTATAGAGAACGTGAACTGTAAAATAGACAATCCTCAAAATAGGGAAAAAAATACTCGCTGTGTAATCTATTTATGGAGGATAGCATATGTGCGAAGTCATTTGTACCTGAACACTATTTGAATCTGAAATTATAGCTGTCAGAGCTTAAATTTTATATGGATAGGAAAACATGTTGCTTTCTGTGTTGACGTTTTCAAATCTTGGTTGACATTTCTTCAAAGTATGTGGACATGTTACGCTTCTATGCCAATGTGGTTCTTATTATCTGACAACTTATTTTCTCCACTGTAGCTCTATTAAATGATGCCTTTAGTAATCTATCTACAAATCTAAATGCAGCATGATGCCTTCGGCGAGCAAGCGTGAAGAATGTAAATGGCTCTGAGCTGAGACACTATTGTCCGAATGACACACCAACGAATCCAATACACCCATGGCATGCCTTGCACTTGCAGTAGGAGCCAGTGTTACGAAGCGCTCCCGTAGCAACGTACGGGCAAAAGGTTTTGTGAGAGATTTTTCAAGACACGCATTATTATCCATGTGACAAGCACTGATATTTATATATATACTCGAACCTGTGTACAGGATGGTATAAAGATATGATAGAACTTATTCGTGGATTTATTGGCGTATGAAAGAAATAGATATTGTAGATTTGTTCCTGCGATATAAAATATTATCTTAACCGCATCACGGTATGGTCTATACAATAGAATCCGTGAGCCTGCAGCGCCACGTTCTTCGTGACTGTGTTAATTTCACGAACTTTGCCTTTTAGATTAAATGTTATTTTAACATCGGTATTTAATTACAGTATTATTATCTTATCGTGCGATCCGTGTGCATTTAGTATAAAAGTTTTGTTGTCCCGTAGCAACGCACGGGCTCGCTACCAACTATACTAGTATTTTTTAATTTTTAGCACCGCCCGCGTGTGTCATGCAAAAATATTAACCTAGCTAACCCAGCTAATCATCGAGCAGCGATGCATCCATGCATGCCGTCATATATGCCTGCTTGAGCATATGCAAGCAAGCGAGCTGCACATGTATGCTCTTCTTCCTCCTTAATGCAAAGACGTCTTACAGGAGGAAGTCGACATCACAAAAAGCTGATTAGCATGTGATTGTGAATTGAGCCCACCAGTGATTAGCAGAGCTTATTAATCGCGTGCGTGCGTGCGTGTATATATATATTTCGCAATCACTGCCTGCCTTAGCTTATACTAGTACTAATGGTTTGATAATTAGCGAACCACTCTGCTTTCGTTGCTTGATTCTAATTGATTAACTTTTTCCCTGCTGGTTTCTTGGAAGCCAACCACTCACCACCTCCCAAAAGATCGGACTACTTTTCATCTGTGCTCCTATATTACTATATTACTATCAACGCACGAATTAAACTTGTCATGCATTGATTTGTCAAGGGGCCTATATATGATCAAGTAGTTCACTCTTAGTTACTCCCTCCATTTTAAACTATAAGTCGTTTTGACTTTTCTAAACATATATAACTTTTGCTATATACGTAAACGGCTTACAATTTGAAACGAGTAGTTTTCTAGTGTTTATTTGGAACTCGTCTACGGGGTGTGTGTGTGTATGCACTTTTCATCTATCCTCTAAATGATGTTGTTATTGTCCTAATAATGAAAAAGGCAAGTGTTATCCTAGACGCTAAACGGTCAGCCACCCTCCGTTTAGCGTTTAGACGGTTTAGACGACCGATTACACGGATTAAACGATTAGCACTGTAATAGTAAATATACATATAAAATTATTGTTTTTTATACAAAATTTTAAGTGCAATTTGAGGCACGAACATAATTGCACAAATTGACATGGACAATAAATGATTATACATATAATCGAACATAGTCATATAGACATCATTTAAATAGCACCAAAAATTTCCCCTTCACACGCAAATCCAATTTTGTCCGCCCAAAAAGTTTGTCTAGCCCCCAAACTTTCATAGTTTATTACACGTGTTTAATCACCGTTTAATGCCATCTTTTAAACTATGTTTTTGACCAGTTTGACCATTTAGACGCGTTTAGCTTTTAATTCAGTGACTAGGGCCTAAACTTCGCACGCACCCATTGTTTAGTGTTTAAACGTGTGTAGACAGCCGTTTAGACACGTTTAGGCGAACACAGGAAAAAGGAAATGCCAAAGAGTACCTAGTTTCTTTTTGATGTAATAAAGGGGGTGGGTTGACCCCCTAGTTAATAGTTATATATTTAATATAAAAGAAGAGGACTTCACCAAGACTTAAGTATTAAAATTTTGCACTGGTTCTCCGTTATACTAGTGGAGCCTCTGATTTAGTTTTCAGTGGTGGCAGCTATATATGTTTTCCACTCTGCACGCCATATGCATATATATGTGCGATCTAGTACACATGATTAGAGGATGAACAGGGCAGTTCTGATTGTGCTCCACAGATTCATGTTTCACTTAACTACTCCAGCACCTTTCTCTGAAAAGTTGCCGCCATTGTATATATTTAAGCTGCTGCTACATACCTGTCATTGCAACGATGATTAGAGGGCCGGGGACGAAGCCATCAACACCACTCAGAAAGGCGCCATCACATACATACATACATATGCATAACATGGTGGACTTTGATCTGCTGGTGGGTGCCTAGCTTTACTTTAGTTGCCTGGTTGTGCCATCAGTTGACAACTAATCGCCCATCTGAAAGCAGTCCTTGTACCCTAGCACTAGCAGATTAAGGCTGTCCTGGCCTCAAAAAAAAATTAAGCGTCCGATCTCTTCTCTTTTCTCTCATCTCTCTCTCTCTCTCTCTCTCTCTCTCTCTCTCTCTCTCTCTCCTTTTCTTTGGCATTGCATCATTCTTGTGGTGGCCAATAAAATGAACTTGCATGCTACATTTTCAGACAGGTGGTGCGTGCATTATTACATTATGCTTGCTTCCCCACCACATTACTCTATCCCCTTGCTACATGTCATTAGCTAGCCAGGGCACAGTGTAATAATGTGTTAGAGAAGTCAAAATAGGGTACTAATAAAGCAAAAAACTAACAAGAAGCTACACTAATTTGAAAGGCTAGCATGCATCCATATGCATGCATGGGTGCTTATACTCGATCCAGTGACCCTTCACCAGCAAATAGCAAGTGATTTGGTAGTGTATGATAGCTAGCTAGGGTTCATTAGGGAGCGATAATGTTTATGAATTAGCCACCTAATCTGTCTGCTAAGCATGGTGCTGGCGCGTGTCCCCGGCCAAATCATTTTCTTAATCCCTAGCGGATCCCGGCCCCATGGTAGGATCATGAGATCAAGCAAAGGTGATTAAAATTATCAGTGATAATGCCGCCAGCAGACGCAGTTAACATCATTCGTACACTTGATGTGTGCCTTTAGTTTCTTGTCCGTGTTATTCTGTCATGTGCGATTTCATCGCTTATGTTGACGCTGATGCGAATTTATATATATTGGATCAACAATAAAAGGCGGTGGACCGATGCGTGGTCGGTCCATTGACAGCAATATGCCAAGAAGCAACAGCCTTAGCGCACAGAGGTTACTGTGTGCTAGTGGTGTTGATATGTGCACATTGCTCACATTTTTCTTGGGCGGGGTCATCACTGGCTAGTAAGTTATTAGTAGCTCTAGTGTTTATGCTTGCTTGTTGCATCTAATACTGGCGTCCACTCAAAGATAGCCTGATAGGTAGTGCTCACTTAAGTCACTCATATGTACTCTTTTCACATTTTTTATATTTTGCAAAGCCTTTACTCATTGATAAATGACATTCAAATATCAGTATATATGGTACAACGATCTATTAATAACTTCGATATTCTAGTCCCTGTTGTGTTCGCAAATGTATGGCATTTGAGAAAGCTTACTGTTTGAGGATGTTGTTGTTTCATTGTCAACGCGGCTAGAGAGAGGAACCCCCACCTAGATTTTATAGATTCACCCAAAACGACCTATGGAGACTAAAGAGAAAGTGTACTGCTTATTTGCAATTATAGTAGCATTCTAGCTTGCAATCCTTCACCCCCAATATTCAATTATTGCTAAGAAGAAACTCCAAGAGAGAGAGAGGGGAAGAAATAAGGCCTTGGTTGGCAAGGCTCTGGCTCCGGCTTCTCGCACCTCCTTGCAAGAAGCCCTGCCAAACGGTCACCTGAAAACGCCTCCCTGCAAGAGCCCAGTGGAGCCGAAGCCGTTCTTATATAGAGGAGCCAAAGCCAGAAATGTGGCTTCTCCTGGCTCCTCCGCACAAACCTAACACAGATTATTACAAAATTGCCACTGGAGCTGTTTTTGCCAAATGTTTTAAAAAATGACTTCAGCTCCACCAGAGAAGCTGCTCTACATGAGGAGCTGAAGCCGGAGCCTTGCCTAAATAAAGGGTTAGGGGATATTCACACCCCGAATCTCAAAACTAGGCATTGCCAAGTAAAAACAACAGAACACAGTTTCTACTCAAGTTTTCATTTGATCTATATGCATCCAACCTTGATAGTAGGTCATATACCTATACACTACTACTGAACCTATTTAGAGAGACGGACGAAATGAATTTGCACAGGTGAGCAGCACCTCTGTAAATGAAAAGATATACAAGGGCAGCCATACAGATGACTATGTTGTTTGTATTTACAAAGGTGGGTGCTTATGTTCGCCTCTGAAAATCATTGTAAAAAACAAAAAATATGGTGCATGTCCTGGTTGTTGGCTCCACAACTGCCAATGGCCTCCATTGCAGTATCGTGAATGCATTTCTCCGCTGAGCCATCACATCCTTCGCTTGTGCAAGATCCAATCGGTGTCCAGACTGACCAGCCGCATGCCATGGCAGGATAAGAGGAAGAACCAAAGAGGATAGGGATTTTACAGGACAAACCTGTTCCACATGACAACCCACATGATATTAAAATGTGTGTATGAGACTAGCTCTTGATCAAGAGCTAGCTTTTTTCTCTCTTCTATTAAAATATGAAATAAAATACTTAGAGCTAGCTCATGTATAAGTCATTGTTGGAGCTGCCCTTAATAGGACCATCTCTATAAATTTATTTTTTTTAGAGGTGGGCTTCTTCCATTTGGCCCCAAGGTTATTTATAGAGGCTGTAGAAAAATGCCCACCTATGTAAATAAGATACAGTATCTCCTGATAGTAGCAATATTTAGTTTCAAAAATGAAATGAATCTAAATATATCTAATAATTATCCACATGGGGTGCCTCTTCCCTTTTCTTTCAGAGGGTTGCTAATATCTTTTGTCTTTTTCATGGGATATTAATTAATATCTGCTCATAAGATGCTCACTAACTTTCATTAGCCTCTTAATAGCTTGTCATCCAATTAGCCAACACCAACATAAGGGGGCATAGATGCCTTCCTTAGATCATGGTCATATATAACATCATTGGATTTGTTTATTAAATATAATTTCAATATGAAAATATGATAAATTGCCCACATTCTTTGGTAAAATTTTTATATGCATAGAAAAAACATAATGTTTTATGAAACTATTATAACGACAAAAACCTTACTCAGGCCAATTTCATATGCTCAACCTCGATATGTAAAGTTGCATTGATGGTGTTGAATAGATTATATGTTTCAGTTTCGCCTTGTTTGATTTATTGAAGTGTGAATCTATTGCTCATTCTTGTTTCAAAAAAATAATAATGCTCATTCCCCCCTCCACGCCCCCACCCCTAATAATTAGATTAAGCTAGCTTTTGGTGAATTGTGCCATTCCTTACTACTAGTTTAGTACTAGATGAGATCTTATATATCTCTGTAGAGCAACACTTGCATACACAACATGCGCATGTTCATGTGAAGAAGAAGAAGACTATAATTAAGAAGGAACTAATAAGCAGGCGCACATCTCTGCACATTCTTATCATGATCATGAACCAAGTGCGAGTAAAGCAGGACACAGAATATTCCACGATGATTCTGACAGAACGAAAGGCCTTAATTACTAGCTAAATATCTCTTGATGACAGTCAGTTCTACATGCGTGTATATTATACTTCCAGTTAATTAATTACTACCAAGTCAAGTCAGTACGTAACCGCCGAACATACATGATGTATATCTTGAGCTAGTGGGCGTTAACTAATGTAAAATGCTTAAAAAAAAAGAACAGCAAAGTGACTGCGAATAAGCTTTTGTTACTACCTAGCTACTACTTGACGAGCCAAAGATACTGATCGTCATATTCTAATAAGTATCTTGCTTGCATTGCCTGCCCTGCTTGGGTGAAAATATCTACAAACTGAGCAAGAAGTGTGATTGTTGCTGATGTCTTCACCCGGGCGGCGTTAGTTTAATTTTATTGAAAAAAGAGCCAATATTTATCGTAATGTATATTATTATACGCCTGGACGGTTGTCGCGGCGCTTGGTAAAGTACGAGGATCAGTTTCATTATTAAGATCCTCTTTATTTGACAGGGTTTCCCTGTCAAACGGCTTTAGATTAATTGCTACAGTAAGCAAACCCGTCAATAGCATGTAGGCTAGCTGCCGATTCAAATCCTAGGTTGCACGGAAAAGGAAAAAAACGGCCACTCGTTGTGTAACTATCTACGGAAATATATGTGCTGCAGGTGTCTTGGGCAGCTTGTTTTTAGGGTCTTTTCTCGGCCCTGCAATTCGAGAAAACTTCTTCCTTCTATGATATACCTCGGGAGAGATCACCATGGGTCAAGCGCTATTTAAATTGCTACAATATCACGAGAAGTTGATTCAATGAAGTCAAAAAAAAAACTGGCTTCAGCACTTCTAGTTTTTTTGAGAAAGAGAGAGAAAATATTCAAGTACTACTGGTGCAGGTGAAGCCGGAGCGACTTTAAGCCCTGCCAAAAAGAACCTAATTACTTGAAGCGGATCAATCTTCTCTTTGTTCTCTTACTGAGAAACACTCCAAGCAGTTGCATGCAGCGCTGGGGTCGCCGCAAGCTATCTGCCACTACGGCCGCACTAACATTTGGCAATTTTGTGCATGTGATCGATCTTCTACTAATACGCCATCCTACGATGATATTAAGGAATTCTTGTGTTGTACCTACTACCTACTTAATAAATACTAGTTAACCTCAGCGATGATTATTAATGATTAGCTGTCAATGAACTTGCATTAGCACATAATTAAGGGGATGTTTAGTTCCTCCCAAAAAAAATTTACTCTGTCACATAGGATGTTTGGACACATGCATGGAGTATTAAATATAGACGAAAAAATAACTAATTACACAGATTGTGAGATGAATTTTTTAAGCCTAATTAATCCATGATTTGACAATGTTGTGCTAGCTAATGACGGATTAATTAGACTTAATAAATTCGTCTCGCGGTTTCCAGGCGAGTTATGTAATTAATTTTTTTATTAGTATCCAAACACCCCTTTCGACATCCCATAAAACATCCGATGTGACACCCTAAAAATTTTCACATCAGCAACTAAACACCCCCCAAAGCTTTCTTTGCGCAATTTCTTTTTTCTTTATCTCCCTCCTGCTCGCTCCTCCACTGACGCATCACGCATGCATGGGTGCAGCTGACCAGTCAACGCTAGCTGCTTACGTGTGCTTGCTGTGGGCACCAGCACCACCGTGCATGTACATCGGCTGGCAACTGTTGTACGTGCAACTTGGGACGTCACTCACGGACGGTCAAATGGAGACCAGTGAGATATTTTTTTTCCATTTGATTTGAATTGGCGCTACACTTTAAATTTTCTCTCCCCACCCCCCCCCCCCCCCCATCCCACCAGCTGGAAGTTTCCATAATCCCATTGAAATTTCGGAGCCTTTGAATTCCTAGTGGGAACAACATTCCAATTTCCATGGTACGGTCCAAATGATGGTCGAGTTTACTACACAAGACGACGAATCTGAAAGGAAAATAGTTTGAAGGAAAAATTTTGAACCAAAACTTGGGACAAACATAAATCTGGTAAATAGGACTCCTGACCAAAAGAAGAAACAAATAGTCCCAAAGAAGAAATTCTAAGAGACATCTAAAAATATCAAAAGCAGAACAAAGCCACACCTTGTTTTCGGTATCATGGTAGCAAAGCCAAAAGACATATATAGACCCCGAAATGATGTCTAAGACCAGCTGCGGAGCGTGAGATAAAATCAAGGGTGTCAGGGCAGGGGTGGGGGACAACTATAGTATAAATAGAGTTATCCTTCTTGGCTTCTCAAGATAACGTTGATGCGACAGGAGAACTTGGAGATTGATGGATGGGCACATGTACTAAAATCTCTTTTGAGATCAACTCATCAAGGAGCTTTCTTAAGAGAGATTGATGGGATAGGAGAACTTGGAGATTGATGAATGGGCACAGGTATTAAAATTTCATTTTAGACCAATTAATCAAGGAGCTTCTCAAGAGAGATTGATGGGATAGAAGGTCCTATAGATTGATGGAGGGGCACTTGTATTAAAATTACCTTTTAGATCAACTGATCAGGGAGTGGGCAAGAGCCTAGTATTGCCTCCACGAGGCTCCACCCCTGTCTAAGACCCACGAAAACCATGCACATCTCATCGTTTATCGCTAGCGTTCACACACCATGTGTCGTGCGTGCGTGTGGCGGTGCTTGTGTATGAACACGTGTGGCACACTACGCAACAAACCCCACTTTAGCAACACAGGCCTGGAAACGGAAAATGAGTTCTGTTGCTGTTTTTTCGGTACAGCCCACCTCCCCACGTCCTCGTCCAATATTTTTTATTAAAACCAAACGACCACCAGTCACCCGGCACCTCCTGCACATAGGGTTTCACCATACCTCGGTAGTTTCTTCTCCCCTTCGGTCTTCAGTGCCTGCGAACTCTTCGAAGCGCACAATATGGCGATTAAAATCGTCGCCCCTAGATCGGATCTCTGAAGTCCAGGCTGCCCTATCACATTCACATCCACACCACCATCTTACTCCTATGGTTGCAGGTCCTAGAGTGATCTCGATCCCCTCAAGATCTCCTTCAATTCAAGCGATAGATGGTTACACAGGGGAGGCGGCAGCCAGATCTGGACGATGATAACTTCTTTGCGTCTGCATTATCATTCTACCCGCATGATCCCCTGAGGTATCCTCTCCACCCCCCCCCCCCCCCCCTCCTTCTGTAACAAGTATATGAGAATCGATCTATGAATTTTTGTGCACCAACTGTTTTTTCTTTTTCTTTTCTTTTTTTTTTGTCAGAGGAACAGGTTCAACAGTTGTTTCGTCATCTGAATCTGAATAAATTAACCATGTTGGGAAGTTTATACTGCCATCCAGGTATCCCTTTCTTTTTGTCATTTTCTTGATCTGGCTTTAGTGCAAGTACGTGTGAATTTGCTGATCTGTGCCCATCCGCATAAAAGGGAAAAATAATAGTTAATATTCTTGCTTTAGGCACACTTTGTATTGTATAATTTAATAAAAAGAAATCAATTGATTTAGATTAATGATAGAAAATTAATGCCGTTTAATTTGCTTGCAGTATCAATTGTCGACCATGCTGTTAACATATGAAAATCTGAATTTTTTATGTTATTTTCACCTGACTCATCGGTACTGTTCTTTTCATAGGGATAACATTCATCCTGTTTTCATATTTCTTTGCAATTGGCTTTTTCGGTTGCTTAACTGGTTCTCTCATGATAGAATAATCAACTCTATTCGGGTAGTCCAGAAACCAGAAGTAACATTCAGAGACTGAGTCAAGGATTCGACTCTTCTTTTTCACATGAACTTTTGCACTCGTACAGATTATTAAATTTTTCACTGAGTCTTGTCTATATGGATTTATTTTTCAGCATCATACTTGCCAACTTGACACTTTCCAGGTACCATCTTCTACTGAATGTTAAGATTGCCTAGTATATACTCCATTCTTTAATTGCCTCACTTCTTCTAAGTTTATATACGAAGACATTTTTCTTCTGCTGATGCAATTCTCTCAGAAAAATCAGTTATGTACTTTAATGATTTATAATTCCTGTTGCGGGTCTGAAAAATTATAGTTCTTATTTCTGAACCGGTCTCTGGATGCTCAGACGTTCAAATGATAAACTACAAGATGCCCCCACAAGAAATTTTCATTGTTTTTGAGGGATAATCTTCGAGTTAAGAGTGGTATCAACTGTACTTTTTACTACAAGTTTACTAATATTTCATTTTTGGCAATCAAGCAATATTTTTTCCGAAACTGTTATAATACTGTATGGACTTCAATGATTGATATTTGTGCAAGATATAATATTTTTCTGCTCACCATATTATGCTATTGCATAAGACACCTCTCGTAAAACTTCATATTATCCCAATTTGATTTTACTTCTAAGTGTCATATTAAAGTAATCCAACTTTCATCTGTAGGTCAAGAAGATAAATGGATGATCACATTGATGGAATGCTAGACTGAACTGAAGGAAGGAGAAAGGAGGGCTGCTAGCATTCTAAGATGGATCCCTTTATGTTTATATTTTACTACCATAGGAATTTGTACGTGTGAACAAAAATTGCGTCATGTATTATGTGGATGGTAGTCATTGTAATGCAACAAATTCTTGATACTATATGGCTGAGTATGTTTATTTACTATGTGTTGGATGGTCTTGCATTGCTCATTAAATTGTACAGGCATGATCTTTGTATTGTCTTATAAATTAATTTATTATGATATTAATGACGGCATAGTTTAATTATTCCTTGCAACATATGTAAGTGTTGCAACAAACTAAATCTATATGTTGCAACATGCCACAGAAGTCATTCGCCCATGGTTTGTACAAACACATGTAAGTGTTGCCATAACCCACCACTATGCGTTGCAACTTTGCAATGGTTATTACTATGTGTTACCAACACATAAATAGGTGTTATAATAGATCCTTGCAACGCCACTTTAGGCAACACATTAGATGCGTTGGTATAGACCTTACCAACGCATATATGGACTTTTAGCAACACATATTTGCGTTGCAAAAAGGATGTCAAACTGTATTGTACTGCACCTCGCCATATCGAATAGCTTCATCCCCATTCACGATTCGTAGCTATAGATCCTATCATTTGACGGGCGGAGATAGGCTTGCAAAGAAGCGGGTCGAAGCTCTGCAAGACCGAGTAGGCGACGACCTTGAATCGATGCTCTAGGTACAAATCGAGTAGGTGCGCTAATCAGATCTGGCTTTTTGTTACCATAAAATGTTTTTTTTTGCTTCTTTTACTATAGGGTTAGACAGTGAAGCAGAAGGCTCTCCGACCGGTGAATTTTTCGGTGTAGGTTGAGTTGGACTGCTGCCAAGTTCGCCTAGCACCGGACCAAACAAGCCCAAAATGCAACCATGTGGGGCCCACAAGCAGGTGGGGCCGTGTGGACCGGGAGCGTGACCACCGGCCGGAGCTGCTGCGCCCATCTGGCAGGGCAGGAGGGGAGGGCAGCTCACACGGCACACCTATAAAGGCAGCGGCCAGCCCCACGACTCCACGCTTGGCTACCGTCTCCCTCTCCCTGCTCGTCTTCGGTTACTACTCCTGGCTGCTGCTGCTAGCAACCGGGCCGCAGCGATTTCGCTCTCGTCTCCTTCCTTGGTTCCCCTCTTCTCCTCCGTCCCGTTCCCCATCTCCGCCGCAGCGCAGCCGCGTCTCCTCCCTGCCGGTTCGCCGCGTACTGACAACAGATTGTCAAGGTGAGCGCTCAGGTCCATTCTTTCTTTTTCTCTTTCTTGGCGAACGAACCCAGGCCATGGACACCCCCTGTTGCGTGCGCTGCAGTTTCAGACGGTTTCTTTCTTTCGTCCTCGGATGCCCCCAGAAATCCTCGCCGGCCGGTCAGCAGCATCCGTGCCGTGCGAACGCTGTATGATCAAGCTTGCAATCGCTAACCATCTCCGCCTAGGCTAATCCACTAGCTTGGTTGGTTTGGTTCCATCATCCGTTTCCGTTCCTGTTCAGATCCATGCTTCATTTCTGCTAACGACTCTGTCTGTCGATTGTTAATTAATTCTCCAGAAAAAATAAAATTGCGAGCAGATTTGAATGCTCTTGTCAAACAGATTGTTGGCGCATGCGCACCGCCCGATCTGCTCTTATTTTTCTCCCCCTCTCTTCTCGACTTCCCCTGTTGCGCCTAGTTTACTCTCACAGTTCGGCAGGTCCGTCTCCGTCCAGCTGCATCGCAGCCGCACTAGCAAGCAGCAGCTTCCTCGCGTTCAGTCTCATCATCAATAGAAAGCTTACATTACATTACTTGAGATTCAGTAGCTAGCTAAGCTCCCTTTATGCCTGCTTTGCTGTTATATTACTGTATTCTTGTTCCGGTCGGTCTATCTGATCACACGACCTTTTTTGACAGACAAGAAGAGAGAGGAGAGAACAATTCAGCTGGAAGCCATGAGGACAAGGAATAATCCGACAATGTCAAAGGTTGGTCGATCAGCAGGACGAACTTTCAGCTAGTTTTTTATGGAAACTTTCTTCTTTTGAATCTGTAAACAAAGCCAGTCAGCAGGAAATGCCTTTTAAGTTTTAACCGAGATCGGTCTTCCCTCTCTTGTTCATTGGTGCAGTCGTCGACGTGGCCAAAGGCCAAGACGGTGGTGAAGAAATGGCTCAACCTCAAGGACTCGGAGTTCCACTCCGACTGCAAAGGTAAGCTGGCCAAGTGCCCAAGTCTACCACCTCCTTTCATTCTTTCAGCTCTAGGATCTCGTTTCAGTTTTCCTTTTTCCCTCCAAGCTTTGACATCCTCTGCTCTGATGACAAGACTGCTATGTGGTTGTCTGCTTGCTTGACCAGATGAGAGCTTTGGAGGAAAGACGATGATGAGGAGGAAGAGCTGCTCCGACAGAGACGACCTGTCAGGTAGAGTACAACTGTACATTGCAACTTTTTAACCAAGCAAAACAAGCACAACACCATTGTCTCGCGGTGTTGAAAAAGCAAGCGACTTTTCACCAAGCATCTGCATCATTGTCTTCTCTCGCTGTTTTGAAAAAACAAGCAACGAGAGAGACGACACGACACTGTTCTTGCAAGTACAATGACCTTTACAGAGTACTACATGCAGAAGAGTACTAGCTGCTGCTATGCTTTTACAGTGGTTCCAATCTTTCTCTTTCTAGTTACCAAGAAAAATAGATGCATGTAATAGATTGGTTTTTAACCATTCCATTATTCCTTCTTGTATGTATATGTATGTACTATTTCCTCATGGTTTTGTTTTGTCTCCTGCCCATGCACGTCCACTGCTGCTGTACCTATACTCCGATCAAGGTGGCTGGCTGGTGGAGGAGAGCTGTGCTGACGACCTGCGGCGGCCACCTCTTCCCCGCCCCCGGTATGGCTCCTCGGCAGCGCCGAGCTCGACGTGGCGGCCTCCCAAGGAACTCAGGTGAGCGAGCCTTCTGAGCTGGACGCGCCTCTGCGCCTTGGCTTACGTCCTCCGCCTTGGCTTACGTCCTCCGCCATGGGAACCGTCGTTTTTTTTATCTGCAGCAGACCTCAGCTTTTTATTATATCATCACAAAAGTTCAGAGCACGCAGCATGGGGCAAACAAAAACCACATCCTCTGTCCGTTTCGTTCTGTGGGTGTTTTATGTTTGCTTGTTGAATTCTTGCTGTCATATCATCCGCAGCCATGAGTCAACCAATCCAGCTCATGTTCGCAAGTCAAATCGTGCTGATGAGTTCAAACGATTTTCATCAAGAGTCGCCGGATGCTAATGTTTACCGGATATGTTTTCTGAACCCTTGTTGATGGGAATACTTTGGGACTGCCGACCTCTGCTTTTTTTTTTTCTGTCTGATGGTCTCCAGTCCTAGAGCCAGCGGTTGCAGACGTAGGCAATTGTATAATAATCTCGTAGCTATGCCTAATGATGCTGCGAGCTATTAGAATAGTTTTTAGAGTACCTCAAGAAGAAGAATAATTCGTAGAAACTAAACCGTGACTAATCCAATCATGTGGTATGTGTTGTAATACAAGGATAGATGAATGAAATGAAGGAATGGTCAGTAACTGTAACTGCTGCATTCTTTTTCTTCAGGATGTTCGTTGGGACATGGAACGTAGGAGGGCGAGCGCCGCACGCAGGGCTGGATCTTTCGGACTGGCTCACCGACGACGGCCCTGATTCCTCCTCTCCTCACATCTACGTCCTCGGGTACGTATCTGTATTATTACTCCTACATGGCCTGTATAATGTATGTGTCATCATTAACATGTAGTATGTGTATGCTCAGTTCTTGTGAAGTCCTTAACACTTGGCAGCGTATTCATCATCTCTGATAGTTTCTTCAGAGAAAGCATATCATATTGCTATTGCTAGTCTGAACACATAATGGTTGCTACCGATTACTGAACACTGACAGAGCCAGGAATGGTTAGCCCTTTCAGAGCAACAATGCTAATTCCTGCTTTGTCAGGAAGCTCCACTCCCATCCACTCTTGGTATAGGAGTTGGCACTCCTTTGTGTGAATTTCAGTGTAAAGTGCACTAACCCGCATGCTTGGCAGTGCCTGCAATTATGAGTAGTGGTACGTCACGATCATGGATTTCAGTGTTGCGTTAGTTTCTGAAGCTAATCATGATGATTACTCCGGCATTTCCCATTTTTCCCTTTCAGAAGCCATGAGTGTTGTAGGATTTCAGTGTTGCGTTAGTTTCTGAAGCTAATCATGATGATTACTCCGGCATTTCCCATTTTCCCTTTCAGAAGCTATGAGTGCTGTAGGCTGTAGTACATACTCACTCACTCCTGGTAGTTTTTTTTTAGATAATGGAAAATTTCCGGCTTCAGCCTTCTTCTATGAAGAAGAAGCATCAGTCCAAATTTATTAAAGTAACACACCTATAATTAAAACTTATTACAGGTTCAGAACTAAAGTTCAAGACGGTAAATAAAGGGCCATCCATGCGATGCGAAGAACTTCATGCCTCTCGATTCTTTTTTTTAGAAAAAAGAATATATTAATATCCCAGCTTCTGCATCGATTAATGCATATAGCCGAATCTAGTAGCTTGCAAGCGTTAATACCTAGGAAATGGTAATTTTGTACTCAATTAGTTTTGGTTGCTTCTTTCCCGCCAAATGCAGTACCTTACCTGGAGAGTAGCATAAACAGAAGGGTAAAATTATGTGTTTTTTTTTGTGAAAGGGGTAAAAATTATGTTGTGTCATAGCACGCAGTAGTAGCCACGATCTAGTTGCTTTGACCAGATTTTACAGAATTATAGTCAACGTCCTACGATGTCTGCAAACTCCATTTTTCAAAACTCCTGTTGACCTGATTTCCGATGGTTGTTCACGCAGGTTCCAGGAGATCGTGCCGCTGAACGCCGGCAACGTGCTCGGCGCCGAGGACAAGGCCCCGGCGCGGAAGTGGCTGGACCTCATCCGGCGAGCGCTGAACGGCCCTGCATCCGACGTCGCCACCTCCTCCTCCTCGTCGAGCAGCAGAAGCCACAGGTCTCCCTCGGACACAGACCTGCTCGAGAAAGCCAGCCGGGTGAGCTTCTCGGACCTGCGGGCGGCAGCGGAGGACGATCTCACACCCATTTAAAGACCAAATAAAATATATATTCTTATGTGTGTCCAGAGATCAATCACACATAAATTAACAAATTATAAAGGAAGTATCATTACAAATGTTATTACATCACGATTATTAACACATAGTCTTTACACAAATATAGCGAAAGTAAAAATATAAATCTCTCGTGGTAGCTCCAAACACAGGCACATTGACTGATTGACTGCAAGTCTAGTAATCTTCAGGGAAGTAGGAGTAGTAGTCACTATTTGCACCATCTGTTACCCATCCGGGATTTTTATCCAAGTAAGAAAAATAAACAAGCGTAAGTACATCTCGTACTCAACAAGTGTAACACGGGGTTCATGAGGCTCAAAGGCATGACATTGGTTTATCAGCATGTAGCTTTTATTTAGCATAATTTTAGCATATCAATAGCATCAAAATGTCTCAATGTAAACAATAAACATATGATCCATGTGAAATGATTAACGAATAGCAAAAACATATTCATTATTAATGATCAACTATTTCATAAGGGTCCAAGGCCACTCGTGACCGTGAGCACGACTGTTATAACAGTTTTACACTCTGCAGAGGTTGTACACTTTCACTGTGAGTCGTGTTGCCCATATGCCCGGGTTAATTACTCCCAAAACACTCCCAAGGTAAGCAGGCAGGGGAACACTGTGAAGTCTTTCGAAGGTTCGTCTAACAAGTTAGGGCCATTAGATTCACTCGGCAAACAGATGTAGAGCCTCCCTTCCAAATGGCACAATGACACGCAGCCTATACTCATAAGGACACAGGCCGCACTATACCCGATTCGTCAAGCCATTCTTACGCCAAAAAGGTTACCACTAACAAGCTAGAAAAGGCCCTTCTATATGACTAAAGCCAGAGCCATATAGTCATCACAGTTGTACTGTAAATCCCGAATGTTCGCTTACAGATAAGTCCTCATCAAAAGTAACCCCATACTCTAGCCCCCTTTAAACAGTAATCAAAATCATCTTTTAATGTTTATTGCATATTCCATTAGTCAAATTACATGATCATAGTTCGTGTTAAGCACTAGCAATACTACCAAATGCAATATAATAGGTGTCAAGATATAAGATCAACACTAAGTCATCCTTAACAAGGAAATAGATGCATAATGATATTATTTGCGTATTGTGAATAGGACAACAAGGATAATCTCATGCTATACTTGCCTTGCTCAAACTGGTCCTGAAGATCTTGCTCGTAGAAAGACTCTTGATCCCCAACGAATTGCTCACCGTCTATACTCAATCAACAACAGCAACAACATTCATCCAGAGACAATTATGCATAAACAAACAAGACTATAATTAGAACAGTACACCAATAGTAATAAAATAAGATAAAAAGTCTTTAAAACGAATCTACAACTCGCTAGGATCACACAGACGCAAAGATCACGAAAAACGTAGCTAAAACGACGAAGTTATGAATTTACGAAGATTTCCTATAGATAAATAATTACTTTAATGTAAACTCAAAAATAAATTATCACAAACCTACTGTACAGTACTACCAACATGTAGAGCTCACAAATACGAACCTAACGCAATTTGAACGGGTCAAATCGGAGTTAAAACGGAGATTCTACGCATAAATTATCATAATGGCAAAACTGTAAATAAGTGAAAACGTATTTCTGAAGTTATGCGATCAAAATACGCTTTACGAAAAAGAATACGTAAATCGGGATTGCGCTTTGGATTGCGGGTTCGATATATAAAAAGTTCAGGGTCTCTTTAATAAAAATTCCAGGCGAACCGGTATCCTCTTATTCTGGCCGTTGGATTCAACTTGAATGGATCAGATCTAATCAAGAGAGAGGGAGGAGAAACCGCCGGCCGTCTACAGTGGCCCGACGGCGGCGCCATGGCCGGAATCGCCCGAGCTCGCCGAAGTTCATCGATACGGTGACTCCGGGCATAATCGAACAAAAAGAAAGCATGGGAAGATAGAGGAACTCAATGCGAACTCACCAAGCCCGAAAAGAAGTTCGGGAAAGGCTTGAAGGCGTCGGGCGGCGTGAAACGGCGGACGGTGAGCTCCTGCAAGAATTTGGTGGTGACGTGTAAGTAATTAGGAGCAAAAAGGAGAAGTAGAAAAGGTTCGGCATCTCCGCGAGCTCGACCCGAAGCAACGTGGGGACTTACGATGACGGAGACGCGACCTATCCGTCAAGCCTGGAGCTAGGGCGGCGTTCTAGGGCTATGGCGGCTACGACTCAAATTGTAGCCACGGTAGCGTGGAATGGAGGCGGTGGTGGGGTGACCTCCAGCTTTTATAGCTCAAAAGCTGCGCCAAGAATGGAAAGAGGAGGATTGGGTGCGGGATTTGCTTCGGCCGAAGACGGAAGGCTTCGGCTTCAAATTTTGGAAAGCGTCGGAGGTAGAAGACGGAAGGAAAGAAGGGTCACTGACCTGTGGGGCTGGAATGTCAGGGAGACAAAGGGAGAGGGAGTGCGGCGCGCGCGGTGTTGGGCCAGCGCCGGGCTCAGCCCAAGAGGGAAGGCGCGAGATGAAAAGGGAGAGAGGCGGGCCGCGCGCGGGAGGCAGGCCGAAACGGCGGCTGCGGCTGGATTGGGCCGAGAACGAGAGGAGAGTTGAAAATCCTTCTCTTTTTCTTTTCAATATTTTCAAAGCAAATTTTCAAATGAATTTTGAATCCAGTTTTGTATTTTCAAAAAGTGCACATAATACAAAATATTATGCAGCAGCATGAATGCTCAATCATGTTCCTACCCTTATATTTAATTTTAAATTAATAAAAATTATTTTTCTTCTAGGTTTGTATGCTCACAAAATTGTATAAAAATCATATTTACCTATTTTTAAACCTTCCAAAATTTTAGGGTATTACAATTCTACCCCCCTTGAGATGAATCTCGTCCCGAGATTCGACTGGTGCTTACTCGAACAGTTACGGGTATGTTTTCCTCAGATCCTCTTCTCTTTCCCAGGTGGCCTCATCTGCAGTGTACCGATTCCACTGAACCTTACACATTTTGATAGTTCGACTCCTCGTGACTCTTTCAGCAGTCTCTAAAATTTTAACCGAAAACTCTTCATATGTGAGATCCTCCTTAATAGTGAGCTCCTTTAACGGGATCTGTTCCTCTGGTACTCGCAAACATTTCTTAAGTTGAGACACGTGAAACACATCATGTACACCTGCCAAACTCTCAGGTAATTCCAACTGATATGCCACTTCACCACGTCTCTCTACGATCTTGAAAGGTCCAATATACCTTGGTGCCAATTTACCTTTCATGTTGAACCTTTTCACACTCCTCATTGGTGATACTTTCAAGTAGACATAATCCCCTACTTCAAAAGTCAACTCTCTTCTACGAGTATCAGCATAACTTTTCTATCGGGACTGAGCTATTTTTAGATTATCTCTAATCATCCTTACTTTCTTTTCAGCATCCTTGAGTACATCAGGCCCAAACACTTGACTTTCCCCTGTCTGATTCTAGAACAACGGGGTCCTACACTTTCGTCCATACAGAGCCTCAAACGGTGCCATCTGAAGACTCTTCTGATAACTATTGTTATAAGAGAACTCTGCGTAAGGCAAGCTCTTATCCCAACTAGTACCATATTGTAAAGCACAAGCTCTCAACATATCTTCCAATATCTGATTAATTCTCTCCGTCTGTCCATCTATCTGTGGATGATAGGTTGTACTAAAGTTCAGCTTGGTTCCCAGTGATTCATGTATCTTTTGCCAATAATGAGATGTAAACTGAGTACCCCGATCAGACACAATTTTCTTAGGAACTCCATGTAGACTCACTATTCTTTCCATATACAATTCAGCCAACTTTGCACTGCTATATGTAGTCTTAACTGGCAGAAAATGAGCAACCTTTGTCAGACGATCTACTATCACCCAAATTGAATCATACCCTCTCTGAGTACGTGGCAACCCAACTATGAAATCCATACCAACTTCTTCCCATTTCCATTCGGGTATCTGCATAGGCTGTAACAATCCTGCAGGTCTCTGATGTTCAGCTTTCACCCTTTGACAAGTGTCACACAAAGCAACATACTCAGCAACATCTCTTTTTAAACCATACCACCAATATTTCTCTCTCAGGTCCAGATACATCTTTGTACTCCCAGGATGTATGGAATAAGCTGACTCATGAGCTTCACGCAGAATTGCCCCTCTGATAGTCTTATCCTCAGGCACACACAGCCTTTTCCCAAACCATAGCGTACCATTATCATCCTTACGGAATCCTAGTGATTTGCCCTTTGCTATATTCTCCGCTATCTCTCTCAACTTTTCATCTTTCAACTGACCCTTGCGTATTTCTTGCTCCAGAGTAGGCTCTAGCACCAATTCTACTGCATTGGTGGTAAACCCTAAGTTCAGATGCTCACATTCAGCACACAACTCTCTTGGCATAGGCATTACTTGCACTTCATTAGCGTAGCTTTTCCTACTAAGAGCATCAGCAACGACGTTGGCCTTTCCTGGGTGATAATGCACCTCCAGATCATAGTCCTTTATCAACTCCAACCATCTACGCTGTCTCAAGTTCAGATCTGATTGAGTGAAGATATACTTCAGGCTCTTGTGATCAGTGTATATATCACTCTTGTGTCCAATCAAATAATGTCTCCATATCTTTAGTGCATGAACCACTGCAGCTAATTCCAGGTCATGAGTAGGATAATTCAATTCATGCTTTCTCAACTGTCTCGATGCATATGCCACAACTCTACCCTCTTGCATAAGAACATATCCCAAACCCAAACGAGATGCATCACAGTAGATAGAGAAGGGTTTACTCAGATCTGACAAGACTAACACTGGTGCAGTAGTCAATCTTTTCTTTAATTCCTCAAAATTAGTCTGGCACTTCTCAGACCACACAAACTTGGCATTCTTCTCCAATAGTGCAGTCATTGGCTTCGCAAGCTTGGAAAATCCCTCTATAAATCTCCTATAATAGTCAGCTAATCCCAAGAAACTACGGATCTCACTTACATTGGTTGGTGGTTTCCAGTTCAATACATCTTTCACTTTGCCAGGATCTACTGATATTCCTCCATTTGAGACAATATGACCCAGAAAAGAAACTTCCTTCAACCAAAACTCACATTTACTCCGCTTGGCATATAGCTGGTGTTCTCTGAGCTTTTGCAAGACCAACCTCAAATGTTCAGCATGTTCCTCCTTAGTCTTGGAGAATACTAAAATATCATCAATGAATATCACTACAAACTTGTCTAGATATTCCATGAACACCTTATTCATCAAATACATGAAGTACGCAGGGGCATTAGTCAGACCAAAAGACATCATCGTATACTCATATAAACCATACCGTGTGGTAAAAGCTGTCTTTGGTATATCACTAGCACGAATCTTCAACTGATGATATCCAGAACGAAGATCAATCTTGGAGAATACACAAGCACCTCTCAACTGATCAAACAAGTCATCGATTCTAGGCAACGAGTACTTATTCTTGATAGTAACCTCATTGAGAGACCGATAATCTACGCACATCCTCTGAGTACCATCTTTCTTGTCCACAAAAATCACTGGTGCTCCCCAAGGTGAAGAACTAGGACGAATGAAACCCTTATCCTGCAACTCCTTAATTTGTTTCTTAAGTTCTTCTAATTCATTTACTCCCATTCTATATGAACGCTTAGCTATGGGTGCAGTTCCAGGTAATAATTCAATAATAAATTCAATGTCACGGTCTGGTGGCATACCTGGCAATTCCTCAGGAAACACATCGGGGAACTCCTCCACAACTGGGTCCTCCTTGTTGGCACCATCATTAAGCTGGTTCACTGTAGCGGTCTCCTGTTTCTGCACTTTTACCTCAACCCTGATTCTATCTCCCTTTGGTGTTGTCAGCACTACTGATTTCTCCTTGCACTGAATCTCTGCTTGTTGTTGCATCATCCAATCCATTCCCAATATGAGGTCAATCCCAGCTGTTCACAATACTATAGGACTCACTGTAAACTCTACCCCCCTTAAATTGAGACTAATCGGAAGACAATGATAGGATGCTGGCATGCTTCCACCAGGTGAGTTTACTAATATAGGGTTCTTCATGGCACACAAATGAATTCTATGTATTCTAACAAATGATTGTGATATGAAAGAATGTGATGCTCCAGAATCAAAAAGAACAGTGGCGGGAGTGGAATGGACATCGAACGTACCAAGCATAACTTCCAGTTCCTCCACTGCGGTTTCTTGGGACAAGTGGTTCACCCTTTCAGTGTTAGACGCAGGCTTCTGGTGACTGCTCTGCCTCTAGGGAGTCTGCTGGTTGGGCTTCTCAGGGCAATTGTAAGACAAGTGACCTTCTTTCCCACATCGAAAACACCTGTTGGGGGTATTGGGAGCACTAGTCTTCATGGGAGTATTATTGGAAGGGCCCTGACGCTGAGTTTGATTCCCACTCTGCTGCGGAGGACGTTGGTTGCCATTCTGCAGCTGGAACGGGGGACGTTGCGGAAACTGATTGCGGAAAGGGACCTGACCATGATTCCACTGACCAGAAGGAGGCCTCTGTTGATTACCCTGCTGAAAACCAGTACGCGGACGAGTGTTGCTACCGGAGGCCTGTCCCTGAAGCCTTTTCCTCTTGGCATCCATCTCCTTGCGCTTGTTATCCACCACGATAGCGCGATTCACAAGCGTCTGAAAATTGGGATAGGTATTGGACATCAACTGCAATTGTAGCCCATCATATAATCCCTTCAGGAAGCGGCGCTGCTTATCACTGTCATTAGCCACCTCATGTGGAGCGTATCGTGACAACTGAGCAAACTTGTCACGGTACTCAGCTACAGACATTGACCCTTGGGTCAAGTTCCTGAATTCCTCTGCCTTCAGCTCTATCATTCCTTCTGGTATATGGTAAGCCCTGAAGTTCTCTCTAAACTCCTGCCAAGTGACTGCGGGAGCATTGGCGGGGCGACCATACTCATACGACTCCCACCAATCCTAAGCTTCTCCCTAGAGTTGTCCAGAAGCAAACAACACCTTCTGCCGGTCATCACATTGTGCAATGTTGAGCTGTTTTTCCACGGCACGAAGCCAATCATCGGCTTCCAATGGATCAGCGGCATGCGTGAACACTGGGGGACGACCCTTCAAAAATTCACCACGCTTATCACCTGGTTGTGCCCCAGCAACTGGTTGATTCTGTTGGTTCTGCACCAGTTGTTGCATAAGCTGCGTCTGCACTGCCAATAGTTGCTCAATAGTTGGTGGCGGTGGTGGTGGTGGATTTGGGGGAACACCTCCACGACCCCTGCCTCTTCCTCTTTCGGCCATCTGCCATCCATAAAAATGCAAACTTTGAGATTTCCATGTTATCAACCAGTTATAAGATAAAGAATGAGATCTGAAAGTTTTCTGGGCGAGTATCAATATTGATAGTTCAGTAAATTAATCATATCTCGAGCTACAGAAGTCCAAAAGAGGCGTGCTTTATATGGTTGGAAAGCTTATAAAATTATCCACAACTTTTATTCAGACTCCAAGATCAGATTCTGTCGTTAAGTTATTGAAAAATAAGACGCAACAGAAACTGTTCCAGATTCTAGACTGTGCAGAAACTTTAACTTGTGACAATTATATCTCTCGAACCAGATCAGATAAAAAGGTGATTCCAGTGGCATTTGAAAGGTGCTTAAGTCTAGTTTCTCTCATAAAAATTTCATAAATGTTGCACGAACCGTTTTTGAACCATAGCAGAAACATTGCAGACTGCTCCAGAAAATAGCAAGGACAGAAACATGACAATACCAAACCCAACTATTATTCCCTTGACTATTAAACTTATTATTTTTAAAAATGGAACTTGTAGACATGCCTACAAGCCTCAACACTCATAACAAAAATCCAACTCACACATAAGCATAATAATAAAGCAACTATCACATCAAAGTTCAAACCACACGACAGACTCGAAGACTCAACTGACGTTACTAAGAACGTTCTTATTACATAAAGGACTCATATTTTCTAAGGACGTGGCTCATGCTCTAATGTCTCATAAATCTTGGCCATGCCTTGGTTTGCTCGGAGTTCATCAATTGTTGCCTGGCACCTCTTGATGGTCTTCCCATGTGCCTTCACCATCTCCTCTAACTGCAGCTTCCTCTCCATCATATCATAGACAAGGTTCACCATCACCCGAGGTAGTGGTTCTAACTGCACTGGATCCATCATAGCCCATCCAAGGTTAGGGTGTGCACGAGGAAAGTAGCGATGAATATCATGCTTCATGCTGTCAAAGCGAAGGTAGCGGAGGCCCATACATGCTTCAAAGGTGGCATCTTCAATGCTATCCTCCATGGTAGCTCGACGACCCATGTGAAAATACATCCTGTCCAGCTGGTATGCCCCTTTTTCCTCATCCTTGGAAAAAATACTCGCTCTTGCCTTCCAGTAAGTGTCCTCCAGCAGATGTGTATACTCCCAGCAGACGTACTCCACAGCTGGGTGCCAATCAGTGAAGTAGGCAGAGAGCATTCCCACAAGTCGATGATGAGAGACAGCGTTTCCTCCAGCCTTGTGGTAGATCTTCACAGTCCACCCCATTGGAGGAGGTGGCACATCCTCAGCAGCTTCATCATGTGGTGGAGACAGGGGTTGCTCTCCTCCATTAGCTTCCTCCTCTTCATCATCTTCAATCTCAATGATCTCTGGATCTTCTTCAGGCTCGGGCTCTTCCTGGGGAGGTGCTGGTGCTTGAATTGGTGCTTCAGGGGCCTGCTCCTGTTCCTGGGGTGCTACCTCTTGTGGCTCTTCAGGTGCAAGCAAAGCACGAGGTGGGTAGTGTCCTCCAGTGGTGATGCGGGCAGTCTTGCGGCCACGAACCATCTACAGAGTTTTTAGATGTAGTTAGAATAGAGGCAAAAATTTCGTAATAGAATGAGACATAAGAAGCATAAAAAATTTATCAAATAACAAGAGTAAGATAATAAGCATAAAAATAGTGAAAAGAAGATACTAAATCGACCATTTCTAGCTAGGCTTGCGTCCTACAGTCAACAAAAGCTTTGATACCAATTTGTCACACCCATTTAAAGACCAAATGGAATGCATACTCTTATGTGTGCCCAGAGATCAATCACACATAAGTTAACAAATTATAAAGGAAGTATCATCACAAATGTTATTACATCACGATTATTAACACATAGTCTTTACACAAATATAGCGGAAGTAAAAATATAAATCTCTCGTGGTAGCTCTAAACACAGGCACATTGACTGGTTGACTGCAAGTCTAGTAATCTTCAGGGAAGTAGGAGTAGTAGTCACTATTTGCACCATCTGTTACCCATCCGGGATTTTTATCCAAATAAGAAAAATAAACAAGCGTAAGTACATCTCGTACTCAGCAAGTGTAACACGGGGTTCATGAAGCTCAAAGGTATGACATTGGTTTATCAGCATGTAGCTTTTATTTAGTATAATTTTAGCATATCAGTAGCATCAAGATGTCTCAATGTAAACAATAAACATATGATCCATGTGAAATGATTAACGAATAGCAAAAACATATTCATTATTAATGATCAACTATTCCATAAGGGTCCAAGGCCACTCGTGACTGTGAGCACGGCTGTTATAACAGTTTTACACTCTACAGAGGTTGTACACTTTCACTGTGAGTCGTGTTGCCCATATGCCCGAGTTAATTACTCCCAAAACACTCCCAAGGTGAGCAGACAGGGGAACACTATGAAGTCTTTCGAAGGTTCGTCTAACAAGTTAGGGCCATTAGATTCACTCGGCAAACAGATGTAGAGCCCCCCTTCCAAATGGCACAATGACACGCAGTCTATACTCATAAGGACAGAAGCCGCACTATACCTGATTCGTCAAGCCATTCTTACGCCAAAAAGGATACCACTAACAAGCTAGAAAAGGTCCTTCTATATGACTAAAGCCAGAGCCATATAGCCCTCACAGTTGTACTGTAAATCCCGGATGTTTGCTTACAGATAACTCCTTAAGGAGAGTAACTAGAGCATCAAAAGTAACCCCATACTCTAGCCCCCCTTTAAACAGTAATCAAAATCATCTTTTAATGTTTATTGCATATTCCATTAGTCAAATTACATGATCATAGTTCGTGTTAAGCACTAGCAATACTACCCAATGCAATATAATAGGTGTCAAGGTATAAGATCAACACTAAGTCATCCTTAACAAGGAAATAGATGCATAATGATATTATTTGCGTATTGTGAATAGGACAACAAGGATAATCTCATGCTATACTTGCCTTGCTCAAACTGGTCCTGAAGATCTTGCTCGTAGAAAGACTCTTGATCCCCAACAAATTGCTCACCGTCTATACTCAATCAACAACAGCAACAACATTCATCCAGAGACAATCATGCATAAACAAACAAGACTATAATTAGAATAGTACACCAACAGTAATAAAATAAGATAAAAAGTCTTTAAAACGAATCTACAACTTGCTAGGATCACACAGACACAAAGATCACGAAAAACGGAGCTAAAACGACAAAGTTATGAATTTACGAAGATTTCCTATAGATAAATAATTACTTTAATGTAAACTCAAAAATAAATTGTCACAAACCTACTACTACCAACATGTAGAGCTCGCAAATACGAACCTAACGCAATTTGAACGGGTCAAATCGGAGTTAAAACGGAGATTCTACGCATAAATTATCATAATGGCAAAACTGTAAATAAGTGAAAACGTATTTCTGAAGTTTCGCGATCAAAATACGCTTTACGAAAAAGAATACGTAAATCGGGATTGCGCTTTGGACTGCGGGTTCGATATATAAAAAGTTCAGGGTCTCTTTAACAAAAATTCCAGGCGAACCGGTATCCTCTTATTCTGGCTGTTGGATTCAACTTGAATGGATCAGATCTAATCAAGAGAGAGGGAGGGGAAACCGCTAGCCGTCTACAGTGGCCCGACGGCGGCGCCATGGCCGGAATCGCCCGAGCTCGCCGGAGTTCATCGATACGGTGACTCCGGGCATAATTGAACAAAAAGAAAGCATTGGAAGATAGAGGAACTCAATGCGAACTCACCAAGCCCGAAAAGAAGTTCGGGAAAGGCTTGAAGGCGTCGGGCGGCGTGAAACGGCGGACGGTGAGCTCCTGCAAGAATTTGGTGGTGACGTGTAAGTAATTAGGAGCAAAAAGGAGAAGTAGAAAAGGTTCGGCATCTCCGCGAGCTCGACCCGAAGCAACGCGGGGACTTACGATGACGGAGACGCGACCTATCCGTCAAGCCTCGAGCTAGGGCGGCGTTCTAGGGCTATGGCGGCTGCGACTCAAATTGTAGCCACGGTAGCGTGGAATGGAGGCGGTGGTGGGGTGACCTCCAGCTTTTATAGCTCAAAAGCTGCGCCAAGAATGGAAAGAGGAGGATTGGGTGCGGGATTTGCTTCGGCCGAAGACGGAAGGCGTCGGCTTCAAATTTTGGAAAACGCCGGAGGTAGAAGATGGAAGGAAAGAAGGGTCGCTGACCTGTGGGGCTGGAATGTCAGGGAGACAAAGGGAGAGGGAGTGCGGCGCGCGCGGTGTTGGGCCAGTGCCGGGCTCAGCCCAAGAGGGAAGGCGCGGGATGAAAAGGGAGAGAGGCGGGCCGCGCGCGGGAGGCAGGCCGAAACGGCGGCTGCGGCTGGATTGGGCCGAGAACGAGAGGAGAGTTGAAAATCCTTCTCTTTTTCTTTTCAACATTTTCAAAGCAAATTTTCAAATGAATTTTGAATCCTCTTTTGTATTTTTAAAAAGTGCACACAATACAAAATATTATGCAGCAGCATGAATGCTCAATCATGTTCCTACCCTTATATTTGATTTTAAATTAATAAAAATTATTATTCTTCTAGATTTATATGCTCACAAAATTGTATAAAAATCATATTTACCTATTTTTAAACCATCCAAAATTTTAGGGTGATAGAGACGACAACCGCAGCAGGCCGAGCCCGGCGTCGTCGGAGCCGGACGACGACGAAGACGAAGACGCCGGCAGCGAGCCGTCCACGTCGTCGTCGGCCCCGGAGTCGAGCAGCGAGGAGGAGCCGGCGGCCCGGCGGCGCGGCGGACGACACCGGTACCGGCTGGCGGCCAGCAAGCAGATGGTGGGCATCCTGCTGTGCGTGTGGGTCCGCGCCGACCTCCTCCCCTGCGTCGCCGGCGTCCGGGCGTCCTGCATCGGCAGGGGCGTCATGGGCTACATGGGCAATAAAGGCTCCGTGTCCGTCAGCCTCTCGCTGCGCGGCGGCGCGTCGCTGTGCTTCGTGTGCACGCACCTCGCGTCCGGCGACAAGGACGGCGACGGAGCGCGGCGCAACGGCGACGTGGCCGAGATCCAGAGGCGGACGAGGTTCGTGCGGCAGGACTCGCCGTGCAGGGCGGCGTCGCCGGTGACCATCTTGGAGCACGAGTAAGTAGCTAAAGGCTAAAGCTAATGGCCTACGCCTCCGGATGTACGGACGGACGTCGTCCACGCCATTACTGACCAAATGGATCGGAACGTGGGTGCGTGCAGCAAGGTGATATGGCTGGGCGACCTCAATTACCGGCTGGTGGCGCCGGCGGGTGGAGAAGGAGGAGGAGGCACGCGGGAGCTGGTGGAGCGGAACGAGTGGGCGGCGCTGCTGGAGCGGGACCAGCTGCGGGCGGAGCAGAAGGCCGGGCGCGTGTTCGCCGGATGGGAGGAAGGCCACATCGGGTCCCCGCCCACCTACAAGTACGTGGCCGGCTCCGACGCCTACGCCATGATGAGCCTCGCCGACTCCTCCTCCGCCGACGCCGGTGGCTCCCGGTCCCGGGAAAGGAAGAAGCGCGCGCCGGCATGGTAATATAATTATCCTTATCCGACGATCCCTACTGATTACTGAATTAAATAATGGCGAGCTTGGCTGATAGAGCATGGATCGTGCCGTCGGGCCATGCGTCGACGATGAGCTGAGGCGACGGAGGCCGGAGGGGCGCCGACACCGGCCGTGGTCCGAGGCCCCGAAAGGATAAAACATGCAGATGCAGATTGAGGCATGCACAGAGCGCCGCCGCCAAGTGCGTGCCGTGCCCGTGCATGCGTGCGTGCTGACTGCTGGGACAGCAGGCAGAGCGGTGAGGCTGGCAGACGACGACATTCTCATTGGGAACGCCGAACCTGAACGCGCAAGCTTTTCAGGCTCGGGAGTCGGGACACAACAACCAGGTAGCCTCGACCTCGAGCGTAGGCCTGCTGCTGCCTCCCTCTGCCTGCATGTAATTGTAGGTGATGGGGATGATTGAAATTAATCGGTTCTTTTTTTAACGAATCAGAGGAGCTGCCGATTATATATTAAAAAGAAGATAAACTTAAAATGGGCACAACAATACAACAACGACTAATAACCTCATCGCAAAACAAACTCAACAAAAAGAAAAGAAAAACAACCCTAGTCGGTCGGATTGAGACATCGACACGAACTACACAGAGCTGGAGCTCAACTCAAAAAAGAAGAAAAAAAAAGAGAACCACCACTATCTCCAAACCACCGCACCGCACCGCCAATCCCCGAACGACTAAGGACGTTAGGGCAAAAACACCGTCGTCACCGACGATGACCCACACCGAGCTAGCCTGCTTCCCAGCAGGACTAGTCGCCGTAGGTCGCCGCAAGCCGTGTAGCCGTTCCGCAATCGGATCCGCACGCGCCACCTGTCAAGACAATGTACCACATCGGACTAGCCACCGCCAAGCAGGGCTAGCCGCCGTAGCCCGCTGCAAGCTGCCAAACCAACACGTGAGAAGCTGCCTCTGGCGCTCACCAAGCCGATCCCATCCACCGAGATCCAGGCGCATGCACTGATGTTTCCATCAACCTAGTTGTCTCATCAAAGGTAGAGTGCCACATGGGTCCTCCAGCTGCCAGTCAGAAAACCTTCTTACGCCGGAACGACTGCCGCTGAGCGGGACCACCCGCTGCCAAACCACATAGGTCACCTCGGCAACGCAAATCTGCTGGCCACCACCCCCCATACCGGCCTCCTCGCCAACTTCGTGAAGAGCAGAAACAAAAAAAGTGGAGAGCAAAAACCAAAGCAAAATACTATATTATCAACTTGTGAAGCCATGTCCCATTTCCTCTTACACGAGTTGCCTTTATCATCCATTCTAGTATTGGTGATTTCAGATGATGCAATCAATTCGGATGCATTAGCCTCGGCGTTTAGACGAGCCTGACGACTACGTTGGTACTCACGATTTTTTTTCCTGAAATTCCTCCTTCTTGTGGTTAGGTAATGCAGCATACCTTCTCGTTGATACTCACGATTTTTTGCCCGAGCTTCCTCCTTCTTAGCTGTGATTTCAGATGGTGCAATCAATTTGGATGCATCAGCCTCGCCCTCAGACGAGCCCAACGACTACGTTGATATTCACGTTTCTTGGCTCAAACTTTGTCCTTCTCATCACTAGGCAATGCAGCATACCTATCTCGTTGATTTTCACATTTTTTGGCCCAAGTTTCCTCCTCATTGTTAGGCATACCTACACAAACTTTGTCAGTACTTATTTCATACATTTGGCACTCCAAAATGCTTGTGTGTTACATTTTAATGCTTTACGTTGCTACTATTAGGTCTATACAAATTTATTATTTTTTGCCAACATAAGGGAACTAAATCACTTAAATCATTTAATAAATGAAGAAATTTTGGTTAGAGTAACATATGAAAACATATTTTTCACGGGCAGAGGATAAAGTTATGAATTTAGCAAAATTAATGTGGCAGTACCCATTCCACCATTTCCAAACCATGACCAACCATCCTGTTGGATTTTCCTAATCACCATGTTACTAAAAAGATTACCATCTCACGTGTTGGATCATTAGTCATGATTAAAATTATACCTTCCCAGCCAAGACTACAACACAAGAATCGCCTGAAACACATTTGAATAAGAAAGGAGGTAGAAAACTAATTCTTTTGGGAGGTTTATTGCTGACAGGGACGTATGCCGTATTATCTTTACATGACAGGGGGTAGCAGATGATTTTCGCAAGGCACATAAAACAGTGATTTTATTTGGAACAAAAACAGGGGCTAGAGTGTAAAGCTGCACGCACTATGCTGCGGTCTCGGTCCATGAACCGTGGACTGGTGGTGTGGTGTGCCTGTGGTTCACCGTGAACCATGTCCACGAGTGAAGGGTTATGGCCTTTTAATCCTGGCCGCAGGTCAAGACATGGACGGTTGAGGGTGTGTGCATGTATACATGTATACAGGTGGTATTTCTGGTTTTGTTTTTCTACAAGAAAACGGCCATAATTTTTTTGAACTTGAAAACGGCCATAATTAGCATGCATGACATCGTGGTGATGTCATCAAGCTAATAAGGACCAAAGGCACACACACGGCCGGCTGCTTTGCTCTGCCTGCTCGTGTGCCATGATCGCCGGCGAGGTGAGGCACCGGGAGGAAGAGGGCGTTACCGCGAACTCGATGAGACTGATCTCGACGTCGCGGGGTTCACCGAGAAGACAGCTCCACGAGCGGCGAAGAAACTGGGGAGAGAAATCGGGCTCCGGTGAGGCACAGCAATAGTGTTACTCAAAGAAAAGCGAGAAGGGCACCCACGGCGGCGGCGTCCTCCTGCGAAGCTCGTCGGCGGGGAGGATGTGGAGGAGGAGATCGACCCCGGCGGCGGCGGGTGGAGTTCGGCAAAGGCTTCGGCGCTGCTAGAGCGGGAGCGGGTCTGCTGGCGATTTGCGACGTCGTCCTTCCCTGCCGGCCGCTTCGTCCACGGTGCGTCCGCCGTCTACTGCCTCTCTACAAACCATTGCCCATGTTTCCAATCCAAATCAGTCACAGATCAACACCGAAGGTGGATGGAGAGCATACCTGGGAGACGGTGGGACTCCTTCTGAGCGGAGACGTACGTAGCCTTCTTCTCGTCAGGGCCGGCAGTGGAGCAGGAGGCAGGCGCCTCCGTTGGAGTCGGCGTGGAGGTCCTCGGCAAGTGGCGTGTACTTGAAGAGGACAACGTTTTTGTGGAGCGTGTGGGAGGGAAAGAGAAGGAGCAGTAGGTCGTCTGCTGCCAGCGATGGCACTCTCGCAGCGACGGCCGCAGCGCGCGGCGGTGCGGGCGGAGGCGACGCCGGCGATGTTGGCGATGCGTGGTCGGTCCGCCGGTTTTCCCGTGCGCGAGAAGTCGCGATGAGGATGGGCGGGCCTGCGGCAGTTTCCCGTGCGCGAGCAAGCGTGAAGCGTTGCGCGGGTAGGCGGGTACGTGCGGGCGGGGTACGCGGCGCTTTGGTGAAAAAAAATCGCGAGGGAGGTGTCATCGGCAATGGAAAACATATGTTCCTGCCGTTCTTCTCTCGTGGGTTCACATGTGAATCATAGTGGGTAGAAAAGTTTTTAGGTAACAATAGATAGATAGATATAGATAAAATATAATTATATGTTTCAACAACTTTTTTAAAAAATCTACACTATTTATAACCAAAATCATAATATTTTAATAAAAAATAGGTGAAAATTGATATTTTGTGTTGTAAATTCAAATATTTATATAGGTATTAAAAAGTCTACTGTGCTCCCCTGGTTCCGCCATTGAATCCTTGGGTGTGCTGGTAATGAGGGATCTGAGCTAGTTTTGAGCTCTCTTCCAGATCATGTAAACGCTGTAATCGCTGGTGAACAATCAGCTTATGAGTAATGAGAAACCACCCATTATCAAAAAAAAATGCATTGAACGGAAGAACCGACGAGCAAAAAAAGAAAAAACGGCAATAATAGTCTGAGGCGCAATGGGCCGTGTTGAGCCATAATTCCAAGGGTGGTGGTCCGTGGGCTGCGCCAGCATGAGTGGACAAGAGACCACGTACTTCCATACAAAATCGAATGAAGGCAACACACAAAATCACCTTTTTCAGTAATGCTAAATTTCAATCGAGTGATTTAAGACTTGATCTCATTCAAATTTTTCTATCCAATCCAAGGATGTCACATGGTTGGGGTTAGGATTTGGGAGGTTCGGGAGCTTACTTGAATCCGGTAGGCTTAGAGTGCCGAGGGAGAAGCAGGTCACCCCTGCGGTGGTAGTGGGCGCGGGGGAGGCGTGGGGGCGAGGCAGCGGTGGTGCTACCGGCCGGGAAGTGGGGAAAGGCAGTTGGGCCGGGCACAGGGGAGGGCATGACTGAGAGTCTAAGATTGCCCGATGACCTTCACCGAGTTAGTGTGGTGACGGTCGGAGGTGGCGAGGTGTCACCGGAGCCGGGCGGAGGGGGTGGCAGCGGTGAGATTGACTGGAGATGAAGAAGACGACGAGGAGAAGGAGGAGGAGGCAGATTTGATAGACTTAGGTTCAGGCCGTGGTGGTTGGCAGTAGATCCGACTGCGTAGGAGCCGTCGGAGCCCAGCGGGGAGGCAGAGGCAGTGGGGGCGAGCGACGCGTAAAGAGGTTGGGATCGGACGGAGGAAGATAAGGTGGAGAGAGGTAGATTTAATGTGGGCCCTTTATTGTATATTTAAGGGTGTCAAAAAAGATTAATAAGTGATTATTGTCCTTAAATTAGTCGGTTGTTAGTTGTTAGGTTGTTACTCCATCCGTTTTAAATTATAAAACGTTTTGGCACTTCTAGATACATGATTTTGATATGCCCCTAGATATATACTATATCTAGATACATAGCAAAAACAAACGCCTAATAATTTGGAACATAGGAAGTGTAAAGACATTTTTTCTAGCAAACACACAAAATCACCTGAGAGGGTGTTTAGTTCCTACCCAAAAACTTTACACCTCATCCCATCGAATATTTGGAGACATGCGTGGAGCATTAAATATAGATTAAAAAATAACTAATTACACAGTTTGCATGTATTTTGCGAGACTAATCTTTTAAGTCTAATTAGTCTATGATTGGACACTAATTGCTATAGTTACATATGTACTACAGTACTCCGAAAACTTTACAGCCCTCAATATGCGCTCAAGCTGATTCTTTGCAGCAAAACACACATGGTCGCACGTACAACGAACAAGCTAGCTAGCTCTGGTGTGTGCTTGCATACATGCATGCATGCATGCAGCTCATGCGCATCTGATGCGTTATATATGTATGTTCCAGATGGGCACAGCAAGGAGATCGAGCTCGCCCAACTAATCCTTATCTCGTCCTCGTTGTTTTCCTCCCAAAAAAGTAAAGCATGTCTTCCTCCTATCCCAGCAGGGACGACGACAGGATCGGACTACAGGAGTGAGGATGCATGCAAATACTGAAAAAGCGCATGCAAATACGGCCAGCTAGCTAGCAAGCAGAGACGACGGGAGTAGAGACGAGAGACTCAGCTCACGGTGTGTGGTGTGTGTATTTGTATACTCCTTGGTCGGCAATATAGATTAATTTGTTGTATGGCTGTTTTGAGTTACCAAAACAATTGTACTAATTTACAAGTTTATTATAACATTATGGTAAATATATCATTATAAATTATAATAACACATGTATCATGAATATATATTTATTTTATCATAAAATAGTATAAACATTATCGTAAATTAAATCAGCCACGGAATAAGTTATTCTATGACCAGCCACAAATTAGCCTTACGGAAAATCATTTCTGCTCCTATGATGTAGCTAGACTTCCATGTGTGTATCTCAAGATTTATGATGTAATGGCCCGACGAACTATTTCTATATGGAGTGTAATCATACTAAACCATCTGAGCTATTATGTAGGTCAAGTATGCATCAAGTATACGCAGAATATGTGGTTATACTTATTTTATATACTGTTGCGATGATATTATAATAATATACTAAAAATGTGGACTTCGTTGAATTTTTTTAGCATAGTAATGGTCTTTTTTTAGCATGGCTCCGATTTCTTGTAGCTCTTGCCACGGAGCCGTGCCAAATGGCCATTAAAAACACCACCTTACAAGGAACTTGGAGGAGCTAGAGCCAAGAAAATATGGCTTCTCTAGCTCCTCCCCACAAACTTAACATAATTATTATAAAACTGCCACTGAACTTGTTTTTGTCAAACGTTTTCTAAAGCATCTTCAGCTCCACCTGAGAAGTTGCTCCGCAAAAGGAGTTGAAGCCCTCGTATGAGAACACCGGAGCCCTGCTAAACTAACCTTATAATTTAAAAGATCTTAAATATAAGTATACAAACATACTCAAATGGATAGATGAGTACGCATCCATATGCAAGGTGGTTTGTTGAAGATGTGAGTAGGCGAGTAGCTACACTAGAGGTAGAAAAAAACTCACACACAATTGTTTTTCAGCACCGCCCGCGTGTGTCATGCAAAATATTATCCCGAGCTAATCATCGAGCCTTCCCTTAGCATGCAAGCAAGCGAGCTGCATAGATGCTTCTTCCTCAATACAAAGACGATGACGTCCTATATACAAGAGGAAGTCGACATCACAAAAAGTTGATTAGCATGTGACATGAGCCCACCAGTGATTAGCGCAGCAGAGCTTATTAATCCTGGGTATATATCGCAATCAGCCAATCACTGCCTGTGCCTTAGCTTGTTAGTGCTAATTGTTTGATTAGCAAACCACTTTGCTTGCTTGATTCTAATTAATTAACTTCTTCTCTGCTGGTTTCTTGGAAGCCAACCACTCACCACATCCCAAAAGAACGGACTACTTTTCATCTGTGCTCCTATCTATATTACTGTACACGCACAAACTTGTCATGCATTGATTTGCCAAGGAATAGGATATATATTCTAAGTACTATTCTATTCCAAACTGTAAGTCGATCGTTTTGGCTTTTTTAAACACATGACTTTTGCTATATATATGTACCTAGCTAGATATAAGCTATGTCTAGGTATCGAGAAAACCAAAATGGCTTACAATTTATAACAGTTACGTAGTTTCCCGGTGTTTAATTTGGAACTCGTCTGCTGTGTGTGTCTGCGCACTTCATCTATCCTCTAAATGATGTTGTTAATGTCCCAATAATGAAAAAGAAAATGCTGAAGAGAGTGCCTGGTTTCTTTTTGATGTAAAGGGGGTGTTGACCCCTGATTAATGGTTATATATTAATTTAAAAGAAGAGGACTTCACCAAGACTCAAGTATTATTTTTTTTTTGCACTAGTTCTCCATTATATTAGTGGAGGCTCTGATTTAGTTTCCAGTGGTGGCAGCTATATATGTTTTCCACTCTGCACGCCATATGCATGTATATGTGCGAGCTAGTACACATGATTAGAGGATGAACAGGGCAGTTCTTATTGTGCTCCACAGATTCATGTTTCACTTAACTCTCCAGCAACCTTTCTGTGTGCTTTCCTCTGAAAAGTTGCCGCCATTGTATATATTTATAAGCTGCTGCTACATGCCTGTCATTTCAACGATGATTAGAGGGCCGGGGACGAAGCCATTAACACCACTCAGAAAGGCGCCATCACATACATGCATATGCATAACATGGTGGACTTTGATCTGCTGATGGGTGCCTTTAGTTGCCTGGTTGTGCCATCAGTTGACAACTAATCGCCCATCTGAAAGCAGTCCTTGTACCCTAGCTAGCACTAGCAGATTAAGGCTGTCCTGGCCTCAAAAATAAGCATCCGATCCCTTTTCTTTTCTCTCTTCTCTCTGTCCTTTTTTTGGGCATTGCATCCTTCTTGAGGTGGCCAATAAAATGAACTAGCATATGCTACATTTTCAGACAGGTGGTGCATGCATTATTACATTATGCTTGCTTCCCCACCACATTACTCTATGCCCTTTCTACATGTCATTAGCTAGCCAGGGCACAGTGTAATAATGTGTTAGACAAGTCAAAATAGGGTACTAATAAAGCAGCAAACTAACAACAATCTACACTAATTTGAAAGGCTAGCATGTATCCATATGCATGCATGGGTGCTTGTACTCGATCCAGTGACCCTTCACCAACACATAGCAAGTGATTTGGTAGTGTATGATCGCTAGCTAGGGTTCATTAGGGAGCGATGATGCTTATGAATTAGCCACCTAATCTGTCTGTTAACCACGGTGCTGGCGCGTGTCCCCGGCCGAATCATTTTCTTAATCCCTAGCGGATCCCAGCCCCATGGTGGGATCATGAGATCAAGCAAAGGTGATTAAATATTATCAGTGATGATGCCGCTAGCAGACGCAGTTAACATCATTCGTACACTTGATGTGTGCCTTTAGTTTCTTGTCCGTGGTTTTGTCAAGTGCGATTTCATTGCTTATGTTGGAGATGATGCGAGTTTATATATATTGGATCAACAATAAAAGGCGGTGCGTGGACTACTGCATGGTCGGTCCACTGACAGCAAGTCAGGAATATGCCAAGAGCAACAGCCATAGTGTACAGAGGTTACTGTGTACTAGTGGTGTTGGTATGTGCACATTGCTCACATTTTTCTTGGGCGGGATCATCACTGGCTAGTAACTTATTAGTAGCGTCAGTGTTTATGCTTGCTTGTTGCTTCTAATACTGGTGTCCACTCAAAGATAGCATGATGGGTAGTGCTCACTTCAGTCACTCATATGTATTCTTTTCATATTTTATATTTTGCAAAGCCTTTACTCATTGATAAATGACATTTCAAATATCAGTATGGTACAACGATCTATTAATAACTTTGATATTCTAGCCCTTGTGTTCGCAAATGTATGGCATTTGAGCAAGCTTACTGTTTGTTGTTGTTGTTTCATTGTCAACGCAGAGAGAGAGAGAGGAACCCCCACCTAGATTTTATAGATTCACCCAAAACAACCTGTGGAGATTAAAGAGAAAGTGTAGTGTTTATTTGCAATTATAGTAGCATTCTAGCTTGCAATCCTTCACCCCAATCTTCAATTATTGCTAAGAAGAAGCTCCAAGAGGGAGAGGGGAAGAAATAAATAAAGGGTTAGGGGATATTCACACCCTGGATCTCAAAACTAGGCATTGCCAAGTAAAAACAACAGAGCACAGTTTCTGTGGATACTCAAGTTTTCATTTGATCTATATGCATGCTTCCAACCTTGATAGTACACTACAAGAGATGTTAGGTTTTATGTTGTCTAGTTTGTCATAATATCTACAATTTACATCATAAATTAACATTTATGACACCAAACTAGTTTAGAGAGATGGGCATAATAAATTTGCAGATGCGAGCAACTAACACATCTGTAAATGAAAAGATATACAATGGCAGCCATACAGACGACTATGTTGTTTGTATCTATAGAGGTAGGTGCTTATGTTCACCTCTGAAAATCTTTGTAAAAAACAAAAAAAGGTGGCGTATGTCCTGGTCACGGGCTCCACAACCACCAATGGCCACCATTGCGGTACCGTGAATGCATTCTCCACTGAGCCATCGCATCCTTTGCTTGTGCAAGATCCAATCGGTATCCGCCACAACCAAAGAGGGGAGGGATTTTATAGGACAAACCTAGAGGAACAATTCTCATGTGCAGGGCATGCCATGAAAAAATATCTTAACCACTAGGCTAGAGATGACCCACTCGGGCATCATCCCCATCCACCATAGACTTGGCCTCAACCCCCCCCCCCCCAGCTCACTCCTGCCACAGATTTGGCCGAGGCAAATACCATCTTAATCCATTGTGGTAGCCTCCACCTATTGTGTATGTGAGAGAGAGGCAGAAGTGGTGATGATGGAGATGATTCATGCGGCAGAGCTGTCTGGTAGAGGCGCAGTGGCATGGATCTAGCCGCCATTGTGAGGCTTACACATGGATCAGCGCTACTCGTGGAGGAGAAGAGAGACAAAGGTGAGGAGATGGCCTACCATAGGAGAGTGGGAGGGAGGCTAGGCTCCGGCTAGAGGAGATCAGTGGGATAAGGCGGCGATGGTGCTTGGAGAGAGTGAGAGGGGATGTTGGATCTGAGAAACAGAGAGCGTGAATGCATGAGGAAGTGAGAGGTAGTTGGGCGGATGAGGTTTATGATATATTGTTAGGGTTTGTGTCAATGGACGAGCCTCTTTCATGTGTGGGCAAGCCTCTTAACAGGGCCATCTCTATAAATTTATTTTTTAGAGGTGGGCTTCTCCCACTTGGCCCCAAGATTATTTACAAAGGCCGTAAAAAATACCCACTTATGTAAATAAGATACAATATCTCCAAAAAGTTATTTTTATAGTATTAATATTTAGTTTCAAAAATGAAATGAATCCAAATATATCTAATAAGTAGCCACATGCACGCCTTTTCCCTTTTCTTTATGAGGATTGCTAACATCTTTTGTCTTTTTCATGGGATTAATCACTAAATTTCATTAGCCTCTTAATAGCTTGTCATCCAATTATCCAACATCAACATTGGGGGGGAGGCATAGATGCCTTCCTTAGATCATGGTCATATATAACATCATTGTTAAATATAATTTTGATATAAAAATATGATAAATTGGCCCACATTCCCTGGTAAAATTTTGTATGGATAGAAAAAAAACATAATGTTTTATGAAACTATTATAACGACAAAAACCTTACTCAGGCCAACATTTCACATGCTCAACCACGATATGTGAAGTTGTATTGATGGTCTCGAATGGATTATGTTTCAGTTTCTCCTTGTTTTATTTATTGATGTTATTGAATAGATTATGTTTCATATGCTCATTCCCTCCTCCAGGCCCGACCCCAATTATTAGATCAAGCTAGCTTTTGGTGAATTATTAGTTAGTGCTTGCAATTCATTACTACTAGTTTACTACTACTAGATGAGATCTTATATATCTCTGCAGAGCAACATTTGCATACACAACTTGCGCATGTTCATGTGGAGAAGAAGAAGAAGAAGAAGAAGAAGAAGAAGAAGAAGAAGAAGAAGAAGTAGTAGTAGACGACTATAATTAAGAAGAAATTAATAAGTAGGCGCACATCTCTTCCACGATCTTACCATGATCATGAACGGAGTGTGAGTAAAGCAGGACACATAGAATATTCCACGATGATTCTGACAGAACGAGAGGCCTTAATCACTAGCTAAATATCTCTTGATGATAGTCAGTTCTACATGCGTGTATATTATACTTCCATCCGGTTAATTAATTACTACCAAGTTAAGTGAGTACTTAACCGCCGAGCATATGCATGATGTATATCTTGAGCTAGTGGGCGTTAACTAATGTAAAATGCTAAAACGGCGCAGCAAAGTGACTGGGAATAATCTTTTGTTACTAGCTACTACTTGACGAGCTAAAGATACTGACCATATCATATTCTAATAAGTATCTTTGCTTGCATTGCCTGCCCTGCTTGAGTCATCAAAATATCTCCAAACTGAGCGAGTAGTGTGGTTGATGATGCTGATGACCTCACCCGGGCGGCGTTAGTTTAATTTTACTCAAAGAGCCAATAAGATTTATCGTAAGTGTGTGTGTATTATTATACGCCTGGACGGTTGTCGCGGCGCTTGGTAAAATACGAGGATCAGTTTCATTATTAAGATCCTCTTTATTTGACAGGGTTTCCCTGTCAAACGGCTTTAGATTAATTGCTACAGTAAGCAAACATGTCAATAGCACGTAGGCTGCCGACCGATGCAAATCCTACCTATAAATAATGAGTTGATTCCTAATCTGTCTGTATAGTACTTAGAGGGATATAGGTTGGCCCTCCAACTTTGAGTCGTATCCGTAAGAAAAGAAAATGAATTCAAGTGGTAGAGCCATCGACATATGAAGAAGCACTTAACCCGCACTACTACAGCCAGGGTTTTTAAGGGCGGGTAGCCCAACCCCTCTTACCAGGGAGTTTTTAAAAATCAGCCCACTATAAGGACGGTTGGATCACGAACCCCTCTTACATAAGAGGGGGTTCGTGATCCAACCGCCCTTACAAATGGCATTTGTAAGGGGGGTTGATGATTCAACCGCCCCTACAGTGGGTTTTTTAGGAAAAAAAATATAATTTAAATTCAAATCTGACCACATGATATAATATATAATTCAAATTCAATTTCAAATCTAACCACAAGAGCCATTATATAGTCATAATTCACAAGTACCATCACAAGTAGCCATAATCCATACGAACCACAATTACATGCCATAATTCAAAGTCCTTTAGTCCATACAAACCACAATTACATGCCATAATTCAAAGTCTTTTAGTCCATACAAACCACAAGTACCATCACAAGTCCATTATAAAGCCATAATTCAAAAGTTCAAAGAGTTCGAGAAGCCCAAACCATTCAGTGGCCTAGTTGAAGTCTGTGAGTCTCACGAAGGTGTTGGAAGACAATATTACTACCTAAGTCAGAATCTAGGTCATGGTAGTCGCCTCTGTAATCGACAATCTGGTTAATGATGAAGCTGCAAAGGTCGCCGACGAGCTCTAAGAGTTGGTCATCCTTGTATGGACTCCTTATCTTGTTTTTTTCTTCTTTCCACTACAACAGAACAAGTTTAGGTCTAGTATTTCATAACAAGAAGCTAAGATTCCATACTAGGGTCAAAGAGGTTCAAATTTACCAGCTCGGGGTGTCTCCTGTAGGCAAGACTGTTACTCATCACAGAACACACGTAATATCCACAATGTAGACTATCAGGCCTCTGCTTGGGACCCTGTATATTTCATATATTAAAATGTTAAGTAATGTTATTGACAAACCACGTAATGGAGTATACCAATATAAGTTACACTTACCGCCAATAGAGTTTTGATTCGCAATTCGTCCTTAAATTGTGGATCATGCACTCCTTTATGTTCGTTGACATAGTGCCTGAATGCCCTATTCGAAGGATTTTAGCAAATGCAACTTGTTAGTATCCAAAAGGCAAAGTTTACAAGTATATATGCAAACATATAAGTTAATGAGGATTGTCGATATTTATACGTCTTGAGAATCGCTGTGAAGTCCATGTATGTCTGTGGCTCAAAATCTGCTGAATCAAAGACATATGCCATGTTGTTCCCGAGATCGACGCCAAAAAGAATCCAGTGATTGCTGCACGAATTTAATCAAAGAAGAAACAGATAATCCCTCTTGCATCGAACTAAATATATCAAACAAAACTGTATTTAGGTATAGAGTCGAGCTTACCGGGAGTAGTATGGTGCCCATATGGTTTTGTTATGCTCGAGATTCTTAAAAAATTGGGCAATCCGTGCCGCAACCTTGATGGCCGCTCTATATATCTTATCCTTCCGAATGACCTCTTTCTCCTCAACGGTCTTCCCATCTTTTAGTTCCTCGTGATTCCGAGGCCAGTACTCGGGGTAATTAAATTTTGCTGATGATATATAATAAGGGTCTATATACCCGACACTTAGACTTGGCGTCTTCTTGACATTATGTGCTTGCATTCTACAAATCACGATGTGGGTTAGTTATCAATAAATCCAAACATTACATTGATATCATATCGAGAGGGCAAGGACTTACAGGCACCACATGCGAACTAGATTAAGTTCCATGGATCCGAGGTGAAAGCATGTCTGGATGTCATCGAAGTCAAATAATAGTGTCCCAGGTGGGCCTCCAAATGTGCCTTTAGGCCAGCATGCTTTTATCTCGTTTAGTCTCGTCGCTTGGGCACGCAAGTACCAATCATGGAACCTTCTCATTCCAAGTGGCATGAGCGACATCATTCGGTTTGGTAGGAAGGGCTTGCCTCTTTTATATTCCTTTGGGCAATCCTCTGTCCAATTGATGTCCTCAACATTTGGATACTTCTTAAACGATTGGTGGAGTTTGCTAGTGTCAGGCAGCTCATTAGCACGTGCGTAGAGATCTTTAACTTGGTTCTCAGGCTTGAACTTGTCACGAGAATACCACTTGTCAATCATCGAGACGTTTGGCATACCAATAAAAGCTGGCCTTATATGGTAGGGATGCTTCGCTCGGACTTCCCATTCAGCCGCGCCCTCATCTTCTTTTTCGGAAGGCAGTCCTCGTTTACGTATCGGCTGCGCCTGTTGAGGAGGCTCTGGCATGTCACGAGCCACTTGCTCGGTACGAGTAGTTGGAGAACGTTGTGGCACCTCATCATGCCCTTGCTCGGTATGACGAGCTGGAGAAGCATGTGGCTTGTCAGTCATGAGCTTGCTAGGAGTTGGGGAAGAATGTGGCACCTCATCATGCTCTTGCTCGGTATGACGAGCTGGAGAAGTATGTGGCATGCTAGGAGTCGGGGAAGAATGTGGCGTATGAGGCATGTGGTCGTCAAGAGCCGGTGAATATACCCCCCCCCCCCCCCCGTCCTTAACAACTCACTCCAGATGCACGTCGCTCGGAGTTGGCGAAGAAACATTCAATATAATGTCCTTTTTGTGCCAGAGGATGAATTGTTTCATGACTTCTCCAAGATGAACAAGCCCCTCTTGAGTTGGGTGATCTATCTTATGCCTCATGTACTCGGGCTTCATGGTATGCACCTCGACCCTAGTGTAGTCCTGCGGGAGTTCACAATGGTGGCAAAGGCCGACTGGAGGATGTGCCACACCCGTTGCCACCTCAAGCATCGTGTCCCCCTGCCCATTGGAACCAATAGGGTGCAACTAGTTGGCTCCCGTATGCGATCGATGGCGGTTGTGGTTGCATTGGAACCTTGGCTGCTGGGAACATCCAGAGGGCTACCAATTACAGCCAGCTCTCCCAGCGGTGCCATTTGTGTCCGCGGCTCCAAAGACAGACCTTGCTCTGAAAGCACCTTCTCAACTATAGCCTTCACGTGGACCTCAAGGTCGGCTTTTCGGCATCTGTCATGTTTCTTGTACATGTTGTCCTCTTTGAATCCTTTCTTCCAGGTTGTCAACTTCCCTAGCCCCCTGGTGCGGCCTGGGTGCTCAGGGTTGCCCAAGCCAAGGCTCAGCTCGTCCCTCTCTCTGGAAGGAATGAATGTGCCGTTCTCCGTGTCTTCAACGTATTTTAGTATCTGTGATACTGCCTGTTCGGTCTCTGGCTCAGCAAACTTGAGGTCGGAGGAATCCACACTCCTTACATATATCCATTGCTTCAAACGTGGCCTCAAATTCTTCACTTTCTTTTTCTTTGGATCATCAGAAGCTTCAGCCAACTCATCCATCTTCCTAAACACGTCTTGCTTGCCCTGGTAGCCACCGGGGCCTAGGCGAGGGTGGTGTTTGTTCTTCTTCGCCTGCTCTCTATTACGTTGACTGATGGCCAATGCTTCAGGTGAAATCTTCTCAGCCATGAGCTGCGCCCATTGATTATGAGTTATGTTGCCAAACTCGTGGAATGGAGTTAACCCCCTCTGGATAAACCTCCTGTTTAGATCCGACCTCCAACGTTGGAAGGCATGGCCCATTATCTTGTAAGCATGTTTTCTTACGAGTTCATGCTTTCCCTCTGGCAACCTGAAATTGACCATCAACCATTTATCCCATATCTTGTTCTTGTCTTCCAAAGGTACGCATTGTTTGCCAGTCTAGAAACGGATTGCTGGGTTCAGTTGATCTCTTACTTTTGCCCTGATCGCATTACGCCATCGGCTGATGTACTCTCGTGGCTCTAGGATCTGCCCTTCTTCCCCGACTCTCGTTATCACATAACATGTATCCTTATCTGGATATTGGTTTGCCATTCTCTTCCCACGTCCCCTCTTTGGTTGGGTAGTCGAGGTCGTGGTTGTGCCTTGAGGCTGTGGAGCAAAGGCTACAATGTTAGTCTCTGTGGTTGTTGCCTCTTCCCTCCTTTCCTGTACGGCTTGTTCGGCATAACGTGCCAGACGCCGACGTTGTCTTTTCGGAGGTCTAATAGGGACCTACATATACGACAGGTCAAAAGCGTTAGCAGAGGTAATAGAGCCAAAGCCTTAGACAATTTCACAGGCTACAAAGGCTCCATCCATACCTCATCGTCCGGGTTGAAATCCAGGTCCAACGTATCCTCCGTTGGCTTCCATCTAGGTGGTTGTGGGTGAGGATCCTCGGGGCTTTCATATCCACCGGATGAGTCCTCGTCATCATCTTCTTCTTCGCCTTCATCAGCCTCTCCTCTTCCCTCTGCTCTTTCTTGCTCCTCGTCACACTGGTCTTGAGTAAGAATCAGATCTACATCATTTTCTAACTCGCCGTCGAACTGCTCCTGAGTAAGGTGGTCCTCTAGCTCTTGCCTTTCATGGGTTGGCTGATCAGAATTTCTGGGCCCTCGGGCTGCACTGTCTGCTTTCCTCGACATTTTGTGCTTTGTTCTAACAGATGGAAGAAATCAAAAGGGTTGTAGTTGCAGTTGTAGTTGTAGTAGTAGTAGTAGTAGTAGTAGTAGTAGTAGTAGTAGTACTGGGTAGAAGTAGTACTAGTAGTAGTAGTAGAACTAGTGTATACCCAATATATCTGAAAAAATAGGTAGTAGAAGTAGTAGAGGCCTCAGAAACATGTCAATCATCATTTGATCATGAACTTGGAGCATAAAGGCATCATAGCAGAGAAGAGAGGAGAAGATAATGTAAGGGCAGCTGGTAATGATGCCAAGTTCCTCATAAGTTTTTTATCATCAGCTCATATTTCCATAAAATGAATGGACTTTGACAATTTCATCATCGGCAAAAAAACAGACAGGAGAGGAGAGGGGAGAGTTGGCACAAAAAAAGCAACAGCTACTTAGCAATCATATATAGAGGTGCGGCTGTTGCTTCCCAAACATAGAGGATAGAAAGGTGGCAAAAACAGCAACAGCTGCTTATAACTAGGGGCAACAGCAGAGTTGTAAAAGTAGTAGTCGAGACCAACAACAGTAAACATGTAGCTGCATATAAAGATGGTAGTAGTAGTATAAACGACATTGGATAGAATCAAGGTCATATGCATTTTTATTATTGTTTATTAATCTCAAACTGATTATGAGCATAACAAGAAGGTAGTACAAGAGTAGTTTAGTTTTATGAGCATAAACTGCATAAGTTTAGTGTTCCAGCTGCATAAGTTCAGAGTTTAGGCATCATTTGATCATGAACTTGGAGCATAGCAATATATCCCAAAAAAACCCAAGTAGTAGTAGTAGTGGCCTCAAAAACATGTCTAGCATCATTTGATCATGAACTTGGAGCATCAAGGCATCAAAACAGATAACAGAAGAGAAGGCACTGTAGGATTGGCCGGTAATGATGCCAAGTTCCTCACAAGTTATGGATCATCAGCTCTTATTCTAAAATAATGTATGGAATTGGACAATTTCATCATCGGCAAAACAAAGGAGAGAGTAGAGGGGAGAGTTGGCAATAAAAAGCAGCCACTGCTGCAAACATAGTAGTAGGAGAGAAGAGGAGAGGAGAGTAGTAGTAGTAGTAGTACAGTACATTACTACATTCAGGTTTCAGCACATAACTGCTGATATGCAATGTCAATGACTGCCAAGCAAAAAAATGGTGCATGAGAGAGCTGCAAGATAGCAAATCATTTATATATTTAATGAAACGTGGTTCAGTCATGCATGTTTAAAAACACCTAGCTATCATAGTCATACAGCCTAACATAGTTTTCAAAAGACCCTTTGAAGGTTCATATAGAGGAAGAAATTGTTCACACCATAAAGCAAGGCTCTATTCCAATTTCAGAAATGTAGCAACTCCTAGCAAGCTCATGACTGACAAGCTCATGACTGACATCGTACATTGACAAGCTAATAAATTACTGTTATTTGGTTGGTAAGGAATTTTGTTCATAGAGGGCGGATTTGATTACTCAATCAGCTGATGACATTCTCAAAATTTGTAAATTGTCGTAGCATTGGAGGCAACCTGTTTAGGTGATGAGGAACAGTGCAGCTGGATCTAGTGCATGCCAACCGAAGGTGCTCATGTGAGAGGTTCTCATATTTGGCACTAATGTTTCACACCACTTTCATGTTTGCATGACTAATCTGTTCAAATTTAATCTTGTGTGTAGTGAAGCGGCGTAGACATTCGGGAGGCAGCCGCCGGGATCATGTTTGCAGCCGGGAGGTGCAACGATCTGCCGGAGCTCCTATTTGCACGCACTATACTGGCAAATAAGTTTGGAGGCGACTTTGCAATGATGGCAAAGGAAGGCACTGGCGTCGTCGACCCCATGGTAACTAGAACAATATCCTATATCCTATATCCATTCATGGTCCTATCACATTCAATTGGAACTGGAAACAGGAATAGCTGGAATTTACACGGTTCGTTTGTGCTGCCCTTTTAGTTGGTCTAGAAGCTATCTGGCAACAAAAGAAACATGGAGATGAAGAAAATGGTGGTGAAAGAGATTGCTGCTGAGAACAATGTGCTACTGGACTTTTCTAAGTTCCAAGAAGTGGTCGAGCTGGATGGCAGCAGCAACGTTCCGTACTATCACGAGCTCAACCACGAAGCTATATACCAAACTGACATGGATGAAAGTTCAGAGTCAGACTCTTATCATTCTCCCTCACGCAACAAGGATCCATGCATTGTGTCCAACTCTGATGGAACAAACAATGGGCAGCCGAAACAAAAGAACATGAAAACTTCAGTGCACACAAGAAGGTGAACCTTCAGAGCATCCAGGTCAGATGCAACAATCCGGAATGAGGAAAAAACAGAGATATTATCATTTTTCCAAAAAAAATGTAGAACAGAGCACAACGGCATGGCACGAGCACGAGAGAAGACGAAGATGAGAGAATAGACCTCTGGGTCCGAGGGTGACGCCGACCACGGCGGCGAGCTTCTCGACGCCGGCCTGAAGGGAGGCTCTGGAGTCCTGGTCGAAGGCGATGTCCTTGGCGGAGGCGCGCACGAGGAGCTGCGGGCGACGGCGGGCGGCAGTGGGAAGCCTGGCGGACGAGGCGGCCCTTCTGGTCCTCTGGAGGAGAGCGAAGGAACCGAGGAGGAGAGCAGAGGAACTGGCAGGGTTGGGGAGAGTGAGGGAGGGGGAAGGATGCGGCGGCGAGGCGGACGGCCGGGAATAGGAAGGGGAAACCCTAGCCGCCCGGTGCCGGAGACGGAGGTCAGAGAAAGATGGGGCGGCAGGGTCGGGGAGGGTGACGGAGGGGGAAGGATGCGGCGGGGAGGCGGACGGCCGGGAATGGGAAGGGGAAACCCTAGCCGTCCGGTGCCAGAGACGGAGGTCAGAGAAAGATGGGGCGGCAGGGTCGGGGAGGGTGAGGGAGGGGGAAGGATGCGGCGGCGGAGGTCTGAGGGAGGGGAGGCGGCGACGTACGGCGCCGTGGATAATTTGGGCAGCCTGCCAGCATCCAAGAAGTGAACTATCGCCCAGGACTTAGCCGCTGGTGAGGGAGCCCGGCCTCACCGGTTATATACCATAGGCGATTTGTAAGGGCGGGTGCAGATGGAGCCGCCCCTGTAGTCTCATTTGTAGGGGCGGTTCCTAATTAACCCGCCCCTAAAAATAGTTTTTTTAAAAAATAGTAAATCAAAATCTATTTCTAAAAATAGATTTATATAAGTTTAAAATCCTACAAAAAAATATAAAAAGTTTTCATTATCTTACAAATTTTTACGTAATCATTTGAAATTTCGTTTGCACCAAAATATTTTACGTAATGAGACGAACAAAATAAGACCCCACTTACCTATATTTTTAAAAAACTTATTTTAGTAGCAATTTATGTGTATTAATATGCTAGGAGACTTATTAATACATAAATTGCTATAAAAAATTTCTTCTTTGTATTCAAAAGTTTGATCAACTCATAAATAGTCCCTAAACTCATAAATAGTGTCTTATTTGACCAAATCAAATCTTGGATTTTTAAAACATGTGACTAGAGTTTACTAAAACTTTTCCAAATGTCATATAGATTATTTTTTCATTTGACAAAGTGTTAGGAAAGTGTAGTTCTAAATTGACAAGTGTTAACTAACACATAAATAAATGTAGTCTCTCACACAGCACTGAAATATAGTCTCACACACATACATAAATGTAGTCTCACACACATACACAAATGTAGTCTCAACACACTCTTACACAAATATAGTCTCACACACACACACTTATACAAACTAGCTAGGCCCCGCCGCAACAACTTTCCCCTTTCCACCTTTTCGTTCCCATGGCAGTATGTCTTTGGGTAGGTTCTTTTCCACAGCACTGATCTTCGTACTAAAGTCTATGAATAGTGGCATCTCTTTGTAGTCATTGTAAGCTTCAGCATCATCCACGCCATCAACTCCGATAATGTGTTGTTTTCCGGAGATAGCCACATGCATTGTCTTATTCTTCAGGGGGCGGTTACTTAGCGGGTCAGCCATGTAGAAAACATGTGCGACACGAGAAGCGAGCACCCAAGGGTCATCTGGGTAACCTACATTGTGGAGGTCCATGACTGTCAACCCGATCTCATTGACATGATATTGCTTGATCCAGCGGCATCGAAACAGTGCCACCTTTAGATCACTTCCATAGTCAAGCTCCCATATATCTTCAATTATGCCAAAGAACGGGACCTTTCGCCCATGTTCGTCTTCCACCTCATATCGAACGCCACTATTTTGGTTCACACTTTTACAATCCTTTGTGTGGGTATAGAATGTGTACCCATTGATTTCGTAAGCATTCCAAGACGTCACTTGTCTTGATGGCCCCACCGCCATACAACTGACGGCAATAGAATCATCACTTTCTCCAGGCGGTATGTTCTGATCCCTCAACCATTCAGTGAGGCGTCGCCTATGCTGTTTCATGACCCAGTCATTTGAACGACCGTTCCTCTCCTCCATAATGATAGATAAGTGTTCGTCAACGTACGGTTGCATTAGTTTTGTGCTCTGCAAGACACAGCAATGCGCCCGACTAGTTTCTTCGTATTCCCTATCGATGAACGTTTTTCTACCACTTGTGCCCTTCCCGGTCAGCCTACCCTTGTAACGAGAATCTGGATTGCCAATCCCTCTCTGTACTTTCAGGTACTCTTGACAACACTCGATGACTTCTTCGGTACTGTAACCCTCAATCATGGATCCCTCTGGGTATGCTCGATTATGCACGTATTAGCTTAGGACCGACATGAACCGCTCATAGGACCACATTTCATGCAAGTAGCAAGGGCCCAACACCTCTATCTGATGAACCATGTGAATCATGAGATGTTCCATTATATCAAAAAAAGCAGGCGGTAGACACATCTCAAGTTGGTTCTGGGTCTCCACTACGAAATCATGTAGGTCTCTCAGCTCTTCCCTGCGAAACTTCTTCTGTGAGATCTTTGAAAAGAAGTAGCACATGCGGGTGATAGCCATCTTCAGGAACTCTGGCTTTATAACCCTAATGACAATTGGTAGGTACACTGTCAGCATCATATGACAATCGTGAGCCTTGCAGTAGTGAAATGATAGGTCCTTCATCGACACTAGCTTCTTTGGGTTCGCCGAAAACCCAGTCAGGACTTTGATCCCCCTCACGAATGTGAGTAAAGCTCTCCTCTCTTCTATGTCTAGGTTGTAGCTAGCTGGGGGCAGAGTGTACTTTCTATTTTCTTGAAGTATCGGGTGAAGCTCTGGCATCACGTGTAGCTGCTCCATGTCCCTTCGTGCTTTCAGACCATCCTTTGACTTGGCTGTGTCCATCAAGGTACCGATGAGACTCTTGAAGACATTCTTCTGCACGTGCATAGCATCAATGGCATGGGGGACCACCAATTCTAGCCAATAAGGCAGATACCGAAAGAAGATCGATTGTTTCTTAAAAGGTATGCCTTCGATAGGAGGTGTGCTTCTATCTCTGATCGTTCCATCTGGATTCTTCTTCCCATAGATGATCTGTATGGTTTTCACCATTTTGAACACATATTGTCCATTATGTCGTCTCTCTGGAGGGGGTTCATCCTCCGGGATGTCACCATAGTATCTTAAGTATAATTTGCTGCGGTACTTGTGATCCATCTTTAAGAAGCGACGGTTCCTTAGGTAAACAACCTTCTTAGATCCATCTAGGTACACCCATTTAGTATCATCCAAACAGACTAAGCATCCCATCTTGCCTTTGATCTGTCCAGACATGGCAAACAACGCGGGGTGATCATTGATAGTCACAAATATTATTGCCCTTAATGTGAAGTCCTCCTGTCGGAACACATCGTACATTGGCTCCCCAACCCTCCATAGTCTCTCGAATTCTTCCATCACAGGCTCGAGGAACACGTCTATATCAATGCCTGGTTGTTTAGGGCCAGAAACAAGAACGGTGAGGAAAAGGTACTTTCTCTTCTGACACAACCATGTCGGGATGTTGTACATGGTCAGGATCACTGGCCAAGTGCTGTGGTCGGTCATCCTCTCATTGAAGGGATTCATTCCATCGGTGCTCAAGGCGAACCGTACATTCCTTGGGTCTGAGCTGAATAGTTTATTGTTATCATCAAAGTCTTGCCACTGACTACCATCGGCCGGGTGTGCGATCACATCATCATCGACCTTGCGCTCATCGTCCCACCATGTCATGAGCGCGGCTTTCTTAGGATTCATGAAGATACGCCTCAAGCGGTCGATCACTGGCAGGTACCACAATACCAAGGCAGAAACTTTTCTCTTCTTTGCATCATTGACTAATGGAGTGTCATCTGGGGGTTGAGATTCTTGTACCGCCTTTTTCGCACCCTTCTTATTTCTCTTGCTCCCCTGGAGGCTTCTTCGCCACTATAAAGGTCGTTGTCCTTGTACCGGCTGGCCCCACACTGAGGACATCTGTTCAAATCTTTGAACATTTTACCACGAAAAAGGATACAGTGGTTGGGGCATGCATCTATTTTTTCAACACCCAATGTCAATGGACTTATAACCTTCTTCGCATAGTATGTGTTGGCAGGAACTAAGTTTGGCTGTGGCAGCACCAATGATAGGAGATGCAATAGATCATTGAAACTACAGTCAGACCAGCCGTACTTAGCCTTCAGGATGAATAGCTCAAGCACAAAACGGAGCAGTGTCCATTGTGTCGAACAACCCTTCTCAACACCATACACAGTCTCCTTCGACGATGTTTTCACCCTCTCTACATTTTCTAGACCTTTCTTCTGTAGCAATATTTCTGGTCCAAGTGCCAGAATCACGTCCTCCAAATTGTCACCATTGTCTTCATCCCCCTCACGTGCTCCGCCATCAGCGGTGGCACCACCGGCATCATTAGCACCTTGTTCGTTGCCAAAGTGACCACCTTGTTCATTGCCACAGTCATAAAACATTTCTTCATCATCCTCGAGTGTGTATTGGTGCAGATACCTTAGGGTGGTGGCATCTTCTTGTCGATCAATAATGTTGCCGTCATCAACAACCGTTGTTTCACCATGATAAATCCACACGGTGTAGCCTGGAATAAACCCTCCCATAATCAGATGTTCTTTGATGGTATCCACATCTCTAAATTCCATAAGGTTCTTGCAATCTTTGCAGGGACAAATAATTGTATCCTTATTATATTTCAACATTGATGCATGCTTCTTTGCGGCTTCAATAAATTTGTCCACCTCTTCACGGAAACCTTCATCGATCCTTGACAAACCATACATCCAAGAGTTTCTGTACTCCATCTTTTAAAAACAAAACAAAAAAACACAGGAAACAAATCATATTAAACATACACGAAACTAGGGTGTAATCTCCCCTAAAATCAAGCAAGAGCAACTAAATAGAGGGTGTCAGCTCATTTCTCTAACTAATGTACACTAATAGCTTCAAAACTAGGGTCTAATTAGCTCTACTATATACAAAGCTCAAGCATCATGGAAGAAAGAGAGAAAGCAAAACTTTAATTTACTCACTAACAAACCACTAATAAAGAGTGAGCTCATTTTTCTAACCAATAGTTTTTAGTAACAATTATTTTTTATAATTATTAGCAACAATTATTTTTGAAAATTATTAGCAACAGTTTTTTTATAATTATTAGCAACCATTATTAGCAACTTTTTTTGACAATTATTAGCAACAATATATACAAAATGGTTAAAATATAACATTTTATAAACAACAATTACCAACGATTATTATTTTACCAACATCCTTTCATGCCAACCCTATTCTAACTTCATGAAATATAAATTACAAAATAAAAAAGAAACCCTAGATCTAGAACAAGGGTGCAAGCTCAAATCTCTAATTAGAGTGCAAATCTCCACTAAAATCAAGCAAGATCAACTAATTGAGGGTGCAAGCTCAAATCTCTAACTAATCTACACTAATACCTTCAAAACTAAGCTCTAATTTGCTCCACACAAAGCTCAAGCACCATGGAAGAGAGAGAAAATAAAACTCTAATTTCCTCACTAACCAACCATTAAAACTTGCATTAAAGGGTTAGAATAGTATTTTCTTACCTTCTACAAGCTCCCCACCAAAGGAATTGAGCTAAAACCTCCCCCCTTAGTAGAGCAATTTTTTGGGAGGAGCCCAAGGCCTCCCAACCTTTTTTTGAGTGGAAGAGTGAATGGCTCGAGGAGGAAGAAGATGGGGGCAGCCACTTATCCCTACAGACCACTGTAGGGGCGGTTCAATCACGAACCCTCCCTACAAATGCCCACAGTAAGGGGGTTGGTGATCCAACCGCCCTTACAAATAGCAGTCATTTGTAAGGGCGGTTGGATCACCAACCCCCTTACTGTGGCATTTATAAGGACGGTTCATAACTCTTTATATAGCCAGCCCACTGTAAGGGGGGTTGGATCGTCAACCCCCTTACAGTGAAATAGTTGTAGCTCTTACAAACCGTTTTTGTAGTAGTGCCGTGCTCAACCGACCCATCTAGCTTGAGTATTCTTTTCATTCTTCCCTTATATACTCTGACATAGATAGATCCTCCTTCTTTGATCCATTCATTGATAAAGTAGTCTTCGTGGACAGTTTACCTTTTGAATCGACAGCTAGCTTTCCTAGTCCGAGGCATATGACTTTTCCAGCTAATCCGTTAATGCTATGACCGGAGGGCTGCGGTTGCACGAAAAAAAAGTCAGTCGTTGTGTAACTATCTACAGAAAATATATGTGCGTCAGGCGTGTCTTGGGCAGGTTGTTTTTAGGGTATTTTCTAGGCCCTGCAATTCGAGAAAACTTCTCCTTCTATGATATACCTCAGGAGAGAACACCATCGCAAGCGCTTTTTAAATTGCTACAATATCACGGGAAGTTGATATCAATTAAGTAAAAAAAAAGGCTTCAGCGCTTCTAAGCAATGATATAAGGATTAAGGGCATGTTTGAATCCACCAACTAAACATTAACAAGCTAAATTTTGTTGATATGGATCCAAATAGTCCAGCTAAAAGACCAGCTAAGTCAGCTAAACTTAGCTAAAGTTTACCTAAGTCTATTAGTTAGAGGATCTAAACACCTCAGCTAAAGTTTAGCTAGGAGAACTTTTAATTGGCTAAAGTTTAGCTCTGAAATTTTAGCTAGTTAAACTTTAGTTGGATGGATCCAAACATGACCCAAATAGTGCTAGTGTAGATACAGCTGAAGCTTTTAAAAGTGTTTAAGCCCTGCCAAAAAGAACCTAAGTACATGGAGCGGACCAATCTTCTCTCTGTTCTCTTACTAAGAAATACTACAAGCAGCAGTGATATATAATTTTATCCATGCAACGCTAGGGTCGCCGCAAAGCTAGCTACCACTACGGCTGCACTAACATTTAACAATTTTATGCATGTGGTCGATCTTCTACTACGCCATCCTACGATATCAACGAATTCTTGTGTGTTGTACCTACTACCTACTTAATTACTAGTAGTATGTAGTTATGATCCCAGCGAGATGATTATTATTGAGTGATTAGCTGTCAATGAGTGGTTAGTACCAAGTTAAAAAAGAGCAAGTGATTTACTTGCATTAGCACATTAATTAAGCTTTCTTTGCATTGTTCGTTTTTTTGTCTTTCTTTCTGTGATTCAATTTCTCTCTTCTTTTTTTCTTTACTCCCTCCTACTCGCTCCTCCAACTGACGCATGCATGCATGCAGATGACCAGTCAACGCGAGCGGCTTACGCCTGCATGCTTGTGGGCAGCAATAGGCATGATGCATGTACATCGGCTGGCAACTGCTGTAGTACGCGCAACTTGGGACGACACGGACGGTCAAATGGAGACCAGTGAGATATTTTTTCCATTTTATTTGAATTGGCGCTGCACTTTAATTTTTCACCCCAACTGGAAGTTTCCATAACCCATTGAAATTTCGTGAACCACCTTTGAATTCCTAGTGGGAACATCATTGCAACTTCCATTTTAAGGTCCAAATGATGATCAAGTTTACTACGAATCTGAAAAGAAACTTTTTTAATGTTGTGTTGTGCAAATCAAGATCCATCTCCATCGTCGCCTCCTCGCGTCCAGCAGATACCCACGCCGCCGCCATCGTCACTACCGCAGCACCACGGCAACGCGCTGCCGATGGAGGTCTTCACCGTCTCGAGGAACGAGGAGCTCGTTCCAGCTGATGCGGGCGTCTCCCTCGTTCTCATCACGCTCGGTGGTGCCATCTCACCAGCAGAGGTTCGGGCGCACCTTTCCTCGGTGTACCACATCTCGGAGGACACGGCGATCCATCGCGCCTTCTAGGATCGGTCCTCACCCCGTTGTGAGTTAGAAGACGTTGCTGGCGGTAGGCACGATCCTGGTGGTGCTGATGGGGCGGAGCTTGTCGTGCTTGACTTAAGGCACTGCATGGAGTCCGCGCTGGACCCGATGGTGTTGGAGGCAGAGCTTGCTGCTCGGTCGTCGGTCGTGCCTTCAGTCTCACGGGCCATCGGCATGGCCACCTGTACATCCCCTGACGATGAAGACAACGCACCACCATCAGATTCCTCGAACGGTGACGATGGTGGTCTGGCTACATCGCCAAGGTCGACCTCACCTACGATTCTGGAGAGTTTGGAGGAGCGCCTCTGCCTTCCTTTGTAGACGCCCCTCATTCGTGGGCCACCAAGGCTGCGCAGGCCTCGGACGCCGACCCCCGCTCGGTCACTGCGTCGTAGTGAACACATAGCCGCCATGCCGCGCGAAGCAGACTCTACCAAGCAAGCTCAGTGCATACTCATGCAGAAACTGGGGCGGTGGCACCCTCGCCCAATGTAGACTCCGAGACGGTGCGCAAGTACAAGACCACATTCAGGGCCCCTTTGTCACCCAACAAGCAGGAGGCACTGAACCAGTTGTTTGGAGCCGAATTCGATCCGGTGGCCCTGAACCTGGATATGGTCGGGTTGGACGCCGAGGATATTTAGGCCTTGCGTGGTGCCGGTTTGTCGCAAAATACTTCTATGTAAATCACAACCATGTGTGTTTCGGTTGCGGGTCTCGATAATCATCTTATTACCGTAACCTGCCTAGGATGTAACAAACTCTACTTCTGCTTAATGAAAAACGTGCCATGGCACGATCTCAAAAAAAAACTTTTTTACCACAATTTGAAGGAAAAAGTCTGAACCAAAACTTCGGGCAAACATAACAAAACTTTTGAACGAAAGAAGAAACAGCTAGTTTCAAAGAAGAAGAAATGTTGAGAGATACAACTTGAAAAATAAAACAGGAGTCACACCCTATTTTCAGTATCAATGACGTGGTAGCGATGCCAAAGGACATATATAGACCTTGAAATGAGCCCTAAGACCATTGGCGGAACGTGAGATACAATCAAGGGTGGGGGGGTTGGTGAGATGGGGGGCAACTATAGTAAAAGTAGAGGTATCCTTTTGCGTTCTCAAGAGAAGGTTGATGGGATAGGAGAGCTTGAAGATTGATGGATAGGCACAGGTATTAAAATTTCCTTTCAGAGGAGCTTCTCAAGAGAGATTGATGGCATAAGAGAGTTTGGAGATTTATGGATGGGTTAGGCACTAAAATTTCCTTTCAGGTCAACTAATCAAATGGAGACCTGCCTAAGACCCACAAACCATGCACACCTCATCTTGTATCGCTAGCGTGTGATAGAAAATGCATTCACACACCATGTGGCGTGCATGCGTGTGGCGCTGTGCATGAACATGTGTGGCACCTCGTCGTATCGAATAGCTTCATCTTCATCCATGATTTGTAGCTATAGATCCAATCCTTTGCCAAGCGGAAGCGGAAGCGGAATCAGGCTTGCAAAGAAGCGAATGAAGCTTTTCAAGCTTGAGTGTAGCCAGTAGGCGGAGTCTGACCTTGAATATGTGCTTTAGATCTAGGTCTAAGTCGAGCATGTGTGCTAATCGGGCTTGGCCTTTCTATTAGCATACCATGTTTTTTTTAGGTTTTTTCGAATATGGAGTCAGAGAGTGAAACACAGAGCTCGAACCAGTTGGATTTTTCAGTGTAGATCGGGTCAGGTCGAGGAGTTAGAATTTTCATTGTAGGTCATGTCGGATCAGGTTAGGTTTGTGGGAGGAGGCTTTACTAGTTTTTCACTTGCAACATCACAAAATGCATCATGTGGGGCCCACAAGCAGGGGGGCCGTGTGGACCGGGAGCGTGACCAACGGCCGGAGCTGCGCCCACTTGGCAGGGCAGGGGAGAGCAGCTCGCACGCCACACCTATAAAGGCAGCATCCAGCCCCATGGCGCCACGCTTGGCTACCCCTCCCTCTCCTCTCCGCTCTTGGCTTCAGTTACTACTCCGTCTACTAGCTAGCAACCGCTCCGGAGCGGTTTCCCTCTCGTCGCCTTTGTTCTCCGTTCCCCATCTCCGCCGCAGCGCAGGCGCAGAGCGTCTCCTCCCTGCCGGTTTGCAGCGTATAGACAACGGATTGTCGAGGTGAGTACATGCTCCTGCACTATCATCAGGTTCAGGTCCGTCCATTCTTTCTTGGCGAACCTAGGCCCGCCATGGACAGGAGCGGCGGGCAGCAGCCCCTGCTGTGCACACTGCAGTTTCAGATGGTTTCTTTCTTTCATCCTCGGATTCCCCACAAAAATACTCGCCGGCGGGTCGTGTTGCTCCGGCCGGTGAGCAGCATCCGTGATCGAGCTTGCAATCTCGCTCTAACGACCTCTGCCTTGCTAATCGACTAGCTTGGTTGGTTCCACCCGTTTTTTTTTCTTTCGATCCTGTTTTGTTCAGATCCATGCTTCATTTCTGATGACACGACTCTGCCTGTCGACTGTTAATTAATTCCCCAGAAAAAAATATTGCGAGCAGATTTGAATGCTCTTGCCAAACAGATTGTTGGCGCATGTGCACCGCCCGCTCTGCTCTTTTTTTTTTCTCCCCCTCTCTTCCAGTTCGGCAGGCCCGTCCAGCAGCAGCTTCCTCGCGTTCGTCAGTCTCATCGTCAATAGAAAGCTTACATTACATTACTTGAGATTCAGTGGCTGTCTCCCTTTTATGCCTGCTTTGCTGTTGTATACCATATTCTTGTTCCGGCTTGTCTATCTGATCACATGACCTTTTTTGACAGACAAGAAGAAAGAGGGGAGAACAATTCAGCTGGAAGCCATGAGGACAAGGAATAATCCGACAATGTCAAAGGTTCGTCGATCGGGAGGACGAACTTTAAACTAGTTTTTTATCGAAACTTTGTTCTTTTGAATCTGTAAACAAAGCCAGTCAGCAGGAATTAATAGGATGCCTTTTTGAGTTTTAACCGAGATCGGTCTTCCCTCTCCTGTTCTTTGGTGCAGTCGTCGTCGTGGCCAAAGGCCAAGACGGTGGTGAAGAAATGGCTCAACCTCAAGGACTCAGAGTTCCACTCCGACTGCATCGGTAAGCTGGCCAAGTCTACTTACAACCTCCTTTCATTCTTTCAGCTCTAGGATTTTGTTTCATTTCTCCTTTGTCCTCCAAGCTTTGACATCCTCTGCTCTGATGACAAGACTGCTATGTGGCTGTTTGCTTGGCCAGATGAGAGCTTTGGAGGAGAGAAGATGAGGAGGAGGAAGAGCTGCTCCGACAGAGACGACCTGTCAGGTAGAGTACTACTGTACATTGCAACTTTTTCACAAAGCAAGCAAACATCCTTAGATCTCGCTATGTTGAAAAAGCAAGCGACTTTTCACCAAGCATCCGCATCCTTCTCTCGCTGTGTTGAAAAACCAAGTAACGAGAGAGACAACACAACACTGTTCTTGCAAGTACAATGACCTTTACAGAGTACTGGCTGCTATGCTTTTACAGTGGCATGTAATGTTGGTTTTTAACCATTCGATTCCTTCTTGTATGTATATATATATGTATAGGTATATGTATATACTATTTCCTGATGGTTTTGTCTTGTCTCCTGCCCATGCACGTCGACTGCTGCTGTACCTGTACTCCCATCCAGGTGTCTGGCTGGTGGAGCAGGAGAGCTGTGACGACCTGCGTCGGCCACCTCTTCCCCGCCCCCGGTATGGCTCCCCGGCGGCGCCGAGCTCGACGTGGCGGCCTCCCAAGGAACTCAGGTGAGCGAGCCTCTGAGCTGGACGACGCCCCTCTGCGCCTTGGCTTGCGTATGTCCTCCGCCATGGGAACCGTCGTTTTTTTATCTGCAGCCGACCTCAGCTTTTTATTAGGTCTCTCCTAACATTTTTCACCGTCACATCGGATATTTGACACATGCATGGAGTATTAAATATAGACAAAAATTTACCAGAAAAATTTTGTAAGCCTAATTAATCCATGATTTGACAAGAAAGTGCTACAGTAACACATGTGCTAATGATGGATTAATTAGACTTAATAAATTCGTCTCGCAGTTTCCAAACGAGTTATATAATTAGTTTTTTATTAGTATCCGAACACCCTTTCAAACGATTTCGTCGAGTCGGCGGTTCTGAAAGTGTAAACTTCTGGAACACTGGATGCTATGTTTTCTGAACACTGGTTAATGCGAATACTTTGGGACTGCCGACCTCTGCCTATGGGCTGTGCCTACGCCTTCTCTGTTTTTTTTTCTTTTCTGGTGGTCTCCTAGTCCTAGAGCCGGCGGTTGCATACTTGCAGTCGTGGGGATCGTATACACATGTTCGGCTGGCTGTAAAAGCACCGCTGAATGACTAATACTGATGCTGATTTGTTGTGAGAGAAAAACACTGCTGAACGGTTGGCTGATTCTGACAAATAAGTTCAAGCGAACAGGGTGATAATCTCGTAGCTATGCCTAAAGATGCTGCTAGCTAGTACTAGAATAGTTTTTAGATTACTTCAATAGAAAGAATATTTTCTTTAGAAACTAAACCGTAACTGATCCAATCCTGTATGTGTTTAGAAAGGATTGATGAATGGATGAAGGAATGGTCAGTAACTGTAACTGCTGCATTTTCTTCTGTTCTTCAGGATGTTCGTTGGGACATGGAACGTAGGAGGGCGAGCGCCGCACGCAGGGCTGGATCTTTCGGACTGGCTCACCGACGACGGCCCTGATTCCTCCTCTCTTCACATCTACGTCCTCGGGTACGTATCATTCCTGTATGTACGACTTACTCCTACGTACATGGCATGTATAATGTGTTTTCTATCTTTAACATGTATAGTAGTTAATATGTTCAGTAGTTCTTGTAAACACCTCAGCAGTCAACACTTGGCCCGGTCGTATATCTCTCTCTGAAACTTTCTTTAGAGAGAAAGCAAATCATATTGCTAGTCTGAAACCCTGAACACAGCATGCTTGCTATTGCTACCGTTTACTGAACACTGACAGGGCCAGGAATGGTTTGCCGTTTCAGAGCAACAATGTTAATTCTTGCTTTGTCAGGAAGTCCCACTCTTGGTAATCATGAAAACAGAGTGTCATAGGAGTTGGCAGTCCTTTGTGTGGATTTCAGTGTAAAGTAGTGCAATTATGAGCAGTACTCCTATGTCATGGTCATGGATTTCAGTGCTGTATTAGTTTCTGAAGCTAATCATGATGATTACTCCGGCATTTACCATTTTCACTTTTCAGAAGCTATGAGTGCTGTAGGCATAGTACTCCTAGTAGTAGTTATAAATGAGCATTCGTGCCGCCCGGCACGGCCCGGCACGGGCCCATGTCAGGCACGGCCCGTCAAGGCACGGCACGGACAGGCCCACGGGTTCACCGTGCCGGGCCCGTACAGGCTCCGTGCCGAGGTGACGGCCCAGGCACGGCACGTGGGCCTTTTTTGTGCTGGGCCGGCCCGAGAAAGCACGAGCCCGAGCAGAGTACCATGCCGGCCCGTGGCCCGTCATACAGAACAGAAAGCACAAATTTAGACATAATTTACACAGATCACATGCCCAAATTCAAACATAACAGAACAGAAGGCACAGCACAGCACAGCACCCCCGACGACGGCGAGCGACCAGATCGACCGGATGAAGTGAGAAGAGAGTACGAGAGACGAGAGGTGAAGAAGAGAGTACAAGATTCGAGAGGTGAGGAAGAAGAGAGTAGATCCGGCCATCGAGGCATCATTGGAGACGGAGAGGAAGGCGGCGCAGGCAAGCGGTGAGGCGAGGTGAGGGTGAGGGCGATTAGGGTTCGGAGAGGGCGGAGGCCAGAGCGGCGGAGTGGAGGTGGGAGCGAGTAGATCCGGCGGTGTAGTCTTCACGCCGTCACCAGAGACGGAGTGGAAGGCGGCGGAGGCGAGCCCGGCCGGTGAGGGCGAACTAGGGTTCGAGGAGGGGTGCGCCGCGGCGGGGGCTGGGACTGAGTGGGAGTGGGATTAGGGTTTGGGAGGGGGGGCGCCGCGGCGGGGGCCTTTGTATGGCCCCCCTGGTGGACCGGGCCGGCACCGTGCCTGCCGTTATTTGGCGGGCCGGGTCGTGCCGCCCGGCGGGCGGAGGGAGCGGCCTGGGCACGGCCTGGTGGACCGGGCCGGGCCGGCACGGGCACGGTGGCTTGCGGGCCGGGCCAAAATCTCCATGCTCGGGCCGGGCTGCCGTGCTGCAGGCCAAATGCTCAAATATAGTAGTAGTACACATAGGAAATGGTAATTTTGTACTCAATTGGTTTTGGTTTCTTCTTTTCCTGCCAAGTGTCATACCTTACCTGAAGAGTACCATAAACAGAAGGGTAAAATTATGTCGTGTCACAGCACGCAGAAGTAAGCATGATCCAGTTGGTTTGACCTGCTTTTACAGAATGTTTTTACAGTCAAAGTCCTATGATCTCTGCAAACTGCAGCATGTTCCAAAGCTCCTGTTGGTCTGAATTCCATTGGTTGTTCATGCACGTCGGAATCACAGGTTCCAGGAGATCGTGCCGCTGAACGCCGGCAACGTGCTCGGCGCCGAGGACAAGGCCCCGGCGCGCAAGTGGCTGGACCTCATCCGGCGAGCCCTGAACGGCCCTGCGTCCGACGCCGCCACCTCCTCCTCGTCGAGCAGCAGAAGCCACAGGTCTCCCTCGGACAGGCACCTGCTCCAGAAAGCCAGCCGGGTGAGCTTCTCGGACCTGCTGGCGGCAGCGGAGGACGACAGCCGCAGGGCGAGCACGGCGTCGTCCGAGCGGGACGACGACGACGACGACGTTGGCAGCGAGCCGTCCACGTCGTCGTCGGCCCCGGAGTCGGCCCCGGAGTCGAGCAGCGAGGAGGAGCCGGCGGCCCGGCGGCACCGTGGCGGACGATACCGCTACCGGCTGGCGGCCAGCAAGCAGATGGTGGGCATCCTGCTGTGCGTGTGGGTCCGCGCCGACCTCCTCCCCTGCGTCGCCGGCGTCCGGGCGTCGTGCGTCGGCAGGGGCGTCATGGGCTACATGGGCAACAAGGGCTCCGTGTCCGTCAGCCTCACGCTGCGCGACGGCGGCGCAGGCGCGTCGCTGTGCTTCGTGTGCACGCACCTCGCGTCCGGCGACAAGGACGGCGACGGCGCGCGGCGCAACGGCGACGTGGCAGAGATCCTGAGGCGGACGAGGTTCGCGCGGCTGGACTCGCCGTGCAGGGCGGGGTCGCCGGTGACGACCATCTTGGAGCACGAGTAAGTAGCTAATAAGCTAGGCCTAGGCCTCCGGATGCATTGCACGGACGGATGTCGTCCACGCCATTACTGACCCAACGGAACAACGTGCGTCGGTGCGTACAGCAAGGTGATATGGCTGGGCGACCTCAACTACCGGCTGCTGGAGCGAGAAGGAGGAGGCACGCGGGAGCTGGTGGAGCGGCACGAGTGGGCGGCGCTGCTGGAGCGGGACCAGCTGCGGGCGGAGCAGAAGGCCGGGCGCGTGTTCGCCGGGTGGGAGGAAAGCCGCATCGCGTTCCCGCCCACCTACAAGTACGTGGCCGGCTCCGACGCCTACGCCATGATGAGCGTCGCCGACTCCTGTGCCGCCGCCGACGGCTCCCGGTCCCGGGACCGGAAGAAGCGCACGCCGGCCTGGTAATATAATTATGCTTATCCGACGATCCTACTGATTACTGAATTAATTAATGGCTAGCTTGGCTGATCGAGACGCGCGCGCGCGTGCGTGCTGTTGCTGCATTGGCAGGTGCGACCGCATCCTGTGGCGCGGCGAGGGGATGGAGCAGCGCTGGTACGCGCGCGGCGAGTCGCGCTTCTCCGACCACCGCCCCGTCGCCGCGCTCTTCTCCGCGCGCGTTGGCGGCGACAAGCCGGCTCCGGCGCACTCGTCCAGGTTCTGATGGCACGATGGAGCTTTGCGTGCTCGATCGGTTCGCGCGACGACACTGGCACCGGGTAATTCGACGGCCATGGATGTCATGGCGAGGATAGAGCATGGATGCATCATGCATGGCGCGTCCGTGCGTGCCGTCGGGCTATGCGTCGGCGATGAGCTGACACGACAAGGAGGCCGGAGGGGCGCCGACACCGGCCGAGGTCCGAGGCCCCGAACGGATAAAACATGCAAATATGCAGGCATGCACAGAGCGCCGCCGCCAGGTGCGTGCCGTGCCCATGCGTGCTGAGTAGCTGATGGCCATGGATGGGGCATGATGATTGATTTTTTTTAATTTTAGATCATTAAAAATTTGTTTAATTTTTTTGATCATTTTAGCGACCTTAAATTAAAAAACTCAAAACTAGAAAGTCGCAGATCTCATCGAGAGCTACAACTTTCATATAAAAATCATCTCCATTTGACAGCATATAAAAAAGATATGATTTTTCCAAGGCGACAAGTGCTTGTACGCGATTAATATACTGCTGAAAATTAGTTTAATTTTTTTAAGCATTTTAATGATCTCAAATTAAAAAACTCAAAACTATAAAGTTGTAGATCTCGTCGAGAGCTACATTTTTCATATAAAAATCATCTTCATCCGAGATCATAAGAAAAAGATACAATTTTTGAAATATTTTAGAAATTATAGCTACAGTACCCCCGAAATAGAAATATAACCGCCTGACATGTGGGCCCCACATGTAGGACCGCGCCACGTCAGCATTGGGACTAGATGACACCCGAAGCCAAGTTCAGGGACCCAGATAACACCCGAAACCAAGTTTAGGGACCCAGAAAAACACTGTTCAAAGTTCGGGGACCTAAATGACACCTAAAGCCAAGTTCAGGGACCTAGATGACACCTGAAGCCAAGTTCAGGGACCTAGAAATATACTGTTCAAAGTTCGGGGACCTAAGTGACACCAGCTGCCAAGTTCAGGGACCGCCGGTGAATTTTTCTCGGTGAGTGTTGCTAGCCTCCACCTCGAGCGTAGGCCTGCTGCTGCCTCCCTCTGCCTGCATGTAATTGTAGGAGATGGGGATCATTGAAATTAATCGATTCTTTTTTTTAACTAATCAGGTAGAGGAGCTGCCGATTATATATTAAAAAGAAGATAAACTTAAAATGGGCACAACGATATAACAACGACCAACAACCACGTCGCAAAACAAACTCAACAAAAAGAAAAGAAAAACAACCCTAGTTTGTCAGATTAGGACATCGACACAAACTGCACAAAGCCGGAGCTCAACTCAAAAAAGAAGAAAAAAAAGAGAACCACCACTATCTCCAAACCACCGCACTGCACCGCCAATCCCCGGACGACTAAGGACGTCAGGGCAAAAACACCGTCGTCACCGCTTGCGCCGTCGTCACCGACGATGACCCACACCGAGCTAGCCTGCTTCCCAGCAAGACTAGCCGCCATAGGTCGCTGCAAGCCGTGTAGCCGTTCCGCAATCGGATCCGCATGCGCCACCTGTCAAACGATGTACCACACCGGACTAGCCACCGCCAAGCAGGGCTAGCCGCCGTAACCCGCTGCAAGCTGCCAAACCAACACGTGAGAAGATGCCTCTAGTGCTCACCAAGCTGATCCCATCCACTGAGATGCAGGCGCGTGCACTGTAGTTTCCATCAACCTAGTTGCCTCATCAAAGGTAGAGTGCCACATGGGTCCTCCAGCTGCTAGTTAGAAAACCTCCTTACGCCGGAACGACTGCCGCCGAGCGGGACCACCTGCCGCCAAACCACACAGGTCACCTCGGCAACGCAAATCTGCTGGCCACCACCTCCCATGCCAGCCTCCGCGCCAACTTCGTGAAGAGCAGAAACAAAAAAAAAGTGGAGAGCAAAAACCAAAGCAAAATACCTATATTATCAACTTGTGAAGCCATGTCTCATTTCCTCTTACAAGAGTTGCCTTTATCATCCATTCTAGTATTGTTGATTTCAGATGATGCAATCAATTCGGATGCATTAGCCTCAGCCTCTAGACAAGCCTGACGACTACGTTGGTACTCACGATTTTTTTCCTGAAATTCCTCCTTGTGGTTAGGTAATGCAGCATACCTTCTCGTTGATACTCATGATTTTTTGCCCGAGCTTCCTCCTTTTTAGCTGTGATTTCAGATGGTGCAATCAATTTGGATGCATCAGCCTCGGCTTTCAGACGAGCCCAACGACTACGCTGATATTCACGTTTCTTGGCTCGAACTTTGTCCTTCTCATCGCTAGGCAATGCAGCATACCTATCTCGTTGATTTTCACGTTTTTTGGCCCGAGTTTCCTCCTCATTGTTAGGCATACCTACACAAACTTTGTCAGTACTTATTTCATACATTTGGCACTCCAAAATGCTTTTGCGTTACATTTTAATGCTTTACGTTCCTACTATTAGATCTATACAAATTTATTATTTTTTGCCAACATAAAGGAACTAAATCACATAAATCATTTAATAAATGAAGAAATTTTGGTTAGAGTAACATATGAAAACATATTTTTCACAGGCAGAGGATAAAGTTATGAATTTAGCAAAATTAATGTGGCAGTACCCATTCCACCATTTCCAAACCATGACCAACCATCCTGCCAGATTTTCCTAATCATCATGTTACTAAAAAGATTATCATCTCACGTGTTGTATAGATCATTAGTCACGATTAAAATTATACCTTCCCAGCCCAAGACTACAACGCAAGAATCGCCTGAAACACATTTGAATAAGAAAGGAGTAGAAAACTAATTCTTTTGGGAGGTTTATTGCTGACAGGGACGTATGCCGTATTATCTGTAGATGACAGGGGTAGCAGATGATTTACGCAAGGCACAGAAACACAGTGATTTTATTTGGAACAAAAACAGGGGCTACAGTATAAAGCTGCGCGCACTATGCTACGGTCTCTGTCCATGAACCGTGGACCGGTGGTGTGGTGTGCCCATCGTTCACCGTGAACCATGTCCACAAGTGAAGGGTTATGGCCTTTTAATCCTGGCCGCAGGTCAAGACATGGACGGTTGAGGGTGTGCATGTATACATGTATACAAGTGGTATTGTTTTTCTACAAGAAAACGGCCATAATTAGCATGCATGACATCGTGGTGATGTCATCAAGCTAATAAGGACCAAAGGCAGACACACGGCCGGCTGCTTTGCTCTGCCTGCTCGTGTGCCATGATCGCCGGCGAGGTGAGGCACCGGGAGGAAGAGGGCGTTACCGCGAACTCGATGAGACTGATCTCGACGTCGCGGGGTTCACCGAGAAGACAGCTCCACGAGCGGCGAAGAAACTGGAGAGAGAAATCGGGCTCCAGTGAGGCACAGCAAGAGTGTTACTCAAAGAAAAGCGAGAAGGGCACCCACGGCAGCAGCGTCCTCCTGCGAAGCTCGTCGGCGGGGAGGATGTGGAGGAGGAGATCGACCCCGGCGGCGGCGGGTGGAGTTCGGCAAAGGCTTCAGCGGCGGCGGATGGTGGCGCTGCTAGAGCGGGAGCGGGACTGCTGGCGATTTGCGACGTCGTCCTCCCCTGCCGGCCGCTTCGTCCACGGTGCGTCCGCCGTCTACTGCCTCTCTACAAACCATTGCCCATGTTTCCAATCCAAATCAGTCACAGATCAACACCGAAGGTGGATGGAGAGCATACCTGGGAGACGATGGGACTCCTTCTGAGCGGAGACGTAGCCTTCTTCTCGTCAGGGCCGGCAGTGGAGCAGGAGGCAGGCGCCTCCGTTGGAGTCGGCGTGGAGGTCCTCGGCAAGTGGCGCGTACTTGAAGAGGACAGCGTTTTTGTGGAGCGTGTGGGAGGGAAAGAGAAGGAGCAGTAGGTCGTCTGCTGCCAGCGACGGCACTCTCGTAGCAACGGCCGCAGCGCGCGGCGGTGCGGGCGGAGGCGACGCCGGCGATGTTGGCGATGCGTGGTCGGTCCGCCGGTTTTCCCGTGCGCGAGAAGTCGCGATGAGGATGGGCGGGCCTGCGGCAGTTTCCCGTGCGCGAGCAAGCGTGAAGCGTTGCGCGGGCAGGCGGGTACGTGCGGGCGCTGTGCGCTCAGGCGGGTCTGTGCGGGCGGGTACGCGGCGCTTTGGTGAAAAAAAACGCGAGAGAGGTGTCATCGGCAATGGAAAACATATGTTCCTGCCGCCGTTCTTCTCTCGTGGGTTCACATGTCAATGAAAGTGGGTAGAAAATTTTTTTAGGTAATCAATGATTTTTAATTCTTTGCTCCTTTATAGTATAGAATAGATAGATATAGATAAAATTTAATTATATGTTTTAAAAACTTTTAAAAAAATCTACACTATTTATAACCAAAATCATAATATTTTAATAAAAATAGGTGAAAAATGATATATTTTTTTGAACTGGGGAGCTTCGCTCCTCATTCTCACGCACTGTACACGGAAATACGGTGGGCCGCGGGATCGAACCCGGGTGGCCGAGCTCACGACTCGTGCTGCTAGCCAAGTGAGCTACGCGCTCATTCCCCGGAAATAGGTGAAAATTGATATTTTGTGTTGTAAATTCAAATATTTACATAGGTATTAAAAAGTCTACTGTGCTCCCCCTGGTTCTGCCACTGAATCCTTGGGTGTGCTGGTAACAAGGGATCTAAGCTAGTTTTGAGATCTCTTCCAGATCATGTAAACGCTGTAATCGCTGATGAACAATCAGCTTATGAGTAATGAGAAACCACCCATTATAAAAAAAATGCATTGAACAGAAGAACCGACGAGCAAAAAAAAGAAAAAACGGCAATAATAGTCTGAGGCGCAATGGGCCGTGTTGAGCCATAATTCCAAGGGTGGTGGTCCGTGGGCTGCGCCAGCATGAGTGGACAAGAGACCACGTGTACTTCCATACAAAATCGAATGAAGGCAACACACAAAATCACCTTTTTCAGTAAAGCTAAATTTCAATCGAGTGATTTAAGACTTGCTCTCACTCAAATTTTTCTATCCAATCCAAGGATGTCACATGGTTGGGGTTAGGATTTGGGAGGTTTGCGAGCTTGAATCCGTAGGCTTAGAGTGCCGAGGGAGAAGCAGGCCGCCCCTGCGGTGGTAGTGGGTGCGGGGGAGGCGTGCGGGCGAGGCGGTGGTGGTGCTACCGGCCGGGCAGTGGGGAAAGGCAGTTGGGCTGGGCACGGGGGAGGGCACGACTGAGAGTCTGAGATTGCCCATTCACCTTCACCGAGTTAGTTTGGTGACAGTCGGAGGCGGCGAGGTGTCACCGGAGCCGGGCGAAGGGGGTGGCAGCGGTGAGATTGACTGGAGATGAAGAAGACGACGAGGAGGAGGCGGAGGAGGCAGATTTGATAGACTTAGGTTCAGGCCATGGTGGTTGGCAGTAGATCCGACTGCATAGGAGCCGCCGGAGCCCAGCGGGGAGGCAGAGGCAGTGGGGGTGAGCGACGCGTAAAGAGGTTGGGATCGGATGGAGGAAGATAAGGTGGAGAGAGGTAGATTTAATGTGGGCCCTTTATTGTATATTTAAGGGTGTCAAAAAAGATTAATAAATGATTATTGTCCTTAAATTAGTCGGTTGTTAGTTGTTAGGTTGTTACTCCATCCGTTCCAAATTATAAGACGTTTTGGCACTTCTAGATATATAGATTTTTATATGCCCTTAGATATATACTATGTCTAGATACATAGAAAAACAAACGCCTAATAATTTGGAACATAGGAAGTGTAAAGACATTTTTTTCTAGCAAACACACAAAATCACCTAAGGGGGTGTTTAGTCCTCATCCCATCGAATATTTGGAGACATGCATGGAGCATTAAATATAGATAAAAAAATAACTAATTGCACAGTTTGCATGTATTTTGCGAGACTAATCTTTTAAGCCTAATTAGTCTATGATTGGACGCTAATTGCTATAGTTATACATGTGCTATAGTATCCCGAAAACTTTACGGCCTCTGAACTAAACACGCCCTGAGTGATATTTACCTATCAATATGCGCTCAATCTGATTCTTTGCAGCAATACACACATGATCGCACGTACAACGAGCAAGCTAGCTAGCTCTGGTGTGTGCATGCATATATGCATCATGCATGATCCTCCTGCAGAGCAGAGGAGGACAGAGAGAGAACACGTGCATGCATGCATGCAGCTCATGCGTATATGAGACTATCTGCACCGGCACCTCTATCCCATCCGGTATAGTCTCCTCCAGCATGAATATCGCTGCACCGGAGCACGGGACAGCCTCCGCTACGGCAGCTGCTCCGCTAAATATAGCGTCTGGCGGGAGATTTAGCGGGAGAGTGAGGAGAGAGGTGAGAGGTTGCAGTGGTGGGCCCTGCTGCTTTAACCAACAAAAAAAAATGTTATAACTCGCAAATCAAAGAACCAAATTAAATTTCAATTGTACCATTAAATTCGTGACAATAAATTCTTCATAACAAGATGTCTCATAGATATATTTAGATAAAGTGACAAGTGGGCCCACAGTGGATAGAGGATGATATAGAGGATGGATGGATGCGGGAAAACTGTATATTTTGTGATGACTATAATGAAATATTCCTTTTAGAGAATAAATATAGAGGTCCATGAGTGCGGATAGTCTCATGCGTTATATATGTATGTTCCAGATGGGCACAGCAAGGAGATCGAGCTCGCCCAACTAATCCTGATCTCGTCCTCGTTGTTTTCCTCCCAAAAAGTAAAGCATGTCTTCCTCCGATCCCAGCAGGGACGACGACAGGATCGGACTACAGGAGTGAGGGAGCACGCAAATACTGAAAAAGCGCATGCAAATACGGCCAGCTAGCTAGCAAGCAGAGACGACGGGAGTAGAGACGAGAGACTCAGCTCACGGTGTGTGGTGTGTGTATTTGTATACTCCTTGGTCGGCAATATAGAATAATTTGTTGTATGGTTGTTTTGAGTTACCAAAACAATTGTACTAATTTACAAGTTTATTATAACATTATGGTATATATATCATTATAAATTATAGTAACACATATATCGTAAATATATATTTATTTTATCATAAAATAGTATAAACATTATCATAAATCAAATCAGCCACAGAATAAGTTATTCTATGACCAGCCACAAATTAGCCTTACGGAAAATCATTTCTGCTCCTATGATGTAGCTAGACTTCCATGTGTTTATCTCAAGATTTATGATGTAATGGCCCGACGAACTATTTCTATATGGAGTGTGATCATACTAAACCATCTGAGCTATTATGTAGGTCAAGTATGCATCAAGTATACGTAGAATATGTGGTTATACTTATTTTATATACTGTTACGGTGGTATTATAATAATATACTAAAAATGTGGACTTCGTTGAATTTTTTTTAGCATAGTAATGGCCCTTTTTTAGCATGGCTCCGACTTCTTGTAGCTCTTGCCACGGAGCCGTGCCAAATGGCCATTAAAAACACGACCTTACAAGGAACTTGGAGGAGCTAGAGCCGTGAAAATATGGCTTCTCTAGCTCCTCCCCCACAAACTTAACATAATTATTATAAAACTGCCACTAAACTTGTTTTTGCCAAACGTTTTCTAAAACATCGTCAGCTCCACCCGAGAAGTTGCTCCACAAAAGGAGTTGGAGCCCTGGTATGAGAACACCGGAGCCCTGCTAAACCAACCTTATAATTTAAAAGATCTTAAATATAAGTATACAAACATACTCAAATGGATAGATGAGTACGCATCCATATGCAAGGTGGTTTGTTGAAGATGTGAGTAGCTACACTAGAGGTAGAAAAAAAACTCACACACAATTGTTTTTCAGCACCGCCCGCGTGTGTCATGCAAAATATTATCCCGAGCTAATCATCGAGCCTTCCCTTGAGCATGCAAGCAAGCGAGCTGCATAGATGCTTCTTCTTCCTCAATACAAAGACGATGACGTCCTATATACAAGAGGAAGTCGACATCACAAAAAGTTGATTAGCATGTAACATGTGCCCACCAGTGATTAGCGCAGCAGAGCATATTAATCCTGGGTATATATCGCAATCAGCCAATCACTGCCTGTGCCTTAGCTTGTTAGTGCTAATTGTTTGATTAGCAAACCACTTTGCTTGCTTGGTTCTAATTAATTAACTTCTTCTCTGCTGGTTTCTTGGAAGCCAACCACTCACCACATCCCAAAAGATCGGACTACTTTTCATCTGTGCTCCTATTCTATATTACTGTACACGCACAAACTTGTCATTTGCCAAGGAATAGGATATATTCTAAGTACTATTCTATTCTAAACTGTAAGTAGATCGTTTTGGCTTTTTTAAATACATGACTTTTGCTATATATATATAAGTACCTAGCTAGATATAAGCTATGTCTAGGTATCTAGAAAACCAAAACGGCTTACAATTTATAGCAGTTAACAGGTAGAGTACGTAGTTTCCCGGTGTTTAATTTGGAACTCGTCTGCTGTGTGTGTCTGCGCACTTCATCTATCCTCTAAATGATGTTGTTAATGTCCCAATAATGAAAAAGAAAATGCTGAAGAGAGTGCCTGGTTTCTTTTTGATGTAAAGGGGGTGTTGACCCCTGATTAATGGTTATATATTAATTTAAAAGAAGAGGACTTCACCAAGACTCAAGTATTAATTTTTTTTGCACTAGTTCTCCATTATATTAGTGGAGGCTCTGATTTAGTTTCCAGTGGTGGCAGCTATATATGTTTTCCACTCTGCACGCCATATGCATGTATATGTGCGAGCTAGTACACATGATTAGAGGATGAACACGGCAGTTCTTATTGTGCTCCACAGATTCATGTTTCACTTAACTCTCCAGCAACCTTTCTGTGTGCTTTCCTCTGAAAAGTTGCCGCCATTGTATATATTTATATCTGCTGCTACATGCCTGTCATTTCAACGATGATTAGAGGGCCGGGGACGAAGCCATCAACACCACTCAGAAAGGCGCCATCACATACATGTAGGGATGAAAACGGATCGGATACGGACGGATATCACTGATATCGTATTTGTTTTCATATTTATGTCTGGATTCGGATTCGAATACGGATAGTATAAAAAATACCGGATAGGATACGATTGGATATCGACATCATAAATATGTGATTTAAATATTCGGATACGAATACGGTATCGGATGTTAAATATCCGGACTCGGATACGGACGGATTAAAATCCCTCTAAACGGATTCGGTCTCGAATACGGTCGAAAAATATCCGTACCGTTTTCATCCCTACATACATGCATATGCATAACATGGTGGACTTTGATCTGCTGATGGGTGCCTTTAGTTGCCTCGTTGTGCCATCAGTTGACAACTAATCGCCCATCTGAAAGCGGTCCTTGTACCCTAGCACTAGCGCAGATTAAGGCTGTCCTGGCCTCAAAAATAAGCATCCGATCCCTTTTCTTTTCTCTCTTCTCTCTGTCCTTTTTTTGGGCATTGCATCCTTCTTGAGGTGGCCAATAAAATGAACTTGCATATGCTACATTTTCAGACATTATTACATTATGCTTGCTTCCCCACCACATTACTCTATCCCCTTTCTACATGTCATTAGCTAGCCAGGGCACAGTGTAATAATGTGTTAGACAAGTCAAAATAGGGTACTAATAAAGCAGCAAACTAACAACAATCTACACTAATTTGAAAGGCTAGCATGTATCCATATGCATGCATGGGTGCTTTGTACTCGATCCAGTGACCCTTCACCAACACATAGCAAGTGATTTGGTAGTGTATGATCGCTAGCTAGGGTTCATTAGGGAGCGATAATGCTTATGAATTAGCCACCTAATCTGTCTGTTAACCACGGTGCTGGCGCGTGTCCCCGGCCGAATCATTTTCTTAATCCCTAGCGGATCCCAGCCCCATGGTGGGATCATGAGATCAAGCAAAGGTGATTAAATATTATCAGTGATGATGCCGCCAGCAGACGCAGTTAACATCATTCGTACACTTGATGTGTGCCTTTAGTTTCTTGTCCGTGGTTCTGTCATGTGCGATTTCATTGCTTATGTTGGAGATGATGCGAGTTTATATATATTGGATCAACAATAAAAGGCAGTGCGTGGACTACTGCATGGTCGGTCCACTGACAGCAAGTCAGCAATATGCCAAGAGCAACAGCCATAGTGTATAGAGGTTACTGTGTACTAGTGGTGTTGGTATGTGCACATTGCTCACATTTTTCTTGGGCGGGATCATCACTGGCTAGTAACTTATAAGTAGCGTCAGTGTTTATGCTTGCTTGTTGCTTCTAATACTGGTGTCCACTCAAAGATAGCATGATGGGTAGTGCTCACTTCAGTCACTCATATGTATTCTTTTCATATTTTTATATTTTGCAAAGCCTTTACTCATTGATAAATGACATTTCAAATATCAGGATGGTACAACGATCTATTAATAACTTCGATATTCTAGTCCTTGTGTTCGCAAATGTATGGCATTTGAGAAAGCTTACTGTTTGTTGTCGTTGTTGTTTCATTGTCAACGCGGAGAGAGAGAGAGAGAGAGGAACCCCCACCTAGATTTTATAGATTCACCCAAAACAACCTGTGGAGATTAAAGAGAAAGTGTAGTGTTTATTTGCAATTATAGTAGCATTCTAGCTTGCAGTCCTTCACCCCAATCTTCAATTATTGCTAAGAAGAAGCTCCAAGAGGGAGAGGGGAAGAAATAAATAAAGGGTTAGGGGATATTCACACCCTGGATCTCAAAACTAGGCATTACCAAGTAAAAACAACATAACACAGTTTCTGTGGATACTCAAGTTTTCATTTGATCTATATGCATGCTTCCAACCTTGATAGTACACTACAACAGATGTTAAGTTTTATGTCATTTAGTTTGTCATAATATCTACAATTTACATCATAAATTAACATTTATGACACGAAACCAGTTTAGAGACATGGGCAGAATAAATTTGCAGATGCGAGCAACTAACACATCTGTAAATGAAAAGATATACAATGGCAGCCATACAAACGACTATGTTGTTTGTATCTACAGAGGTAGGTGCTTATGTTCGCCTCTAAAAATCATTGTAAAAAACAAAAAAAAGGTGACATATGTCCTGGTCACTGGCTCCACAACCGCCAAGGGCCACCATTGTGGTACCGTGAATGCATTCTCCACTGAGCTTTCGCATCCTTTGCTTGTGCAAGATCCAATCGGTGTCCGGCTCAACCAAAGAGGGGAGGGGTTTTATAGGACAAACCTAGTGGAACAATTCTCATGTGCAGGGCATGCCATGAAAAAATATCTTTACCACCAAGCTAGAGATGACCCACTCGGGCATCATCCCCATCCACCATAGACTTGGCCTCAACATCTTAATCCACTGTGGTAGCCTCCACCTATTGTGTGTGTGAGAGTGAGAGGCAGAAGTGGTGATGATGGAGATGATTCATGCGGCAGAGCTGTCTGGTAGAGGCGCAGTGGCATGGATCTAGCCACCATTGTGAGGCTTACACATGGATCAGCACTACTCATGGAGGAGAAGAGAGATGAAGGTGAGGAGATGGCCTACCATAGGAGAGTGGGAGGGAGGCTAGGCTCCGGCTAGAGGAGATCAGTGGGATAAGGCAGCGATGGCGCTTGGAGAGAGTGAGAGGGGGTGTTGGATCTGAGAAATAGAGAGCGTGAATGTATGAGGAAGTGAGAGGTAGTTGGGCGGATGAGGTTTATGATATATTGTTAGGGTTTGTGTCAATGGACGAGCCTCTTTCATGTGTGGGCAGGCCTCTTAACAGGGCCGTCTCTATAAATTTATTTTTTAGAGGTGGGCTTCTCCCACTTGGCCCCAAGATTATTTACAAAGGCCGTAAAAAATACCCACCTATGTAAATAAGATACAATATCTCCAAAAATTTATTTTTATAGTATTAATATTTAGTTTCAAAAATGAAATGAATCCAAATATATCTAATAAGTAGCCACATGCACGCATCTTCCCTTTTCTTTATGAGGATTGCTAACATCTTTTGTCTTTTTCATGGGATTAATCACTAAATTGCATTAGCCTCTTAATAGCTTGTCATCCAATTATCCAACACCAACATAGGGGGGGAGGCATAGATGCCTTCCTTAGATCATGGTCAAATATAACATCATTGGATCTGTTTATTAAATATAATTTTGATATAAAAATATGATAAATTGGCCCACATTCTCTGGTAAAATTTTGTGTGGATAGAAAAAAACATAATGTTTTATGAAACTATTATAACGACAAAAACCTTACTCAGGCCAACATTTCACATGCTCAACCACGATATGTCAAGTTGTATTGATGGTCTCGAATGGATTATGTCTCAGTTTCTCCTTGTTTTATTTATTGATGTTATTGAAAAGATTATGTTTCATATGCTCATTCCCTCCTCCAGGCCCCACCCCAATAATTAGATTAAGCTAGCTTTTGGTGAATTATTAGTTAGTGCTTCCAATTCATTACTACTAGTTTACTACTACTAGATGAGATCTTATATATCTCTGCAGAGCAACATTTGCATACACAACATGCGCATGTTCATGTGGATCAGAACAAGAAGAAGAAGTAGTAGACGACTATAATTAAGAAGAAATTAATAAGCAGGCGCACATCTCTGCACAGTCTTACCATGATCATGAACGGAGTGTGAGTAAAGCAGGACACATAGAATATTCCACGATGATTCTGACAGAACGAGAGGCCTTAATCACTAGCTAAATATCTCTTGATGATAGTCAGTTCTACATGCGTGTATATTATACTTCCATCCAGTTAATTAATTACTACCAAGTTAAGTGAGTACTTAACCGCCGAGCATATGCATGATGTATATCTTGAGCTAATGGGCGTTAACTAATGTAAAATGCTAAAACGGCGCAGCAAAGTGACTGGGAATAATCTGTTGTTACTAGCTACTACTTGACGAGCTAAAGATACTGACCATATCATATTCTAATAAGTATCTTTGCTTGCATTGCCTGCCCTGCTTGAGTCATCAAAATATCTCCGAACTGAGCGAGTAGTGTGGTTGATGATGCTGATGACCTCACCCGGGCGGCGTTAGTTTAATTTTACTCAAAGAGACAATAAGATTTATCGTAAGTGTGTGTATATTATTATACGCCTGGACGGTTGTCGCGGCGCTTGGTAAAATACAAGGATCAGTTTCATTATTAAGATCCTCTTTATTTGACAGGGTTTCCCTGTCAAACGGCTTCAGATTAATTGCTACAGTAAGCAAACCTGTCAATAGCACGTAGGCTGCCGACCGGTGCAAATCCTACCTATAAATAATGAGTTGATTCCTAATCTGTCTGTATAGTACTTAGAGGGATATAGGTTGGTCCTCCAACTTTGAGTCATATCCGTAAGAAAAGAAAATGAATTCAAGTGGTAGAGCCATCGACATATGAAGAAGCACTTAACCCGTGCTCAACCGACCCATCTAGCTTGAGTATTCTTTCATTCTTCCCTTATATACTCTGACATAGATAGATCCTCCTTCTTTGATCCATTCATTGATAAAGTAGTCTTCGTGGACAGTTTACCTTTTGAATCGACAGCTAGCTTTCCTAGTCCGAGGCATATGACTTTTCCAGCTAATCCGTTAATGCTATGACTGGAGGGCTGCGTTGCACGAAAAAAAAGTCAGTCGTTGTGTAACTATCTACAGAAAATATATGTGCGGCAGGCGTATCTTGGGCAGGTTGTTTTTAGGGTATTTTCTAGGCCCTGTAATTCGAGAAAACTTCTGCTTCTATGATATACCTCAGGAGAGAACACCAACGCAAGCGCTTTTTAAATTGCTACAATATCACGGGAAGTTGATATCAATGAAGTAAAAAAAACAGGCTTCAGCGCTTCTAAGCAATGATATAAGGGCCCGTTTGAATCCACCAACTAAACATTAACGGGCTAAATTTTGTTGCTATGGATCCAAACGGTCCAGCTAAAAGACCAGCAAAAGTTTAGCTGAGTCAGCTAAACTTAGCTAAAGTTTACCTAAGTCTATTAGCTAGAGGATCTAAACACCTCAGCTAAAGTTTAGCTAGGAGATCTTTTAGTTGGCTAAAGTTTAGCTCTAAAATTTTAGCTAGCTAAACTTTAGTTGGATGGATCAAACCAGACCCAAATAGTGCTAGTGTAGATACAGCTGAAACGACTGTTGAAAGTCTTTAAGCCCTGCCAAAAAGAACCTAAGTACATAGAGCGGACCAATCTTCTTTCTGTTCTCTTACTAAGAAATACTACAAGCAGCAGTGATATATAATTTTATCCATGCAACGCTGGGGTCACCGCAAAGCTAGCTACCACTACGGCTGCACTAACATTTAACAATTTTATGCATGTGATCGATCTTCTACTACGCCATCCTACGATATCAACGAATTCCTGTGTGTTGTACCTACTACCTACTTAATTACTAGTAGTATGTAGTTATGATCCCAGCGAGATGATTATTATTGAGTGATTAGCTGTCAATGAGTGGTTAGTACCAAGTTAAAAAAGAGCAAGTGATTTACTTGCATTAGCACATTAATTAAGCTTTCTTTGCATTGTTCGTTTTTTGTCTTTCTTTCTGTGATTCAATTTCTCTTTTTTTTTTCTTTACTCCCTCCTACTCGCTCCTCCAACTGACGCATGCATGCGTGCAGCTGACCAGTCAACGCGAGCGGCTTACGCCTGCATGCTAGTGGGCACCAATATGCATGATGCATGTACATCGGCTGGCAACTGCTGTAGTACGCGCAACTTGGGACGACACGGACGGTCAAATGGAGACCAGTGAGATATTTTTTCCATTTGATTTGAATTGGCGCTACACTTTAAATTTTCACTCCAACTGGAAGTTTCCATAACCCATTGAAATTTCGTGAACCACCTTTGAATTCCTAGTGGGAACATCATTGCAACTTCCATTTTAAGGTCCAAATGATGATCAAGTTTACTACGAATCTGAAAAGAAAGTTTTTTTTAATGTTGTGTTGTGCCAAATCAAGATACATCTCCATCGTCGCCTCCTCGCGTCCAGCAGATACCCACACCACCGCCATCGTCACACTACTGCAGCACCACGGCAACGCGCTACCGATGGAGGTCTTCGTCGTCTCGAGGAATGAGGAGCTCGTTCCAGCTGATGCAGGTGTCTCCCTCGTTCTCATCACGCTCGGTGGTGCCATCTCACCGGTAGAGGTTCGGGCGCACCTTTCCTCGGTGTACCACATCTCTGAGGACACGGCGATCCATCGCGCCTTCCAGGATCAGTCCTCACCGTTGTGAGTTAGAAGACGTTGATGGCGGTAGGCACGATCCTGGTGGTGCTGATGGGGGCGATGCTTGTCGTGCTTGACTTAACGCAGTGCATGGAGTCCACGCCGGACCTGATGGTGTTGGAGGCAGAGCTTGCTGCTTGATTGTCAGTCGTGCCTTCAGTCTCACGGGCCATCGGCATGGCCACCTGTACATCCCCTGACGATGAAGACAACGCATCGCCGCCGGATTCCTCGAACGGTGACGATGGTGGTCTGGCTACATCGCCAAGGTCGACCTCACCTACGATTCTGGAGAGTTTGGAGGAGCGCCTCTGCCTTCCTTTATACACGCCCCTCATTCGTGGGCCACCAAGGCTGCGCAGGCCTCGGACGCCGACCCCCGCTCAGTCACTGCGTCGTAGTGAACACATAGCCGCCATGCCGCGCGAAGCAGACTCCACCAAGCAAGCTCAGTGCATACTCATGCAGGAACTGGGGGCGGTGGCACCCTCGCCCAATGTAGACTCCGAGACGGTGCGCAAGTACAAGACCACATTCAGGGCCCCTTTGTCACCCAACAAGCAGGAGGCACTGAACCTGTTGTTTGGAGTCGAATTCGATCCGGTGGCCCTGAACCTGGATATGGTCGGGTTGGACGCTGAGGATATTTAGGCCTTACGTCGTGCCGGTTTGTCGCAAAATACTTCTATGTAAATCACAACCACGTGTGTTTCGGTTGCGGGTCTCGGTAATCATCTTATTACCGTGACCTGCCTAGGATGTAACAAACTCTACTTCTGCTTAATGAAAAACGTGCCACGGCACGATCTCGAAAAAAAAAGAAACTTTTGTACCACAATTTGAAGGAAAAAGTCTGAACCAAAACTTCGGGCAAACATAACAAAACTTCTGAACGAAAGAAGAAACAACTAGTTTCAAAGAAGAAATGTTGAGAGATACAACTCGAAAAACAAAACAAGAGTCACACCCTATTTTCAGTATCAATGACGTGGTAGCGATGCCAAAGGACATATATAGACCTTGAAATGAGCCCTAAGACCATTGGCGGAACGTGAGATACAATCAAGGGTGGAGGGAAGGGGGGCAACTATAGTAAAAGTAGAGGTATCCTTTTGCATTCTCAAGAGAAGGTTGATGGGATAGGAGAGCTTGGAGATTGATGGATAGGCACAGGTATTAAAATTTCCTTTCAGAGGAGCTTCTCAAGAGAGATTGATGGCATAAGAGAGTTTGGAGATTTATGGATGGGTTAGGCACTAAAATTTCCTTTCAGGTCAACTAATCAAATGGAGACCTGCCTAAGACCCACAAACCATGCACACCTCATCTTGTATCGCTAGCGTGTGATAGAAAATGCATTCACACACCATGTGGCGTGCATGCGTGTGGCGCTGTGCATGAACATGTGTGGCACCTCGTCGTATCGAATAGCTTCATCTTCATCCATGATTTGTAGCTATAGATCCAATCCTTTGCCAAAGCGGAAGCGAAATCAGGCTTGCAAAGAAGCGAATGAAGCTTTGCAAGCTCGAGTGTCGCCAGTAGGCGGAGTCCGACCTTGAATATGTGCTTTAGATCTAGGTCTAAGTCGAGAATGTGTGCTAATCGGGCTTGGCCTTTCTATTAGCATACCATGTTTTTTTTAGGTTTTTTCGAATATGGATTCAGAGAGTGAAACACAGAGCTCGAACCAGTTGGATTTTTCAGTGTAGATCGGGTCAGGTCGAGGAGTTAGAATTTTCATTGTAGATCATGTCGGATCAGGTTAGGTTTGTGGGAGGAGGCTTTACTAGTTTTTCACTTGCTACATCACAAAATGCATCATGTGGGGCCCACAAGTAGGGACCTGTGTGTGGACCGGGTGCGTGACCAACGGCCGGAGGTGCGCCCATTTGGCAGGGCAGGGGAGAGCAGCTCGCACGCCACACCTATAAAGGCAGCATCCAGCCCCATGGCGCCACGCTTGGCTACCCTACCCCTCCCTCTCCTCTCCGCTCTTGGCTTCAGTTACTACTCAGTCTACTAGCTAGCAACCGCTCCGGAGCGGTTTCCCTCTCGTCGCCATCGTTCCCCTCTTCTCCTCCCTCCGTTCCCCATCTCCGCCGCAGCGCAGGCGCGGAGCGTCTCCTCCCTGCCGGTCTGCAGCGTAAAGACGACGGATTGTCGAGGTGAGTACATGCTCCTGCACTATCATCAGGTTCAGGTCCGTCCATTCTTTCTTGGCGAACCCAGGCCCGCCGTGGACAGGGGCGGCAGGCAGCAGCCCCTGCTGTGCACACTGCAGTTTCAGATGGTTTCTTTCTTTCATCCTCGGATCCCCCACAAAAATACTCGCCGGCGGGTCGTGTTGCTCCGGCCGGTGAGCAGCATCCGTGATCGAGCTTGCAATCTCGCTCTAACGACCTCTGCCTTGCTAATCGACTAGCTTGGTTGGTTCCGCCCGTTTTTTTCTTTCGATCCTGTTTTGTTCAGATCCATGCTTCATTTCTGATGACACGACTCTGCCTGTCGACTGTTAATTAATTCCCCAGAAAAAAAATTGCGAGCAGATTTGAATGCTCTTGCCAAACAGATTGTTGGCGCATGTGCACCGCCCGCTCTGCTCTTATTTTTTTTCTCATCGTCAATAGAAAGCTTACAGTACATTACTTGAGATTCAGTGGCTGTCTCCCTTTATGCCTGCTTTGCTGTTGTATACCATATTCTTGTTCCGGCTTGTCTATCTGATCACATGACCTTTTTTGACAGACAAGAAGAAAGAGGGGAGAACAATTCAGCTGGAAGCCATGAGGACAAGGAATAATCCGACAATGTCAAAGGTTGGTCGATCGGGAGGACGAACTTTAAACTAGTTTTTTATCGAAACTTTGTTCTTTTGAATCTGTAAACAAAGCCAGTCAGCAGGAATTAATAGGATGCCTTTTTGAGTTTTAACCGAGATCGGTCTTCCCTCTCCTGTTCTTTGGTGCAGTCGTCGTCGTGGCCAAAGGCCAAGACGGTGGTGAAGAAATGGCTCAACCTCAAGGACTCTGAGTTCCACTCCGACTGCATCGGTAAGCTGGCGAAGTCTACTTACAACCTCCTTTCATTCTTTCAGCTCTAGGATTTTGTTTCATTTTTCCTTTTTCCTCCAAGCTTTGACATCGTCTGCTCTGATGACAAGACTGCTATGTGGCTGTTTGCTTGGCCAGATGAGAGCTTTGGAGGAGAGAAGATGAGGAGGAGGAAGAGCTGCTCCGACAGAGACGACCTGTCAGGTAGAGTACTACTGTACATTGCAACTTTTTCACAAAGCAAGCAAACATCCTTAGATCTCGCTATGTTGAAAAAGCAAGCGACTTTTCACCAAGCATCCGCATCCTTCTCTCGCTGTGTTGAAAAACCAAGCAACGAGAGAGACAACACAACACTGTTCTTGCAAGTGCAATGACCTTTACAGAGTACTGGCTGCTGCTATGCTTTTACAGTGGCATGTAATGTTGGTTTTTAACCATTCGATTCCTTCTTCTATGTATATATGTATATATATAGGTACTCCCTCCATGTTGGTAAAAGAAATCGTTTTAGACAATGATATGGTCTTCAAAGCATAACTTTGACATCATTTTTCTATAAAAATATTTATTCAAAAATGATATATGTATACTTTTATGAAAGTATATTTCAAGACAAATCTATTTATATTGTTTTCACATTTCCAAACTCAACAACTTAAAAGTTATTCATGATTTATATTCTCAATGTTTGACTCAAACTTTGTCCAAAACGACTTCTTTTACCAATATGGAGGGAGTATATGTATATATTATTTCCTGATGGTTTTGTTTTGTCTCCTGCCCATGCACGTCGACTGCTGCTGTACCTGTACTCCCATCCAGGTGGCTGGCTGGTGGAGCAGGAGAGCTGTGACGACCTGCGGCGGCCACCTCTTCCCCGCCCCCGGTATGGCTCCCCGGCGGCGCCGAGCTCGACGTGGCGGCCTCCCAAGGAACTCAGGTGAGCAAGCCTCTGAGCTGGACGACGCGCCTCTGCGCCTTGGCTTGCGTATGTCCTCCGCCATGGGAACCGTCGTTTTTTTATCTGCAGCCGACCTCAGCTTTTTATTAGGGCTCTTCCAAAATTTTTCGCCTATCACATCGGATACTTGACACATGCATGGAGTATCAAATTTAGACAAAAAATTTGCCAGACGAATTTTGTAAGCCTGATTAGTCCATGATTTGACAATAAAATGCCACAGTAACACATGTGCTAATGATGAATTAATTAAGCTTAATAAATTTATCTCGCGGTTTCCAGAGGAGTTATGTAATTAATTTTGTTATTAATATCCGAACACCCTTTCCGACATCCCATAAAACATCCGATGTGACACCTAAAAGTTTTCATCCCCGAATTTAAACACCCTATCATCACAAAAGTTCAGAGCACACAGCTTGGGGCAAAACAGAAACCACATCCTCTGCCTGTTTCGTTCTGTGGGTGTTTGTGTTTCCTTGTTGAATTCTTGCTGTCATATCATGTCAGACAAGATGTAGCTGTGTGAGTCAACCAATCCAGCCCATGTTCGCAAGTCAAATCGTGCTGAGTTCAAACAATTTCGTTGAGTCGGCGGTTCTGAAAGTGTTAAGACTACCCGCAGTGGGTTCTCTAAACAGATACTCTAAAGTTTTAGAGTATGAATATAGAGTAAAAACTGCTGCACTGGGTACTCTAAAACGATACTCTATTATTTCTCTCACTCTATATTTAGAGTAGTACAGTGCTTACTCTATAGTGGGCAGTGGCGGGCCCCGCTGGCTAAACAAAGGAAAAAATGCTATAACTCACAAACCAAAAATCTAAATTAAATTTCGATTGCACCATTAAATTCGTCTCAATAAATCCTTCAAAACTAGATCACACATGGATATATTTAGATAAAATGATAGGTGGGTCCCACAGTGAATAGAGTGGATAGAGTGGATAGAAGATGATATAGAGGATGGATGGGTGCGGGAGAATTAAGTATAGAGAAGAGAATCTTGCTGACTAAGACGTATAGAGGATAAATATAGAGGTCCATGAGTGCGGATAGCCTAACTACTGGAATATTACTGGAACACTGGTGCTATGTTTTCTGAACACTGGTTAATGCGAATACTTTGGGACTGCCGACCTCTGCCTATCGGTTGTGCCCATGCCTTCTCTGTTTTTTTTTTCTTTTCTGGTGGTCTCCTAGTCCTAGAGCCGGCGGTTGCAGTCGTGGGGATTGTATAATCTCGTCGCTATGCCTAAAGATGCTGCTAGCTAGTACTAGAATAGTTTTTAGATTACTTCAATAGAAAGAATATTTTCTTTAGAAACTAAACCGTAACTGATCCAATCCTGTACGTGTTTAGAAAGGATTGATGAATGGATGAAGGAATGGTCAGTAACTGTAACTGCTGCATTTTCTTCTGTTCTTCAGGATGTTCGTTGGGACATGGAACGTAGGAGGGCGAGCGCCGCATGGAGGGCTGGATCTCTCGGACTGGCTCACCAACGACGGCCCTGATTCCTCCTCTCCTCACATCTACGTCCTCGGGTACGTATCATTCCTGTATGTACGACTTACTCCTACGTACATGGCATGTATAATGTGTTTTCTATCTTTAACATGTATAGTAGTTAATATGTTCAGTAGTTCTTGTAAACACCTCAGCAGTCAACACTTGGCCCGGTCGTATATCTCTCTGAAACTTCTGAAACTCTGAACACAGCATGCTTGCTATTGCTACCGTTTACTGAACACTGACAGGGCCAGGAATGGTTAGCCGTTTCAGAGCAACAAATGCTAATTCCTGCTTTGTCAGGAAGTCAATCATGGCCCTGGTTTAGTTCCCAAATTCTACACCCAAATTCTACTATGCAAAAAGAAGATTCCCATCACATCAAAATGTCGGCACATGCATGGAGTACTAAATGTAGATGAAATTAAAAACTAATTGTACAGTTTTATTGTACTTTACGAGACGAATATTTTGAGCGTAATTAGTCAAAGTTTGGACAATTTTTACCAAATACAAACGAATTAGACGTACTGTTCCAACTCGGGACGCCGAATCCCGGAACTGAACAAGGCCATGAAAACAGAGTGTCATAGGAGTTGGCAGTCCTTTGTGTGGATTTCAGTGTAAAGTAGTGCACTAACCGCATGCTGGCAGTGCCTGCAATTATGAGCAGTACTCCAATGTCATGGTCATGGATTTCAGTGCTGTATTAGTTTCTGAAGTTAATCATGATGATTACTCCGGCATTTACCATTTTCACTTTCAGAAGCTATGAGTGCTGTAGGCATAGTATTCATTACTCAGTCCTAGTAGTGGTACACATAGGAAATGGTAATTTTGTACTCAATTGGTTTTGGTTTCTTCTTTTCCTGCCAACAGCCTGTTCGTTTCGCTGGATCAGCGAAATCAGCAGCTATCCAGCAGTGTTTTTCTCTCACAATAAACCAGCGAACAGTACTTTCAGCCACAATAATTCAGCGAAACGAACAAGCTGCAAGTGTCATACCTTACCTGAAGAGTACCATAAACAGAAGGGTAAAATTATGTCGTGTCACAGCACGCAGAAGTAAGCATGATCCAGTTGGTTTGACCTGCTTTTACAGAATGTTTTTACAGTCAAAGTCCTATGATCTCTGCAAACTGCTGCATGTTCCAAAGCTCCTGTTGGCCTGAATTCCATTGGTTGTTCATGCATGTCGGAATCACAGGTTCCAGGAGATCGTGCCGCTGAACGCCGGCAACGTGCTCGGCGCCGAGGACAAGGCCCCGGCGCGCAAGTGGATGGACCTCATCCGGCGAGCGCTGAACGGCCCTGCGTCCGACGCTGCTACCTCCTCGTCGAGCAGCAGAAGCCACAGGTCTCCCTCGGACAGGCACCTGCTCCAGAAAGCCAGCCGGGTGAGCTTCTCGGACCTGCTGGCGGCAGCGGAGGACGACAGCCGCAGGGCGAGCACGGCGTCGTCCGAGCGGGACGACGACGTTGGCAGCGAGCCGTCCACGTCGTCGTCGGCCCCGGAGTCGAGCAGCGAGGAGGAGCCGGCGGCCCGGCGGCACCGTGGCGGACGATACCGCTACCGGCTGGCGGCCAGCAAGCAGATGGTGGGCATCCTGCTGTGCGTGTGGGTCCGCGCCGACCTCCTCCCCTGCGTCGCCGGCGTCAGGGCGTCGTGCGTCGGCAGGGGCGTCATGGGCTACATGGGCAACAAGGGCTCAGTGTCCGTCAGCCTCACGCTCCGAGGCGGCGGCGCGTCGCTGTGCTTCGTGTGCACGCACCTCGCGTCCGGCGACAGGGACGGCGACGGCGCGCGGCGCAACGGCGACGTGGCCGAGATCCTGAGGCGCACCAGGTTCGCGCGGTGGGACTCGCCGTGGCCGTGCAGGGCGGCGGCACCGATGACCATCTTGGAGCACGAGTAAGTAGCTAATAAGCTAGGCCTAGGCCTCCGGATGCATTGCACGGACGGATGTCGTCCACGCCATTACTGACCCAACGGAACAACGCGTACAGCAAGGTGTTTAAGTCCACAGTTGGATCTACTAACAGTGAGATTAATCGATACTTAACTAAAACGAGAGAAAGAGTTTGTCCTTTATGCAAGATGAGAAAAGAAGGAGATAGGGAGAAGTGTCGACCATCAGTTTTAGGCGCCGAGGTGCTGGAGTCCGCCATGGCGAGGTTGGAGGCGCAGTGGCGGCGGAGAAGGGCTTCCCGTCACTTGTGCGGTCCCTGTGATCGGAGTAGGGTCTAGGGTTTGTAGGTGGGAACAGTGGCGGCGGTGAACCTTGTGTTCCGAGCCCCGGCCTCCCACCACTATTTATTTACCGCACGTGACAGGGGCCCTCCAACCATAGGTGGGTTGGGCTCCCCCGATCAAGGAGCGGATCAAGGTCCCTAATGGGCCGTTGGGTCCAATAGGAGGAGAGATCAAAACCCTAACATTCTCCCCCTTGATCTCTTCTAATAACTTATCTTAACCTTGTCTTATTCTTAATTTAAATACTTAACTCCGTCTCATTATAAAGAAATGCGTAGAGCGCGTCTCGTCGTCACAGAAACAATCTCTGTTGGACTTGACGGCTACAGTACATCTCTCTAATTTGAGATAAAGTTCTAACTAAAGGGCCCTAAGTGTTCAGGAATCATAGGCTTTCCCTTAACCCCATGCCGGCTAGGTGTTTTCTAAACACGCTGGGTGGTAGGCCTTTTGTGAGCGGATCCGCTAACATATTATCCGTCTTAATATACTCAAGGCTCATAACATGATCCTGAACTTTCTCTTTCACAACATAGTACTTGATGTCAATGTGTTTGGCAGCACCACTTGACCTATTATTGTGAGCATATTCAACTGCGGGATTATTATCGCAGTATAACTTAAGTGGTCTCTCAATGCTATCTACCACTCTTAATCCGGGCAAAAACTTCTTAAGCCAACTCACCTGCCCCGAGGCCTCATAACATGCTACAAACTCAGCGTACATCGTCGATGACGTGACGAGAGTCTGTTTGGAGCTTTTCCACGATATGGCTCCACCTGCGAGGGTGAATATGTAGCCTGACGTGGATTTCCTTTCATCCCCCGCATAATCTGAATCTGAGAACCCCACTATCTCAAGGGAGTCCGTCTTATTATAACTTAGCATGAAGCCTTTAGTGCCCTGCAAGTAACGCAAGACTTTCTTAACTAACTTCCAGTGTTCTGCACCTGGATTTTTCTGATATCTGCCAAGTAACCCGGTAACAAACGCTATGTCAGGGCGAGTACAAATTTGAGCATATTGTAAGCTTCCGACGGCTGAAGCATAAGGTACTGATCTCATTTGCTCGAGCTCGATCTGATTCTTGGGACACTGGTGTTCCCCATACTTATCGCCCTTGACTATGGGTGCAGGTGATGGACTACACTTGTGCATACTATATTTCTTAAGAATCTTTTCTATGTATGCCTTTTGTGACAGCCCTAATACCCCTCTATTTCTATCACGGTGAATCTCAATCCCCAGAACAAAAGAGGCTTCACCGAGGTCTTTCATATCAAAATGCGAGGACAAGAACTTCTTAGTCTCCATTAGTAGAGTGACATCATTGCTTGCTAGCAAAATATCATCCACATATAGGACCAAGAAGATGAACTTAGAATTCTTAAACTTTACATAAACGCAATTGTCCTCTACATTTGCCTTAAACCCAAACTTTCTTATTGTATTATCAAACTTCAAATACCACTGTCTTGAAGCTTGTTTAAGTCCATAAATAGACTTCCTTAGGCGGCACCCCATGTTCTCATTTCCTTCCATGACAAAACCTTTCGGTTGTGCCATGTAGACATCTTCCTCAAGATCCCCATTTAGGAATGCCGTCTTAACATCCATCTGATGTAATTCTAAATCAAAATGTGCTACTAGCGCCATTATTATTCTAAAAGAATCTTTACATGAGACCGGAGAAAAAGTCTCATTGTAATCAATTCCTTCTCTCTGAGTAAAGCCTTTTGCCACGAGTCGCGCCTTACGTCTTTCAACATTCCCTTGGGAGTCATACTTAGTTTTATAAACCCATTTACAACCAACCTTCTTAGCTCCCTTAGGAATTTCCATCAGTTCCCAAACTTTATTGGAATCCATGGACCTTATTTCATCTCTCATGGCTTCTAACCACTTCTCACAGTGTTCGCTTCTCATGGCTTGTTCATATGTAGTGGGATCATCCTCCATATGAAATTCTTCGGTTTCATAAACCTCATAATCATCTGAAATAGCTGATCTTCTAACTCTTTCTGATCTTCTAAGATTCTGATCATTTGGCGCTATTTGGGGTTGTTGTTGTTCTTCCTGATGCTCGACGTGCTGTTCTAATGGATCCTGAAGGACAGGTTCTAGATTTTCATTAGATGTCGGCAACGGAGGACTAACAACCGGTGCTGGCACTGTAGTGTCTAGCACTGTTGGTGCAACAGCTATGGGTAGCACAAAGAATTGTTCTTGAAGCATTGGAGTAGGGGCATAAACCCTTTTCTCCTCTAAATTAATCTCTTGTGCTACCTTGCTCCCCCTTATCAAATCATCTTCTAAGAACTCAGCATGTCTGGTTTCCACAAACTTAGTATGCCTGTCAGGGCAGTAAAAGCGGTAACCTTTTGACCTATCTGGGTAGCCAATGAAATGGCAACTAACTGTCTTAGGATCTAATTTTCCTAAATTTGGGTTAAATATCTTAGCCTCAGCAGGACAGCCCCACACCCTTAAATACTTAAGTGAGGGTACTCTGCCGGTCCATAGCTCGTACGGTGTTTTAGGCACCGACTTACTTGGAACACGATTAAGAATGTGAATGGCGGTTTTCAACGCCTCCATCCACAAACTTACTGGTAGGGTGGAGTAGCTAATCATACTTCTTACCATATCCATTAAGGTACGGTTTCTTCTCTCAGCCACTCCATTCTGCTGAGGATCTCCTGGCATGGAATACTGGGCAACTATGCCATTTTCCTGAAGGAACTTTGCAAAAGGTCCTGGAACTTGGCCATACGGGGTATGTCGCCCATAATATTCCCCACCACGGTCTGATCTTACTATTTTAATCTTCTTATTGTGCTGATTTTCTACTTCTGCCTTAAATATCTTAAACTTATCTAATGCTTCTAATCTTTCTCTTATTGGATAAATATAACCAAAACGCGAATAATCATCAGTGAAGGTTATGAATGAATCATAACCATCCACACTCTTAACAGGAAATGGTCCACAAATGTCTGTGTGGATTATTTCTAAATTCCCTGCACTTCGTTTGGCATCTTTCTTAACTTTCTTAACATACTTACCCTTAATACAATCAATGCACTGATCTAATTCTGAGAGTTCTAATGGCGGAAGAATTTCAGCCTTGACTAATCTATCAATTCTCCCCCTCGAAATGTGGCCTAATCTACAATGCCACAGTTTCGAAGAGTCAATCTGAATATTCTTACGCTTTCTATTTACATTCGTAGACGATGGAACTTTTTCATTCTCAACAGATATAGCATTAATGTTCTCAGAAACTGATAACAAATAAAGTTTGTCTTGTCGGAAGGCAAGACCAACACACTTATCATTAGAAAGTATCTTACATCTGCCATTTCCAAAATGGCAAGCCAATCCATCATCATCTAATTTACTAACACTTATTAAGTTTCGATGCAAAGAAGGAACATAGAGTACATCAGAAAGCCTAAGTACAAAACCATCTAATAATGCCAAAGTCAGATCGCCAGTGGCTTCGACGTCGGCTTGTACTCCATTTGCCACCTTAATTGTTCTTTCGCCTCTTTGCAGGGTTCTCCTCGTATGGAATCCCTGTAAAGAGTTGGCAACATGAATTGTTGCACCTGAGTCAATCCACCAAGTAGATTTGGCATAACTAATATATAAAGATTCATCTACAAATGTAACTAAATCCTCACCATTCCTGTTGAGGTACTTCAAGAAACCAAGGCAATCCTTTTGCATGTGACCTGTTTTCTCACAGAACATGCACTGATCCGGTGCTAGCCAGGGCTTCTTGCGGAGTGGGTTTTGTGGCCTGTTCTGGTCCTGAGCCCCGTTGTTGTTCTGAGAATTCTGATTCTGAGGGTTCTGAGGGGCTTTACCCTGAGAGTTTGGTGCCTGAGCGCTGGAGGAAGAGCTGCCATCCCACTTTGGTTTCCCTTTTGGTCTGGCATTCTTATGGTGAAACTTCTTATTGTTGTTATGTTTCACGAAAAGAACAGAGTCTCCCCGTGATTCCTTAAGTCTTTCCTCCTCCTGAGTGGCTTGCCCAAGGAGCTTCTCAATGTTCCAGTCCTCAGGTGCCATGTTGTAGTGCACAACAAAGGCTTCAAACTCCTTTGGCAAAGAAGCTATGATGACATGAACGACAAATGGATCTGGAAGAACCATCTTCATTGATGCGAGCTTAGATGCCAAGGTGTTCATCCTCAGTATGTGCTCTCTAACACCACCACCAGTGTATTTCTTATTTATAAACTCTCTAATAAGCACACTGGCTTGAGTCTTAGTTGTACCATGAAACTGAGTTTTGACTTTTTCTAAATACTCAGTGATGGTGGTGCACTCAGGCAGTGATCCTCTGATGGGCTCAGAAATAGTTGCTTTAGCCAATGTCAGACATTTCTTATTGGAGTTGTCCCATTTTTTCTTTGCAAGATCATAGGACATCCTCACTGATGCATGCTCACGCTTGCGTGTAGCAAACGCTTCATCAGTCTCATTTTGTGCAATGACCGGTTCCTCAGGTTCCTGAGGGCACGGTTCATTGAGAGCTAAGTCATTGTCAGTCATGACAAGGGCTAATTCATACTGCTCACGCCACGTCTTATAGTTGGTCCCGTTAAGTTTCGGAACCATCTGCACCCAGTTGGTGAGTCCTGAAATTCATATTAAAAAAATGGTGAGTAAACTTAGTAAAAGGAAATAACTGAATTTGAAATTGCATGTATTAATACAACGTTGGTCAGTATTAATACATACAATCCTTTGTACATTAAATCTATATCACCGTTGGGCAAGATTTAGAAATAATGCACAATAACTGACGGATTAAGCAATTATAATATTGATATAATCGACGCTGGTCAGAAAATAACAATATTATAAAAATTTTCTAATTTCTTGAATTTGCCCCATAACTAAATCTCTCGTTGGTTCGAATATAATTAAGGAGCAAATTATACTTACTGAGCAGCGGAAAAACGTGGATAAACTAAATTAATTCTTAATTCCAGAAACATCTCTAATATTGTCACTAAAAAAATATCAATTTTGATAAAGATTTGACTAATTTCAAACACATGAAAAATACTTATGCTAAAAACAAATTTCTGGAAAAGAAAATATAAAAGAAAAAGGGCTTAGACTAAGTGGGCCGCGGCTTATGAAGAAGCCCAGCCGCTGATGCGGCCCGCGTTCGCGGCGCGCGCGCCCTGCCCCCGCGCCCCAGGCCGCAACGTGGGCCTGGGCCGGGAAAACAGGCATGGGCCGCGCTCCCCCCCGCCGGCCCGTCTGAGGCGCTTCGATCTCAGCCGTCGGATGTGATCGTGCGGTGGAGCGTTGATTTCGCAATGACAAAAAAGCCGGCTCGGAACCCTCCGGCGAAAACCCTATCTTCTTTTCCCTTTCCCTTTCTCTGTCTCACGCGCAGCCGCAGCGGCCGAATGGCCTTCGCCGGCGGAGAAGAAGGGCGCCGCCGTGAGCCCCCTCGCCGGCGGGCGTGCTCGCCCGCGGCGGAGCACGCCGCCGTCGAGCGGCTTCACGAGCGGTGCCTAGCACCCGCGCGCGACTTATCTAAGCCGGCGGCGACTTAAAGATCGCCGGCCGGTTTTCTTACCGCCGACGGCGGTCTTAGCTTCGGTGAGGTAAGGGTTAGGGTTCTTCTTATCCCTTTTGAACCGGTTTTTTTTTATCACTAAGCCGCACGGGTTCAAGGGTTAGGGTTAGGGTTCTTCTAATTTCTAACTAGCCCGGGACGATGCTCATGGCATGTCGCTCGGCGGCTAACCCTAGAATAGGGTTTTTCATCACTAATTTGTACTCGATCTAATCCACTGTTAGGTGGCTCCGGTACCATTGTTTAAGTCCACAGTTGGATCTACTAACAGTGAGATTAATCGATACTTAACTAAAACGAGAGAAAGAGTTTGTCCTTTATGCAAGATGAGAAAAGAAGGAGATAGGGAGAAGTGTCGACCATCAGTTTTAGGCGCCGAGGTGCTGGAGTCCGCCATGGCGAGGTTGGAGGCGCAGTGGCGGCGGAGAAGGGCTTCCCGTCACTTGTGCGGTCCCTGTGATCGGAGTAGGGTCTAGGGTTTGTAGGTGGGAACAGTGGCGGCGGTGAACCTTGTGTTCCGAGCCCCGGCCTCCCACCACTATTTATTTACCGCACGTGACAGGGCCCTCCAACCATAGGTGGGTTGGGCTCCCCCGATCAAGGAGCGGATCAAGGTCCCTAATGGGCCGTTGGGTCCAATAGGAGGAGAGATCAAAACCCTAACACAATGTGATATGGCTGGGCGACCTCAACTACCGGCTGCTGGAGCGAGAAGGAGGAGGCACGCGGGAGCTGGTGGAGCGGCACGAGTGGGCGGCGCTGCTGGAGCGGGACCAGCTGCGGGCGGAGCAGAAGGCCGGGCGCGTGTTCGCCGGGTGGGAGGAAGGCCGCATCGCGTTCCCGCCCACCTACAAGTACGTGGCCGGCTCCGACGCCTACGCCATGATGAGCGTCGCCGACTCCGGTGCCGCTGCCGACGGCTCCCGGTCCCGGGACCGGAAGAAGCGCACGCCGGCCTGGTAATATAATTATGCTTATCCGACGATCCTACTGATTACTGAATTAATTAATGGCTAGCTTGGCTGATCGAGACGCGCGCGCGCGTGCGTGCTGTTGCTGCATTGGCAGGTGCGACCGCATCCTGTGGCGCGGCGAGGGGATGGAGCAGCGCTGGTACGCGCGCGGCGAGTCGCGCTTCTCCGACCACCGCCCCGTCGCCGCGCTCTTCTCCGCGCGCGTTGGCGGCGACAAGCCGGCTCCGGCGCACTCGTCCAGGTTCTGATGGCACGATGGAGCTTTGCGTGCTCGATCGGTTCGCGCGACGACACTGGCACCGGGTAATTCGACGGCCATGGATGTCATGGCGAGGATAGTAGAGCATGGATGCATCATGCATGGCGCGTCCGTGCGTGCCGTCGGGCTATGCGTCGGCGATGAGCTGACACGACAAGGAGGCCGGAGGGGCGCCGACACCGGCCGCGGTCCGAGGCCCCGAACGGATAAAACATGGAGATGCAGATGCAGGCATGCACAGAGCGCCGCCGCCAAGTGCGTGCTGAGTAGCTGATGGCCATGGGGCATGATGATTGGTTACCTGGCTGCCATTGGGAATTTGGGACAGCAGGCAGAGCGGTGAGGCTGGCAGACGACGACATTCTCCTTGGGAACGCCGAACGCGCGAAGCTTTTCAGCCTCGGCCTTGTTTAGTTCCCCAAATTCACCTCAAATTTCACTATGCAAAAAGAAGATTCCCCATCACATCAAAATATCGGCACATGCATGGAGTACTAAATGTAGATGAAATTAAAAACTAATTGTACAGTTTTGTTGTACTTTACGATATTAACATTTTGATCTTAATTAATCAATGTTTGGACAATTATTACCAAATAAAAACAAAAGATGAACAGTGATTCGACACAGTGTTTAGTCCACCGAATCAAGGCCCTCGCTCGGGACACAACAGACATTGGTAGCCTCGACCTCGAGCGTAGGCCTGCTGCTGCCTGCCTCTGCCTGCATGTAACTGTAGGAGATGAGGATCATTGAAATTAATTAATTCATTTCCTTGTTCCACTGTTAATATTAATTCATTATCCTGCGTGGAATTCAGCCGCTGCAGCTGCACAAATTAGACAGGTTCCGCTTCGATTTGGATGAGCAGCAGCAGCAGCAGCAGCTTCAATTCATAGTCAACTGAAAACTTCACCTTTCTGCTCTTCCTGTAGCACGCAACGCAACGCAGTCGGTCGGTGATGCCATTACAATCCTCATAGTAACTTATTAGATGGAGATGTGTTTGGGGAGGTTTGTTTTCAGTTTTTCTTTAAGGTAGCAATTGCTTCAAATCAAAACATTAAGGCGAACAATGCTCTGGTTGATTTCTTCGCTCTGCTGAGGATGCATCATGCATGTGTTGGAACTCTGAAGCAACACATACATACAGTACATGATAGGAGTACATCATACTGTACATGTGATGCAAAGTTGGGCCTTGTTTGAAGGTGAGAGTCCGACCGACCGGGCCCTGTTCGTAGCCTAGCCTCGCAGGCGTTTGTATTTTTTGTATTTCTACTAGGCGGGCCGGTCCATTCAAATTCGGTCCATCGGTTGTTGGATCGAATTGGTCACTGTGGGTACTGTGACCGTGGAATGGACCGTAATTGTATCCTTAGAATGACTTGTCGTGGTAAAAAAATCTAGAATTGTATCCTAAGATCTAATCTAAACTATAACAAGGGAAAATATAGTTTAAATTAGATCTTTAGGGTGCTGATGACAGCCGCTCTCTCCTATCTGTACGAGGAAAGAGGCAAACTTGTGTGGGCTTGCTAGCGCCTGAACGTTCGGACGGACGGGGCGTCCGGACACCCGCACCCGCAATCCGTTTCCCGCACCGTTTCGCAAGCCCACGCGAGGCTCATGCCGCCCCGAACGTCACCAGCATCGAAAAGAGGGGGAGGCGGCGGCAGTAGATGCCCAATCGGCGCCGGGAGAAGGAGACACCGAGGCAATGCAGCAGAAGGCGAGTAGGAGATATGCAACACGACGATCTATTTTTAAAACATCCAAATGCAATATAGTTGTGACATACGTTTGAAAGTAGATGAAACACTTGAAATATGCTTCTGAAACACTTAAAAAACACCTAAAAACATTTAAAAACCATTGCAAACATACGCAACATCTAGATAAAACACATGCAACATGCGTGAAACATATGCAATATCCAGATAAACACACTTGCAATATACGTCCGGAAAACACAAATAAAACATTGGTAACAGACTTTTGCAATATACATGTACAACCATTGCAACATATGCAACATCCTGATCTACTTTTGCAACATTCATCCAAAACACTTGCAACATACCTCTAAAAACACTTACATACGCTTGCAACATGCGCTTTCAACAAAACCTGACAGCCAGACGGGCGGAGCACTGCACAGTGGGATTCGGCTCTGCGGTCGCGGTGGAGGAGGATGGCAGCGGGCGGGCGGTTGTGCGGCCCCCAGTGAGCGGTTGCGCTACCACCGATGATAGGGGGCGCACGCAGTGCCCCTCGCGAGCGGTGCCTGCGGTAAAGGTGACAGCAGCAGTCGGGTGGGTGTGGCCTCGCGCAGCGCAGCGGCAGTGGCTATGTGGTCGTGGGAGAGCACGTTGCGGCAATGGAGAGGAAGGCCGGCAGGAGAAGCGGTGGAGAGGAAGGCGTGTGGGAGGCACGATGGAACCGGTCGCGGAGCACAGTCGTGGTGATGTGTGAGTTTTTTTATAATCTACGATGACTAGAGAGGCGTGGATAGGAACAGATAGGCTTCTAGACGTCGGGTCCACCAACAAAGACGCCTGGCGTGGACGGTCGTCTGATTGCTAGCATTACCGAAACTCGTGTGCTTCTCGAGGACCAGAAGTGCATATACATACATGCCCGGCCTAACGGGGAAAAGAATAGTTCTACGTAGGGGAGGGCCGGGCCGGAAGGGATCCGTTCCAAATTCTCCCTCCCTCGTCACAAGGGAAGGGTGATGCTGATGCACGCATGACCTGACGATGAGTCTGCCACAGCCCACATGGATGGATGGATGGATGGATCGATCGATCCGCGATTGACGTGCGACCGACACGAACTGACCGACGACACTGGCCATCAAAATAAATTTTAGTCAAACTTAGATACGAGTACTCGTTCTCTTATGTTGGCTTTGCCGTGTTTTGATATCGGGCACCAAAGAAGCATGCATACATTTGTTTGTGACTTTTTGTATTGTACAAGGTACATGCATGGCCTGACTGACTGATCCAGTAGGTGCTAGCATAACATGGCTTTGCTTGTCCGTGACAGCCGGAATTAATGAAGAGACACGATCGAATACTTTTCTTGTATTGTTGGCTTTGCCGTGGAACAAGATGCGGTGGGATGGGATATTACTGGCATATGCTAATGGCTAGCGGCACACCAATATGTAGCACACACGACTAGTGACTTAATTATAGTTTAGAGCAGGCAGGATCTTATTAGGATGCTGACATCTCCCCCTTCCCTCTCTCGCTCCGTGTATACGACGAAAAGAAGGAAATGCTACTGCTGTACCTCCCAAACATAAAGAAGAGTTTAAGTATCTTAAGTTTAGTTAAGTGTATAAAGAAAAATGATAATATTTTTTTCTTGAATACGCAAAAGGTTTGCGCATCTTGTATTAAGTAGAAAATTGTTTTACACAACGCACCATGAGGCGCTCTAAGGAGGATAAATCATTTTACATTTAAGCATAGTCTCCCTAGCGAGAGATTCAAAGCCGACTACTCGCATACCAGACAACCTAGGTGGCACGCCCCTGCATCGATCCATTGGTCAGCGACATGTTTGATGGTTGATAGCACCTGGGGGATAGTGGAGGCGGTGTCGCGGAAGCATCTCGTGTTTCGCTCTTTCCACAATTCCCATGCCACGAGCGCGAATAGAGAATCCGCTCCCTTCCTATTGTCGTCGTTCCAACACTGCCTCCAAGCGTCCCACCAATCTAGGATAGATGGTCCGCCAATTTGGGCTCCAAGCACGGCCAAGATATTCCACCAAAACTGCCTGGAGAAGGAGCACGACGCGACGATGTGGTCGATGGTTTCTGGCTCTTGATCATTCAGGTGGCAGTGATCTGGGGTGTCGAGGCCATGCCGTCGCCTCCTATCGGCAGTCCAGTGATGTCTTCATAGTGCAAGCCTGATCGAAAAAATAATAATATTTATAATATCAAATTGATCAAATTGGAACATCATAAGCTATATGTTTCATAATATATCTAATAATATTTATTTGATACTAATATAAATGTTAGTATTCTTTTCTACAGTATAAACTTGTTGATAGTTTCAGTAAAAGAAAACTTGAGTGTTTTCCTTTTTGGATGCACATAACTATTACTCTCTGACCATTAAAAGATGTAATCCTCACTTCTAGAGAGTCGAATGATTCAAAGTTTGACCAATGTTATATTTAAAAATACTAATATTCACAAAACGAGATAAGTATCATTAAATTAATTATGAAATATATTTTCATAGTAAACCAAGTTGACATCAGACCCAAATATCAATATTCCAAACTATCTTAAGTTTGACTAACCATATATAAAAGAGTAATTAATTATGAAATATATTTTCATAGTAAACCAAGTTGACATCAGACCCAAATATCAATATTCCAAACTATCTTAAGTTTGACTAAACTTATATAAAAGAATAATAACATCTATGACATAAAATTAGTATATTATAAAAATATATTCTATAGTATATCTAATAATACTAATTTAATGTCATACATTTTGATAGTTTTTTTTTAAAATTCGGTCAAAGTATAAAATTTTTGACTGAAGACAACTTTAGAAATCTATTCATCAAAAAAAAATCTATTCATCAAGGGAAAGAGAGATTTTGTCATCGGGAGCAGCCGCTAGCTAGAGCCTAGAGGAGTAGCCTACCCCGAGTCGGGCATATTTGAGAAGATAAAGGACACGTAAAAAAACAAGGTAAAGACTTCATGCTGGCCGGCCGTGCGTTTGTCGCTCCGCACGCACACAGTGACACGGTCCAACCGAATCGAATCCGAGCTTGCGAGAGGAAAGTGTCATGTGCCTGTTCATTTCTCCTCCTCCCGTCTCTCTCCTCCTCCACATCCTCTCTCTAGGTCTTCTCTCTGGTTCCCCAATCCGCTGCGCCTCCTTAATCTCGGCACCCACAAGCCTGCGACCCCTCAGATCCGCCGGCTCTATACCACCTCCGCCCGGTGGCGCGGTGCTTAGCTTCGGCTCCGGGTGGCGGCACAAGCACTGGCTGGTCTGCGGGCGGTTGCAGCGGCGCGAGATCTGCCGTCTCCATACCGCTTCCTGCCAGCGGCGCGGTGCTTAGCATCGGCTACGGGCGGCGGCACGAGCACAGGCTGTTCTGCGGGCGGCTGCAGCGGCGCGAGCATAGGCTGGTGTGCAGGCGCCCGACGGGAGCTGCAGGTGGTCCGTGTGGCGGTCGACGAGTGTTGCGCTGCGTTTGTGCGGCCAGCTGGTGCTGCAGCCGTGCAGGTTCTGCCTGCTGCGGGCCGCGGCTGCTGCGGCCTGTGGGTGCGGCACGGTCTGTGCGTGTTGCGCGTGTGCGGCCGTCGGGGTGCTGCGGCCCTACGGGTGTGGTGGGCGGCAGGTGCTCTGCTCCAAGCCTCCAATTCCAGAATCTGCTGCTCTGCTCCAAGCCTCCAAGGCTCCAAACTTGACGACATGACGAATGGTGAGCTACTGAGCTTGTGTTAACTGATAAGAGTATATTAGGCATGTTCAGATCTGGTTAATTTGTGACTGAGTTCAGTTTTCAATCCTGTGATAATTGATAACCTGCCTTAGCTTACTGTGTTTTTTGTTCTTGAGTTTTCGTACAGATTGATAACCTGCCTTAGCTTACTTATCATAGTTCAGTTTTTATTCAGTGTGTAACTACTTATAGGATACGTATTGTTTGCATTATCTGCAACTGGTGGCTTGCTTGGAGCATTTGTAACATCGGACAACATTGACATGTCATTCAACACATTAGTGCTTGCATTTCTATTCTTCTGGGCAAGTTTTTCTATGTTAGCTTTAAAGCTTTGGAGCACTACCTGTTTAAGAAGGCTTTGCTTATATTTAACTAACCTGATGGTATAGCGACAAAGCCAGTGTGAGTATATGCATTGATGATTTTTATTTGTAAGGATGAATACCTGTTCAGATCTGCAACTTGCTTTTCTTTGGATATGCAAATGCTTTAGTGCAGCAACTTGGGTTCACCTACTATTAAAAAAGAGATTTTGTCATCTATCTTATACCAATGTTCCATTCGCTCATCACAAATTCATTAATCGACCTACTGGAAGCAAACTTTATGCATCGACAGGCTAATTGGATGCACTGATATATTTCTCCTGCGTGTGAGGAAGGAAAATAAGATCCTCATAGTTAGTCAAGACAAGCCCCACAACTCGATCAATAGCAGTGTGTTGCTCTCCCTAGCATTTTCTCCCTCTGACTCCCACAATAAAGGATAGATGATTTACTAAATTTTCAGTTACTCAGAATTCAGAAAGTCAGATATATTGAATACTCAGGATGAAAGTTGATGTCAATTAAGAAAGCAATTGAACTATCCTTAAGCTTTCAATATAAGCTGGGCTATAAGACTTTGGTCTAAAAAAATAGATAAACTTATCATTGAGGCATTGAGTTCACTGAACACAGTTCACTGAGCACAGATAGTTACACTGTTTATTAAGTGCCTAGATAGTTAACTGAACATTGAGACGTAGTTATATAATGGGCATGTCAGGTTAGGCCTCTCACATGGAATCTTTGTTTGGATGTGTATTCTCTAACAACACAGATTTCTGTCGTAGTCATCTTTGTATGTCTTGTGTTGTTACATGTAGCTTTATATGAGTATCTCTAAATATTATAACTCATAATATATGCTAGATGTGCGTTTAATTTGTGCTGATATCTTATTGTCTATCAGTTAGATTTTCCTTTCTGGTACATGCTATCTGTTATTAGTCCTGACAGAACTCACATCCACCATATCTGCTCCAATGGAAGGAGCAGTCAAGCTTCTTTTTAATCAATGCAAATGATAAGAGAAGTTTTCCCTTGCATAAGGGGCTGTTATTTTGTCATTTAGTGTCAAGGACATAGGAGTAGTTACTTTGGCATTTCAGAGCTGGTTGCCTTTGCTTAATTGATGAGTGCTGATAGTGATTTTAAAACTCAAAGTGAGGTTTTAGTCTTGTTTTGTCTAGTAACATCACCCCATAACTTTCAGTTGATTGAACTTTCACTTATACTTTGTAAATTACCATTTTTTCAGGTTTTATATCCCACTTTAGTAGGGAGTTATATTGTTCTGACAAAGTGACAAGATATCAATTTCCTTTCCTATCCAACTATTAGCTTCTGCAATCGTCGTTGGATGGTTGATTTTAAGTGTAAGCATGCTGGCTTTTTCAATGATGCTGTCATTAGGGCATCATTCTTTGTTTTTGTGATGCTAGATATGGTTCAGTCATTGGATAGTTGACTCTAAGGTCAGACTACACTAATGGTTCAGACGTGATTTAAGTAACACTGTTCAGGATTTAAGTAGCAATTACAAAATACTTTTCATTGACACCATCACATGGCTAATATTTATAAAAATTTCGTGCCATACAGTCCAGCGCATTGATAATATCGTCCTGTTCAATGCATGAAGAAAGTAATGGGCCCTGGATCCTCTCTCTATGCACACACACAAAAAAAAATCCAGGGCACATTTGTTGCTGCTCTGCTGGTAATTGAACTGATGGTCAGGTAGTCAGGGCATGGTTACTGCTACATTGGTCATGTGGTTTTAAGCCATCTGTGTGCGCTAGATATAGAGGCCTAACTGGTTTTAAAGCCAGTAATAAATTGCCTATCAGGAAGTGGTAAAATGTCTATTATTTTGTCAAATATTAGTAGTTTTCTTGCGTATGTGATTAGACTAACACTAACATGTCTTTGGTTTCATGTAAAACTATGAAACCATGATGTGATTAGACTAACACTAAAATGTCTTTGTTTTCTGTCAGCTACAAGTATAATTCGACATTTGGTTTACCTTCAGGATTTTTCAGACAAGTGTGCTAGAAATTTATATTGGAAGTTTAAGTGAAAAGCAAGGATGGAGATCACGACAGAAGGGACCAAAGGTGATTGTTCCGTGAGCTCCTATCCCTTCAATAGCGAGTTGTAATTTTAGTGGAATGCTTTTTTCTGAACATCTTATTTAAACATGATTGCTTGTGCCCACTCCCTCCTCGAGCACACTGATGTCGCAGTACTGCTGGACATCAATGAGGACATCTACGACATCTGCTGCTGCTCCCTTGACATTGAGCGCCCATCAACAACAAGCGCACCATCCAGTTCGTGGGGAATGGTGCTCCAAGTGCGGCATCAACTACCAGCTGCCCAGCGTGGTTTGTGCTCATGTTTAGATGCCTGCTGCTAGTCCTGCCTTGATCCATATTGTGCTCTGTAGGTTTAGCAAATTGCATCATATCCATTTACAACATATTCTAAAAAAATATTTCTCAGGTGTTACTGTTAGGATTAAAATGCTTTGCTGCTGTTTTGAACACTATACTTGCTTTTTCACAATACAAAAATTGCCTATTTAAGAATATATTGTTGCCTAAAGAGTAGAAACTAGCAAGCATTTGTAGTTAAGATGGATGTTTTTCATGTAACGCTCTACTTGGTATGCAAATGTTCACGAATAGAAATTCTCTCAGCTTGACAGTTGTTGCACCCCTTTTGCAAAAGTACAACATTGATCCTATAATTGGATGCTTGGAGGTTGGTAGTGAGACAGTGATAGACAAAAGCAAGTCCATCAAAACATGGCTGATGCAAATTTTCGAGGCCCTGAGACACAGACTGTGCAAATTACACACACACACACAAAAGGAGTGGAGGGGGGAGCAATCCACCTAATCCAAAGTTGCAATGTGCCAATGTGGCATTCCACCACTTTGCTTGCTCCACTTCAGTTTCACCTAATAATCTGTCATGTCCACTTCAGTTAACTTTGGATTTAATGTGACCCATAGCGTTAGCATGGGCAATGTACTAGTGTTCATAAAAAGTTTACTTGTTCTAGATCAATATGGTGAAGATGGGATCATTTTTAATCACAGATTTTTTTTAGAACTGACTAAAATTCCACCGGAGTGGTATGTAGATTCTGTGAGAATTGGGGGTGTTTTCCCCTCCATTTCTCCTGGAATCTTTGTAATTCCCGCTTTCTGGTGGCTTAGAATAATGTGGTTGGACTTGATCTCGGCTTCATTGTGCATGTATTGTTCATTTCTTTTCCTTTTGGTGGTACTACATTTATTTTCTCTCATCTGGTGTTTTGGTTGCATGCTTTCATACTAGAGGATAGGGCTTAAAGAGACTACTTTGTGTACCTTTAGATGATATATTCTTAGTTAAAGACACCCTCATGTGACCATCCCAGGTCCTTCTCCAAGAGGGGCCACATAAACACTCGCTGATCTCGCCTTTACAGCTACCCTTACTCGCCTAAATTTTAGAACTATGTGCCCCCATATCTTCTCACGCCTCGGCCTTCATTTCTAGTTATCTCACTATTATTGCTTTTATCAACCACAATGTTTTGCCTAATTTATAACCATATTTTTGCTTAATTATTAACACTATTTTTGCCTAGAACATGAACTTGTTTTGCCTAATTTATAACCATATTATTGCTTAATTCTTAACAGCGATTTATAATGTTGTTCCAGTTTTTGTGCTTTTATGCATAGGACTAGTTGAATCATGATTTTTTGTGGGATAGGTTTTTTGAATTAAATTGTTTTAACAGGGCTAGTTTCCTAGAGCTAGTTGTTTCCTTCTACGGCGACATCACGCACAAGGCCATCCTCGTTGACGCCGCTGGCACACGCTTCTCGCCCCCATCGAGCCCATGGCCCAGGTCTGGTCCGCTCTCCTCCCTCCCAAGTCCCATTGCCGCCATGCGCGCCTTCCTCCAGTTCATGTCCTCTGCCCAGTTGGTTGCGTGCCTGGTGCTGCATGTGTGGTTTCTGCATCCCATTTCTGATCATCGGTAGGGATTACTATGGCATGCAAGTTGATTTTCGGCTCAGCTGTGTACGTTTGTGGCGGAGTGATTGGAGTTGATCTGATTTGTTGTCTCTCCGCTGTATATTTTGGTTTTTCGGCTGTGCTGTGGAGAGATCTGTCACTGTTCTTCAGGATTTGTTTTGCTTCACTAGATGGTTTCCTTTCGTCCCCTGAAAGACGAATTGCAGAACAAATTCTTTTCTCTGATGCATTTCGGTTTTGTTTTGTGCTCATTTTCAGTTCAGTTTCAGTGCTATTTTTCTGATTGTGGGCTACCTGATGCTGTGATCTAGCTGATGTTGTGATCTACCTGATATGAATGCTACCTGATACCTGAATGCTACTACTTATTGCATTGATGTGTCTTAGTTTCAGTTAAATTCTAGTTATCTGATACCTGAATGATACTACCTTGTACCTGATACCTGAATGCTACCTAATGTACTGTTAAGTTTCAATTCATTTCACATGAATGTTTCTATGTGAACATGTGAGAGTTATCTGAATGCCTACAGTCATTCCACTGCTGTTTTTCCATGAACTAAATGCTAGTGCGTGTGAGTGTCAATAATCAGCATTTTTTAGAGCAACTAAATGTGCATGTGCATTGATTACTTATTGAACTTCATTGGGAATAAGCAACTAAATGTACTCTGACCAGGCAATATTGTGGCAAGATGAAGGCAAAATAATTTAAATTATTTGGCAATTTTTACATCTTTTTTTCTCTAATCTCTCTTTGTTTTTTCTGTTCTTAGATTGTAGGTTAGTTTCGCTTCTCTGCTTTTCCCACATATTTCCTATGAGTTAGTTCCTCTTCTCTGCTTTTCCCACAGATTTTCTGTGGTTATGTATCTGTCTGGGCAACAAACTTAGAACTAAACATATTTTGGTTGATCAGCCTATCTTCCCTGGTGCAAGTGTGTGTGGATCAACTTGTTAAGATAATAGAAGTACTTGGTTGTTCTGCGGACTGCACTATATTAGTTCTAAAGAAATGTGCTAACTAGAGTTTTTCTATTTTTCATGTATTGAATGGATTTGCTTTTTGTTGACAGGTTCTTCTCCAACACGTGAGGAAATCCAATGTATGAATCGAAACTACACCGTGTTTGGATTTCCTCAGATCAAAGCTCAGCCATGGCACATGGTATGTGAAATTTATTTATCACATTACACTCACCCTGCATTGCATTGCATTTTTGTCTGATACTTGGGCATTCTGTTGCCTGTCCCTGCAGTTCACGATCATCCTGCTGCTGAGGCACCTGGTCACTGTGGTGACTGTCGGAGCGGCCAACCAGTTCGCCTTCAGCCTCCTCACAGTGAGTAGTCCTACTCCACCTGAATGAATAAATGCTTCTTCGATTTGCACGGAAATCTGAATTTGTTCCTTGGCTTGGAATGGAAGCTATAATTGCTGCGGGCGAGCGGGATCTTGCTTCCGTATCTATGTTGTCATGAGGCTCATCTCCGTGATCCAGCAGGGACAGAGGCAGTACCACATGCAGCTGCTCCAGGTTAGTCCATCGATTGCCACTTCTGAATAAATATCGTTGGGGGCTGTTCTGCTGGAGGGAAGCAGTGGTCAGGAACAGGAGCAACAACAACATGTCATCCTAGTTCGCTGAGGAACAAGGCATTCATCTAGTGAACATGAATGCATATATTTCTACAGCTTTCTGATCACGTTATTGATGGTCCTTGTTTACGATTAGGCAATAATCTTCTATGAATTAGGCAATAATATGATTTAATATGGGCAATAATATGATTTAATATAGGAAATAATCTTCTATGAATTAAGCAAAGTACTATCTCGCAAAACCACTATCTTAATCATTTGCCTTGCTTGTCTCAGAATTTCTGTTTATGTACTACTATGTAGAGAGTATCAAGCATGTTAACCTATAAACTATTGCAGGACTTGTTTGTGGGGTATTGCAATCCTTTGGATTGTTATAAACCAGTCAAGTGCAATTCAGAGTTTAAATCCCTGCATGCAGAATACTAAGTATAAATGTGTACTACTATATTATGCCAGTAGACAACTTAGTCAAACACATTAGGCAATAATACTGTATTGAATTAGGCAAAAAAAACCCACAAGATTATGCAATTTTGTTCAATGCATGGTATGTTGTGCCTCTTGTTTCAATGCATTTACATACATCAACTTTCAATGCTTATATATACTATATGACATGTGATTGCTCCAACTCTAAATCTTTTTTAATTGCAGGTTTAATGGCCTCAAGCATCAAAATGAGATCAGATGAACAAAGAGAACCATGTGTAGCATCGAGCGGGATGCATGGTGCAGCAGGATGTAGATATGTTAACAAAACAAGAAGGTTTAGTGCAGCGTATATCAAAAGGAGTAGTACGTACATCATATATGCATATGAACTAATAAGAACAACATATGGTAGTAATAACAACAGATGTTTAGTAAGAGCATAAGCTGAATTGCTTATCAGGTGATGAAAAATAATATTACTAGTAAGAACAAATCTGCTCGGTTCTTTTTCTAATCATTGTGTGTAATTTCTGGCAAGATGAAATTTTGTGTAATTAGCTTCTGTATTTGTGTATTTTGCTCTAAGGCCGATGATATTTTTGTAACGATGTGTTTCTGCTTGTCACTTCGTGTCTAATGATGTATATTTTTCTACCTGTCATTGTGTTCTACAATGCTTCATAATATCTACTTTTTCATCTCTGTGTTCTAAGATACCTGAGATGCTATACAAAACATCTCAAGATGCTCAAAATGATATGTGATGAACAACTTGTTATTTGATTTTTGGCTTGCTTGGATGAACGCATCGAATTTGAAATATTTGGGATGTGGGCTAATTAAATGCCCGTCAAATCTAGAAGCAGCGCCAGCTAGGGGAAGCGGAAAGGGACATGGGAGAAAAAATGAATGCAGAAGCAAATTTGCTAAAATGGGAATGGTTACTAACTGCTTCAAAATTCTTTCCGTAAATAGAGTGTGCGTGCCAAAAGCTAATAGCATGGCCGGCCGTGCGTTAGCTGCGTCAAAAAAACAATAATATACTGTTCCTACGTTCAGGATAGGCTGTCCTTTAGGCCCAAGATGGTGGGGATGTAGACTTGCAGTCGAGAGGTCAAAGTCTCTACCGAGCGCTGGAGACGCGTGCCAACCACGCAGGGAGCGAGCGCTACAAGGGATCCATCATCCATCCCAGCTGCAATGCATCAACCATTTTTTTTCTAATATAATACTTATGGAGTACTTCATCAGTCCCTAAATAACCGTCGTTTTCATTTCACAACAAACAACTTTGACTAAATGTATATAAAAGATAATAATATTTATGGTATAAAATTAATATCATTAGATGGATCGTTGAATCTATTTTCATAATAAATTTATTTGGAGATACAAATGTTATATGTATTTTTTATAAATCTAGTCAAACATTCGGCGCATAAAAAACAACAGTTATTTAGGGACGGAGAGAGTAGTCAGGAAAGTACTACTTCCGTTCTAAATGGAATATAATTTTAGTTCAAGCCTTAGTCAAATTATGTAAAATTTGAATAGATTCTTGAAAAATAATATCAAAATTTACAACATCAAATAAATAAAATATGATCAAATATCCATCGGGCTTGCTAGCACCCGGACGTACGGGCGTCTGGATGACCGCGCCTGCCATCATTTTTCCGCGTCATTTCGCGCGACCACATGGGACCTACGTCGCCTCGAATGTCACCAGCATCGAGAAGAGAGGAGGAGGAGAAGGAGGCGGATACCCAGCCGGCTTCAGGAGGAGGAGGAGACACCGAGGCGAGGCAGCAGAAGCTGAGGAGGGAGATGTAACACCTGATCTAGTTTTGAAACATTCATATGTAACACTTATATCATATGTCTCAAGGTAGATGAAACACTTGAAACATGTATCTGAAACACTTACAAAAACACATAAAAAATACTCGAAACCTTTGCAAAAACATACAAACATGCAGATAAAACACTTACAAACATACTCCCTCTATCCCTAAATATTTGTCACCATGATTTGCGTGCCGATAACTTTGACTCGATTTATAGAAAATGTGTGCAACATTTCTATCTCCAAATAAATGTATTAAAAAACTAGATTCAAATATCTATTCAATGATACTAATTGTGTATCATAAATATTAATATTTTTAATATATATTTAGTCAAAGTTGTTCCTCGGGAAGCGAAAACAACAGATATTTAGGGACAGAGGGAGTATGCGTGAAACATATGCAACATCCAGATAAACACACTTGCAACATACGTCTGAAAAAATAGATGAAACATTAGGAACAAAAGCTTGCAACATGCGTGTACAACTATTGCAACATATGCAATATCTCAATCTACTTTTCTAACATCCATATGAAACACTTGCAACATACCTTTGAAACATCTAAAACACTAGAAAGATCTATCTCACGAGCAGGGGCGCACGGCGCGAGCGGGGGAGGCACAAGGGAGGACGGGATCCGTCCTGCGAGCAGGGGCGCGCAGACACTGCAGATCAAGCAGGTGATGCGGACGTGGGCGGCACGAGCGGGGTCCGTTCCATGAGCAAGTGGGGTATGTATGGACGAACGGACGACCAAACATGAGCATTACTGTATAGTGGAGTGTGTTCAGCTATTTTGGCTTTTTAGATAAAATTACTTTTATTATATGTCTAATATAGTAAAAACTACGTATATTTGAAAAAGCCAGAATATCTTATAATTTTCGAATGGAAACATCCCTCATATTTAGGCGGTTTCAGTCCGATATTTGAGACGATGCAGAATTGAAGGCGTCATCAACCATTGCAAGACAAATACAAGGGGGCTGTTCGGATCGGAGCCACTCTCCACGCACGCCACACCTGTGGCCCGCCATCATTTATTTTCACTCTCATTTCTTGCCACACTCTGTGGAGATGGTTTTTGCCGCCACCGTTTGTGGGGCCGCCGCAACACGCCGCACTTGGGGCTGATAAAAAGTGGCGTAGAACCATACCTCCCCAAACACACACCGGCCACGTACGACAACGTTTGCTGTTCTCCGATCTAGGCCTTGTTTAGACCGAAGATGTTTGAAAATTTGGAACGGTAATATTTCATTTGTATTTGACAAATATTGTCTAATTATAGGCTAACTAGGTTTAAAAGATTCGTTTCGTGATTTACAACTAAACTGTGTAATTAGTTTTTTTATCTACATTTAATGTTGTATATATGTGTCTAAAGATTGATGTGACGAAGAAAGTGAAAAACTTCAAACTTTCGGAGGTGATCTCAACCAGGCCCTACCGTGGATCGACGGATTGTGGTCTCGTGGAACTGGCACAGCCCGTCCCAGGTAGCCCTTTGTCAGCACGCAGCGGTTCCCCAACACCGACGGCGACGGGCGACCGACAACCTTTGCTAGGTCGCCGCAACGCAACAGGCCTGGACGCAGCAAAACCGCACCAGGTGCGTACCGGATTTGTACGTACGGGGTAGTTATTAATCTTTTTTGAAAAAATCTCTTTTGGTGACATATTTGGTTAAAAATTGGGACAGAATATTCTGTCGTCCTTACTCTCTCACACACACACAAGAGAAAACGTGCACAATCACGTGACCAAGTGTCGTGAAACAAAATGACAATAGGGGGAAAAAGTGACGAGCTTTAAATTTTCCCCAAAAAAAGTGTCGTGCAACAAAATGGCATACATTAGGAATGGTTGCTTATGAGTCGGGACTTTTTAAGTCTCGATTTGAAGATACCGGTTTTGCTTGCAAATTAAATATAAACGTTGTACGTCGGGCTTATTTGTTGTTTTTTTTTTGTACCGTTCCACCTCTAAGTGTTGCAGATCTTTTAGGAAGTTGGTGTAAACAGGGGAGAAAAGAAAATAGATTGTTTTTTACTAACCGGGGCAACAACTTTCTGCTGGTCTATTTGGTTGACAAGAAATGAGATAGTTTTCGACAATTGTAAACCTAAAAATTTTGTGCAGGTCTTATTCCGATGAACTTCTTGGCTCCGTCATCGGAGCCAGACAATTGCAGTGTTGTGATGGCGAGAAAGAACGCATCGTCTTTGCTTGTCGCACATTGGAGTCTGCGGCAACGACTTTCTTCGCCTTACATGGGTGGCCCCATGTCTTTAAGCTTACAAACTAAGTTTTTTTTGTGTGTCCTCGTTTTAAGCTCTTGTGTCCTGTAATAATTTTGGTCTGATCCCCCACCCGTGGGGATGAAGCCCATGTTTTTCTTTCATTGTCAAAAAAATATTAACCCTCTACTTCCTCTGTCCCAATATGTATGTTGTTTTGGCACATCATTAAAGTATCTTGGTGAGGAGAATTTTTACTGCATCTGGACACAGCCACCGTCCTGGTGAGTGAAATCTTTACTGCACCTCATTAATGGCTAGAACGACTCTAAAAGCAGGACAGAGGGAGTATGCATGTACGCATTGTTTATGCCTTGCTTATTAACATTTTTTTAGTACAAGAAGCATAAACATACGCTTCTTAGCTTCTATACATATGGTGAGTAGCGTGACACAGTGGCTTGTTTGTATTGTACTAAATACATTTTTTTAGGAATATTGTACTAAATACGTGAGAGCTGCAATGACATAAGATCGAGAGGAGTACGTACGTGTATAGGTACCCTTGGATTGTATTGGGCCGTGTTTAGTTGCCCCGATTTGGGGCGGCGGAATTACTGTAGTGCACTGTGTAGCACTGTAGCATTTTGTTTCTATTTGGTAAAAATTGTTCAAACATTGATTAATTAGGCTTAAAATGTTCGTCTCGCAAAGTACAACAAAACTGTGCAATTAGTTTTTGATTTCATCCACATTTAGTACTCCATGCATGTGCCGGCATTTTGATGTGACGGAGAATCTTTTTTTTGCATAGTAAAATTTAGGAAAATATTTGGGATCTAAATAGGGCCTTGGTGTGCACGTACTGTACTCCGCTAGTGCAGTGCAGTGGATCCATTATTTATCACTCCTACCTACTCCTACTAGGTCCGTGTAGTCGGCACGTGAGTGCTACTAGGAGCTAGATCCAGCCGCATGTCACGATGTCAAGGGAGACGAAGACTTTTTTTTTCTCTGTACCAGCTGTTGGCTTTAATTATCTTTGCCGTGTTTTGAATTGGGCCTTGTTTAGATTCTCAAATTCACTCCAAATTTTACTATGCAAAAAGGAGATTCCCCATCACATTAAAATTTCGGCAAATGTATGGAGTACTAAATGTAGATGAAATCATAAACTAATTCCACAGTTTTGTTGTACTTTGTGAGACGAACATTTTGAGTCTAATTAATCAATTTTTGAACAATTTTTTGCACTAAAAAACAAAAGTTGATACAGTGTTCCGACAGGAACACTGTAGCAACAGGCGCCGAATCGGCGGCCCGACTCGGGCATCTAAACAAGGCCTTGATGACTGACCAGGCAACGGAAGAAGAATAGAAGATGCCGTGGGATATTGATGGCATATACAGTACTCCGACGATTGACTTGGGTTTAGACTACCCGCACTCATGGACCTCTATATTCATCCTCTATACGTTCTAGTCAGCAAGGTTCTCTCCTCTATATTCAATTCTTCCGCACCCATTAATCCTCTATATCATTCTCTATCCACTCTATCCACTGTGAGACCCACTTGTCACTTTATCTAAATATATCCATGTGTGATCTAGTTTTGAAGGATTTATTGAGACAAATTTAATGGTGCAATCAAAATTTAATTTGGATTTTTGGTTTGTGAGTTATAGCATTTTTTCTCTTTGTTTAGCTAGTGGGGCCCGCCACTATAGAGTATAGAGTAAGCACTGTACCACTCTAAATATAGAGTGAGAGAAAGGATAGAGTATCGTTTTAGAGTACCCAGTGCAGTAGTTTTTACTCTATATTCATACTCTAAAGCTTTAGAGTATCGTTTTAGAGTACCCACTGCGGGTAGTCTTAGAGCAGACGAGATCTTGCACGTACAACGCGTCTTTTATACGGTACGGTGTTTTTTTGCAGAATGGTCCTCGCGAGTCAGGAGACGGCCGAGCTCGTCGTGTCGTGCTCCTATTCTCGAAGCCACAAAATCGCCGCGTTGTTACATAGGCTCGTTGCCGAGAGTGGATCAGCTGCCCCCGATACTCCTCGCCTCGCGCGCGCACCCATCTCTTCTCCGCACTGTGCCGCTGCTAGATGCAGGACAGCCAAGGGCGAACCGGCGAAGGGCGACGCCACGACGGGTTGCTTGATCCGGCCTCGCGATTCCTTTGCCTCCTGCAGCATCAGGCCGCGGTGAGAAGCGTGTGCTCGTGGTGTTCATGGAGGTTTTCTGCTTCAGCTGCAGGAAGGGCCTTGCGGTCCGCGTGCACGAGCACGTCTTGGCAGAGGCAGGTGCTAGCAGGAGAATACAGGTGTCCACAACCTGTTCGACACAACGCCCAAACAGAATGTGCGGTTCCGACTTCCAAGTGACAAGTTCAAGAACATGGCTGATGTGAGCCTGCCATTATATTTTTCCAATGACTGAACTTAGGCCTGCTAATGGGCTGGGTTCAAATGGGTTTAATGGGTTGGGTTTTCAAATGGGTGCACTCTGGATGGGTGGGAATGGGTTGATTTATTTAGCGGGTTGGGTCGGGTTGGGTTTAATAGAAAACTGGGTTGGATGGGTCGGGATTGGGTTCTTTTTTTTTTGGTTTGAATGGGTTGAGCCCATGGGTTGATGTTGAATTTTTAATATATCATAGTATACATATATATTGATTTGTAATTTGTTTAGCTTTTGATGTGGGGCCCACATGCATATTTTGCTATGCTAATTGGCACGGATTAGCCTCATGACATTTTGAATCCAGCTTAATTTATTTTGGTCAATTTCGACAAAATTTTATAATGTGAACACGAGCTTTTATTTCTAGGGTCCGGCTTCGAGGTGGGGCCCACATATTCATTTGGCAGTGCCAACTGGCATGAAATAACTGCTTGTTACATTAAATCATCTGCAACAAATTTTAGTCAATTTCGACAAAATTTTATAATGTGAACGCGAGCTTTTATTTCTAGGGTCCGGCTTCGAGGTGGGGCCCACATATTGATCTGGCAATGCCAACTGGCATAAAGTAGTTGCTTGTTACATTAAATTATCAGCAACAAATTCTAGTCAATTTCGATAAAATTTTATAATGTGAACGCGAGCTTTTATTTCTAGGGTCCGGCTTCGAGGTGGGGCCCACATATTGATCTGGCAATGCCAACTGGCATAAAGTAGCTGCTTGTTACATTAAATTATCAGCAACAAATTCTAGTCAATTTCGATAAAATTTTATAATGTGAACGCGAGCTTTTATTTCTAGGGTCCGGCTTTGATGTGGGGCCCACATATTGATCTGGTAGTGCCAATTGGCATAAAGTAGCCGCTTGTTATATTAAATCATTTGCAACAAATTTTAGTCAATTTCGACAAAATTTTATAATATGAACGCGAGCTTTTATTTCTAGGGTCCGGCTTTGATGTGGGGCCATATGTCTTATCAAGCATATATATACATTTTTATGTAAACCCATGGACTTTTATAGCAAACCCGTGGGTTTAATTAGTTTATGGGTTGGAATGGGTTGGGTTGGAACTATAAAAATATGGGATGAGTTGGGTGAAAGAAGAGAGTTAATTTGTTATGGGATGGGTTGGGTATGGGGTGGGTTTTCACCCATTAGCAGGCCTAACTGAACTAATCGGTCATTTCTTATATAATAAGTGCATACAAGCGATTATATAATAAGTGCTTAAAGTGACGATAGTGCTCCCACATGAAATGCCTATAAGCGACAACCCTAATTCATGCTTCGCAGAGGTACTTCGTAGAAATTCCACTATCAAAGTTGGGCCAAAGTTGGACATATATCACTTTTTCATAAATATTTTTTATAAAAACAAGAAGTCAAAGTTGTGTTTTGGAGACCGTATCGCTATTCTAAACGACTTCTAAATCCGATACGGAGGGTGTATGGGGTATAAATTAAATTTTTGCCGTAGTATCCGAGGTCAACGTCCGAGTGGCTGGTGGCGAATGGAGACTGAAACGCGTGCCAACCACGCAGTCACGCAGGGAAGGATCCATTCTTCTATTGGCTTTGCAGTAGTAACTGCAAAAATTGGAAATTGCAACTACAAATACTAGTAGTAGTATAATTGGTCGTATACGCGAGGTAAGCTATGACGAGTAGGAAGGGAGCATCTATCCATCTCGAGGCGCAGCCGTGTACGTACTACTACACACGTTCTAGGAGGCAGCCCGTGGACTCATTCCACCCTCAGCTCCTGCTTGGTGGTCGCAGTCGCAGCTTTTGTTGGGCTGCGTTTGTCCATGGATCCGTCATCCTTGTGCGTTTACATACACTTTTTATTACGCACGGTGACTCGCTGTGGAAGCAAGCAACAGCCAGCCACTAGTAGTAGTAGTAGGAAGAAAAGCAAAGCAAACGAAACGACGGGAGGCGGTCGTCGTTGGCGCTGCCCCTGTCAGCCGGGTGAAGTGAAGGTGAGGCACAGCACGACGCAGCAGCTGGTCCTGGTCGCGCCTCCACCGGCTACGACCGCCTCCTGTACCGTGCGGCTCAGCAGCGGCTGCGTTGCATTGCCCTGCACCAGCACCACCGACGTGCGACCGACACCGCCACTCCACCACCCTCGGCCTTGGGTTGCTTGCTTTCTTGCAAATTTGCTATTGGTCGCCCGTCGCCGCCGCGACGCAGCTGCAGCTGCACCGTTCCTCTCGTTTGTTGACGCTGCCCGCTCCGGCTGCCTCATGCTTTTATTGTGGTCATAATAATGATAAAATCAAATCCACTGGAATAATAAATAATCGAAAAGGGAAAAAAAATTCGGTGCACACAGAACGCATCACTGTTCGGTTGCGCTGCTGGTGGTGGTGCTGGATAGGGATGAAAACGGATCGGATACGGACGGATATCACTGATATCGTATTTGTTTTCATATTTATGTCCGGATTCGGATTCGAATACGGATAGTATAAAAAATGCCGGATAGGATATGATTGGATATCGACATCATAAATATGTAATTTAAATATTCGGATACGAATACAGTATCGGGTGTTAAATATCCGGACTCGGATACGGACGGATTAAAACCCCTCTAAACGGATTCGGTCTCGAATACGGTCGGAAAATATCTGTACCGTTTTCATCCTCTGGTGCAGTGCCGCCATGGGCGGATTTAAGGGTATTCCCCTGTTTTCCCGGAAATACTCAACTATTTTGGTATACTTTTATGTAAATATGTGTATATATTTTTATATATAAATGTATAATGCTATAATATGCAGTATTTCCACGCATTTCAGCCCAAAACAGCGAGAAAACTGGTCTTTCGGCCTTGCTTCTAAATTCCCCACCTCCCAGACTAGCCAATAAGCCCACTTAGCTATTTCAGCCCTTTCTGGCCTTTCTCTCATCCCCACACCCCGTGCCCCTAACCCCCTCGTTGGCCCCTCATGGCCTGACCGTCGCACCCTCTCAAGGCTCGTTCACAGAGTCCTTCACGGACATGGGTGCGTGGTGCCGTGGCGGCGGCGGCGGCGACGAGCATAGGGGCGGCGGCCGAGCAAGCTAGGCAGCACCACCGCCAACTAGCCAGCGCATGCGCGACAACAGCTAGCGGTCGGCCAGCCGGGTCAGGGTGCCGTGCGGCAGGGGTCAGTGGCCAGATCCCAGATCCCAGGCCGATGGCGGCAAGACTTGACCCAGACTCCAAGCTCCAGGTCTCCATTCTCCACTGACCACTCTCCATGCTTCAGTCATTGGTTCTTCAATTTACACTGGTATTGTCTATTGCAGTAATAGTATTGCTATTGGTTTATAAAATGAGGAACAAATTGGTTGATTTGAGGACTTTATGGATTGGAAATTTTTTTATGTAGACTTGGAAATACCCAACTTTCAAATCCAAGCTCCGCCACTTAGTGCCGCCGACGGGCGGGGCAGGGCAGGGCAGGCGTCGCGTCGCTTGTACGCCAGCCAAGCGTCAAGCGTCCGCATCCGCATCCAATCCACACCGCACCGCACCTTCGAATCGGATATTCCTCCTGCGCGGAGGCAGCAGCGATTAATTAGTCACTCCTTTTATTAAAAAAAACAAGAAAAAACACACACCGACACCGGCCCACCACCCTGATGCCTGATGGCATCCAACGCACGGCCAGGATCAGAAAGCGGACCCCCACCACCAGCAGCCGCTCGGACGCTCGGTAGAGCGCAGTGCACCAACGCCACGTGGAGCGGGATCGGTGAACGCGCGCGTCTCCGTTCCGCCCGGCCGGCACCTCCGCACCGCACCGGCGGATGGAAATCACAGAAACACCATCCGAGTACAGGGGCACCCATTCCAACAGCTTAAGTACTACTACTGCTGTACTACTTGCCACATTCCATGTACAGGGGCACGCACGCAATTACTGGAAAAAACCGGGGGTGTTGGGGGCTTTTTCTTCCGCTGGTTTAGTTTGCAAAAAATTTTGCAGAATTTTTCAGATTCTCCGTCACATTGAATCTTTGACACATGCATATAACATTAAATATAGATAAAAAACAAAATTAATTACACAGTTTAGACGAAATTCACGAGACGAATCTTTTAAACCTAATTAATCCATAATTAAATAATATTTATCAAATACTCCCTCCTTTCAAATATCTAGAGCGTATTAGCAAAAAAATTTTTTTCAAAAGTCTCCGTCGTTTAAGTCCGGGACCACGCCCTCGCATCGTTCCCAGGCGCCCGTGCGCTTCCTCGTACGCGTGCGCATTCACTGCTGCGCCGTTGCCCGTCACTTCGACTGGCCCCTCCGTTCCCTCCCGTTAGAATGCAAAGCCTTTCCGTTGCTTCAAATACTCCCCGTCGCCTCCAAGTACTACTCCATCTGTCGATGTGTTAGCCTCCACAAAGAACTCGACTGCAATGGACCAGGAAGGAGACGCCGGCCATCAACGTCTCGTGCGTGGCGTGAACTGGGCGCCGGACTCCGAAGATGAGCGGGGTTGCGTACGTGAACGCGGGCGCGCGATCTTGAGCGCGCTAACGGCGTTTTCAGCGGTGTTTACCTGGGCAAACGAAGGGACGCCGGGCATTAAGACGAACGCAGCGATTAAATGAAAAGTGGCGCTCGTGGCTGCATGTTTCCATGCTCCTTGGTCATCGCGTCCAAGCCTAATACGCTCTAGATATTTGAAAGGAGGGAGTAATAATAAAATTGCTACAGTAGCATTTTCCAAAAAATTTCGGGAACTAAGGCTGCCTGCAGTGGCATCCGCTACTGGATCCGCTATACCAGATGGAGGAAGAAAGATGCTGCAGCGGCATCCTGTAACATCTACGCTAAACAAAAACAACCGTTCCCATCCGCTATACGTGGCGTCCATAGAGGATTCCCGGTATAACACTGCGTGAGAGAGAAATGAGAGAGAGAAAAGCTGCAGCTGTGGGTCCCACTGCATATCCTACTGTTTCAAAAAATAAAAAATATTATAACTCACAAACTAAAACACCAAATTAAATTCCGATTACACCATTGAATTCGTTTCAATAAATCCTTCAAAATAAGATCTCACATGGATATATTTAGATAAAATTTATTTATAAACATGTGGACCCCACTGTTAGTAGTTGATATAGAGTATGAGATATAGAGGATGATGAATGCGGAAGAAATATGTATAGAGGAAAGAATCTTGCTGACCAGGATAGAATATTCCTTTTAGAGGATGAATATAGAGGACGAAGAGTGCGGATAGCCTAACCAGCCCTCTGCCTGAGCAGAGCACCAGACCGAGCAGCTGCTTCTGCTTAAATTAAAATATTTTTTTAAAAAGAAAATTGCAAGCAAGCGTGGCTTCAAACGCGGAAAAGCGAGGGAGGGCCCACCGAACCCACCCAGGAAGCGGGAAGTACTCCTGCTTCCATTCCACCGTGGCGTGGCACCGTCTCTCTGGTCTCCCCCTCTCTCTCTCTCTGTCGGTCCTCGTCCGCCGCGCCTCCTCCGTCCTCCGCTCCGCGCTTTAAAACCAGACCGCGCGGCTCCGCCCACTCCATCCCGACTCCGTCGCGTGCCTTCTAGGGTTTCCTTCCCCGTCGGCGCCTCCTCCCTCTCCCCAGATTTGGATCTAAGCCGCCGCCGACCCAGGTGCGTACAACGTCTTCCTCCCTCCTTCCGTTCAGTTCCTCCCCGCCCCTCCCCCAAGCAGCTTGCTGCTGCTGCTGCTGCTGCTCGATCCCCCGTGTCGTTCCGCTTCGCCTCTCCGATTAGGCTTCGCGCTCCCGCTCCCTTGGGAACTGGGGATGGGATGCTCTGCCCGCTCGCGCCGTCGCTTCCGGTTCAGAACAGGGGTGCAGTGGCGGATGCAGATGAGAATCAAGCGGGGCTAAAACAATATAGATGTTGATTTGCATGAAAATTTAATGGTGATTTGAGATTTTGCTACAGTATTTTTAGTGGTAAATCGAGTCATTAGGGGGGGCTGGAGCCCCCCAGCCCCCCCTGTAAATCCGCCACTGGGGGTGCCTGTCTTTCATTTTTCGTTCGTCCATTCATTCATCCATCCCCTTGTCCTCGCCAGCAGCCGCGAGGGTTTCACTTCCTCAAGCTCCTCCTTCCGACGTTATTACGTTGTCTGCCAATTTGATGCTCAGTTTTTTTTGGTGGGGGGATTTCCCTCCAAACTCAAACAAGCTTGCTTGTTCCTGCATCTCTCACCTTTTTTTAAAAAAAAAACATGACATAACAAAAGTCATTCAGATCGCGTTCATTTGCATCATCCACGCTCGCTGCTCTGATTACTTGCCGTGTCCTGACGCCATGTCAACAATACGCGTATGCGATTCAAACCCTGTTTAACGCCTGCCAGCCTGCCTTGCCACCAATTTCCTCCATGCATTCATACCATAAACGTACTACTCCCGCCACCCCTATTTGATTTAGTTTTAATTAGTTGCCACAATTTTACACGCAATAGACAGACACCCGTATCTCAACTTCACCATCCTCAGACAGGCGGCATGGCTAGTCCTCTGCAGTAGGCACGGTTAGTCCGTCCTCTGCAGTAAACACCATTAGTTAGTCCTCTGCAATAGGCAAATTGCCTCTGCTCGCCGTCTCTCTGTACTTGCATGTATTAATACACTGCGAGTACACGTCGCGCACTTTACCGCAGCTCCACTTCACAGCCCATTCGTCCTGTCGCTGCTCCAGATCGCGCGTCATGTATAATGGATCTGTTTCTATGTGCTGCTGAGGGCTGAGCCATACATCACATTCATGGTGCTGCAGCCTGCATGCATTGCAGGCTCCCTTGTTAGCTCACATCATGCTTTTCAGTTTGCTACCAGTTCCATCGTGAATGATCAATCTTTTGTTGATCATATGTTTCGCGTGCTCGTGTGATAATTAATATGCAAAGGAAAGAAAAAAAGAACTTGGGTTATATATTACATAATATCTAAGACGCTACAAGATTGGCGAGCATGATGACTCGTCTGGCTATGCGCCTTTGTTGTAGTTATTAACTAAACCAGACAAGATAGATAGTGGCATCCATGTTCACGAAAGTAACCTGGAAACCTAGTAATCTTTGTTTTGTCCTGTCTTCTTTTTTCGAAAAGATTACCTACAACCATTTATTTAGTTTTATGATCGCTCCTGATCCATGAAGGCTGTGACTCCCTCCTATTAGGTAGCCTAACAATGTCGTTTTTGTTTGGGATATTTATAACAAAGGAACACAGATCAAAGCTGCCGAGTGTAGTCAGTGTTGGACCATGTCCTCAGCATGGACCGTGTTACCACGCGCGGTCAATGTTGGACTCTGTCATGAGTGTACAATGTTTTGCTCTTCCTTCTCCTGGAAGACCAAATCAAATCAACTTAACGGGAGACTTTGTATTGTAATCCTTGGCAGGTTGTCTCGATGGCGCCCGCTGTGGAAGCTGTGAAGGAGACAGGCTCGTTCCAAAAGGTTCCTGCCTTGAACGAAAGGATACTGTCATCCATGTCCAGGAGATCTATTGCTGCACACCCTTGGCATGATCTGGAGATAGGTATTGTACTCACTCGACTTGACAAATGGCCAGCCATCGATTTCTGCTATTTGCATTCAGAACTTAACGCTCGTCATCTTCAAATCATGCAGGTCCTGGCGCTCCAACCATATTCAACTGCGTAAGGCCACCCTATCATGCTTAACTGGTCTTCTTGTTACTTAAGATTTTTATATAATTCGTGCGATATGTTCATGTTAATAGCATAATGCCTTTTCTTGTGGAGAAAAAACTCTCCCTGTACTCTAAAGTCAATGCCTATGAAGTGTTTTGTGCCATCCATGTTCCTATGCCGCTTGGCACTTTCTGATGCATGCTCAAATGTATAAGAAAGACTCATAGAAGTGACTCCAATCCCTATGTCAGGTCATTGAGATACCCAGGGGCAGCAAGGTTAAATATGAACTTGACAAGAAAACTGGACTGATCAAGGTAAAGCAATGTTGTTTACCCCCCAGTCTTATTGCAAAGCTATATTTCTTGCCAGTTCTAATATTTCCTGTTTTCCATTTCAATGTGTGTGCACATGCAGGTGGACCGTGTCCTGTATTCATCAGTTGTTTACCCTCACAACTATGGATTCATTCCTCGTACACTTTGTGAAGATAGTGATCCTTTGGATGTACTGGTTATAATGCAGGTATGTTTTTGCCCCTATATATCATTATATGAATCACGAAATGGTATATTTGTAGTGTTCAGAGCAGGTATAAGTTGAGCTATTTTGCGAAACTTACCATTTTCTATTTATGCCTGTGGTTGAGAACATTTCTATAATTGTTACTTCCATGCATGCAGGAGCCAGTTATCCCAGGTTGTTTCCTACGTGCAAAGGCCATTGGTGTTATGCCCATGATTGATCAAGGAGAGGCAGATGACAAGATCATTGCAGTGTGCGCTGATGATCCTGAGTACAAGCATTACAACGATATCAAGGACCTCCCACCTCACCGCTTGGCTGAAATCAGGCGCTTCTTTGAGGACTGTATCCTTTTATGATTCATCAGTATTTAGTCCTGCTAGCCTAGAGTCTAGTACTACACAAAGTGATTAATGTTCTCATCATGCTTAATAGATTCATCTAACTTATCTACAAGATACTACTTTGCAAAATTCCCCAAACTTGACCTGAACATCACAGCCTCTACCAATTTTAGAAGAAAAAATACTTGTCATGTGTTAACTATCTTGAGACGATGCAAATGTTAGAATGCTTGCCTCCTGTTTAGATTGTATAGTTTCTTTAACCGGGCCATTCAGACAAGAAGAATGAGAACAAGGAGGTTGCTGTGAACGACTTTCTGCCTGCAAGTGATGCTTATGAAGTCATACAGCACTCTATGTAAGTTGATTGATTGCAACTCTTTTAGTCCTGATCATCCGTGTAACAGTGATTTGTTTAAGACATGTCCTTGTTTTGACCTTCAAGCTAACCACCCAGCTTTGTGGTGTTCTTACACAGGGATCTGTATGCTACTTACATCGTTGAGGGCCTGAGGAGGTAGGATGCTGGTGACCGGGAAGGTGGAGGATGTTGACGAAAAAATGGGAGACCGTTTACCACATGGATCGAGTATTGTTATTGTGTTTGTCGTGTATACTGCTAGTAGTGAACCCTCGATCAAAAACCGAAATCCCCTGGGGAGTCGGTAGTAGCTGAAGCTAGTAATACAAGGAGGTTGGCTAAATATTCTTTTCTGGCCTGAGTGCCAATATATGTTTGACATGTTGTACTTAATTGGTATCGTAATATTCATTCGCTTATTATGATATACTTCATATAATTCATCATTGGTAATTGAATGTGTTCTCTTCTATCATTTGAAATTCGGTGGCAATGTGTCTCTGTACAAAGTTGCAAAGGCGTGAACGTTTTTGTTTACTCTGTTATTTTGGTAAACGAACAGGGCCTGAACAGTTTGTGATGAAATCATGAGCAGATTATTGCCACAGAATTAGTCATTCTACCGTCTGTCTTGGAACCGTTGGTTGAAATTTGTTCACAATTCCACCAACAGCAAATTGGTTGCATATTTGAACCCTCAACTCAATCAACTAGACACAGGCGCACCAATCTGAATTTACTTGTAAGTGGAACAATTCAACTCTGCTACATATCTACCTTCTGAACTACAAAAAATTGTCAAGAATGGACATCTATGGGGTTGTTTAGTTGGTGAAAAAGTTTGGGTTCGGCTACTGTAGCACTTTTCGTTTTATTTGGCAATTTGTGTCCAATCATGGACTAATTAGGCTCAAAAGATTTGTCTCGTGATTTACAACTAAACTGCGTAATTAGTTTTTTCTTTCATCTACATTTAGTACTCCATGCATGTGCCGCAAGATTTGACGTGACAGGTACTGTAGCACTTTTTGGGTTCACTTTTTGTGAACTAAGGGCCTGTTTAGTTGCCCATGCAACCCAAAAAAGTTTGCACAGTACCCGTCACATCGAATCTTGCGGCACATGCATGGAGTACTAAATGTAGACGAAAGAAAAAACTAATTACACAGTTTAGTTGTAAATCACGAGACAAATCTTTTTGAGCCTAATTGATCCATGATTGGACACAAATGGCCAAATAAAACGAAAAGTGCTACAATAGCCGAACCCAAACTTTTTCACCAACTAAACAACCCCTAAACAGGCTCTATTTCAAACTCGGATTCAATGTTCCACTTCCCCAATTCAGCCGCACCAATACGGCATCACGGCAGAGATCAAATTTTAAAATAGAAACTGCATGAATTCCATTCAAACAATAGAACCCCGGTCTGAATGTACCTGTCGACCTACCAATCTCGTCAGGAATGCACTCAACCACTCTTCTGAAACCCATCCATCGGCACTTCGTAAGATCATGCTACTATCCATCACAGATGAATGCAAACCATGATAGGATGGAGCCAATCTGGAATCAGAGACAAAATTGGGGAAAAAAATAAATTCACAAGTTGACCGATGCAAACCAGAGACAAACGAATGCAAACCATCAAAGAAAGCAAGGCACTTCCTCTTGTTCTCATTAAATCTTAGGTAACATGGAGATCCCATCACCAACCACCACTACATCTAGAGATTGAACCAGAACTAGATCGATCGAGACACACGACACATGAGGCGACGCATCACTACATACACACAGACACGCAAGAACAGCAAAAGGCATCCACGACCCCTCAGCCAAGCTGAGATCAGAATCAGATGAGACGAGACGGGGCACTACTACTTCTTGGGCGACTTGGCGGCGGCCTTCTTGGGAGACTTGGTAGCGGTGGCGGCCTTCTCAGCCCTCTCGGCGGCCTTCTTGGGGAGGAGGACGGAGTGGATGTTGGGCAGCACGCCGCCGTGCGCGATGGTGACGCCCGCCAGAAGCTTGCCGAGCTCCTCGTCATTGCGGATGGCGAGGAGGACGTGGCGCGGGATGATGCGGTTCTTCTTGTTGTCGCGCGCCGCGTTGCCCGCCAGCTCCAGGACCTCGGCGGCGAGGTACTCGAGGACGGCGGCCAGGTAGACGGGCGCGCCCGTGCCGACGCGCTGCGCGTACCGCCCCTTCTTCAGGTACCGCCCGATGCGGCCCACGGGGAACTGCAGCCCGGCCTTGACGGACCGCGACACCGGCTTCTTCTTCGGCCCGCCGCCGCCCAGCTTCCGCCCCGCCGCCGCCTTCTTCACCTTCGCGCCGCCGCCGTCCATCTCGCGAGTCGCGGGTGTTGAGAGGGAAATGGGATTTGGAGGGAAGTGATGATTGGGGTTTGGAGGAAGCGGGGGATTTTTTTTGGATTTTGGAGTGGTTTCGGCGCGGCTTTTATAGCGGCGGTGATGGGGTGGGGAGCCGATCCGCGTGACGTGGGCTGAGCGCCGTTGGATTTGCGGGGAAGCGGACCGCTGCGATTTGTTTCGGAGGACGCGATCCGTGGGAGGGGGCGGCGGGCCAATCAGGAGCGAGAGATTCACAGAGTGGTTCGTTGGGCCGGTGGGTGGCGTGAGGCCCGTGGGAATGGTCGATGCGGTGCGCCTCCGTTGAGGTCGCTCTTTTGCCGTTTGGGTCGGGTGCAGTTGCTACTACTGCTACAACTTAAGCAGTAGCAGCATCTCAGCCGTCCAAGAAGCCAGCAATGGCTAAGATCAGATCTCTTTCTTTCCCATTTTTTCTCCCTCATGTGCTCTCGGTCTCTGTTTTTTTGAGAGAAAAGGTAGCGAGCAGCGAAGAGTTTAACTGGAAAAATTATTTTCACCTATGGAAAACAATTTTATTTTTTCATGTGGGAAAAACAATTTATTTTCACTTGAGCATACATGTTGAGAAATTATTACATAGAAAAATATTACATTTTAGACCATAAATTCAGTTTTTTTAAACATTTTGTGGCTAAACAGTTTAACCGAAACTCAAATACAGCATTACAAGAAGAATTTTACTTTTAAACTGCAAAATCTGATGCCAGATAGAACCAAACGTGTCTAGAATTTTAATATCTTTTTGGGAAATTACAAGTTTTTTTAGGAGATTCCTAGATTTTTGTTTCGGATTGGTAAAAAAGAAACCAAAAACAAAGTAAGAGCAAGGCTAATAATACAGCCAACTGCTGGTTGTATGAAAATTTACAGCCAATCTACAGCCCACTTATATAATATAGTTAGCTGGCTTACAGATTATTTATCTGTCTCATAGAATTTCTTTGTTCTGTGCATAAGCTGGTTGTAAGCTTATAGCCCGCTTCTCTTATCTCTCCTCCCCCTCTCCTCCACGTCAGCATACAACATATTACAGTCCCTCATTATACTTGCTCTAAGGATGGAGATATCGTTCTACTAGAACAGTACTCCCTCCATCCCTAAATAGTTGTCGCTTTTGGTTTTCTGTGACGTATGTTTGAATGGATTTATAGAAAATACTACGTGCTAACATTTATATCTCCAAATAAATTTATTATAAAAATAGATTTAAGGATCATCTAATGATATTAATTTCATATCATAAATATTAATATTTATTTATATATATTTAGCCAAAGTTATTTCTCGGGAAGCGAAAACGATAGGTATTTAGGAACGGAGGAAGTATTTTATAGGAAATCATTTTTCGTTTATGAAAAATATAATTGCCTTTTCGGCATACGATTTCTATCTAAAGTTGTTTTATGGTGAAATGAAATTTAAAAGTTGATCTATCATTAGACAATTTTGTATAATTTTTGTACTTAGGGGGTGTTTAGTTCCCACCCAAAATTTTTTCACCCCATCACATCAAATGTTTGGACACATATATGCAGCATTAAATATAGATAAAAAATAACTAATTGCGCAGTTTGTATGAATTTTGCGAGACGAATCTTTTAAGCCTAATTAGCCCATGATTAGCCTTAAGTGCTACAGTAATACACATGTGCTAATGACAGCTTAATTAGGCTTAATAAATTCGTCTCGCGGTTTCCGGGTAAGTTATGTAATTAATTTTTTTATTAGTATCCGAACACCTCTTCCGACATCCCATAAAATATCTGATATGACATCTAAAAACTTTTCACCCACGAACTAAACACCCTCTTAACAAACAAGTGTATTAAGAAAATTCCATCCGCACATCTCTTGGAGCAGCTTGCCGTGTCAGCCTCTCTCGCGGTGAAAGCCAAAAATGGGGCCAACTCTTTCCTGCTCGTTACCTTTTCTTCTTAAAAAAAACAGAGACAGAGACTCCGAGAACACATGACATGAGGGAGTAAATGAGAAAGAAAGAGATCTGATCTTAGCCATTGCTGGCTTCTTGACGGCTGAGATGCTGCTACTGCTTAAGTTGCAGTAGTAGTAGCAAATGCACCCGATCCTGGTCCAGGCCCGTGGGAATGGTCGATGCGGTGCGCCTCCGTTGAGGTCGCTCTTTTGCCGTTTGGCGCATCATCAAGCACGGCAAAACGCTGAGATTTGAATTTTTATTTATGTATTTTGTATATTTTTTCTATTTCAAAATAAGTTATTTTTCTTGTGTGTAGTATGGCATTTCTTTCCTTTTTTTTTTGAGGGGACCATCGAACAAATTCTTGATGTCTCGCAAATCGAGCAGATTTATGAACGTGTATTCAAATTCTAACTATTTGTTATGTATGCTCGTGTTCAAGAAACATCTGTATTCAGACTGGAATATAGAAATAGTGCAATCTAGATAGTTCTGTATGCCTTTATAATCGCAGTTGATCCATTTCTACCTCTATGGGTGATCTAGGATTCTCATCGGCCTACGTTGTTAGAGCGTGGTGATCACCCAAGCCAAGCCTAGGTGAAATCGAAGGTTTGGCAAAAGATGGGATGGGTGTTTCCCAGAAAGTGCATTTACTCTAACATTGCAGAGACTATGCGTAAACTAGAACTAATGGTTAGATGTAGTTGGTTTCATGATGTAACATGTACTTTACTTTTACTTTAGAATCATAATCATTACGGTAAAGCTTTTGTGTGCAAATATGATGTATGATTTCCAAGCTACTCCCTCTGTTTCAAAATATCTGTCACTTTCGCTTCCCGAGAAACAATTTTAAAAAATATATATTAAAAATATTAATATTTATAGTACATAATTAATATCATGAGAAAGATCTTTAAGTCTAGTTTTTTTAACAAATTTATTTGAGGATACAAATATTGCACGTATTTTCTACAAATCGAGTCAAACGTGCGGCACGAAAACCGAAAACGACAAACATTTTGAAATGGAGGGAGTATGTGATTCTTGATGGTTGGTCCATACCATGTAACCAAATAACTTGGGCCTCGTTCGGCTGGCTGGTGGCTGGTGCTAATTTGTTGTGAGAGAAAAATACTGCTGGCTGGCTGGTGGCCGGTGCTGAAATGATGTGAGAGAAAAGCACTGCTGGCTGACAGCCAGCCAGCCAAACAAGGCCTTGTTTTGAGGTATGACCCCCGTAACCGCGAGTGGAGGCCGTGGATGGCAACTCCAGGGACCTCCCTACAACCCTGGAGTTAGTGCTACGTGAGTCGAGAGGAAGATATGTGGTACTAGCTTGGTGGGGCCGGGGTGAAGTCCTCGCAACGGCTGACACTAAACGCCACAATGCAAGCCCTTCCTCAAAATTCTAGTAGCAAATTTAATTGCTACAACTAAACCACACAAGCTACTAAAGGCTAGCAACTATAACTAGTGAGCTACACTAAAACTAGCAACTAAGCTAAACTCCTCACTAGAGAGCTACAACTACACAAGCTACTGCACAAACACAGAGTAATGAATGTAATTGCGAGTGCAAAAGAAGGCAAACAACAAGGGCAAGCAACACAACAATTTATTCCAATGTTCGGTTGCTTGCTGGCAACTTAATTCCCATTGTGGCGGATCCTATTAGACAACCATTTTGCTAGCCTCGCGATCACGGAAAATGACATCAATGTGACTGATAGGTGAATTCTAGAGGAGCAGGGGCTCTAATTTGAGGGCTATTGTTGGAGTTGAGCCCAGAAAAAGGGCTCTCAAAAATATGGGAAGCCCTTAAATCTAAAGTAGGGGCCCTAATTTGAGGGCATTTGCTGGAGCTGTTCTTAGCAAAATTGTAGTGCACATTTAGATAGAAATATTGCATATGTTTTGATAAGTAGACACATAGGCCAAGTTGTTTTTAGAAAGCATAATTCACCCCCTCTCAGGCGTCACTGTCCCTTGACTTGCGTTGTGGACAACAATTTACATTGAACCATAACAACAACTGGCCGCGGCGCTGCAGTTAGAGGAAGTAATTAAGCAATGTTGTGATGCCTAGGGTGAAGGAGGAAGGGCAAGGCAGAGGTGACGAAGGAATAGGGCAGGCTTGCGCATTACCGAACAAGAACTCCGTAAGCAGGTGGCGGTGAACAAGGTGATGACGGATCGGTCCTTTTCTGAGTTGAACAAAAAACCCTACTAAGTTATATTCGATGATCCACATTTAGTGGCTCGTCCTAAATTCATACATATCCAAACAAGACGTGTTAGTAGTCAAACTGATTCATTTGAGCAAGGTCTAAGCCACCACAATCTCCGGTCATCCATATGCCTTATGATTCAAAAGGTCAATTTTTTTCTCTCTTGGGTCCGCCTAATCAACACTTTAATTTTATACTTTAAAAACCCTAGGGTATTACACCCTATGAACACACCTAGCTACAAGTGTGCACCTTAGTCGTACACAAGTCTTATACCTTTGTGAGCCTTGAAACCTAGCTAGCCTTTAGCATCGGTTGAACCTAATCTAGAACCATGGTTATCTCTTTCCTTCTCATTCTCATAAGCACTTTATCTTTTAAGACCTCCCCGCCTCCGGGTCTATCCTTAAACCATAAGTACCTTAGTCCACCTTATCTCTCTAACCAATATCTACACCCACTCGTATCGCTCTATGCATGAACAAATAGAGTGGTCAGGATGTCGTACCATCATGATGCCCCAGGCCATATATGGTCAACATGTAAGGCATGCACCATTAATTCAGACTTATATTTTGGTTACCCATATCTATTGATGGTTATCCCCAGGCCATATGGTCTTTTTTTTTTGGAACCCAGGCCATATGGTCAACATGTAAGGCATGCACCGTTAATTCAGACTTCTATTTTGGTTACCCATATCTATTGACGGTTAACATAGTGGCAATGATGGAGGGAGGGGGCATGGGGACTGACACCTCCTGACGTGCTACTAGTCCTCTAGTATATAGGCCCTGTTCGCTTGTCTTATAATCCGTACTTTTTAGCTTTTTTTTTTCAGTCGGAACAATTTTTTTTTTCTCACAACAAATCAGCGAACAGTACTTTCAGCCATGGCTTTTCAGCCAAGCGAATGAGCTCATAGTTAATACTCCGTATATCCATGTATGTAATTGTTGTTTGGCTCCTCCCATTCATTAATCATTCCAAACGTTAAGTATGTACTATGTATTTGAGGCCCAATAAGAAGCAGCAAATTTACACGAACATGCAATTGCTGCCGGTCCCTTCATCGGTTCTGAATACAGAGCGTTGAGCCTTCCTGGCTTCCTTCGTTTCTCGCCTCTTCAATTGTTCGTCTTCTCTTCCGCCTCGCTAGTTAACGGTTCTAAATACAAAGCGTCGAGCCTTCATGGCTTCCTTCGTTTCTCGCCTCTTCGATTGCTTGTCTTCTCTTCTGCTTCGCTAGTTCACGGACATCGCCACGCTAGTACTGTCAGAGTGCAAGGCCGGATGTGAGACGCTGTGTCGTGCCGCCGTGGCGGCGCCAGTGCCACCACCGCTGTCCCAAATTGACACCGCTGGCCACCGGGCGCCGGCTGCCGACCTGCTGTCCAAATTGCGTCTTGTAGGCTGTAGGTGTCCATCAGGTGGTCAGGCCACTAGAAGCAGCAGGTAATCCATAATCATCCAGTGGTATTCTTTTATCTAGCAATTAACAGTCACTAATATTCTTTTATCAAATTGCCTGTGATCTTGCTTGTAGTCGTAGAGCTAAATTTAAGATAATAGATGGTTTATTAGTTCTAGTCTTATACATGCCCCCCTATACTCAATTCCTGGCTCCACCTCTGTACAGTGGCATGGGCGTGATAATTTTTAGCATCAGCTACGTCGTGGGATTGTGGCCAGTGTACTCGAAAAGAATACATTTATAGGGCTGAAAATTAATAACCACTCGCAGTTCATAAGCTACAGTGCTGTCCTGTCTTGCTAGATGTAGTTTGATATATAAAAATCATCTATTTGTGTATTAATTAATTGATGTATGATGTTACCTAGAACTTGCAAAGTAACCCTTTTTTTGGTTTTTTTTATCTTCTAGAAAAAATATCATTCATTAATGAATTATTATTAGGGTTGTCATACTTGTACACAGTATACTTGCAGCTTGTTGCCTGGTCTTGTACTCTTGTTGGCCACCATCCGACGGTGGGAGGGAGCGGCTATGGTCTGCGTCGCGCCGACCAGGTTTCCCACCTTCTAGCACGTTTTTTCTTGGGCCTATTCCGATTATGTTTTCCTCGCATGGGCCTGATTCTGTGCCGCGCGCCCCCTATAGCTTCCCGTATTTTTGTTGTGTGGGTCGGCCTGTTTCGGTTCAGTGCGCGCCCCTGAAGGCTTTCCGAGCTTCAATCTGCTTCCCTTTCCCGCCCTTACTCCGCTCTGTTTTCTCGTCTCCAGAAAAATGAAAATATTTCTCATCCCCAGAAAAAAGAAAATATTACTGGGAGGTGTTTCGAAGAGTCGAACACGCAACCTATGGTTTATGAGGATGTTTCTCATCCACTACTAGTCTACTACATCAGAAGGTGATTTGGGTTAAACGTAAAATATTTGTGCCCTATCAAAGGATTAAAGTTCAAGATTCTTTTCGCATGCCGACTCATTCCCTCTCGCCGACTCATGACGGCGACTAGGGTTTGACGTAAGGGACCGCCTGAGGAAGTCCGACTTCCTCACGTTAGGGGGAGTCCTGCTTCTCCCTGTTTGGGTTATTTGTTACGTGATTCCATCCTTCGGTACTGGGAGGTTTTTGACGAGGTTTTCTTGTTACGCTCTCGCATAGCGGTCTCATCTAGGGTTTTGAGTTCTGCTCTTCCACAACGAAGGGGGGTGATCAGGGGGATCTTTGGTGATCTTTCCCATCTGAATTCGTTTGTGGAGACGATTCTCTTGACCATGGCCGCTGTGGTGAAGGCAGGAGTTGGTGCTCGTGTGGATAAAGATGCGCTAGAGGCGGGTGGCGCCATGGATGAGGATGAGATTGAAGACTAGGGACTGCTATCTGAGGAGGAGGATGACAACTCACCGCCGATCGTCCTCGACTTCGATGCGGCGGGTTCCGCAGCAGGCCATCAGTTTGTGATCCTCGGCCGATTCCTGTCGGTACGTGGATACAACTTCATGGGGTTGTTTGATGCCATGAAGAATGCCTGGCGTTTAACGTATGCCCCGGATGTAAAGAGGCTTAGGGACAATCGGTTCCTTATTGAGTTGAGATCGGAAGGAGACAAGAACTATGTGCTACAAGGAGGGCCATGGATCTACCGTGGGGATCCTCTTCTCGTTGCTGATTATGATGGTAAGCTTCGTCCTTCGGATGTTGTGTTAAATTGGATGCCTATCTGGATACAGATAGAGGACATGCCTCTCAATCTGATGAACGAGGGGACTGGTCAGATTCTAGGGAGCAATGTTGGTAAAGTTGTGGCTGTTGGTAGAGACTCTAAAGGGCGTTTTTGGGATGATCATATGCGTATTAGGGTTCTCTTGCCTGTGGACAAGGCCTTAACGAGGTGGTTGAAGGTGAAAGATGAAAAAACTAGAGATACGTTGCGGCTCCATGTCAAGTATGAGAGAATTCCAAAATTTTGCAGATATTGTGGTCATGTGGGGCATGTGGAGAAGGATTGCTTGCTTCCGGAAAAGGAACGAAAAGTGAGATTCGGGCTGCATCTACGTGCTTCCCCGAAAAAGAAGTTTGTGACTCCGAATCCGGAACGACAAGGCACATTGGCAAAAAGAAATATGAATTTTGATGATCAGGATGATAATAGGAGGCGGGGTGGGAATCAGGAGAAGGAAAGAGAGGGGGATACGGAGAAAAAGCAAAGTGAGGTGAGCAAGCATGCTGCCCCTGAAGCCAATGATGGGGCCGGTAAAACTGGTGTTGATGCAGCCAAGGACATTACTCAAAAGGTGCTTGCCTTGGGAATCGATACTCCCTCGGTGGCTCCCCGTTTGCTGTTTCAGGGTGGTTTGCAGGCACCTGCAGGTGGTGCACGTGGTGAGGAAGTGGGTGATAATGGGCTGGAGCCGCTGGCTCCCGTTAAATCAATCCTTCATGAAAAGGTGGCTGCGGTGGCGTGTGATGTTGCTAGGGAGTGGGAGAAGCGGATGATCAACTCTAGGCACCCAAAGGTTCAGCGTCATTTCAACTCAAGTCATTGCTCCTCGTCTGAAAATTTTCAGTTGCCGGTGGGTGCAGGGAATGGGGCTGATGTGGCCCTGGATACAATTTCAGCAGAAGTTCGTAGAGTGCGTGCTGAGTGTCCTACTATATATGCCGGAGAAGCTGAGTGGCTTGTTGCAGTCTGTCGGGGTGACCACCTTGATCCCGAGTTGCGGGAAATTGTTCAGCGTAGCGCTGCAGTTCTGAAACAAAACCTGGGTATCCTTGGTAAACGTCGCGAGTTGGAGATCAATGTTATAGACCAAGATCTCAGTGCGAATTCGGAAGTGCTGGATGTCTCTAGCAAACGGAGAAAGGTTCCTGATGATGCAGAAATTAGGAGCAGGAAGGGTGATGATGTGCTGCTGTCTATCAACCTGACGGGTCCTCATGGCGAGGCCCGTCAGGAGCAATGAATCTTTTTAGCTGGAACTGCCGGGGGTTGGGACTCCCCCGGACAGTTCAAGAGCTTGTTGCTCTTGTTAGAGCAAAAGGTCCCATGCTAGTCTTCTTATCGGAGACTCGCATGAAAGGTAGAAGAGTGGAAAATCTGAGATGGAGATTGGGTTTGAAAAACTATATAACAGTGGATAGTGTTAGAAGTGGGGGAGGTTTAGCCTTGTTTTGGCATGAGTCGGTGGATGTTTCTTTGATTGAAAAGCACCAAAGATATATCGATGTTCATGTTAGAGAATCTCCTTCAGAGCCACGAACCCGTGTTGCTTTTGTATATGGAGAACCGAGGACTGACCAAAGACATATCATGTGGGAGTTACTCAGGCGTTTGCGAGGCAGATCCATGGAACCGTGGTTGGCTATAGGGGATTTCAATGAGGCAATGTGGGGTTATGAACATTTTTCTGCATGTCCAAGACCTGAACGTCAGATGGTTGCTTTCAGAGATGCCCTTGCTGACTACGAACTCACAGATCTGGGCTTCATAGGTCTGCCTTACACCTATGATAATGGGCGTGGAGAAAATGCAAACGTGAAGGTGAGGTTGGACAGGGCTGTAGCTTGTCCGGAGTGGCGGGATCTGTTCGGTGATGCTGTGCTTCACCACCTAGTGTCATCTCGTTCAGATCACTGCCCACTCTTTCTGGAGATTAAAAAGGAGAGCTGAGAACGACATAAACCAAGAATTTTCTGTTATGAAATTATGTGGGAATGGCTTGAGTCCTTAGCTGTGGAGATCAAGAACGCGTGGTGCACTGATGCAAGCAGAGAAGGGCTGGGTGGTGTGGTTGCTGCCCTGAAACGCATGCAATGCGCTCTACGATCTTGGAGTAAGCAGCATTTCGGCATGGTAACCAAGGAGTTGGAGGAATTAAGAGCAAGTCTACAAGAGGCGAAAAACGACCCCTCTTGCTGCAATCGTGAGGTGCGTCGAATTACTGACCGCATGGATGAACTTTTGTACAGAGAAGAGATGATGTGGCTTCAGCGCTCTCGGATTGCATGGTTGAAGGAGGGTGATCAAAATACTAGTTATTTTCATAAGCAAGCTGTCTGGCGAGCACGCAAAAATAAAATCAAGAAGTTAAAGGATCAGGAAGGAAATTGGTGTGATGATCCTAGACAGATGCAGCGTATGGCGTCCGAGTTTTTCAGTGATCTCTACACAGCTGATCCAAATGTGGTGCCTAATGAGCTCATTAACCTCATCGAGCCGAAGATTACGGACAACATGAATCATGATCTGTGCCAGGAATTTTCTCCAGAAGAGATAGCTGATGCTTTATTTCAGATGGGTCCGTTAAAGGCCCCAGGCCCTGATGGTTTCCCGGCAAGATTTTTTCAGAGGCATTGGGAGGTAGTCAAGGAGGATGTGGTTGCTGCTGTTAAAGGGTTTTTCAGGGATGGTTATCTTCCTCCAGGGGTAAACGATACAGCTATTGTTCTTATTCCAAAAAGTTTAGATCCTGTGGAGCTTAAAGATTTCAGGCCGATTAGCCTTTGTAATGTGATTTACAAGGTTATCTCGAAATGTTTGGTTAATCGGCTCAGACCTTTTTTGGACAACATCATATCTGAGGAGCAGAGCGCGTTTGTGCCAGGCAGATTAATTACAGACAATGCTTTAATCGCGTTTGAATGTGTGCATGCTATTCAGAAAGACAGAGGCAAGGATTTTTGTGCGTATAAGCTGGATTTATCGAAGGCGTATGACCGGGTGGATTGGGGATTTTTACAAAGCTTGATGGAGAAGCTGGGCTTTCAAAGTCGATGGGTGCAGTGGATCATGTCTTGTGTTTCCTCTGTACGCTATTCGGTTCGCTTCAATGGGTTGCCTTCGCAGCCCTTCTCCCCTACACGTGGTCTACGACAAGGCGATCCGCTTTCACCATACTTATTCTTGCTTGTGGCTGACGGTTTATCTACACTTTTGAAGCACAATGAGCAACTAGGAAATATTGATGGTGTTAAGGTGTGCCGGAGGGCACCGAGTGTGTCTCATTTGCTATTCGCGGATGATAGCCTTTTATTCTTCAGAGCCAATGTGCAACATGCGCTGGTTGTTAAGAATGTTATCTCTACTTTCGAGCGATGTTCAGGCCAGCTTCTCAGTCCAAACAAGTGTTCCCTGTTAATTAATGAGAACTGTGATCAGCAGAATGCAGATCAAGTGCGCCTGACGCTAGGGGTGGAAAAACTAGATTTTGAAGTAAAATATTTGGGCCTCCCGACCCCGTGCGGAAGGGTCCGACGAGGACTATTTCAACCCCTGGAGGAACGTTTTCATAAGAGGATGGTAGCGTGGAAGGAAAAATTCTTGTCTGTTGCAGGGAAGGAAGTTTTGATAAAATCGGTTGCCTAGGCCTTGCCTATTTATGTTATTGTAACACCCCTGGGTGTTAAGCATGCATTAGCATTTCAAAGCATAAGCATTCAACATCATTGCATGTTTAGCATTGTTTGAATTGTAGCCCTTTTCAAATTAAACTTGAAAACAAATAAAAGGGGAAACCCTAAGTTTAGAATAGAGGTTAAAAAGTTAGTGTACTTTTTAGAAGTAACAATTTCAAGTAATCTAGAATAAATCAACTTGATTATTGGAGCAAAAATTTGGATTCAAATTCTCCTCAATTCTGTTTTAAAAATATTCAAAATAAATGAGTTTTTGATTTTTAAATTAGCTTTAAATCTCAAATTCAAAATCTATTGAGAATTTTGAAAAATGCTCTATATGAAAGTTGTAGAGAATAAAATTTTGAACAACTTTTGTTTTGGGTCAAATTTCTGAAAACCCCGTTTTCATCCCCAAATTTGAATTTCAAACAGAGATTTAAATCTGGAAAATAATTTGCAAAAAGAAAAACCAGATTTTCGCTTAGTGGGCTTCGGCTTCCCATTCGGCCCGTCTTCGCTGGTGGCCCGGCACGCGGCGGAGTGGAGGTGCGCACGCGACGTCGTGGCGCCGCGGCAGAGCTCGGCCACCGCGTGGCCGGCCGTCGTCGACACCGCGCGACACGCGCCCCTGTGGCCCCCGCAGCATCGCGCTCGCTTACCCCCCCCTCCGCGCGCTCGTCCGCCTCGGCCACTCCCTCCATTCTCGCTCGCCCGCTCGCAGCAGCCGCAGCAGCGCTCCGCCGCGCCATCATCGGCTCCCGGAGCTCCGCCACCGCCGTTCGCGCTCGTGGCCTCTCCTCCGTCCGATTCCTCGCGGCCTCAGCTCCGCCCCGCTCCCCTCCACCGCGTGCGCACCTCCACTCCGCCGCTCGAGCTCAGGTGAGGGCCAATTGGCCGCCCTTCTCCTCCACTGCCGCCATGGCCGCAGTTGGCCGGCGTGCATGGCCGGAGCTCCCTGGCACTCCTCTCTTCCCCCGGTCTCGAGCAATCGCCTTCCCTTCGCCTTGCGGTGCTCGCGCTCATCTTCTCGGCCGCCTCCGTGGCCTGCATTGGCCGGCCGACGAGCTCTAGCGCCGCCGTGCCGCCATCTCCGCCGGCGAGCCCCCTCCGGAGCTCCCGCGCCGCTCGGAGTTAGTGCGCTGGGTGCGCCTCAGCACGGGGAACACGTTGGTGTCCTCCCCGTCGCCGGAGACCTCACCGGCGGCGAGTTCGCCACCGGTCAGCGCCTCCCCCGCGCTGCTCTGGCTGGCCGGTGGGCCCGTTGACCCGCAGGTCCCGCATGTCAGCGCGTGTGGGTTCACTGCACCGGGTGTAGCTAGCGTTTTCACCGGCGATTTTCAAAAGAATTAAAGAAAATGATTTCTCAGAAATTATGAAATAGCTTTGAAAAATTGTATCTCAAGATTTATAGCTCCAAAAATCATGAAACAAATTTTGAAATGTTCCTTGTGAATAGATCTACAGTTTAAAAATATCCCATGTTATTTTTGTGACATTTTACTGTGCAATTTTATTTAATTATTATATATGCTGTTATCTTAGAAAAAGTGTAGTAAATAAAATAATAAAGGGAAAAATGTGATTCTTGTTGCATTACTCTTTATTAGTGATGTACTTTCTAGGAAAAATGCTAGTGAAGCATGTTCTGTGGAAAAATTTTGAAGTGTAGTTCAAATGTCTTTATTGGATAATATTTGTTATTTTTAGTAGAGAGAAAAATTTGTATACAACATACATGTGATAATTTTTGTAGCATGTTAGTTTACTGTTAGTAACCTAAGAAAAATGTGAAATCTGTTGTTTGATACTTTTTCTAGTATAAAACAATTTCATGCTCACTTATAGGCTATAATTTGTTTATTTTGTACAGGTAGTTTTACATTTCCATTTACCATGAAAATTTAGTGGTAGCTTAGTTAGGGTAAGAATACTCTACTGTAATTTTTGTAGATTTTTATCTACACCAGAGATAGGTGTTGCAATACAACCCTAGTTAAATAAGGAATAAATGATTATTCTTTATGAGAAAGTAAGAATACTAAAATATGTTTGGTGTATCTTTGAAGCATCACTAGGTCTTGCTGATGTTGTGAATGAGTTAGGTTGGTGAGGTTTGATCATTTAGGGTCACTTGCTTGTGTCAGGTGTATGATAATTAGTGTAATCAAAATGGGTAAACCTTAGGGTACATGTTCTTGGATGACGTGGACTACCTTGTAGAAGATGTAGTTATATCTTAACTGCTCATTCCATGTACTCATTTGCATCTCATGCTATCCCATCACTCCATCATAATCCGATGCATCATTCGCATGTACTTATGCACTTGCATCATACAGGATCGCAGGAGGAGTCGCAGGTAGCAGTTCCGGAGGAGCAGGCTTGGACCGACCAGCAGGAGCCCCAGGCACAGGAGGTGCCCGAGGAGGAAGAGCCAGTCGAGGAACTGCCGGAGTGCGTCGACCACCATCCTAGTTCGTTCGAAAGAGGCAAGCCCCGGAGCATTATAAGTCTCCTATTTTATAAAAGCTATTCCTTATTACCTGAATTATAAATTTATATTGTTGCATTAAGTCATAGGAGTTGAGTGGAACCGTTGTTGCATTAATATCCTTGTCCACCAGAATAATGTTACCTTATTAGGTCAGGATCGAGTAAATTGCTTAGCCATGCTTAGATCGGTAGAAGTCGGGTGATTTCCTGTCACCTGCGAGCTATAGGTGAATACCTGGCTATGGTTAGCAGTATTTGTGAATCTTGAAAAGTAACCAAGTGTTAATGGATAAGCGGAGACCGGGCGGAATCTTATAGGGTTTTGGACTATAGTGATTCCGTCTGTGTCGATTAAGGACCGATCGTTGCTCGTCCCTCTTGTCATGTTGAACGCATGCCTCACATTTAGCTGGCCGAATAAAGTACCTTTCGACCGCGAAGCTAGTGACACTATTTCGAGCCGGGATAAACTCGGGTTGGCAGACTGGTGTTGAAGGGGGTGTACGGGGACGCGAAGAGTGAGCCCAAGGTGCGTCCTGGCAGTCGGGCGGTCCCTGGGTAGTGCGATCCATGATTGTTATCCCGCGGCTTCTTGGAAAGTGTCATTGGTGATCTACGCGACCCTGACGGGGGAAGCATGGTTTGTGTGAGGAATAAATCTCCAGCTGGATAGGAATTCGATTCGAATCGCCGTCGCTCCCGGTTAGTGAGCACTTGACTCGAGCTATGGCATCGTAGTGTTAATGATGGAACACGGATGGTTATGTGGTTAATGTTGGAAATGCTAAACCTGAGATGGTAACTTTGATGTTAATGGTTAATCAAGTGATTGTTTTAGTAATAGGTGCTTACCTAGCATGAATAGGTTATCCTAAAAATGATGCTAAAAGTACTTATTTTAGTTATTCATAATAACTTGTGCTTTTCGCAAATGAGTCAAGCCAGTCCACTATATAAAGCCTTGCATGCTCCTTGGTGTCATGTTATTTCTGGTTTTTGACGGGTAAGTCTAGCTGAGTACATTCTCGTACTCAGGGCGTTATTCCCATTGTTGTTGCAGATGGTCAGATGTACTACGGGTACTGCTCTAACTGTCTGTATCCGGCGATGGGTGACAACTAGGACCTTGGGCAAAGGTCGTTCTGCTTGTCTTATCTACTGCTGTTGTGGAACATGACTATCTACTGGCACTGTAACTGAACTAAGTGTGTGTGCGTAAAACTATTTGCTTCCGCTACGTTATGTTGAACTATGTTGTAATAACTCTTATTTCCGAACTCCGATGTATCTTACTTTTTGGTCAACTTTATGTATCGTGTGAACTGTGGCTGCTAAATCAGTACGATCTTGGTTGTATGTTGGTTGGTTTGAAATCCTTCGTGATTTCACGGAATCTCGAGTTATACGGGCTTAAGTTTGTTAAATTAACCGCCTCGGTGGAAGATTTTCTTACTTAATCTCGTATAATTACGTTGATCCGTTACAGTTATGAGTGTCTTCAAATTGCCTCTTACACTGTGTGATGAGCTCATGAAGCAAATACATGCTTTCTGGTGGGGTGCTGAAAATGGAAGAAGGAAGATGCAATGGATCCCGTGGGAGAAAATGTTAATGCCAAAGGGATTTGGTGGAATGGGGTTCAGGGACCTGAGGCTTGTTAATCAAGCGATGCTTGCCCGCTAGGCATGGAGATTGCTAGCCTTCCCTGATAGCCTTTGTGCTAGAGTTCTTAAAGTTAAGTATTTTCCTGAAGGCAAATTGCTAGACACGGTTCCTATGGGAGAGGCATCCCAGACGTGGAGAGCAATTGAGTACGGACTGGAATTGTTGAAGCTCGGTGTTATCAAGAGGATAGGTGATGGTCGATCAACTCAAATTTGGCGTGACAATTGGCTGCCGAGAGGCCATGGCCTGAAACCAATTGGTCCAAAGCGAGCATGCAGAATGCGTTGGGTGCACCACCTGATTGATAATGGTTCTTGGGATGAAACAGCCGTACGCAGGTATTTTTATCCTTGTGATGCTTCAGAGATTTTCAAGATCAAGTTGCTTCCATCTAGTACTCCTGATTTTGTTGCTTGGCATTATGAGAAAAATGGATTATTCTCTGTCCGAAGTGCATATAGGCTTGCTGTCTGGAACCAGTATCGGCCAGATTGGTAGCAGCTCAGTTTCAGAGCAGGGTCGGGTGGCATGGAAGAAGGTATGGAGTGTTAAAGTCCCCTCTAAGGTTAATGTTTTTATCTGGAAAATTGTCAACAATGGTTTGCCTACTCGTGTCAATAAGAAATATCGTCATCTTGAGCAAGAGGATATTTGTGAGTTGTGTGGATTGCAAGCTGAAGATGCCTACCATGCAGTCATCAGATGCCCCCATGCTGCTGCACTCCGGTTGGCAATGAGAGACCACTGCTCGCTGCCTCCTGAGCAGGATCTCATTTGGTCAGGGCCAGAGTGGCTGCTACAGATTGTTCTCAACTATCCCATGGAGGTATTGGCCAGCTTCTTTTTGCTTCTCTGGCACACTTGGAACATTCGGAATAAAATTAAACATGAGGAGGCTTCAGTTTGCATTGGGAGCTCTGTTATTGTCTTGAACCGTTATATGCACTCACTGTTCACTATCCGGCAACAGGGAGACCCTCTAGATAACAAAGGCAAACGCAGTTTGATTCCGAGCATGTGTAAAAGGAAGGATCCGGCAGCAAACCGGGTTAAGAAGAAATGGTGTACCCCACCCCTGGGTACTTTCAAAATCAATGTTGATGCTGCTTTCAACTTGCAGTCTGGCGAAGCTGCGATTGGAGTGGTAATTAGAGATTGGGTCGGAGACTTGAAACTAACTGCCTGGCGTGTCATATTCCATTGCAGGGATGCCGAGGAAGCTGAAGCGCGTGCTTGCCTGGAAGGTGTTCATCTGGCGCATAGATGGCCGGAGGTCCCGATGTTTCTGGAATCAGATTGCCATTCGGTGGTCAACAAACTCAATGAAAGCACCCGTGATCGTTCGTCGATTTGGCAACTCATTGAAGAGGCGCGCGAGGTTGGGGGGCAACTAAGTAGAATTCAATTTTCTCAGATTAGTAGAACCCAGAATAATTTGGCGCATCTTTTGGCGCAGTTTGCTATTAGGTCTAGGGAGTGTCAGGTGTTTTTTTTCTTGTTTTCCAGAGTGGATTGCCACTCTCTCTTGTAAAGACATTGCTTAAATTTTAATAAAGTTGCTATTTCACAAAAAAAGGATTAAAGTTCAAGAAAAAAAATATTTAGCCTCACAAGAATAATATTCTAGACCAAAAATATGCCATGAAATATGAAAAAACTACGTATTAGTAAATACAAACAAGAAAAGAGGAGAAGACACATGGAAAAAAACCATATAAGATCTTGAATGTTATCGAATTCAGCTCAATCCAAATGTGTTGGAGTAGATTGAAGTGAAATTTAGTTTAAATTTCACTCCAATCCACACCAACACATGTGGATTGATGCGAATTTGACTACATCCAAACAAGGCCTAAAAGTGAAAATAAAATCAAAATACGAAAGAAAGAATTAAACAAAAGAGAAAATAATAATCAAATGTAAATAAATAAAAGGAAAATAAAATATAAGATGAAACAATACATGAAAAAGAATATAATAAAAGCACATAAAACATCACATGAATATACTAGAATAATTTAAAATATATCATAGAACATGTCACGGATATGTCCGACCAGTCGGCGTCTAGTGCTAGTTCGCGATTCCGTCCCGTGGCACGGCCCAGCTCACGCGACGCCCAGCAGGGAAGCTTCTCGCACGCGACTGCCTGCTCACGTCGCCCCGTGTCGGCCCAGCTTGTGCGGGCGATCCGCGTGCCCTCCTGTTCCTGCCCAGCTGGGGAGTTCCTGTATTCTAGATAGAAAGAAGAAAATAAATAGTAAAGGAAAAGGAAACAGGAACAGAAATAAATGTATATGATGTGTTGACCACAAGACCTATGACCTAATAAAGTCATTCTCCACCACCACACCAGATAAATATTTTGTCTAGATTATAAAAAGTTATTTTATTAAGTCGTATCAGACAAATTAAGTCAAAGGAAAAAGAATTCTACCCTCACATGAATAATGTTCTAGACCAAAATATACCATAGAAAATCTCATGGAATATGAAAAAAAGAATGTAATAGAGCAAACAAAATAAAAGTAAAGAAGTCATCTGATGCGTACTGTTTGAAATAGTGAGATATAATCAAAGAACATCCCATTTATTCTAATAGAACATTAAAGAATACATAATAGAACACCACCTATATGTTACTCGAATATCACATGTGTATCATGGAGTATAAGAAATAAAAGAGAAAAATGAAAATAAATAATAAATAATTAATGATAGTAAAATAAATAAGATGAAAAAGAAGGAAATAAAAAAAATGAATAATAAATGCTATGAAATATACAGAAATAAATGAATAGGTTAATTAAATATAAAATAAGTTAATAAACCTTTGAGCAAAACATTAGTTGAAACAAAAGGGAAAACAGAAAAAAAATCCATGCAATAAAGAAAAATAAAAGGGAACATCACATGGATATTACTTGAACAATCTAAGATGTACCACAGAACATGTCGTAAGTACTACGTCAATATTTGAAGATAGTCATAGAACATCCTACTTATAACATGAACATCTAGAAATCATCATAGAATATCACATGGATACAACATGAACATTATAACAAGACATATGAGAACACGGAAATAATAAAACAAAAAAATGTAATAGACGAAAGTTTAAAATGACATTACATGGATATTAGTTGAAAAACTTAAAATATACCATAGAACTTCTCTTGAGCACTATGCAAATACCTAAATATGATAATATAACATCTCATTTATACTATGAGAACATCCAAAAACATATAGTAGAATATCACATGTATCATCCACGAACATTATATGTAGTTCATGTAAGTGTAGAAAATACAAATGTAAGACATAAAAAAACCAAAAAATAATTAAATTATAGTTAAATAGAAAAGAAAAGGAAAATAAAAATAATAAAAATCCAAAGAACATCGAAAGGAAAAAAAGTAGAAGAAAGGAAAATATGATTATACTTATGTTAAAAAATAAACATATACTACATGAACATTATATTTATCACATGAAGTAAAACATGAAACTAAAAAAAACAAACTAAACAGAGTAAAATAAAAAAAGGAAATGAAAATAAGAAAATCTATGAGAAAGAGAAAACAAAAGAGAAAGAAGACAAAATAGAAGAAAAGAAAAAAAAAGATATAGTATCAATAAACAAAAGTAAACAAAAGAATATAACATATATAATATTTAAACATCATATGTATCTCATGAAATATAAAAAATCAAAAGTAAAACATGAAAATGATGAACAAAGGAAAACAATTAAGTAGAGTAAATTAATGTATATTTAAAAATTAAAACAAGAAAACTATCGAACACATGAAAAAGGGAAAATAGAAGAAAATAAAGGTAAATGAAAAATATAACATAATAACAAAAAACAAAACAAACAAAATAATTAACTAGAGCAAAGAAAAAACAAATGAAATATGTGTCAGTACGGAGCGCGGGTCACAATCATCAGCCCACGGTGCTCGTAGGCGCTGCTACTGTTGCCCTCTCCAGGGGCGGACCCACGGGGTATGCCAGGTGGGCCACGGCATACCCTGTGGGTCAGCTTAATACTCATTAGATACATACTTATGAATACTATAGAAAATAATTTTATACTTTAGGCAACACAAGCATTGTAGTCCAATGGTGTGCACCTAGAGATCCAATTTGTATGTCGGAGGTTCGATCTCTCTGTTAAGCTGTTTTTCGTTTTCATTTTTTTTATCTAGGTTCGATTCTCTTTTTTCCTAGTTTTTGTTTTCCGTTTTCATTTTTTCTAGGTTTTCTTTTATCTAGGTTCGATTCTTGTAGTGAACGTACATCTCTTCATTTTTATTTTTCCTAATTTTTTTCCCTAAACTAAGAGGGTGCAGATTTAATTCTTACCGTGAGATGCACTTTATTTAATTTTTTTGCTTTTATTTATCCCCAATAAATTATGTAACAATTCTTATACTTTACACCATCTATCCTAAAGTAGAATACATGGTGTAATGGATCTTGAAATACATGGCGCCACATCTTAGCTCTTGTTCGCGGTGCCATATAGTGACAACAAAGTCAAAGAATAAGTTATGTGATAGTATTTGGGATGATTGTAGTCATATTTATTGAGCGGGATATTTTCTTCCAAGTGGATGAAAATGATATAATCGAGACATTCATGTCATTTAGAAAGTCGTGAGTAAGCAAGTCAGACAAGTAATATTGTAAATCTCTTTTATGGTTATATTTCAAACAATTTGTGTTTCATTTGAACTATTTATACCATAATTTTTGTCGTCATTTCTAGCTTATTTCTTCACTTTAAGGCTTACTTGTAATTTAATGGATGTGGTTTTACTAAATTAGATCAAATTAGAAATGGATTTATCGAATTGTATAAAAATTTCTTTGTGCAGCGTACCTGGCTTAAAATCCTAGGTCCGCCGCTGGCCCTCTCATTCTCCCAGCGAAAGCCGAAAAAAAAACCAGCCAACTCCATACACGCGCACGGACACGCCCATGGCCTACTCTCTCTCCGCCACGCTACTTGGAGTGTATCGCAGGCGTTCGAGCTAGAAGCCTAGAACTATCTTGAGGCCGTCAACACACTGGGCCGGTGCCAAGATGGGGCCCAACCAACATCAGCAGCGACCGTGCGCTGGTCGGACGGGATGATTTCCGCGACGGGAGCGATCGGAGCAGGCTAGACAAAGACATCTAGAAGCTTCCACCAGCAAGCCCAACACAGCCCAGGATAAAACAAGGGGCCCAATAAGACAGTGGTGAAGCGTCGTTTCCGGAGACCAAAACAAACGCCCCCAAAAAGGCCCAGAGCAGCCCCACGTGTCACCTTATCCACACGGCCTCCTATATAAACACACTCACCGCAAAGGCTTCTGTCGCTGCTGGAGAATATCACAAGTCAGTCAAAAAAAAAAAAAAGAATCCCTCCTACGCGGAAGCGAAGGGATTCGTCGCCTCAGTCGCCTCCCCCTGCTCAGATCCGCGGCGGAGCCTCGCCGGCGGCCCGCGCCCCGCGGCGGCGCCGATCCAGGATGCCTTCGCGCGTGCTGGGCTGCTGCTGCTGCTGCTCGCACCTGCGCCGCCTCCCCCGCGACGACGCGCTCTCGTCCCCCTCCGTCTGCGCGCACCGCCTCAAGCCTTGGTCTTGGCGTCCCCATTCCCCCACCTCGTCCTCTTAACGCTTTGCCTCCCCCTGATCTACCTGTCTCTACCCTTCCCTCCTCCCTTCTACCTCTCCCTGTTGCTGCGACTTCAATCCTTGTTCGCGCCTGTTATTTCGACTTGTCTATCGCGTTCGGTACTCACTTCTGCTGGATCGGATTGGTTTTGATCGGTTGCTCGCTTTCGAGGCGGATCTACACTGATACGGGTCAGGTAGCATCCTGGATCGCCTGCCTCTTACAGTCTTATTATGGTTTAATGTATATGTAGCAAATATAATAGTATTAGCCTACAACAAGCTTAATTCGTGCCATTTAGGAGTTAGGATTGGCTTATGCTATGCTTGGAGTTCACGTTTACGAATGCAACTTGGGCACTTAGCATTAGCATCTAAATCTGGATGTGTGTGGTATGTCTATGAGGAGGAATGACAGCTACATCTGCTCTTCTCCATGTTTTTGTAGCATCAGCAGCGAAGCGTGGTGGTACGTTTGCAGTGTTGCTTGCTGTATCACTCTGCAAGTGCTAAGCTAGTCACTTTATGGACGGTGGTTCCTGTGGTGTTGAGGGAGCGCCAGTAGTGTCATCTGGCGGTAACTCTCCTACCAGCGCTGGTATTCCGCTTCTGCCAGAGAAGCACTGCACCTCGTTTGATGAAACTTATGGAGCCGCAGGTGGCAGTACTGGTTCTGAAGGAGTGCCAGTAGTGACATCTGCTGATGACTCTCCGGCCCGCACTGGTATTCCACTTCCCTGCGATTCAGTTGATGAAACCTGTGAGTCCGCGGCAGGCGGCACTGCTCCATTGGAGGCTCAGATATGTACGGGTTTCTCCAAGTCGATCAGCTTGGACGTGAAGAAAGGCCTCCAGAAGTGTGCGACGTTCCCACTCTCATCTGGTCAGGCTCAGCAGGAGGATGGTTCATGCTGCCATGCAGATGATGGGCTCATGGTTGCTCCTGCTTACGAGCGCTCTGTGTCCATACCTGTGAGTACCTCATGTTAAATTGTTTTACCATTCGTACGAAACGATTGCGATTGTACTTAAGTTCTATTACTAAGTCTACCTGCTCTATGTGTACTTGAATGACATATCTTGGTTGTGACCATATGACCAAAGTTGGGGAACCTTCACAACAGACTGGTTAACTGGATCCCAACTAGGGTTTTTAGTGTTCACTAGCTGCCTTAAATAATCAAATTTTGGTTTATATTGGCTTCCTAGTTTGTTGCCATGATTCACTCATGCTCATGCAAAATTAGCAACCACCTTTTGAAATGCAATAATAATTTGAACTAATTTAAAGACATCTTGGTTTTATTCTGTGCCAACTGAGTGTTTGGTGGCTAAAGCTCAAGACAATCTCGCCATTTATTTATTTATTTATTGATTTTTTTAAGAGGGAGCTCAAATGTAATTGTTTCAAGTTGTATGTCACCTGGCATTCCTTGTGCAAATGTAATTAACTGTTTCTTCTTGCTTTTGCTATAATTGGCCTGCATGTGAATTGAAGGCTTGGACGTTTTCGTTTGCACCACTCTTGTAACTGGTAACTGAAGAAATGTTTGACATGCAGGGTGATAAATACATGTGTGAACTAAATCTATTGATCTGCTTGTTTATGTAACGGTACTTTGAAACTGTATTATACTGGTTAAATTGTCTTGGTATGCTTCTTTATTGATCTGTTATCCATGCATGCCGGACAATAGTTGGCAATTTGGCAGCACAAACAGCTCATATCGCCTTTTTCATTCACGTGAACCAGCCAGTTCATTGTCCTAGACATGGTGGACAGTCACTATTTGCTCACTTAAATTCTATTGCTAAGTTGTACCTGCAGTATGTGTAGTTGAATGGGACCTTTTGGTTGTGATCATTATATGATCTGACTTTCAGAATCTGACAACAGGCTGGATTCCAACTAGTGCTTTTTAGTGTTAGTTAGCTGCTTTAAATAATCAAATTTGATTTATGATTGCTTTCCTGTCTGTAGCCATGATTCACTCATGCCTGTACAAAATTAGCTGCGTCCTTTCAGAATGCAATTATACTTTGAACTAATTTCAAGATACATGGTTTTATTCTGTGTTAACTGAGTGTTTGGAAAGCTGAAGAGATATAGGGCCAGCAGCTGGCCATATTAGCAAGTGGCAGCTATGCCATGCCAGAGCGTCCCAGTGCATCTTTTTGATTGCCTTTTTTAAAAAGAAAAATGGGAGGCTATAATCTTGTAATTGGCAAGTGGTAACTGAAGAAAGGTGTAACAAGCCTGGCGATAAATATGTGCGCGAACTAAATCTGTTGATTTGCTTATTTACGTATGGTACTGCGAAACCGTATTTACCGCTTAAAGTGTATTTGTTTGCTTTTGTATGGAACATTGATTTGCTATCCATGCATGCTGGACAATAGTTGGCAATTTGGCAGCAAAAACAACTAGTGGTTATTTTTCATTGATGTAAACCAACTGGTTTATGCTCCTTGATGTGTTGGACATTCACTATTTGCTCTCTGGAGCTTTGTTTGATAATTGACGAGACATTAAGGCGTTTGTGGTCATTTATGTTGCCTAACAGAAAATTATTGACCGCCCTCTTCATTTTAATGTGTCAGCAGCCAACTTTGAAGCTCATCCCTGCTATGAAAGGAGGCCGTGAAAAGAATGGAATAGCATCACCAACAGAAAATCGCCACGTCAAGTGGGCTCCTGATGTGTACGACCCCCCTGTGACATCGGTATGCCATTCAGTGACTAACAGCTATCAGCGTCGGTCAAAGCACCGCAAGAAGGAGAAGAACAAACAGAAGAAGAAACACAAGGGGAAGTCAAAGAAGAACCAACAAAATTCTACCCAGAATTCATCTGTACCGCAGGTTCCTGATCTCGGGTATGTTTGCTAGCGTATTTTTACTGCTATTTTGTCTCTGGGTGTCATGCACATCTGCATGTGATATTCTGTTGATTTACACACATTGAACTTGTTAGGTTGAAAGGCGTTAGCACCACTGGTGGCCAGTCTTCAGTAGACGATCTCAGCAAACATGAGGCCGGGATCATGGATTACAGCATGGGCAGTCAGGAAGCCAAATGTGGAAGCAGCTTCCTGCGCGAGTCTGTTGCTAAAATGCATTTCTCGATCGCTGAAGCTTCCTGAGAGGCGCCCGGTTTCTGCAGATGCACCCTCAGTTCTGTAAATATGATGGATGTATAAATAAATCCAGCATGCTGTTTTTGTTGTCGTCGTGTGCGTTTGAGGTGTTTGAGAGCTTGGCCTAGTGATTTGGAGAAATAATTTTTGGACAGACTCTGTTATGTATGTTTTGGACAACAGACATATCTATCTTCAATCCATGGCTTTGCAGTTGTTGCCTAATATTAACCATGATTTGTTGGTTGTAGTTGTAGAGCCGTAGATGGTTATGGATACTCATCGCATACTAGTTGAGTAGATAATATGACGTGGTTATGGATACTCATCGCATACTAGCTGAGTAGATAATATGACGTCTGATCTGGCAGGCAAGTGTCTGAATCAGGACTCATCAAAACAGAGATACTGGGTGTACCCTCCCAGCTTTCATCTCTATCAGTTAAGCATTAGGCCTTGACTCTTCTAAAAACTGATGGATGTTCTGAACTCAAGTTATACACCACAAGATATTTTTGATTTATGTGTCATTTTCAACAGTAGTGAAGCCTTGTTCAAACTTCAGCCTCAGCATCCTTCATCCAGGTTTTGAGAAAGCACAAGGCAAACAGTATCATAGGGCATTCTGAATACTAGAATTCCATCATCAGAAAGTTGCTGGTCATGGCAAGCATGACCAAGCTATAGCAAGAACTTCGACGAACACGCACGCGGGAGGGGGTAGATTGATTGATTCATCACTGCAGTGGCCAGTGGGTGCAGTTTACATAGCCCATAACCTTTACATTAGTCATCTGAACTGATGATGCTCATGCTCAGGCAGCGGCAGTTCATTGCTGGCCATCGTCAGTTTGCACGGCCCTGGATCACGTCAAGGCCAACCTCGGCGGAATCGGTGGCCTGGAGCTCCACCTGGATGCCGTCCAGCTCCCGCTTGAACCTCTCCTTGGAGCTGGCGTAGATCATTTTGCTCCTCACGCGCGCCGTGTCAGGAGACCTTCACAAACACACATTGCAATTGCAGCCATGGATGGACGTCAGGCACAACATTCTGAAACTCGGAACAGTCATACAGAGGGGCGGGGAGGAAGGACATGACATACCAGGCGATGAAGAAGATCTTGCTCTTCTGGCAGTTCTCTTCGGTGACGAAGTCGTAGTCGAAGATGGCGTACCTGCACTCGTTGGCAGGGAGGCTGGCAGCGAAATCGTCGTAGTTGAGCACGGGCTCGCCCACCTGCTCCACCACCACCATCTTCTTCTTCTCGTCGATCTTGTAGATGATGAAGCAGTGGGTCCTCTTGGCCTTGAGCTCCAGGAACCGGCGCTTGCAGTCGTCGTCCACGGCCATCCCTGACGCCGCGTTCGCCTGCAGAACGCAGGGAAAGAGAAAACGAAAGGAAAATAAGATTCAGAGTCACTGAAGACGGATTAGTTGCTTGCTTTGTTGCATTGCAGCATCGTGAAACTGCAGAGTAAACAATCGCTTGCTACTTACTTTGTACTACACTCTAGCTTTCATTTTCATTAGGTGTGTTTGTGATGCAATTGTAAAAGAAGTTCCATATATATCATGTAGGAATAAGGTGAGATAAGCGCGTTGGGACCAGACCAGGCCCAGGGGATGGTGCCTGTGCCAGTTTCAGAGGGGGATCTTTCCTTCCTTCGGCTGCAGTTGGTTGGGTTGCCTGCCTGTACTGTACCTCTCATCTGAGCCGAGCACAACTAATGCAAAAAGACTGGCAGGACAACGGCTGCCGAACAAACTGAACTCCGCGATAAGGTGTGGTACTTGGCGGATCTGAATGACTGAATGTCAGGTGGCAGAACGTCGACATGTCCACCCACACCATAATGATCGGTGCGAGTTCACACCGGTTGGCATGAAACAATGACCATGACTGTGAAGAGCAACACACCGGATCGGTAAACAGTGTGATGAACAGAACCTCTCTGGCATTTCCTCTTGGGTTGGGTACATGCTCTTGGATGTGTCTTGCATGAGCAGCTAGACTGCATACATAAACTCTTGGAGCATTGACAAGCTCATAGGATGCATCTCGCTTGTATGTAAACTGTAAAAGAAAAGAAAACAACAAAGCTATTGCTACTACATCTTATCTGATGTGATCACCAGACGTGTGAATCAGCTAGCTCTTGGATATGCATATGCTGCGCTTAATTCTTGCTCACCCTTCTTGTGTGTGTGTGTGGTGTAAATTAAAAGAGAAAAATGTTGCTGTACTAGTTAAGCTGACGAAATCCGAGGCTGAGGCCACGTTTACATTGCAAATTTTTTGAACCTGATGAATAGTACCATTTTCGTCTTATTTGGCAAATATTATCCAATCGTGAACCAACTAGGCTCAAAAGATTCATCTCGTGATTTTCAACTAAACTGTGTAATTAGTTATTTTTTTACCTACATTTACTACTTCATGCATGGGTCCAAAGATTCATGTGATGGAGAGAGAGTGAAAAAATTCTAACTTTTGAGATGCATCTAAACAAGGCCTGGATTAGTAGCGAGTACTGTAGGTGCCTTGATGGTACCACTTGCTTATCTATGCTTGTGACTCTAAATCGAGGGTAAATTAGATCAACTTAAGTAAACGAGGCTCTAACTAACGGGCAATGTGCTGTGCCGTGACTGAAGGAGATTTTAAGAGTCGATGGCACGCAGAATCCGTGGATCCGACAAAGGAAGATGCAGATCGCGTAGCCGATGAACTAACAGGAGTACAGAGCAGCGAGGTGAGGAGGTGCCGTGCGTGCTTACCATCTGTGCGGGCAGGGCAGGAGACGCCTCGCAGCGGGGAGGAGACGGGATCGGCGGCGGGCGTCGAGGCAGGATCCTCCTCGGCGCGGTCTGCTTGGGTGGTGGTGGTGGGCTGGGGCTGGTGGCGCAGCAATGGTGGTGGAGGTGGTGGTATTTGTGTGGGAGAGTCGCGTGGGATGGACGCGCCGCCCTTTCCCTACTGTCTTCCGTGGCATCTTTTTGGTCGGGGGCTGCGGGCGGCGGGGCAGGCACCGACTGGGGCCCCACTCGTCAGCTACCTCACCCTGCACCAGCCGCAGGCCCACAGGAAGTTTTTTTTTTGAGAAACAGGCCCACAGGAAGATGCCCTGCCCTACTACTTCTAGGGCCCGTTTAGTTGCCATGCAGGCCAAAAAAATTCGGCCCGCTTGGCCTGTCACGGCCGCATGGCAAGTAAACGCCACCCGAAATTTTTGGGCCCGCTAAGCCACCCGAAATTTCACTGTGCACACCGGGTATATCCGCCGCCGCTCCCTCGCAACCCTATCCATTCGCCGCTCCTCCCGATCCCCTTCGCATCCGCCGCCTCTCGCCTTTGAATCCTCTGCCGCCGCTCGTCCTCCTCCATACGCAGCCGGCAAACCTCCGTTCCTCCCCTCTCGTTGCCAGATCCACGGCATCCTGTAACGGATGGACCGGAAGGATCCCTTCCTCGGCGACGCTTCCACCGGCGGATGCAACGAAGGCGCCGATAACGTCCCCGTGGGGGGCGCTGCCTGCCTCCCCACTTCAGCGGCAACGACGGCCCCCGCGTACTCGGTGGCCCCCGTGTACTCGGCAGCCCCCGCGTACCTGCCGGCCCACGCGTACTCGGCGCCCTCTAATGCGTGGAGCTTGGGGCCCGAGCCGGCCGGATTCGCCGCCGCCTCCCAAGGACATAGCGGAGGCAGCTGCTGCAACCCCATGTACGCGTTCAGGGCCTTGGATCTGAACGCCGCGACGGGGTGGCCGCAGATGCCCTCCTACGCCGCCTTCATCAACTCCGGTCAACCGATGCACGACATGCCCCCCTTTCCTCATGCCCGGACCGTCTTCCTCGTCCGGTCCCATCCCCGGGTTCCTCGGTCCTGGAGTTGTTCATGGACCGCCTGGAGTACCCGCCACGGCCGTCAACTATGCCGTCCCTAGTGCGACGACCGGCGGTGAGGGCATACCTGCTGGTGGCAGTGGTCCCCCGACTCAAAGGCACCGTAGTCAGGGAGGCCCGGGGTACTTTCAACCCATCGCCGGCGACAACACACCGGCGTTTGCAATGGTATAAATCCTCCCCCCTTCCCCTTTCCAAATTATTCAGTAAACCCCGTATCATCAACTATGTAATTTTTTACCCCGATACTTGTGTCCCTGTTAAACTTGGTAGGGTTCCAAACCTCGGAAAAATAGGGCCGATTGGGATGTGCACCAGACAGCTGTATACTGTCGCCTGTATTGCGAGCAATTAGATAAAGGCAACTGCACCAACAATCGTTTGACCAAAACAGGGTGGGCTGAAATGAGGGCGAAGTTTGTTGAAGCAACTGGTCTGCTACATACCACAGAGCAGTTGTCCGGTTTTTACGGGACCCTGAAACAGGAATGGAACTTCAGCACCTTCCTTCGGTACAAAGCATCGGGCATAGGACGAGATGACGCAGGCAGGCCCGTTGCCACTAAGGACTGGTGGGATGGCCATTTGAAGGTACTAAGGAGCACACCCTATCACATTCGACCTTCCTAATTGCTGTGCTATCGACTCGACTCATCTGTGTTCTGTGTTGTGCAGGGCAAACCGAAAAGATGGCAACAATACCGCCATGGTTACCTTGAGTACATGGAACTAATGGATAGAATGTATGCTGCGGAGGTTGATGGGTCGACGTCGTTCGTAGCAGCTCGCAGTCCTCCAACATCTCCAACTTCCCCAGTTCCGGTGGACTCAGCGGCCGACGAGGACGACGAAGACAACAACGAAGAGAGTGGTTGCCAGGGCACGCCTTTGAGCACCAACACACCTCAATACAACCCTTCCAAAAGAACCAACAATACATTTCTATCCAATCCCGCCAAAAGAGTCAATAGTTCCAGCAGCATAGGCCGTAGCCCTACCAAACGCACGCACAGTCCAGCAGTTAGCCAGACCGTCCAAACTATGACCCGCCACAATTAGTTGTACTCGAGGAAGCTTAGACAAAATGACAATCGGCACGAACTCGTACAGCAGGTGATTCATATGAGGGACGATAAGGTCAAACAAGCAACAACCATAGTAGAAGAGTTAGGCATCACTGCAGACAATGAGCCAGAATTGTACAGTGGGTTCCTCCGCCTGTTGGAGTCTGATACCCACCTAACTGCATTCATCCAAGCCCGACCTCATAACAGGCGCTTCCACCTGCAGTATGCAGCATCATCAAGAGTTCAGACCTAGACCCTACTAAATTATTTGTTTTGTTCTTGTTCACGTTGTGGAACTAAGTTTGTGTTTCAACGAAGTGTGTATGCAGCTTAGTTTGTGTTCCAACTAATTGTGTAATCAGCTAAGTTTGTGTTCCAACTAAGTGTGTATTGAACTAAATCTATGTGGAAATAAATATGTTTGTGACCAATGGTTTTGCTGTTCTTGAAGTTCTCAGGTTGGGTTCAATCCCGTTTATGCTTTTGTCTATGTATTGCGTAGGAAGAAGTTCAGGATGAAGTTGAGGATGGTCGGGATGTTGACCAAGATGAAGACATCAAATTGGTTTCTGCTATGTCAAGAATAGCAGAAACAGGTGTTGCTGAGAGAGACGACCTCATCACACTACTTGAGTTCTGCATGGAGGATGATGAAGATGATGAAGAAGAGGAGGCTTTTTTCATGGGTATGTATGAATTTGCGGAGCATGCTGCAAAGTATTTGAGTAGAGCACCTACAGGTAACCTAAAGTTAGTGGTTTAGAATGGGTAGAAACCAAGTTGCAGAATAGTAAGTCATGTTATAACATGTTTAGAATGAGCCCAGATTTGTTTCATCGACTGCATGCAACACTGGTCGAATCTTGTGGGCTCAAGTCCAATCCTAAATCCACCTCAAAGGAGGCATTAGGTATGTTTCTTTGGATGCTTGAGTCTTCTCAATCGGTTAGGCAAGCTGAGGACAGATTTGAGAGGTCCATGGCCACCGTTAGCCACAATTTCGACAGAGTATTGAAATGTGTGGTTAGGCTAGCTGCTGACATTATAAAACCAGAGGACCCAGAATTCAAGGAAATGCACTCTAGACTGCGGAGTCGTAGGTTCTATCCACACTTCAAGGATTGCATAGGTGCCATAGATGGGACACATGTACATTGTACTGTGCCGCAGCATGTGTACAGGCAACATTTGTGCCGAAAGGGGTGGACAACACAGAATGTTATGGTTGTATGTGACTTTGACATGAGGTTTACGTTTGTGCTTAGTGGGTGGCCAGGATCTGTTCACGACATGAGGCCCTTTAATGATGCCTTGACAACACATAGCAATGTGTTTCCTCATCCTCCTCCAGATGAGACCCTAAACACCTAGTTCGTTTTCCAACGGTTTGTAAAACCATTTGAACTAACTTGTGTACAATGTTGCAGGGAAGTACTACCTAATGGACTCCGGTTATCGCAACCAGGTGGGATACCTGACACCTTACAAGGGCGCGACCACAAGGTACCATGTTGCGGAGTTTCGAGGTGCCCCAGCACCACAAGGTATGGAAGATACCTTTAACTATGCACATTCTTCTCTTAGGAATGTGGTAGAGAGGGCAATCGGTGTGTTGAAACAGAAATGGAAGATGTTGAAGGAGATACCTAGCTACTCACCTCTGAAACAAAGGCAAATCATTCAGGCTGCTTGTGCATTGCATAATTTTGTTAGGGAAAGTGGGTTAAAGGATAAACACTTTACGTGGTGTGACCGTGACGAAAGTTACGTGCCACCTCAAGCATACGACGATCAGCCGGATCCTGACGAAATCGACGATGAACCAAATGACATGAATTATTTTCGTGATATGCTTGCATACAATTATTTTTACCGTTGAAGAGAACTATAGTTGAAGACCTGGGATAGTTGTATGATTTGTTGTGTTAATTTTTTTATGGTTCAAAACTGTTTATGTCGGGCACTGTTGTAATTGTATCATTAGTGCAGTTGACAGTTTTGTAACTGTGGGACTGTTGTAATTGACATTTTTGTTTAAGTGACAGTTTTGTAATTTGGAACTGTTGTAATTGTATCATTTAAAATGGTTGCATGTGTCTTCAAACAAGAAGCTGGGCCTAGTTTTTAAATGTGACCAGCTTTTGGGCCTTGGATGCATGGGAAGTAAACAACACCCAAAATATTTTGGGTCCAATGCCCACTGTCGCAGGCCTGCAGGCCAAAATATTTTGGCATGCATGCCGACTAAACAGGCGCCTAGCCACCGTGTGCGCGGTGGGCCCACCAGGATCACATCACGTCATGTCATGTATTCATGTTGGAGCGGCCCAACCACTCGATTACAGTAGGAAGGTGACTCGTTGGGCCGGGCCCGTCTTCGTAATCTTGCTGGTCCGTCCGAGTAAGGTTGCCTTGGGCCAAGACCCAGTGCGCGACGCAGGCCCAACGGCCGTGCCGTGGGAAATTGGGCCACAGCTCCAGGCTCAAGCGTCCACTCATCAATAAAGAGTGTGGTTTCCCTAAAAAAATCAATAAAGAGTGTGGTTTTCCTAAAAAAAAGAGTGTGGTTTCCTAAAAAAAAATCAATAAAGAGTGTGGTGATTTCTAAAAAAAGAAAAAGAAAAACTAAAAAAGTACAGCTTCAGAGGTTGAGGCTCAAACTAGGTGAGTACCTATACGTACGTTACAAGTAAGCCCAAAACAAGTCAGGCAACCTATTTCAAATTCCATTTTTAGTAGAGGATTCATGCACGCATGATGTAAAATTTAGCTCTACACCCAAGGAACCTACGAGGAATCGAAAATGCTCGTTCGGAGTCGTCCGTCCTTTCCGACGCGGCGCGTGTACACTTCGCTGGCTCCCGTCCATAACGCTTGGCTAGTACTCCTACTAAGAGTACGTAAAAAAAATCACCATACCACCTTCTCCCTTTGTCTTCGTCTGGACAAACCAAGCAGCAGCGGGAGCGCACCTCCTGCCAGCGCCTCCTTTATCCTTTTCACTTCCTCCTCCCCACCGCAGTGCCTTAAGGCTCCTCGCGCAGCACCTCTTCATCCCCGCCGCTTCCTCCGCCCCATCCCAGCACCGTGCACCGAGCTTGTCGCTGGATCCTGCCACTTTCTGTCCATCTTCTCCACCATGGGCTACAATCCTACTACTAGGACTATAGTACAGTGAGGGGTGGGCTGGGAGATGGCGCTCCTCGCGGGGCCTCTCTGAGCGGTGGCTGTCCTCGGCCTCCCTGCTCGGCTGGGCCTCGCCGTTGCGACTCCGGTGTCTCTGTGTAGGGTGGCCACCATCTGTTCTCTGTCCTCCTCGCCGATCTATACCGCAGTTCCCCACTAGGTAAGCTATGGCCGCGCGGTGAACGCTGTGTTTCTGCGTTTCAGATGTTTTCGATTTTTGTTTCAAATGTTTTAACTGGATGTTGCAAAAGTAGATCTGGATGTTTGCATATGTTTTCAAGTGTTTCAGGTGTTTCAGACATTTATTTCAAGTGTTTCATATGGATGTTATAAAAGTAAATCTGGATGTTGCATATATTGGAATGATAAAATACGCATGTTGCAAGCGCATGTTTCAAGTGTTTCATACGTATGTTGCAAACGTTTTTTCTGGATATTTCAAAATAGATCTTGCTGTTGCACATGTTGCAAATTGCTATACATGCATGTTTCAATAGCATGTTTCACGTGTTTCATCTGTCTTAGACGTATGTTACAAATGTTTTATCTGGATGTTTCAAAAGTATATCGGGGTGTTGCACATGCTGCAATAGCTCCAGTAGCCGGCGAACAGCGACCTGCCTTAGTTGACTGTTGCTGCTGCTGGGGGTGCTGTCGTGAGTCATCGTGTGTGGGAGCCTATGGCCGGCAGACGCCTCCGCGGCGTGCATCCGCAGATGGGGGCAGGTGACGAGACCTAGGTGGGGCCTAGGGATGGGCGCGGGGCGCGAGATGGGTTGCTGGGGCACGGTGCAATGTTCGAACGCGAGGGCGCTAACACTGGATGGGATGCGGACTCGGGTCGTGGGATGCGGTGCAAGATAATGTGCGGGAGCTGTGTCCGGACGCGCTGTCTGTCCGGACGTTCGGGTGCTAGCCCTTCCGATTAGGTATATCATGCATCATCTTAACACGCCCACACACGCATGGTTATAGATCTACAAAACTGCAAAGCTTAATTCGACCAAATAAATAGCAATCGTCTCATCATGTATCCCTACGAGATCGGATCTCCAAGAGATCATGTGAAATTAGATTTCAAATTCCATGATTTAGCCATTCTCTAAAATAAAATATCCTTAAGGAATAGAGTAATAATGCAACAACATTTCTAGATTTCCCATTATCTATTTTTGAAATGGCCGCATCATCCTTCGATTGGATCGCTCCTATGGGATGAACTGTGAGCACACAGCTTGCAGTGTCGACGCCGTAGAAGAATGGATGGGCCTTGACACTGCGACCACTGATGCGCGTCTTGTGGTCCTTCTCGATAAGGCGGGCGATGAGGTCGTGTAGCATCATCTGCTCAGCAACAGGCTCCAACTGTTTTGGCGAGGATGTAGTAGTATGTAGAAGGTCTCCTCTAAAATGACATGTGTGGATACCGGCGAATCTACCCAAAATATTATTGGGCTCATCGTAATCAACTTCATTATATGATATAATTTTTTTCTTGAGATTGAACAAGATTTTGCTAAGGAATTTACAAATTCTATCAGGATTGATGGACCCCGATAAAACCCACTAGATCCGCCCCTAGGCCATAGAGCATCCCGTAGATCTCTATGCTCAGGCCTCACCGGTCTACTTTTTTGAAGTTACTCTAACCTCCGATTGCTAAACACACATTACTACATATATAAATGGTTTTTTAGAGGTGCCTTTGCTTTTTCTCTCTTTCTATACTAGAAGCAGTTGGCAATGGGACGTGCATGTGGCTTTAGAAATCACAGCTATTTCTAGACATGGCCGCCATATTAAGGGATCATCTCTAGAAAATACTATCTCAGAGACGATTTTCTTAAATGACCGCATCTAAAACATAGTTGTCATGTTACAAAATTAACAGTCTTTTCATATGAAGTCAAATAAAGACTAACTTTATATCGTAACTATAGAGCTTGACGAGATCTAAACTTTTTATTGATAACTTTTAAATTTGAGAAATGCTTTTAAATTCAGCTCTTTTAATCTTCTAAATAACCTCAAATGGAGACACATATATTTTTATATGTATCAAACATCTGCTATGAATTCTCATATTTCTCACTAGGGCGTATGTTGCATTCTGCTTGATCTGGATCGCTAATAATTAGTCTTCTCGATCCACGCGTGTGTGGTGCGGTGGTTTGTTAACTCATGACAGCTTGGTGTACGCCTTAATCTAATTTTGGAAGGTCAACTAGGTGCACCGATTTTGCATGTCATCATGTGATCGGCCCAGAGGCAGAGTCCAGACAGTTGAAGATCGCAAGAACCTGGCGTAATCTTGTGGATATTACTACGTTATACTTAAGGTGTTCCATGCTCCTCCCATGTGAGAAAGCACCTTTGGAACTTCTTGTGTGAATCTGCGATTTGCTTGTTTCTAGGGTCAGCAATGCATTATGCATGCAACCTTGTGCTTGCATCTATGCAATGCGCAATACCGTTGAAGATTAGCAGGATATATATTCCAAGCAAGCAGGGCACCTAGCTACTGCTCCGTCCCATAAAAAGGGTCACTATGGAAGTCGTGATGGTCAAACTTCCTTAACTTTGACTAGATTTATAGAAAATACGCACAACATTTATATCTCCTAAAAAGTATATTCAATGATCTACCTAATGGTACTAATTATATACCATAAATGTTAATATTTTGTTAAATATGTTTGGTCAAAGTTAAAAGTTGTTGACTTTTTGGAAAGCGAAAATGACTTTTTTTTAGGACAGAGAGAGTAGAGAGTAGAGAATTAAGAATGCGTTTTCATTCCATGCTTCAGGGAGAGACATATTGAGAATCCATATACAAAGAGTGACATATCATCAACAAACATACTACATCCTGGTATAGATGGCTAAACGGGCAGCCCATGACATATTGAGAATCCATATACAAAGAGTGACATATCATCAACAAACACACCGCATCCCAGTATAGCTGGCTAAATGGGCAGCCCGACCCTAGCACAGTATGACGTGACACTATCAAACACTAAGCCTTAGACTATCTCCAACCGTGGAGACCCAAACGCGATACCCATCCTCTGATTTGGGTGATGCATAGTAAGGGAGAGCGGCACCCAATAGCTACCTTCTCCAACAGCGTACCCATTCCTCCGCTCTCGTCGTCGCTACCCTGCCGGAGCTCGAAGCCACCGAAGTTGCCGGAGCTCGAAGCCGCCAGAGCTCGAAGCCGCCGGAGCACAGCGCCTCCCCACCGCGCCGCCTCCCTCGTCCCTCTGCTCCTCCCCGTCGCCGCTGCAGGCCGAGATCCAGGCGCGGATCTAGCGGCTCCACCGGCGGCACCGGCGGCGCGGACGCGGCCTCCACGGCGGCGCGAGCGGACGCGGCCTCCACGGCGCGAGCGGACGGCGGCGCGGATGCGGCCTCCACTCCACCGGTGGCTCGCGGACGCGTCCTCCACCGGTGGCTCGCGGACGCGACCTCCACCTCGCCGTCGTCGTCTGCTCCACCCCGATGGCCCACCAAGACGGGCGCCAGCGCTTTGGGTCGCCTCTCTCGGCGATGCATATTTGTGTTCCGGATCGGTAGCCACGCAAAATGCGTCTTCTGTTTGGGTTCTCCGTTGGAGAGCGATTTCTCAACCCAAAAGCACTGTGCACGATGCAAAATGCCTATGCCTCTCCTTGTTGGAGACAACCTTAACATTGCCATTTCACCGTGCCCAAGTCTCGGCCCAGGCACACATCACTAGAGCCTCTTAGCCATGCTAACCCAGACCCGATGTGTGAGGCCGTGCCCGAGTCGTCATTGCAGTTGCGTACTCGCACAGTTGATATACATGCAATGCATGGTCGCGAAAAAAAATTGCTGCGGCTGATGAGTTAGTGATTGACGGCATACACTGTCCAATAATAATGCTAATATATACTTATATATAAAACCTGCAGGTACAATTGGCACAATTCGCCCCTCTTTCCAGTACTGGCACGCAGCTGTGGGTGCCGAGCCCTCCTCGTCCTCAGGACGCCGGCTTCTACCAGATAAAACCATACATATGATTCCATGGCCCTCACCGCATTGGATGGCGACGTACAGGACGGGGCGAAAATCGGCATCAATTCTTCAGCCCCAATAGCTTCCAACAACTTATGGAAGACAGTCAATGTCGTCGTCATCCTCTAGCCGTCCTAATTCCCCACAACCATGTACATATATATGTACCATGTTTAATAAATTAATCTCCGTCTCTCTAACTCTATCTCTCTCTCTCTAATTTGTAGATCCATCTATCTCATGGGTTTTAGTTCTGTTTTATTTGCTTTTATCCGCAGGAAGGACTCGCTGAACATCAAGGGGCCTCGCGCGCTGTGTGCTTGTTGCTGCATGATCAAGAATGAAAGACACTCCTTTACAAAATATGTTGCTTCATTCCGAGCTTGTATCCACCTTACTTGTTTTCGACATATATAATATAATACATAAAACACACACGCCTATGATATATACGATAAGACAAATGTATTCTCTATGCTATGCCTTTTTTTCCTTCAAAGGATTATATGTAACTGCATGCCTAATTAGCATGCAAGCGTATAACATCGGTTCATGTCACACACAGGTAGGGGGTTAGAATGCCCTGAGGCTGTTTACAGTCTAGATACGCAGTAGAGTAGATCAAAACGGCGAGGACGACCAACGGGTCGACGAGGCCAATTTGACGCTAGATAGTTCTTCGCCCGAGAAACCAAGGAACACCTCCCGGGAGAACCCATTAGGGAGACACATAGTGGAGGTATCCTAAGATGAGCAAGAGCACCTAGAATGCAACAAATCTTGTTGAGAGAGGCACCGTACAATATAGGGTAGAAATAACTTGAGGTAAAAGATAAAAAGTAATAGATGTGTTTTTAACGATTGGGTAGATAGATCTCTCAATCAGTTGTAATCCTCTCATATAAACAGAGGTGGTGGTCTTATTCTAGTAGAAAACCTATTCCACACAAAATCTATAAGCTTCCCATGAGATTGGATGAGTTTCTAAGGAAAAAACATGTTTTGGGGTTTGGACTATCAAAACTGGACACACAACTTTCAAAGAATAAGTGAGAAATGGATTCAGTTTTAGCACAGAAATGTAAATGATGGATCGATCACTAACATCCCTCCTTTTTGCTAGATTATCTCTAGTTAGGAGTCTATTGTTAGATAAGAACCATAAGAAAAATCGAATTAACAAAGACTCGGATTACATGTAACTGCATGCCTGATTAGCATGCAAGCATAATGCTGTTAACATCGATTCATGTCACACACCACACCAGTAGGGGTTAGAACGCCCTGAGTCCGTATACAACCTAGATACACAACGGAGTAGATCAAAATGGCGAGGCCAACCAGCGGGTCGATGAGACTAATTTGATGCTAGATAGTTCTTCGCTCGAAAAACCCACAAACATCTCCCGGAAAGACCCTTCGGGGAGACACACAGTGGGGTGTCCTAAGATCAACAAGGCCACCTAGAATGCCAACGAATCTCGTTGAGAGAGGCACTGTACAACATGAGGTTGGAAGGGCTTGAGATAGAAGATAAAAAGTAACATGTCTTTTTGACGATTGGGTGGATGGATCTCTCAACGGGTGTAATCCTCTCATATAAATAGAGGGGGTGGTCTTATCCCAATAGAAAACCTATTCCACACGAAATCTTCAAGCTTCCCATGAGATTGGATGAGTTTCTAGAGAAAAAACATGTTTTGGGGTTCGGACTACCAAAACTGGACACACAACTTTCAAAGAATAAGTGAGAAATGGATTCAGTTTTAGCACGGGACATACATGATGGATCGATCACTAACATCCCTCCTTTTTGCTAGCTAGATTATCTCTAGTTAGGAGTCTATTGTTAGACAATAACCATAAGAAAACTTGAATCTAGGTGGGATTTTAAGTTTCCAGATCGAATTAACAAAGACTAGGATAACTCCCATGTAACTAATTACTGCATAAACGGATATTGAACTGCATATGTTCCTGTTGAAGTAAAACTTCACATTATTTGGTCTTCCTCATCAGAGGGTGTTGGAATATAAGTGAATTGTCCACCTCTTCCCATCAGCTTAAGCTTTTGGGTTGAATTGGTCGGTACATGCAACTTAATATGGTATCAAAGCCAGAGGTCTTGAGTTCGAATTCCACGTCCGAGGCCTGAGAGAGCCTCCACGTGAGGGGGAGTGTTGGAATATAAGTGAATTGTCCACCTCTCCCCATCAGCTTAAGCTTTTGGGTTGAATTGGTCGGTACATGCAACTTAATAGAGGGAAATTCCTTCCCCTAAGCTAACTCCCACAATATATTCATGAGTCTATATATCTGAAACACTTCTTTTAAAATTTAGCCTCAAAAGTTTTGGCCATCCCACACCTCATCTAAAGTTCTACCTTGCTGTAACACCCTTGGTGTTATAATAACTAAAAACCTGCCATGTCATCATTTACACTGCAAATCATCTATGATTAGGTTAACAATGTTATGCATCAACTAAAATGAGTTTAACTTCTTAGGTTGGATGTGTTTTTCGTTGTGTGACTCGAAATTCGAAAACCCTAATTTCGAATGTCACCGCAAATACTTAGTTTATGCCCTGCGTAATTTGAGGTGTATGACGGTGTTATACACTAGTGCCAAGTGTAGGGTATAAGCTCAAGTCCCACTTATAAAATAAAGCTTCAAGTTTGAGTTAGGGTTTGGAATCCAAAACTTGTTATAAGTTTTCCGATTCGAATTCGAATCAAATTTGAGGAATTATTAAAAGAATTTCCTTAGTCAAACTGGTCAACCTAGGGAGTCCTTTTGGTCAACCATGTGAGGCTTGGCTCAATGATGCCCTAGGGTGATGGTGTGATCACTAAATAACCACCAATTAATAGAGTATCAAGTTTCAATTCAAAATCTTTCCGAAAACCCTGAAAAGCAAAACCCTTGTTTTACCCCTTTTTGAATAGATCAAAATCTAAGCAAAATTTGGGAAAAAGTGTAAAACCAAGTTTGTAGATCTTTTCAAGGGCTACAAGTTTGATGTTTTGAGTTTTCAAAGTTTCAGTGTAAAATTTGAAGTAATTTTGAAAAGATTCAAATCTCAAATTTGACCCCTTATGGTTGGGTCATAGGGAGTAAAGATGGCCATCGGGCCGGCCCGGTCCGCCACGGCCCGGGCATGAGGTAGGCACGACCCGAAGGTTATCGGGCCGGCACGGCCCGACGTGCCTCTCGGGCCGTGCCTTAACGGGCCTCGTGCTTCGTTTTCAGCCCAGGCACAGCCCTTCGGGCCAAAAAAACGTGCCGTGCCGCCCGAGCATCCCGATCAAAATCTGCAGGCCGTGCCGGCCCACAGCCCACTAAAAGAAAACAACCACAATTTGGCTAACTCCTTGGCAAATTTTGACAAGTTCACAGAATCACAATCACAATTCACAAATTTCACAAAATTCACAACCAGAGACAAAGATGTAAAATGAGCTGTTTGTGCAATGCTGCCTCATTAAAAATCTTTGTAGGTAAAACCCACCCTTGTGAGAAATCCTACAAAGAAAAAGAGTATAGCACAGCTCATAAGTTCATAGGTTCACAAAGACGCTGCCCACAGGCTCGCTGTGGCTTCGGGCCGCTGTCGAGCTGTTGCCTTTTTCTCGGGCCGGGCTGTGCCAGCCCACGGGCTCAGAGGTCAGCCCAAGCACGGCCTGAGCTCCGGGCCAGGCCAGCTCGGGCCCGCACGTCTTCGGGCCGGGCCGGGCATGGGCCGGGCTTGGGCCGGGCCAAAATCACGGGCCATGGGCCGAGCCGTCGTGCCTTGGGCTGCATGGAAATCTTTAATAGGGAGTATGGGGAGTCGCTTGGAGTCTGACGTCTGCCTTCTTGGGCCAGCCATATGATGTTCAGGCTTCTTCTTGTTTTATTTTTTTTTGCTCCCATTTGATTATTTTGCTAATATATAAAGAGTTTAAGACTATAGGGGCTGGGGTTTGTATACCAAGGCCAGGGTCCCTCGCTCGCTAGGGCCCTCAGCGGTCGCACCCGGTGAACCTCCCTAGGGCCCACACTGGCGGGAGACGATGTCCGGACCGTCCTCCTTCTCAACAGTTTATAGGCTTTTCTCCCTGCTTCTCTAGGCTGTTGTTTAGAGAGTCCTCTCTAGTTAGCTCTTGGCTAACTCCTCTATAAGTTCTATGTCTTGTACCCTTCCTTTTATTTAATATATTCGGTTCTTTCAAAAAAAAAAGTGGTGGTGGTGCAGTGAACATAGTGGCCGCGTCGGGCAAGGCAGACTTGGTTCCGGCAGGGGATGCAACGTGGCGCAACGCAGGATGGGAGCGTGTGGAGGGGGATGGCCGTGGCGGCAAGGTGGAGTACGGTGGGCGAACAGCGGCACAGCGTGAGACGGAGTCAGGAATTTTTTTATGAGAGGCGGGCGAGGCGGAATTTTTGAGAGAGACAGGCGAGACGGAGTGGAAAGCCGCGTCCGGACCGAACGGACGCCCACCTCTAAGCGTTTCCCTATTTTTAGGTACCGCCGTATTACTTGGCATTTTTTCTGTACCGCTGGATGCCTGCATGCTACGGCGGCAAAGTGGCATATGCCTAGTTTTGCTAAACTTTATTGCTAGCATTTATTTTTGCGAAAAAAAATACTGGGGCGACACAGGGGTTTGTTTTCTTCCATGGAGGATTAGAGATTGATGAGAGCCTTGGGCCCAAGGCTAGCCCATTTAAGTTTGCAGGTACGCAATTATGTTGCCCTTTTGTTTGAATTTTCTAGAGTTAAATGCTTGAATCTTTTAATCGTCCCATTCTAATTTCGTTGGATTGAAAGGTTTAATTTGAATGAAATTGTCCTTCGTTAACATTCATCCGAAAGAAGTGTTTAATCTGAAAGATCAAGCTCTGCCTGTCTGAACAAACCTTTATACATTTGGGTGTATTAACATTGGTAAATAAAAACAAACAAGTGAATACAGTATATACTAGTGTATTAGAAGCAGCAATGCTTGTGTAAAGAAAAGCGAGACACACTTAACAATGATGATCAGTATACATGTTTATTAGCGAAAACCTTAAAAAAAGCAACTATAGCAGTATTCGTCATCGTCCTACTGGATCAAGGAGACGCCTGAGCATATTCAGAGATAGTTAAGGCCCTCATGGCTCGGCCATGTCCTTGGCGAACTCGCCGTCCCGAGCACGGCCGTCGACCACCACGGAGACGGGCACCTCGTCAGCGTTGCTCATGTCGTGCTGCTGGACCACGAGCACCGACGACGTCACCCCGTGGCCGGACGACGCGAGCGCGTCGCCGATGGGGCCGAGCTCCGGGTGCTCTGCCGGGCGGACGGCGAGCTGCGCCACCATCGGGGATGGCAGCCGGCCCTTGCCGACGACGACTAGGCCGTACTCGCTGCTCTTCCCGATCGACACCACTTCCTCGATCACGTTGCCGACCACCACCCGCTCCTCGAACCGCACCAGGGAGCCCATCCTCCGCCGGAACTCTGCCACCGCCGCCTCGTCCAGCTCCTGCACGCACGCACCATTAATTGTTCACGCAACAACAAAACAAAATGCCATCTTGTCCGATCATGAGAACTTCAGAAGTGTGTGTTTGTGATGGCAACGCGCGCCACTGTAACTTGCCATCTCCTTGCCGGCGTCGACGACGGCCGTGGAGAACGTGTAGCTCCGGTCGGCGTTCTTGGTGTGGGACGGGCGCAGCGTGACCTCGGACTGCTCCTCGCTGCCGTCCTTGCCGTCGACGGACAGAACGACGGTGACCTGCACGCCGGGGTGCTCGGCCATCCTCCCGGCGAGCTCGAGGGCCTCCCTGTCGTCGGGCCCGCCGAAGAACACGACGCAGACGCGGTGCGCCACCTGCTCCGAGCTGACCTGATCGCCGCCGCCGAAGCCGGGGTCGACGAGGACGGCGACGGAGCAGGGCGCCTCGCGGAGGATCCGGCGGTTGACGGCGCGCCACTCAGGGCCGAGGTTCTCGACGTTGTCGCCGCCGTGGCCCGCTTGGCGCTTGTGGAACGGCAGGACGAGGAGGGGCGCGCGCTTGTCCTCGGCGGCGGCGGCGACGTCGTCGTGCATGGTGTGGAGCACGGACACGGCGGTCATGGCGCGGACGTGGACGTGGCCCAGCTGCCCGTACGTGTCGAAGGCCACGTCCACCTGGTCGTGCGGCTCCCCCGCGCGGCGCGGCCGCAGGAACGGGAGCCCGTTCCGGCGCGCGGCGCGCGCCATGAGGATGGAGGAGGTGCCCTCCGTCAGCTCCACCATGCGGAGGATGTAGAGCTTGACGAGGCGACGCGGCTGCGTGTGGCCGCGGATGGTCTCGATCAGGTTGATCACCGCGGGCACGTCCTGCCCGCCGTGGATGCAGGCCAGCACGCGCAGCTCCATTGCGGCCGCCGGCGCCGGCCGAGGCGGACGGCGAGGACGGCGCGGAGGGGACGGGGCCCTGGAGCTTGCGATGGTGCAGGCGCCATCGGCCGGTGGCGCGCGCGGGCTTGTAGATGGCCATCACCGTGGGCGTGGTGATGAAGGTGGTCACCAGCGCCATGAGCACCAGGATGGCGAACGTCTCCTCGTTCAGAACCTGCAGACCGCATCCACGACCAGGATGGTTGAAGGGAGTAGTTAAAAAATTTCACATGTCTATTCATCATGTTCTTTACTTAATAAACCATTAAATAATTATTAAACATTGAATATTGAGTGTTGAATTAATATGAATGTAGCTGTGAGTATGTTGATCGATTTGGTGAACATTAAATAATTGATACAGACATATTCTCTTAGATTCTATATATGTATTTAATTATTTGTGTATAAAATTTTTTCTTACTTAAATGTTTTGTGCATTATTACATAAAGATTTTCAAGTTTTTTTTTAATAAAGGGTCACTAAATAAAATAACCTTAGCTCCCTATTTATAACATTGAATTCTAAAGGCATAGCACCACAGCCCACGACCCACAGCCTGGCTGGGTTGGGCCATTTTCTAAATAATGTAGTACCCCACCTGGGCCTTGGAAGCCACCAGCCCGCCACGTTACTCGGTGGCTGAGCCAACCAAAACCCTTTTGGCTCTCGTCCAGGCTCATCGGAACAAAACCCAGCACCTTCCCCGCCGTTGTCTTGTGTCTGGACCCTCCCCTTTCACCTGGCCTCCACCTACGATTCCAACGCAGCAACGCGCGCCCCTCACCCTGCCCTCGGTCTTGGATCTCATCTTAGTACCAACCTGGTAACGGTCGCATGGTTCTTCTTCTTCTTCTTCTTCTTCTTGGGGACGAGCTAGATGTGATTGTTACGGACCCACAGGGTTTAGGTCAATTGATGCCGCCTCTAAGGCTAGTAATGTCGTAATGCGAATTGTGAAATGCTGGTCCATGGTAGTAATGGGGTCTTGTGCGGATAGCATCCAAAGCCAAGGTCCAACGGCTACCGGATGCGGGGGTGATTCGCTCGATAAAATACCCCCAATGGCTATCAAATGTCGTCCTTATCAAAAAGAAGAACGACAAATGGAGAATGTGCGTTGATTTCACCAGTCTCAACAAGGCATGTCCAAAGGACAATTTCCCCTACCAAGAATCAACACCCTCATCGATGCAGCAGCAGGCTGCGAGCTCCTCTCACTCCTTGACTATTTCTCGGGCTACCACCAGATCTAGATGAGTCAGCAAGATGAGATAAAAACAAGTTTCATCACACCCTTCGGAACATATTGCTTTCGCAAAATGGTCGAAGGTCTAAGAAACGCCGGAAGCACCTTCGCCCGTATGACAGCAGAAGTTTTCAAGGACAACAAAACAATCTCTGCCTATGTTGGCAACATCATCGTCCAAAGCAAACTAAAAGCAGACCATATCAATGACCTCACCTGAGCCTTTAGCAACCTCCGCGCCGCAGGACTCAAACTCAACCCCGACAAGTGCATATTTGGGGTTAGCAAAGGAAAGCTGTTGGGCTGCCTCGTATCCGCTAGAGGAATCGAGGCTAACCAGAGAAAATATACACAATACTTAACATAGAGCCACCAACCACAAGAAAAATGGCATATAGACTCGCTGGCAGGCTCGCAACTCTTAACAGATTCATTTCAAGGTTAGCAGAGCGAGGGTTACCCTTCTTCAAGGTACTAAGAAATACTGAACCATTCAATTGGGACCAGCACAGCAGAAAGCATTTCACGACCTTAAAAAAAATTCTTCCTCAGCCTCACAACCCTCGCCAACCCTTCGGCCTGCGAGCCACTCCTCTATGTATTAGCCTCACCTCATGCAGTTAGTGTAGTCTTGGTAAAGGAAACAAAAGTGAAACACTAGCAAAAACAACTCCCAATTTATTTTTGTCTCTGAGACACTCGAGGGTCCCAAAAAATTCTACATTGAAACAGAGAAGATAGCATAATCGAGTCTTTATATGTATTTTTGTATCTGTGTTCACAATTTTTTCTTACTCAAATGTTTTCGTGCACAATTACTTGAGATTTTTCAAGTTTTCTAAAAATATTAGTAAATAAAATAACCCTAGCTCGCTATTTATAACATTGCCATAAAATGCTAAAGACAGTGCCACGACCCACAACCCACAACCAGGACGGGTTAGGACATTTTCTAAATCACGTAGGTACTTACCTGGGCCCTGGCAGTTATTGGCCCACCATGTTACTCGGTGGTTCAGCTAGCCAAAATTCTTTTTCGGCTCCCTCCCAACCTCATCGAAACGAAATCCAACACCTTCCCCGTCGTTCTTTGGAGTCCGAACCCTCCCCTTTCACTGGCCTCCACCTCTGAATCCAATGCAGCAACGCGCGCCCCTCACCCTGCCCCTCGGCCTCAGATCTCATCTCAGTACCAACCTAGGTAACAGACGCATGCTGCTTCTTGTTGTTCTTGGGGATGGACCTATAGACACGAATGAGTATAATTAACCGATGTGCTAAGACCGAACGGAAATATCCGACACCGAAACCAAATTCGGTCACAAATTCGGTCTCTGGTTTCAACTAGCCGAATTTATTAAGGTTATTCGGTTTCAGTCGTCTGTTAACCGAAATACTCGATGTAAACCGAAGTTTAGGCCCAACAGGAGTTTCTGGCCCAGCTGCTCAAGCCCATTTACTAAACCCTACCAATCAGTTCACCAACACACCCACCCCATGCCCCCCTCGGACGGACGGCCGCCACCCCATCCCCCGCCGCTCTTCGCATCTCTCTCCCTCCGCTCTCCACTCCAACAATACCGCCAGGCGCCGACGGCGGCGCTGCGGCCGCTGCTGCCCACTTGCTCTGGCTATCAGATGACTCCTCCCGCACGCAGCTGAGAAGGTCAGAAGCAGGCAAGCAGGGGCTTCAGGCTCAAGAATTTCAGACTGCTATCTCCAAGAACTAAACACTGAGTATGTACCTTTAATTTTTTGTTAAATATGTAAAATTGAAGTGCTGTGGGAGCCTTAAAAAAAAAGAACTAAACACTGAGTTGACGTTTCTTTTGCTTTTCTGTACTGCGTGTGCAAGTACATGGTGCGTTGGCGCCTACTGCCTGCTAGCTACTTCTACTTTTGATGTTTTGGCCTTGTGATTTCTGTTGCAATACCATGAAAGACTAAGCTGTTGTGAAGACGTGTGATTTAAAATTTTTATCTGTCAAAAAATATCTTGGCAAAGGGGAAATCTGATTTGGGGATTCACTGCTTTTATTTTTGATGTGATGGAGATGACCGAAACCAAACCGAAATGCTCGGTCTTTAGTTTTGTTATTACGAACCGATCGGTCTTGAGTTTCTGATGACCGAAGAACCGAACCGGATTTCTCAGTCTGACCGAATGCCCACCCCGCTAACAGGGATTGGGTCAATTGGTGCCGCCGCTAAGGCTATTAATGTCGTAATGCGAAATGCTGGTCCATGGTAGTAATGGGGTCTTGCGCGGATACCGCTTCCGGGTCTTGTTATTTGTCATATTTGGATCTGGATGCGAGGTGTGAATCTTGGATTTAGTTCAGGCGTGCCCCGAGCTGGCTCAATTTGCTGCCTCTGTTCAACATGAATATGGTTGGTGTGGAGCTGAAATCTTATATGTTGTGCTCTCGCTATGGGTTTCTTTCTGAATTACGACTCACGAGACGCGAACTTGATTTTGCTGCTGTTGGGTAAAGTTCAGAGGCTTGGTCTTATCTCCTACTTTAGTCACCAAGGCGTGCACACAGATTTAATAAATTAACACATGGATCCTTGCACAGAGATGATATATGTGTTTTTTCTTGGAAAACCCTGGGTTGGTTTTCGATTTATGGTGTTTGCCTGAGCTTGACTGTAACAGTGAAAACATTTCAATCAATAAATACACATCCTGATGATATGTCCGTAAGTGTAGTCCATGATACTGTTTCCAACTCATTCTTTTTGCAGTCCTACTCCTTTTTTACATAAAGGAAGATGGGAGCATATGCGATGACTGGTATGCAGATGATGGCACAGCACCCTTGCATCCCAGCCTGCAGGCAAATGCTTGGGGCGACATCAGCACTATCTGCATTTGGAAGGGCAATTTGTACCAGAACTGGCTTTGCCAGCTCTTCTAAAGCCACATCAGCTGGACCACTGGTTTCTTCAAATTGCAAGAGGGTTGTGAGGGCAATGTTGCAGAGAGGTGCCCAAGGACTTCCCATTGATCTTACAGGTAAACTGAACTAAGATATCCATCTAGAAATGCAGATCGTTAGTGGTATAGTTCTAATGGTTCATGTCTTTGCTTATGCACACTTGTGCTTCTGTAAAAATTGTATGTAATGATGAGTCCCATCACTTCTTTTCTCTGTTGATGTACATGATCTGGCAATCCTTTTTTTTATCTATGGGATCTGAACTAATGCACCTCTTCGATCACTGCAAGTTTTCAGTTGTCAATTATCTTGCAAGTTTTCAGGTAAAAGAGCATTTATTGCTGGAGTTGCTGATGATAATGGTTATGGTTGGGCAATTGCTAAGGCTCTTGCTGCCGCTGGTGCTGAGATTCTTGTCGGTACATGGGTGCCTGTAAGTTGATCTCATTTGTGAAATTTATCAGATTGGATGTTCTAGTGTAAAATTGTACTGGGTTATCAAAATTTTGCAGGCGTTGAACATATTTGAGACAAGCTTGAGACGTGGAAAGTTTGATGAATCACGGAAGTGTGTGCATCTAATTAACAGTAGCTTGAGGCTTTGAGCATAATTGAAGTTTTCTTTATTCTACTTCAGTGTTTCTTGATGGAACTGTTGTTATCTTTTTGACTTTACAAGTATTTGATTCAGGCTGCCTGATGGATCTCTTATGGAGATTGCTAAAGTATATCCGCTGGACGCAGTTTATGACACCCCCGAGGATGTTCCTGAAGATGTAATGCTCATCATTTATGATGGTTCCGTTATCATTTTTCTTTCATGCTTTATGAACCTTTTGTCCATGTTGCAGGTTAAAGCAAACAAAAGATATGCTGGAGCTTCAAACTGGACCGTTAAGGTTAGTTGCAAATGCAATGTGCCTTTGCACCCATCAAGCAGCATCATTGCCGTGCTATGAACTTTTTCTTATCCAGTGCTTGATTCCTATGTATTTAAAATCTGGTAGGAAGTTGCTGAGACTATAAAGAATGATTTTGGTAGCATTGACATCCTTGTACATTCTCTCGCCAATGGTCCTGAGGTTAATTTGCCATCAAAAACTTTATATTTGTTGTTTCATTGCCACCATCAGGAGCATTTAGTTGACCTTTTCTTTTGTCATCACAAAGGTAACAAAGCCACTGATGGAGACATCAAGGAGAGGATACCTTGCTGCAATTTCAGCATCTAGTTATTCTTATGTTTCTTTACTTCAACACTTTCTTCCCATAATGAATCCAGGTAATATTCCATACTGATATGCTGTGCCGATTTTCTCTTCTGCTCCTATGTGTTGACTCCGATTTGGTGATCCCCTTTTTGCTGTCAACACTATGATATTGGCTTAGGACTTTATTTTTGGGCAACTACTCATCTGCTCAAGGTATCATTATATTTAAAGTGAGCAAGGTTTTAGTACTATGTTTAACTAGTGTACATGTACGTTGAAAAAGGTTGAATATTCCAGCAGCATACTTTACCTTGTGCTATGTGAATTATGAGCCCTCTTAGGTTGGTGTCGTAATCTGACGTACTCACATTTAGCCTATGCACCAGTGTAGTCAGTGTTTGTTTCCTGCCGCACTGGTGTGCAACGAATCCTTCCATGAGGTAGCCCCTTGCCACATTTTTCTACTCGTATAAACATAGCAAAGAGCAAAAGACAATGTTTGTCAGCTCTTAAGGCTCACCACACGGGATAAATTAAGGAACCAGCAATCACTGTTAAGCCAAGCACCTGGCATGTGAAGTTGCCAAACATAGCTTTACATTGGTAACAATACACTATGCCAGACTTACCATAAAATGAGGCCACCGCTACTAGCATTGTATGTGCCTTGGTGTGGTTAAATTGCACTCTAACATGCTTGTTTAATAAAAAGTATTTCTTATTCTCGTCAGATAAGAATTTATTTGTTTTGATGTGTTTACCTTTCTTTGACACTTTTGAAAATAATTTGCAGGAGGTGCTAGTATCTCTTTGACCTACATAGCTTCTGAAAGGACAATTCCTGGGTAAATATTTCTCTATTGATTTCACAGCTAAGCTTTCAGCGCTCATTACTTATGATTGTTTTGGTGATTGCTTTGTAGATATGGTGGTGGTATGAGTTCAGCAAAAGCAGCACTTGAGAGTGATACAAGAGTACACACTTTTCTTGAGAGTCCAATGGTGCTTCCCCATGCATATAGTTACTTACAAGCCTTTTTTTCTGTTCAGGTTCTTGCTTATGAAGCAGGTCGAAAAGGCAAAATCAGAGTGAACACCATATCAGCAGGTAACTATTTTTTCTTCTTTTCCTTTCCCAAGAAAGTTAACAAGCCCACTTCAGGAAATCTTGCTGAACAGAATTTACATTTGGGAACATCACTTATATACAAAATTAGAAGATAACTGTAGTTTACAGTTTGTCTAAGGCTTAAATATTTATTACCAGCACTTGCATTGTTGTATGTCATGCATTGCATCTATCTCCTTAGGTCCGTTGGGAAGCCGAGCAGCAAAAGCCATTGGATTTATCGAGAAGATGATAGAGTATTCTTATGTCAATGCACCACTGCAAAAGGAACTATTGGCAGGTTAAATTTCCTTCTTTCCTTTATATCTATTTTGCCTGCCTGAAAAGGAAAAGAAGGGATTTCTTCTTTACTTTCTCTGAAAACAGCTTGCATAACATATCAACAGATGAAGTGGGGAACACGGCAGCATTCCTCGCGTCTCCTTTGGCATCAGCAATCACTGGTTCAACTATTTACGTTGACAATGGGCTCAACACAATGGGACTTGCACTTGACAGCCCTACTTTATCCACATGAGCCCATTTCAGCTGAATGTGGTGCAGTTAGGTTTGAACCGGAGTAGTACTTGGACTCGCAGGTCTGAGCAAGGCAGTTGAATTTTGGATTTAGTTTGGAGGATGGTAGTTTTCGCAGGAGATACTGTTTTCGTTTTCATTAACTTGCACTGTCAGTTACCCGTTAGAAATAAGAACTAATACAGGCTGCGGTCTCCTGGTCTATGCAATGCACTAATGCGGATTTGGATTTTGCAGGATTGAGTTTGTTTTGCTGTCAGCTTCTGTTTGTATAGCAAATCTCCGAGGTCTGGACCTCGGGGAAAATGAGTTGCAACTCTGGTCTGTATTTTGTCTGCTCATTCGATCATGTCAAACAACTTAGAATAATTTCAAAACCTGCACGGTGGCATGGCTTTGGAAATATTTGAAGGACGTAAATACGCCACTTTTCCATGTATACTGAATCATCTGTGATGTGGCTATTTTTAGGGCTGTTTGGATAAGATAGGGCTAGTTGCTAACTGGGCTAAAAATTAGTCTAAATTAACTAAGATTGACTAGGTAGTTGAAAACTAGCTCACCTATTAGCACACCTGTTTGGATGACTATTTTTACGGCTGTTTGAATAATCTAGGAATAAGCTAGGACTAGTTGTTAATTGGGCTAAAAATTAGCTTAAATTAATTGAGATTAGCTAGCTAGTTGGCTAACAACTAATTGAAGACTTGGCTAAAAAATTAGCTCACATTTTTTTTGAGGGAACAACAGGGGAGGCCCCTATATAAATTTTTTATTATATATAACTGTACAAGTTACAAAGCTTTCAAAGCCCAAGAATAAAAACAGGAAAGCAGCTAAGGGATACTCTCTAGCCACAATTCTAAGGACAGCTTTGCTTGGCCTTGATGCAAACCAGGCCAAGCTCCTTGAAATCTTCTACCCATCTAATGAGTGAAAAGCTTGCATTGTCAAAAATAGCCCTATTTCTGGTTGTCCATATGATCCAACAAGACGTTATTACAATTTCTTTGAAAATGTGACTGCCAAAGGCATTTCGAGCTTCAATGATCATGTTTAAAGGAGGGAGTTGCAGATCCCCGACAATAGAGATAGCTTGCCAACAGCTCAAGCTGAAAGGACATTAAAAAAAAGAGGTGTATGCATGTCTCCTCACAGTTGTTGCAAAAGTCAAGAATAATCCTCCAGGAACTTGTTTTCCCTTTTTAGAAGGTTTCTGGTGTTCAGCCGGTCTCTCAGGAGCAGCCAAAAGAAGAACTTATGCTTTCCAAGATTGCTAGAAGACCATAGCCAAGGAAAAAGGAGGAGAGGCATCTATTGTACCTGCAGGAAGCTATAGACCTTTTTGTTGCTGAAGTTGCCTGAACCCCATTTATAAAGCCATTTATCATTTTCCTCTATGTTCCAGTCTTTCTTCTAGAAGAGTTTGCAAATCGACCGGTTGACTAGATACCCGTATGGAGAGAGGAAGATGGAAAAGTCTGCTTAAATCATGTTCAAGAAAGTACCTGATGGAGCACTTTTGCCTTTTTTTTTTGCATACTAGCCAATGCCCGTGCGTTGCTACGGGTGAAAAACCATGTTAATTCAATTTGTTGCTCCAATAAGAAGGATTTTTGAAACGATGTTGATGCCAATAATGAAATGAAAGCAACACATGATAACGCAACATTGATTTGTCGAAATATTAATCAAATTATATGACAGATATGCATATCAACAAAAATGCAGCATTGTCGAAATCTGTCAAAATGGACATCAATCAAACTATATGACTTCGGCTTCATCTATGATCCATCTATGCTTCCTTGTGGCCTTCTAAGCGCTCCTCCTATGTGTGTAGTTCATCTTCACTTTGTGCATGTTTCAGTAGGTAAGACTGGATAGATCCCACTAAAACATTAAATCTGGCATATACATATGTAGGGAAAAAATAGTAGGTTTGACTTCCTAATACATAATTACATGTTGCCCACCAGGCTGCAGCCATAGGTAAAATCCTACATGCAATGCATAAGGTCATCCAATGCGTCCCTGCATACACGCCAACGCCTCACGATGAACTGCACAAAGTCGCCAACGATACAAGCTTGTGCCTTCCTGCCCTCAGCAGGTGCAAATTTAGGCAGTATGAACATATGAGGAACACCACCGATTCACTGACTTTTCTCTCTCTGATCTATTGGAGCTTCATTTCTACAGCCTTTTGACATTTAGGAAAAGAAACCATAAAGCGTGAACTACATAAACTGACCCACCTTAGAATCTTATTACAAGTAATATCATCCTGTGCATCATAGATTCAGCACAATGACAGAACCGTGTCCCATATTACTGTGTTCCAATTACAGAGCAGAAACTTGACTGATACCTTGAGAATTCAAAGGGAAAGTAATTCGGTCTCACCTTCTGCGCTCTTCTGTTTGCCATAGTATCAGGCTGTTTCCGCCTAGACAATTTTAGCTCATCCTCTGAACTAGCTCTAGTACTTCACATAGAGCAATGAACCCCTGTGGAGTGCAAAAGGAGGTAACGTGATGACAGAGTACCATGCTAGAGATCCCGTACTGTAAATGGATTAAAAAGGTGCACCTAGTGAAACAATGTGACATGTTAAATTTTGATAACCTTCAAATGGTCCTCTGACGCCTTCAGAACTGGGATCCAATCCTCCTGCGCTATGTTCTCAATCATTTCCACAAGGTAACACAGGACCTCCGAATACAAACAAAGATCAGAGCAGAGATATACCGAAGAAAATCAAACTTGTGAAACAACGGAACGACTCTTAAGTTTTCTAGCACTGTTGTGATTTGCAATTGTACTGACAACTGAATAAAAACTGACCAGGCATCTAGTACCATCACACAGTGGCAGAGCTTCTCACAGGCCAACAGGGGCCATGGCCACCCCTGAATTTTCATGAACTCCATTAGTGGTAGTTATTTGGCTTGATAAAAATCAAAGATTAGCATTGATCTTTAATGGTTGGCCCCTGCTAGGTTTAGGTCCAAGCTCTGCCACTGCCATCACATAGGTAGTAATCTCAGAAAACTACAATCTTTAATTTGGTCATGGTAACCAGGCTCATGAAAACACTGAAGGTTCGTCCCAGGTTATGGTGTACCAATCGATGGTCATAATAATGAACTAACCATCATATATCAATAGGCATTGTACCTTGTGTTTTCCAATTCTATCTTTCTCCACCTGCAAAAATTGAAGGCAATAATCATGAGTAAATAACTATTACACGTGTACCTAGCAGGTACTCAGAAACCGAGACCTGTGCAAATTCTGTGAACACTCGACACAAAACAATTTTTCAACCATGGTTGTCAGGGAGAACAAGATTGAAGACTTCTGAAAACTAATTAACAATGAGCAGCCATAACAATATTGGGTAAGATGGAATTTGGACTGTCCTTTTGCATCAGTTAATCAAAAAGATACTTTATTTGTTCTGGCTCTACTAATTACGGGAGGCATACTGTAATGTTAAAAAAAGGGGAAAACATTCACAGTCCATTGCCAAATCTAAATTACAGGAGGCATGATGTGCTATACAGCCAAGCATAAATTACTTACACCATACAGTCTCTTACTTATAGGGTCTGCTTTTTTTTTTTTGCTAAATGATAGGTTGGTGGCATTCCTAGACCTAATGCACCCTACCAAAGATTCACCGTCCATTTACTTGAGTGATCAGTCAACACAATTGCCAAATCAGCGTTCTTGAGTTATATTCAGAGTCTGAAGAATGCTATGCCTACATTAAGCCTGCCAATATAGAAATTTTCAGGTGAAGTCTGCAGTCCTCCCTCCCAACCCTTTTCTCCTATCAGAGAGACATCAGAAGCAACAATTTTCGTATAAATACATGAGCAGCAATGTACCGACGTTACCACCAAATGACTGTCAATTCTGGATTCTTAGCAAAACAGCAAACAGGCCCCCTTGAGAAAAAAATAGATGAACTAAATTTAATGATTATTATCACGATACATATAATGGTTATTGTATTACACCCATTGTCCACAAATTCAATAACTGTGCTAATTAATAAGTTTGGACAGGTCACTCTTAATTTATAAGTTTGTGCATAATTTAAGATTAAAACTTTTGAGGCGCGAACTATAGAAAATTACAAGAGATGTTTGGTAGCCAATTCAAAATTAAGACCATAGTAATTCAATTTTGCACATATTTTATACCATGATAATGAAAAATATTATCCATGAGTTTGATCTTCACAGTATGCGGTTTGTAGCCAATCATCATCTTTACATGAGTGTTATAAATTATAAATAAATATGTAAATGCTTATGAGTTGCAACGGAAAAAACATCACAATGATATAACTGCGAATATATGAAAAAAATATCACGACAATATATGTGTGTTTTATTGTTACGGAAAAAATAATACTTCCAACAAGAGTTATGAGCCTAGCTGAATTTATCACATAAGCCGGTAAATAATTAGCCATTTGTCAACATGGTATGTGACATTTGTTCTCTGAAGACTGAAGAGATACTGATTCAAAGCTCAAATTGCTTGCTTGTCATAGATATTTGGAATAAATGTCGCAAAGTTGGCATCGGCATCTAAAATGTTATCGATTGGACAGCCTATGATCTCTGCCATCGGCCCAAAGAAAACCATTTGTACAGCTGGAGTCCTCTTCATTTGGTAATGGGTTGGGACTTGGGATCAGTCACAAGGACAGAAAGCTGTTATCTGCAGACCATGTTATAGCATAGATAAGTTATTCATCTTGAAAAAGAATATTCGCGGACAAATGCAAAGAATACAACTTGCGCCAACCTGGATACTGAAACTCAACCACAAGACAACATCGGACAAAGGAGCACAAACAGAGCAAATGATCAAAGTAAATAGAAGTCATAAATAAACAACCAGGCTTTGACGCTTGAATAAAAATTTTTAGAAAAGGCCACCAACAAGTCCAGCAGAAACCGAAACAAAGTGAAGGATGTACCTGTTATTACTTCCAGTGAGGAGTACCTGCCAGGGACCAGGTCTCCAGGAACACCATAAGGAAATCCATGTACACCAAATCCATATCCACGGAGGAAAAAATCATGTAAGCCACATCCATAGTATGAATTAAAATTCATACGTACCCAATCAGACCAATTTAGGAACTCGCCTTCCTCATATAATGTATAGAGCCTAAGATATGAGAAAATGCGAGAATGTGACAATGAAATTACACTGCTATTAACAAATAATATATCAGCCTCACCGTAGAAAGCATAATCACATGACTAATTCCCAAACAATATATCTTGATACATTCCATTTTCTTGTAGGTTCCTGTGATATCCCTTTTCTCCTTTCTTTGCTTCAAAAAAATATCTTTGTTTTTCCTTTCAAACTAAACTGAAATACTGAATTCCTTTTTCATGCATTATAAGATCAAAATTCAGATTTCTTGCATATTGTAAATGGCTCCAATACTCTTTATGGCACCACAAAAGTGGTCATATAGAGGTTAAATAGACACCTTTTGATTGAAGCAGGCTTGTTAAGAGAGCTAAATTGCACAAAGCATCTGACTGGAATAACTATTCTTGATGTTCAAGGGATGACAGAGCCACAAGCAATTAAAATTTTAAAAAAACTCCCTCTAAAACCTTGTCCTTCCCTCCCTCTCACTCTCTATATTCAAAAATTAAGAATTCCAAAACAACTAATTTTGTTCAGAAGTTTCTTCTCAGTTGAAAAGACAGAAGTTTCTTCTAAAAACTTGACTCGCAATTAATTTGATCAGAAGTTTCTTCTCAATTGAAAAGACAGAGCCATTGATGACAGTTCCAAACTTTATACAGTTGCTGCTAAGATGACAGTGCAGAACCGCAGATTGTTTTCCCTGACTAACACTGTGCATATTCATTTACAATCACATATTCAGAGCATAACTAAGCATTTATAGTCCGGTTTATCTAATACAAAGATAATGTGCCACTTCTAATACACTAAACATTTACAGTAAACCCAATATCTCATACTGAAGACTGAGATGTCACCCTTCAACTGATTCAAGCTAAGATCCCTGAAAAACAATAGCACAAGGAGTAGTGCATGAGAAAACTTGCCCAAACTATAGAACCAAAGTTCTGAAGTTCTGACAATTGATGCATCTGAAGTTCTGAACAACTGGGCACATCTTCTTCATGTCTGTTAGCTTCTGCAGGTTCAGAGTAACCGAGCACAACGCCTTTTTTAAAATAAAAATGAAATCTAGGAACAATATGCATACTCTGAAAAAGAAGAAATTTTACTTTAGTTGAGCAGTACGGACTGTGGAGCAGACCAGCAACAGCACGGGAGGGGATGAGGTTGAGATGTCGAGGTGGATGCGTGGACCATGGAGCTGAAGCTGGGACCGATCGGTGCTGCTTGCTCGCCTGGACCGCTTGAGCTTGGAGGTTGGAGCTAGAGCCAACCGCCCGAGAAGGAGCAGCAGCCGCCGCTGCCGCTCGGATGTACGCGTGCCGCCGCCCGAGCTGGATGGAGCAGAGCAGCAGCAGCAGCCGCATGCTGCACGCGCTGCCGACGGCGCCCCTGATGCGCGCGCAGCTGACACCGCCCTTGATGCGCGCACAGCAGATGCCGCCGCTCTGATGCGCGAGCCTCCGCCGCCGTCCTGATACACGTGCCACAGACGGACTTCACCAAAGATGTGAGTCGCTGCCGCTGCTCCCGCACAGATGCGGAGAAGTGAAAATCTCCCTCCTACAGGCGTTCAGGGATGCCGGCCGCGTGCCAGGAAGCGAGAGGCGCGGAGGGGAGCTGGGGGCGGCGGGAGGTGAAGGGAGCGCACGCCAGGGCCAGCAGGCGGTGGGGAGGCGTGGAAGTTGTGCGTCGTGGATCGTGCCCGAGGGAGGAGACGAACGAGGCGTGATGTCATCGCCGCCGGCGCTTGTCATCGACGGAGGAGACGGAGGAGGCGGAGGAGAGGCAAGCGTCGTTTCCCGCGTTCGCGTCCGCTTCGGAAGCGCTTGGCGGCGGCGGCGGCGGGGCCGGGGCGAGGCGAAGGGGTGGACTGGAGATATGGAGAGAAGTGCGTCGGGACTGGGGGAGGAGGGCGGCGAGCTCGCAGCGGGAGGTATCGGAGAGGCAGCGGGAGCCGGCCTGGCGTTGAGCCGCGGCTGCTGCTGCCTGCTGCCGACAGGGACCGCCCGTCTCCACTCTCCCGCAGGGCGCGGCTGCTGGCTGCCTGCCGACCGGTCACGCGCGCGCTGGGACCTAGGAGCGGGCAGCTAGGAGAGGGAGCGGCCGAGCGGAGAGCTGCCGCGGCGAGCAGGTGGCGGGGCAGGTTCGTGGGCTGCGGATCGAGGGAACTGCGGGCCTTGAATGGGTGTCGAACAGAACTGAGCGGTGCGGGGCGATGGGAGTGTTGTGAACGATCCCAATTTCATCTTTTTAGGAGCGGAGATGAGTAGAGCTGAGGGTGTGTTTACTTCCCATGCAAACTCAAAATATTTTCTCTTCCATCCATCGCATCGAATCTTTCGACGTATGCATGGAGCATTAAATGTAGGTAAAAAAGATAACTAATTGCATAGTTTGTCTGTAAATGTCGGGACGAATCTTTTGAGCCTAGTTAGTCTATGATTAGACAAATCTTACCAAATAACAACGAAAAATGCTACAGTAACTTTTCACCTACTTTTCGTGAAGTGAACACACCCTGAGGGTACGTGTTTTGGAGGGTTGCAGGCAGCCAGTTGTCTGCCCAGAACATTAATGAATTGCCTCTGTTGGGTTGACAATGTGTCATCAATTTTGAGATATACTTCCACCAGAAGGAGCCTATGGGCCTTCTAACATGAGCTGGAGTGTCATTATTATTGTACAATTTGTCCCAAGTGAATTTGACCCAAGGAATGTCAGCTTGGTTATAAAATTTATACAAAAACTTGAGAAGAGTTGTGTTCATATTTTTCATGTTAATGATGCCTAAACATCATTCCTCTTTAGTTCTGCAGGCTATATCCCAGGCAGCTAGACAGCCACTCTTTCTGTTGATATATCTCCCACTCCACATGCAATGCTTTTTATAGTTGTCAATTTGGCGCAAAACTGTTGGTAGAAGTTGAAGACTACACGTGTAAAAAGTAGGGAGTGCAGAAAACATTGACCAAAATTAATCTACCTTGGTAAGAGAGAAATCTACTGATCCCGTTCAGCCTGTTTTCAATTTTTGAAACCAAGTGTGAGAAGTCCTGGATAGTAGGTTTGGTTATGCCTAGAGGCAACCCAAGGTATGTGAAAGACATTTTGCCTACTTCACATCCAAAAGTATGAGCTAGATGCTGGCCTTTTTCCTCTATAACATTGATAGATCACCTAACAAAGAAAGCAGTTATACACTTGGGGACTAAGAAGGATTTACTAAAATTAACATGAAATCCACTTGAATATGAGAAGCTTCTAAGCAGGCCCTTGAGATTGAACAGGTTGTTGGCTGAAGCAGGTAGAATTAGCAAGGTATCTTCAGCATATTGTATAATGGGTAGTCCCCTCCAAAGTCTTCAGTTAGGAGATGCTTTAAGATACCCATTTGCCATGCTTTGTTAACAATACATTGTAGGAAGTTTGCAGCTAAGACAAAGAGAAGTGGAGAGAGTGGGTCTCCTTGCTGACTCCTCTCTTGCAAGTAAAGGGCTCACTAGGGATTCCATTCAACAACACTAAAGAAGTTCCTGATTGGAGAAGATTTTTTATCTAGTTAATCCATTTGGGAGTGAAACCTTTGTGCTCAAGAATCTGCAGGATGAGCTGGTATTCAATCTAGTCAAAAGTGAAAGTCCTATGTTTGGTTTTGGTAATTGAGACAACCAGTACTCATGAAGACAACCAGTAACCTCTACTCTAGTGTTGTGATTGAGATAGGTTAAGTCCACACCAAGGTTGAGCAAGAATGGCACTCATGAAGATGATGAGAGGTGGCCACAAGTGATGATCAAGTGCTGAATTCTTGGAAAAGAAGAAAGAGTAAACAAAATGCATAGGTTCAAGGCAAAAGGTATAAGTTAGGGCATTTTGTTTTGCCGGTCAAGACACAGTAGTGCCAACAAAACCTTGATCTGGTAGATGATTTTTGAGGGCTGAGTTGTTTCTTTGAGAATTTGGTGTTGATACTTTGCAAACACTTTCACAAACTCATTGTAATGTGCCTACAAAATTTCATAAGATTGGATGTCGTTGGTTAAATTTTGCCTTTTTCCTGGTTTGTTTCGGGCTGCTGTCTAGGCAAACCTGGCCAGGCCGACCTAGCATCTCGACTAGGCCGACATCCTAGCCAGGCCGCCATAACATCCCAGCTAGGCTGGGCTTCCCTGTTTGGGTACTACACAACACGGCCAGACCGGATGTGCATCCTAGCCTGGCCGGCTTTTCTGCTGCTTGCTGCGACTTCGATTTTTCCTCTAGCTTTGCTTCCGCTAGTTGCTCCACTATGTTCTCTGAGTTGGTTTGAGTTTATCTAGTCACTAGTTGGCTTGTGTGAACTCCGGTGGGTGTTTTCAGGTTTTTGAGTGCTTTGTGTTTGAATCGAGACATAGCCCAAGTTTCTCTCATTCACCTCCTCTGGTCGCATGCTTGGTCCTTCAGCTTCTCACAAGATCTGATGAGTTTCAAATAAAAACACGTTTTAGGATTCGTACATGATGAGTAGGATAAGAAATTGAGGGCCTCGGGCCCAAGGCTAGCCCATTTAACTTTGCAGGTACTCTCTCTATCCCAAAATATATGTCCTTTCGCTTTCTGAAAAACAACTTTGACAAAATATATATTAAAAATATTAATATTTATGATACATAATTGATATCATTGGAAAGATCTTTGAATCTAGTTTTTTAATAAATTTATTTGGAGATACAAATGTTGCATATATTTTTTACAAATCGATTTAAACTTGTGGCATGAAAACCGAAAACGACAAATAAATTGGGACAGAGGGAGTACACAATTATGCTGCACTTTTGTTTGAATTTTCCAGAGTTACTAAATGCTCGAATCTTTTATATCATCCCATTCTAATTACGTTGGATTGAAAGGTTTAATCTGAATAAATTTTTCCTTCGCTCACCCAAAAGAAGTGTTTAATCTGAAAGATCAAGCTCTGCCTATCTGAACAAACCGTTATACATTTGGGTATTATTAACATTGGTAAATAAAAACAAACAAATGAATACAGTATATACTAGTGTATTAGCAGCAGCAATGCTTGTGAAAAGAAAAACGAGACACTTAGCAATAATGATTAGTACATGCTTATTAGCGAAAACCCTTAAAAAGCACCTATAGCAATATTTTTAGTCATCATCATCATCCTACTGGACCATGAAGACGCCTGAGCATTCAGATTCAGAGAAAAGGCTCTCAATGATCACGGGCTCACGGCTCGGCCATGTCCTTGGCGAACTCGCCGTCCTGAGCACGGCCATCGACCACCACAGAGACGGGCACCTCGTCGGCGTTGCTCATGTCGTGCTGCTGGACCACGAGCACCGACGACGTCACCCCGTGGCCGGACGACGCGAGCGCATCGCCGATGGGGCCGAGCTCCGGGTGCTCTGCCGGGCGGACGGCCAGCTGCGCCACCATCGGGGACGGCAGCCGGCCCTTGCCGACGACGACCAGGCCGTACTCCCTGCTCTTCCCGATCGACACCACCTCCTCGATCACGTTGCCCACCACCACCCGCTCCTCGAACCGCACCAGGGACCCCATCCTCTGCCGGAACTCCGCCACCGCCGCCTCGTCCAGCTCCTGCACGCACCATTAATTGTTCATGCAACAACAAAGAAAATGTCATCTTGATCGATCAGAACTTCAGAAGTGTGTTGTGATATATGGGATTGCACGTCACTGTAAGTTACCTTCTCCTTGCCGGCGTCGACGACGGCCGTGGAGAACGTGTAGCTCCGGTCGGCGTTCTTGGTGTGGGACGGGCGCAGCGTGACCTCGGACTGCTCCTCGCTGCCGGCCTTGCCGTCGACGAACCGCACGACGGTGACCTGCACGCCGGGGTGCTCGGCCATCCTCCCGGCGAGCTCGAGGGCCTCCCTGTCGTCTGGCCCGCCGAAGAACAAGACGCAGACGCCGTGCGCCACCTGCTCCGAGCTGACCTGCTCGCCGCCGCCGAAGCCGCGGTCGACGAGGACGGCGACGGAGCAGGGCGCCTCGCGGAGGATCCGGCGGTTGACGGCGCGCCACTCAGGGCCGAGGTTCTCGACGTCGTCGCCGCCGTGGCCTGTTTGTTGCTTGTGGAACGGCAGGACGACGAGGGAGACGCGCTTGTCCTCGGCGACGGCGGCGACGTCGTCGTGCATGGTGTGGAGCGCGGACACGGCGGTCATGGCGCGGACGTGGACGTGGCCGAGCTGCGCGTACGTGTCGAAGGCCACGTCCACCTGGTCGTGCGGCTCCCCCGCGCGGCGCGGCCGCAGGAACGGGAGCCCGTTCCGTCGAGCGGCGCGCGCCATGAGGATGGAGGAGGTGCGCTCCGTCAGCTCCACCATGCGGAGGATGTAGAGCTTGACGAGGCGGCGGGGCTGCGTGTGGCCGCGGATGGTCTCGATCAGGTTGATCACCGCGGGCACGTCCTGCCCGCCGTGGATGCAGGCCAGCACGCGCAGCTCCATTGCGGCGCCAGCCCCGGCGCCAGCCGAGGCGGACGGCGAGGACGGCGCGGAGGGGTCGGGGCCCTGGAGCTTGCGGTGGTGCAGGCGCCGTCGGCCGGTGGCGCGCGCAGGCTTGTAGATGGCCATCACCGTGGGCGTGGTGATGAAGGTGGTCACCAGCGCCATGAGCACCAGGATAGCGAACGTCTCCTCGTTCAGAACCTGCAGGCACGATGAGAAATCACATTGTTGCAGAGCATGTGGAAATTTGTGCGGGAATTTTTTACGGAATCCTTCTTCAAACTGAGTTGCTCTCATGCTCTGTACAGTTCCTTTAGTCCCTTGGCACTGTATTTTGCAGATGCAGAGTCAAATTATTTGTGATCAAATTGAATGGTTTTGGGATGTTGGATTCAACATTCAAGCAACATGGTTGGACACTCAGGTCAATGTTTTTCGTGTATCCCTTCAAGTTTTCGGAACAGAAATCTCGGCCCAAACCTGACCCGGCAAATGTGAGTGTGACACTGACGATCAAGACGAGCTTGCTACTTTTCTTTCTCCTCATTCTTTTTTCCTCTATTTCTCTTCTACTTCCTCTATTTTCTTCCCTTATCTTTCTTTAGTCACGCATAGAAATGTTGAGAGAAGAGGGGGCTCCATTGTTCACGCTGGGTATGGGGGCTTATACCCCCATGGCCCCATCCCCATGCTAGTTCTGCCCCTAGGATCGCAAGAGAGTAATGTAACTGCAATGCATGACGAAACCAAAAATAGCTACTAAGGTTGAAAAAGCTATGTTATGGCCAATGGTGCACTGAGAGGGTGTTTCTGTTATTTTTCCATACATTAGCTGATATTATCTGATTTGGTCCAACTAGTGAGATACTTGTTATCTAGATGTCCAGCTAACAATTAGCTGATCTATTATCTATACTTGTTTGGATCCAAAAAGAGATAATCATTAGCCGATAACTACTATCTATAGGGATCCAAATAGGGTCTAAAATTGAGTTTTTGACTTGCCATTCAATCAATAAAATAAACAAACAAGCTACAAGCAAGATCATATTGCACATGAGGTGCCTATGGGACAAGGGAATATATTGATTCGATACGCTATACAGGCAATAGTAAGGGTGTGCAAAATACCCGATACCCAATTCCCGAATCCGAATTACCCGAACCCAGACCCGAAGTACCCAAACCCGAAATACCCAATCACAATTTCGGATAGTGATTGTAAAAATCCGAAATTAGTTTGGGCAATTCGGGTAATGTTTCCTGGTACCCGAACTACCCAAATTACCCGAAATATCTCAAATATTTGCTCTTCTATTCCTAATATGAAGACATGAAGTATTTCAATGTCATATAAATATATTATTTGGTATGAATTAATGTAGATTTATGCTAACTTGATAATTGATTTGTTGGTAATTGATATGAAGACATGATGTGATTTATAGGACCATTGTTTATTGCTTTAAAATGGTACTTGAATTCTTCCAAAATGGTTGGTTTTGTCAATTTCGGGTATATCGGGTAAAACCCGAACCTGAACCCGAATTATCGGGTACCCGAAATTTCGGGTAATGTTTTTTTGGAGCAAAAATCGGGTAGCAATTTTTAATACCCGAATTTTTAACTACCCGAATTACCCGACCTGAATTTTTCGGGTAACCCGAATGCCCAGCCTTAGGCAATACACATACATTTTGAAGTTTGCATGAGTGTATGACAGTGGACGGGCGGACTAGTATGCTTTGACTAGTGATTTCTTACAATATGTATTGTGAACCATAAAATGTTATTGTTGTGTCAAAAGATATTCAGAACACAAAAATAGTATGTATAAATTTTGACTTTTTTAAAGGTATAAATTATGATTAATTGTTGATCAGAACCTGTTGAAGTTTGACCTTTCAAAATCCTATTGGAGACATTCTAGATATGGACAGGTGCGTATAAGTTCATGGTAACTAGTTCTCAATCAGTTTCAAATAGTTCCACTTTATAAGTCAGTTCTAGTATTTTTAGATATATAATTTTTACTTATATATCTAAGAAAAAAATATATTTAGATGTTTAATAAAAATATATCTAGAAAAACTAACTTGACTTCCAATTTAGACCTTGTTTGATGCACATGTATTCATCTCAATCTACGTGTGTTGAAGTGAATTAAAGTATAACTAAACTAAGTTCTATTTTAATCCACTCGAACACACGTCCACCTTAGAACGACAGGATCGAAGAAAGCAAAAGGAAGACGGCAAGGAAAGGTTAAGTCCACGGGACGAGCGACGATATTCATGGACTCATGGTAACTCCTGGTCATTCTACAAGGTGCATCCCACTTTCCAAATTCCAACGCACCGCACAGGCCGGCCTGACATGACATACTAGCTACACTAGCAGCCAAGAGAAGAAGATTCATGCTAGTGACGTACGTCCCCCGGACGATTGCCTAGAGAAAAACCTAGTCACACTAGCTATTCACAAGCACATCAGCCACTGATGGCTTGGAGCACCACGACTAGCAAGTTCCCGGCCAACACTTGGACGACGATGACACGAGCGACCATGCATGGTGGTAGAGTAGGAAGCTGCATGCATGCATGCATTGCATATGGTCCAGCACGTCATCACCAACGGGAACCAGGTGACCTCTGCTTTACTTTGTCCTCACTCACATGACCTCCTCAGCTCCTCTCCTTTGACTCCATGCATGCGCTCCACAGTGTCCAGGCACGGCAAAGTTCTCTTTCTTTTTCTTTTCATCCAAAAAAGAAAAGAAAAGGCAACAAAAAACTACTCCTAGTATGCTGTATGCAAGAAAATAAAACATTGCACCGAACTGGGAAAAAAACTGAAACGTGTTTGTGTACGTAGGAGAAGGTACGTAAAAATACGTACCTTGCGCTCCCTGCCGATGTTGAGCACGATGAGCTCGACGAGTCCCTTGGTGTTCATGACGACGCCGAGCACGAGCGCCTCCCTGGCCCCCATCCCGCACGCCATGGCGACCCCGAACGTCCCCACGATCTTGCCCGCGCAGGCGGTGGCGATGACGAGCGCGAGCATGGCCCAGGCCTCGCCGCCCCGGATGGTGGCCACGTCCGTCTTGAGCCCGCTGGAGGCGAAGTAGAGCGGCAGCAGGAGCTCCGACACCAGGTCCTCCACGCGAGCCGTCACGCGCGCCGCGAACCCGCCTTCCTTGGGCACCGTCAGCCCGAACACGAAGGCGCCGAAGATGGCGTGGATCCCGATCACGTCCGTCGCCAACCCGGACGCCAGCACCCCCGCCAGCGTCACCGCCACCCACGCCTCGCTGCTTCCGTCCCCGGCCGCGTCCGCGCGCCGGGCCACCCACGCCATCGCCGGCTTCACCGCCACCATCCACGCCGCCACGAACGCCGCGCCGCACAGCAGCACCCACAGCGACACGATCGGGCTGCGATGGTTCGTCCCGTTCCCCCCGTCTCCCGAGATGGCGACGGCCAGCGCGAGCAGCACCCAGGCCGCGACGTCGTTGAAGGCGGCGGCGGCGAGCGCGGTCTCCCCGATCGGGGTGGTGAGCAGCTTGAGCTCCGCGAGGATGCGCGCCATGACGGGGAACGCGGTGATGGAGAGCGCGACGCCCATGAAGACGAGGAACGGCGCGTAGCCCGCCTGGTCGGCGCCCGGGACGGCGGCGCGGAGCACGAAGGCGACGCCGACGCCGCACGCGAACGGGAGCGAGATCCCCGCCGCCGCGATGGCGAAGGCGCGCCGCCCGCTGCGGCGCACCGACCGGAGGTCCAGCTCCAGCCCCACCAGGAAGAGGAAGAAGAGGAGGCCCAGGCTGGCGACGGACTCCAGCACCGGCGTGCTCCACGCCGGGAACAGCGCGCGGAGGTAGGACTTGTTGCGGCCCAGCGCGGAGGGGCCAAGCAGGATCCCCGCCACGATCTCCGCGATCACCTTGGGTTGACGGAGGGGGCGGAGCAGGAACGCCAGGAAGCGGCTGAGGACTAGGATCAGCAGTGCCTGCAGGATGAGTAGCGGGAACGCGAAGTGGAGTGGGTCGTCGCCCTGCCACACCCCGTTCGACGACGTCTTCACGGCCGCCATCTCCGCCGCGGACACCGACGACGCCGGCGACGACATGTTGGCCGACCGGCGCGAGCGCGCACGCAGAGGAGGCGAGCGAAGATGACGATCGAGTGGTGGTTCAAACACACGAGGCGGAGGTGGGATCGCCGGCTACACCTCAGCTCAGCTCAGCTCCTTGGATTTGGAAACTTGTAGGCACTGCGACGACGAGCGACCCATGGCAGGGCAGGGCAGCGCGGGGGTCCCGTGATTCCATTGCCATTGGCCATTGCCCCATTGGTGCGTGCTGTGTTTCGCTTGGGAGTTGAGACTGAGACTTGAGAGCGAGAGACGGATCGGACTCTCTCTGCTTGCATGTGAACTAATGCGTGGTCATGACGGGTCACTGACGCGTGGGCCTCTAGATCGCTCACTAGGACTCATGTTGGGAAAGGGCTCAATGCCTCAATCTAAAAGTTGCGACCGAATTATCGATGCTTTAACCAATGCACACATTCACTCGAGGATTTTCAGCTTCCATATATCTTGCTCGTCCATCTTCCTCGTATTTTGCCGGCAGTTGCTATTGGCTGCCCAAGCTTCATGTGTTGGCCCATTTAGTAGAGCTCTATTTGGCTTCGGCTTTAGCTAAGTACGAGCATCTTTAGAAGTTAAACACCTTCTTATATTGATTTTTTTAGCAAAAAACAAAAAAGTCATCTCCAATCGCTCGGTAAAAGTGCTCCTTAAAAATAAAAAATTGACAAATATCCTCTCTAACTCGTAAGTTTCCGTAATTGAAAGGAACTCCATGCCCATTCCCCACTGGAATTTTTCTCACGACATCAGAGTAAATTGGACCCATAAACCAATTAAAAGAGGCTTGATTAGTTAGAAATAGCTCAGGGTTCCCAATACAAAATCGTTTAGGATGCTAATACATGAAACTATTGGAGAGGTAAATAAGTTAAGGTTGCTACTTATTTTGTTAACTTGCTAAACGACGTATTGGTTTAGCAAGTTAATTATAGCTAGAAAACACCGGGAATTGCTCTAAGAAGTCTTTTTTTTTCTCTCATTGTTTTCAAAATAAACTAGGAGCCAGTAAAACCAATTTTAGCTTCACCAGCTCTGGCTCCTCTACGTATATAGCAAGGAGCCGAAGCCATTTAAAGCCATGCTAAATAGGATCTCACTCTCTCTCTTTCTCTCTCTCTCAATACATATGTATGGTGTCTCATGTCCTTACTATATTGCGCGAAAGAGTTAAATCCAATGAAATAAAAGAAAATAGTTTTATCGGCACCTAGTTCATTTTAAGGGAAAATACAAAGACAATTTCTTGTTACAATATACGGAGGAGCCAAAGTCAGAGCCAGAATTAACCTGAGCCATGCTGTGCTATGATTCAAAAGAAAAAAGTAAGACATGGCTAATGCTGCCCGCCGATTAAATAGAATATATGTCCATTATCTCTCAGTTTAAAAAGAAGAAGAAGAATATATGTCCATTGTTTTTGGAGAGTTGTTTGTCAAGGTAAAACTTGTAGGCGTTCGAAAGGTTCATGCGATGTCGGTACGTTTGGTTCTCTTGCTCAGCTGGTCTCGCCTTGCTCGCGAGAGCAAGCCTTGCCTTGCCCAGGTAGGTAAGCCAAAATGGCTCTCCCAAGAAAGCAAGCAAAAGCTTGCTAGCTCGAACCTCAAGACGCACTTGTTGAAAAACCAAACAAAATTGTTTTTCTGTTTCCTAGCTAGGCGAGGCGACCAAAGGACTTGCTAAAGATCCAGACACGCCTAAAGTATTTATAGTCTGACAAAACAAACAAAACCCAATTGAAAGGAAAAGATACCCAAAAGTTTAAGTGGATGAAAAATGTTAGGCTCTGTTTGGATGTCGATATTGGAGGCCTTGGCATTGAATTGGCTTCAATACTAAATCAGAGTAGTATTGGTATTGGGTTACAATACCAAAACCATTGTTTGGATGCAGATGAAATTGCTAGATGGAATCGTAAGGAGCTAGTGAATACCGATTCGTGTTTGGAGGTTCATACCATGGCATTTGGGAATTGACCATCTTCTTCTCCTACTCTCCACACCGGACCACACTGGCGGTGGCGCTTTCTTGCGCCACCCAGGACTCGTCGGTCCTGGGCGGAGCTCCCCCACGCCGCCCGCGCCTCGCCGAATGGGCACTGGAGCGGCGCGAGGCGTGGGAGCTGCGCGGCTCGCTGGCGGAGGGGGGCGGCGCAGCTCGCCGGCAGAGGGAGGATGGTGGCCGCGGAGGGAGGATGGTGTCCGGCGGAGGAGGACGGGGGCTGGCGCGCCTCACCGGTGGAGGAAGGATGGGGGATGGGGGCGGCGTGGCGTGCCGATGGAGAGTGGGCGCGGTGCAGCGGAGGATGCAAGATGGAGACGAGACGAGTGCCAATGCTGATGAATACGGAGGGGAAGGGGTCTGAATTGAGGGAGGGGGTGCGGCTGAAGGCCCAATACCTCTTGGTATTGGAGGAAATTTCCAATTCCAATACCAAGAACATCCAAACAGCAGGTATTGAAGACACCCAATGCCAATTCCGAATTCCAGGCTTCAATATCTACATTCAAACGGGGTGTTAGACAATTCACTTAATCTTCAATAATCTTATTATCAATGGCCTTTATTTAACTTACTGAAATCACCTTTTTTTTTGGCAGTGAATTCCGAGAACTCGCATGGAGAGACGCAGTGTCCAGTTTAACTTTGCAACACCGCAACTCCGTCCGACCTCGTGCTACAACCTTCGATCCTCAGCCTAGTCAAAGGCTATACCATGCGCCGGCCACGTGGCACACTACCGGTAGCTCTGCAGCCTGCAGGCTGTCCCCGTTTGCTCTTTCTCGTGTTGCCACCTACGGGCCACGGAACACTGCCGTGTGCGTAGGGGATTGTATGGTTTCGAACCAGGCAAGCTAAGCTCGTCTGGAAACTGGCATAGGCATCCATCCTTTATTCGAGGCGATGTTCGGATACGGGGGCTAAAGTTTAGTCGGTGTCATGTCGGATGTTATATAAGGTGTTCGGATATTAATAAAAAAATAAATTACAAATTCCATCAGTAAACCGCGAGACGAATTTATTAAGACTAATTAATTCATCATTAGCATATGTTTACTGTAGCACCACATTGTCAAATTATGGACTAATTAGGCTTAAAAGATTCGTCTCGCAAATTAGCCGCAATATGTGTATTTAGTTTCGTAAATAATCTATATTTAATACTCCATACATGTGTCTAAACATTCGATGTGATATGGACTAAAGTTTAGATGTGGGAACAAGTATCCCTTAAATTTGGGATTAACGTCTGCAACTGCAAGCGAAGTTGCCGACAGGCTCTGACCAAATAGAGAGCTACTCCCTCCATCCCCAAATATCTGTCATTTTCGTTTCCCGAGAAATAACTTTAACAAAAAAATATATTAAAAAATATTAATATTTATGGTACATAATTGGTATCATTGGAAAGATCTTTGAATCTAGTTTTTTAATAAATTTATTTAGAGATAAAAATATTGCACGTATTTTCTACAAATCGAGTCAAACTTGCGACACGAAAACCGAAAACGACAGATAAATGGGGACAGAGGGAGTACTAGGCCTTGTTTAGTTCCAAAATATTTTGCGAAATAACAGTAGATTCTCCATCACATCGAATCTTTGAACACATGCATGAAGCATTAAATATAGATAAAAAATAAAACTAATTACATAGTTTAGACGAAATTCACGAGACGAATCTTTTAAGCCTAATTAGGCTATGATTGAACACTAATTATCAAATAACAACGAAAAGTACTACAGTAGCATTTCACAAAATATTTCGAAAACTAAACAGGCCCCTAGTTAGCTTTGGCGTGCAATTCTTTTTTCGTAAGTCAATCGAGCAAATCATATATGCTACTAACTAGCTCTAACAGATACACCTATCTGGCTATGTTGTATACTACCTAGAGCCTGGAGCAAGACGAATAATACAACCTTCAGCTAGTTGTATATATTTACATCCCACTTATCAACCACTCGTATAGGGTTGTCTCAGTTAGGACCCACTCTTCTCTCTTCTCTCTTCTAAGGCTTTTTTTCATGTGCATAACCTGGTTGTAAGCTTACACCATATTTGTCATCTCTCTACTACACCTTAACATTCAGGCCACCTATAGTCTTCTGTTATACTTGCTCTTAGATCCTAGAGCGAAGCGCAATATATAGAGGACAATGCTGTTAACGCATAGCGTGTTTAATAATATTTGAAGCTTCGTCTAGACTTTGTGTCTCCGGACAGGATGATGCATCCTTGTTCCCTTGCATGGGTGGACAGTTGGCGGTTACTCCCTCCGTCCCATTGAAAGCGTCGTCCGGGAAACGTGTTTGTGAGGGGGGCACGCTTTTCAAACGACATTTTCAATGGGACGAAGGGAGTATGTAAGAACAAGAAGACGGCCATGGAGTTGGAAATTCAAGCTCGCAACGTCCTGATGAAAAAGTGGGGTATGCTCATTGAAAGTTGCGAGATTGACACCTCGGCATTCAATGATTACGAGCATGCCTTCGCATCGCCACTTTCGCAGGCCAAGCGGGAGACATTGCAGGAGCGAAGGTCGAGGGTGTTGGAGGGAGGGGCGTTGATGGGGTGAATTAGGACAGCTTTATTTATGATTTGGTCGCAAAATCTCGTGTGTATAATTGTATATACGTAAAATATGCCATCTTGTGGTCATACAACGTTCGGCTTCTTAACTACAGTATGCAACAACTGTTGTTCTCAGAGGAGACTGAATGTATGTGTTGTATAACGAATCTAATCGCTTCTTAATGAAACCCTATCCCAAGAGTCCCATGTCTGCAAAAAAAAATATCAACAGTTCAATCCTCCCAACCTCTTAAATCTTAATCATAGAAACCATCCTACAATATATAGTAAACCTTATTTCACAACATTCAACCACCCCCGAGACCTTGTAAACCCAAACCGCAACTATAAGACTCATTCCACAACCGTAAAAATGAAGCTACATCACCTCGATTATCCTGGACCCTTAAATCTCAATCCTGAAATATAATCGTAACTACTTATCTACTGTAATCGTAAATATCAATACTAACAAGTAAAATACCGGAGAGAAAAAAAAATTGGTGAACTAAACTGTAAAACCCGCCTAGAGTATTTTTAAAAGATATAGAATAAAGTAGAAATTCGGTGATCTATCAACGCTCAAGTCAAATAGTAACTACGCCGCGCGGCATGCCCCTGATTTTACCAGTTCGGTATTACCAACGATGTCAGGCAATAATAATTTTAGCAATGTGAGGCTCCTCCCTTGTTGCATGTATTGAGGATGTTATCCATTTTTTTTTCACGGCAGTGCCTGTGGAAACTACAGTTTTTTTTTCTTCGAAAGATCCATTACCGGCTTTCATCGATAAGAATGGAGGTGAAATACAACATGTTTACAATATGAGGCTTACAATGGCACAAGCTGCGCCAGCCTCCACCTTGCTTTTTGCTCGGTGCTCAGATACTAAACACCTCGCCACCCCGGAATATTACAAAGTAGATTACATACTAGGAATGACAACAACTGCACTATGCCCAGCCTGTTGGCCAAGCACATTGCCCTGCGTTCTTGTGGCCAACAACAGCTGCAGTCCTTTGTTCCCGACATGAGCCCAAGTCCTTGCTTCATCTTGTACGCTGCTGAAAATCCGCTGCACAGACCTGGAGATCTTCCTGAAAACTCTACTGTTTCTTTCTCGCCATATCTCCCAGATGACTAGCATGAGCAGAGATTTAATACCTTCCTTAACAGTCTTTGGTTGTACATCGGCCATGTTTAATACCCACTCTTGCAAGTTATCCGTATGAGCCCAGTTGCCCAGGGCTAAGTTTGGTGCACGGACCCAATAGGCCACCCTTTCCCAAATGCTCTTGACCACGCAACATTCCATGAAGAGGTGAGCTGCGGTTTCTAAATTCCTTATGCATAGCTGACAGAAATACTCGTTTGGCCACCCTCGCAGCTGCAAGCGTGCCGCCGTCCAAATTCTACCTTGCATCAGGAGCCATATGAAGAACTTACATTTTGGGGGCGCCTTTGTTTTCCATGTCAGTTTCGCTGTTTTACATCTAGTGGCTCCTTCCATCTGCAAGTCATAAGCCGACTTCGCTGAATATTGGCCATCCCCCGTGTGCATCCAGACGATTCGGTCTTCCTGTGACTCAACTAGCACCACATCATGAACTCTTTGCCATAAGTCTATGAATTCAGCAATTAATTGCTGAGTCATATTGTAATCGATATCCCTGATCCACCTGTTTTGTGTCATCGCATCCAGCACTGATCGGTTTTTCCTCTTACTGTGCTTGTATAAGGCCGGATAGAGTACAGCCGGTGCATCCCCTTGCAGCCATCTTGATGTCCAGAACACTGCCTTGCGTCCGTTGCCCAATTCCACCTTAGTAGCTGCATTGAAGAGCTGCATATCTTCACTGTCAACCAGAATCTGCAGGTCTTTCCACGGCCGTTCCCTACTATCCCAGGCAAACCACAGCCATCTAAGCCTAAGTGATCTGCTGAAACACTCAAGGTCTTTTATTCCCAGGCCACCATTCTCCGTTGGCTGACAGACTGTTGGCCATGCCACCTTGCATTTGCCACCAGTGAGCTCGCCATGTCCTGCCCATAGGAAGTGTCTCCTGAGCTTATCAATTTCCTTGATGAATCTCTTTGGAGGTTTGATAACTGTCATGAGATATACTGGCTGAGCTGTGATCACCGATTTAATCAGTTCTCTTCTTCCTGCTATACTGACCAATCGCCCCTGCCAGCCTTCTATTTTTCCTTTAGCCCTGTCCTAGATATACTGTAGGTGCACCATTCTCAATCTTCCCAGTGTCAGTGGTAGGCCAAGGTATTTGACAGGGAAGTTAACTCGTGCTCCTGTGAAATCTGTGAGCATATCATCAAGGTCCACCGATCCACACCTGATAGGTGCAACTGTACTCTTCTCCATATTAATTCTCAAGCCCGTGGCCTCACCAAAGGCCTCCATGATTTGAATGATACAAGTAATGTCCTCTCTTTTTGGGTTGGTGAAGATGACCGCGTCGTCTGCATATAAGGACAGCCGCAACCTCGCCTGTCGGCCTTTGAGCGGGCTTAGGAAACCATCTTCTGTTGCTATGTCAAATAGCCGGTTGAGTACGTCAATGGCCAGGATGAAGAGGTACGGTGACAGTGGGTCACCTTGCCGTAGCCCTCTGCGGTGCTTGATGATTTGCCCAGGGCAGCCATTCAACATGACAACTGACGAAGAAGAACTGAGGATCTTTGCCAGCCAGTCCGTCCACCTAGTACTGAATCCTCTCTGGGTCAGCATCTCTAGAAGGTATTCCCATGAAACGGTATCAAAGGCCTTACTGATGTCCAGTTTGATTAGGCAGGCTGGTGTTTTTGTTCTGTGATAATGTCGCGCCAGACCCCTTACATAAACAAAGTTGTCCTGGATGCATCTTTTTCTGATGAATGCACTCTGCGAGGATGATATCAGCCTGTCAATGTACCCAGACAGCCTGATAGCTAACACCTTTGTGAGAAGTTTAGCGAAGGAATGTATGAGGCTGATCGACCTGAAATCTTTCGGTTCAGTGGCAACGTCTACCTTCGGAATCATGACCACCTGGGCTTTGTTTATGCCATCCAGAGTGCCGCAGCGGTGAATATGTATTCTCTGGAAAGCATTGATGATATCTGGCTTGATAATAGACCAGCAGTGTTTGTAGAAATTATTGGTGAAGCCGTCAGGCCCGGGCGCCTTGTCATTTGGCAAGCTTTTAACTGCCAGCTCAACTTCCTCCTCAGTAAAAGGCCTATCTAAGGATGGCAACGGGACGGGTTCGGATCGGGTGGAGTCTCCGTGCACCCAAAACCGAAACCCGAAATCGAAACCCGAACCTGAACCGAAAACCGATTCGGGTGGAAATCCATCACCAAAACCAAACCCGCGGATACCCGAAACCCGAACGGATACCCGAAATCCGAATGGATACCCGAAACCCGCGGATAAATATACACATATTCATATGTATAAATAAGAGACAATAAATAATAAATATTTTCATGAGTCAATTTTGAATAGATTTAATAATCTAAGTAAACAAGTTATTATTAGCATATTATAAAACATGAGTTTTAATTCCAAATGATTTATTTCAGATATCCTTTGGATATCCACGGGTGAAAAACCAAACCCGAAACCGAACCCGATACCAAACCCGAAACCGAAACCGAAAACCGTGGGTGAGAAACCATCCCCAAACCCGAAACCGCAGAACCCAAAACCCGCGGGTATCCGACCCGAACCCGATCCGCTGCCATCTCTAGGCCTATCCAGCTCCTGACCAGGAATCTCCTGGATTCTGCTCATGTCTAGCCGTGTCCAATCAAAAGTTCTAGACCTCGACACTCTCTGGCCCATGATGTTAGAGAAGTAATCATGCAGAATCTGCTCCTTCTCATTATGGTCCCATGTTAAGGTGTCGTCTTGCCTTTTGAGCGATGATATATATTTCCTCCTTTTCCTGCTGCTCATCCTTAGGTGAAAGAACTTTGTACAGGTGTCTCCGGCCTTTAGCCATATGAACCTGGAGGCCTGTCGCCTCCTGGATCTTTCCAAGGCAGCAAGGCCTAGAACTCTGAGTTTCAGCTCAGCTCGCAAGGTATCTTCGTCATTTGATAATTGCCTTCCTTTCTACGCTATGTCCAACCTCATTATGATCTCATTGGCCATGTGCAGTTGCAACCTAGCATTACTGAACAGCGGCTTACTCCAGCCTCTGAGCGCCTTTGCGGTTTCCTTCAGCTTCTTCCTCAGAACAGTATGTGCAGACCCCGTCTGCGTTTTTCTCCAGGCCTCCTGTACCACGTCGCTGAATCTGCCTATGCTGAGCCAGTGGTTTTCAAAGCGTAAAACAGCCTTTCTTGGCACAATGTCCTGGCGACTCAATAGGATCGGGCAGTGGTCCAACGCCCCAGTGGATAGCGCATGAAGCGCGTAATTTGGAAAAATCAGCTCCCACTCACCATTGCAGAAGGCTCTGTCTAGTCTCACCAATGTTGGGTTTTCTCTTTCATTCGACCAGGTGAACTTCCTGTTCTGCAAGCATATCTCCATCAGCTCACATTCATCCAGTGCCGCTCTGAACTTGCCCATTAGTCTTTGGTTTAGATTTAGGTTGTTTTTATCGCTTGCCTTGTAGATGAGGTTGAAGTCGCCCATGATGAGCCAAGGCACATGGGAGGCTGCCTTAATAGAAATCATTTCATGGAGGAATTCTTCCTTTCTCCTGTCATCAGCCGGCCCATAGCAAGTTGTAAGTAGGAATGATACATCTGTCATCCGCATAGTCACCGTTGCTGTGATTGTGAACTGCCTGCACTGCACTCCTGAAATAAAGACGACATCATTATCCCAAGCCATTAGAACACCACCTCTTGTACCCTCAGCCTGAAGAGCATTGAAATTGGACAGCCTCTGTCCCAGCGTGTCTAGCACTATTGCTTGGGTCATTGAGCTTATCTTGGTTTCTTGCAGGCACACCATTGAAGGTCTTGCGCTGGCAGCTGATTGTCTTACCAATTCTCTGTGCGCAGCATCGTTTAAACCTCGCACATTCCAGCACAGCACAGATAGGTCTGCACTATTCATTCAAAACACTGGACAACCACTTAATTGCACTAACTGCAAGCATTACAACCTTGGACTCCTCTGAACTACTAGACAGCTCTCTAAGCGCGCCCAGCCGCCAACACACGCCAACATTGACATGACTACTGATCGGAGAGCTCATGCCTTTTATAGTTGCAAGGCATAGCCTCCCCATACACAACCATCCCGATCCTCTAGCCAACATACTACGCAGGAACATGTAGCCTCCTGCCTGAGCCTGACTGATAACAATGAGTCTGAATCCCTTTACAGGGGGACCGGGCTCAAGAAGACACCAACTGACATCACTCACACCCTGGACTAAGCTAACAAAGCAGCTGGATAACATGGTAACTAGATAGCATACTGACTTGACGACCCTCCAGTGGATAACATCACTCACACCCTCCAGTGGATAACATCACTCACACCCTGCCATCTCCTCGGCCGCCACCATCTCCTGCTCTGCAGCAATCTGCGCTGATGCAGCCAACACCGGCTCGCTGTCCAGGGAGGTTAGCATCCTCACAACCTTGATCCTCTTCTCTGTCATTGGGGTCCTGAAGGAGTTGATGTATGCCTCCATCGCCTGCTCTCCGATCGGCTCAGCTGGGCCAACCACCTCAAAAGCCTTCATGAGGCGTTGAGTGGCCCTCTTGGAAACTGGGACAGAGCTAGGGTGGGCCTTCTACCTGGTGCTCCTCCTTAGTCCATCCTTCCCTGCTGTCTTACTCTTTTCGTTTCCTCCCCCGTTCCTGGCAGGCTTTGGTACCTCCAGCATCGGCTGCTCACAAGGCACAAATATACTCTCCACAATGTTGTTCCTGTGTTCCTCCAGCATCATCTCCGCCACCTACTCAGTGATGGCAGTCTCCACAATCTGCTCGCCCACCTCCTGTGACAACTGCACGCCTGGGCAGAAATGGATCACATTGTTTAGACCCACCGCTGCTGCCTCCTCGTTGAGATCGGCCACCTTGTTCCATGGCTGACGCTCATCATCTTGTGACACATGGCTGACGCTTCTCCAAGCATCGGATCCCAACCCATGTATGCCCCAGCTGTCATCATAGCAATGTCGTCGTTGCATAGGTCCATGTAGAAATCCATCATTGGATCAGGGTGCAGCATTGGCGGTGATGACTGCCCCTCAGCCACATGGAGCGAGCCAGAGAGTAGTGCAGAGCCCAAGTCTCCCCGCACAGGTGTCATACTCCTGGCTCCCTCGCCATCCTGATCAGCAGCCGTCATGTTGACCTGGTGTACAGCAGCTCTCGCCGGGGAACGCGACCGGCGGCGCTCCCAATCTGCATCCTCTCTGCGCGGAGGGTCCCGGGCTCCGGGCTCGCGGGGATCCCCTGGCCCCGCGGTCTGCGCTTCTGCCACGCTCCTCGTCCACCGGTGCCTCCATGATAGTTGCTCCTCTGCGCCTGTACGCCGACGGGGAGCGGGTGCGCTCCCTGCTGCCACCGCAGCCTGAAGAGCCTCCCGGCCTACGCAGCAGACCAAAGGCCTGCTGCCCCCTGTCCAGTATGCCTCTAGACGGCCCCCTAGGCCCATCACCCTCATCCTCATCATGATCGTGGCGGCGCCTCGGCAGAGTCTGCGGAGGCGGAGGGCAGGGCTGTGGGCGCATCCGTGGTCGCTGACCATCAACGACCCCGGGAATCCAGTCTTCGAAGTTGTGGATCTTCGGGTACTCCTCCGAATCAGAGGAACCGGAGGATGGGTGCCCGCGCTGCTCTGAATTTGGTGTGCGCTCCTGCGGCGGGCTCCAGTCTTCGATCCGATCAATGTGGATGATGAGGTTGTAGGTCTGCCCCCTTGGTGGATGGGCAACCTCCCTCCTCTGCTGCAGCAGGCCACCATGGTCCGGGGACTGTCCGGCGCCCAGCGGGAAGACAGTGACCCTCTTGGAGCGATGTAGGAAGTCCGGGTTCCACATCCAGACCCAGCAGAAGAAAATGTCTATGGACTCCTGCCTGAAGGTGGCGGCCTCAATCTTGTCGAACAGACAATCGTCGCCGAGCACGGTCGCAGCAACCTAGGCGTTCCACGCATGAGCAGGCAGGTTCTCAATGGCGACCCTGACACGGTACCACCAGGTGCTGTCTGCCCCGTGCTGGAACTCGGTCCACGGCAGGACATCGAAGTCCACCCCGCGAACGCGAAGCATAGCCGCCCGGATCGCCGCATCATGTTGCGGCGGGTAGTCGAACAGGACCATGAAGTTCTCCGGACGGTGATGCATGACCCTCGCCTCAAAGCGCGGGATGCGAATCCTGCTGCTCAAGGCCAGGGCCACCTCTCCGGTGGTTATGTTGAGGTATCTGATGTCCGCACGAGCCACCAGCAGCACCGCTCTGGTGCGAAGCTTAGTGACCTCGTTTGCCATGGTGGCAAAGGAGGTCACGACAGCAGCGCCCTCCACCGGCCGGTTCTCCACCATCCCTGGAAAGTAGGCCATGGTCTTCTCCGCCCTAACTTGCTCTTCCTGGGCGCCGGCGAGGTTGTTGTTCAGAGGTGGAAAGGTGAGGCGGCTTTGGATTGATGGTGGTTTCTGCTGGTTGAAGGAGATTCGGGAATGGATGCTAGATTTGGGGAATCGGAGTCTGCTACGGATGTTTGGCCGTTGGACACTGTCCTTATCCGGGCAGTTCTGGGCGAGGTGCCCCGAACGCCGGCAACAAGGCAGCGTAGAGGGTCTCTGCAGTCGGCGAGCTTGTGGTCGCTGCCGAGGCACTTGAAGCAACGTCCGGTGAACCTGTTCTTATAGCCCGCCGGCTCCCCTGGCTGCCCCCATACTTGAATCGCACTCTTGAATGCCTTCGACGAAGAAGGGAAGCCGCGGCTGCCCTTGCCGAACCTCGAGTTCCCAGCGTGCCATCTCGGCTGAGCAATTGCTCGAGCAGGCGCGGGGCGTCTAGCGACCTCGCAATAAGTTTGCGTAGCCCGAGCCCGAATCGGCGCGTTCGGCGCCTCGGGACGATACAGTTCAGAGGCTGGGTACGGGCGTGAGGGCGGGGTTGAAATACCTGATGGTTGCCGGAAGCGCGCGTGCTCCCGAACCCCGATGGCGCAGCAGCCGTAGTAATGTCCCTGCCAGCCGCTGAGCCCGACTTGTCGCCATCATGAGTCGCGGGCGAGGTGCCCCCAGCCTGCAGCATCTCAGGGGATGCCGGATCTCCGCCATTGCTCCTTCCTTGGTGGGCGGTCGCAGCGCCGGATGCGCCACCCGCCATGCCACCCTCCGCCATCAGCTCTTCGACAGGGGGAGTAAAGCCTCCGGCAGTGTCTGCTGAGAAGGAGGTAGCTGCTGCTGCTCCATCAATGGGCTCTCTCAGCTGCTCGATCTGCCGGCCCGGGTCCTCCAGATTCGCCGCAGTATTCGCCCCAAGAGCGGCACCAATCTGCCCGAAGGCGCCATCTTCGTCATCGATAGATCCCCAATCCAGTTGCTCCGTGGTAGCCTCCTCGCTAGGGGGCTCGTCTTCCAAAGCAGCGGCCGCAGCATGGCCGCCCTTCCCCAGCTCCAGCGGCATCTTCGGAGCGCCATGAAGACTCGCGAGCTCATCACCCGAGGCAGCGACCGTGCATGCGGGCCCGTCTCCCACCAGCCCCACGGGCTCTGCAGCGTAGAGGCATGGGCGGACGGCAGCCACTCGGTCGGCCCCATCACCCGTGGCCCGGGGATGGTAGCGCAGGCGGCCGGCGAGCGCGCGGCCGGCCCCTCCGCCAGCACCCCCTCCTTCGCCCTCTCTCCCTCAGCGTCACTCATTCTCCAATCCTATCCTCTGACTCGTCGCAGAAACTACAGTAAATACATCGCTGCTTAGTCATTCCGTCTTTGGTCCATAGCTGAAGATATTGCAATGGGATTCCTCGATCTGCAGTTTATATTGGTTTTATCAGTTAAATCACCAGGATTCATTAATATATCTTAGGCAATCAGTCAACTTTAAATTAAAGAAGTTCAGTAGTTCAGATAAAAATATGAATTGGGAGCACTTAATAATGCAGTATATTGTATAAACAAAGAGAGAAAGGTTTTGCTATGGTGGTGGTGTGTTTGCTGCTGCAAATATCTACAATTGCAAGGCTGGAATAGGAGCAGCTGCGAGCAATAGAGAGATAAACAGAGAGCACCTGGACTACTGCATTAATGCTAATCCCATCCTGCTGAGGCACAGATAGCTCAACGCCTTTCGTCCTCACCATCGACGAATCCCTCGTCGTTTTTATCCTCTATGCTGGTTGTTTCCCGCTTACCGCGGAGTACGTGTGGCTAGAAAACAGCTATTGCTTGTAGCGAAGCATCTCTCGCAGGAGCTTTGCAAGCTGGACGCTTGGGAAGCGGGTGTAGTTCGTTGCCGGCTAGCCTGCTTGAATCTCTGTCCTCACCATCTTGCTCGAGCGTTGGTGCGGCCGCGGCCGCTGACCGCACACCCAAGGGGCTCATTTTAGGTGGCCGATTAGTTCCTTCAGATGAATGATTTGAACTTTTCAAGATTGCAGCAGGAAATTTCTAGAGACGGGAAACTAGAGACACGTGCTGGAGATTGGAGAAGCTCGACTGAAGGAGACGAGAAGATGAAGAGTTTTTTTTTTTGGATTTTCTGAAATTTACTGAAGGTGGTGGGAATTTACTGAAGGTGGTGGGAAGATGAAGAGACGTGGTGACAGTTAGGTGATGAGAGGCTCGATTGGAAGATGATGAAAAGAGGGGGCTCAGAGGTAGAGATGAAAACGGACGGAAACAGATGGAAAAACCGTATTTCTATTTTCGTTTCTATATTTTTTTTGGTGAAAACAGGAGCGGGTTTAGAAAATACGGGTTCGAAACGGAATCGGAATATGTGGACATACGGAAACGGATAAATACGGATGGAGAGTCGGAAAACTAAATTAAGATAACATAATCTAATATTCTCAAAGTATACATATATAAAGTCATGTAATAATATATACAAAGTTTAATATTCATTTACATGCTATGTACGTGAACATAACATGCATATTGGTGATTCGTAGTTATATTAACATAACATAAGGACATATAATTGTTGAACATGTTGAGTATAGATTGAAAACAGGATAAAAACGGGTCTATACCGTATTAAAACGGGATTACTCGGAAACGAACGGAAAATATCATTTTCTACTTCCGCAAATACGAAAACGAGATCTCACAAATACGGACGGATAGAAAAATGTAGAAAACGAAACAGGATGGTACGGGAAAAATTCCGTCCGTTTTCATCCCTGCTCAGAGGTCGATTAGGTGACGTGGTGACGGTGCTGGTATTTTCCGGAAGGGAGTCTCGCTGGTTCATTTTTTTTGATAAGATCTCGCTGGTTCATTATCCATCATTGAGATTTGATCCTACGTGTAGAAAAAATTGGATGACGTGGCCTTATAATTTGCTTGAGCTTGGCTTGGGATTAGAGTGTAGAGATTCTTTGATTTTATCCACACTGTTTTACTGGATAAAATCTTGACTAACTTTCAATGTCAAAATAATTAGTGACATTAGGGTCTAGATGTCATACTTACAACTTTTAGCAAACTTTGGCTTGCTCATCTCCAAGAGTTTGTCAATTTCTACTTGGCAAATCTTGTGATTTGCCAACTCCCAAAACTATATGCCAAGTAAAAAAACAGCCCATCTCCAATAGTTTGCTATTATTGACTTGGCAAAACAAAAAAAGAAGGCCCATGGGCTAATTTTCCCCGTGCGATCCATCTGTTTTCCCGGTCACCGTCCCAGCTGGAAACCTGTTCATTTGGTGTCATGTACGTACCTGTTCATTTGGTGTCATGTACGTATACTTCTACTGTATGTGCTTGCTTGTCGTCAAAGAGCAGCAGCGAGGGGACATGGATCAGTAGCAGCAATAAACAAGAAACAGCGGCATCAATCAGACAAAGCGTAGCAGCTAATGCCGGCCGACATGCACCAGCTAGCAGCAAGACAAACCGAGATGCACTAGCTAGGAGTAGCAGACAACTCGACAAAATGTACAGGCTCGGGAGAGGCACAAGCAAGCTGTCACGGAATCACCGGATGCGCGCGAGGATGCGCGCAAGCGACGAGCGCGTATATTAATTTGCGCGTTGAGGAGACGTTTTTGCCAACTTGCTATTGATGCCATGTTTTGCCAAACTGTTGGAGGCTATTTTTTCTTGGTTTGCTAAAATTATATGGATGCCAAGTTAAGATAGCAAACTCTTGGAGATGCTATCCAAGCACATCTATTTATGAGTGTTGGCCAAACTTTGGTTTTGCTAACTCTAATTTAAGCATATATATCTTATTTGACCATAATTTGGCTATACCTATATGTACAAAATTTTGGGTTGGCATCTTAGAGTCATGAACCAAACGTGCCCATAAAAACTCACGGAGTATATATTAAGCAGATGGTGGACTGCATCTCGACCCCTAATGTTCTGTCAAAAAAAAAAAGATGGTGGACTACACCATGCAAGTAGTAGTATCGTCCACGACTCACATTTATCATGTACGTGGACGACTGGCAGTCTCGTGGGCACGTGAACGCGACGAACAAACAAACTGTTTCGGGCGCACATCTTCATCAACAAATTAAAGTGGTTCGTTTCAAAAGACCATCGCCTTGTTTAGATCCCCAACTCGGGGGTGGCCGAATTTGTACAGTGCCACCTCCGAGTACTGTAGCACTTTTTTTTTATGGTAATAATTGTTCAAATTTTGATTAATTAGGCTTAAAATGTTCGTCTCGCAAAGTACAACAAAACTGTGCAATTAGTTTTTTATTTCATCTACATTTAGTACTCCATATATGTGCCGACATTTCGATGTGATGGGGAATCTTCTTTTTGCATAGTGGAATTTAGGGTTAAATCTGAAATCTAAACAAGGCCCATATTTTGCTCATGTTTGCACCCAGTCTTAGGGTCTATCTCTATCTCTATCTCTATAAGACGAAATGAGGGCCAAGCTCAGCCCATTCATTGGGCCACGTCAACGGGAATTTCTCAGCCGACGGATCTTAATCGGACGGTTTAAACCAGCGTTCTGGAACCTTCGTCCTGCCTCCCCGTCCTCGCACCGCCCACTCTTGCCTGCCGCGGCCGCCCTCTACCTCCGCGGCTCTGCCTGCCGCACCGCACGCCGCCTCAACCAACCCATGGCGAGGCCCACGGGCGAAACCCACCGGCAAGGCTGCCTCGGACGCGGCCACGACCACGAGACACCGGCTCTGGCGCAAGGAGGGCGCGTTACCAGCGAGACGGCAACAGCACCAGGCGTGTGCCAGCCTGCCTCCCTGTTCGCACCCATGGAACCCACCTCCCGCCTACTCGCATCCACTGCAATCGCTGCCTCTCTCCTTGAATTCCCGACGCGAGCTGCCTCCACTGCAAGCGCTGGCCTGTGGCCGCGGCGGCGAGCATGCGCCAACTAGCGGCACCACCGTACTCTCTGGCCTGTGGCCTCTTCACTTCATACGCCTCGCCGCCTGCGTCTCCCTCCACCACGCACGGCCCTCGTCTGGGGCTGACCCCTTCCACAGCAACGCAATCCCACGCAGCAGATCACACAGTTCAGCGCTCCAGCAGCCATCGACATGGACGACGCCCAACTACCGTTTGACGAAATGCCTCCAAGGCAAGCTGTTCACTGAACAGATGTCATGCTCGCGTCCTTGGATGCGCTGTCTTGCCTTGACGCGCAGGAAGCAACGGGGGCACAGGCTCAGTTCCCTCCGCTACTTTCCCAGTGTTGCCAAACTACCGGAAGGAGGTGATGGTGGAGAAGCATGAACTTGCAAACTGGCTGCAATGTCAAAGGTAACCGCGCGACCGTGACTAGCTTAGCGGAAATCCAAGGTCATAGACATGCTTCAACAGCAGGACCTATGCCTGCATGTTGAAGGTATTGAGTAAACGGTTCTGAATGTGAACCTGTTCAGAAAGCCACCACTGGAACCTATGGCTGCATTACACATCAGTTATAAAAAATCTTTGTCAACCAACAATGCTCCTGCAAGAACGAAATTAGTATTACCTTGAGAAAATATTTTACCCATGAACTAATGCATTTTTTATTTATACTTTCTTCCTGCGCATAAGTCTTTTAACAGTCGTCCCTCACTGTTGATTAACTATATCTAACCACATGTGTTTATAGAAAATACATTGATTAAGGATATGAAGCAGGCTCCATTTTTTTATTTCTTTCGTAGTACATATTATGCACGATTGCCCTTAGGCACCATGTCTACAAGCCAAGCAATTTCACAAGTATAGGTTTTAAAAGTATATAAAAATTAAAAATTAACAAACGATGCATTTTTCTTACATGAGTAACTGCACAAAACATATGTACATGTTACCATCTCTTCTGCAGATTTGCTCTGGTGTCTTGTTCGTTTCCCTTTCCAGAGGCTCTAATTTATCATCTACATCTTTCAGAGTTAGTTTTGATTTCCTGGTGACAGTCAGCCAACAAGTTCAATCCCGTATCTGTTGTTTCGTATTTACCTTTTACTCAATGATAACCATAATTAGTATAACAACACACTGGTGGTGAGCCAGCCGCGCCGGCAATACCTGTGGAAGTTGTACGGAGCTATGGATTTGTTTGAATTGGAGGTGGCATTACTATCTGCAGTTCATTTAACTGATTTACCATAAGTGCAGATGCCATCACAACTGCGTTTTCCCAGGCTGTGGAGGTGCACTGCTATGCTGCCAAGGCTGCAGTGCTCTGGGGAAGATGGAGACTTGCAAGCCATAATGAGGTATACTTCAATCTAAATTGGGAATTGGCAAGTATACATGATTAGTCAACAAGGTAGAAGAGATGCTCCCAGTGCAAAAGGCTGTTGAAAGTCTGGAACCACTCCCCTTAAGCTACACCTTCTCTCTGGTTGTTTGGTACCTCTTAATATGTTCATTCAAGTTATATGACTAAGTATTTGATACATGACATTCAATGGTAATGGAATATCTCGCTAGAGCTATCATTTATTCATGTCCATGTGACAAATAGTAGCTTCTTACCCTTTCTTTTTTGCAGGTATAAAAATGCAATATATACACCAAAAGGTCCATATATTTCCTTCTTGACTTGGTGTATATATTGCATTGTACTAGATCCAAGATAGAGCACCAAATTACTTCAAGCTTTTGTACTCACTGGCCGGTTCGATTGTCTGTTAAAGCAGCTTCTGCTGGCTGTTTTAACATTGTCCTGTGAGAGGAGAGAGCAGCAGCAGCCCCGTCCAGCAGCTAACACCCATGCGAGTTAAGATCGAACACAAATATATACTCCACTTAACTTCAATACTCAAAAGAAACTAGGCTGGCCCATTTAGGTGGTGGCGCGGCAAAGCCGCGCCGACTTTTCTAGTATCTTCTATATACGAAACGTGGGTCAAGCTCCGGCCGATGGAGCTGGCCACGTCGCCTACAAAACATCAGCCGTTGGATCACGATCGAACGGCTCAGGATTGCTGCAAAAATCACTTTCATGAGCACTGTTCATCTAGCAGTGTCCACTGTTCATACACTGTTTATCTGACAGTGGTAACTGTTCATCTGGCAGCCGAGAAGAGAATTGCTACATGTACACGATAAACATACCTAGAAGATTAAAGTAAGCCCTTTTCCTTTCCAAAAATTCCTAAATAAATTAGAACCACTCTAGAGCCTACCCAAATATTTTCCACCCCTTCTTCGTCATCCAAAAAATCTAGAATAATTTACAAATCCTCTCATTCGCGTTTCGCCGATAAACGTAGGAACTTTATATCTCATCCATCCTAACTCCGAATCCCGTAATTCTTCCACAAAAAATCTTCTAAAATCCAATAATTTGTCTCTTTTCCAGCGAACTTCAACATCTATACTCAGTTATGAGCAAATTTTAGATGTATGAACAACCATCTCCTCTACGCGGACCCACAATTACTATGATTACGATCCTCCTCTGTTTTTTTAAAAAACCAATAACACTACTGCTGGGTTTTGATGTTACACATATTTAATTGATATATCCTTTATTTCATAGACACAAGTTACTTATTTCACCTCCTTTTATACTTTGTCACGCTACAGTGTAAACTATACCAGCAATCTTCTTCTGCTAATACAATAAAACATAAAAAGGGACAATATATTCACAATAAAAACAATATGAAAAAATTTATATAATCTGCATTATATTCAACTGTAACATATGCCATATATGTTTTACTATAATATACAATATATAACACTATAGAACGACAACCTCACGGTAGGCGCGGCGTATAATAGATAGAGAGCCTGTGGACATTATTAATTTAATTGGGCCTCGTGAATGTTGGCCCAGGCTGCATTATTGCTCTGTTTTGGAGCCTATTGATGAGCTATATGGGCTTCCTAGTTCGCTCAAGACGCACAAGATCAACCAAGAGACGAGTTATGTGTCGCCATTTGTGTATCTTCTCGTTCCTTCCCTAGCTACAGTTGAGAGCGGGTGACCAGGAGGCGAACACCGTCCGCCGCCGATTTCTTCCGTTCCCCTTTGTAACATCCCGGATTTTTGTGCAACCCAAAAATACAAACTTTTTAAAATTTTTCTTGCAATGTGTGTAGCATGTAGTCGCTAGGTCAAACCTAAGACTAACTCCTTCCCTTCTCGGCCCAACTTCAAGACTAGGACTTCGTAATCTCGTGCATCGCATATAATTTAGTTGCATAGTGAGTGCCTCGAGTTGGTTCTTGTTGGAGTTTATTGGTTGATTGTAGGTTTACTTAGCTAGCTTGGAGCAAAACACCCTTAACTAGAAATGGAAAGGCCACCCTCTCACCCTTGGGCCAAAATTCCTAGCCAGCCTAACTCCTTACCCCGCCCCTTCTCCCATCTTTTGGCCCAAGGCAGGACCAATAGCCCAGCCTGGCTACGCTCACCCTGCCCTTTGTCTAGCCCCATCTTGCGTCGAAGGACCAAGTCGCGGCCGCACCTACGCCCGAACCCTAGGGCCAGTTCATGCACATCACCTCTCCTTAGCCCCATGGCCAGCCGGATGCAGGGGCGTACATGCTTCTATGTCCCGCTACCAAGTTACGTGAAGCACGTGAAGACTAATCAAAGCAGCAGCACGTCTCACGATCATGCATGGTCCTGTGCCTTGCTTCCTTAATTAAATACGTGAGCACCCTTTGCAAAGCATGCACGACACAAGTCCATGCAAGGTTCTATACGTGTATACACGTACTAGTGCTGCAAAATACCAGAGCCCAGCTTCTCTCCAGGCCCGACGCCAGCTGCAGCCCAACTTGCCCCTCCCTTGCTTCTCACGTACGCAGCACGCAGAAGCCGCCGCCGCCGCCGCTTTTCCTCGGACGGCCTCTCCGTCTCGTGCATGCTACCGTACGGACGCCGTCACCAGGACCCACTCGCCAGCGATAGCGGGAGGAAGGAGCCGAAGCCACCGTTCCCTTCCGTCGCACGACCGTCAGCATCACCGTGTCCGTCCTTCTTCCACCTGTCCCGTTGCCTGCGCTCCGTCGGATCAAAGATGGTCGCTGCTGCTTTTTCGTCGGTGGCAGGCAGCGTCCAAGCGAAGCCAAACCAACCGGCCTGGTGTGGCCACAGCCGCGGACCCCACCCTCACGTCACCTTGGCCGCGCCTGGACCGATGCGACCAAGACTGCTCCTCTTTCCTTTCCGTCCGCGTTCGCTCTGTTGTACGTCGACCACAGCTGGCGAACCCGGATGAAGCCAAGCGCTGGCAAGCGTGATGCCTTGACGGCGCACAGGCCAGTGCCGCAACCCCTCTGGAGCCCTCCAGAAGCTTCCCGAGCCCTCCACACCTGCCCGCGTCCCCGGATGATAGCCACGTACACCGACCGTCACATCAACGGCATGGATGCCGGAGCACCTCGCCTGCCCCGCGAACCCTAGGATCGCGGCTGTAAAAGCCGCAGGAGCCGCGTCGCTTTCCTTGTTTTCCCCAGCCGCCGCCACCACTGCTCCTGCCTCTCCTTCCACCTCCAGCCGTCGCCCTAGCCTCGCTGTGCCAAGCCTTCGACGCTGAAGCCGCAGAAGCCACAGCATCACCGGACGCCACAGCCGGCCCTGTCCTGGACCCCCTCGGTCGTTCCCCATCGCGTGGTCTGCCGAGGGCCACGACACCGCTGGCCTGGACCTGACCCAGCGACGCCAAGCCACCCTGTCGACGTCGACGCCCTCGCCTCCGACCAAGGCCACGCCTCCACCATTGAAGCCCGTCAGGCTGCCCCGCGTCCACGATGTTCGCCCGAGCTTGCCACCGCGCCAAGCCCCAGCACCGCTGCGTCCCGGCTCGTCCACGACCAGCACCAACGACGCCGAGCTGCATGACGGTGATCGCGACCGCTGCTTCCTCCACGCACGGCCTCGACTCGGCTGCGTTCCGCCTCGGCCCAACCACGCCGGCGCCCTCTGCTTCTCCCTGAACCGCGAGCACGACGTCGAGCCCCGGCCGCGTCCACGTCATCGCCTTGACCCCGACCCTGCCTCTGGCCTCTGCGACCCCGAGCTGCTCGCCACGGCCAGGAGCAGTGTCACCGTCTGGGGCCATGTCGTCGACCGAGCCCCTCACCGAGACTACGCCCACTACGCCGTCCTCGCTGCACCCCGGAGCCACCCCGATGAGCCCTGGGCTGCTGCACAGTACGGGTAAGACGCCCCTCCCTAGCCAAGGCTTGCTCCTTTGCATTCATCGGAGAACCTGACCGTTTTCTTCTACGAGCACGGGGTCGTGGCTTTGCAGACCCGCCGTCGTGCTCATGCCAGAACTGCGGAGCTGAACCTAGACGCCATGACCATCCTCTACTTCCCCTACGGCAAGCCTTTGAACCGAACCCCGGTGTGCGGCCACGACAACGCAGCTGCGCTGCCGGCTTCGAGCCCGACGTCAAGCGACCTGCCGCCGTCGAGCCCGCCGGTGAGACTAACGCACCCAAGCCATTTCCTTATTGCTGGGTCCACCTTGTCCATACCTGTCCGGCCGTCGAGGCGCTGGTCCGGCGCCCCTACACGAGCACGAACGCATGGCACAGCGGCGCTGCGCACTTGTGGCCACCGTAGTCCCCCGCGCACACAGCAACGGCCGGGTTTGGCCTTGCACTGCCGTCGCTCGATGCTCACACCCGCGTCCTGCACACACGCACGCACTGGCTCAAGCACACCTTTGCCTCATCGGCGCGTCATCTAAGCCACCAGCACAAGATCACGACCCCTCTGCACTGCCCTCTTGGACATCGTCGCCCTGCAGCAAGCACCGAGGGCCAACCTTGGCCATCAGACCCTGCCCAGTCGCCATGGCCGTGACCTCAACACGCACGCGCGGGCATTCGTCGCCTTAGCCGGTACCCAAAGCATCGCCCCTTTCTCGCCCTTGGACCGCACCCACGAAGCCTTGGCCGGAAACGTTGTCGAACGACGACATTCGTCGCTGCTCTCTCGTCCTCGCACGCGAATAGCACAGCCTCAGCCTGGTCCCGTTTGCCGACACACAACAGAGCCCCGCATGGACACACCCCTGCCGCGAACACATGCTCAGGCCCGCGCGCGCACACACACACACGGGGCCAAAGGTTTGGCCTTTGACGGCAAGCACGAACAGCCGGCGGCGAGCTTAGCACGAACATGGTGCAGGTGCACCGCACACGGCACCACAGCATCGCGCACACGATCCAACCGACCGCCGTTCTGCTTTGTCCGACCTCCGTTCCGCTGTGGCCCTTGCCCTTCATCCTGACCACACGTCCCCACGCACATAGGGTGTTTGCCCTCCGGGCGCGGCAACCAAACCTCCCAGGCTCACAACCATGGTCGCCATTCTCCCGCAAGGCCGGCAGTACGACGAGCATGCCTTCTGGCCCTGCGGTCCTTGTCAGCCCCTCTGCAAGCCCATAGCACGCGCGGCCGTGCCTTCGCACGCCGCCGCGTGAGCCTCGGCACATTACCATCGTCACGGTCATGACCGCGCACTTGAGCATCGCACCCGCACGAGCACGGTCGAGCACATCCACTACACTGGTGGTCGGCATGGTTTGGACCTCGTGCCGCTCGGTCAAGACACCACCAGCACGCGTGCGTTCCACGCCATGCCCTTGAACGATGCCACGGCACGAGTGCACACACACACACACCGCCCTTACTTTACACGAGCCTAAGGCCCTTTGCCGGTCCTGTCACGATATCCGAGTGCCCATGACCTTGGTTGTCCCCCGTTGGAGCAGGGCCGACCACATGCAACCATGCCATCAAGCCTGCAACTGTGCCACCATGACTCGGTCACAACATGATCGAGTAGAGTCCCAGCATACACCCGTGCAATCTACCTCATCTTTCGAGTGTGGTAATGCCAAGACCAACCTTAACCCAACCCTTGACATAGATAGACCTCCACTAGATAGTCTCGCCTTTACCCAACCCTAGCTTGACTTAGCTTCGGTAGTTCAACCCTTGTAGCCATGGAGCCTAATGCCGACATAAGGAGCCTGTCAACCTTGTGTCCTTGACGAACCTAGTCTCACCCTGGCCCCTAACTTAGACCTAAAGCCACCTTGCGCCTACCGAAGCTTAGGTCAAGCCATAGGTTCACAACCATGTATGAGTGAATTTGGTTCTTCCTCGTTCTTTTGGATCTTCGTGATAACTCATAGTTTATAGGCTATCGATTGGACGTGCGTCAACTTTGGAGGGCCCATGGAGTGGAGCTGACCCTGGAGGTGGAGGTCCGTGCTGAACATCTACACCAACTGACGTGGACTTGTACCTCTACTACCTCAACATCACAGGTGTCATGGCAGCACCTTACTTTAGAGAATCCTATTAGGCATGCTATAATATAGATGCTAGTGCTTTACTTTTATGCAAATAAACTGTGATAGGGTGCATGGTAGAATTGCTCTGAGCCATTACCTTGTCGCAACCTAATTCCCTGCACACCCGATGTTAGGCTAGACGCTCGCATTCTACTTACTGTTTTACTTTCACTACGCATTATACCTGTGATGTGATGCTTGGTGAAGGAATAACGTGAGTGGATAAGGCACGCGTGGTGCCGATAACTTGGTAAAACTGGATAATGAACTTGGGGAGATCTTGGCGTGCGTCTTGGGTGTGTGGTGAGGGTTGAGACGATCGGACAGGATCCTACGACGAGTCTTTGGGGCAAGTCTTGCCGGAGGGGTGCGACTTGGGCATCCCTCGTGAGAGGTACCTGTGGCGGGTGCATGTGTGAGCAGACGGGGTGTTAGTTATCCCCGGTGGAGGTGCTGTCGAGGCACAGGGTGTTGGTTATCCCCTTGAGAAGATATCCTGTCCGGTCCCCCTAAGGACTGGTATGTCTTGAGAACCAGAACCATGGGACCCTTCGTGCACACCACTCGCTCCTGATGGGCAGGAGACGATTACCCGACTAACTAGGACGGTGCCACTACTACTAGGTTGGAAGGTGATAGTGTAGGGAGGTACGGGCATGGGGGCCCACACCCTCCTAAGACAGCGTAGTGACCTTGGGGGCCCGGTACTACGTCTCACAGTCTCAGCGTTTCGGTGGACTCCGAGGTGGCCCAGGGCTGAGTGGTAGGGTGGCACCGCACCAGTTGGGAGGCAGTCGGCATCAGCCTAGGCGGGGCACCGCCGATGATGACGATCTTGTGGATTTCCAGGTGTACACGCTCTGCAGAGTTGATTGATCTATACGTATAGCTGTGTCCGCGGATATGGACATTCTCATGACTTACGCTTCACTTGATTAGTGAGAGGAGTCCTTTCTACCTTCCCCCTGGGTTTTGGTGTTGGATCCGGCTTTGGCCGTTGAGGCAAGGTACGAGCGGGAGTCGGCCTTGCCGTCTAGAGAGTGAGAGTGTGGTGAGATGTGTGTGATGGGATGGGTGAACGTGTGGTTGAGATGGGTTAAAACTTGATGAACTATTATTATTATATAATTATTGATGAACATGCATTATAGGAAACCCACAGCTAAATTATTAGGATCGCCAGATCCCTTTTCTCTTTTTCACTAAAGCTCATCGGTGCTGACCATGGCCTGCACACATCTGGCGGTGTGCAGATTTTCTTGACTTGCAGTAATAGCGAAGTTAGAAGGATTAGGTGGTCACGTTCCTACGCTCAAGTTTGGTTCAGATGATGAAGTCCATGCCACTGACATTCTACGCCAACTCTGATGGTTGCCCGTGAAGGAGGAGCCTTCACCTACTGACGCGCTACGACGACTCTGATGAAGACGCGTGTGTTTCCGCTAGAATACGATGTAATAGGTGTGTTAATCAGTGTTGTAAAGCTTTGTAACTTGTAATCTTTACGATGTATGACTATGATATCAGCTGGTAATTGATAATGTGATGGATTGCTCTCGTGATCTACTATATTATAAATCGTATATGTGGATCTTCCCTTCGAGGAAAATCAAGATCGTTTCACCCTTCCACTCCGACGGCCGGATCGGCGCCGAAGAGGATGGGGAACGGGGATTGAGGTGGCCGTTGTACATATACCCATCTAGTATAGGTAGTTTGGATCAAAGTACGTAGTGCTCGCAGGGTGGAGACGGGGCTGCAGTGGTGGAATAAGTGTCTCCGGTTTTCTTCTCCGCCTCGCTAGTGAGTCTTCTGGTGCCAGCGATGAGCCGGTTTGGTGTGAGTTCCCCGGATCTGGAGCTCTAGATCTCGTTGGGTCTTTTTGCCCCTCCTTTGTCTTCGTCGGCGATGCTGGTCTCTCTGGCGTTGAACTTGGGAGGTTTGTTTACCAACATGAATTCAAATCGGGTTGGTTTTTAGTTCCCACCTATTTTGGTGGTTTAGTTCCCCTTCAGGGTGTTTCGTCATCTAGCGATTTGGGGTTTCTGGTAGTCCTTGAGGCGTCAGAGTTCTCATTGTCTGACGATGTGATGGTCAATGGCCATCTTCTTCAACTGGGTCATTCAGCGTCAACAAAGCATGTCGGATCTGATGTGCTGCTTAAGACGACAACTAAAAACTGTGTTTCTTCGCCGGGGAGGAAGTCGGCTTCAAGTTGCGTACTCTAACTGCAGGCGGCGAGGAAGACCGGGAGGAGCTTACAAGGACTAGAGTACAATTTCTTTTTTCTTTCGAGGGTGTCTTTGTAAGGAAAGGGCTGTAATCATCAAAAATTATGAATGAAATATAAACCCGGTTTTCTCAAGAAAAAAAGAGACGAATTATGTTAATTTCAATAAATTATTTCCCCTTTTTTTCTTGCTCGGAAATATTTCTAGAGACGTTATCCAGAAAATTTTGAGAAATAAGTAAACAAAATATCACTTTTATTTTCTAGATGTTATTAAACAACTCTTCTAGGAAATAGTACTGAAATAACCTTTTCAGAAGTCGCCGATGGCTAGGGTGGAAGCCAGCATAGGTTATGTTGTGTTCACCTCTCCTAACATTGTATGTATTCTATATTTGGCACTATAAACCACCTTGAGTAAAAAAATTGTCTTCAAAGTTTTATATCTCATGGACCATTACAACTTCAATATAGTGTATGTTTGCCGAGGTCGTTTCAAAAATTCAAAAATTTTAATTTCAAATAATAAATAATAATTCAAGAATGTATGATTAATATTTGGGTTCCTATAAATTATAAAATGGTTGTCAATATCTCATTGAGATCTATTATTTTGATAAAAAGTTTACCTTAATTTGAACTAAAATTTAAAAAATATGAATTTATTTGCATAATAGCTATTTTTATAGACGGTCGCTTAAGACAGACACATCTAAAAGTAGCATTTCTAGAGTCAGTTATTCAACACGATCACCTCTAATGGATCTTCTTAACATAAAGTTTGTCTTCATCTGACTTTATTTGAAAAACTTGTGAATTTACTATGCTGCACCTATTTGTAGAGACAACTAGATCTAAAGCCGCCTCTAAAGATATATAGAGACATTTGTAAAGATGATTGGAAATATCAGGCATCTCTACAAATGCATTTTTAGAGGCGGCTCGTTCAGAAACCACTTTTAGAGGTGACTATTCAAATATAGAAGGCATCTCTACAAAAGCCTTTTGTAGTAGTATCGTGAGCTAAAAAACCAAATTATAGAGTAACAGGTTTACGGAATGTAAAGGTAGAAAACTAAACGTGAGAAGTAGTAACAGGTTCACCCAAGGTCATGAATTTGTTTTTTTTTCACAATAGGAAATTTGAATTTCATTACCAAGGCAATGAAATTATAGAGTACCGGTAACAGGTTTATACGAAATGTAAGCTAGAAAACTAAACGCGAGAAGTATCCACGTCCCTGATCATCACAAAGAAAAAAAAAATCGACGTGGCAAGGCCCAACTTCAGCGCACCTCAGAGCAGTGGCGAAGCTAGAGCATCAAGGACTCGAGTGCACACTTCGTAAGCATAATGATAATCTCTGTATAGTGACAGTACATAAATAGTAGAATTGCAGAAATGCTTACCAAAATGATGGATCCGAGACACTAATAGTTAAATTCAGATGAACACCCAAAATTTACATGGTCTGCATGACAAAATACATATTAAGCCGAAGTCCTTGATGAGTCAATTACCTATAACAGAAGTGCTAATTAGATGACTAAATATGTCAAGAGAAGATGGATTCAGAACTGGAAAATGACAAAACATGAAAGTAATGCATCACCTCCTAGTATTTGCGATCTCTCATTTTCTTGAAGCAATCCACTACAGCAGCATTATCAGTGGACTCGCTGTACTCAAGCCAATTTCCAAATTCATCAAACCATTCAGGATTAAACCTTCTACATTTTGTTCGAATCCAAGTCCCTGGAAAATTAAGAGTGCGAGGTTAACAAGGCCCATTTAGCAAATACTTTCTTCTTACTGAATCTCGAAGATTAGGATGATAAGCACGTATATCTTTCCTTTTGCCCGGATCAAATTGGATCTCCTCCTCCCAATTGATTTCCTCTGGAGCTGAAACACGAACATTGGCTTCTTGTTGATGAGGTTCATGAGAAGTATTAGCATTGCTAACATCATCTGGTGCTTTTCTTTTCAACCATCTGTCCATAAGCTTACCTGCCATTGCACATTATTCCAAAGAATCTAAGTGAGAAAAGAAAACAAATATTTTATTTGATCAAAGATTCAAAGATGTAGAAGCTTACTCGACATTAGCTCCGGCGACTTGGCGATAAGCTCCGGCGCGGCAATTTGGTGGCCAAAGATGGTGGCCGTGATCCGTGAGCCATGAGCGGCGATTTTCCCCCTCGCGATGGTCGCAATTTTGGGCAGGCGAAGCGACAGCCTCGCCCTCTCCGGCTCTCCGCTTCGTAGTAGTCGTACAGTCGCGGTCCACGCGAAGGAAACGATGCTTCATGAGTTCAGCATTTAGTCTATTTCCTAGACATTCTAGCTGGGCCGGCCGCACGTCAAGATTGGCCTGCTTGTGGCCTGTGAACGCATCACGCATGAACTCAAGGTGGTGCACATGTTTGGCCCAGCGTGGTGCACAAGAGGTAAAATTTACATCCTGTTAACTTATGTTCTGATTTTACCCTGGTACCGGTGCACTCGGGTCACCTCAGTAGCTTCGCCCATGCCTCGGAGCTATGACAAAGATACGACTATACGAGGACACAAGGCTACGAAAGCAAAAGGTAGACAGGGCCTGGACTAAGAGCATCTCTAAGAGTACCCAAAACACTCTCCCAATCCAAGATTTTTCAAGAAGATTGAAAAAAGTGTTTTCCAACAGCTCCTAATACCACCTCCTAATCTTTTAACCACATAAAGCGCGCAAAGTTACGCGCAGTCGTGGTCCGCGTATCCTCTGCGCGCATTGTTTCCCGGGCGATCTGCTCCTTCGCGGCGTCGACGGGACGAGACGGTGTCCAGCGGCTGGTGGTTTGCTGCCGTGCCGCGGCCTGCGGCACACCTCGCAGGCGCGCGCGTGCCAGGGGCGGGGCAGAGCCGATGGGCTAGCACGCGGGCGGTGGGCGGGGGCGGCCGCGTGCCGTCACCGTTTCACATACGACAACTCGACGAGTACGACGATAGAGAAGAGGAGATGCTGCCTGCCGGCCGGCCGCGGCGGCGGCGCGGGCTCCGCTGCGCGCGCCTGCGGCTGCGAGTAGGGAGTAGCTGGGCGTTGCCGGCACGCTACGGCTGCCTTCTACGGGAGGTCGCCGCCTGCCTGTGCCTGGCCACTGGCCAGCAGTCCACACGTGTAGCTGTAGCTGATGCCCATGAAGCTGACCGTGGTGCTGTTTTGTGGTGGTGGTGGTAGTCCTCGGAGGTTGGAGGAGTTGATCCTGCCGTCCGACAAGACATGGCCGTTCCTGGTGCTGTGGTGCGATTCTTAGGCTGTGTTTACTTCCACAAAAAAAAAAAACACTGTGCAGAAAAAAGATTCCTCGTCACATCAAACTTGCGATACATGCATGGTGTACTAAATGTAGATGAAATAAAAAACTAATTGTACAACTTGGTTCTACTTTGCGAGACGAACGTTTTGAACCTAATTAGTCAACGTTTGGACACTATTTGCCAAATAAAACCAAAACGTGCTACAGTACTTTTTTTACACCTTTTTACACAACTAAACACACCCTAAGTGTTTTTTTAGAAATTGTACCATGACAATTGACAAGCCAACGGCCCGGCCAGGACACAGCATGCAGGCTGACTATCTCTGCTCCCACCCGACTTTGCAGTGTTTCCAGGACTGGGCTTCATTAGTTGGTGTTGTCCATCAGGGCTTCCCTTCTAGCCATTTTTTTTAAAAAATATTTCCCTTCTAGCTAACTCCTGGTGAAAGTGCAGTGCCGACGATGCTTCCAGAATGTATATAGATCTCCCCTGTTCCATCAGCGGGATGAACTCCTTCCTTTGCAGACTGACCAATACGAAGTGCAGATCATACAAACTATTTTAGTAGGAGACTCTGATTCTTTTCCCATCAAAACAAACAGAATTTCTCAAACGCCATAATGCCCAACGTATTGCTTCCAGACCAACAGCATATACTTGTTTACCGTGAGCTAAGCTTTAACTTATCCACACTCAGAATTGCTCCAAACAAGATGGTCAACAACTAACTCCAAAAGCATGAACAATTAAGCTCCAAACGTATGCCTCGCCACACCGCACTCGAAGAAAAGGTGTATGTCTGTATGATAAATACTTCAGTTTGTGCATGGTTCTTGCAGAGCTGAAGAATGAGTGCATACTTCTTATTATATATGTTGGTATAGAAAATTTTGTCTCCCGTTTGTTTTGGCGTAGAGAACGAATCCTCTGTTGCAAGAGGAAGGGCAATGCGGATTGTAAGGTTAAGTGTTACTCCCTCCTTTCCAGATTAGATTATAATTAAGACGTTTTAGCTTTTCTACATACATTGCTTTTATTATGCATCAGACATACAATGCGTAGTAATGTATATCTAAGTGCGTAGTAAAAAGTATATATTTAGAAAAGTCAAAACGTCTTATAATTTCTTATAATTTTGAATGGAAGGAGTACGCACGTAAAAAGCAGTCAGTGACTCAATTAAGTGTTGTGCGAAAATGTAGCCTTTTGGCAACTGCAACCATCCATAGTGAGCAACGGAAGATCAATAGGTATTTTTTTTTCATAAGTTTGATAAAAAAGGAGATCTAGAGCAGCTTAAGGAGAGAAGCAGCACACACTGAACATAAACCTAGTCTTAATAAAAAGAAAAAAAAGTCAAACGGAGTAACAGTGTGCTATGGTTCGAATCTTAGATGCATTAATGGCTCATCTCCTTGAATGAAGTAACTGTAATTTATAAAATTTTACAACAGTGTTGTGCACATGCAATGTGCTATTCCTATGTTCGTTCTCATCGTTGCATCTGACCGTACGTAATGAAGCATAATTCTTCTGAGGTTTTTGTACCGTTGACTAAGATTCCCTGTAGATGGCTTCTGATCTCAATCTACGTACCTTATACTAGGTCTCAAGCGAAGGTGGATAGGTACTATAAACCACCTTTTTTTTTGACAGAAAAGACAGTGCCTCAAAATTTTATAAAATTATAAAGATAGAGAGTACTTACAGCGGGAGTTAACTAAAAGCGTCTAGCCAAGCACAGAAGGATGACCTCAGGTCTCCTCTGAATCTAACAGATTGGAGATTACATTGAGATTTAAAGTTCACTAGCCAACGACTAAAACTATAAACCACCTTGACAAATCATGTATTATCATGTATTACTAATTAACAGAGAGATATGAATATTGTACGATCAATATGCATGGCAAGAGGTGTTCCGATCCCCTGCAGGCCTCAGGAGTCAAGATTAATCGATCGTCCCATTGGACATAATTTGAATAGGATAGGCATGGCGTCAACTTGTGAACTGCTCTATGCTGATCCCTACCGTTGTCTACTGCTTGAAACTACGTCGATGATGCAAATAGGATCCATACATGCATCCCCCGCGTGGTGGCTCGAGAATCGAGAACATTCGTTTATGTTATTTACTGACAGATGATTAGATGAATGACATGAGGTATGACCTTTTCTATTTATTGATATAAGTCGGTACTTAGTGAAGTTTTATCTGAGTTTTATTTTTATTTCACACTATGACAAATCAACAGATTTGATGACTTGACATGTTAACTTTGAAGAGAGAGATAAAGAGAATTTCATAGAGTTATGAAACCCGTTGTTACAATTATATACCAACATGAGAACTGACGTGCGGGTCTTGGTAATAACACCATAAAATTCACCACAGAGACTGGCGTCACTGGCCTAAGCGCATCAAGATAGTTGAACTATCCATGCCACTAAAACTGAATGTTGTGTTGTTCGTCTCATTCAATGCTTAATTCTTGTGCCCATATCCGAAGACCAGAATATACTTTTAATCCGAGGGAATTTATGATCTTTTAGCTATATTCATAATCAAAATTAAAAAGATTCAACTTTGAATAAACCTAAATTGTCTAATATTTTGGACCAGATATGTAGGACCGCTAGCTTCATCTCTTTGCAGCATTCAGCATCATCCGAACTGGACACTTGCTTGACCAGTTGTTCATTTTAATTTCATTTCCCATATTTACTATAGTAACTAGCGTGTAATAACTCTCCAGCAAGCAAAATGTTTTGGGATCTGTGTGCATGGATTCTGTATGTCCATGATGTCAGATCATGCACGGTTGACCTTTTGGATGCTCTTGCCTTGTCTTGACGCTAATACCCTTGCTAATAACGCCCAAAAGTTTAATATGCACCGGAATATGTAACTCCATATCACGCGTAAGATGTGAGCTCTCCGCCTTGTTCGGCTGGCTGGTGGCTGGTGCTGATTTGTTGTGAGAGAAAAATACTGCTGGCTGGCAGGTGGCTGGTGGCTGGTGCTGAATTGATGTAAGAGAAAAGCACTGCTCAGCCGAACAAGGCCCTCACAACGATCCTGTTCACTGTTCCTGTATGGCCCTCCTGTCTGCCACATGTTGCCATGCTGCGCTGGTCTTTCGGTTGTGTGTTACCGGTTTGGACGGATGTGAGCCTCACTTTGCCGTTTCTGCTCTAGGCTGTGACGTGCACAAATAAGTTCACGAGTTTACAATTATATAAATGTCTGACAGGTGACTTTAACCCATGTTACAGACGAGTCGATATATTGAGCAGTCTAAAAAATAAACGTGCTCATGGTGTGAAGATACCACAGACAAGTACAAAACCATCTGTAACTTATCAGCCAGTCGATTCGTCAAAAAAAAACTTATCAGCCAGTCTCAATGTAACATCATTTTCTATACTATCGTTTTTCTTTCTTTTGGCAATATATACATTTCCTATATTATCTTTTCTTTACACATCTAGAACTAGAAGTCCTCAAATGTTCCAAAGATAAAGAGCATCTTCAACAACATGGTCAACTGCTAGCTATAAGAGTTGCTCATATCCTTAATTTTTTGATTGCAGAATAGACAAGGTATAAGAAGCTCTCCAAATTATTATGGACCCACAAGTAACATGGGAAGAGCATCTCCGATGATAAAGTCAATCGTTAGCTATAAATGCTGTGTATGTCACCTACAGATACGAGCCAACTCCTCTAAATGAACTACTCCCCCGTTTCAAATTACTATTGTATTAACAGGAACCCCAATCATTATACGCAACCTAGAATTATGACCCGACGATGAAACCGAATCACTGCTAGCTCTCCAGCACATCCGTCGGTAATTGGCCGGTAGGAATTGTGTGTTTTACAGTATTGGGACTTGACTTTGATGGATGGGATTTAACTCTATGTATAATAGATCCTTCATCTCCTTAGCGGAAGAGTATAGTACTCTGTACTTTAAGCTGGAGAGTACTCCGTATAGTGGTCCTGGTAGCTAGCAGGGGCATTAAATAGCATTATTGGTAAGTGTGAAATAATTATTTAAATATCAGTCTTCTTGAGGAATCTTATATTCTTACAAGTTATTTTTTTGGTTATTCATAACAGAGACCTGCAAGCTATAGCAAAAATTTTGTACTAAAGCATACCATATTATATGTTCATTGTGTAGATCTACTCATGTGGAGTCCAACAAAATTAGATTTTTCATTTTACGATTTTTCTGTGATTTACTATGATTTTTAAAAGATTCGGTTACTGTAGCAAAAAATATGATTACTGTACCAAACCGCCGTCCAAAACTGCCCAGGGTAAAGTAGACGGTTTTAGAAAGTTCAAGGGGTAAATTAGACCGTTTCATAGTTTAGGGGTTAAGTAGACCACCCCCATAATTGGGGGGTGATCTAGACTTTTTCCATGTGTGTATATATATATCGATGGTTCCTGAAGGAGGTTTTCCGAACAGTCGCTTGCACAATGTCGCCAGCTGCTCCGGTTGGTGAGTCCTCGAGCTTTAGTTCATACATACTTGTGACGCAACCATTACTTGTAGCACCAACCTCTTACTCTCTGTTTCTGAATAGGACCAGGGCTTCTTCGTTGCCCACCAGATGGACAAGGTAAGTCCTGCTAATGATCCTTTTGCATTGTTTCAGAAATTTCCGTGGCAACCAGAAATTGCATTTCGTTCCATCCATCTTTAATTTCACCTGTGTCCTAACATCAACGGTACACATCCGTACTGGATGGATCAAGAACATACATGGCACACATTTTCACCCCTGTTGGTTTCTCATGTTCATTTTTTGTGCACAAGCACAAGTAGCCAGGCAGTAAATATATCTTGTTTTGGTACTGTTGCAAAAAAAAATTTCAAACCGGGCCATACCCCTCGCATTTAAGGTCCCTTTGGAGGACGTAAAAGTTTCGGTTTCTTCTGGTCTGGATCGGAAGAATCGAAGCCAAACGGAGAAACGTCGAAACGTTTCTACCTCGGAGTGTTTCTACCGATTCTGGCTTTTTAGCCCACGCGAGAGAAACGGCCTATCTGGTTTCGTTGGTTTCTGATTCTCCTCTTTGCCTTTTTTTTTTAACCGGGGAGCCTTTTCTCCTCGTTCCTACGCACTGTGCATAGAAATACCGCGGTCACCAGGGTTCGAACCCGGGGTAGCCAGGCAGGGCCTTTAGCTCCGTGCGCTAGCCACCCGCGGCTGCCGCTTGCTGCTCCTCTTTGCCTAATTGTTCGCATGAGTAGATGAGGTTGGTATTGTTTTCCATTTGTTGTGAATATTTCAAAAAAAAAACACACACATTTTAGGGGCAGTCCGTCATACCAACTGCGCTCCTAGAAATCTTACCAACTGCTCCTAGAAACCTGAGCCTGAAAATGCTTGATATTCTGTATGCGAAAATAATGCTTAAATAATCGTATTAGCACAAAGTGATTTAATCAAAGTAATCATCTTTCATATGTGTGCGTAGTACAAATAGACCATTCATGTGCTAAATAGCACAAACCCACCTTAAGCCATGTTTGCTCCTTGCATCTTTTGAAATTGTTTTTCTCTCGTCTCTACCTTCTACCTTTCTTGTTCTTTCGATGATAAAAGACCCAATCTATTCTTATTGTGTATTTTCATTCACGACTAAGCCATCTAACATTCTGGTAAGCACTTCCTTCTATACATCGTTTTTTTTTTGGAACACTTCTATACATCTATTTAGGCATACCAAACGGTGTTATTGTGACCATGAGTCAAGTAACTCATGGTGGATACAATTCCATCTAGTGCACACCATTTATTTGGAGCAATAAACAATAACCAATACTTGGTCACTAATGCCTTGTTAAAGCAAGCAATAGTGCTCTTGCATATTACACCATGACATACATGTGTAACGCACACATGCAAGTTCATGCTTTGCATGTCTCTTTAGGCCAGTCTCATTGGGGGTTTCATGGCCCAGTTTTCAACACACTCATGTTTTTGAAAACAATGCAAAAGAGTTTTATCTCCATGAAACTCTCTCTACTTCCATGAAACTTTCATCATCTCTCTTTTCATGAATGCAGTGCCATGTCAGTGTATTTAATGTCCATGAAACTCTATGAAACTTCCATTGACAATAGCTGGCTTGTACAGCGCGTCGGTTCAACCTGTCTGCGTCTTGGGATATTTGCAAAAAACCCCCTCGCGAACAGGAATCGAGGCGAGGTCATCGTCGACGATGGGTGACGGCTCGTGCTCCCAGGCATAGTGGCCGCCAGACGCCGCGCTGTACGGTGGTCGTCTCCACGCGCCGACACACGGGTTCCGGTTGCGACACGCGCGAGAAGAGAAGATACAGGCCAAAATCGTCGAGGCGAGATTGACGACGCCGGTGGAGTGTGGACGGCACCACGGGCGTGCTCAATGGACGGCACCATGGGGCGGCTCGTCTGTGCCGCTGCGACGGGTGCTGTGCCTCCGGGCATGCTGGATGAGCTCACAAGTCACAGTCACAGCTCGACGGTAGCGGCGGGCACCCTCATGGACAGGTACAGCCTCTCCGTCAAGATCCAGCACTAGCTTGAGCCCATGGCGGGTGTGAATATGGTGGCGCAGCCCACGCCTTTTCCCGTGCTGGCTTGCTGTGCTCATGGAGAGTAGAGTAGAGAAGGAAGAATATATAGATTGAAGTTGATGCTTGCTTTTTTAGTGCTTATTGTTGCCCAGATATGAACCAGATCGGATCTAGAGCAAAACCCCAGAGGGCAGCTTAGCCTGTGGCCGCTTGGATTGAATTGGAAAATGGCAAAAGCATCTCTCGGTTACAATGGTTGTACTGCTGCTTTATAGAGCAGGACAGCACCTGGCATATTCTTGCATAAAGCAAGATGCCTTTAGCTACTTGGTTGCCAAGGCTTGTCCATGATCAACTTGGGAGCCAAGGCACCTCCTAACTACAGTAAAAGTAAAATGCAGAAAGTAAGATACAAGTACTAGACTTAAACCATCAATCTTCCCCTAAGCCTGGTACTGAGTGATCTGCTTCAAGCCAATCCTCCTCATCTCCTGAAACTTGGCCTTGCCCAGAGACTTGGTCAGAATGTTGGCGAGCTGATCAGTAGTGGCGATGTAGTTGGCCTTGATGCTTCCTTCTTCCAGACACTCTCCGATGAAGTGGTACTTGGTCTTGATGTGCTTGCTTCTGTCATGGAAGACATGATTCTTTGCCAAGGCAAGGGCAGACTTGCTGTCCACCTTCAACTCCACCACCTCCACCTTCCTGCCCAGGAGCTCCCCGAGCAGCCTGGACAGCCACAGGGCCTGTGTTGCAGCAGTAGTGGTGGCAATGTACTCTACCTCGCAGCTGGACAGAGCCACCACCTTCTGCTTGATGGATTGCCAGCTGACCAAGCAGTCACCCAAATAGAACATGGTTCCACTGGTGCTCCTGCTTGTATCGATGTCGCCGGTGAGATCACTGTCGCAGTAGCCGACGAAGCGCGCCGTGCCGGGAGCCCTTCTGTAGTGGAGACCGTAGTCCAGGGTCCCGGCCACATAGTGCAACACGCGCTTGACAGCCTGCTGATGCTCCATCGTGGGCCACTCCATGAAGCGACTCAGGTACCCGACGGCGAACGCTAGGTCCGGCCGAGTGTGCACGAGGTACCGCAGGCTGCCGATGAGCCGCCGGTAGTGCGTAGGATCCACCTCCTCCGCCTTGCTCTCCCTGCTGAGTCACAGCTTCTCCTCCATTGGTGTGGTGGCCGGGTTGCAGCCCGCCATCTCTCCCAGCTCGAGAATGCGCTCGACGTAGTGTGCTTGGTGGAGGGTGATGCCCTTGGCATCCTGGCGCACCTCGATGCCCAGGTAGAAGCAGAGGAGGCCTAGATCGCTCATGTCGAACTGCTCCTTCATCGTGGCCTTGAAGCCCTCCACTTCTCCTTGATCGGCGCCGGTGATGATGAGGTCGTCGACGTAGACGCCGACCAGCAGGACAGTGCGCCCGCTGCCCCGCCGGTACACCGCTGCCTCGTGCGCGCTCTGCTGGAAGCCCATCTGCTTCAGGGTGGCATCCAGCTTCGTGTTCCAGGCGCGCGGTGCTTGTCTCAGCCTGTAGAGCGCCTTGCGCAGGCGGTACACCTTGCCTTCCTCTTCGGTGATGGCAAAGCCTGGCGGCTGGCGCACGTACACCTCCTCCTTGAGGTCGCCGTTGAGGAATGCGGACTTCACGTCCATGTGGTGCACCTTCCATCCTTCTTGGGCCGCCAGGGCGAGGAGAACCCGCACGGACTCCATCCTCGCCACTGGTGCGAATGCGTCGTCGTAGTCGATCCCCTCCTGTTGGACGAAGCCTCGCGCCACCAACCTTGCCTTGTGCTTGGTCACCAGCCCCTTCTCGTCCTTCTTGAGCTTGAACACCCATTTCAGCGAGATCGGGCGGTGGTCGGCGGGCAGGTCGACGAGCTCCCATGTCCTGTTCTTCTCCACAGACTCGAGCTCTTGCTTCATGGCAGCCTCCCATGCTAGATCACCCTTGGCTTCCGCGTAGGTGGTCGGCTCGCCAGCGTGCGTGAGGTGGAGCTGGGCGAAGAGATGAGGAGCCAAGTCTGGATAGGACTCATCGCCGATGATGTTGGTCACCGTGCGGTAGCGGAGTGGCTCGCCGTTGTAGAACGCGTCGAGCCGATCTTCATCGTCCTCCAGCGGCATGGCAAGCTCGATCTGGGACGTGCTCGGAGCCATTGCCGCCGCTGGTGTGCTTCCGAGCTCCCCCGGAGCCGATGATTGCGACGTGGTCGGAGTGCTCGACGTGGTCGGAGCAGGTGACATGGTCGGAGCATCCAACGTGGTCGGAGTAGGCGACGTGGTCAGAGCGCTCGACGTGGTCGGAGCATTCGACGTGGTCGGAGCATCCGACGTGGTCGGAGCAGGCGACGTGGTCGGAATAGGGTGCTCGACGGTGAACTCCTCGTTCTCCGGAGCTGGACTCCCGCCTCCCTTGTTCCAGTCCCACCCACGGCTCTCGCCGAAGACGACGTCGCGCGAGACCCGCACACGCTGAGTTGCAGGGTCGAGGACATGATATGCCTTGGCGCCGTCCACGTACCCGATGAAGACGTCGGGATGGCTATGGTCGTCGAGCTTCTTGAGCTGGGTGAGGTCCTTGGTGAAGGCGAGGCAGCCGAATGTGCGTAGATGCGCCACCGCCGGTGCCTTGCCGTGCCATGCCTTGTACGGCGTCATGCCGCTGAGCGCCTTGGTGGGCGCCCGGTTCAGGAGGTGGACCGCGGTCACCACGGCCTCCCCCCAAAACCACGCTGGAAGCCTCCGCTGCTTCAGCAGAGCCCGCGCCATGGCGACCACCGTTTGGTTCCTCCTCTCCACGACGCCGTTCTGCTGTGGCGAGTAGGGGGCGCTGTAGTGGCGCTCAATGCCCTCCTCTGCGCAGTAGGCCATGAACTCAGAGATGGTGAACTTGCGCCCGTTGTCGGTGCGCAGCGTCCGGAGCTTCCGCCCGCTCTTCTTCTCCACCAGGGCTTGAAGATGCTTGACGGCGTCCGCGGCGGTGCCCTTGGTGGTCAGCAGCGCCACCCACATGTACCGCGTGGCGTCATCGACTAGTAGCAGGAAGTAGCGCCTGCCACCGGGAGTCGCCGGCGAGATGGGGCCACAGAGATCGCCGTGGACGAGCTCCAGCGGGTCCTGCGTGCGGTACTAGGCTTCAGCTGGGAATGGGGTGCGGCGGTGCTTGGTGATGACGCACGTGTCGCAGAATTGGCCAACGTGGTCGATCGCCGGCAGCCCGCGCACCATGTCGTCCCTGGCGAGCCGATGGAGTGCGTCGAAATGGAGGTGCCCGAAGCGCTCATGCCAGCGCCACACCTCATCGTCCTTGCGCGCGGCGAGGCAGAGCGGCTTGGCCGCGTTGAGGTGGAGGATGTAGAGGCGATTGGCGCTGTGGCGGACCTTGACGATCAACCGCTTGCGCCGATCCCAGATCCTCAACACGCCATCCTCGATCTCCACCTTCGAGCCTCCCTCGTCCAACTGACCGAGGCTCATGATCGAGTTGCGGAGCGCCGAGATGTAGTAGATGCCATGGAGCACCCGGTGCTCGCCCGTCTTGGCCTCGAAGATGATGGACCCGACGCCGTGGGTCTCCACCTTTGACTCGTCGCCGAACCGCACCGTGCCTCTGGTCAAAGTGTCCAGGTCGGTGAAGAGCTCGTGACGTCCTGTCATGTGGTGGGTGGCGCCAGTGTCCAGGTACCATCCGTCAAGCTTGTTGCCGCTGGTGCCGGTGTTGAGGAAGACACGGGCCCGCGGTTCGTCGAGGTCTAGGTTGGCGCCGGCAGTGAAGAGGGTCGGAGCTTGGCGCTTGTCGCCGCTCCCTGCTTCAACCTGGTCGGGGAAGCCGTGCGCGGAAAATAGAGTAGCGTCCTCCTCTGCTTCCGCCACGTCTGCTGCCGCGCCTCCTCGCTCACGATCGCCCCGACCACGTCGAGGATGGGGGCAGTCCCTGACCTAGTGGCCGGCGTGGTTGCAGTTGAGGCAGAGGTCGTCGCAATTCGCCCTGCGTTCGTCGTCTGCACCTCCTGCCCTGTCTGCTTGCGCCCTGCCGCCGCCTCCAACTCCTCCGTGGTCGTGGTCGCCGCGCGGCTTGTTCTTCTTGCCGCCGCGGTGACGCCGACGTCGATCCTTGGACGGCCCAACATCTTCCTCCTTCTTCTTGTCGAAGGCCCGCCACTGGTCGGTGGTGTACAGTAGCTTGCCGCCGACAGCGGTGGAGTCGGATTCCGGAGCCTGCTCTCGGTCCTGGACCGACTTGAGCCGCCCGGTGACGTCCTCGATGGTGAGTTGCTCAAAATCCAGTAGCGTCTCGATCGAATTAACGATCTGCGCGTACCTCTTTGGCATGCTCCGGAGGAACTTCTCGATGGCGCGCTCCTCCGTGAGGTCGGTGTCGCTGTTGCGTGCCATCTGGCCCATCAGGTTTGTCAGCCGCACGACGAAGTCCTCGACCTGCTCGCCGGGCTGAAAGGTGAGACCTTCCCACTCTCCTATGAGCCGCTGCAGCGTGGCGCGACGCACGCGCTCGCCGCCGATCCGCCGCAGCGCGATGGCATCCCACGCCATCTTCGCCGTTGGCTTGTCGGCGATGGTTGCCGCGACGTCGAGAGGCACGGCGGCGCAGAGGGCCTCCAAGGCCCGCCGATCGTCGCTGTACCCGACACCGCCGACGTGGACCGCCTCCCAGAGTTGCCGCGCCTGCAGCTTCACCTTCATGAGGAGGCTCCACTCGTGGTAGTTGCTCTTGGTGAGCATCGGCCACGGCGTGCCAGCCCCGGAGTCGCGGTAGATAGTCTGCTGCACCGGCGATCGCCCGCGACGTCCTCGGCGCCGCTCTGGTGACGGCGACGGGCGGCGGCGACGCGGACTGAGCGACCTCCCTCCCGCTGACGCCGCGTCCTCCTGCTCCATCTCCGCGCGAAGTGCAGCAGTGGCTGCTACCGCGGCCTGAGCCGCGGCTGCTGCCTGCTGAGCGGTGGCGGCCGCCGTCGCAGCTGCTGCCTCTGCGGCAGCAAGGCGCGTCGCGCGGTCGACCGCTCCAGCCCCTGCTCCACCGGCGCCTCCGACCAGAGGGTGGACGACCACTCCTGCTCCGGCGGTGGCCGCTGCGATGGTACGCGCTCTGGAGCTCTCGATGGACATTGCAGCGGTGCTCTAGACCCGGCTCTTGATACCAATTGTTGCCCAGATATGAACTAGATCGGATCTAGAGCAAAACCCCAGAGGGCAGCTTGGCCTGTGGCCGCTTGGATTGAATTGGAAAATGGCAAAAGCATCTCTCGGTTACAATGGTTGTACTGCTGCTTTATAGAGCAGGACAACACCTGGCATATTCTTGCATAAAGCAAGATGCCTTTAGCTACTTGGTTGCCAAGGCTTGTCCATGATCAACTTGGGAGCCAAGACACCTCCTAACTGCAGTAAAAGTAAAATGCAGAAAGTAAGATACAAGTACTAGGCTTAAACCATCACTAACCATCACTTATAGTCGGTAGCATTTTGGTCAATTGCTTCCATCGATTCAGATGGTTAGAGAATGGAACATTGATTTTGGTCAGATGGCAAAAGAATGGAAAACTCATCAAACGAATTGAATGTCAACTACTTTGTTTTTCCTGCTAGTGAATTGGGTCTGAACTTTTTTCTAATGTCAATGACCTTACAAAACTTACTGAAAAGTCTTATGCTTGCAGAATGGTTGGGATGCATGTCACTTTTATGTGTGTTCATAATTGCAAATCAGAAGTTTTGTCTCTGTGTTTTAGCATTATCGACTTGCAAATCAGTTAAGCCTCTGTAAATGGTTTTTGAGGTGCTAACAGACTTCTCTGAATGTTCTGTTAAATTCCTAGTTCTATTCTTTGTCAGGGAATGTTTGAACTCCTTCATTTTTGCAGAATGTTGTATCCTGTTGATAGGGTCAACTAAACTGAATGTTGTTTTTTGATTGAGTGTGAACTCCCTCACTATGCACGCATTGATAGTGTCAACTAAACTGAATCACAATGTGCTGTCAGTTTGGTCAAGCAATGTAGTACCCATGCCCAGTAGAAAAGGGAGGTGGCGTAGGAGCTACTGAATATCACCACTATGTGTTATATGCATGGGTGCCATGAATGTTGATGCTTACTTTGTCAATTTTTTTATACCTGAGACATGATGGCTGGCATCTGTACTGACCATGAAACGTCAGTTGCATCTGTGTATGTCATGGAAAAAAAGATTTCATGCCTTTTCATGTGAAGGTTCAGTGTATGCTATCAGTCTGAACTTGGTGTACATTGCCATCAGTCTGAACTTGGTGTGCATTGCTATCAGTCTGAAAAATAGAACCTGCACTTCTTTCATGGAAAAGCAAAGCAAAGCTGCATTCTGATTGGCTAAATTTTCAGCCTGTTGATATAGAGAACCTGTTAATGCATTTTTATGTATTTATGTATTTTTCATGTATATGCTTTGTTATAGTGATGACTGAATGGCTCCTTGCATTGCTTTCATTTTTTTTCTGTTCTAGTATGTCGACATGCAGTTGTCTCTGAGGTCATATTCAAATTATGTATCATATTCAACATATTTTATATGTATATTATATATAACTTATATTGATGGATCTAAAAAATACAATCATATTCAGGGTATTTATGCTTGATCTAATTTGTATCAATTAGCAACACAATGGTATACAAAAATAATACTCATGATTGATCATAGCTATATACAAGCATTAAATAATTTATAGACACTCAAATAGACAACCCTTATTTGTGGGTTGTATGAGTTGTCTGTTTAGCTGACAACCCCTGTCTGTGGGCTGTACATACCCTTAGATGACCACTTGCTTGTCTAACATACACAATAATTTCAGTTTATGTGCTATCAATTGGCCTTTGGGCTATTTCAATAATGCACGTATAAATCCATGTTGAAGGGAGAGAAGAGGACATTTAAACCATAATTGTTAATCCTTTAGTCTCGCAACCATCACACATAGACCTTTTAATATAGGAATTATTTTCCATAATTACATGGACCACGTTTCACACTACTACATAGAGGATCTTTACGGGCGGCTACAGATAGTTCGTAGGTGCGGTTGGGCTAACCGCCCCTGCACATCTGCCTCTAGAAATTAACGAATTCTAAGGGCGGCTAACCGGCCACCCTTAGAAATTTATTTGTAGGGGTGGTTGAAAAACGAGCTGTCATGATTTTCAGAAATCACAAATTTGAGCCTAAAAATAGCTAAAAAGTTTTTGCAAGTCACAACTCTAGCTCATACCCATCCGTCTCAAGAAATCAACGATTTCTGAAGGCTGGGCCCAAAAAATAGCAATTTTTTTCGCAAGTCAGCTGGGGCATTTCTGTGCACTGCACGGCTGCAGGGCTCGAAACCGTGACCTTAGCCTCTGCACGCTCCTCTCTTAACCACTCCACTCATAAGACACTTGTTTCCATTTGAGATATTCGTCCTTCTCATTTTATCTTCTTTCAATTTTAAAATGAGTATTTCGGACTCTAAACAAATTTAAATGAAAAAATTATCAACTACAAAGTTTTATAACATTTCAAGATTTACAACTTTAGTTTTGGTCATTTCTCCATCCGAGGTCGTTCGAAAAATTTTAATTTCAAATGTGGGAAATTTAAACATATTTTTTCATGGATAGATGATTTCCAATGGAAATGTTGTCAACTACGAAGTTGTATAACTTTTCGAGATCTATAACTTCTGTTTTAGTCATTTCTCCATCCGAGATCGTTTAAAAATTGAATTTCAAATGTGAGGAAATTCAAACATAATTTTTCTTGGATAGATGATTTCAAATGAAAAAGTTATCTACTATAAAATTGTATAACTTTTCAAAATCTACAACATTTGATTTGGTCGTTTCTCCATCCGAGATCGTTTGAAAAATTTGAATTTCGATAGGTAGGCGCCTCTAGAAATCGATTTATAGGGACAGCTGCATCTAGAGCCACCCTTGCAAATGCATTTCTAAAGGCAGCTCGTTTTGGAAACCATTTTTAGAGACGATTTTAGATTAACCCACCACTAAAAGGAGATACGTCTCTACAAATACTTTTTGTAATAGTGTCAGTTGAAATAATCTAACACTTGATGCCACTCTACATGTTCAGATCAAGGAGTAGTCCAAGAAACTTCTGGCGGGGGCACACAAGCAAACACTGCTATTGGTGCCGACGGTAATAATAAGCATGTCATTTAGAGTACTCTATCATTTTTTATGATACCACGTTCGAGAAATTTTTTTTATGATACCACAAGTTCGTAATTTTACTGTTCTGCATCTATTTTTAGAAGCGGTAATAGATCCTGTCGCCTCTAGACATCGATTTATAGGGAAGGCTGGATCTAGAGCCACCTTTACAAATGCATTTCTAAAGATGGGTCGTTTTGGAAACTATTTTTAGAGACGGTTTTAGATTAACCCGCCACTAAAAAGAGATACATCTCTACAAATACTTTTTGTAGTAGTGTTGGTTAAAATAATCTAACACTTGATGCCACTCTACATGCTCAGATCAAGGAGTAGTCCAAGAAACTTCTGGCGGGGGCACACAAGCAAACACTGCTATTGGTGCCGACGGTAATAATAAACATATCATTTAGAGTACTCTATCATTTTTTATGATATCACAAGTTTGTAGTTTTACTGTTTAGTGTCCATTTTCAGAAGCGGTAATAGATCCAGCCGCCTCTAAAAATCGATTATAGGGACGGATGGATCTAGAGCCACCCTTACAAATGCATTGCTAAAGATGGGTTGTATTGAAAACCATTTTTAGAGGCAGTTTAGATTAACCCGCCAGTAAAAAGAGATATGTCTCTACAAATACTTCTTGTAGTAGTGTCAGTTAAAATAATCTAACACTTGATACCACTGTACGTGTTCAGATCAAGGAGTAGTCCAAACAACTTCTGCCGGGAGCACAGAAGCAAACACTGCTATTGGTGCCGACGGTAATAATAAGCATATCATTTTTTATGATACCTCAAGTTTCAAAAGTATATATAGAGAGAGAGAGCTGTTTTACAATGGTTGGGAAAGTACCATGGTACCTTTAGGTACTTTTATTTTTTTAGCTAATTAATTACTTGAGAAAGATTATTTATAAAATATAATTTGTATTATAGAGGGTAACACACGCCAGCCTCTCATGTGATTTTTTTGGATTGGGATTTAGCCACACCCACGGTCGCCTCCTACTCGGCTCTATCGGACACCGCCACGCCCCGAACTCCCGATAGTTCGTCATAGCTGCCTATGTGGTGTTAGCATCCTTCTGCTGCTGTGCAATGACAAGCTGTGATTGAAGGAGTCCTGATTGATCATAAATCGACCCCAAGAAGGCAGGAACTTGAACTCAGGTTTGCAGAGTATATGGCTGAAACTTTGAGCCTTCCTTGCCGGACACTAAGATTGCTCAAGTCCAGCAGCTGCATAGAGGTGCCCCCTTTGCTGGAGATATTGATGTTCTAGGCCGTAGAACCTCCATACTGCAAGTAGGCATTGGCATCCTTGTCTATCGCGAAGTTGTCTAAATGAGAAACTGGACAGTTAGCAATTTAGCATTAGCAACGGGGGTGGGGAAGGCATCCGGGGTTGGTGGACGTCGGCGCTGGAGTTGGAGAGGAGGGCCACGACAGCTTGCTGTGCTGCTGCGCGGCGCTGGAGGCGCACGATGGATGCCATGGCCGGGCCGCCCAAAAGCTTTGGGTCTCCCGCCTTCTCCGTGTGGGCAGGGGCGTCAGCATCGAGGAGGAAGCCAGCGAGCTATGACTGTTCCGTCTGGCGGCACACGACGGTGGCGGTGACGGTCCTGGTGCTCCGATCAAAAAAATAAATTACCAAATTTATCCTTATCATAAACAAAATAAATTCAAAAAAATATGGAACTGCTCATCTTTTTTGGTACTTGGTCCCACCTATTCTGGTACTATCCCCACCAATTTGTTACTTTCTAGTACTTTCATATAGGTACCTCATATTTTTACACCATCTGATCTTGTCCTATGGATGGCTCATAGTTTTCCAACCATTGTAAAATTTCTCGTATATATAAAGTTGTCTCGGATAGGCTGCAACGTACGCTCTACAGGTAACTTTTTGGTGCGATATTACATGGTTACCTTTGATCCAGCTTCGTGGTATCGTAGATGATGCAATGTTGTTTCTTTTTTTTTTCGTTCATATTCTTGTGGGGGCAGAGGGGAGATGGGACAGCCTACAAACTACTAGCATTTTTCTAGTATGTCAACACAATGTATATCTAGATGCAAACTATATATGTACTAAAAAAGCAAAACGAATTCTAATTTGGAACGGATAGAGTAGGTTTAAGAGGTAGCCCTTCAGTTAGTAGAGGTGGAATGTCTCCTAGGCCTGCTTCTGGTATGAGGTGGAAGGTCTTCCTGGCCTGCCTTTGGTATGAGGTCTCTGTTAAGAAATTTTTAGAGGCAGGTGTGTGATCCCTATCTGAGGAAATGGAATTTCAGAGATGGGTGTGTTATGACACCAGCCTCTAGAAATGGAATAAAAGAGAGAGAGAGAGAGAAAAAAAAGATTGGTATTGGTGGTTGCCACCGGCTCAATCCAGAAGTGGTCTTCACTGCCCGCGCTGTCCACTACACCTCCATCAGCGGAGCTCCCATGCCCCGCACATGAGTTATGCCAAGTAAGACAAATACAATCACATGCATGGCAGCAAGAAACCCTAGGATGAGAGATGAAGATTGGAGGATGGAAGCATATACCTTGAAGAGGTTGTTGCTGAGCACAAGAGGGACCAAGGTGCAAGGACCGTGCGCCATCGCCGGATATCTGAGTTGGTCGTGCACCACCACTGGAGGAAGGTGTGGGCCATGTGCTGCCGGAGGGGTAGGAGGGACTGTGTGCCCAGAATTCTATAACTTCTCCTAGTGATATGGGGCTCTCTTAGTGTTTTAGCATTCAACATTTAGTATAAATTTTTCCTACCAAATGCCTCCTAGTGAGGATTCCATGCAGTGGCGGACCCAGCCGGAAATATGAGCTAGGGCGGATCATTACGCAGAGATACAAAACTTCACCGATATACCGGTCTTCGTATATATATATATATATATATATATATTGTAATATCACATAAAAATTATGTTCTAATATATATTTCAACAAACAAAAGGCACAAAAGAAGTTTTAACATGATTACCTTTCACATGAAGAGCACATAAGGAGAATATTTTTCCATAGTCCAGTCCAGATAATTTACCATACAACAAATGATCAATGGAGTTGGAGCTGCCGGCCTCCTAATTTGCAATGGATTAATGGCAGTACCTAATTTCTTATACCGCTTCTAGCTCAATGGAGTTGGAGCTACCGGCCTCCTCGCCGTGCTAGACACATCGCCCGCATCGCCGGCTCCAGCTTTATCTCTTCCCCCAATCGCTTCATCTCCTCCCCCATCCATCTGTTGTTGGCCTGCTGCCTGCTGCAGTGCCGCCCAATGGCTCGCTGCACAGGGCCGCCCGGCGCCGCTCGCTGGCCGCCGCCCACCGGCGTAGCCGCGTAGGGTGTTGGGGAGGCAGGGAGGAGGGAGCATGGCCTGCCGCGGCCTGGAGCGTCGCTACCGCCACAAGTTGGAGAGCCGCTGCCGTCCGCCGAGGCCGAGCGCCTGAGCTAGAATGCACGTGCGCGGTGCGGTGCGTCCCTGCCCCTTCGCCTAGCCCTAAGGGCCAAAATAGGCCAGAACTAGAAGTCTAGAAAATGGGCCTTGTTAGTTATTGGCCACATGGCCCAGCAGGCGCCTAGACATCTTCTATTTCTTCTTCAACCTCACGGCGGCGGCGCTACTCGCCTGCTCGACCTCGACGGACACAGAGACGCTGTCGCCGGCCGAAAAACTGAGGGGTAGTAGTGGTGCTCGCCGGAGAGGACCTAGGGCGGCCGCCCAAGCTCGCCCTATAGGTCGGTCTGCCTCTGATTCCATGTGCTATGACTAGTGGTAATGTTTTATTACTACTTAAAAACACTAGGAGAAGTCCACAATTTTGGTAGTGTTGGTTATCGGGAAGGCTGCGACCATGCGCCGCCACTAGATCTCCATGCACCACCATTGGATCTCCACTCATCTCGCCACCATGCAATTAGCAAGGAAGGGGAGGGCAACATGCCGCCATCGGTTGGGGGTGCATCGGTCATGCCTATGCGCCATAGTTCGTAGGGCCACCCACCGCCACATCTAGGGGCTTTTTCCGCCTACTGCTATTGGTAGATCACATGGGGTTGTTCATCACCGCAAGTCGAGGGGGGCTAGCTAGGGCCGCACCTGCACGCCGCAACAGGTCCAAGATGTGGAGATGAGAGAAAGAGGAGATAGGAAGAGAGAGGGGCGATGGCAAAGAATTTAAGTTGGGAAGTGAGAGGATGTGGCTCAGAAAACCTAGGGTGCATATATACTTCAAAAGGCTATATAGACCTAACCGGGTTGGCCTTTTTTTAAGAGACTCACCATTTAAGAAAGTCACCTCTAAAATAGACCATACTCCCTCCGTATCGGATTTAGAAGTCGTTTTGGACAAGGTTTGAGTCAAACATTGGAAATATAAATAATCAATAACTTTTAAGTTGTTGAGTTTGCAAATGTAAAAATTATATGAATAGATTTGTCTTGAAAAATACTTTCATAAAAGTATACATATATCACTTTTCCATAAATATTTTTTATAAAAACAAGAGATCAAAGTTGTGTTTTGGAGACCGTGTCGCTGTCCTAAACGACTTCTAAATCCGATACGGAGGGAGTATTTTCCAAAGTCGGACCCACTTAAGAGACCCATCTTTAGAAATAGATTTATTAATGAAAACGGCCTTTACCCATTTGGTCTTTAGATGATTTTATCCAGTCTCCTAAAATCATTTTTGTAGTGGTGATACATGATGTATTCGAGTCGATGTGTGTCTTTAGACGGTTGAATATGATCACATACACTTTACCAGGTAATATACTCCATGAATCTTGAGATACGCTACTAGGGTAGGCCACGCTTCACCGCTATTCCTGCCCCTACCTTTCTCTATCTTTCTTTCCCCGCAATTCAGTTTCTTTGCTTTTTTAGAGAATCAGTATCGCTTTATTCATATATCAGAGTAATCGGTACAAACTCCATTCGGAGGAAAAAGCAGCCAAACATGCCGCCCTCCCGATTCATAAATTGAGCTTTTAGCTAATCTATGAGCATCACCATTCGAGTTCCTACTTTTCATAGACAACCTCCACCGACGCGAAGCTTTCCATACCTGACTTAATCTCCCTGATGATGTGGCCATAGGGAATCATCCCCGGGTCACACATGTTTCTTTGCTCGTCTCCAATTTTGGCTGTCTTTCAACTTCCTCAACAAAACCCCCCATCTGACCAAATCTTTGGCTTTTTTTTTGTTTTTTTTTGTTGAGAATCACCAAATCCTTGGCTAAATCTAGGTTCTTTAGATATGGGCCGATATCATGGGCTGGCAAAAAGTAAGGTAGCGCGGCCCAAAGGAAAAGGGAAGAAAAGGGCTTCGGCCTAGAGAGAGAGGGAGAGGCTGAGGGTTTTGGTTGGTTTGTAACCTTTTTACAAAGTTTCTAAGATTTTATTGTTTTTGGAAGACAAAAGGATGCATATGTAATTTTAAAACAGAAAACTCCAAAGAATGAACACGATGCATTGTGTAAATTGTTCAAATTCATTTTTTTGTTTCTAATTTCTATGAGATAAAAAAATCATATTTTAGTCTCACAAAAAATGAAAGTTATAAGCTTTATTAGTGTATTTTGCATGCTAATAACATGACCTTTACAGTGGACTTCCCTTCGGTTTCATAAGTTCTGGCACCACCAAATCATCAACGTCCATGTAATAGAGTTCCTGAATCCTTTGTATGTATTTGCACATATAGTTTCGTTTGCGTAACAACTATTTCTGATTGTTAGCCGTGTAATTCAGACTTTATATGTATGTGACTATGTGTGCGCATACGCACGTGTCAAAATACGCTAGCAGGAAACGATAGGATTAAATAAAATCTTTCTTTTTTATGCACGGTCCATACAAAATGTCTTCATGAATATAATAATGCATTCACTGATCCCATGACTAAAACTATAGGTGCAGGCAGTACTTGTCTATCAAATGAAACGACGATATTTGTAGTTTTACCAAACTTCCAAGTTTTGAGTACCATATGAACAATAGGGGTGTTTTATCTATTAGCAACAAATAATTAGCTTGCTAGGTAATAGCTCCCAGCTAAAATTACCTGGCTAACTATTAGTTGAAGGTGCTTGGATCCCACTAGCTAATAGGTGGATGAGTGTTGTTTTACTAAAAAAAATACACGTCTTCTACCAATCTCAAGCTACCAATTATTGCTAAGTCTGTGTTTGGATCCCACGGCCTAAAGTTTAGTTGGCTAAAATTAAGGAATAAACTTTAGCCAAATAAACCTTAAAAGGGGTTGTTTGGATCATAGCCTAAAGTTTAGATTTAATTCAATAAAAAGATTCATGTGCCCTTAGATTTTTTTTACGAATTACACAGTACAACGCAGACACTTATAATGCACGTACACTCGTCCCTACGAACGCATGCACGCAAACCCTAACCCTATGAGCATCTTCGAAAACTGGGCCGGCAAATACTCGAGATTGATGAAGTCACCACAGGCGCCCCACTGTCGACGGAAACGTCGCCTACCACTGAAAGCACAATGCCGTTAAATCCTAGAAAATTCGCTCCTATGGGGAGTCGAACCCAGGACCTGAGATGCTACTCAGGCTCTTGTAACCACTAGGCTTATGTGCCCATTTGGGGGAATGCAAGAGGAGATAAAAAGGCAGGGTGAAATAGTCTTTCACTAGAGAAAGCAAAATTTTAGACCACTTTAGCACACTTGTGTGGTCTAACTCTCTAAGAATTAATAACCTTCTGAGGTTGGTTAAACATTATACAACACTTCTAAATCACTTGTTTGCATAGTTATTAGGACGGATCAGACCGGAGATCGAACCGGCGAAGGTCTCGGTTCACGGTTTAATTGGTCCAACCGTTTGAACCGCCGGTTCAATACGGTTCAAATAGCATATGATCTAAACCAGAGACACAAACATGTGTCTAGCTCAGTGGTAGTGTTTCTCCTCCCAGCGCTAAGGTGGAGGGTTCAAATCTCCATCCCTTTTTCACTATTTTCTCAAATCTCCTTCCCTTTTTCACTATTTTCTCCGGGTTCAAATCTCCTTCCCTGCACTTTAGACGCCCTTTTTCACTATTTTCTCCACTCCCCTCCGGCGGACCACACATCAGTGCGCATGCTGTCTTTCGATGCCTAAACGTTTCGATTGCTTACCGGTCTTTTAGGTGGACCGGACCGGCCGAGGCCCTAATTCGGTCTTTCACCGGTCGAACCGCCGGTCCGGTCTAATAAATAACTATGCATGTTTGGAGTCTCGAGAGTTAAAGTTCAGATCATGAGATCCAAACAAGACCTCATTAATTAGTGTAGGGCATTCTTGTTAATTGACTACCAATTATTCAGCTGCTATTAGCTAGATTTGTCTAGATAATGGGATATTTGTTAGCTAGGTAGCTAGATACCTTGTACCTAGCTAGCTAATAGTTTGTTGAACTATTAGTCATGTCTGTTTAGATCCTCCCAAGCAGCTAATTATTAGCTGGTCGGAGCCCTATATCGTATTTAAAACATGATTTTTCCTGATTAATAGAATTGATTATACTCAACTCAAACATTCTAGACACATAAAATTCATTATGGGCCAGGACATTCAAAAATTGTTTTATATACATCAATTGTATTTAAAGTATGACGTGTATAAAAATTATAAGAAAGCTGGTTGCACTGCTTTTTTAGATAACTCTACCGAGACAGTGTAAGAAATACTGCAACTTCAGGCGGAGATTAGAACTCAAATTACCTTCTGAACCTACAATCAGCAGGGAATACCCAACTGACGGACATACTGAGACTGATCGACCATCTCAGAGGAAGGGCTGCTGCACCGAATGGCGGGGCCGTCAGCTGCAAAGTAAAGGAGATAGTACTATCATGCACCATCGTCATTGATCAGGAGGTAGTGTTGGCAATCACCCAGGCCAGTTCCAATGCTCTGTTACTATGGGATTCACAAAGAAATGCTCTATTAACTACTATTACTTAAAGCTTGTTTGATCTACTCTCTTCATTATAGTTTGTCCTAAGTCAAATTTATCTAACTTTTTAGGAAAATATTTACAACTACAAATAAATATATTGCCAGAACAAATTGCATAGAGAATTTAATGAAATCAATTTGATGTTGTAGATGTTGGTTGACTTTTCTATAAACCTGATAAAGTTAATGAAGTTTGACTTAAGACAAAGCAAAATGTAACCATAATTTGGAACAAAGGGAGTACTAAAGTTACAGAAATTAACTAATTAAAAAACTAACAATGAGATTTGAACACCTTTTATTCTTGTATGTATAACAAGAATCCAACCATCTAGATTTTATTAATCCCACTATCTCTCCTGACCATATAATTTTTATTATTTTAATCTTTAATAGAACCAAAGAAGCTGTAATCTTTAGATATTTAATGATCATGTCATAAACTCCCTCTATATGAAAATATGAGTTCTTTAGTTTAGCGTAAGTCATGAATGGACTTAGCATATGGTTTAACCATATGGCTTTATAGCTATTGATGGTAAGCGGAGAATATTTGACTTAGCATATAAATCTGAATGGGCTTACATTTTCGCACAGAGGGGGTGTATAGGATTTTAATCATGCATCAATGGAATAAGATGATAGAGATTGAGACCTTATTATTATGTGTCTCCTAAGGCATCAGTTTGCCATAATAGGCAGCATAATAAAAAAGTAAGCAAACTAAGTATTGGGCCACTCCATATTCATGACCATGTATTGCATGAATGATGTATAAATAAATGAGAATCAATAGAACACTAGATGCGTGTACAAGTTTTGAAATGTGAATGGTTTGAATTTGATAGATAATTGCTCTTAAGGCATATGCATTAGAAATCGCCTGAATATTATTAAGACCTTTGGAAGGGTTTTTTTTTTCTGTTTTGTTGCACTCTTTTACCTTTTATATACATACCTTATGTTTTATTTGTAATAATAAGTTAAGTTGTCTATGCTTTCAACGTAGGTGGGTGCTTCTAAAGGCAACTATGATTTTGAGCTGACCATTGGCAAGAGTTACCCAGACCACTTATCTCTAAAATCCCTAAATGATCCTCTCAAGATATTCACCACATCCGTGGTAAGTGCTCAGTCTTACACACAAAATCAGTGGCTTTGTTTATCTTCATTAAGTTTAAAGCATGCATATGCGCGATGCATATCACTACCTCCATCTCAAAAAGATGCAACTCAAGATGTGTTCTTAGTCAAACAATTTTAGTTTGACCTATTTCATAGAAAACAGTATATATCAACATTTATGACTCTAACTAGTAACATCATGAAAATATACTCATCGATATAAATCTAGTGATATTTATTTCATATCATAGATATTTATTATGTCTATATAAGTTTGAACAAAATGAGATAGTTTGACTCAGTACTATGCTAGAGTTGCATCTTTTTGGGATGGAGGGAACATCTTATTGTGTTAGTTTCTTAGTCTGCCATAACATTTAATTGGCGAATGATGCTACAATAAAAATTTGAAACAATATCATTCAGTGTATGGTTATCTTATGTTATTGAAAAGGATTAGCATTGACTAGATGAGAAGGGGAGGGGTTGTGACTAGGCCAAAAACTTTGAAAATTAATCACACTTCAAGCAATGGATTTGACTTTCTCTACCACTTTCTCTTCCATTCTCTCAATGCTCCACCAAAACTCTCATAGGAATCAAAGAGGAGTGAGAGGAGGGGCTATGAATGCTCATGATGGGTTTTTGTCATAGGGTAGGTTGCACTAATGGAGTGGGTGGTCATTGGGGAAGAAAGGGAGAAGTATTTATACTCCGCCATAGTAACCGTTGGCCTAGTTAGACATGCATGTCTGAATTTCTGAACCTGGTCAACTTCCAGATCCCTTGGTCAAAAATCCGAACAAATGTCTGCAACTTTTGGACATGCTTGAAGTAGCACTATATATTACATCTGAATCATTAACCCAAATGCATGTGTTGTGCTCTTTGTGTCTCACATAGAATATGTTAGATCTTTTGAGCACTGTTTCTATCCTAATTCATATAGAACCACATCCCTCTTTGTAGTATGGCATTTTCTAAACTCAATTTCAAAATATAAAATGAATAAAACATCCTTGATTTCCACGACATTCTTCCTTTTGACCTTGAGGGATAGTTAAGTGTCGACACCCAACCATTTGCTCTATATGCTATTCATAAGACTTCATACACATGGCTAGTTCCTAAATTGCTTGCATTAATCATCAAAACCCACTATGGAGTCATGTACATTTTCAATCTCCCCCTTTTTTATAACTGATGACAATCAAATTTAGGCTTACAAAGATAGAGAAATACTCTCTCCATTCCTATATATCTGGCACACACCCATTTTTCATTTCGGCCACAATAGCAGGCGGAGTGGGGATATCGAGAGCCAATTAGTTAGTCAAGGGTTAATTAGTCTAGAGTTAAATGGATGGCTAGCAACCAAGCCTTGCATGCATGCGCCAACTCGTTTCTGTTGAGAAAAATAAGGAGGGAAACGACTCGTTTCTGCTGGAGAATCCTCGCGGCTGGCGGCGCGGCTGTTACGACTCACACGGAGTTAATACTCAGCGCGTACTTTCATAGAGCGTCTTGGTCTCTGGAATTAGGCTCTAGGCGCCAGTCAAAACGGAACGGAGGGAGTATAATAGAGCTTTAAAACCCCAACATATATTGAAAGCTCCCTGACGAGATCCTAAAATATGGGTATTTTAAGCCTCGGGATCAAAGCTTCCCGACAGAGAGACCCCCCGACCGACCCTTCCAGGATCGCCTGGGGGCTCGGTGGCTATACCCATCGGGTACACTCGCACGTACCCTCAGACCAAGGAATCCAGCCAAGGTCGAGCGTGACCGCCTTCGCTCGGGGCTCGGGGGCTCGACCGAGCCTTAGGCTCCCGATCGACGGGAGCTTGGACCCAATCCTTTGTCTCCTCCCGGCCTCCGGCGCCAGCTAAGGCCCGGGCACAAGAAGGTACGCCCTGAGCTACCAAGGCTCAGGGGCTCCCTAGCACCGCCCCACAGGCATGACTCTGTCAACCACTCCTCCCACAGGGTCACGCATGGGGCGTGACGCAAGAAGACAAACTCCTCCACGGCCTCCAGGGGCTCGGGGGCTCTCGGGCACGCATGTCAGCCCCTCGAGTCAGCCTCCTTCGCCACCAAGAAGCCTCCAGAAGGCGTACCTAGGGGAGGCCAGTCCAAGCCGACACAGCCTGACACTCGGCGTGTTAGAACAGAGCAGCCAGAAGACGCTCAGGGCTTCTTTGGCTCCACGACATCGCCACAGTCCACAGAGCGCCGCTGCAAGAACCTCCTAGACTTCGACGCATGTAGACCATATACACAACTCCCCCAAACCGCCTTGTACCCGACCTATCTCGGTATATAAGGGATAGGTCGGATCCTAAGAGGGGAGGACGATCCGAGACAGATCATTCGCATCCTCACCGTTACGCTTGAGCTCTGCACTGAGAGTAGAGCAACCCAGAGAGGGGCACAGAGAGCTCCTCCACCGATCCACTGTCTTCCTCCTCTCCAACGAGGGGGAAGGCTACACCGGCGGCGAGGCGACCCTAGGATCAGCACCGAGCGATCTCCTACCAAATCTCTCTCTTTCTCCTTTACACTCTGTTGTAACCCCTTGATTTTGGGTGCTCTTGAGTATAAGGATCATTAGCTGCTGGACGTAGGGCTTCGATTGGCCTGAACTAGGATAAACTGTTGCATCTCCTTTGTGATTCTTGTGTTCTTGAGTCCACCCGAGCCATCGGAGACACGCACTCTAACACCACCTCAAACAACAATGCTTGCCGTGGTTTTGACCCCACGACAGCTGGCGCGCCAGGCAGGGGAGCGCTTCAAGTGTGATTCAGGCTCTACGGTGGCCGGTGCCACCTGCCTTGTCGCTGGAGCAAGCGGCGCTGCCCCAGACGGTGGCGTCCACTTCCTTGGCGAGTCCTTCGTCATGGTCGGTGCCTTCGCTCCGGGCCAGCTCCTCAACTTTGGGAGCCTGGCCTACGTCATCGACTGCTACGGCGAGCTCCACCCGCTCAACAAGGCTTCGATGGTAGGCAACGAGTCCCCGACGCCGCCTACTCTGTCAAGCCTCTAGGGAGCAGATCTCTAGGTCCTGGCCCAGCAGATCCGGCACGGTCTAGGTCCGCACCCCACCGTGTCAGACCATCGCCAGATGTTCTATATGCTGGCCAACGTCCATCACCAGATCGCCACCGACGAGGTGCTCGCGCTATCCGAGCGCTTCTGGTACTATCTCCCGGACCTGCCCTTCGGGATGCAGAATGCGGCGGTGCCCTTCTAGCTGGAGTTGGAGCACCTAGTCAGCCGCGAGGCGCCTTGGAGCCCCATCCTCTCTGGTGCAGCGGGGACCGATGTCCCCACGCTACGCACCTTCCTCGAGATCCCCTCGAGGAATGGCCCGGAGTACAACTCCGACGAAGTTGACTGCTACGCCCTGCCTCGCATGTGCTACCATATCGACGGTGAGGAGCCCGTCAAGGAGGCACCCAAGCTCCCGTCGTCGGACCAGAGTCCCCACAGTCGCGCGAACTACCTTCGAGAGAAGGCAGATCGCCTACAGGCTCGGTAGGCGAACATGGAAGCCACCGAGGCAGAGCTTGAGCGCCAAAGGTAGGAGCTTGCTCGGTAGCAGGCTAAGCAGCCCCCTGTCAATGATGACGATACCCGCATAGGGGCTCCCTGCATTCTGCATTTCCCCCATGCAGCCTACAACATGGTGGCAGCCGTCTGCCGCTTGGAGGACATCTCCGACTCGCCAGACCCAAAGACCAACGAGCGGCAGCACGAGGCAAGGCGACTCTTTCGCGTCGCCCTCGAGTAGCAAGCCGAGAGCTCGGCCTCCCAGCGCCGCGCCGCACCCTCTCGGCCGTCCCAGCAGATGGCCAGCATCAATGGGAACTGCTCTGACGTGCGTGCCCTACCGACAGGAGGGGATAGCGGTGACTCCTCTGGCAACAGCTCTGATCGCCCACGGACCAGAGGCACCAGCGCCGGCAGGAGCGAAGGCATGAGCTTTCCCCTCACCGTCCACCCGCGCGCAACATCAGCGACGAGCGCGATGTGCGTGACACCATCAAGGCCCGGCGCCACGCTCAGGCCTAGCCCCGCACGCCGGAGCGCGGGGACAGGGGGTATCACCCAAGATCACTTCGGCCCCCTGGCGTTCAGGGCCATGATCCAAGCTGCCCCTTACCCCAGGCGGTTCCGACCACTGACACACATCCCCAAGTACGATGGCGAGACCAACTCGGACCACTGGCTTGAGGATTACCACCTCGCCATGAGGGCCGAGGGGTCGGACAATGACTTCGTCGTCCAGTACCTTCCTCTGTTCCTGTCGAGCTCGACCAGAGCTTGCTTGAGCAGCTCGAGCCCGGCAGCATCCGCTGTTGGGCTGATCTTCGTTCCGTCCTCGTTGGCCATTTCCAAGTTACATACACCCGACATGGGAACTCATGGGACCTGAACAATTGCCGGCAGAGGACCGATGAGACCCTTCTAGAGTACATCCAGTGCTTCTCCAAGAAGCACAATGAGGTCCCCGACATCACCAACGCTGACGTGATCAATGCCTTCATCTATGGCACAACCTGCGAGGCGCTCGTCCACGCGCTTGGTCGCAAGACCCCGCACACGACGCGGGAGCTCCTAGACGTCGCCACCAAGTACGCCATTGGCGAGGAGGCTGTCCAGGCCAACTTCAACGACAAAGCCAAGGTCGTCGGCCACCTCAGCGGTGGAGACAAAAGCGACAACCCTGCCTCAGCCCAGCGTCATCGCGACAAGAGGGCCAAGGACCAGAAGTGCCATGGGGAGGAGATGGTGGCCATGGCCGGCCGCGCCGCCAGACCTTAGCCCCACAGGCGGGGCACGCGCCCCGAGCACTTCGAGAAGGCGCTCGAGGCCCACTGCCCGTTCCATGGAGGGCAGGCGTAGCACCTCCTCAAGGACTGCCCACTATCAGAGGCTACATCTGTGGCACCCTTGGCCAGCAGGGTAAGGCCCAGAAGCCTACCTCAAAGGCCAACGAGCTGACAGATGGCGCCTAGGAGGACGACGCCGAGTTTCCCGAGGCCGACCGCTACCTAATGATCTTCGAGGGCTCCCAGGCGTACGAGTCCCACCGGCAGCACCACATCACCGAGGAGGAGGTGAATGCCGTCCAAACCCTTGCTGCCCCGACGCGGCTCTGATGGTCCCAGACGGCCATCACCTTCGACCAGGGGGACCACCCTGATCGTGTTCAACACCTGAGACGCTACCCGCTTGTGGTCAGCCCGATCGTGGGCACCACGCGCCTCACCAAGGTGCTGATGGATGGAGGTAGCGGCCTCAACATTCTCTATGCCAGCACCCTATACAGGATGGGCATCCCGTGAAGTAGCCTGCGCTAAAGCAAGGTGCCGTTCTACGGGATCGTCCTGGGGAAGGAGGTTGTGCCCCTTGGGCGCATCTGGCTCAACGTCATCTTCGACCGACTAGACAACTTCTGGAATGAACTACTTACCTTTGAGGTGGACTTCCCCGGTGTCTACCACTCTCTCCTCGGCCGGCCATGCCTCACCAAGTTCATGGCCGTCCCCAACTACACCTACCTGAAGCTGAAGATCATCGCCGAGGCTAGCTTCAAGCAAGCCTACTACTGCGAGCAGGACTACGTCGCCCAAGCAGCCGCACTGTCCGCCCCCTGTGATCTCGCTGGCTCCGGCCGTGACACAGGAAGGGCACCGGTGAAGGAGGGAACCAAGGCAGAAGTGACGCCTGGCTGACCAAGTGTCGACAAGGCGCCCGAGACTCCTGGCGGCAGCGATGGCTCTGCTGGCCCCTCCATCCAGGCACTTAGCCCCCTAGAAGGGGCTGACCTGATCGAGGTGAGTTTCGACCTTTTCCCATGAGGGAAGGCCAACACCGAGCCATCCGCCTAGTAGCTCGCCCCCTCCCCCCGAGCCAAGACGCATCCACCGACCTCCTTCGCTGGCCCACCTCTCCAACAACAAAAACCAAGATAAGTCTTGTTCTCCCGACCTTTCTACTCTCCTTGCCTCGTTACTATTTTCCTCTTCCCGAGCGACTTCAGTAGACGCTCATCTGCATCGAAGGAACATCTAACTTATGAACTGTTGCTCCTTTTCTCTGAAGGAAGGCTGCGACCGAAAGCCCCCGGGCGAGCGAGGTCGGGACAGATGGACCGAGCCGGACAACAAGGGGACCGGGCCAAAGATCAGTGAGCACTAATATGACGGCCTCGACCGTCGTGTTACCAGCTATGTGATCTTTCTCTTCTCTTGTGTCCATTTCATTTCATTTATGTCTATCTCCTAATCCTTCAACGGAACGCGTCTCCTAGCCGCACGACGGTATGGGGCCCCTAGAAGGGGCATCACCGAGGGTCTCAAGGCTGGCCCATTGGGCTTCAAGGCTGCCCGAGGCATCTAAAAGTGTGAGGGATGCTCATGGTTGGGCACCAGACGCCTTAACCGGACGCTCAGAAGTGAAGCCGGCCGACCATCGAGCGATGTCCGAGTACCGATCTCGAGCCACTCGTGGTGACCCATCGAGGGAGGCAGCAAGCCCCCGAGCACTGAAAGACAGGCTCGGGAGCTATACGAGTGGCTCGGTCGGGAAGCTGAGGATCTTCCCTCTTGGGGACATGACCAGGGCATGGAATGACCGTAAACTTGGGGTTCTCATGGACTAACCCGCTAGCAGCACGGGCGCGACAATCTTGGCCACCGAGGCCATTGTCATAATAGCCCATCCCAACGAGGGATCTAAGTCTCCGAGCATGACTCATGAGCAATGAGATTACAAACAAAAGTAATTTCATTCATTAATTGGGAACAACCCGATTACAATATACGACGGCAACAACCGCTACAAACGTCGTCACCGCAGCAGCGAGCGCCGTGGTTGCTCGGTCGGGACTGCCGACCGAGCTTCCATGCACGCAGATAGGCACATTGAAGGCCATGCCGGCCACCTGCCCCTACCAGTGCTCGAGAACACGCCGAGGTCAGGAGCACCTCCACACCAGCCAACCTTCACCTCGAGCCCATGATTCCCTACCGAGCTCACCAGCGTGAAGACCCGGCGAGTCCCCGGACCGGTGGCTCTTCCACTGATAAAACGGAAGGACCCCAGATGACCCATGTCGTTGGGATCCTTCCACTTTTTGGGGAAGGACAGCGGGACAGGGACTCGCCCGACCTCGGTGTAGGGAAAGCGTCGGCGCTAGGCGCGCGCGAGGAGAAGATCACGGCTACTCGGGCCACCGGCAGCGCTAGAGGTGCCGGTCCCCCGCACAGCGTCGTGGTTCTGCATCCTCCCTCGCACCGCGCTGTCGGATTCCCTTCGCTGGGATCCTTCCACTCTCGTGGGAGCGATCGTCCGGCAAAGGAGGACAGACTCACTCGGAGGGAGGCGTCGCACTTCATCGTCGCCATGGCCACCTAGAGTTATATCTGAGAGGAAGAGGAGAACGAGCTAGAGAAGGGATAGAGGCGTCGCGCCCCTAGGGGCTTCCCTTTATGGCCCTAGTCGATGCGCTGTGAGCGGCTCCAGGCCCTTCGATCAGCCATCGACGACAAAAAGGGCCACTGTGGGCTAGCCAGGTGCCCCTTCAATCCCCACAACGCGCCTAGAGCGGTTGCGTGATGGCGGCTGCGTAGTAAAGGCGGAGTCAGGGAAGGCATTGACAACGAATCAAGTCCCCGCTCCACCTTCTACCAAGCGCGCCGCCTACTCCGCGCACGTCTTCTCATAGGACTTGAGGGGATCCTACTCCCCTCGGGCCCACTGGTCGCCTTCAACGGCCTAGATCCACGTGCTAGGTGCCACGGCCTCTCCTCCGCCAGATCTGCTTCACGTGGCCCGACGTCCCATCTCCTAGATGAAGTGGGATGGCGCGGGAGTGCACGCCATAACTCCACTGGCAGGCGTGACAATCCAGGCGCCATCAATTGCCTGCGTGAGATGTCAGAAGGCGAGGCATGTCCAGAAACCACCTCGCCCGCTGACAAGGAGGCCCCATGATAGCCATGCAGGCTACGCCAATTCCCTAGACGGAGAGCTCGACCTCCCGATCGATGGGCGCCCGGGCGGCATGCCTCCAAAACCAACCAACTCTCCGGAGTTGGGTCAGGATCCACTAAGTGATGGACCCAACCTGGGCTCCCAACAAGCTTGGCGCGCTCCCCGCACCCCGACCTATGACTGCAAGGGTCGGCCCGAGAGGATCGGGGCCTACTACCGACGCCCTCAGAAGGGCGTGGCGCGCCATGTGGTCAGGTGGCCCTAAGCCAGTTAGATGCTCTCAATCAACTGACCCAGTACAGGCCCAGACTAGAAAGGAGGGTGCCCCCAGGCCCAAGGTCGGCAAATCCCAGATGGGTTCGCTGAACCCTCACTCGGGCCACAGGCACGCGCAACATAGGTCGAAAAAAGAGGTCAGCACCACCATCACTCGGCCCTGACAACCGAGCATCCCCATCTCACTTGGGAGGGGCCCCACAAAGGGCATGGCACTCTCGTCGACGGAAGACATTCCCACCATAGCTGACTCGGTCTATAGAAGATCAAAACCAGCCCTTCATCGCCATCACGAATCTGATCAAGTGAGTCCATGAAGGGCTCGGGGGCTCCTGACGAGATCCTAACATATGGTTATGTTAAGCCTCGGGATCAAAGGTTCCTGACCGAGAGACCCCCCGACCGACCCTTCCAGGATCGCCCGGGAGCTCGAGAGCTATACCCATCGGGTACGCTCGCGCGTACCCTCAGACCAAGGAATCCGGCCAAGCCTGAGCACGACCGCCTTCGCTCGGGGCTCGGGGGCTCGATCGAACCTTAGGCTCCTGATCGATGGGAGCTTGGACCCGGTCCTTTGCCTCCTCCTAGCCTCTGGCACCAGCCAAGGCCAGGGCACAAGAAGCTACACCCCGAGCTACTAAGGCTCGGGGGCTCCCTAGCACCGCACGCAAGCACGGCGCTGTCAACCACTCTTCCGATAGGGTCATGCACGGGGCGTGATGCAAGAAGACAAACTCCTTCGTGGTCTCCAGGGGCTCGGGGGCTCCTAGGCCTGCACGTCAGCCCCTCGAGCCGGCCTCCTCCTTCGCCACCAAGAAGCCTCTAGAAGGCGCACCCGGGGGAGGCCGGTCCAAGCCGACACAGCCTGACACTAGACGTGTCTGAACAGAGCAGCCGGACGACGCTCAGGGCTTCTTCGGCTCTACGACATCGCCACGGTCCACAGAGCGCCGCTGCGAGACCCTCCTAGACTCTGGCGCATGTAGACCATAGGCACAACTACCCCAAACCGCCATGTACCCGACCTATCTCGTTATATAAGGGATAGGTCGGATCCTAAGAGGGGGTGGACGATCTGAGATAGATCATTTGCATCCTCACAGTTCCGCTCGAGCTCTGCATCGAGAGCAGAGCAACCCAGAGAGGGGCACCGAGAACTCCTCTACCGATCCGCCGTCTTCCTCCTTTCCGACAAGGGGGAAGGCTCCACCGGCGACGAGGCGACCCTACGATCAACACCGAGCTATCTCCTATCAAATCTCTCTTTTCTCCTTTACACACTATTGTAAACCCCCCCCCCCCCCCGATTTTGGGTGCTCTTGAGTATAAGGACTATCAGCTGCTGGACTTAGGGCATCGATTGGCCCGAACCAGGATAAACCGTTGCGTCCCCTCTGTGATTCTTATGTTCTTGAGTCCACCCGAGCCACCGGAGACACGCACTCTGACACCACCTCGAACAACAATGCTTGCCGCAGTTCCGACCCCACGACACTCCCCCATAATATATCCATTTGAATTGAATTCGAACTTTTGATAGATAAATTATTTTGCATATATTAATTTGTGGAGCCCCCCTATAGTTTGGAATTTGTGGGGTGCCCAAACATGTGTGAACATGATAATTACGAACAATAGAAAAAAAAGAAATAACACATCATCAATACATGAGTACCTAGGACACAACTCTAGCAAATAGTTAAAGATTAAAGTTCCAATCCTACAACCAATCATCACACACAAGTTTCATGTTCCATTACATCCCGAGCCATATGATAGATAAAGATATGAAAGATACAACTCGACGATGCAACTATACAGATGTCTAAGGGAATATTGGCGTGGTGGAGAACCCAATAAAGGCCACCAAACAAACCCTAAGGCAAAGGTGAGAGATCCAAAGAAAGAAGGGCTGTGCGCTAACTAGAGACTCGACTTGAGGAGTCATAGCTACTAGTACATATTCTATCATGAAAAAGCGGTCCTATATAAAAATGGATAATAATTAATATCAAAATATACCAATAAAAACTCATGTTGAACTTTAGACAAAGGAAATCCAATGGAAATAGTTTTGGCTCATGGCAATCCCTTAAATTATACTATATGATCTACTAGAATTATTAAACTTGGCAATATGTATTATCTTACTATTTAGCTGTCAAAAGAAATTAAACCCCCACTTTAGTTGTCGAGGACCAGAAATTACAAAACTAATCATAGAAAATAAAATAAAGGTATGAGAATACATGCATGTTTATAATAAATTACCCAAGACAAGCATTATGCAAACATTAACCTATAAATACCCTTGTACCAATTTCCTACTTATTCCATTATTAAAGAAATACAAGGTATAGCGATTACACAAAAGTTAATAAAAAATCCCTTATACATAGTTTTCATGCTATTATTAAAGAAAATGAAGCCAACTATCTCTTTTTCACCCTCGCTTAATAGTCCAATGTTGACTTTGAGATGATTAATAGTGGCAATTTAGATTATTTTTTCATGTAAAGTATATTAAAAACGAAACATTCTTCAATATGAGAGTTTTAAAAATAAACATAAAAAGTATCTTCTTGATATTCGTTAACTGCTTGAGTCTTTCTCTTGGATCAAAAGGAGATTCAAATAAAGTTACAATTCAAATTACATGTTGATATTAAACACAATAGGAAAAAATAAACTTAGTTCTACATAAAGTTCATAAAATAAACTTAGAAAACAATAACAAAAGATAGAGCCGATATGGTAGAATAGCCAATGCATTCAAATTTGGAGAAATGCAAGCTCGTCACCCGGAAGGAAAACTAGCGATGCATTTTTGTTCTCTTTTCCTCGTGTCTATATGAGTTGCTAATTGGATGCCCACTCTACAGTAGTGAAAAGAGATGACTGACCTATGAGGAACCAAGATTAGTGATGTAAAAAAATAGCAGCAAATAGATCCATACCACATTAATGTTATTTTTTTTAGAAACGGACATTAATGTTATTGATGCAAACAGTAGTTGCTACTTGCAACATGCTTAAACCCTTCGCTCATGGTTGGTTCAATGACTACTCTTAGTGAAAAAAAATGCAAAAAAGAATATTCACTTCAAATTAGGAGATGAGTAAAAATGAATGAGAAGGACGCAAAGTAAGTTGCAATAGTGGGCAATATACACTACTACAAAATCTTTCCAAAGGCAGGCCTGGGTGGGCTCCACCTACCTTGCCCGCTAGGCGGGCCCAAAGCTAAGGCTCGCCTTTAGAAAATGTGTTATAGAGATCATTTGGAAGAGGCAATTGGGCTTGCCGTCTGTGCAAAGCCATTTTGCCTGCCTCTTAAATTAGTGTTTACTCCCTCCGTCCTGAAGTATAATGCATTGTGACTTCTAAAATTTGTACTGAAATATAATGCATTTTATGTAATGGCTATGTATAGATTTGGCAAAATTTGTGAAAAAGGAAACCATAATTTGAGGAGCAACTCCTTAATCGGAATAATCCATGGATACATGCGTCATTTGAGAATGCACTATTTTATAGGAAGGAGGGAGTATGGAGTAGTGATGCTAGCAATGTAATTGCACAAGCCACTTTTGTAGTTATTATTTAGAATGGGAATTCTTTTGGGATTTTGCAATGCAGCATTGATAACTCAAGGAAGCTGCTCCACGCCTAGGAAGGCAGGAGGAACAGTATAGGGTGGGGGTTGAAGGACGGGAGATTGGGTTCTGCATGTTTACGCTATTTAACTAATAATTAGGACTTTGTTTTGTTTATTTCAAACTTAGGGCGCATTTGACTAATATCTTATCTCATATATGCTGTATAGTTTGAAAAGGTCGAAACTGAGGTGGTCCGTAAGTGGGAAAACGGTACATTGGAGAATATCCTTGAAGAACTAAAGGATGAGTTACAAAGGCAAAAAGAAATCAAATTATTAAACTGATGCTGGGGCCATGCGTTGATACTGGCCTGGACTATATATATAGTTATCTGGTCCAATGAAGTTAGCTACATTTCATGTGTTTCTTGTTAATCCCGATAGACGGATTTGGTTGTAATAATTTGACGCGCTTCTCAGGAGTTGCACACTTTTAGTTATCCACTGAACCATGCAATCTATGTTCCTCGCAGTTACTCTCAAGCTCTCCAAGATTTGTAATAATTCGATGCTCCTTATGGGTTAACCACAACTGTAAAAGGACCATATAATGCAATGTGTTGCTCTCCATCAGATGATTGAGCCGGCTCATAGTCAAGCGTTCATGTTCACTACAAAAATTCTGTTGATCCATGATGGATTGCTTTCGTCGCAAAAGCCCCGAAATCCTTCATAGAACGCCATCCGTGACGGAATTTTTTTTGTCATGTATCGAGCATCATAGATTGGCTGCGAGCCATCTGTGACGAATTTTGACCGTCACGGATCCCCTGGATGTCCACTTAGCCCACTCTGGGCCGGGCTGAGCCCGTAGTCTGTGACGAAATTTTCCGTCACAAATAGGATCCACGTAGGATTTTTTTCCGTCACAGATTTAAGTCGCCACGTAAGCGCCATGTGTTCACCAAGGTGTACGCTGACGTGTCATCGGTGCCACGTAGGATTTAGCCTAGATTTTTTGAGGCCCAATTTGAGTTTCCAGGAGCTTTCGGCCCATTTTTACGACCAACTGATTTTTTTTTTGTTTTGGGCCGATATGATTTTTTGGGCCTTTTTCGGCCTTTTAATGGTCATGAAGCCCAGCTCAAATTGGGCTGCTACTAGATTTCAGCCCAACTAGAAATGGCTGATAGCAAAATAAACATATTTTCATCCTTAATTTCAGCAAAATTAATTACCATTCATCATTACTTAACACATGTTCGCATCATCATTGATTAACACATGTTCTCGTCATCATTACTTAATACATGTTCTCATCAGAAATATTCCAGATCACCATATAATTACAACCTTCACATCTCATACAGCATAATTAAGACCTGTCCAAAAGCACATGACAGTACCCAGCAGCCACCAAGGCATTGGCCACTCCAGCATCAAAATTTTCATCACAACAAAAGGAGCTAATAACTAGCTCAGCAGCAGCAGGAGAAGAAATGGCACTTTGCCCACTACAGCACCATAGCCAAGCAGCAGCAGCAGAAATGATGCAACAAAAAAACAACAATGTTGCCAGGAGACCTAGACCATCTTACCCAGTTGGCCAGGTGTGTCCAATCTAACTTAACAGAAGGTCAAATTTTGCATTAGTCTCAGCTTGGTTCCTTGCCATCTCCTGTTTGTCCACCACCCTTGCTGGCTCAGTTTCTTCTAGCTTCTTCGACAACTCATCCAGTTGCGATTTGAGCTCAGCATTTGCCAACTTCTCTGCAGATAGTTACTCTTTAAGTGTGCCTTTCTGTTTGCACTGGATCCCCACATTCTGCAGAAATGTGGTTTTCTTGGTGTTCTTAGCAAGCACACCCGCAACTACCTCAGTCACGGAAGGGGCCTCTTCATCTTCTGCATGTGCGGAGAGCTTGTTTTCCATTTGATCCTAGTAGTGCAAGTAAAAACACATGGTTCATGAGATACAGCAAAAAACAATATTTTGGCTGAGCTTTTTTGGAAAATTATCTTCCAATAGCAAGCTGGACATCTGGTGTGTAGCCTTTTTTTACTGTAGTGGCACTCCTTGAACATATCCACTGCATCAGGTTCCTGTTCTTTGTATTTGTCTCCCTGTAAAATGGTCACTATTAACAAACATGTATGCAACACTTAATTGAATGTGGAAAAACAAGCAACTTGCATGAGCATGTGATCATATAGAAGCAAAGTGTCATCACATTAACTAGGCATAATTACACATCACATTAGTCAGCAATCCAATTTGTATCCTACATTTTTGCCTTTCTATTGCAACTTACATGTGCTTCTGAAATCTTTAATAGAAACCATGTAGCATAATTCTCAAAACATATGTGCAAGATGCAGTAACTTACCAAATTTTCCAAATGCACCAAGTAGCTGCGTGAGCCAGTTGTTTGATGGTACTTGACCTTGCTTCGGTTGGTTTTGTTCAGTTCAGAGTTCTCCTACACCATAAACAACATCCATGTTAAACAGGCATCTAAATTAGCATATAGGAGGCAAACTTTTAGCACAAAATATACCATTTTTTTGGAGTTGCCCAAGATTCGACAAGTTGATTCCAGTGTGTATCAGTCATACTTTTGTGAGGAGAAGTTTTTCTCACCAAATGGAGCGGGTAAGGATTAAAGTACATCATCTTCAGATGTAGCGATGCTGGCGAACAACTTTCTTCATCATTTGGGCACAAGCAATTTTAACATGAGCACAATTTATGTCGATATCAAACTTTGCCTATTCAAATCAAAGAACACAAGAGTATTAGCAAGGGAGCAGCTCTAGCCTATTCGTTAATGTTAAGGGAGCAGCTCTAGCAAAGATATGCATGGAGTAGGCTAATAGTCCATATAAATAGGGTAGGTCTCCTCTTAGGCATTGTACATGGTGTTTCTAAAACACTGCTGCACAAAGTTTGAACTCTTTGTCAATAAAGGCATCATAAGTATGCACACCCTTCCAAAGCTCAATCAATTCTTCAACAAGAGGCTGTAGAAATAATTCGAAGTCTTTCCCAGGGGAAGACGGACCTGGAATCAATAGAGCCATCATTAGATTGGACTGATCCATGCATGCCCATGGTGGAAGGTTGTATGGCACAACAAATACAGGCCACATATTGTACTTCGTGTTAAAATTGCCAAAGGGATTGAATCCATCAGTAGCTAGCCCAAGTTTGAGGTTTCTAGCTTCTTCGGCATAAGCTGGATATTGCCTGTCAAAATCTTGCCATGCCTCACCATCAGCTGGATGACTCATTTCCTTCTCACTAGGCTTCCTCTTTAACTTGTGCCATTGTGCTTGTTCTGAACCCTCCTTGGTTAAGTTTGGTGCTTTTTTTTTGCCCAGTTTTTATGCACGACAAAACAGCTGGGCCAAAATCCAGTGCGGAGTTAGGCGCGGCAAAATGAAAAAAAAATTACTTGTCGGTTGGCACTCAAGGAAGCTGGCACTTGCTTGAGTATTTCCAAATACACTCAAGTAAATACATATTTTCTTGAGTGTATGTAATAACACTCAAGAAATATACATTTCCTTAGGGGTTTTTAGAAACCGCCAAGGTAATATATATTCCTTGAGGGTTTAATCTCGCCACTCAAGGAAATTGGTGACCCTCAAGGGTATTCCATTTTGTGGTAGTGCTAAGCAAACTATCTAACCGATCAACACCATTGTTGTCCTTCTCAGCCACATCAATGGAACCCTCATTAGTGTCAAAAACAGGAACAGAAGCAGGGACTTCATTAACATGTACACTAATGTCCTCTCCATGATGTACCCACCGAGTATATGTACAATCCATGCCATTCATCAAAATGTGATTCTTCACATTGGGCTGATGCAGGTACCTCTGATTAAGGCATCTAGTACATGGGCAGAGAATCTCATCATCCTCACCAAATTTTTCTTTAATGAAATCCATAAATTGTTTGACACCATTGACATATTCAGTAGAAAATAGTGTGTTGTGCACCCAACTTCTATCCATCTGAACATGCATTGCGAAAACACACAATTTGATAAGCGTGCACACAATTCATATGCTGCATTATAAGAAAATCAGAGAGAAGATGGCATACATGGCAAGTATGGAGGAAGGCAGCCAGCAGCGGGAAGTCACCTTGCAGCAAGGCAGCAGGTGCCAGGAAGGGACGGTGGAGAGCGATTGCTGCAGCTGCAGTTTAGCCCATAGATCCAGCTGCCTTCCTCTGTCAGTGGCCCACCACGCGACTCGCCGTCGTCGATGGATTGGGGCGGCCGCTTGTCGAAGCAGCGCGATTCGCCGTCGCTGGGCTGGGGACGACCGCTCCTCGCCGTGGCGTGGTCTGTTGTCGGAGTGGCACGGCGAGGTGTGCTATCGGAGCGGTGCGGCGAGGAGTGTGTCGGCACGGCGTGGCGAGGTGTGTGTCTGCTGTCGGAGGGATTCAGGGATTAGGGATTACATTGCTGAAGTCAACGATGTTTCAATATGAGATATGTATTCTAGTTTCCATCACAACAGAACGAAGTAGTGCATGGATCAACACAATTCTTGTAGTAGTTGGAGCCAACCTTGAGAGTTTGTTGAGCGTGTTGAGGAGCGCATGACTGGTCCAGAGTTTCTTTGGACATAGAACGAAGCTAAAATTTTGGGCCTTTTTATATGAACATGATAATATTACTAGTACTACCCATTGGTAGTATATACACAAAAATATACAAAATGTTACTAATAAGGAGTTAACTGAATGCAAAAGCAATATTCATATGAAATAATTTGTATACATATTAAATTACCTCAGAAATTTGTTCTAACGTTCCTTGATGCGATGTCATCGATGATGGTGTCAATATCAATCTCATCTAACAATCGCTTCTCAATGCATAATGTTGTCAATCCATTTAAACTCTCTTGCCACATTGTACATCTTAAATAGTTCTTCAGCAATTTTAATTTTGAGAAGCTTCTTTCAGCTAATGACAGTCACTGGCATAGTAAACAAGATGTGATAAGCAATGGAAGTACTAGGATAACAATCACCTTCTCTAACAAACTCAAAAATATCCATAGCTGTCATTTCTCTATCTGGCAAAGCGGATTGCAGAATCCTTAGCTTAAAAATTAGATCATTTAAATCAATGTCAGATGAGCCATTATGAGAGAAAGCTTCTGTCAATGTAGTGCAATACAAATTTAGTTCAGGACCATAAGGATTGTAAAAATCTAGAGAAACAATTAGTAACTATACAATTTCATAAAGTAAGGATTAAATAAACTAGCAAATTTGCCGGTGCGTTGCAACGGGAGTATCAAATATTAACAGAAAATAATGACATAAATGATACATATCTATTTATGTTTTATCTTTTTGATAAAATCTCAAATCTATAATTTATTTTACATGATCAACATCCGTAATATAAGTTCATCTTGGCAATAATATGATAATGTTCAATTAAGCCTGTGCCAAATTAAAATTCAACCTTCATGACTTTTTTCTCCCGTCGCAAAGTACAAAAATTATTTAAACATAAATATATATGTGCTGCCGCCGCGGGCACAAGGGCAAGCTCTGCCACCGCCGCCACGAGCGTGATTCATCCCCAGCAGCAAGGGTAGAAAAATAACCAAGCTAAGAAAATCAGAATCATAAAAATCAAGCGGGACAACAATACACCAAATATTATGGGCTGTGGAAAATTATTATGAGCTACGAAAAAATGAGTCCGACAAAAAGGAAACAATCGAGAAAAACAGAAAAAAAAAGAAAAAAGATCCCATGTGCACATGGAGATGGAGGGGGACACCGTAAAAGGAGGGGTGTGGAAATAAGAAACGTGGACACATATGATATCCGATGCCATGTGTCCAATTATCTTTGGTTTCTTGGTCTTGGCACGTCTCCTCTCACGCCATGTATCCAATTTTCTTTATGCGCCTCGTTTGCCCACAGCTCGTGTCCTATTTGCGTTTGGTTTTCTGTTTCAGTTTGGGACATACTTCTTTTAATCCGTGTCCTTTCCGATTTCCAGTTCCGTTTTTTTGTCATGGCGCACATTATAATTTCTTATATTTTTCCATAAATGTAAAAACAATTTAAAGGCTGCCAAGTAAACCCAATCCAAAACAGAATCGAACGTGCATGATTGGATTAGCGGAAGCCTGCCAAGTAAAGAAAAAAAATTCAGGACTCTAGCCACGGAGGGAAATGATTGGATTCACAGGACATTCTTTACCTTTGCTTTCAGTAACTTCTGATAGGGTACCAGAACTTTTGGTTTTCGCAGGACATTCTTTACCTTTGCTTTTAGTAACTTCTGATAGGGCACTAGAACTTCTAGTTTTCGCAGGATATTTTACCTTTGCTTTCTGTAAACTTTTGGACGAGGTGGATGAAGATCTTGTTCTACACCTTGAGTAGCATTACAGCCCTAATTCTCTATTCATGTAACGTTGTTACCTTTTAAGGATCCAATTTTGCCTTGAAATAAATAGAAATCTGGAATATTTGCTCATTAGTCATTTATAATATGTCAATATGCATTCCTAAAGATTGGAAAGTGGGCCAGAAGAACAATACTCTTTTTTTGTTGATCTTGTCCCTATAGTCTGTAGTTGACGTATACTACTTCAAACATTTACTTATTACTACTTTCCAATTCTTATAGTGTCACAAGCAACAACCAGGATCGATGCACTGTGGATACTATGTGTGCGAGTTTCTCAGACATAATGGTAGGTACACCAGCAACCCTAAGAAGGTAAGTAATAGTCAAATGTGATTATGTGAAGTATTGTCATTACTGATGCCGTCTCCATACTAGTTAGTGTGTAAATATACGATGGCTTTATATTTTTGGCAGGTATACAAGTGTGCCCCCACGGAGAACCACCTTTTGAATGAAGAGCTTATGAACATTTGCGATGAATTTTGCTGGTTCATCATGAAAGAAATAATTCACAAAGATGGGAAGTATTTTGATCCCGATGGTGAGTTAGCTAAACCAGAGTACCGAGATCTTGTAGATATTGACAGGCTAGAGCTAAACCATGAGGATTATTAATTAGAGGTCATGGGTGGAAAACTTTGTTGTAATATTACACTTGGGTGTGATAACTATATATGGTGGATTTATAATTGTTTGTAATCTGCCATTACACCTTTCATGCATGTAGAAATAATTGCCTGTGATTTATATTTATAATTGCCTGAGATCTATGATTGTTTGTGATTTATAAACACTGGCGGTAATTAATATGGCGCCAAAATTTGAATTTTCAAAATCATTTTCAGTGGTGGCTTCATAGCAAAAACGCCTGTACAACAACACATTATCACTGGCGGTTCCTGCAAATAATCCGCCAGCGTTTAATGCATTTACACATGTGGTGCACAAACGGAGCCGCTTGTGTAAACAACATTATCACTGGCGTTTCCTATAAAGAATCCGCCAGTGTTAAAGGCTTTTCACAGGCGGCGCTGTTATGAAGGCCGCCTGTGTAAACATGACTAGCACTGGCGGTTTCTGTATGTCGGCCGCCAGTGTTAACAATTACACTGGTGGTTGCGGTAAGTCTGCCACCTGTGAAAAGAGCATTTGTACAGGCGGTTATCTTACGTGAACCGCCAATGAAATTTCATGAACACTGGCGCATCTTAAGTAGCCGCCAGTAGAATTCTTTATTTCCACTGGCCTTTGCCACTGGCAGTTGCGTCAGCCACCAGTAGAAATACCTCTGGAGCAATACCTCTGGAACCGCCAATACAAAACTGAGCTGTACTAGTGTAAGGACCTATCTGGGTTAGGATTAGAATTTGTATTCAGGTGTCCAAGCCATACATATGTCAGGACTAACAAAGATAGTTTCCAAGAGTTAGTTAGGGTGGACCGGACGAAAAAATGGATGGAAAGAAATTTTGTCTCTTTATTATTACTAGTAAATATGCCCATACGTTACAACGGGACATACAATTTGTTACGCAGTGACGGTGCTAATGCATGTAGCAGCATATATATGCGTGCCATACATGTATACGTGAACTCCTGGCTATGATGCATAGAGCCTCAACCCAATCGGGGCGTCGACTCCGTTGACGATAGGCCTTCATCGATCGATTGTAGCTGCCACTTCACACCTTGCCGTAGTCCGGGTGGGCTGCGGAGCTGTGGTTGAGCAGGCTGCAGGCACCTGCATTCGACGGGGATGTAGTGGTCTTCGTGTATGGGTGGGAGGGTGATAGTCTCTCCTGTGAGCGGATGCCACAGCCAGGCATCGGAGACTTGTCCGAGGCCGAGGATGAGCAGTCCTTGAGTCATCCTAAAGCAAGAGTTGTTTTTCGTGCGTCGTCGGACGATGCTCCGCTCGGACAGTCTGCATATGACCATCTTTGTGGTTGTGGTAGCAGCAGCAGTAGAGTCTGCTCTCTGCTGGATCATCAACAGAAGAGCATCCTCGTATTCGTAGACGAGCAAAGGCAGGGAGGCAAGGCAAGGACCTGTCTCGGTGGCTGCTGGATGTAGCTGCTAGTCCCGCTCCCACCTTTGTTCATCATCATGCCCATGATGGCTGTTTTTGTACCCGCTGCCATACATGATTCGAATAACAAGTGTATATATATAAGTATAAATCAAAACAATGATGGGAAAGGAGAGCAGGTATATAGATAGTCACTACCGGAGTCGCCCCCTTTGCCGATGGCTGGCCGCCGTCGACAAAGGCCAGATTGCCATCGGCGAAGGCTTTGCCGATGGCAAAGTGACGTGGCCATCGGCAAAGCCCCGTCGGCAAAGAATCCATCGGCAAAGGGGTCTTTGCCGATGACCACGTGTCAGGCCGTCAGCAAAGATTTGCCGACCGCCACGTCAGCCATCGGCAAAGACGCCACGTCAGCCGACGCGCCGTCAGGCTGACGGCGTCTTTGCCGACGGCTGACGTGGCATGGCCATCGGCAAAGACATTTTATTTTTTTCTCCAAAAATTCTTTGCCAATGGCCGGCCGTTGGCAAATAATTTTTTTTATTATTTTTTATAAAAGAAAACTGAAAACCGACTTTGCCGACGGCCGGCCGTCGGCAAACCTTTGGTCAATTTGCCGACGGCCGGACCGGCCGTCGGCAAAGCTGGGCTTTGCTGACAAAAGTGCCCAGCTTTGCAAATCTGGGAATTTTTTTTGTTTTTTTTTCTGTTTTCTTGCATCCGCACCACATTTTATGTCATATATAGCATATAACCCACATTGCATCTCATATATTCGCAACAATATATAATTTAAACCACATTTCAGCATTAAATTCAAAAAACATGTCCAAATTCTCCGACACATGTCCAAACTGCATATAACACATCCCAAATCATCCACACATATCCATACACGTCCAAAATCATCCACACATGTACCTAGCTCGTGGCGTCGTCCCCAGGGGTCCCAGAGCCTCCACCTTGCTCCCACACAGACCAACTCGGATGCGGCGGCTGCTGCGGCCAAGAGAAGCTTGCAGGACCAGGGTGCCCCTGCGGCAGTGGACGAGGCCAGCCGTACTGCTACGTGGGGAAGCTCTGGTAAGGTGGCCAGCCGTGCTATGGAGAAGGACCCAGTGGAGGGCTGGCACCCGGAGTCAGGTTCGAACCCGCCGACTGTGGCTGCACAAAGACCAAGTGATGTAATTAGTATCTGCAGGATGACCGCACAAGCTAAAGCAACAGGGAATATACTCACCGGACCAGGTACAGGAACAGGTAGTGGGACTGGTGGTGGAGCGAAGAGCGAGGGAGGAGGCTCCTGCGTTCCCGGGATCTGGGACCAGAAGTAGCCGGTCAGGTCCGCCAACTGACGCTGGTAGTGCTGCACAACTGCCGCCAAGTGCTCCCGATGGGCCGCCTCCTGCGCTTAACGCAGCGCCTCCTGCTCCTGATGCAACGCCTCGTGCCTCGTGTCCGAGGCCGCCTGGCTGGCCGCCAGCTGTTCGACCGTGGCCTGCAATATTACACCCGCATGGTTGATGGTATGTGAAGCAAATGTACATCATGTGTTTAACGAGTGAACGACGAATGAAACTCCACTCACCTGAAGTGCCGTGATCATCTGCGTGCTGCTCGGCTGCCGAGGCGCGATGGGGATCTGCGCTCCGCCCCTTCGCCGGTCTTCTCTATGGAGCTCGGTCAGCGTCTGAACAGCGGACGGCTCGATGGCGCTGGTGGCCATAAAGTACCGGCCGTGCTGCTTCCCTCCTCCCAACCTCATCATGAGGTCAGTGTCCAGGGGCTCGATGGTGGGGTCGAACTCAGGCCCATGGCGCTCGAGAGCTGCGGTGGCGTACTTGGTGAGCTTGTCGTAGACGATCGGGCTAGTGTACGCCTCGGGCCCGTCCGACGAGCTGTAGACGGTGGAGGGCGCTTTCGCTTTGCCCTTGTGAGCGAGGGCCCACCCCGTGAACTTGTTGACTTGCTGCCCACCATGCGCCTCCGACTGCAAGGAAAACACAAACATGATTACAAGTAGTGACAATTGAGCGCTATAAGAAATGGTTCAACAGAAGCATACCCATCTCTCCATGAAGACTGGGAGGACCTGGCTCCCTTGGTGGTGTGAGACCCCTGACCTCTCGATCTCTGCCAGGCGTTTCCCCCGACGCTGTCTGCGCTCCTCGTACACCGCCGGCGTACGCCACCCTCTGACGATTGTACGCCAGCAGTCCTCGTACTTGCTGCACCAGCCCGGAGGCATCTGCATGACATTCAAGTATTTGATATTGCAGATAATGAATTCAATGTGTCACGTAAGGAATCATAGCGGATGTTTCCTACTTAGTTACCTGCATGTACTGCTCCTCGGTGAGGTCGGTCTCCTCTTGACATAGCATCTCCCTGACTTGCAGCTTATGTACCCTCTCCTTCTTCACATTGGCGTAGTAGCTGATGACGGCCTGGGTACGCGCCTCGTGGTACATGTCCTTGAGCCGGTCAACACACACCAAGTCCTACTGCCGCGATGCCCGCACAAGGTCCTACCCCTCCTCCAACTGGAAGTACAACTGCACACAGGCATCAAACATCATTTTATTGTTTGAAAAAAGTCCAACGAATGCGTAGTATTGAGATATGTGGTGCGATGCAAAGACTCACCTAGAACTCCGTCTTGATCTTGTCAGCAAGGACTTCGTCAGTTTCGACGTCCTTGACAAGGAAGAAGTGGTGCCATTTCTCGGGCACGATCTCCCTACCCTCGACGGTGACCAAGCCAGGGTAGTGCTTTTTAATCAGCAGGCCCTGGATGCTAGTAGCATGGCGTGAACAGTTCTTGGCCGTCAACTTTGCCCAGCCCCTGCACGAGTCATTAACAATAATTGTTAGTCTGCAGTTTGAATTTAAAAATGTCATATAAACAAGTAGAAAAATCAACAATGGTTACTTACTTGCTCGCGGGCCGAATCACCGGGTGGTCGTCAGGGCGCGGCAGGTGCTCAGGGAGCCTAGTGGGCCCGCGCTGGTAGGGCTTGCCCGAAGCTGAGGAAGTCGAGGTGCCCACTGTCTGCCCGAAGTGATCACATGTGGAGATGTCTGGGTTTTGGCCGTCCGACGTCACAACTTGCTCGAAACTTTTTGAATTTTTTACCATAGCCTCCACATCCGATGACCACACAACTCGTCAAGTTTCATCAATTTCAGACTTCGTTTGGATTTTATATAATTTTAAAACACCTTCCGTGCACGTAACTCCCCATGTTACAAGGCCAACATGGTCGTAATTTCATGCGAGGTCCTGGATACGTCATCAACATACTCCGAGCATCATGAATACTGAAAGGATCAAGATGCCCAAGAGGGGGGGGAATAGGATTTTTTTAAAAATTAATTGCAAGAATTAAATCCTATAAGCCAAAATTCACCCCTAGTGCCTACTAGTGTTCCTTGTGGTTCTACCGATAAAAGTTTTGCACCCTAAGTTTCAAATCCTAGTCTAGCATGGCAATTCTAGGAAAGTAAATCAAGCAATGAAAGTAATACAAGAAAGTAAATTGCTTGAAAGTAAAGGGATAGGAACACGGCGATGTTTTCTCGAGGTATCGGAGAGTCGCCACTCCCCACTAGTCCTCGTTGGAGCACCCGTGCAAGGGTGTAGCTCCCCCTTGATCCACGCAAGGATCAAGTGCTCTCTACGGGCTGATTCTTTGACACTCCGTCGCGGTGAATCGCCCAAAATCGCTCACAAGATGAGTTGGGTCATCCACAAGCTCCACCAGATGATCACCAAACTCCCAATCACCACCAAGCCATCTAGGTGATGGCGATCACCAAGAGTAACAAGCTAGAACTCTCACTTGACCACAACAAGCCTAATGAGAAGGTGGATGCACACTTGCTACTCCCTAGTCACTAATGAGGGATTCTCAAACTTTGATTCTCAAATCACTACCCTCACTAGAGCTCTAGCACTTCCTTGCACTTGAAAGGTGTTTCTCAGCTGAACAAATGAGCAAGAGACCTCTAAAAGAGGTGGAGGGGATGTATTTATACACCCCACAGTCAAATTCAACCGTTACCTGCCAACTCAGCAAAATACGCACTGACCGAACGCGCCGGTCGATGTGACCGGACGCGCCGGTCGAACGTAACGGTCGAAAACCTGAACAACACCGCTGAGTGACCGGATGCGCCGATCAGGGGTGACCAGACGCGTCCGGTCATGCAAGGTCCTTACTGTACTTTGACCTGACGCTCGATCGCGTTCGATCAGTGATGACCGGACGCGTCCGGTTAGCAAAGTACCTTACTGGAATGTGATCGGACGCGTCCGATCACTTCCAAGTCGCGTCCGATTAGTTGTTTTACCCTCTGGGACACGTGTCAGCATGATCACCGCGTCTGGTCCTCGCAAGAACCACGTCCGGTCAACCGAGCTGAAGCGCAATAACTGTTAGTACTGACCGGACGCGTCCGGTCGAGACAGAGACCGCGTCCGGTCAAGGGAAAACGGCTCAAACGACTTCGAAACGCGACACAACTTGAACCAATTTGCTTCCAACTAAACTTTGAGCTTTTCCTGAGCTACCTAGTGCTAAGTTTGACAAGTGTGCACCATACCTAAACAAAAGACTCACCTAGGTCAAGCTACTCGCTCATGCCCCCCTTTATAGTACGGCCAAAGGAAAAATCGAAGATTCTAACGACTATTCCGAATGTAACTCAACACCTTGGCATCCGGAACTAACCGTCCTTAATCTTGTCGTTGATCCTTTGAAAACCGAAATGATTTCCATCAAAGGGGCATGAATACCATAGTGCCCAAAGCAGTTATCAACCCCATGACCTAACTTATCAAGGTTTCTGCAAAACACACGTTAGTCATGGTAATAATGCGTTGTCATCAATTGCCGAAACCAACTCTCGGGGCCTAGATGCTTTCAATCTCCCCCTTTTTGGTGATTGATGACAACACTTTGATTCAGAAGATATAAGAGTTGAGGTTTTTGAACATGCTTGGTTCACATAAGCAAAAAGCAATAAGCACAAGGGGTTAGGAATTGCTTATGTGTTCCAAGCCAAGAGGGTGTACTCACAATATAAGATATGAAGAGTTAGTACACATAAAACATAGCTCATATAAAATCGGAGTAAGGCACGGAAGCATAACCTTATGAGCTTGAACCAATTAAGTGACATGATATATAATAGTGACAAGATAGACCACATATGACTCAAGTATCTCACAAGCACACATGTCACAAAATGCAAGTACGGGACAATAAACATGATGCATGAAAGTAGCACACAAAGAAAAATAGAAACCCTCTCTCAAAACTCCCCCTGAATCTACGCTCTCTCCCCCTTTGGCATCAAGCGCCAAAAAGCTAAGGGTCCGATGGGGGAAGGGAACAGAAGCAGTCGTGTCGGGTGCCGAGGTGTGTGAGTGATCATGAACTGTGAAGTATCCTCCTCTGACTCTGAACTGTCAGGCTGACCCTCTGTAGATGCATGTGGTAGTGAAGCAGTCTGGGTCTGTAAAGCAGAAGCAGGGACTAGCGAAGTAGTAGCAACAAGAGTTGTAGTCTCTATCATCTGAGCCTGAAGAGTACCAACTGTGGGAGGATCTATCGAGGCAACTGACGAAGGTACTGTCTCTGTAGTCCCGGTCCCTGTCACTAGAGGAGCCACTGTCTCTGAAGCTGACATCCCTGAAGTAGTCGTAACTGTGGTATGCGAGGGTGTCGGCTGACTAGTCAACTCGCTGTAAGAGGCACTCAAGTCAGTGAAAGGAGTGCCTGTCAGAAGGTGAGGTCTAGGCTGATCTGGTGGAGTGAACCCCGTCTGAATAGGAGTGTAGCTCGGGGACTGAAAGGTCTGGGGAACCTGCTGCTGGGGAGAGGTAAACTGAAAACTCGGCTGTCCCTGACTCTGAAGTCCACTGGACTGTAGTGCTGGAGTAAGGACATACGGTGGTGGAGGAACCCCAACAGTGATGAGGTGTCGCAGGAGCTCAAGATACTGCTGCTGGTTGGCTGCCTGCTGCCTCTGCATCTCAAATTGCTGCCTCTGAAGCTCCAGCTGTTGCCTCTGAAACTCGTCCTGACGAGCCTGAATCTGAGCGAATGCAGCTGCTGTGTCCTGAGCCTGTCGCTGCATCTGAACCTCCTGCCTCTCCTAGACCTGGGTCAACCTCTCAAGAATAGCCACCATGGCTGGGTGTGAGCGGGAGGCTGAGCCTGAACCACCGGCCTCATGGTCGTGAGACCGAGGAGAGCGGTACCGGGGGATAGGCTGGTAGTCCTCGTCTGTGCTATCAGTGGCATCATCCTCAACTGGATCAGCTGGCTGAGCATCTAGATCTGCAAGCTCAGCCTCAGCAAGACCCTCAATGGTCTCGTCCTGCTCAGCTGCTGTCTCTGGAACCTCTGTCCTCTGACGCTGTCCCGGCCTAGGTGCCTGCTCTCTAGTAATAGAAGCCCACAACTGTCGAATGTCATACTCAGGGAATGCAGTAGTGGTATCTGATATCTCAGCTCTAATCTCTGCAGGCAGGTCACACGCAGATCGGATGATGAAGCAAATCCAGTGCGCATACGGTAACTGTCGGTGACCCTTGAAGCCCTCTGCCAAAGTATCCTCCATCTCACATAGCATCAGATCCCAAATATCGAACGGTGTCTGAGAGATGAGGTGATGAACGACCCATAGCTGCATATGTGTCAGACCCTCTCTGTATCCCAGCCTTGGAAGTAGAGTCCGTCTCACAATAGCATCCAGCACTCTAGCAAGGGGTGTCAAGCTGGCAGGTGTACGTCTGGACCCCTCGCCAAATGGCTCACGGAAGCAGGGTCTGATCATGTCTGTGGGTGGCACTGTACCTCCGTGAGGGCATCTCGGTAGTGATGTCTGACCAAAGCACAACTGATGTATCTTCGTCTCTGAAGCAGAGAGTCTGAGAATCTCCCGCACCCTGGTGCTGTACAATCTATGGTCACGGCCTCAGAATGCAAAGTGTATGAACTCATGAGCAGGGTCAATCCAAAGTGAGGAGTAGAACTCTCTGACCCAAATCTCGCAGTAAGCTCCAGTCTGTCCTAGAAAGTCTGACAGACCAGGTAGAAAGGACAGGTGTGGACGGAGCTGCTCACCAACAATCTCAACTAAAGCCTCAAGTCGACAAACTCTCTGAGGTCTGAATGCAATCCCGCTGTCAACATAGGCTCTATAGAAGTCCTCGTGCAGAGGTGTGTAGAAGCCTTCTAAAGCTTGGGGGTCCCATTGAGGTGGGAACCACCGACCAACCTCGACAAACCGAAGGGCCTGCACCTAGCGTGCTGTAGCTCTCCTCAAGTCAAAGTGCTCAACTGGGAGGTGACCTCGAGCCCTTGGAGGTGGACGACCTCCACGACGCTGGCCCTCTGGCCTAGGAGTCACCTGAGCTCACGTACGTCCTGAGCGACGACGCGGTGGAGTCTGAACGGTCTGCTCCTCTGTCTCCTCTGGGTCCTCTGTGGGCTGCTCTACAGGTGCATCCTTTGTCTCCTCTATGGCCTTAGTACCAAGCTGTCGACCTTCAAGATGAAAGCGATGCTCGCCAATATGAATCCCACTACCTCTGCCACCTCTCTCTACTAGCTCTGCTGCATCAGCGACTGCCTGAGCTACTTCTGCCTCTGTGAGTATCCTCTTCCTCTTCTTGACGGCAGTCTTCTGCGCTTGCCATGGGCTACCTCTGTCAACCTGGGAGGACTCTCGTCCCCGTCACTCGGTGCACCACCAGTGTTCTTGCAGCGAACCATACTGACCAACCTCTGAGAAAACTCTAACAGTGAAAGATGATGAACTGACACTCGTGAGGCTTGGCCTCAATCCGTATCCGCAAGCTTGGCCTCGGATTCAAAACTGATCAACTGCCACACAGAACACCGATAGGACTCTTTGTAAAGATAGAATAGATATAGCTACTATAAGCAATATATATTAACTACTAGATAAGTGAGGTCCTTATGAAAGCAAGCATATGGGATAAGAAAAGAATAGATCGCTATAGCTACCTCCAACCGGCAAGAAACGGTGAAAAGATGAGGGACCTTGACGTGCGAGAGTTCCACGGAAACGCCGGATGAGCGCTGAATTGCCGAGACATGCAATAGATGAATTAGAATTTCAACGGAAAGTCACGGCAAACCCTAATTGGAAGATCAGGGCAATGAATTTACCTTCGCGGAGACAAGATCGCACGAAGGGCCTTCGACGAAGAACGACCGGAGAGACGTCACAACACGTCACGACGAGTTAGGGTTAGGTCGACGATGGAGAAACAACGAAGACGACGATCGGAGCCGGTCCGGGGGGGCGAGGCACGGCAAGGGTGCTGCGTGCGGCTGTAGCTGGCGATGGTGGCGCGCGAGAGACCAGTGGAGGAGGAGCAGCTGCGGCGGCGTTGGCTGCAGCAGCGCGGCGGCGGAGCAGTGGCGGCGCGCGAAGCTACGGTGGAGGAGGAGATGGCACGGCGGCGCGAGAGGAGCCGGCTAACACAGCATCGTGGCGAGAGTCGGCGTGGAGGGTTAGGGCACAGCGGAGGCGGTGGTGGACGGATTGAAAAAGGACGGCCGAGAAAACGGATCGGGATGAATCGGTTAAATGAGGGCTCAGATCCGCTTTTAACGCGATGATCGGACACAGTGGTCGCCTGACCGGACGCGGTGGAGCAGCGTCCGGTCAGAGTCCGGTAAGCTCCTGGAGCGATCGGACGCGTCCGGTTAGGGCTGACCGGACGCGGACAGAGTCCGGTCAGAGAACACCCGGGGAACTCAACGCGCATGACCGGACGCGGTGGTGGGGTCCGGGACCAGACGCAGTGGTCACAACGTCGCATCCGGTCCAGCGTCCGGTCACAGATCCTTGAGAATGTCTTTTGGATGACCGGACGCGCTGGTAGTCGCCGGGACCGGACGCAGTGATGAAGCAACATCACGTCCGGTCCAGCGTCCGGTCGCAGTTTAACGCCTTTCTTCAATCCGATCTTCGACGCAACTTCTCCCAATCAAGTTCCAATTCAAAGAGACTCAAATAAACACCAATTGGAACCTGATATGAGTGACCTCACTCAAACCCTCAAGATTTTCAAAGTATTTTGCCTTAGGCTAGTAGTGTTTTTAGGAAAATATGCAATAAACACTCGAGGAGCAACATATGGCCATGCAATAGAGTTTATGAACCCTTGGGAGCGTCAAATGCTCTCTCTATTCATGGACGAACATAGAGGTTGCTCAAAGCCAAACCGAAAAGAAACGACAAAGCAACAACCATGCATATGCAATGCAAAGCGAGAAAGAAAGACTAGGTTGCTTGTCAAGTTTGATCCACAGTTAGGCTTCTTCACTCCTCCAAAGGAGGGTTATCGTAACCGTATTAGACAAGTTCTAGAGCATTGCGGAAATTTAAACAGACATATAATACAATGCAATGCAAGGGACAACACAAGCTCATTTTTTAAAGTTTCTAGAATCAAGCACATTTAGTTCACTTCTCAACCTACAAAAGGTAGCCTCATCCAAAGGTTTAGTGAAGATATCTGCTAATTGATTTTCACTTCTTACACCTTCTAGTGATATATCATTTTTAGCAACATGATCTCTTAGAAAGTGGTGGCGGATATCAATGTACTTGGTGCGTGAGTGTTGTACCGGATTATTAGCAATTTTAACGGCACTTTCATTGTCACATAAAAGTGGCACCTTATCAAGAACAATTCCATAGTCTAGGAGGGTTTGCTTCATGTATAAGATTTGTGCACAACAAGCCCCCGCGGCAATGTATTCTGCCTCGGCGGTGGACAAAGCCACACTATTTTGCTTTTTAGATGACCAAGATACTAGTGACCTCCCAAGCAAATGGCACCCTCCGGATGTGCTTTTTCTATCAATTTTGCAACCGGCGTAATCCGAGTCGGAATAGCCAACTAGTTAGAATCTAGCTCCTTTGGGATACCAAAGACCAATGCTTGGGGTGTGCTTAAGATATCTTAAGATTCTTTTTACGGCACTTAGGTGAGGTTCTTTAGGGCATGCTTGAAAGCGAGCACACATGCACACACTAAACATGATATCGGGCCTAGATGCGGTAAGGTACAACAAGCTACCAATCATAGAACGGTAGAGAGTTTGATCAACCGGTTTACCTCCCTCATCTAGGTCGAGATGTCCATTAGATGGCATTGGGGTCTTGATTGGCTTACAATCCTCCATCTTAAATCTCTTGAGAAGATCCTTGGTATACTTTTCTTGAGAGATGAAAATTCCTTCTCTCATTTGCTTGACTTGAAAACCAAGGAAGAATGTAGGTTCACCAATCATAGACATCTCGAACTCCTTCGACATCAATTCACCAAATTCCTTACGATAATCTTCATTTGTTGATCCGAAGATAATATCATCAACATAGACTTGACAAATGAAGATCTCCCCATTAAGCTTCTTGGTGAATAGTGTAGTATCGACCTTCCTAATAGTGAAGCTCTTCTCAATGAGGAAGTCCCGGATGTGCTCATACCACGCTCTAGGGCTTGCTTGAGCCCATATAGCGCCTTGGACAACCTATAAACATGATTAGGATATCTAGGGTCTTCAAACCCGGGAGGTTGATCAACATAGACTAGTTCATTTATGAAGCCATTTAAAAATGCACTTTTCACATCCATTTGATATAGTTTCATTTCATGATGCGATGCATATGCAAGGAGGATACGAATGGCTTCAAGTCTTGCAACGGGTGCAAAGGTTTCTCCAAAATCAAGACCTTCAACTTGAGAGAACCCCTTTGCAACTAGTCTTGCCTTGTTCCTCACAACTAAGCCTTGGTCATCTTGCTTATTGCGGAACACCCACTTGGTTCCAATGACTCTTGCACCTTTTGGATGCTCCTCAAGTGTCCAAACTTGATTGTGGGTGAAGTTGTTCAATTCTTTATGCATTGCATTCACCCAATCCGGATCTTGAAGAGCTTCTTCTACATTCTTAGGTTCAAGACAAGAGACAAAAGAGTGATGTTCAACAAAAGAAGCAAGCTTTTGAGATCGAGTCATTACACCCTTTGTAGGACTCCCTATGATGAGATCTTGTGGATGTGCTTGAAATAGAGGTGAGTGTCTTCTATCAACCACTTGAGGAGGAGGTTGGGGAGCATCAACATCTTGAGCTTGTGCCTCGGCTTGTTCATGAGAGACATGAGTGTCTTCATTTTCAACTCTCTCATTCTTGTCATCATTTTGAGGCACATATAATGAAGATGGTGGATTGACAATTTGTACATCGTCTTCATCATCTTTAGGCTTGATGTCTCCCACCGGCATGTTCTTCATTGCCTCCCTCAATGGTTCATCACCTACATCATCACAATTCTCAATTGCTCCTTGGGAGCCGTTAGATTCATCAAATTCCACATCATATGTTTCTTCAACCAAACCGGTGGTATGGTTAAATACTCTATATGCTTTGGACTTTGATGAGTAGCCAACAAGAAAACCAATATCACAATGTCTTTGGAACTTCCCTAGGTGTTGCCGCTTCTTGTAGATGTAGCATTTGCAACCAAACACCCGAAAGAATGAGACGTCCAGCTTCTTCCCATTTAGCAACTTATAGGGGGTCTTGCCAAGAAACTTTTGTAGGAAGAGTCGATTTGAAGCATAGCATGCGGTGTTGATTGCCTCGGCCCACAATTTCTCTGGTGTGTTGTACTCATCTAGCATTGTTCTTGCAAGGGTGATCAATGTCCGGTTCTTTCTCTCAACTACACCATTTTGTTGAGGAGTGTAGGTTGATGAAACTTCATGCTTGATTCCAATCTCATCACAATAAGCTTCAATGTTTGTGTTGTCGAACTCTTTGCCATTGTCACTTCTAATCTTCTTTATCTTGACTTCAAATTCATTTTGAGCTCTCTTTGCAAACTTCTTGAAGCAATTAGCCACTTCAGATTTGTCATGAAGAAAGAAAGTCCAAGTGTATCTTGAGTAGTCATCCACAATCACAAGACAATAGAGATTTCCACCCAAGCTCTTGTAAGTTGTAGGACCAAACAAATCCATGTGTAGAAGTTCTAACACTCTTGATGTTGACATGTAAGCTTTGGTTGGATGAGTATTTGCAACTTGTTTGCCGGCTTTGCATGCACTACAAGGTTTGTCCTTCTTAAACTTTACATCCTTCAAGCCTCTCACTAATTCTTTCTTCAATAGCTTGTTGAGAGTGTTCATTCCAACATGAGCAAGCCTCCTATGCCAAAGCCACCCAAGTGAAGTTTTGGTGAACAAGCAAGTCATCAAGTTTGCATCTTCGGAGGTGAAATCAACAAGATAGAGATTGTTGTATCTAAAGCCTTTGAAAATCATTTGCTTGTCATCTATCTTTGAAACTACCACTTTATTTGGAGTGAATAAGCATTGATAGCCAAGGTCACAAAGTTGCCCAACGGATAGTAGATTGAAACTCAAGGAAGCAACATAGAGCACATTTGAAAGATAATGATCATTTGATATTGCAATCTTGCCTATACCCTTGACTTTGCTCTTTGAATTGTCCCCAAATGTGATCTTCTCTTGACATTCCCCATTTTCTTCAAGTGAGGTGAACATACGAGGATCACCGGTCATATGTTGAGTGCAACCACTATCAATAACCCAATGAGATCCACCGGTCTTGTAGTTCACCTACACACAAGAGATCAAGCTTTTTGTTTAGGGACCCAAACTTGAGAGGGACCCTTGACTTTCTCAACTAGTAACTTGGCAACCCAAATTTTCTTAGGCCTATTCTTGTTTGGGGGACCCAAGAACATGACTTTCATTTTTCCACTAGAATCTTTTCTAAGCATGTAGTGAGCATTGAAAGCAAAGAGTCTAGCATGCTTGGGCAAGGGTTGTGGTGGTGGAGTTTTGCATTCATGAGCAAAATGGCCCTCTTGTCCACACTCAACACATCTCTTTGGCTTGGGCTTTGACTTGCTTTGTTGTTGTTGAGCTTTGACCTTCTTCTCTTGATTTGCCAAGTAACCAATACCACTTCTATCCATCTTCATAATGGTGTTCATGAGTAGCTCACTTTGCAAGTGTTGACCTCTTGTGAACTTGCTCAACCCAACATTGAGGTGCTCTCTTTCTTTCTTGAGCTTCTTGTTTTCTTCAATGAGCAACTCATTTGGTACTTGCTTTTCTTGTGCCATGAATGCCTTGAGCTTGTTGTTCTCTTTCTTGAGTTCTTCTATCTCATTGACTAGCTCTTGATCATGATCAAGGTTCTCAATAACAACGGTGTTTGTGGTTGTGGCCTTCTCAAGATCTTGCTTTAGCTTCTCAATTTCACTCTTGAGCTTGACATACTCATCATAGTTGTCGGACTCAACCACTTTCTTGCCTTTGCTACTAGAGCCTTGCTCAATGCTCTCAATAATCAAGTCATCACATGATGTGGCTATATCAATCTTAACAACTTGGTTAGTAGCATCAAGTGTTTCAAGATAAATCTCATTAGCAACAACAAGACTATCATAATTGATTTTCAATGAAGTATAGTCATCTTTTAGCAAGTTGTGCCTAGTGTAGAGCTCATCATGCTTCTTATCAAGTTTATCATGTTCATCTCTAAGCTCTTTGTTGAATGTTTTGAGCTCCTTGAGAGTAGAAGACATTTTTGCATTTTGATCTTTAAGCTCAACACTAGTCTTTTGTGCAATCTCAAGCTTAGATGAAAGTGATTCATTTTTATTTTGAAGCTCATCATTTTTATTTCTAGTCTTTCTTATGATCTTAGAGTATTTGTTGAGTAATTTTACAAGTTCATCATAAGAAGGTGCATCATATTCATCATCACTATCACTATCATCATCATCACTCTCATTGGTTTGTACCTTTCATTCACCCTTGGCCATGAGGCATAGGTGAGTAGTGGATGATGACAGTGAAGATGGCGGAGAAGGTGGTGATGAAGATGTCGGTGAAGATGATGATGGCCCAATCACAAATGCGGCGACCTTCTCTTTCTCATCGTCGCTTTCATTACCGGAGGATTCACATGAAGACTCAATGTCGGTGAGCCAATCACCAACAATGTAAGCTTTGCCTCCCTTCTTCTTCTTGTAAAACTCTTTCTTCTTGCCATCCTTCTTCTTGTATGGCTTGTTCATCTTTTTCTCATCTTCTTCATCACTAGACTCATTTTTCTTGCCCTTGTTCTTGTACTTGTACTTGTCTTTTGGAGGCTTAGGGCATTGATGAGATAGGTGACCAAGTTCACCACAATTGTAGCAATCCATCTCGGATATAGGCTTTCTCTTGCTACTTGTGAAGAACTTCTTCTTCTTGCCATCGAACTTGATACCACTCTTGTTGAGCTTCTTTAGCATCTTGGTGGTCTTTCTCACCATGAGTGCAAGTGATGCATCATCAATATCACTTTCACTTGAGCTTTCTTGCACGATCATGGCTTGGCCCTTCTTCTTTTTCTTGTCATGGATAGCTTTGAAGGCCAAGTCCTTCTTCTTAGAAGATGATGAGCCCTCTTCCGGAGTGATATGCATGTACATCTCATGTGCATTGATCTTTCCCAAAACTTGTGTCGATGTTACGGTGGAGAGATCACTTTGGTGAAGCACGGTGACAATGTGACCATACTTCTCAACGGGAAGAACACTCAAGATTCTCCTTGCAACATCCGATGGACTCATTTGAGTGAGCCCGAGAGCATTGAGATCCTCTATAAGAACATTCAAGTGAGTGTACATGTCATTAGCACTTTCCTTAGGAAGCATCTCAAAATAATTAATTTTCTTCAAAGCAATATGATAGCGTTCCTCACGCTCACTCTTAGTTCCCTCATGGAGAGCACAAAGGTTTTCCCACAATTCATGAGCATTTTTTGCATTACGCACACGATTGAAGATATCCTTTCCAAGGCCCCGGTAGAGTGCATTTTTTGCCTTTGCATTCCACCGGTCGTACTTCTCCTCGTCACCAACGGGATTATCGGGATCCTTGACTTCCGGAAGCCCTTCGGTGGTGGCTCTAAGACACCCGACATCTATGGCTTCGAGGTACGCCTCCATGCAGATTTTCCAATATGAAAAATCATCTCCCTCAAAGTTGGGAGGTGGTCCTTCCTCATTAGACATCTTGCTCTAGGCGGTAAAGCCTAATTTAGGAGCAACTCGGCTCCGATACCAATTGAAAGGATCAAAATGCCCAAGAGGGGGGGTGAATTGGGCTTTTCTAAAAATTAATTGCAAGAATTAAATCCTATAAGCCAAAATTCACCCCTAGTGCCTACTAGTGTTCCTTGTGGTTCTACTGATAAAAGTTTTGCACCCTAAGTTCCAAATCCTAGTCTAGCATGGCAATTCTAGGAAAGTAAATCAAGCAATGAAAATAATACAAGAAAGTAAATTGCTTGAAAGTAAAGGGTTAGGAACACGGCGATGTTTTCCTGAGGTATCGGAGAGTCACCACTCCCCACTAGTCCTCGTTGGAGCACCCGCGCAAGGCTGTAGCTCCCCCTTGATCCGCGCAAGGATCAAGTGCTCTCTACGGGCTGATTCTTTGACACTCTGTCGCGGTGAATCGCCCAAAACCGCTCACAAGATGAGTTGGGTCATCCACAAGCTCCGCCGGATGATCACCAAACTCTCAATCACCACCAAGCCGTCTAGGTGATGGCGATCACCAAGAGTAACAAGCTAGAACTCTCACTTGACCACAACAAGCCTAATGAGAAGGTGGATGCACATTTGCTACTCCCTAGTCACTAATGAGGGATTCTCAAACTTTGATTCTCAAATCACTACCCTCACTAAAGCTCTTGCACTTTCTTGCACTGGAAAGGTGTTTCTCAGCTGAACAAATGAGCAAGAGACCTCTAAAAGAGGTGGAGGGGATGTATTTATACACCCCACAGTCAAATTCAACCGTTACCTGCCAACTAGCAAAATATGCACTGACCGGATGCGCCGGTCGACGTGACCGGACGCGCCGGTCGAACGTAACGGTCGAAAACCTGAACAACACCGCTGAGTGACCGGATGCGCCGATCAGGGGTGACCGGATGCGTCCGGTCGTGCAAGGTCCTTACTATACTTTGACCTGACGCTCGATCGCGTCCGATCAGTGATGACCGGACGCGTCTGGTCAGCAAAGTACCTTACTGGAACATGACCGGACGCGTCCGATCACTTCCAAGTCACATCTGATTAGTTGTTTTACCCTCTGGGACACGTGTCAGCATGATCACCGCGTCCGGTCCTCGCAAGAACCGCGTCCGGTCAACCGAGCTGAAGCGCAGTAACTGTTAGTACTGACCAGACGCGTCCGGTCGAGACAGAGACCGCGTCCGGTCAAGGGAAAACGGCTCAAACGACTTCGAAACGCGACACAACTTGAACCAAGTTGCTTCCAACTGAACTTTGAGCTTTTCCTGGGCTACCTAGTACTAAGTTTGACAAGTATGCACCACACCTAAACAAAAGACTCACCTAGGTCAAGCTACTCGCTCATGCCCCCTTTATAGTACGGCCAAAGAAAAAAGCGAAGATCCTAACGACTATTCTGAATGTAACTCAACACCTTGACATCCGGAACTAACCGTCCTTAATCTTGTCGTTGATCCTTTGAAAACCGAAACGATTTCCATCAAAGGGGCATGAATACCATAGTGCCCAAAGCAGTTATCAACCCCATGACCTAATTTATCAAGGTTTCTGCAAAACACACGTTAGTCATGGTAATAATGCGTTGTCATCAATTGCCGAAACCAACTCTCGGGGCCTAGATGCTTTCAAATACCATGTTTCGAATCAAAAAGTTCCATTATTTCATGTACCTGCAGTTCAAATTTAGAGTCGCCGGAAAAATACAAAGAAAAAGAAATAATTAACGAAATATAGTAAAAAACTCAAAATTATCCCAACTTTTGGAGGTGAGTTTTATTAGGTGTAGGAAGGCACCAGAAAAAAAATGGGAAGAAAAAAACAAAAAAAAAGTTCTCTTTGCCGATGGCCGGCCATCGGCAACGAAGGCGGGCCTGGCCGGCCCACAGGCCGCCACGTGGCTCGGATTTTCCGATGGCCTTGCCGACGGCCTGACGGCACGGCCATCGGCAAAGCGCACGGCGTCGGTCGCCGTTTGCCCTGGGCCTTTTTTGCCGATGGCCGGGTTTTGCCGATGGTTGGGCCGTCGGCAAAGATAGGCTTTACCGATGGCCTGTATTTGCCGACAGCCAGGCCGTCGGCAAAGGAGGCCTTTGCCCATGGCCTTTGTTTGCCGATGGTGTGCCTTTGCCATCGGCAAACGATACCGTTTCCGGTAGTGAGTGTAGGTAGCCCCCACACCGAGATATTTGACGTCAGCTTGAGCGCATGCAAGATCCTCCTCAGCTATTACTTAAACCTCTGGTGACTGGTGAGCCGCCCCTCTGCTTGGTCAAGCTCAAAGCAGAGAGTTGCAGTGAGAGCAATAAGGCACGCCGCACGCACGCTAATAGTAACCATGACGCAGCATTCGGCGTGTTCTGGATGCTGGCGGTGTTCCCTTCGGTGCCGTTCCTGCCGATCGGGCGCACAGCGGGGGCGCTGCTAGGCGTCGTTCTCAACTGCTCACGATCGTGTTCCATGTCATCAGTGCCGACAATGCGTACGCCTCCATCGACCACCTAATCCTGGGCCTGCTCTTCGCCACCATGGTCGTGGGCGGCTACCTCAAGAGCATCGGCATGTTCAAGCACCTAGGCAAGCTGCTGGCGTGGCGGAGCCAGGGCAGCCACGACCAGCTATTCCGCGTTTGCGTCGTCATCGCGCTAGCCAGCGCGCTCTTCACCAGCGACACCTGCTGTGTCGTGCTCACCGAGTTCGTGCTAGAGCTCACCACCGAGCGCAACCCTCCCTGCCAAGCCCTTCCTGCTCGTGCTCGCCACCAGCGCCAACATCGGCTCCAGCGCCACGCCCATCGGCAACCCACAGAACCTGGTCATCGCCTTCAATAGCAAGATCGCCTTCCTCCAATTCTTCTTCGGCATCCTGCCAGCCATGCTCGCCGGGATGGGCGTCAACAGGGTCATGCTGCTCTGCATGTACTGTAAGGACCTCGAGGGCGCCGCCTGCAGCCATGAGTATCATATGATGATGCGGGCTCCCTCGTTCGCTTATATAATCAACACAACTCCGTCGGATCATAGTTGCATTGTACTGGAATTAGAATTGGTATCCGCCTCGCTCAGGTCCAAATAGATGCCAAACGTATCTAACGTACGAGACGGTGAAAACAAACGGAAAGCGAACGCCAAACGTGGAAAAAGAAATAGACTCACGAAAGCAAACCAAGCGAACTCTGAAATAAGCCAACAAAAACAAGACTCAATAAAATCGGAGTCAGGAACGGAGTCACCAAAATCAAAGCAAGCCAACCCGTGGAAGCAAACTAACACCAACTATCACGTCATGAATCAAAACCGAACTCATCAAAATCAGACTTAGGAACGAACACGGACGCGGCATATATAAATTGTACCTGACTTTCACGTGGTGTATAGAGAGAGAGGAGAGGGGATAGGTTGCACATTCACATAATTTGTTAGGGAGGGCCAAACCAAAATAATGGTACCAAAAAAGAGGAGAAAATTTTGCCTCTTTATTATTATTATTACTAGAAAATATGCTCGTGCGTTGCTACGGTGAAATAATAACAATTTGCAGTAATAATAATATTACATTTTTAATAACCATCAAACAATGTACAGCAAGGAAAAACATTACATTTTAATAACTCCAGAATGTACAGTAAAATTATAGTTAAGAACAGCTTAGAATGCATGCACTTTAAGTCATATTTAAACAGAACTAACCATATCTATGCATAATACGTCATGGTACTACAAGCTTCTCCACCACATAACCATCAGCACCATAACACTTTCCAGGCCCAAGAGATCCAAATCATGATATTCACGTGGAGCCTCCTATGGTTCTCCAAACTCATTATCATAACTGAATCCACCATTGCTGATCAGATATCAAGCAAGACCGAACATACCTTGCACAAACACATTGCAATCATGATAACAAGCGTAAACATGCAGATACATACCTCTTCCCCTGCCCCTTTCACTTGTTGCGATGATCACTTGTTATGGCTTTTGTAGAAATTCAAATAAAAGAGATTTCATTATTACACTGACAAAAGCAGGGTAAAAGTCCCAATAAACTGCAGCACACCTGCATCTTGGTTGGCTGGTTGTAGTCAGCTGTTGGCCTGGCCTGATCAGATGGTATGGTACGGGTGGATGGTAACTGCAACAAAGAAACAAAGTTATGTCAATGAAGAAAATGGCTGCTATAACTGCAGAGCGAGAAAGTCATGGTCAGCACACCATAAATCTAGCAAACCAAATGCCAGATCTCTAAAATAACAGAATGAACCAAACATGGTCACATGTTATCGTATTATTAGGTACATGGCACAAAAGGACCATTGCAATCGCATGCCTGTCTCAATTTGACCATCTAGATCCTGTGCTTATTACAACTTCGTTTGATTTTTTTTCTAGAGATTGTCATTCACGGATGACTTGCTAAGTTTTCAACCTGTTGCTTCTTGATCTAGCATACCCCAAGACTTGTCCAAATCTTTAACATAAAACTTATCATGCTTACTAACTCTAATTTTTCCGTCGCTCAGACCTCTGTCCCTAGTATCCATCAACTGTGACACCTTGGTTGTCATCTTATTATCCAAAAACTTACTGAAGCATTACACATGATTTAGACAGTTTGAAAATATCAGATTGATTTGAGTCTTGTTTCTGAGGTGTTCCCTTCCATGAGTGCCAAGATTGATCTTAAACAATCCCACATGTCTCCCACACTGCACACAATATCACTTCTGTTTGTGAAACTTCCAGTGCAACAAATCTCCATCTTCATCTAAGGAGGGTTTCACCAAGTCGCTCCACTATGAGGTTTTTGTTTTTTGATAAATAGCTCCACTATCTTCGTCACCATCCCCAAGCCCGCTAGCCAGAATTGTCGTCGTCGTCCCTGAAATCTCGCGAGCATGGGAAGATGGGTGGAGTTCAATTGGAACTTACCATGGATTTGATTTTTCTGATATGATGACTGCGGCGGCGCTGCGCGCTGGATGGCAGATCGGCGGCGGAGCTGCGTGCGAGACGGAGGCAAGGACGGAAGAAACAGCGGCGCTGCGCAACGGAAGGAGCTACGGCGTCGGTGGTTCGTGGGGAGTTGGGGACGAACCACGGGACGGGAGCTGGCGTTAGCCAAGGAAGAACGGTTCACGGGAGTGGGCGTGAGTGCCGGCAGCGACGGTACGCGACTACGCGAGCGCACATGGGCAAGTGGGCCGGCGGTGTGAATGGGCCTATGGTCTAGTGATAGGTCTGTCCAGTGGAACGCTACCCACCAGGGTTTAAACCCTGGTGATAGCACTTTATTCTGGAATTTTTTTCAGAAATTTTAGGGTACACGCACGCGTGCGCGTTCAGTGGTACTGCGCGTTTCCCGCGGACTGGAGGCGGCGACGGCTCCCAATCTCTTCTTTGCGTGTGTATGGATGCGCACGCGTGCGTGTGCGTGTGGTGTGAGTGTGAAATGTGTGAATTGTGTACGTCCAAGTTGTACCCGATCAAAAAAAAAATGGACCGGCGGTTGGGCCTATACGAAATTTATATGGAAGTAGAAGAATCGATCTTCACATTTTTTTTCTTCTTATATGTATGTATAGGTCCTGGATGAATATTCTTGGGTCTCGTATGGCGAAGAATAGACATTGATATTTTTTCTTGCTGTATACTCCCTCCGTCCCAAAAAAAGAGTTATTCTCGTTTTTCAAAAAGTCAACAACTTTTAACTTTGACCAAATATATTTAACAAAATATTAACATTTATGGTATATAATTAGTACCATTAGGTAGATCATTGAATATACTTTCATAATATACTTTTTTGGAGATATAAATATTGCACGTATTTTCTATAAATCTAGTCAAAGTTGATGAAGTTTGACCAGCATGACTCTCGTAGCGTCACTTTTTATGGGACGGAGTAGTAGGTCCTCCATGAATATTTTTGGGTCGTGTAGGGAGCCTCTCGTGGCTTAGTTTTATATCTACTGTCATGAGGCAGATCAGAATAGGATTCATAATGGAAAATAGAGTAATTTCTTTTTTGGAAAGGATTCGATCAGAAAAACTAGAATATGTCTTCTTTTTCATACGTCTCGTATGGAGAAGAATAGATCTTGATTTTTTTTTCTTGCTGTATATAGGCCCTGCATGAATATTTTTGGGTCTGAGCCTGGCTTGTCAGGAGGCAGATCCGAACAGGATTCATATTGGAAAATAGATTAGTCTTCTTTTTCATACGTAATCGACCAGGGAAAAAATATCGGTCGTTATAGATTGGGAATTAGGGACTCATGTTCCGTCTGATGAATAGATTTTTTTCTTTTTTACACTTCTGTACTTTTTTTTTCCCATGGTTGACTCTGTCGTGGGTTATATTACATCGTACAGAGTCACGGACGGTTACATCTTACATCTTACAGGTGAAAAAAAAATATGGCGAAAATTTTGCCTCTTTATTATTACTAGTAAATATGCCCGTTCGTTGCTACAGGTTTTTTTTACGTTCATTTAGGTTGCTGGAAAATGATTTTGTTTTTTTTCCTGATTGAATTGGCCGAAGTGAACTATCGATTACTTCTTCCAAATATTAAAGAACAATAACCAATGGAATCTGTAGATAGTTTAGCACACATGATAATATATGCGACCAATTTTTTGTTGACTAAATATTAGAATTTTTACAGGAAATTCATGCTTAAAAACTAACCTTTTGTATTTCTAATACATTTAAGGAATTCTAGGACCCCAGTAGGCATGTTGTCTTCACATTCATTATCCTTGTACGTAAGTAGTTGTCCCAAGACTTTTTTTTTCTGATTTCATATCCATCCTATACGTACAATTAATATTGTCAGTTAACGAATCCATAATATTATTGTATTATAGAGTTATGTATGTGTAAAACGATAATGGATTTAATTATTGTGATATTCACCGTTAAAGATGTCAAGTTTAGTTCTTCGCCTTTCCATGCTGACATGAAGATTGAAACAATATAACCCGAAAGTTCCTGCTATATATATAAAATCTAATTTAGTACAATTGGACTGGACGACTCCACCGCAAAAACAGGGAAGTACTCGACCGAAGAAAACTCCGGCTAAAAAACTGCCTCTCGAGGAATCCAAGCCGGACTATCAAGGCCAAAACAAATCCTGGTAAAAAAAGGAAAAAACGGTAGAGATCAAATACGCTAACTCTGGAAATTAGTCGATGAACAAAATCAAGTATGCTCCTGTTAGTTAAGATTAGATATTTTGGACTATTAAAAATAATAGAGATAAATTAGGAGTTTGCTAGGATTCTGTATTTGGCTTATGTATATAGGCCTTATATATATATATATATATATATATATATATATATATATATATATATATATATATATATATTGGATGAATTAAAAAGTGAATTGTAAATCCAATTTCCCTTACCCCATCTACCCGTTTGCCTCGCTAGCTCCGTCGGCCACGACGTCAAAGCACTTCTGAAATAAAATGGAGGCATCTATGTAAATCTGTCTGAAACCTTATTTGCTTTAGCCTTCTCTGTCGACGAAGTTGCCGCAGATCAGGAAGGAAAGTAGAGAAATAGGAGCGGGGCTACTTGATTCGTCTACGGATTTTTTTTCTTTTTGGTAGGACACGGATGATTTGAGAAGTAACGTGAGAACGTGTCCATAAGAAAAAAATGTCAGTACAGGATTTTTTTCTTTTTTTTTGATCTATTTGGATTAGTATCAACCTAGTCTTACATGTAATCTTAGTTGAGAGTTGAGTAGGAGTCTTACTCGAGTTGGAGTTTGATCTATTTGGATTAGTATCAACCTAGTCTTACATGTAATCTTAGTTGAGTAGGAGTCTTACTTACATCTTACGCGGAAATTTTGCCTCTTTATTATTAGGTATAGACTAGCAAATATATCCATGCGTTACAACAGGAGATACATGGTCATCTATTCTAACGTGTTTTGGAAATCGACTCTGTATCCTGGCTAGATGCGTTTCTAACTCTGTATGAGCATCAGTGTTGAGCTCAGGTCACGTACCAGATACTAAACCAATCACAACTCGCATCAATAATTTATCACATACCACTCTTAGTTAACCATCAAAAAGTCTTATGTTCGTAGAAATGGAGAGACGGACGAACTGGTGGAGATAATAAAGAGAATAAACAACGAAAATCTAGAGACAATTTTTTTTAATATTGTATAAGAATATAGATAGCAAATGTGCACCTTTATTACAACGGAACAAATCTGTATCTCATGATCATGTTAAAAATTAAAAAAAATCTTTAATTATGTAATAATTTTATTGTTTATTCATTAGATTTATAGTAAGCAGAAAAGTAGATGACTTTTACTTACAATCACCGAACACAAAAAATTTGGGAACGGCTATGTATCTTTTTAAAGAAGACATTAAAGGTTCAAAGGTGTATAATATTGTTATTGATATTTATGGGGAAACTAAATTAGGTTGGGGAGTTGGAAACCGACTATTGAAGTGGACGCTGAACTTTCCTTAAAAAAAAAGTGGACACTAAACGGACAAAATTAACCAAATCGGACACGGACGCTTGTAGAAAAATAGAGCATACCCTAACACAAAACCAGTCCGAATTATGGGGAAACTAAATTAGATCGGAGAGTTGGAAACCGACTATTGAAGTGGACGCTGAACTTTCCTTAAAAGAAACGGACAAAATTAACCAAATCGGACACGGACGCTTGTAAAAAAAAATAGAGCATACCCTAACATAAAACCAGTCCGAACACAGACTTGGACTCATGCACGCACATACAAATATAGGTTTCTTCTCTTATTCTTTTCTATTCGGATTAGGATTGTTACTCAGGATCGGAAGAATCTATTTGATAAGAATTGCTAGCTATCCAATTCTTTTCTATTAGGATTAGGATCGTTACTCAGAATAGGAAGAATCAAATTGAAGTAGAATTAGGATTTCTAGCTATCCATATTACCTCAAGAAGTCTCGTGTATGTCATGTAGATAAACGAGCAAGGGCAATTTATACATTCACGGAGTTAGTTTGGGAGAGATGGACAAAAAAAAATGGATGGACGAAAAAAATAGTCTGTAATTTTGCCTCTTTATTATTAATAAGGTATAGAAGTATAGATATAGATTAAAAATAATATAGATTATTATTAGGTAGGTATAGATAGATTTCAGATTCCTGTCAATATGGATGCAAACGGCGCGGCGGCGAGCAGCCCGTCCCGCGTCCGCAAGCTCCGCATCATCGTTCGCGGGCTTGTGCGGTGGCCCGTTTTCAGCCGCGTACGACGTGCGGCGTTCTCTTTAATCCCGCGACAACCCGTTTTGTACCGCGTGCGCCGCTCGCTTGCTTGCCTGCTCATGCGGCGTCCCACGTCCCGCCGCATGCTGTTGAGGGCTCATGCGGCGGCCCGCACGAGCCGCTAATGAAGACGCAAGAGCTACTTGCTTGCTTCCGTAAAGGCGTGCAACGCGCAAGCAGGCAAGTACAGTAGTAGCTCTGTTTTGCTTAATAATGATGCAAATTAAGAAAGAGATTCACCCTGAGATCCAAAAAAAAAAAAGAAAGAGATTCATCAAAAAATGTAAAAAAACATAAAAAAAGCTATCGATGTTAGGTCTTTTTTTTTATCTCCTATAACAGATAAATCAAAAGGCATGTAGTATTATACATCATGTGGCAATTTAGAAATAAGGTTTAGACTGAACTATGAATATTTCACAAGCAATCTAATGATATTTATTACACACATAAATATTAGTAATTTTTTATATATTTGGTCAATCTTAGCAAAGTTTGACTTCTCGATAGGGCGGACCCAGTTCAAAATTTTGAGGTATGCTGGAATTAAACTACAAACTTTTAGCTAAACATCGACAACACGCGTATCATGAACAAAAATTGTAGAATGACAAACAATAATCAAGATGTTACCATTTATTTGAAAAATAATCAATAATGCATGTTTTAATAGAGAATTACCATACAAAACGTGTCAATTTAAAAGACATATCAATTAGAAAATAAAAGATAAAAGGCTAGAGAAGCTTTTCTAATGTGTATAATCATTGAATCGAATTAACTAATCACTGATACTATATCAGTTTGATCATTTTTTGACTAATCATTGATACTATATCAGTTTGATCATTTTTTGATTAATTATACTCTCTATAAAAATAAATCAATAGAAACACTATTTTATTTACCCAGGAAACATAAAGTATGCAACATGTAATTTACTACTTGTACATAGTAACAACAGCATTTTGAATTATTCTATATTTAATATGCAATTTTGAAGTATCAGCCATTTTTGATCATCTCACGGGAAACAGAGGAAGCTAATAGGCATTTTACATTGGGAACCATAAACTATTTCTATATCATTCCTGTCCTTCTCAATGTTTCTTTCTCTCTGGCACTTTCTAAACTGGATCCCTCCCTTCTTACGTATTCTTGCCTGCAACTCCTCTTCTTCTCGTTCACAGAGACACAGTACGCTCAGTCCGGCCTCTGCCTCTCAGCTCTCAACGCTCCGGCGCCAGCATGTTCATGGAGCTACGCGTCCTAAGTGGCTAAGCATAACGCTCGGCCGTGTGAGCAGCGGCGATCTCAGCGGAGTCTTGTCCGCATAGGCGGACCCACCTATAGGGCGAGGTAGGGCGGCCGCCCTAGCTCCCCTCCGGTGAGTACCCCTACCCTCGGTCAGTGACACCGCGATCGCGACAGTCTGAGCGTTGAGCCACGAGCGGAGGTTTGAAGACAGAATCGGCGGCCAACGAGGCCACGAGGGGAGTGTGACTGGGCCGTCTGGGCTAGGCCAGGCCCAATGGCCCATCACTTAGCCTGTTAACTAGCCTTGGCCCTTAGCAAAAGCAAAGCAGTCCTCTCAAAAAAAAAAGCAAAAGCAAAGCAGGGGCAGTGGGCGCAGGGCACACGGTGCTCCGCGCTCCTCACAACTCGGGCGCTCGACGACGGCACTCCAATCCAAGGCGTTGCCGGTCGGTGCGGTGCCGCGACCATAGGAGACGGCAACAGGCTAGCAGCAACTGTGGTTGCGCTCACGCTCACCGTCCAGCGGATCAGCGTAGGAACGCACAATGCACGATACACATATAGAGTATTAGAGAGTGTGGAGCTTTGTTTGATACTAGTATTTTGTTAAAAAGAAGAGTGGAGAAACTTTGATTATATTTTAATTTTGTAACCGCACATGACTAGACCGGTTCAGTTTGGTATATGTATGTAGCGACCCGCCCTAGCTGAATTTTCCGGCTGGGTCCGCCACTGCTTGTCCGTGCAGTGCCCGTGCCTTTGAGTGCTCGAGCTCGCCATGCTGGACGCCTCCATCCGCTTCAACACTCGTCTTCAACTCGGGGGACGGTGGGAGGGATCTGGCCGAGGCTCACGGCTGAGAGAACGAGGCCGAAGGTGGAAGAGCCAGAGACGCCAGGGATGTGTAGACTTGGAGCCGGGAGGCGGCGGGCGGCGGCGGATCAGAAGACGCGGGCTGTGCGGCACCACGGGACTACGCGGGTCACCCCTATCAACCCGCTCCATCTAAGCGGGTTAGCTTGCGGGCTTCTATGCGTTAGCGGCGCGTCCAAGCCCAACGGGTCGGCGGCGTGGCCCGCGCCGTTTGCAAGCCTACCTATCATACCTTGCTGCCGGCCTGCTGCCTGGCGCCTCTGCAGCCTGTTAGAACTTGGGCCTTGTTTAGATATCAAAATTCACCCCCAAATTTCACTATGCAAAAAGAAAATTCCCCATCACATTAAAATGTCGGCATATGCATGGAGTACTAAATGTAAATGAAATCAAAAACTAATTGCACAATTTTATTGTACTTTGCGAGACGAACATTTTGAGCCTAATTAATCAAGATTTGGACAATTATTACCAAAAAAACAAAAGTGCTACAGTGCTCGGAGGTGGCACTGTGCAGAATCGGCCACCCCCGAGTCGGGTAACTAAACAAGGCCTTTGTGAAGGGTCGAGATGGCGGACTAGAGGGGGGTGAATAGTCCTTTCTAAAATTAATCGCGTCGGCTAACCGAAACAAATGCGAAATTAAAACTATCAGTCTAGCAAGACGACACCCCTCTATCTAAGTTCACAAGCACCTCACAAAGATCCTAATTATGTAACTAAGGTGCTTTCCTTAGCAAGAGCTCTCCTAAACAATTCTAGAGCAAGGTCACACAAACCTATGCACTAGTACTTTAGCAATGCCGGGGAGCTCCTACACAATTCTAGTAAGCAAAAGCACAAAGCCACCTATGCTCACTAGCAATGCTCAATAGCAAGGCAATTAATGCCAAACTAGAGAGCGTAAATTACTTAGCTACACAAACTAAGCAATATGACTAACAAGGTTACACAAACCAAATTAGCCACGCAACGGGAGCTACTTCTATGCTACACAAGCAAGAAGGTAACTAGCTAACTACACAAGCAAACTAGTTACAAGAGCAACTACACAAGCACAAGTATATGAATGTAAATACAAGCTTGTGAATCGAAAGCAAACCACCGAGAAGATGTACACAATGTTGACACGGCGGTTTTTTACCGAGGTTCACTTGGTTGCCACCAAACTAGTCCCCGTTGTGGCGATACACCCACTTGATGGATCACGAGCTAATTGACTGTCAAGAGTCAAACCCTCAGCGGCGGGTGCCGCACATCCACTCTCAAGATGGGGATCCTCTAAGCCACGAGCTTTACTAGAGTTGCTCTTCGCGATCCCCGTGGGGTGAGCACAATCCCCCTCACAAATCCTCCTCCGGAGCCACGCACAATCTCCTCGCGTGCTTCAACGGAGTCGCAAGCCACCAAGCCGTCTAGGAGGTGGCAACCTCTAAGAGTAACAAGCACCACCGGCTTGCAACTCGATCACCTAGTGCCACTCGATGCAATCCTCACGATGCAACGCACTAGAATCACTCTCTCACTCGATCGGATGATCACTATCAAGCTCAAGTGAGTTAGAGGGCTCCCAAGCACACCAACACAAGCCACCAAGGCCTAAGGGTGCTCAGCTACCGGCCAAGGCCGGCCACAACATCTATTTATAGCTCCACAACGAAATAGAGCCGTTAGTCCCCTCACTGGGCAAGTTACGGGTCGACCGGACGCGCCGGTCGAATGGACCGGACGCGCAGGTCAGTAGCGTGCTCCAACGACTAGTTTTCGCGCGTATAAACTTGTATTGACCGGATGCGCAGGTCACTAACGGAACCGGGCGCGCAGGTCGCAGCGAAACAGCGAACAGAGAGGTTCCAGCAAGCTCCCGACGTGACCGGACGCGTCTGGTCATCACTGACCGGACTCGCTGCAGCGTCCGGTCACTTTCGCCCACGAAAAACACTGACCGGACGCGCTGACCGGACGCGCAGGTGCTGACCGGACGCGTCCGGTCACGAGTCCGGTCACAGACCACTCTTCGGTAAAACGACGATAACTCTTAGCTCCGAACTCCGATTTCGATGATCTTGGACATTTTGGAAAGCTTACTCAGAGGGCTACACAACCCACTAAAGCACTTGATCCAATTCACAATGGATCAAAGCAGTATTCTACTCTAAGAGCCATCCTAGTGTCCGGAGAACACCGAAAAACCTATCTCTCTTCTCCAAGTTGATCAACACCAACTCCAACACCTTCTCCTTTGCAAATGTGCCAACACCACCATGTGTAAAACACCATGTGCATGTGTGTTAGCATTTTCACAAACATTTTCAAAGGGTTAGGCACTCCACTTGCCTCGCCACTCGATCCTAGCACGTATGCAAAGTTAGATCGCTCAAGTGGCACTAGATGACCGATATGCAAACAAGTTTGCCCCTCTTGATAGTACGGCCATCTATCCTAAACCTGGTCATCAACTTCTCTACACACCTATGACTGGTGAAATAGAAATGCCCTAGGTTATACCTTTGCCTTGCGTATTCCACTCCATCTCCTCCGACGTTGATGCAACACATGCACCAACCATATCACAAATGATATGATCCACTTCATATCATCATGTGACCTTGGTCCATCGATCTTGACCTCACTTGCTCTTCACCGTTGCGTCGGTCCATCGGCGCTAAGTCTTGCTCAAGCTTCACCGCCTCACGGTCCATCGCTCCAAAGCCTCCGACTTGCCCTTCACACTTGCAACCGGTCCGTCGAGCCAAGCCTCATCTTGATCTTTGCCACCTTGGTCACATGACTCCATGTCATGTCTCATATGCAATGAGCTCCTTTATGACACCATTACCTGTGGACTAATCCCTGTGTATCTTACATTAAACACAATTAGTCCACCTAAGGTTGTCACTCAATTACCAAAACCAAACAAGGACCTTTCAATCTCTCCCTTTTTGGTAATTGATGACAACTCTACAAAGATATGAAAATTAAGTTCTTTTAGACTTTATGCCACTTATCCAACATTTTAAGCTCTATGTTAGGATTTGGATAAGCACCATAAAATCTGACTTTGTAGTGATAACTCCCCCTACATATGTGCTCAAATGGTTTGGTTTCAAGCTTGCACATATGCATAAATATGAAATTTGTGGGAGGGTTAGCACTACTAAGTGATGCTAAGGTGTATAGAATAAACCTTTGTAGTTCGATACCATTTGATAGCTTGATACCATTTGAAAACCACAAGTTTGCCATCATCCTTAGCATCATGAGTAGCTAGACATCAAAAACACTAGAAACCCCGTGAGATCAACATTATAAGCATGGTTCTAGTTTTTACATGATAATCACAAGTCTAGCTAACATCCTATGCATGCTAGTTATCAAATCATCATTCAAGTTCTATAACTAGCATACACCACACAAGCATGCATATTGAATTTAAGAACTTTATGCAATGCAAGCAAGCACATGAATTATGCACATATCAAATGTAATCAATCAAAGTTCATGAGCTTGCTCCCCCTACTTGTGTGCTTTCTTTGTCCAAGAATTTTGATTGCTCCCTCTTTGTCCATATCCATGTCCAATATCATCTATCTCTCTCCAAATCAATCTCTCTTGGTGCATTGACATATCTTTGTTCCAACTTCTCCCCCTTTGTCATCAATTTCCATAAAGGGTGTGCTTCTCATTGATGCAAAGACCAGCATTGGGGTAGATGGTTGAGACTTGAATATTGCATTTTTATGGACATCACCACACATGTTGGAATGACATTACTTGTATGTTGCTCTTGAGATACCACTTAGGATCTTTGACCTTGATACCATTAGGTGGGGCTCCTCCCCCTATGTCATAGCATGGGTCATTCACTTGATAATCTTGAGCTCTTGTGTGTGAGGGAACTTTCTTCATTTGATGATCACTTAAAGTTGAGGATCACTTGTGGAACCACCATCTTGTATAAATGATATCATGTGTAGAAATACCACGAATAAGTGTGTGATACCAATTTGAAGAATCCTCTATCATGGAACCACTTGTAGGATTTGTTAAAATGATCTTTTCTTGAACATTTGCTATCTTTATGAGTACCACTTGTAGGATATCACTTGTAGATCATGATCTAGACACCACTTGTAAATACCACTTGAAGAAATACTTTGAGTTTAGATACCATTTGAAACACCCTAGATATCCATTTGCATTGTTGTCTTGTGCTTGTACCCATATCATTGTCATGAGCTTCTAGTATGACTTGAACTAAGTTGATTTACCTAAGATTCTAAGTCCGGTTTGATCCAATGAGAAGCTTCTTCACTCCCCATACTAAGGGTTATCTTGCCAATGTTGTACTTGTCACTTGTTAGCAATCCAAACTAGATCAAGTACTTGGGTTCACTAGCTCATGAACAAATTCATACACATACCACTAGATCATTTAAACAATTCAAGCAATAGTGGTAGGCTATGAATTTAAACATTTTATTTGTTATGCATGATCCTAGTAAGCATGTACTATATGCACTAATCGCATACTAGTAAGGGATGAAATGATCATGCACATTGTAATGATACCTTTGTTATGTTGGAGTAGAGGATAGTCACATAGATTCCAATTCATTACTCCAATAGCAATGTGAAGTCCAATTTATAAGCTTGATGAAGACCAATCATTATAGAGAAATCCATTCTTCACCCATATAAAATGAGAACCACTAATAATCAAGTGCATTATCTCTTGTTGTGGTTGGTTTTTTTTTTATCAATGCTTGCATGAGAGAAGTACTTATGATACCAATTTTATAACCATGACTAGCTCTCGTTTGGGTGTTGCTTGCTTTTCTTGATTAACCCTATTGATTGCTTCAATTAAGCATCTCAAATGTCCCTTGAATTCATTACTTCCATGTTAGCCTTCCAAGCCGGTGCTCGGTTTACCCACCCATGGGCGGCAAGCCCCCTCAGCAGGGAGAAGTGACCTCTCTCCAAAGAACCATCCTTGACACTTACTTGAATTGCCTTTGATTGATTGATCTATGGACTTAACTTGATGAGTAACCTTAAATTATTCTTTAAGTCCTTTTCTTTCTACTTCTTTAAGTCATTTTCTTTCTACCAAATGATCTCCAATCATTACTAGAACTTGAACCTCATCTTCATCTTGAGTTTGATCTTCATTTTCAAATTTGAGTACCAAATTTGTACACTAAGTACATTCCACAATCAATGCCCTTGTACTCATTTCTTGTCATGCTTCTAGATCAATTCAAAACCAAACTTAGGTGCCTCAAACACTTATAAATATGTTTCCAACTTGAGGACCTTTCACTTAAAGTGACTCTAGATCAATCTAATAAGTGTCACTTTTCTGGCAGATTCTGTACCCTTCAAAGAATAATTCATATCTCCCAATGTACAGGTCCAAATGCCACGAAATTTGGTGGAGATGTGAATTACTAAGTCATCTAGCAACTGTAAAAATTTGAGCTTCATTTGACTTCTAGATTGCTATTAGATTTCAAATCTTCCACCACTGCTACATGCTGAAAACTGCTGCACTATAGCTGACAAGATGTGCTCTAAAACCATAGCATTTCTCATCCAATTATTATGAAATTTATATAGCATCTCATATCATAAGTCTAGAGCATGCATACCAAATTTCAAGCCAATCCAATATGATTTGGTCACTCAAACTCAGACTTGATCTCAGCTAGCTCAGATTTTCAATAATGGACAGATTTCAATACATTGAGCTATACTTCACCAAATTGAATCAAACTTGAAACTAACTTGTTTGAACACTTTCATAAGACATATATCCATTCAATCCACTTACTAAATGTCATCTCATGAATTTATCCAACACAAATCAATCCAAATTTGATTGCTAGGCATTTAATCCATTCAACCATCTCATAGCAAGCAACATTGCATATGTATCCAATTCAAACAACTCATATGCACCCAAATGAAATGATCAACAAAAGATATACCTTGGTTAGCTCATGATCATCCAAAAGCAAGCTTCAACTACATTATTTGCAAGCCATCATATAATTTCAAATCACCACAACTTGATAAATGGCACTTGTATATTATAGCACTTGGACTTCATTCATTTATCATGGCATTGGGATGATGATCATCATTCTTCATTACTTGGCTCAAACATATGATCAATATGATGAATATCATTTGAACCAACCCTCCAATGCCGATGGTACCTACAATCATTCATCCACTTTTTAATGGTACCCAAACTAGTTTGGGTCCTCTCAAGTTAGGTGCAACATACTTAGGCATTGCCTTAGTATGAATAGCGGGATGTTTTGCAATAGCAACAATAGAGGTACCATTTACATCCTTTCTAAGCATGTTAGTATCATTAATTGAACTAGGCTTAGAATTATTACCTAGGGGACATGAATGAGCCATGTGTCCCCTTTCCCGGCATGAATAGCATCTTCTCTTTGGTTGAGCCTTTTCTTCCTTGCTCATGTGATGCTCTTCATTGCCTTGCCTCTCATGAGTTGCTTGAGCCTTCTTCTCAAGCTTGGTAGGACACCCCGAGGCAAAGTGTTCCATATCTTCACACTTGAAGCACTTGATGTGAGCCAAATCTCTCTTCTTATCTTGAATCTTGCTCATCATCTTGGCATCTTGGATTTGCATTGGATGCCTTCCTCTTCCACCTCTTCTTGTTTTCTTCTTCTTCTTCAAGTCACCATCATCATCCTTGTGGTTGATCTTGACTTGAGATTGGGGTGTGGTTTCTTGCTCAACATGTGGCTTTGGTTGAGGCTCTTTTTGTTGCTTCGCTAGTTTCTTGGTTGGGCACATTGAGGTGAGATGACCCCAAGTGCGACACTTGAAGCACTTGACATGCTTGAGCCTCTCTTCTTCTTTCTTCAACTTGAGCTTTTCTTCATTAGGGCAACCATTTGCAAGATGTCCCATTTTATGGCATTTAAAGCACATAAAATGAGAGAGCTTCTCTTGTTCTTGTTTCTTAATCTCTCTTTCATATCTTCTCTTCCCCCATCTTTTGCCTCTGATATTGCTCTTGTTGAAGCCAATGCCGCTCATGTCACCGTAGCTTCTTTTGTTGTTCAACATGTGCTCAAAGGTCACTTTTGAGTTGTAGCACCTCTCTAACTTGTTGCTTAAATTCTTCACTTCATTTTTGAGCTCATTGTTCTCCTTCAAAAGGTTAGTCTCACAAGACATAGAAGTAGAACAAGTATCTATGTGTGAAGAACATGGCATATCTAGCAAATTATCACAAGAGGTGGATACATGCTTCTTGCCTACATCACAAGGGTTAGTAATATGTGATTGATCATTTGACCCAAATGATGAGCTCTCACTAGTTTTGGTTTCTTCATTAGAAAACTTCTTAGTGAGTAAAGCATATTCTTGTGCCAAATTATCATGAGCAACACTAAGTTCCTCATGAGCCAATTTTAGCTCCTCATGTGAACAAGTAGTAACATAAAGTAGATGCTTTTGTTGTTCACATGTGGTTTTTAGAAATGAGTTTTCATTTTCTAATTTCATGGTTTTAGCTTTCTCATTTTCTAAAGACGTGGTCATGCTAGCAAGTCTACTAACAAGATCATCGTATGAATCAACATGATCAACCACATTATCATTTGATACCTTAGTGTCACCTTGTGACATGAAGCAATGTGGTGTAGTGGATGGGCTTGTAGTAACATCACCAATGCCTGAGCATGAACTTTCATCACCATCAAGTGTGCTTGGGGTAGAAATGTCACTTGTAACACTTGATGCATCATCACCATCCTTGTCAAGTGAACTTGTGGTAAATCGATCATTATCATCACTTGACCATGAGGTGGAGCAATCCTCCACAACCTCCATGTTGTGGTCATGCTCAACATCCTCATGTGCCTCCTCCTTAGACTCATCATCCTCATCATAATCATCGGAGACCATCCCATATTTCTCATTGAGATAACTCCAAATCTCATGGGCGGTTTTCATGTTCATGATCTCTCCGAAGACACTATCATCAAAAGATCTAAAAATGATATCAATAGCTTGGGCGTCGAGATCTAGGCATTTCTCTTGTGCTTGAGTTAGATTCTCTTCATCCAACACATGAGAAAAGCCTATATCTACCATCCACCACAAATGAGGAGAAATAAACTTAAAATTGCAAGTCATCCAATTTCTCCATCGTGCAAAGTGTGTGCCATTAAAAATGTGTGGACACTCAACATCTAGCCCATATTCCGCCATCCTCTCGGGTCGGTGAAGACCACAAAAGAGAGACCCGGCTCCGATACCAATTGAAGGGTCGAGATGGCGGACTAAAGGGGGGTGAATAGTCCTTTCTAAAATTAATCGCGTCGGCTAACCGAAACAAATGCGAAATTAAAACTATCGGTCTAGCCAAGACGACACCCCTCTATCTAAGTTCACAAGCACCTCACAAAGATCCTAATTATGTAACTAAGGTGCTTTCCTTAGCAAGAGCTCTCCTAAACAATTCTAGAGCAAGGTCACACAAACCTATGCACTAGTACTTTAACAATGCCGGGGAGCTCCTACACAATTCTAGTAAGCAAAAGCACAAAGCCACCTATGCTCACTAGCAATGCTCAATAGCAAGGCAACTAATGCCAAACTAGAGAGCGTAAATTACTTAGCTACACAAACTAAGCAATATGACTAACAAGGTTACACAAACCAAATTAGCCACGCAACGGGAGCTACTTCTATGCTACATAAGCAAGAAGGTAACTAGCTAACTACACAAGCAAACTAGTTACAAGAGCAACTACACAAGCACAAGTATATGAATGTAAATACAAGCTTGTGAATCGAAAGCAAACCACCGAGAAGATGTACACAATGTTGACACGGCGGTTTTTCACCGAGGTTCACTTGGTTGCCACCAAGCTAGTCCCCGTTGTGGCGATACACCCACTTGATGGATCATGAGCTAATTGACTATCAAGAGTCAAACCCTCAGCGGGTGCCGCACATCCACTCTCAAGATGGGGATCCTCCAAGCCACGAGCTTTACTAGAGTTGCTCTTCGCGATCCCCGCGGGGTGAGCACAATCCCCCTCACAAATCCTCCTCCGGAGCCACGCACAATCTCCACGCGTGCTTCAACGGAGTCGCAAGCCACCAAGCCGTCTAGGAGGTGGCAACCTCCAAGAGTAACAAGCACCACCGGCTTGCAACTCGATCACCTAGTGCCACTCGATGCAATCCTCACGATGCAACGCACTAGAATCACTCTCTCACTTGATCGGATGATCACTATCAAGCTCAAGTGAGTTAGAGGGCTCCCAAGCACACCAACACAAGCCACCAAGGCCTAAGGGTGCTCAGTTACCGGCCAAGGCCGGCCACAACATCTATTTATAGCTCCGCAATGAAATAGAGCCGTTAGTCCCCTCACTGGGCAAGTTACGGGTCGACCGGACGCGCCGGTCGAATGGACCGGACGCGCAGGTCAGTAGCGTGCTCCAACGGCTAGTTTTCGCGCGTATAAACTTGTATTGACCGGACACGCAGGTCGTAGCGAAACAGCGAACAGAGAGGTTCCAGCAAGCTCCCGACGCGACCGGACGCGTCCAGTCATCACTGACCGGACTCGCTGCAGCGTCCGGTCACTTTCGCCAACGAAAAACACTGACTGGACGCGCTGACCGGACGCGTCCGGTCACGAGTCCGGTCACAGACCACTCTTCGGTAAAACGGCGATAACTCTTAGCTCCGAACTCCGATTTCGATGATCTTGGACATTTTGAAAAGCTTACTCAGAGGGCTACACAACCCACTAAAGCACTTGATCCAATTCACAATGGATCAAAGCAGTATTCCACTCCAAGAGCCATCCTAGTGTCCGGAGAACACCGAAAAACCTATCTCTCTTCTCCAAGTTGATCAACACCAACTCCAACACCTTCTCCTTTGCAAATGTGCCAACACCACCATATGTAAAACACCATGTGCATGTGTGTTAGCATTTTCACAAATATTTTCAAAGGGTTAGGCACTCCACTTGCCTCGCCACTCGATCCTAGCACGTATGCAAAGTTAGATCGCTCAAGTGGCACTAGATGACCGATATGCAAACAAGTTTGCCCCTCTTGATAGTACAGCCATCTATCCTAAACCCGGTCATCAACTTCTCTACACACCTATGACCGGTGAAATGGAAATGCCCTAGGTTATACCTTTGCCTTGCGCATTCCACTCCATCTCCTCCGACGTTGATGCAACACATGCACCAACCATATCACAAATGATATGATCCACTTCATATCATCATGTGACCTTGGTCCATCGATCTTGACCTCACTTGCTCTTCACCGTTGCGTCGGTCCATCGGCGCTAAGTCTTGCTCAAGCTTCACCGCCTCACGGTCCATCGCTCCAAAGCCTCCGACTTGCCCTTCACACTTGCAACCGGTCCGTCGAGCCAAGCCTCATCTTGATCTTTGCCACCTTGGTCACATGACTCCATGTCATGTCTCATATGCAATGAGCTCCTTCATGACACCATTACCTGTGGACTAATCCCTGTGTATCTTATATTAAACACAATTAGTCCACCTAAGGTTGTCACTCAATTACCAAAACCAAACAAGGACCTTTCACTTGGAACTACCGATCGCCGATTGCCGAACAGTGACTAGGGAAATAGGGGGCCTTGTTTAGATACCAGATGTCACCCCCAAATTCTACTATGCAAAAAGAAGATTTCCCGTCACATCAAAATGCCGGCACATGTTTGGAGTACTAAATATAGATGAAATAAAAAAACTAATTACACAGTTTTGTTGTACTTTGCGAGACGAACATTTTAAACCTAATTAATCAATGTTTAGACAATTATTACTAAATAAAAACAAAATTGCTACAGTATTGCACAGTGTTTACTGTGCAAAGCAAGCCCAGGGATCACGTGAGCCTGAGAGACTGAGAGGTGAGATTAGGCCCTTGCTGCCCGCACGTGCAGGAAGCGGAAGGTCTCGGGACTCGTGCGGTCTGCAGAGCGGGCTGCTGCGTGATCACGGTCACGGGAAACAGGGAGGCCGAGATCTGGTGTATAGTTTCCTATTACTACTCGAATATTGCCCGGGCTAACGCTACGGTGAAATTTAGAACACAAATTAAACAACCAAAATGGTATGAACGCTTTGTTGATTTTGAAAAAAAAAATCAGCAATCACATATCATAATATTAGAATAAAAAACATGATTCTCATGTGACAACCTGATACAAGATAAAGATTACTTGCATGACTACAATGATACCAAAATATAGTGGATAACTACACAAACTTCCAGTTCATAACATATAACAACAATATTTTAGCAAACGCCGAGAATTTACATAGCCTGTAACCTCGGCGATGCTTTAGATTTTACTCCGTACGTGCTCTCCAGCGTCTCCTCCTGCAGCCGTGCTACCGGCAGATCCCGGCTACCTGCAATGCCAGAATTCCTACATGCAATGCTAGAATTCCCGTTGGTACCCAAACAAACAAATATCCCTATCTATACTAGTATAGTGCCCGTGCTAACGCCACGGCGACATTTCTGGGAAAAAATTTGTTACGGACAATATTTGCAAATTGTGATTGATCCGTTATAAATAATTTGGCTAAAAATGTTCCTCTGTCAGGGCTACTTGCTTCTACTGTTTGACAGTATCCTGTTCCTCAAATCCAATGAATGTTGGTGCTTCTCCACTTGTCTTCAGATCCTCGGTAGTCTCCTGAAAGTATATGCAAGACAAAATCATATTATGAATGGCAAGAAGAATTTGATAGTGCTGCTGCTACTAAACATTTGGTCAGAACCAATTAATATGCATCAGCTTCACTGGTACGAAATAATGCTGAACCAGGCAACCATTACTTGATTCAGTCTAAATTTAGCCAAGAGCTCTACCTGCAGACCAGCGTGGATGGTAGGGGCCACCTCAGGTAACATTTGATTCAGTCTAAATTGTAGCAATCAGATCCAGTCATTGCTCCCATCCTAATAGTAAAAAAAATCAACTTAGCAATAGAGCATTCAGAAGTAACATTTGAGCACAAAAGCATATATTTGCAAGCAGAGAGGCAGCAGTAACACCTCCAACAATTCAACGATGAGTAAAAACCAACCCTTTTTCCAAAGCAGTGTCAAAATAATTAGGGGCTAATAAGTAATTGTAGGGATTCTAAGTCACTCACATTACTTGATTCACCCAACAGAGTTGTGTCCTCAAAATCCCCTAAAATGACCCACAGCGCATGCAGGATCACAAAAATGTCAGCATTGCAACAAGATAACTGACACACAAGCCAACAAAGATTTAACTTCCCCCTTGCTACTGATAATCGTCAAACACCATATAGGAGCATTGCAGCATAAACAGGCAGGTGTTGCATTATAACAATAAAAATAGAGAACAGGGGAAAAAGAGGGAACATAAATTTCTAATCAAACACCCCTACCGAACCAAACGCGATAGTGATGTTTCATAATGCAAATCTAACAAGCAAAAGGCAATAATGTAATGAATTCCCTATTCTCTATTTTTAGTATATTGCCCGTGTTAACGCTACGGGATGTTTCATAATGCAAATCTAACAAGCAAAAGGCAATACATATCTTGGTATTCAAGCATAGAATGAGATATTCAGGGAATACATATCTTTCCCGTTTGTGATGTGTTTTCTCTCCGGCATTGGTTTCATCGTGACGTTGGCAGCTTGTCTGATTCGCTCACGTGCGTGCTCAGCAGCCATCATCTCCTTCTCCTTGCTCATGTTGATCAATGTCCATGGGTTGATCTGGATGGCATCCTTCCTTCCTGAAGCATCCATTTGGTCGCTCTCGATCCTGATCGATAGCTTTAGAGCACTCTGTCATGTTTGAAGTGAGCTTTGTTATTATTAAACGGTTTACTGACTGGTATGAGTATACAGCAGCAGCAGTAGTACTGCTGCAATCGATAGCTGCTTACTTCGGGCCTTTCAAAAAAGAAAGAAAAAACTACTTCATTCACTTCATCTTTTCTGCAAAAGACCCTTGAAAAGAAAGATGGCTTATCTGGTGAGTCAAAGTTGATGCTCTCGTCAGAGTCGGAGTCTTCAAATGGGTCAATGCTGCTCCTGCTTCCGTGATCGCAAGAATGTATTCGTAGGTCCTCATGCCCTGTAGTGATTGAAAAGTAATTGCCGACCTGTAATGATCCAAATACCGTCTTCTATTGAACAATACTTTGACTGAATTTTTCATATTGGTAAATAAATCAAACAGTAAAACATTTGCTGTATCTCCCTTCAACTTGTTAATTCAGATGCATGCAACTGATCCATCCAAGAACAGTGCCATGAAACATTCTTCAAACCAATAGATTCGTTAGCACAATTAGCATCAACACTTTCACAGAAAAAAAATCTATCACATTCAGGTGGACGCAGATGCAATTTATCTGGGCTACGAACATGCTGAAACATTTCAGGGGCCTGTTTTAGAACTGAAGTCTAAAACTCATAATTTGGTCAATTTGATCCTCAAATATATTGCATCAGATTCAGATGGCCTATATCTTCTCTTTCAGGCAAGAGAGGACAAAAGCATATGCACTGTGTTACTACCTATATCTTTTCCTAGTACACGGTCAGCTCGTTACTACCCTCAATATCAAATTCGCTACAATTTAACAACACCAGGACGCATCCTGACTCCCAGCCTAGTAGAACTGAACTGAGCTCGAGGAGTTTCCTGAACATACGAAGAATCAGGGCAAATCACACCGAATTTCCCACTCTTCTAGTCTCCAAACTGCTGTTTGACTGCTACTTACTACAGACAGGATCATACACAGACTAAATCATAGTGTATTCCGAATACCACAATACAAGCCCCAATCCGGTGATAGCTGCCCATTCCCCTCCCAGCAACATGAAAAAAGAAGACAGGAGGATGGCATCAGGGCCGCAGGAGGCATGGCGTACCGTGAGCTCGTCGACGTCGATTTTGATGAAGATGGCGTCGGTGATGCGGGAGGCCAGCTCCTTGAAGGCCGGCTCCATGAAGCGGCAGGGCCCGCGCCAGGACGCCGAGAACGGGGGTGGGGGTGCACGGCGTGATGACGGGGCAGGCCACACCATCGACGGCTGCGCCCCGGCAGGTAGCGCCCCAGGGGCCAAGGAGCCGGCCAGGGGGGCCACGGGGCCGGCCACGACAGCATCTCCGGCCGCCGGGGAAGGACAACCTGGTTGCCGGCGGGGAAGAACCGGTGGCCAAGCGCGCTAGGCGTCCAGGCGGCCGGCCTCGGAGAAGCGCCGACGGGCCGCGGCCGGCGGCAGGGCAGCACTGGCGGGGAGATCCGGCGGGGCGGCGGCAGTGAACCCTAGCCGCGGGAGGGGAAAGAGTTGGGAGTCGCGGTACGGGGAGAGGCCGAGAGGAGAGGATGATGTTTCATTTTTTTAAAAAAAAGGAGACAGCCCAGGGATCGAACCCTGGTTGCTTAGCACGGGCGTGTGGGGACTGGGAGGCGAAGGGAGGGCGCGCACCGCGGGAGGAGCAGACACACTGAACCCTAGCCGTTGGATGTGGTTGAGTAAGGAGAGAGAATGGTTGAGAGATGATCTGGTCCGTTCATTTCTATGATGTTGTATTTTCTGGGTGTATTTGTGGGTGTGGATGTAGCATAGGTCATGACTGTGGAGCAGACATTTGCTGTGTGGCTGTAGATTAATTCTAACCGGTGTATTATAGGGGTAGAGATAGAGATATTCGTTGATTAAATCTTTAACAAAAAAGGGCGCAATTCCTAGAAAACAGAATTGCCAAAGCTTAAGCTTATGAAGGCTTTTCAATCGTGCCGAGGATGATTGCAAAAGTGCTTGACCATCTGGGCTTGGTTTGGCCGCCTTCCTTCTGATCCTCACTGAGACAGCGGCTTCTCCCTGGAGTTGGTCACGTCAGTGAATGGCGGCACCTCAGTGTCCACATCTCCATAAAAAATGTTAATTGATCTGTTGATGGCGCCCTCGTTTTCTTTGAAATTTGCCTCGAATCTACTCATACTTTAACACAACATATCAGTGGAACTTTCGAATACGAATGCAGACGCAACATATCAGTGCTCCTTCATCATGTCGATCTCTGGCGCATGGAGTCTAGGCTGCCATTTACTCAAGCCGCAACAGAAATAGAAGTAGTTTAAGATTGTTCAGAAGAGCAAATGGAAGCGCAAGAAAAAAGCTAGATGGTAACAGATGTGGGTCTTACCAATTGGAATGAAATAGTAGCGCATATGGGAAGGATTACAAACCTTGGCAACCTTGGTCTGCGTCTACCAGAGCGCAGTGGCAGATTCATTTTGTGGTACTCCTGCAGCTGTGCACGAGAGAACATGTAAGCAATAATGCTAGGGTATGGGCAATGAGGGAATGGCGGTGGGGACTGGGATAAAGAGGTGCAGAGCAGGACGTTGCTGCTTCATCGCCGATGGCGTCCACGTCTACGTCCTCGCCATCGATTGGATCTCCAGTGCTCCTCGTCCTCCATGGCCACTCCGCCGTCACGAGCTCCTCCAGCATGAGGCTGATTCGCTGAACTGAAAGAGGTGCTCATTTGCATGTGCTTTAGGCACTACAAAAAATAAGGTGAAAAGCCTTAAGCGGATAACTTCAGTTTTTTTATGCTGAAGATTCAGCGCATAGTCAGTGGCCTTAGAATAAAACACCTCAGGAACAGGAAAATTCAAATAGGGAATTTCAGCCCGGCTTCTTCCAAAAAGTATCAGCAAACAAGGCCAAAGTTAATCCAATTGACATGAAAATTTAACAAAAGCCTTGCCTCATCATGAGCAGCACATCATGGCAAAGATTCCTCAAAAAGATAGATGTACCACACATACCAGTTTGCTCAACTGAAAATTCGCTGAAAGCCTAGTAATTTGCTCAAGCAAAAATTACCTTGCCATACAGTTTGCCATGACAAACTCAGACTAAAGCTTTCAGGAAAATTCAGTATTTAGGTACACTTTAATATGCTTTCAGGAAAATTCAGTTTACCATACAATATTTAGGCAGCAACATAAATTGCCACAAAGTCAGCATTATATATGCTTTTAGTCAGCAACATTCAGCATAAAGCTAGCAGTAGCATTACCATACCAAATTGCCACAAAGTCAGCAATATATATGCTTTTAGTCAGCAACATTCAGCACATAGCTAGCAGTAGCATTACCATAGAACCTTGGTATGTTCATATATAGCTGGAATCACTCCCACGCCTTCCTTATGTTCCTTCCCTGAAACACAGAGTCCAACCACTATGCAGTTATCTAGTAGTTGGTAAAAAGGAAAAAAATAAGATATGCCAAGCTGATATTGTTTAAGTAGCCGACAAGTATGCTAACTCTTTTTCTTAACAAGTCGGCCATCTTTCGTCTTAAAAGTTTACTATCTATCTGCTAATTAGTAGACAAATGCTAGGAAAGTGAAATCTTGGCTGTATATTCTAAAATGAACGAAACACAGAGACACAATAATTCACTGGTACTGATCTCGTGGCCACTTGCCAACATAAACTAAAATCGAAATGAATTTCCCAAGGTTTTGTAACAGAAGAGTAGGATTGCTATCTCATGTCCTGCCTAACCTATACACCCACTCAATCAAGAACTGCTACCTAGAACTCAAAATTTATAGCTACCCATCTTAAAATTTTCAGCCTAGTGGACAGTTTGCATCACGCGTACACTTCGTCGAGCAGGTATACACAAGTCAAGCACGCATACACTCCAGTTGTCCATGTCAAACATGCTAGTCAAGCAAAGCAGACAAGAACTCACCTTGGAGGCACTTCGTCAAGCAGGTGTTGGGCGTCTTCTGTTCATCGCCTGCAGCAGATGATGTTGTGGCTGCCCAGTTGTTCTGCATAGGAGCATGCAACAGAGATGGGTAGGGGGAGCCGCCCAATGCCGGTGCTGCTCGCACGCAGGTGCCTTGCGCGGTGGCTGCCTCCTGAAGGATCCGCCCCGAGCTGCGTCCGCCATACCGTCTCCGCCAGGAGCCGGCATCGCCCCAAATCAAGGCTGTGTCGGGGAGGCGCGGCAGCAGGTTGCTTGAGGTCGAGGGATCTAGCGCTCCGGTCGTCATCAGGGGATGCAGGGACGATGCCGAGGCGGAGGGAGGTGGACAGGGATGGCGGAGGTGAGCCTGCCACCGCTGCGCCGCCTCCGGAACCCAATGTCGCCACGGCGGCGGAGGGGGCAGTCCGCGTGGGGGAAGGATCAGCGAGGTGATATCGGCAGTATCAACGGAGGTGGCCCAACGTTTCTTTTTTTCGCAGAAGAAAAGAAAATGGGGGCACGGGGGATGGGAATCGAACCCTCGCCGCCAGAACGCCGCCCCGTGCTGGTGCGGGTGCGGGGAGGAGGAGCGTTTGAAGCCTCGCACCAAACTTTGATCACGAGCCATCGGATTGGGTTAAGGTGTATTTTTAGTCATTGATTTTAACGAAGGTAAATTCCTGTGTACAGGGGAGGTTTTACTGTGTGTACCTAGAATAGATTTGAGTGTTCCATTATAGTATAGACTAGTGTATATGTATACATATCTAGGGGGCCATCATTTTTTTGGGCCTGGGACGGCCCTCCCTCCCCCCCCCCCTCAGGGCCGGGCCTGGCGGAGCGGTGGTCCTTGGGCTCATCTCAACGTGGACGTGGATGACCGGTAATAAGTCACCGAACCACGGGGATAAATCTTTTTGTCATCCTGTTGTTGGTATATTGAGCTCTCTACTCTAGTGCATTTATGTGCTTTGATCTTTTCCTAGAGTAGAACTAGGCTTGTCATCCTAGGGTACGGTGCTTACCTAGTTAGTTTACCCTTTCTAGTGACTTAGCTTATATTAGTTGCTTTACTTTTGATCACTAGGATTATTGTGTAGTTGTTCACCCTAGGCTTGCAAGATCATAGTTAGAAGTAGTGTTTATTAGGGCCTCCTTTTATTCTAACAAATGTGCTTAGTGTTGTTGTTTGTAGAAAATTTTAATTATTAGGCTATCCACCCTTCCTCTAGGCACCCATTAATCAGATCCTTTCACCAACCCATTAGTTATTTTTAGGGTCAACGGGGGGAGGCTCCCCACCTGAGGTTAATTTCATTGATCTAGGTCCAAAGGACTCATGATGGTTCGAAAATTACAACTTTTACGACAGCCCTAGCGCAAGGGCGAGATTGTAGCTTTTATCCACAAATAAGAAAAAACAACAACAACAACAAGAGCCCTAGCACGAGGGCAAAATGTGGCACAACCACAAATACAGCAGCAAGACAAGGAGACTACAACGCCACGGCACAAGAGCTTCAGCGACGATGCCTCCAGGGAGGTGAATGACGCCAGAACGTCATCATCATCAGCCACATCAGAGCTCGACAGGGCTTTCGCCCAAGTCTTGTGCCAAGGAGTGACTGCACCGATCCGGCCGACCATGGAGAGGATGCAAGAAGAGGTCCTTCAACGATGCCTTCAAGAAGGGAAGATCGCCCGATAGCGTCACTCATCGCTGGCCCAGTCAAGAACTGAGCAGAGCTTTCGCCCCGAACCCTTGCAAGAGATCCCGTAGACGAGACAACAAGCGCCGTGAATCCGACTGCTTGAGCCCTGGACAGGTCGCACGAGCAGTGGGCACAACACCGGCCGAGTGGCCACCTCGTCTGGTCTCCATAGGTGTCGTGCCGACACCATCAACAAGCTGTCGCTGCCATCGCAGACACAGACATAGTCGACGCCGTCGCACTGCCCCAACAACGCTCTGCCCTCCCCGAAATTGGCAGACAAGGCTCTCAGTGGCCGGGAGACGGCCAGAGAGCAGCACAGAGGAGAGGGCGTCCACAGGCACGCAGCCCCGCCGCCGGCAAGCCCGCGGCCAAACCGCGCGCACCGCACCGCTGTTGGGCCCCTGCATTCGCACGCGAAAAAGAATCACAAGCATGTTGCCCCACCGCCGGCATGCCCGCGGCCGAACAGCATGCCCGGCGCCGCTACAGGGCCACCCCCAAATCAGGCCCAAGACGGTGCCGCTGAAGAAGGTCCGTCTCAGCAGCAGCCGTCGATGCCGCACCTAAGTTGGCGTCGTTGGCCGCTGCCTCGCCGAGCAACCGGAGCGTGGTGTGCCGCGCCCGCGCTTGCTCAGCAAGCACCAACCACTGTAGAATCTTGGTCAGATCGCCCACGCATCGCGGGAGTCGCACCTCAGCCACCGGAGCCCCAGAAGGAGGGAGCCGGTAGCGGAAGCGCCAGATCCGGGCACAAGTCCACCGGATCCAGCCGCAGGAGCACCAGAACGCACCGTCCCGGCCACCCCACGCCGCTCCACCACGCCGCAACGACTGCACCACGCCGTCCCAACGTCCGCACGGCCGCACCAACTGATCCCCGGCCAGATCCGAGAGGGAGGTGCCGGGTCAGGGAGCGACGGACTGGATCGGACGGAGCGGTGGCGTAACTGCTCCCAGTTCGCCGAAGGAAGCCGTCGCCGGCCTCCAGCATCCCAAGCGGCGCGGCCCCTGCGGAGCCTGCGCGCGGCTGCGCCGCCCCTCCGTGCGCCGTTCCCGCCGTGCCAAGCCACAGCACCAACCTCGCTCGCCATCCCCGACTGCCAAGCCGCAGCGCCATCCCCGCACCGAGCGCCGGCGACCACCTGGGCGAGAGCCTTGCCGCTGCCATCATGGGGAGCCGTGCGGGCCTCCCGGCAGCGCCCTCCAGCAGCGGCGAGGGGGAGGGAGGTGTGGGGGAGGGGGCGGCGGCGGCTAGGGTTTGCCGCCGCCCGAGTCGCCCTTGCGGGGGAGGGGGCGACGCGGGGGCTGGGAGCCTCCAACCCCATTAGTTTCCATAATAATTCTGTGTAAAGAGAAGAATTAATTGACCTCATGTATATATGGACTACAAAAGTGTATGGTTGATCAGGTGTGGCAAAGCAACAAAGTATAGCCAGCATGGTGCTTACATCTCCTCTCTAGGGTACATCTCATGCATGCAAATATGTTGATATATAGAACCAGCATATATAAATAAATCATAGCAGTCGTCCGAGCAATGAGATATATAATAGGTACTAGCATACTTATGATAAGTGATAGCAAAAAAATAACTTACTAGCATACTTATGATAAGTGATAGCAAAAAAAATAACTCAAGTTCATCATACTTATGATAAGTGATAACAAAAAAAAAAGATTATTGTCTGCATACTGCCACACGGTACCATATCAATCATCAGCTGGTTAATTATATCTATCCATCGTCCTAGCCTGTTGGTAGCTAGTGACCACCGCTGGGATATGGCGCGACTGCTGCTGCTGCCTGGTCGTGGTTGTAGGTGAGAGCTGCATAGACAATACCTGGCACGCCGAGCAAGAGGGCGATGAGAGCCAGGACTTCTGCCTTGGTCCAGTAGCTGACCCGGAACCATGACAAGCACCTGTGGAAGGTGCTCTCGTAGCGCCTCCCGAGCTCCTGCGCGATGGGCAAGAGGTAGCTGTCTGCGTCCAGGATGTGGGCGACCTGCACTACCTTCTCGAAACCTGTGGCCACGTCCTTGGGGTCGCTATAGACGTGGTCGATGATACCGGCTTCCTGGAGGAGCTTCACGTCCTCCGGCTGGCTCGCTATCATGCGCATGAAGTTGCAGTAGGCCGTGACATAGCGGTGCGCGGTGATTCCCCGCTGCTCCAGTTCAACCAGGCTCCGCAGCAGCACCAAAGTGTTGCCGTCGATGAGCAGGGGAGGGACCTGCACGTCGATGGAGCGGAAGCAGCCGCGGACGGTGGCCGTCACGTCGAGCACGGAGAGCCGCTCCTTGGCGTTGAGCGGAGAGGCGACGAACCGCGCGTTGCAACGGCGGACGTACTCCGTAGCCCGGCCCCACCGGCACAACAACGGCTTGGCTCCCTCCTCCTGCTGGTGCTGGTGCTGGTGCTCCTCCTGCTGCTCTCGTCGCTGTGGTTTCAACAATTGGGCCAGTAGGATAAGGAGACAGTTAGCGTCCCCAGCCTGCACCGTGTTTCTGGGGACGATGTGTACTGGATTTGGCGATGGCGGCACGTAGTAGTACATGGACCACCAATGCAGCAGGATCCGCGCTGTTGCTCCTCCGAACCCTCCTTCCGGGGCCCTGTAGACCAGATGGTTGATCACGTCCAGCACACCGTATGGTACACAGTTGTCCATCAGACACCATGTGTCACGACACTCCAACCACCTGGCCAAGGCGCCGCGAACCGGCTGTTCTAGCGCTGTGTGTGGCTGCTGCCGCCTCTCATCGGCGGCGGCTGCTGCTCCTCCTGCTGCTTGTGCTGATTCACCAACCGGCTGCATCTCAACGCCAGACTCTACATCTATATTGCTGCTGCTGTTGTTGGCTGCTCCTCCTGCTGCTGCTGATTCACGAGCGTTGTGGACTCCTCTTATTCTATCCATGAGGCGGCAACAAGGACCAACAAGAATCATGTGGAGCAGGCCATGATGGTTTCCCTGCAGCCCCGGCGAAGGGTTGATGGGAGGACATTTTGCAAATTTGTAGATGATGTAGCATCCATCAAGTAGCATCCTCTTGACCAACTCCTTTCGCTGCAGCCCCTCACAGCCGTGATTATTACTAGTATTGCCCAACTCCTCATTCACACCTCTAATCAGCTCTAACAACAAACCGTTATTGTTATTGTTGCCCTCATCATGCAACAACCATTTGAGACACACGTGCTTCTCATGCACCCTGTTCAGTACTTCTACTTCAGGGTCAGGGCTCCGATTCCACTGCCTAGGGCCAATCCACACATGGTGCGGGGCCAACATGTTCCCTTCTTCCATTAAGGTGTATTGGACCGGGTATACCTCGCGAGGAGGTTCTCCATGACACTTCTCTAGCTGCACTTGGATTTCGTCTCGTAGTTGTTGTTGTGCCACCTCATCAAAGCCCCCTACATCCAACAAGTACACGCATACGTGAGTACTATGCAAAAGCAACACATTTCCATTATTTCAAGTCTTCCAAGTGCCGCAAATTAAATTAAATTAAAACGGTACGTAATACAGTTCATCTGAGGGAAGGAATAATTGAAGCAGACTACGTTGTAATATTAATTACTAATTAAGACTACTAGAAAACATAGACGACATAAATGCCCATTGATCGAAGCAAAGTTGTAGTAGTACTCCCTCCGTTCTAAATTATAAGACATTTTAACTTTACAAGGTTTATAACTTTTGCTACGCACATAGATATATGTATGTTATTATATGTCTAGATGCATATTAAAAGTTATAAACCTAAAATGCCAAAACGTCTTATAATTTGGAACAGATGAAGTAAATTACCAAGACACATGCTACTAGAAAATATATATGACCGTACGTTGATACGGAAAGAAGGCAGCGTTATATCATTGCATATATTGAGCAATAGCGGCTTAATGTTCGCTTAGTCCACGTAGGAGTACCGAATTGGAGCCAACTCAACCTGTTATGCCTGGCTAGCTAGGCTGTTGATTTGGTCCACATGAAGATAACAAACGCGTCCACGCACGCTGAATAAAAATAAGACCGTTCCTAATATTATTTTTTAGGAAGGAATACATCACCTAGTGCAACTTCTGTGTAGACTCATATTAAGGCCCCCATTTGGTAGGGCTCCTCTTCGGTTCCGGCAGGGGAGCCCTACCAAATAGTTTAGTGGGGGAAGCCGTTTTTCAGTATGTGAAAATTATGTCTCCTCCAAAATAGTTCTGACTCCTCCGAATTCCAAAAGAGCCCTCGATCGAAGAGGAGCCCTACCAACAAGTCCTAAATTCTGTCCACTCATTCCACCTAGTACAAACTAAGCGCGGCGTGGCCAGCGAGCACGGAGCAAACAGACACAACAAGCCAAGAGGCACTTGGTGACCCGCGAAATCAGTAAGACAACAAAAGGTTAAATCTCATAAATTCTCATAAAATCAGAAAGATCTTGCCGTGTTTTCTAAATAATTACCCACCTCGGTGATTATGAAAGACAACAAAAAGTTACCCATGAATCTCTACAATTCTTTTATTTACATATATGTGCCATTATAAAACATAATCTAATTAAAGTAATCCCAAATTTACATCTAATTACTTTGATGCCCTTATGATAGATAATCAACAAATAGCCTTTTAAATTTGCAACTAAATTACCACTTCTCTTGTTAAGGGAAAAAAAACTAAAGTTTTCCTTCAAATCTACATCCAAATTGTGAAATCTATTATTAGGCATATATATAGATCTAGCTTACAGTGTCGCTGTGTATGGGTGGGGGCAGGGGTTTGGAGGTTTTCTTGATCTGCGTGAGAAGATCTTCTTCTCAAGCCAGAATACCCGGGGACTGTCTAGCAACCGCAGATCGAGTTTCTTTTTAAGCGTGGGCGTCAGGGGAGGTGCCATTGGAAGATATCACCCAAACAGATAGCAAGTGATCATTTGTGTGGTGCTCGGGGTGCTTTGGTGACCGATATTGGTGGTGGCGCCAGATGGTGTCCTTTTTAGTAGTTAGTTACACGATACAATGTGTGTTGATAGTAAACAAAACTTTGTCAATCTCAAGATATATTAGCTTAGCCTTTCATATGTACTGATAGAATAATATGTACGTACGTGTTTACGAGAGTGTCTATATGTCCTATAAACAGATCTCACTAAATCTTTTAGAAACTCACTTGAAGTCCTCGTACCTAGCTAGCTTAGATCTATTATCCAGTGATGTAGAGGCTGGGATTTTGTTCCGTTATCTAATAAAAAAGATCTATTATCAGTGGTGGCAGTTTGACATATATAGGTAAGGTGAGTTGAGGCATGCATGCATCATGCCGCACACATCAGCTAATCCGTATTATCTCAATTAAGAGAATATGTTTTTCTTTATGATGATTTCTCCTTGTCAATCACCACCAAACTCCAAAGACGAGCAATAATGAAAGCTAAGGATATGGATCGACATGTTCGATGATAAATGGAAACGGAAATTAATCGTAGATGGATGGATATTAAGAAATGAGAGAGATAACAACAAGAAAAAAAAGAAGAAGAAGAAGAAGAAACAGGAACGAAATGTAGAATTGTATTGGTGGGCTAACGCACGTACTGATGAAAGGAGGTGTACGTGCGTACGAAAGCAATGAAAACTGAACTCTATCCTGTGCGCGCGCGGTAGTACGTACTAACGGCACTTGAATCTTTTTGGATCGATCGATCAGCAGGCAGGGATCGAGCTGCGAGGCTAGAAAAACCGATGCATGCATGGAACGACTTATATATGCATGTATACGAAATAACACATTATTACTTGGAAAAATAACGCGAATATGCATGTGTATTTGTAGAGAGATAAGGAAACGTGAACGTACCCACTGCTGCTGCCATGGATCGCTGCTGGGTGATGTGAGATGTGAATGAAGCAGCTCTATCGACTGGACAGTGTGAGATGTGTGAAGCAAACACAGCCTTATTTGCTTGCTGCTAGCTGTGTTGTTGTTACTACGCGGCTGGCCGGCTTATATGCACGTACGCGTATACGTATTCTCTCCCACCACCCACCAGCAGCTAGCAGCTGGAGGCACGAAACCAGCTTTGCATTGCTAGAGTACACGCGAAACGACAAGAGCGTCGTGGAGACAAAGGTAGATTAATTAGTATCGATTTACTGTTCTTTTCTACCACCTTTACTGCATGCATGCAGCTGCAAAGGTAGTATATTGGCATGTGCAGCTCGGCATGCATGCAGGAGAATATGCTTCTGTGGCCAATGCAACACGAGAAGTACATATACAAGTATTATTATTATTAATAAGTTGTCGTTGTTCCCGTCACGGGCTGGGAAGATCAAATTAAAAGCAGCTGCTGCCCTGCTGCCCAACGGAAACATGCATATATAATAAGAGAAAAAAGAGAAAAGCTGGGAGCGCGCATGCAAGTGCAACGCAGTTAAGCGCGCACTCCTCTCACCTTCCTCCACTAAAGACAGCAAATAAATAAAACTACTGTAGTACAGTAGCACAGGACGAGAGAATGCGAATCTCTTCCTCCACTAAAGCATGCAGTTAGCGGTGACCGGTCAGAGACTACATACATTCCCTAGCTAGCTTGACGATTAGAGTAAACTGCGCATCTGATCAATCCACGTGTGTCGGATTGGATTGAAATGGAACTTAGTTTAATTTTACTCAAATCCACTTCAATGCATATGAATTGAAATAAATACATGCGCATCCAAGCAAGGCCAAAAGGGAATCCATGCGCACGCGTTAGATTTAGATCGATAGATCTGTGGACCTCCAAGGTAATGCCCATGGCCAACACTAGGGCACCCTTAGGGACCTTCTACCAGCGTACGTACAGAAGCATCACAATCAAGGGTTGAAGTCGGCAATGGTGCGTGTGCATCCATGGGGTGTTCTGGACTAGTGGACTGGCTACTGGATCGGAGATAGGCCACTAGCTTCCTTCTTACCCAGCCCTCTCCAGCCATGCCAAGAATGATATTAGCTCTGCGAAAAACATTCTTCACATCATCGGGCTTTGGGATACCCTGCAACCTCGCCTGTCAGGGGCAGCGACAAATCAGCTGGCAGCGCTGGACAACAAGATCAGAGACATGCACTTGCAACAGTGTCCCCTGATGTCAGATCCTGTTGCTCTGAGGACGATACACACAAAATCCTCACATAGCAAGTCTATAGAGCCTCCATCGGTTTAGAGGGAACAAATGTCATACAATCCTTCAGCTGTGCCAGTATGAGATTGATATATGCTCTTGTGGTTCGGATTTGTGATGAGTGATTGTCAACGTGATTCGCGTCTTGGGTTGAGTTTATGAACTAATCATGACGTGAGTTGGATTGTGCCACATGTCTCTTGGCTTGTCATGCGTAGGTGTGGAGCTCGGAGGCGGTGATCGACGGCAAGGTGAAGGTCAAATAGGGACGTGCCGTGCCGATAGACCGGGAGCGGTGAAGGACGAACGTGAGACTTGGACCGAGGGACCAGGAGGCCAGGTGACCAGCCGCGATGGCTGATATCTGGGGACATCGACAAACGCAAGTGTACATGGGAGTGACCGTGTTGACCGAGACAAGATGACGGACGTGCAAATCGAGCGGAGGCTCTAGAAGACTTGGCGGCCGGGCGGTCGAGGACGGCGGTGACACGCGTCGAGTGGCGGGGGACGCGCATGGAGTACGCTACTCGCAGCGGTTTGGTGGGTTGAGCCTCAAAACCACCGGGTGGACGGTTTCGTGGGTTTGGCCTTAAAATCCGGGCGGAGGTTCCGAGGAGGAACAGAGCGGCACGTGGCGGAATCACAGAGGTTGTGTCGATGCGAAGCAAATCTGTGTAGGAAGCGTGGCCGTCCGATCTACAGAAATCGGGTTGGACCATAATGCCCTCAGGCTAGGTGGTTCGCCCTAAAATATCTAGGGACATTAGTGAAATTGTGTAATAGGTCTCTAAATAAAATGAGGTTGTCTCTTGAGCATTTTTCATTCTTAGGTTTTCCCCTTCCTCTCTAGTGTTCTTGAGGTCCACAATTTCCAAATTGTTTAAACTGATATTTTGAATTGGCGATGGAGGCACAAATCCTCCATTTGTCCTCTAGGATTTATATACAGTCTCTGTGATTTTTTATCTACTGTTTTGGTTTGTGCAGTTCTCTGTTCATTGCTTCTCTTCTCCTGTTCTTGCCCCAAATCGTGCAGCCCTAGAGTTTGACAAATTCAGGCGATAATTTTTTGGGGACAGGTTCTTATCTAGTTGAATTGCATCTCTACAAAATTTTGGGAACGAATCATGGAGTTTTTGGGCAGATTTTCGTTGATCCTTTGACCGCCTGAAATTTCTGTTCGTAGCTCTGTTCTTCGTTGATTGAGGCGCAGTCACACGGGATTTCTACAGCCAGAGCCGACACATAGGTGCCGTGCTTGCTTCCTAGAAGCCACGCTCGTCCCTTCCCTTGCTGCTTGCGTGCTTCTGTCTGTTCCCTCTCCCTGTTCCATTTGTCGTTCGTTCGTCGTTCTTCTGCAGAGGTGCTCGCGGGTTGGGCCGGACAGCAGGTCCAGCGTCGCGCGACGCTCGTCCTTGGCTCAGGAGCCCCGGCCGATCCCACGCAGCAGGCAGACTCAGGGTCCGCTCGGTCTCCCTCGGTAGCGCTCGATCTTTCTTTCCCTCTCGTTTTCGTTCGAGCTGTCACCGGAAGAAGCGGTGTACACCGCCTATCGTCCAGACGGTGTACCGTCCGCCCAAGGCGGTGCCCATCTATTTTGTCCGGTGCTGTGCTGCGCCCTGGAATTGCTGGTTCGAATTTCTGGTTCCAGATTGATGAATTTCCAGCCTCGCTTTTTATTCCGCAGTTTGTGCGTTTAATTGAGTTTCGTCTTTTGCGTTAGCTTTCTACCGATCCAAGGAGCTTTTCTAGGTACTCTCGTCACCTGTTGGCTTGGGTAGAACCTATCGGGATTTTGAAAGCCGACTGAGAGAACCCACTTACTACCTCGATTGCCACGTCGGTGTGCCACGTAAACCTATCATCCTCCAATGCCCAACAGGATGCTAGTCTTGCATTTTTGGTTAAACGTTACTTAGATCTACAATTATTCATTAGAACATTATTATTATTATTATTATTGATAAAGAAAACAATATCATTTTAAGAAATCGTGAAAAGACCACTCAGTGTCGAGAGAGACAGGCCATGCACATTATTAATTGGGCTTAAAGCATATTGGACCGAGCTGCATTGCCTTGTTTTGGAGCCCATTGTTGAGAAGAACTTGCTATCGGCCTTCCTAGTTCCCGCAACATCCAGCACACGATGAACAAAGAAACCCTGTAAAAACGAAAAAAAAAAAGAAATCAAGCAAGAAATTATTTCCCCCTTTTTTTCTTGCTCGAAAACTTTTCCAGAGACCTTATCCAAATAATTTCTAGAAATAAGTAGACAAAATTACTTTCTCGACAAGCTAATCTAACAAATCTTCTAGTCTACTCCATACAGTATATATTATGACTTTTTTCGGGAAAAGTTAATTCAATAGATTATCCAGAAATGCTTTCCTGATCAGCATAACCTGCCATTTATTTGCACACATGGGCCTTTCAGGCTTACAGAAATTATAACATGGGCTTGGCCCTGTATGGCAGCATAGAGTGGCGGTGCCTCCATCCATCGATGACGTACAGAACGGTATTTCCGAGAGCTGTCTCTCGCCAGGGGCGAATTTCACCATATGCACCCCTACAAGTTGATGTAGCTGCAAATGAGGGCTACTTTGACCCAGTTAGAGCAGATGTAGGAGACAAGATTCATCACCTCGGAGGCGAAGAGCACCAGAAGCACCAAGGCTACTGGCACCAGGTCATAGTAGACATTTCCAAAGCCAAAAACTGGTCCTCGGTGAATTAGTTCCGGACGAAGAGGCACTAGCGCGTCCCCAATGAACCCGGGGCACCACAGTCTACAGAATATCTCGTCGACGTCGACGCGGGAAGCCATGCAAACCTTCTTTCAGGGCGTGAAGTGACAGGCCTAGACGGTCGCTTTGGTCTTGCCCTTTTGGTCGCAAAACTTTCTTATGTAATTGTTTCTAAGTGAATCCAGTAGCTAGGTGGTGTGCTGTGTGTTGTATCACGAATGCTTCTCGCTTGCGTGATCGCGCACATTTGTAACGAGAACTATCTTCCTCTTAATGAAAAACAGGTGAATGGCCTGATCGAGAGAAAAAGAATATCTGGTTGCTGCCTCGTAGAGGACCTCTTACCATCCGTAATAGCAACACAGATGTACATAAGACAGAGCCGATGCTCAAGAGCGAGACAAACATGTTCAAGATGCCAACCCAAGTGTTGGAGTAGAGGATCGCCACGGGTGAATAGTAATAATGATGGATGAAAGAGAGCTCATTTGCAATCACTCGAAATACCCACTCATGAACTATATGAATCTTCTTTGGAGATGCATTGTACGTGTCAACTTCTGCGAAATCTTCTCAATTTTTTATCACAGCCCCACATATGATATTATGACATCTTGACAAGTTTCTTGATTTTCGGACTTCGTTTGCTTTTTATAGAATTTAAAAACAATTCGCCCGCAAGTTCGTGGTCATGTTTCGTGAACAAGATGTTCGAAATTTCTGGTTTGTTCCTGGATACGGCCTCACATTAGACTCATTAACATGAATATCATTTTTCCATTCAAATAATTCCATTATTCGATACACTTGCAGTTCAAATTTGTCTTATCCCAAAAAATTCAATTAAATGAAATAAATTCAAGAAATATAGCAAAAAGTCCGAGAAATGTACTAAATTTGAACATGGAGTACCAGAAACTGTAGGAAGGCTACAGAAAAAGTTTGGATAGCAAAATTGTAAAAAAATATTTTGCCGAGTGCCAGGGCAGGGCGACACTCGGCAAAGGAGAGGTTTGCCGAGTGCCAGATCGAGGCACTCGGCAAACTAGGGAATAAATCCCCATCCCGCCTGGCTGCCTCCACACACAAACGCACACACCATCCCCGCGCGCCGAAACCCTAAGTTGTCGTCCTCGCGCCGCCGCACCCGCGCCACGCCGCGCTCGCCCCCGCTGCCCACGCGCCGCGCCTCCTCCGCCTGCGCTGTGCCCGCCCGCGCAGCCCGCCCCCGGCCGCGCAACCCGGCAATTCGGCCAGGCAAGTCGGTCGGGCTCCCCCTCGCCCCGGCAAGCCAGCCGCCGGCGCCCAGTCCACGGCTCCCCGCCCCCGCTACCGGAGGAGAAGGAGAAGAAGGAGGAGGAGGAGAAGAAGAAGGAGGAGGGGAGGAGCAGGACCACCGCCGTCGTCCATCCGGCTGCCTACACCCCGCCCCTGGCCCCCGGCGCCCCTGCCCCGGCACCCCTCCCTCGCCGCCTTGGCACCCACCAGGTATGCTCTTCCCTTCCCTTCCCCTTCCTTCTTGCTGTGCAGTGGTGGTGGTGGTGGTGGTAGTGGTGTTGGTGGCGGTGGTTGGCGGCGGCGGCGGTGGTTGGTCGTGGTGGTGGTGGTTGGTGTTGGTGTTGGTTGGTGGTGGTGGTCGAGTGGTGGTGGTGGTGGTGGTGGTTGGCGGTGGTGTTGGTGGTGGTTGGTGGTGGTGGTGGTGGTGCCGGCGGTGGTTGGCAATGAACGTTGATATATATGTGGTTGTCGGCCATCGTGCCATATGTTTTTTTGCAGGTTTTGGAAACCTCACCGTGCAGGGGAGGTTCTGCCAAAATTTTCAATTGAGCCCGTATGTGAGCCCGTCAGAGCCGAGCCAGAGTACCTCGGCGACCTTGATCGTCTTCCTTGCCGTTGTTGATCTGCCTACACCGCGTCGCCTCGCCACTGCACCGACCCACCACGGCCCCGCTAGCCTGACTCCACCGCCACCCAAGGTATAATCCCTCTTTCCGTATCATGGTCTTGTATCGCATAACCCAGTTAGGTGTCTCCCATTTGAAAGAGATACGGTTGGAAATATGCAGATCTTTGCATATCTATAACCGTATCTGTTTTGAATTGTCCATGTTTTTTGGACAGCTCGTGGATGCGTAGATGGGTTAGTTTCCATGGTCTGCTCTGATCCGAGACAGATTTTCGGCATCATCTCCCTGTTGTTCTCCGGATACACACTCTCCCTGCCAGGACATGTATCTGGAGAGCAGCGGGGAGGTGTTGCCAAAATTCTATCTCGAATAGGAGTAGAGCATGGAAACTAACCTCATCTACACACCCTCGGGTGGGATTAGGACCTATCCTCACCTATTAGATAGTAGGAACACCGTGTAGATGCAATTGATGGTTATATTACTCGCTGATATATATGTTAGAGGATGGATGACCGTGAGTGGATGTACACGGACCGCTCAAGTCAGAGTCAATACTCTGATGAATGGATGGACAAGACTGATGCTTTCTTGGACCTAGCATTTGGCGAGGCTGCTAAAGGAGCGAGTCAAACTTTGTGTCACTACAGCAAATGTGCAAATAGGAAAAGACAAAACAAGGAGAACATGGGTAAACATCTTTTGAAGAATGGATTTACGCCGGACTATACCCAGTGGGTCCACCATGGTGAAGCCCATCATATGAGAGAGGAGATAGTGAGACCACGCGTTGAGGATTATGATGGTGATGCAGGGGTAGGAGACATGTTAAATGACTTTCATGAAGCACAGTTCGCTGAAGGACGTACGGAGGAGGAGATGGAGGCAACCGCAAAGGCGTTCTATGACATGATGTCTTCAGCACAGAAACCCCTTCACGGCCAGACAACAGTTTCTCAACTAGATGCCATTGGACACGTAATGGCTTTCATGTCCTAGTTTAGCCTGAGTCGAGACGCCTACGATGGTATGTTGGCCGTCATTGGCAGCCTGCTTCCAGAGGGTCACATTCTGCCAAAGAGCATGTACAAGTCACAGAAACTTCTTCGTGCACTTAAGATGTCGTATGAGCAGATACATGCTTGTCCGAAGGGGTGCATCCTATTTAGAAAAGAACACGCGAAAGCAAAGTACTATCCAAAGTGTGAATCCTCCAAGTTCCTGGAGGTAGACTCTGGTGATGGCCAGAAGAGGCAGCTTTCTATCCCCGTGAAAATCCTACGGTACCTTTCATTTGTACCGATGATCCAATGGCTATACATGACCGAGGAATCCGTGAAACAGATGACATGGCACAAAAAGGGCAAGCGAGACAATCCTGACAAGCTGGTACATCCATCCGATGGTGAAGCATGGACCCACTTTGATGGCATTCATCATGACAAAGCTGAAGAGGCTCGTAATGTACGTGTTACGCTGGCAACAGATGGATTCAATCCTTATGGAATGATGGCTGCCCCATACACATGTTGGCATGTGTTTGTTATCCTCCTCAATCTCCCCCCGGCGTATGCATTCAACGACAGAACGTATTCTTATCGTTGATAATTCCTGGACACCCGGGGAATAATATGAGTGTGTTCATGGAGCCTGTGTTTGATGAATTGGTCCATGCTTGGGAGAAAGGGGTATGGACATACGACCGAGCTACAAAGACAAACTTCAGAATGCATGTTTGGTACCACTACTCCCTGCATGACTTCCTGGCGTATGGGATATTCTGCGTCTGGTGTGTTCACGGGAAGTTCCCATGCCTAGTTTGCAAGGAAGGTCTGAGATTCATTTGGTTGCAGAAGGGTGGCAAGTATTCATCGTTCGACAAACATCGATAATTCCTCCCTCTTGACCATGCATTTAGACAAGACATCAAGAACTTCACAAAAGGTGTCGTAGTGACAGACCCTGCACTGCAGATGATGACTGGTGTCGAGGTTCATGCTCAGATAGATGCTCTCGTGGTCAATCAAGTAGAAGGTGGTTTTGTGGGATATGGTGAGCAACATATGTGGACTCATAAGTCGGGCTTGACGAGGCTCCCCTATTTTGATGACCTTCTTCTACCACATAACATTGATGCAATGCACAT